>CM076674.1:155077627-157477627 GCA_038501925.1 Xenopus petersii | reverse complement strand
TAGCCAGGGAGGAGAAATCAAGCTCCGCACAATGGATCGTCGCCCTGTCGCCTTTTTTGAAGAGGAGCGGAAGTTCAATTTGTCTTGGTTTTTTTTTTTGTTTCAATGTGTACTAACGAATTTTTTAAAAAACAAAATTTGATGTTACTGGTCCTTTAATCTCAACCAAAAAAATTTCTCCCACAGATTATTTTTTCTTTCTGTTATGTGTTTTTCCCCTTTCTCTTTCCTAAGAAAATTGATCTGAGGAATAGTAATTATGCAGGATTAAAAATAAAAAAATCAAGAACGGTTCACAGATTTTGATTTGACCTTTTGGATTTTTCTTACCTCCTTGTAAGAAATTGATGCTGAACTTTGTTCTTTACACTCCCCATGTTGTTCTGAAACCAGTTGCAGACTTGGGGTTCAAGATTGGCTGTTTATGTGTAATGAAACATTTACTTGGGTTTTGTACAGTGGAGATTAGTATCAAGCAATGTCTTTGCGTTGGGAGGTCACACTTGGCATTTTGCTTCCAAGTTCTCCATACAGAATACACAAACTCAGGGAGAGGAATGCAATGTTAAGATAAGTGAAGAGCAAAAATATACAATACTTAGACATGTCACAGCACTAAGCCATTGTGAGGACTCCAGTTTCCACTCAAGCATGGGTCTATGAGTCAAAATATCATTTTTTCACTGCGGTCTCCGATCATTAGCAGAACCCCATAAGCCAACGTGAAAACACAAATGTTTTGGATCCCACCTAGGTCGTGTGCCAGAGAGTCTTCACTCAGTAGGGCCTTAAAAGTTTACTTGGCTTGCAAAGTCATCTACTATTTCATTAGTTTCACTCACTGTGCCTGTAAAACTGTATGTCTGGGAAGGAATAGAGGTCTTTTCAAAGGTTTCTCTGTAAATAGAACGTTGTTATGCCTATACACCTTCTACCGTTGGTTTATCGTCATGTCTAAATGGGCTGTGCATAAAGATCAATTTGTCATCTTCATTTTATGCTCAAAAGTTATGCTCAAAAGATGTGATGCAATACTTTCTAAATGCACATTGTTTGTTTTATTATAACAGATAAATGCGATTAGCTATTATGTTATTTAAAGAAAGATCCAAGTTGCTGTTCAAAATATAAAAGAGAACCATGCAGCCAAGGTCATCCTGTAAGGCTTTATCTAAAGCTGTGTGTTACCAACTGCACTTACCCTGGGACCACACAAGTATACTACAGGTATGAGATCCATTATCCAGAAAGCTCTGAATTACAGAAAGGCCTTCACCCATAGGGGCAAATTCACTAACCTCTGTAAATTTGCCAGCGACGGCTTCACTCACATCGCAACACATAGCCAGGTGTAGATTCGCCAGGACAATGCTAATTTACTAAAATCCGAAGTTGCGTCCAGGGCGCCGAACTCTGGCGAAGTTGCGATAGTGTTACTGTGGCAAGCGAAGCGAAGTTGCACTAGCGTTGGCTAATTTCCATACGGCGGGAAGTTAAAGTTGAATGGATGTATATGTTGCAGCAAATACATTATAACTACACAAGGCCAGGGAACCTTATTGTTATAATGCCCTACACATGAGCCCAGTGTATAGTTTATGGGTAGGAAATGTACAGGGGAGCCCGGGTACCCAAAAAAAATTACTGACTTTTGCAGTCTATCACCCTAAAAAAACTAAAAGACGCCAGCGTTTTTTCGGATTTAGAAAGAAGCCCTATACATTCCATTGCACTTCGCCTGCTGGTGAAGGCAAGTCTGGCAGAACAGCTAACGTTCAGTAAAATCTGCATCATAGTGCATTTGCGAAGTAACGCTCTTTCGCCAGAGCGAAACTTCGCCTGGTGTAAGAGTGCGAAGTACGCTAGAGTCTATCTCCTTCGGTAGCGTAGTTACACCAGCGACCGTTAGTAAATTGGTGAAGTACCGAAATGAAGTTACGCTGGTGAATTTTCACTAACATTAGTCACTTTGCCCCATAGACTCTATTTGAATCAAATAATTTTTTTTTAATTATTTCCTTTTTCTCTGTAAAAATTATACATTACATTGCACTAAGATATAATTAATCCTTATTGGAAACAAAACAATCCTATTGGGCTAATTCAATGTTTAAATTATTTTTTTAGTGAACTTAGGGGCCTGTTTATGAAGCCTCGAATTTTTCTGGGGGAAAACTAGAATTTTTAGAGGAAAAAAAAAACAAATTTTTAGAGATTTATTATACCCCAAACTGATACTCTGAATCCAAAAATGCAACATCTAAAACCTGTCGAGGTCATGTAGAAGTCAATGGCATGTAGATGTCCCTGAAGTTGTTTCTTGACATTGTGATCTGTACTGATAATCTGATAAAGTCGGGGTTTTCTGGCAAAAACATCTTTTGATTTTTTGATTAATGCGTCAATTTGTATAATTCGGCTTGTCGCACGATTTTGTCATGGCTTTTTCCCACATCATCATTTTTGAGCTGATTTCTTGGTAAATGAGTAAAATTCGTTAAATGGGATTTAGGTCAACTTTGTTTAAAAAAAATAGATAAATTCAAGTTTTATTTATGTAAGGGGTTGCTCACCTTTGCGTTCTAGCAGGATGTAGAGAGGGATATTTTGGGACAATTTGCAATTGATTTTCATTTTTTATTATTTGTGGTTTTTGAGTTATTTAGCTTTTTATTCAGCATCTGTCCTGTTTGTAGTTTCAGCAATCTGGTTGCTAGGGTCCAAATCACCTTAGTAACCATGCATTGATTTGAGTAAGAGACTGGTCTATGAATAGGGGGGGGGTCTGAATAGAAAGATGAGTAATCAAAAGTAACCATAACAATACATTTGTAGCCTTAGAGAGCATATGTTTTTTGATGGGGTCACTGACCCCCATCTGAAAGCTGAAAAGAGCCAGGAGAAGAAGACAAATAACTGAAAAACTATAAAAAAAAAAAAAAGAAAAATTGAAAAGTTGCTTAGAATTAGCCATTCTATAACATACTGAAAATTAACTTAAAGGTGAACCACCCCTTTAAATACCCCCCTTAAAGCATCCAGAATGCTCTGGACTTGGGGTTACCGGATAATAGATCTTTCAATACTCGATTTTTCAAAAAGAATATTAATAAATGAGTTCAGTTCGTGGAAGGGAGTTTGGTCCACTTTGTTTTCCTAAAAACGGATATTAATTAAAGTTTTAGTAAATAACCTTTCGTCCTGATGTTTGATTACAATGTAATAGTATAAATCTATAATTCACAATAATAACCTCTGTGTGGGGGGTTAAAAGCAAGATGGCCGACATTATCAGAGGGGATTCTCTTGCATCCGTAGTTGTATTGTTTTGGCATCTTCTTTAGACAACAACTAGGGGATGCCATGAGACAATTTTATGGAGGGTTTATTTCGATCCCTTTAAACTATGTATGGATGTCTCAGTCTGTATAAAACAAAACAGATTTCAGGCAGTTGGTTTAGAATTACCTATAAAAAAAACTCATCCTACACTTTTTGATTTCTAGTTGGAACAATAAAACAAGACATCACTTTTTGGTTTCAGTGGTGCAAGAGGTTAATCAAAAGTGTATTGAAAAGTACCGGCACATTCTTCCACAAATGGCAGAGAGGTGAATATCCAGGGGCATAAATCTGTAGGTGTTCCAGGAACATGGGTAGAGCTTGGCCTCTTTTCCGGGAATTCATAAAGTTTTGTTATGGAGTTACAGCGAGACAGGGACTCACACTGATCTCAAAAAACTCCGGAATTCAATTCATAAAGTGTAAAAGGAGTCAAAAAAAAAAAAGAGTTTTGCACAGTGGGGCAGCAGATGTTATAAAGTGGAAGAAGAGAATAAGTGCGTCAACATCATTAAGGATTCATTGGATTGGATACATATGACTTCCATAATCAAGAACGTTTTAGAATATCTACATAAGGAAAGTATTAACTGATTTTGTGTCACTTTATTAACGCATAGAATCAACGTATTCAGTGTCCATCAAGTTCAAGTTTATAGAGGACCTATCAGTCTAGAGAAAGGAAAGACATGGCTTCTTTTTTTGCATTCTAATTACCATTCTCATTGGTTAAATGATTATAATTGTCCCTACCCATGGAATAATTATATTTTTCTTGCTCGAATACTCTTCTGTGTCACTAGTAATGTGGTTTGCCGGACATGCTAATTACAGTTCTCCTTAGTTAAATAATCAGAACTGCCACTATTCCACGAACAATCTTCTACCAGACAGGCGACCCTGCAGTGTTGCCACTAATATTGTTTCCTTTTCTGTAAAAGATGTTTCTAGCACTTTGCTTCAAGCTGACATAGTTTAGGAATGAATAGAATGGCAGTGCCTTGCCCTAGTTTTCTGTGCATCGCTTCTCTGATGTCTTAGTGAGATTTGTAGGGTGAGTTCACACGAGGAGAATCGGGGAGATGTTGCCTCTTCTTCTGGGTGACAATCTCCAAGAACTGCCTTTGCGTGTCTTCCCATCTGCTATAATGAATAGTCGCCTGCGCTCGTGGCCCGAAGTCGCCCGAACTTCGGGCCACGAGGCAGTAACAGGACAACTGATGCAAGTGCAAGCTGATCCACAGGGGAGCCGTGTGTGCAGACAGCAGCCCCCCATGCTCTTCAGTGCGCTCCCTTGTTGCTCTTCCCAGCCCACGCTCCTTCACATGCTGTCAGTAGAATAGCCAGGGGGAAGAAATCAAGTGGTCGCCCTGTCGCCTTTTCTGAAGAGCAGTGGAAGCGGAGATTCTGTAAGTTATTTCCTAATAAATGCTTTGCTATTTTAAAGTTTAATTTGTCTTGGTGTTTTTTTTTCATTGTATACTAAAGATTTTTTTTAAAAATTTTTTCGATGTTCCTGGTCCTTTAAGTTGACTTTAGATAACAGATCTCTAGTCATGACGCATTTAATACACAAATCCAAGTGGCTTAAGGCACTAAAGATGCAAAACGTCTGTCATTTAAAGGGGATGTAAACGCATTCATTATGCTGTCCCACAGCACTCTCTAGTTTTCTATAGAAGTTGCCGAAAAACGTAATTATAGATGCAGGAAAATTCACCTGCCTTATCAGCTCACCATGTATAAAATTCATATTTGCCACTGAGTAAATTCATTTTAGAGGTATTGAAGGATGTCTACAGAGCAGACTGTTATAGTTTTTATTTCTAAAGGGGTAGTTAACTTTTAGTATGTTATGAAATGGCCAGTTCTAAGCAAATTTTCAGTGGGTCTTCGTTATTTCTTTGTTCAAAATTTTTTTAATTACTTGCCTTATTCTTCTGACCCTTTCCAGAAGAAGTTGACTTTTAGTTTTAGAAGTTAGTTAACTTTTAGTTTGTTGTGGAGTGGTCAGTTCTAAGCAAGTTTTCAGTTGGTCTTCATTATTTCTTTGTTTATACAGGTATGGGACCTGTTATCCAGAATGCTCGGGACCTGGGGTTTTCTGGATAACAGATCCTTCTGTAATTTGGGTCTTCTTGCCTTATGTCTACTAGAAATTCATTTAAACATTTAATAAACCCAATAGGCTGGTTTTGCTTCCAATAAGGATTAATTATATCTTAGTTGGGATCAAGTAGAAGCTACAGTTTTAGTATTACAGAGAAAAAAAATTGGATTATTTGGATAAAATGGAGTCTATGGGAGACAGCCATTCCATAATTCGGAGCTTTCTGGATATTGGGTTTCCTTATAAGGGATCCTATACCTGTAGTTGTTTTAATTATTTGCCTGCTTCTTCTAACTCTTTCCAGCTTTCAAATGGGGGTCATCCAAAAAACAAATACTCTGTAAGGCTGCACGTTTATTGTTATTGCTACTTTCTATTACGCATCTTTCTATTCAGGCCTCTCCTATTCATATTCCAGTCTCTTATTCAAGAGGATACTTTGGACCCCAGCAACCACATTGCAGAATTTGCAAACTGGAGAGCTGCTGCGTAAAAAGCGAAATAACTCAAAAACCACAAATAATAAAAAATGAAAACTAAATGCAAATTGTCTCAGAATATCACTCTCTACATTATACTAAAAGTTAACTCAAAGCTGCACACCCCCTTTAATATGTTTCTGCTACTCACGCGTTACATAACATATTTTGACTTGTTTTTTAAATATGTTCCATATGCAGATATACAGTAAGTACATTATATTCACCATATGAAAGAAACCCTTGTTTATTCATCAAGAAGCACTTTTAAATGTTCCTAAATAATTAAGCCAGATTGCTTTTGAGTCTGATTTCATGTGAAAACCTAGCGAGGAGCAAGGCACCTTGAAGCAATGATGATGTGGCAGTAGATAGTCCTGGGTCAGGAGAAGGGGAGATGAGAATGAAAAAAAAATCTGAGCCTGAACTGATACCAGAACAGTTCAATGATACAGAAAAATAAACATATGGTTATAATGTCATTAGGTCATGGGGCAACTATGAGTGAAGGAGTTGCTATTAAAGGAACAGTTCAGTGTGAAAATAAAAACTGTGTAAATAGATAGGCTGTGCAAAATAAAAAATGTTTCTAATATAGTTAGTTAGCCAAAAATGTAATGTATAAAGGAGAGAGTGAACAGATGTCTAATAAAACAGCCAGAATCCAACTTCCTGCTTTTCAGCTCTCTAACTCTGAGCTAGTCAGCGACTTGAAGGGGGGCCACATGGTACATTTCTGTTCAGTGAGTTTGTAATTGACCCTCAGCATTCAGCTCAGATTCAAAAGCAACAGAAATGACCCATGTGGCCTCCACTCAAGTCTCTGATTGGTTACTGTCTGGTAACCAGGGTAACCAGTCAGTGTAAACCAAGAGACCTGAAAAGCAGGAAGTAGTGTCCTGACTGACATGTTATATATAAAATCACTCCAGCCTTTATAAATTACATTTTTGGCTAGTTAACTATATTATAAACATTTTTTATTTTGCACAGACTGTCTATTTACCCATTTTTTATTTTTACACTGTACAATTCCTTTAAACCCTCGCTCTATGTTTATGGCCTTTCCATCAGATATCACTATTTTTGCTTGCGTCCTGCTTTTGATTGCATGGTCATTATCAGATGCTACAGCTTGTTAGCAACCCTTCTCATTATAGGTAGCAATTAGGGTTTCTTGAATTTTCTCATAATGACTGTGTTTGAAATCTGTCCTAATTTATAAAACATTTCAAGAAAATAAGGCAGAACAAGTTAGTTATTTTTGCTTGTCCTGGTTTACTTTCAGACCCTGTCTCTGGTTCCTCTTTCTCTCAACACCACATTAATTACAACCCCCCACACAAACACACACTTTCCAGCATCTTATTTTATGTTAGAATTCCTGAGCTGACAAACCTTGTTAGAAAACAGAAAAGGAGAAAAAGGGAAGCAAGCCTGACAGAATAGGATGTTACCATGTGAACTTTATCATTGTGGCTATACACAGCGGCGATTCCGGTGAAGAAGCCTGAGGCGGCTCCTCAAAATGCTGCCCCCCTCGCCGACTTACCCATCTGCAGGGGAGGCATCCGAAGCAGGGACACTAGTGCGGAGAGCGCAACTGTGCTCTTCCGCATTAGAAAAGCCGAATTTCTGGTTTTAAAACCCAGAAATTCGGCTCTTAAAAGTACAGGAGCAGCTTTTTGCTGCTCCTGGAAATGTAACTGGTTCTGCCTGAGGCGAGCGCCTCAGGCTGCCTCATTGGCCGAGCACCCCTGGCTATACACAGGGGCCATCCTGGTCATTTTGCCACCTGAGGCGACCTTCCTTTCCTGCCCCCACCCCTCCCCACGGCATTCAGCACTGGAGGGGGTCAGGGTGGTCCACGTCCCACTGGAGGGGTTGTTGGCAGTTCACGTCAATGCAGAGAGAGCAATTGCGGCCCTTAGCTCTTAGCTACCGGGAGCGGCAACCAGGGGGGTGCTGCCGCCTGAGGCAAGTGCCTCAACTCGCCTCATTGGTGGAGCGACCCTATCTATACACTGCCAACCCATGCAGTACTCCTTGAAATTTTTATGGTATAGGAAGGAACACATAAGGGAAATTAATTTTTAAAAACATTAAGGGGAGTAGCAATGAGGCTGTGACCACAAAATTCACATAGACAAATACAAGAGTCCTCTACACTCAACCCATTATCAATATATTGAGGACATTGAAACATTTTGTGCCTTAAGCTACTAAAAATGCCTTACCCTTTAAACAAAACAGGGATTGTTTGTCCATATATTGCAATATATTTAAGCTGGCCAACTACATCAAAGTCATCCCATATCTGGCCAGTCCTATGCTCAATTTTATCTGATTCATTAAGAATTCTATTGCTTTATTATACATTTTATGAAGGGACTAAGTTTCACCCACAACTTACTTGCTTGGGTATAGTTTTTCAGACAAAACACCCATCTTTCATGGACCTACACAGTAACAACAATAGGTTTGCTTAACACCCTACCTGCAGTTGAACCAGTGACCTGGTGTTTTCATGCTGTCTGTATTGTCTCATACTCCATATGAGAAGGCAGCGAAGGTCCTTGTAGTTGCAATTAGGCATAACTTGTTGCACCTGTTATTACTCTGCACACAGGTGATCAATGTAAGACGTTAGTCTGGCTATAAAACCCCCTGCCCCTCTCTGACTCACTGCCCATTAAAGTCAAGTGTGTTTAGTCCTAGGTGCTCTGTGCTCTGATTGCTGTTTTTATGACTCCTGCCACTAGTTCCTGTCCCCTGTGTGACTTCCTGGTTCTGAACCCGGCCTGGTTCCTGACCAGGCCCGGATTTGCGGCGAGGCCACAAAGACTCAGGCCTAGGGCGGCAAATTATTAGGGGCGGCATGCCACTCCGGACAGTTTCTTATGAGCACAGCTCCCCAGTACTCTGGCTCCTCCTTCATGCTCCTCGTGTGGGGGGAGGTAGTGCAGCCGGGCACTAGGACCGCAAGTCCTAGGGGCATCCACCCATGAAATCCGGGCCTGTTCCTGACCTTAAGTTTGCCTCACAATTCTGCTCCTGTTATCTGGCTCTGGTCTGGCCTGTCTGACTATGGCCAGCTCCTTCCTAACCGGGACCTTCCCAGAGTATACGTTTGGCACCCTTGTTCGAAGTTTGCCCCTGTGAGAGTACTAGATTCTCATGCAGTAAGTCCTGGCAGCACCCGAGTAGATGAGGGCCAGGCCCAAAGCCAAAGGTGACTGTTATAGGCAGAAGAGCACACCCAGACAGGAATCCATCACTCCCCTGGGTTTTGGGTTAAAAAAACACACATCCATCAAGTTCAACCTTTTAGGTCTTTATACAACCTGCCTAACTGCCAATTGATCAAGAGGAAGGCAAAAAACCCCACCTGAAGCCTCTCCAATTTGCCTCAGAGGGAGAAAAAGTCCATCCAGAATTCAAGATGCCAATCGGACCAGTCCCTGGATCAACTTGTACTATGAGCTATCCCCCATAACCCTGTATTCCCTTACTTGCTAAAAAGCCATCCAACCCCTTCTTAAAGCTATCTAATGTATCAGCCTGTACAACTGATTCAGGGAGAGAATTCCACATCTTCACATAGCAACCAATCTTCAGGCAGCATTTACTGCCATCTTATTGGATGCTACTGGGCAAACATAGTGCCTTTTATTAAATAAATATGGGGGACGGGGGTTGGAGTCTTCGGTTGGATGGTAGCACCAGGCAAAATGTCCATGTACCATTACCTTTAATTGTTACATGTCTATGTTGTCTATGCTGAGCAAAATTATGAAGACCACCCAGTCTGCTTTCAGAGGCGTTATCTACCAATAAAAGGAGGTTTAAATATAAACAAATTACATGCATATACAGCAAGAACTTTATTAAAAAAAAGAAGGGTAGCAGGGGTCAGTGGGAACAAGGAAACCAGATTGGAAATGATGAAGATTAAGCTATATAAAAGCACAATATGCTGCTTAAACCCAGAACAGGTGGAGGCTGAAGGTAGAGTAGAGGTCAGGGTAAAAAACAATTCAACGCTTTAAAAACAGAGAACAAAGGATGCATTGTAAAAACAGATATTGGGCAAAAATAAATGAGGTAGGAGTTAAATCTGGAAGAATGAAAATAAGCACAGGGAATGAATTACTAAAAGTAATGCCTTCCTTTAATGAGACTGAGTGGGAAGCTGCCAGGAAGAGGATAAGCCCGGATATAAAGAGATCTTAGACTTCTGACACAACACATGTTTCTAAGCAAGAAATGCCAAAAGGCTAATTCTCTCTTGCAGAATTGCCACTTTCTATCAGAATCTCTAGCCAGCTCTTTACTGTATGTCACACTTCTCTGCCTACAAATAGCCTGTTGTCCTTAATAGAAAGCAGAAGTGGAATTTGCAGTTGAATAATCAGAACTTCAGAATTCATGAACAGTTTAATGAGTCGGTTAATGTGATGCTACGTAGAAACAGAAAATGATTCCATAGTCCATATAATAGTAACTAAGGTAATTAAAGGAATCCGAGGTGTAATTAGAGATCCATGGGACCTGGTGAATAAAAAATATTTGCTGTATTAAAATCTTATAGCCATATCTTAGGCGTATTTGATATGTGTTCCTAATAAAGAAGGTTGCTGGCAACCCCTCTGCATGGATGGATCAAGTGAAATTAGGAATGCCAGCGCAACTCTCCAAAACTGGATACATATAATCCTCATGCTAAAATGTAATCAGCAACCAACTGAGCTGCATTCTGCATGACTGCACAGAAACGAGTTCACTGCATAGAATGAATCAGTATTCAGCGTGCAGCATTAAAAGAACTTTATTCCTCTTGTTGTAGAATTCTTCAAACTGCGTAAAACGATGCTCCTACCATTTCTGTGTTTATTGGAAAATGTCGGTCGTGTGCAGCTCAAATCAGTTTCTGGCAAATTCTTCCTATGACATGAGTATCTGAATCGGGTCAAAAAAGCAGTACTGCAACTAATATTCTCTTAACATATTTATCAATAAATACAGTCATATGAAAAAGTTTGGGAACTGCTCTTAATTTGTTGGAGTTTTATTTATCATTGGCTGAGCTTTCATAGTAGTAACTTCCTTTAAATATATAACATGCCTTATGGAAACAGTAGTATTTCAGCAGTGACATTAATTTATTGGATTAACAGAAAATATGCAATATGCATCATAACAAAATTAGGTGCATACATTTTGGCACCCCAACAGAGATATTACATCAATACTTAGTTGAGACTCCTTTTGCAACAGCCTCCTGTAGCCTTTGATGAGTGTCTGGATTCTGGATGGCGGTATTTTTGACCATTAGTCCATACAAAATCTCTCCAGTTCAGTTAAATTTGATGGCTGCCGAGCATGGACAGTCTGCTTCAAATCATCCCATAAATTTTTTATGATATTTAAGTCAGGGGAGTGTGACAGCCATTCCGGAATATTGTACTTCTCCCTCTGCATAAATGTCTTTATAGATTTCCAAGTGTGTTAAGGGTCATTGCCTTTTTGAAATATCCAAACCCTGCGTAACTTCAACTTTGTGACTGATGCTTGAACATTATCCTGAACAATTTGTTGATATTGGGTTGAATTCATCCGACCCTCGACTTTAACAAGGGCCCCAGTCCCTGAACTAGCCACACAGCCCCACAGCATGATGGAACCTCCACCAAATTTGACTCCATTTTTGTCCAAAGCACTTTGTTCCAAAATGACTGTGGCTTGTCTAAATTAGCTTTTGCATACAAAAAAAGGACTCTGTTTTTGGCGTGAGTGCAGAAAGGGCTTCTTTCTCATCACCCTGCCATGCAGATGTTCTTTGTGCAAATTGTGCTGAATTGTAGAACGATGTACAGATACACCATCTCACAATCCTCCGCAAATGCCGCTCCTGTAGTTTTCTTGGCCTGCCAGACCTGAGTTTTACAACAATTGTGCCTGTGGCCTTCCATTTCCTGATTCCATTCCTTACAGTTGAAACTGACAGTTTAAACCTTTCAATAGCTTTTTGTAGCCTTCTCCTAAACCATGATACTGAACAATCTTTGTTTTCAGATCTTTTGAGAGTTGCTTTGAGGATCCCATGCAGTCACTCTTCAGAGGAGAGTCAAACAGAAGCACAACTTGCAATTGGCCACCTTAAATACCTTTTCTCATGATTGGACACACCTGCCTGTGACATTCAAGGCTTAACAAGCTAATCCAACCAATTTGGTGTTGCCAGTAATCAGTATTGAGCAGTTGCATTCATTCTAATTGGCAAAATTTCAAGGGTACCCTTATTTTTGCACAGCTAGTTTTTCACATTTGATTTAATTTCATACAGCTGAATACTACTTCACTAAAAATCTTTTGTTCAGAAAACACCCCAGTACTCAGATGTTCCTGGGAAATGAATGACATACCACTGTTATCTTTTTTGTTGAAAGTGGAGTCAATTATTATGCAGGCTGAGAGGGGTTCTCAAACTTTTTCATATGACTGTATATAAGCTATAATAACTGATTACAGCACCCTGCAGACCCCTTGTTTTAATTAATGGACAGAACTCTGCAACATATTCATTTTGTGAAACAAACACTACTATTTGCATATGTATTACTGTTCCTAAATGTGGGATTACTGGCTAAACTTTTTGGTAGGGGTGGGGGGTAAAATGATCTTTCTTTAGGATCTTTACCCTGGGCCTGTTAGTGGCCTATTAATAATAGAAAAATATATATGTTTTAGAAAAATCTCCATGGAACAAGCCAAAAATATTTTTTTTTTGCTTGTATACATCATTTGCAGTGAACTGATGCATGTGACATCATAAATACTGCGTGATTCTTTTTTATTTTTATTCCTTTTTCAAGGCCCTTTTTTTAACATGAAAGTGTTTGCCAAAGATAAGCAATGTATCAAATAATGTATAAATTTAGAGGGGTTTATAGTCAGTGACCCGCCCCCCCCCCCAGAGCTGCATTAGAAAGACATAAGAAGGTGAAAAATAAAACTTTACGTTTCGTTATTAGAAACAGATAGAAGGTAATTGTCAAAAGTCTTTATTTCTGGTGAACTATTTGAAAACAACTGTAATGAAAAAAGTGTTGGAAGGGGTCGACAACAATGTAAAATTATCAACACACCTTTTTTTCTACATATAGATCCCCTTTACGCTTGCAGAAGCATTTCTAGGCATTACCAGTTCTTTCATTTCCAGTTTCAAATGCACATTAAAAAGGACGGTAGCCAGAATGTTAGCTTGCTAAACAGCCCTCACAATGAATAATGTACCTCCAGCTCTAATAAGATTATTATAGAGTTGAAAAATAGTGAATGGCGAATAAATTTGCAAATTTTCGGGCAAAATGGGACAAATTCGCACATCACTTTTTAAAAATGTTGTGTTATTATTTAAACTCCGTTTGCAGGGTATGTAATCTCACCGTGTGTTAACTGATATCTAGATATTTCAATTATTATTGGAGAAAATGTTTTAAAGAGGGCTCATTTTTGATGCAAATTGATAATGTAGCCTTTGTCCCTGGACTGAAGTGTAATTGCAGGCCCATGATGCTTTTGTACAACACAACTTGTGGGCAATGCACCAGTATAGACACATTTGGGTACATCAGGTGCAAGTTGCAACAAATGTTGTTTTCCCTGTGTTTGTGTTGCACGGGCTTTGCTTCAAGTGCTCAGCGTTAACGGCATTAGTATCTAATTCTCATGGTATTTCTTTTGCCAGTTTAGTGGCATGCCTTGGCACTCTTTCCAGTTCAAATCTGCACTGTATACTCAAGGTAACATCAAACCAAGAATTTATAAGAGGCACAACTTATCCTACTTTAGCCTTCAAGTCAATACTTTTTAGTAAACAAGAGAGTTCTTTAATAGCTTTACCCTGTACTGACTGACACTGCCTAAAGTTCCAGTGTTTGTTATCCACAATAACCCCCAAATCCTTTTGACATTTGTTTATTATACAATGTCAGTCTTTACAATGGGCCAGGTGCTAACAAATATCCATTCTTACATTATATTTATATTGTATTTGAGATCATATTCCAACTGAGATATTTTAATGGTTATAATCAGAGCTGCCTTGTATCATAAAAAAATTATTTTGCAGTAAAACCGATGAAGATGGGTTATCTCCTGCTTCATTTTAACATTTTGTACAAAATCCTGTCGTCCGCAAATGAATGACTGTAAAATATGACCTTGCTAAGTGGCATTTAGCCAAGTGTGCCAAACTGTCAGACTGCTAAATGAAAGCAGATAGGTAACAGATAGGTAACAGGCACACTCAAACAGAAGAAACGGCACAGATTACAAAGATTCCTCAATGTACTTGACTTCATGTCATTCTTCCAGACTGTCATTAAATATTGAATCTTTTAAAGCTCTTTCTATCTTTAAAAGAAACTTTCCTTATGGAATTTCAGCAGGCATGGGAATATTGCCGTTGCCTGTATATGAGAAGGATTGTCTGTTTAAACGCATGTTAACTAAAAGAGTATGATATTTGACAGCCAGCTGCTATTTCTGTGTTTACAAAATGAAATTAAATAAGATGATTGATGATGTAAATACAGTAAACCCATTTATACTGCTCTTACAATAAGATTGCACAGTCATTTCCTCAATCATTTCATTCTTCTGACTAAATGAGCAAAATTAGGAAAATGTAGAATAATATAACAAATTCTCTAGGTTTTCTTCTCGCAAACTGCTAAATATCTGAATGGTTAAAGGGCATGTAAAGGCAAAAAAATAATCCTATCTCCTATATACTTTAACTAAAAAATATGTACCGTTTTTATAAGAAACCTGAATGTATGCAGTGAAATTCTCCCTTCATTTACTGCTGTGGCTGGGAATTGTCAGACAGTCCCTAACTGCTCTGCAGGTAAAACAACCATACATATGAACAGCAGGGGGAGCCCCCGCCTTACTTCCCAGCCATGCAGAACTCAAGCAGCTTTGTTTGTTTACCTGTAGAGCAGTCGGCGACTGTGTAGAGATTTGTATTGGATTTTATTTTTGCCTTTACATCCCCTTTACTGTTTCCAACTCCAGCTGCAGGGACAAAGATCATGGAGCCAGATTTAAACAGATAAACTGGGATTCTATTTGGAGGATTATTTTGCTGCTTCTGTAGAGTTTGTATTTAACAATACAAAAACTATAAAATCCACATAACATTACATGACAACACAGAACCTAGTTCAGTCTGCCTATTCTGATTATTAATCAGTTTTGCTGTATTGACTTCTGCCAGATATTATTTGACTTGTGCTGTTTTGATAATTTATGATGATCCCTAAACAGCTCAGACCACACTGAGCATGTGCCTAGTCTTGGTCTTGCAAAGATGTTTAATAAAGTTAAAAGATGGTGACCCCTTGTGGCCAACTTTGAAAGCATAAATCATTAGTTTGATTAGGCTTGTGGTGCAGTAAGTTCATGTTTATGTTTGGTATACAAAATACAGCATTTCTAGCCTTATTCTATTTTAGACTTTACTTCTAGTGATGGGCGAATTTATTCGCCAGGCGCGAATTTGCGGCGAATTTGCGCGATTCGCGCCCAGCGAATAAATTTGCAAAACGCCCGCGAAAATTTGCGGTAAAAATTCGCCGGGGTCAAAAAAAATTTTTCCGAAAAAACGGGCGCCGGCGTCAAAAACGAGACGCCGACGCCGTTTCGCGAATTCTTCACCGTTTCGCGAATTTCGCGCGAAATTCGCAAATTTTTCGGCGAACCGAAACGGCGCAAATTCGCCCATCACTATTTACTTCCCCTCATACATAAAGGATGAGCCACTTTAGGAAACTATGGGGCAAATTCACTAACCTCTGAAAATTCGCCAGCGACAGCTTCGCTCATAGCGCAACACTTTGCCAGGTGTAAATTCGCCAGGACAACGCTAATTCACTAAAATCTGAAGTTGAGACCAGGGTGCTGAACACTGGCAAAGTTGCGTTACTGCCCCAAGGGAAGTGAAGTTGCGCTACCGTTGCCTAATTTGCATACGGCGGGAAGTTAAAGGAAAACGTGTTTTTTTCAAAACGCATCAGTTAATAGTGCTGCTCCGCCTCCAGCAGAATTCTGCACTGAAAACCATTTTTCAAAAGAGCAAACAGATTTTGTTATATTCAATTCTGAAATCTGACATGGGGCTAGAAATATTGTCAATTTCCCAGCTGCCCCAGTTATGTGACTTGTGCTCTGATAAACGTCAATCACTCTTTCCTGCTGTACTGCAAGTTGGAGTGATATCACCCCCCCCTCCCCCCCAGCAGCCTAACAATAGAAGAATGAGAAGGTAACGAGATAGCAGCTCCCTAACACAAGATAAGAGCTCCTGGAAGATCTAAGAGCAGCATTCAATGGTAAAAGCCAAGTCCCACTGAGACTGATTCAGTTACATTAAGTAGGAGAAATAACAACCTGCCAGAAAGTAGTTCCACCTTCAAGTGCAGGCACAAGTAACATGACTGGGGTTGCAGGGATACTGACAATATGTCTAGCCCCATGTCAGGTTTCAAAATTGAATATAAAAAAAATCTGTTTGCTCTTTTGAGAAATGGATTCAGTGCAGAATTCTGCTGGAGTAGCACTATTAACTGATGCGTTTTGGAAAAAACATGTTTTCCAATTACAGTATCCCTATACGCCTATAGGATTCCGTGCTTTTGAACACAATACATAAGCGATGTGAGCGCTTCTTCTCCCAGAGTCAGCAGTAAGAGATCTACGAACAGCCAGCAAGAGGAGAGACTGGGCCAAGAAGACAAGGTGCCGTGCGCAGGGGCAGGAGTCACCGGTTCAAGAGGTGAAGGGCAGCAGCAGCAGCATTGTACATCCAGCACTCAACGCTGCAACAGATCGTTCCATGTCACAATGTCTGAGAGCTGTGCGGCAGCAGGAGGCTGGAGCTGAAGAGAGAGAGAGGGGGACGCAGAGTGCAGGGATCAGCCTGGGGGAAAGTGATGTGGCTGATGTGCTGTCCAAGTTCTCCATAGAGTTTGATGTGATCACCCTTCCGATGCAGCACATCGACATTGAGGTGCAGCCACTTCACTTGCTGTTAGTACACCATGAGAGAGAGCCAGGGAGGAGAAATCCAGCGCCGCAAAATGGATGGTCGCCATATCGCCTTTTCTGAACAGGACAGGAAGTGGAGTTTCGGTAAGTTATTTCTTAATAAAGGCTTTGCAATTTTAAAGTTTTATTTGTGTTGGTGTTTATTTTTTGATATATACTAACGAATTTTGTAAAAAAAAATTTTGATGTTACTGGTCCTTTAAGGCTAATTTAAATACTTTTCATTGTTGTGACTTAGAATTGACCTGCAAAGATCCCAAGCACTACACAAATGTGATGATCACAACACGTTATGGCTCATAGGTGCTAAAGTGCAAAGTTGCCCATAGCAATAGTTTTGATCAATTTACTGACCAGAACATTAAAGCAATGATCTGATTGGTTGTTATGGGCAGCTACACTTTGTTTTTAATGAGACCTTTTTTTTCAGAGTTCTTCACAATAGAATGGGTTAGGGTTGCCTAGCATGTTTGGCACGGTCTAGCTCATAGAATAAATATATGATGGACAGTACTTTTTTATCACTTTGTACTGGATATATGGTTTTATTTGCTTTAGGGATGAATAATTGACAGGGCCAATGTTTGGTCAATATCAACAGATTTTTTTTTATCTCAAAAGAATTAGACCTCTTCTCTTTTAACTTCAGAGCTGGCATGTCTGGTGATGCAAAGTGTTGTGTTAGAACCATTTGGGAAAATAACTAGCTGCCTTATCAAGAGAACTCTCAGGAAAGCCATGCACAGTTCATGCTGTATGTCTGATAGGTTAATGCTTATGTCACATCAGATTCCCATATGGCTTTTCCATCTGTTAGTATGAAAGCAAAGCAAAGGTTAGTGTACATAATCTTAACAAGTTTCCTGGCTTTGTTGTGTCCTGTTCTTCTTAAGGATTTGCTTAAATGAAGCAACAATTTTTCCAGACATTTTCTACCAAGATTTCTAACATTCGGCCCATATACAATTTCTATTTTCTTTGTTTTAACATTTATTTAGGATGGGTTTAGGTTTTTTTTGCTCCTAGAGTGTTCACTTTCATCTTTTTGGAATCCACTGGCAGGCAGTGTGGTCTAGTGATTCATTTATTGGGATGGCAGCCAGGAGAAATGTAGCTTCCTCTGAAAATATAACTGAATGATCTTAGGCAGTCAGCATGACCTTTTGGTGCCTGGAATCCCTAGCAATTCAGTAGGCACTAAACCTGAGTAGTTAGGCAATTGCTGTGATATATTACAGACCTCATTAAAATGAATAAGGTTACTGTACTGTAAGGTTTGTGAAGGCAATTCCCTTTGATCAGTATACTTTCAAAGACAAAACAACAAAATTCTTTCAATCTTACATTTCTTTTTAAATCACTGCATTGGGCATATATTAATTTTAAATGGAGGCTACCGTGTGTATTTTCACTTTGTTTTTGGAATTCGAAGAAGGCATGTTTTCCTCTAAAATTAATGAAAACAAAGTATGAAAGTGCGTGTATACATTCTAAATTAAGGGTTGATTTGAAACATCAGTAAATGACTCATATTGTGCACACAGGAGACAAGAAGTTCCGATGAAGGATCAAGAACAGGATGACAAAGACGAAGAATCAAGGTCTGGCAGGATAGGGATGGAGAGGGTGAAGAGAACTCGACTGGAACAGAGCAGGTGCAGAACCAGTGACAGGACAGAGTTGAGCAGGATGGAGTGGAGGAAGGGTCAGAAACAGGTTTAGCAGTATAGGGATGATGTGGTGGAAGAGGCAGAATCTGGAAAAGGACTGGAGCAAGAGTAGAAGCAGGAACAGAACAAGAACAGGTCAGGATACAGGACTACAACAGGAGCTGGAGCAAGGAACAGAAGAGCTAGGAAGATGTCACAGTGTTCAGGAAGCAAGGACAATGCTCAGGCACCGGCTCTGAGGAGGGCGGGGCTTATGTCAGCCCTGATTGGCTGACTCCATTCAACCAAAAAGGCTACTGGGGTGATGAATCACATGCTGAGATGAGCACATGATGGCTGCTCTTCTGCCCAGTGGTCATGAAAAGCAGTCAACAACCAGAATGTCCTGGGTTTGAGCTCCAACGGAGCATTACAAACATGAGATAGCACCAGCTTTTTTTTCTCAATTTGATGAGCTAACACATAGCATTTAGGATTGCACCGAATTCAGGATTCAGTTCTGGATTTGGCCTTTTTCAGCAGGATTCGGATTCAGCCTATTCCTTCTGCCCGGCCAAACCGAATCTGAATCCCAAGTTGCATATGCAAATTAGGGGCAAGGAGGGAAATCACGTAAAATTTTTTCACAAAACAAGGAAGTAAAAAATGTTTACCCCTTCCCACCTCTAATTTGCATATGCAAATTGGGATTCAGTTCGGTATTCGGCCGAATCTTTCTCGAAGGAATCGGGGGTAAGCCCAGGCCCGGATTTGCGGCAAGGCCGCATAGGCCTGGGCCTAGGGCGGCAAAAAAATAGGGGCGGCATGCCTCCCAGCCACATTATGGGGACGCATGCGTCCCCATTCAATTACAGCAGCTGCGCCAGCGTGTATTCGCCAGCGCGCTGGGAAGGGGAGGTGTGGGCGGGCGCTAGGACCGGCAGTCAAAGAAATCCGGCGCTGGGTAAGCCTGAATCCAAGAAAGTGGATTTGGTGCATCCCTAATAGCATTTGATGTTGTTGACACCCTGTGAGGAATTTCTAAAGCTCAGTTTAAATCAGGATAAAAAAAAAAAAAATCAAAAAATTAACTATTTAAACAAAATCCCTTACCTGTGCCTAAATGTCTTGGCTGCTAAGAGGCCAACTGAATCAGGTAAACCCTAGCTGTACAGATCAGATAAATAAAGATATCATATCATATTAATGGGAACAGTTTAATTAGCACGATTTTTATTAGACATGTATGAACAGAAAACATTGTATGCCAACTGTTGTATTAGAACATGTATGAATAAAACTCGTATCTAGTGGTCACCTACCACAGGATCAAAGTCATTGGCTACTTGCCATGTGGCTTGACTCACCATTACACCAAATTATTTTATGCTGGCAAGTACACATCTGACCTATATAAAAACTGTGACGAGTAAAGATTAAACCATATCATAAGAATTATACTGAGCATACTGTAGTATGTTACTTTATATGATGATCAAGGCAAGATGAGGCTCCCAACTGTTCTGTGCTGCTACTGACGGGAATAAGTCCCCGTAATAGCTGCACAAAAAAATTATTGTCCGTGGCCATTACAAAATAAGTTCCCCTAAGTTTCCAGCACTTCATTGGATAACTGGTCCAGCCCTATCACATTCAGAGGTTGCTGGGTAGACTTTTTGGCTTCAAGGTGTCACTACTTATTGCTTATCAGAAGCAATCTAATGGTTGAAATTACTGGAATATTAATGAGGCACATATAAGACGAGGAAAGTGACTAACATAACCGTGGCCCTGTGGTCATTACTAAACCTCACTTCTATGGAATTACTCATCATTCCAGTAAAAAAAGCTTAGAAGAGGAGATTTAGAAATGTAACTAATAAATCTAGCTATGTGGGAATTTCAATTTCCAACTCCATTTAAAGGAGAAAGAAAGTCTGTTTGCACTTGGGGGTGCCAAATGTTAGGCATCCCCAAGTGATTGTATTGACTTACCTGAAATGCCCGGGCCGGTGCTCCTATCAGCAGAAAATTGCTTCTAGCGAGCACCATGGAGCGATCCTCTTCTGGCTTCTTCTTTCTTTAATTTTCCCCGGGGAAAAAATATGCGCAGTTGAATGAAATAGCCGACTTTTTAAAGTTTGGGTTTTTGTTCTACTGCGCATGCGCAACCACGCAAAGAAAGAGGAAGCAGGAAGAAGATCGCTCCGTGGTGCTCACTGGTATAACCCAGGGTTGGTGCAGTTTCTGCTGATAGGAGCACCGCCCCGGGGTTTCAGCTAAGTCAATACAATCACTAGGGAGTGCCTAACATTTGGCACCCCCTAATGTAAACAGACTTTTCTTCTCCTTTAAGGGGTCCCTGTTACCCTGGGCTTTGCTAGGGAATGTTTACCTTTGAGTCCACCCTATTCTCCTTGAATACTGATGTCTACATCCACTTCAGACCTTTTGGCATATCCACCTCCTGCTATGGTGGAGTCCTGAAAGAGACTGAGAACATGGTAAGCTACCCTTCAACCACTGCCCTTCCAGTGGCGTACCTAGTCCACTAGTGCGCTCCATGCCCCCAGCAAAAGAACTTTAGAGAAGCCCAGCGAGCACTTCAATCTTACGGCCTCCCTCACGCCCACCCATCCTCCTTCCCTTTCAACTGCCCATCCTTCCTCCCTCTCATGTCCCAAACTTTGTGCAGCTAGTGAGCTCCCGGCGACTGTGGAGTCAGCTTCCTCTATAGTGATGCTAATGTTCCCTTTCACAAGGAATAATTACCAAACTGGAGACCTCCGGAGTAGTAGGAGATGTTAAGCCTACAATTCCATTTTCTGAGTCATTACTTACCACTGATTCACTTTTGTCTTCTGTATTGATGAGTGAAACTGCCCTGTCTCACTTTACCGAATAATTTGCAAAACTGCTGAAGACTGTGAAATCCAAGTCTATGGCTGTCTTTTTTGTGGCGCTGACTTTTTTTGCCGCAGCAAAATACATTAAAGTCTACGGATGACTTTTTTTGATGGCAACATTTTTGTTGCGGCAACTCTTTTTGTAGCAAGGTTTGGTTGCGAATCCATGCATGGCAATGTTGTATATTTCATATATTTAAGGTTATACTGACATTTAAAATGACATTGGATCTTAAACCTCAGCTTTAATGTGGCTAAGTATCAAATTGTATGCACAACATATATTTTACCTATGATTTTGCAGAAGGACACTGATTTATTTTACATTAATATGATAGTGAGTTCTGCTGTTCTTATAGATAAATTCATTCTGTGCAAACCCTTTGTAAATGGCAAACTGCAGATAATGGAAAGGCTGCTTTATTTTCCTCTGGAATAAATGTTGCAGTCACTTGTCTATACAGGAGACATTCTGTATCAGTTGCAGATAAGTTTTACCCACGGACTATAATGCCAAAACTCTACTCGTAGAACTTTCTGGGAAAGTACATACAGGAAGAGAACATAACTTTACGCAGAAGCTTTCACTGACCTATTATGTCGCCTTTAAAGTGAAGGATTAGAAAATAGGTTTTTAAGAAGTGAGGGGGAAAAAATGACACATCCTTCAAGCCTGAGGCAATGTCTCACAGCTAATGGGGGACGGTTCCAGCAAAAATCATATATATATCCTCTGTGTATACTGTGCAAGATTGGTGAATTAAATACGTCTGTGCTTAATTCAGTCCCTTCTGAAGGCTGCTTATTTAAAGGATTTTATGGCATGATTACAGACAAAGACATTCTATATTTCACCAAAAAATATAGAAAATAGAAAAAAAATGAACGTTGAGAAATGTGGACTGAGACTGTCTAAGAACAATATTCAACACTTCATAAAAGATTTTTTTTTAATAACAAAGCACTCATGTTTCTCCGGTGAAAAATAACTTTAATAACTTGTTTCAATTCATTTACAGTAACTAATATTTCCTGCATTTCTCGTGGATTCATGGTATTACTCAGTGATCAGTATTTCTTAACGCGACCTGTCTCACTGACAAGAGATTATGCTTTGGGTGCATTTACGCTCAGATCTCAGAAACACATATTCAGTAGAATATGATAAAGAACACTCAGTAAGAGGGAACTGCCATGATTCATAGGCCTGGAGGTGAATAGGCTTATGCACTAAGATCCTGGTGTTTAAAGGGTTTTTTGTGGATCTGGTTATGGAAGGCTGAATGGGAGCTTAGAATTCATTTGCTATTTCTCAGCGCAGCTCCAGGTGCTAAAATAGATACAAAAATGGGCACCAATATAACATCAAAAACAAAGAGCTTGAGTTTAAAAAATGCTCTGCCCAAGGGTATCTTCCTCATCCTATACATGACAATATGGCAGTTGTAACTTCTTTTGTGCATTAGACACAAGGTATAGTGTGCAATTGAACCCTACACATAACACTTGCCATTAATCAGGTGGTACACACTGACTTGAACTCAATTTTATGTCAGACAATAATAGGACGTGTAAGTGCACTTTCAGTGCTCCTCCTTAGACATAAATGTGCGCAGTCCAGTATCCAGCAGAACCTCTAGTAACTTGTGCAAAATGTTGCAGCAACTTGCGGCACCTTCAGTTACGATGGAATTCTTGGGAATAGTTGCATTGTGGGTTAAAAGTGAATTGTACCAATATTATGCCGTGTTATCAAATGATCTTCTGTGTTGAAGAAATATAAAACTGTGATTTCTCATGCTTGGGATATTTTCACCAATGGATCAACTTTTACCTACATTCTTATTTTAGTATTTTTGCAGTTGGTGCAAGATAGTGAATATTTATTATTGCTGTTTTCCGATTCAGTAAGATACATTATGCCAACTGACATTATTTACAAATCCATTGTGATGCAAAGAAATAAAACAATAATTTAATGATCATTTCTTGGATTCAAATTCCTGGAAATCCACCATCCATAAAAGTGAAATTTGACTCTGAATATGATCTTTTGCAGCATAAATGATACAGTCTCCATTGTTGGGCATCGGACAAGTGTAGAAAACAACATTTATCCTCAGCAAATTTCAAGGAAGCAAATAATCTAACAGGCTATTGAATTGTCTTAAATTATGAACCAGTGTCCCTATATTCAAGGGTAAATTTCATAGAAGTCTGTTATTGATTATATTTTATATAAATGGAAATATTGAAAATCGACAAATTTAACTTCAATTCCTTTCGTGCTTTCTTGTATCTTGTTCTAACCTTGTATTGTGGAGGAACTGCATAAATCTAGAGATATCTGTTAAAAGAAATGAAACCTCTGCAATTACAGTATTTTTATTTTTTTTCTTAGTTTTTCATGATAGCAGCAGTATTACAACAAAATTATGATTTACAACAACAGTTTTGTTATTTAATCTCTCCTCTTTCGATCTGATTAGAGTTCCTCCTGATAAGGATTTTCCAAAAACATCTTGTTTGTGTGATCATATATTGCAGATATAATCCATTAGATGTTTAACTGATACAGTGTCTTATAATAACTTAAAGCTTATAAGTTCTGTAGGGGATCAGACAAGTCCTTCCCCTGTTTTTCTGTCTGTGACATCTTCCAGCCCGGTTAAAGGCTGGAGAGCCATCCGATTGGCTGGGCACCCTAGTGCATCCTTGGGAGATGGGGAGTGCCTGACTTTGGAGCCATTTGTACAGGGTTACAGACAGAGCTTATAAAAGGATCCCTGCTGCAGCAGCCAGAGAGAGCCAGATCTGTGGAGAGTGACAGTGCTGCTGGAAAGGAGTTTCCTGGGATAAATAAAAGGAAAGGCTGTGTTTTGCTCTGCTTTGAGGAAGTATTTGAGCATCAGGCAGAGCCCTATTTCCTGCTTGTGAATACTTTGGCCACTGTGTGTTTCCCCAGGGTGAGGACAGGTCTTTCTCGTGTACCTGCCATGTGGGAACAGCTACTACTTTCAAAGGGAAAGATGCCTTGGGGCAGGTAGCGCTACCTGGGGATTTATTCTGCATTTATCCACCCGGTGTGGAGTGGAACTGTGGCACTGACAGTGCCAGGGGTTGATAGTCAACACAGGTTCCTGCTCCTCAGTGTTCCCTAGGTGGAGGCACTGTGCTGTAAATCCCAGTTCCCAGTACTTTTCATATGCAAAAGGGATTCAGGACCCTGGGTTGCAAAGGGTTAATTGCTATTTAAAGAGACAGTAACCAAATTAGGGTTATAGTTCTGCAATAAGTTCTGAAACTGACCTTGGGAGAGATAGAAAGTCACTGTGTTATACAAAGGGAGCCAAAAATCCTGTCAAAGTAAGAACCAATCCTATTTTGTCCTGCTTCTCAAGATCTTAAGGTTTTACTTGTAGACTCTAAGGAGCAGATTCACTAAAGGGAGAAGTGGTTAACGCTAGTGACAATTTGCCAGAAATCCCATCTGCAGGGACATCGGCAATTTACTAACATTTATAGAGGATAATTCACTCATCAAAAGAGACTTTCGCTAGCATTCGTTCGCACTCTGTTGCCAGGCGACTTTTCACTCTAGCAAACGGTCATTACTCTGCAAATTCATTAAAGTTGCAATTTTACGGAACGTTACCTCTTTCGTCAGCGTTAACTTCGCTACCTTAGACCAAGCAAACTGATAATACGAAGCTAAATCTTCCTCAATCTTATGTCAGTGGGATCATATCCTGTATGCCGGAAATTCATTGCAGTTGTAAAAAATGCTGGCGACTTTTACTTTTTTAAAGTGGGATTGCCTTCAAAAGTCCTAACTATTAAAGATTTGTGTGTTCACTTTTTTTTTCAGACATTTGAGGGGCATGGCACATTTGTTTTAGGGTGGGCTCATGTCTAGGGCATTAGAGGATCTTTTATGTCTTTATCATGGTTCATTGGACAATAGTAATAATAAGTGGCCACTTCAAACATTTGCACCAACATCACATAAGACTTTTTTGTACTCGCCCTATTAAAATTGACCTAAGCGTAAGAGTATTAAAGTAGTTTCTCTAGGCAGACATGAACGCTAGCGAACATTTGAGAGATAAAAATTTGTTGACCAGATAGAAAAATAAAATAGGGAGACAAAACAGAGCTGCAGCTTTCATATAATGACTCATGGAAATAATGGCAGCTCTGCAACTATGTATTCATATAAATCAGAAGCCATTGTGCTCAATATTTCATTGCACAGCTCATATAAAAATGTTGCACAATATTTTCAGCATTTTTTTTTTGTAGAGAGTTCTGTTACTGACTGAGTAAGCCTAAACACTGACATTTAGAGGCTTGGGACATCCTCATACATTACCCTTTTTATTTGTAAAATGCTAATGGGTGAATAATTCTCTTCCGAAAGTAAATCTAATCATTTTTTTGTTGAGTACAGACAAAGTTTTTCAGAGCTTCCAGATGACTCTTCAAATGTTTAGCACATGCTTTACTCGAGCAACAGTAAACCAATTAATAGTGTTCTTTGCTGCATAAAATGAATAAAGGAGCAAATTAAACTGATGGTATTTAGGGAAGTTAAATTACAGAGGGGCCCCACAGTTATTGCTCCTGCTCAGTTAGATAGTTTAGATAGATAATCAGGAAAATTATCATCATCATCATTTATATATAGTGCCAACAAGTTACGCAGTGCTTTACATTTGATAACAAACAGGGAAGAAACAGTAAATAAACAAGGGTTTACAGAGTACAGGTATGGGACCTATTATCCAGAATACTTGGGTCCCGGAGTTTTCTGGATAATGGGTCTTTCCGTAATTTGGATCTTCATACCTTAAGGGTAAGGACACACTGGGAGATTAGTGGAGATGTAGTCGCCTGGCGACTAGTCGCCTCTTCTTTGGGGGCGACTAATCTCCCCGAACTGCTTCCTCCTGTCTTCCACCTGCTAGAATGAAAAATCATCTGCGGCATGGCACTCGCATCGCTTCGTTTTCTGAAGTCACCCGATGTTGCCTCACGAGGAAACTTCGGGCGACCTTGGAAACCAAAGCATCCCGAGTGCCATTCCGCATGTGATTCTTCATTCTAGCAGGCGGAAGACAGGGGGAAGCAGTTCAGGATAACCCCGGGACCCAAGCATTCTGGACAATAGGTCCCATACCTGTAATCTTGTGGCGCTTCGTTTTCAGAAGTCGCCGAAGATGCCTCACGAGGAAAATTCGGATGACTTCCGAAAACGAAGCGCCCCACGTGCCATGCCGAAGACGATTTTTCATTCTATCAGGCAGAAGACAGGGGGAAGCAGTTTGGGGAGATTAGTTGTCCCAAAGAAGAGGCGATTAGTCGCTGGGCGACTAAATCTCCCCTAATCTCCCAGTGTGACCTTACCCTAAGTCTACTAGAAAATCATTTAAACATTAAATAAACCCAATAGGCTTCCAATAAGGATTAATTATATCTTAGATTGTATCAAGTACAAGGTACTGTTTAATTATTACAGAGAAAAAGGAAACCATTTTTTAAAATGTGGATTATTTGATTGTAATGGAGTCCCTGGGAGACGGCCTTTCCATAATTCAGAACTTTCTGGATAATGGTTCCCATACCTGTACAATATGATTACAGGGTCCTACTCGCAAGAGTTTACAAACTAAAGGGTTATGGTACAATTGAGACAGGGATTTTAGAAACAATTTTTGAAATAAAATGATCTTGGATTGCCTCCAAAGTACCTTCAGGAGCAGAGGGGTTCAAAGCATATTCAGAGAAACATAAAATGCTATGGGTGTTGTTTGTTATGGGTAAAACAAAATATTTACCTTTGATAGGAATGAAGATCCATGCTTTCATGTATTGGTAGTTCTACAGATGGAAAATGGTTTTTGGTTTGATATGGGTGCTTTTATTAGTAAAATCTCATTCTTCACCCAAGATTTAAGTATAAAGCACTGCAACTTAATACTTTGCTAATAAAGAGGGGCGAATTTGTCCCGTTTCGCTTCGTTGTGAAATTCATGAATTTCCTGCAAAATTCCTAAACGGCCGTCAATTTTGCAAAACGAGAATTTTGATGCCGGCAACGCGTATTAAAGTCAATTGGTGTCCGTTTACTTGTAGCGTCGGTATTGTCGCCAACGCTGGGGAATTTTCGTGGCAAATTTTGCCGGCGGAAACACGCAGAAATTCGCAACTGGCGAATAAATTCACGCATCACTATTTGCTAATTCTGCTGGATTTCCAGGTAGATAAAACAAATCTGTGGTGTGTATCGTGGTCTGATCTTGAGTGTTTACCTAGAATACCTGCCATAAAGCAAGAGAGACCTGCTGTAGTCTCAAAAATGAAAAAACGAATGTGATTGCTGAGCACTGCCGCATGCAAAATGTACTAACCATTTCACAGGTAAAGTAAAGCACTTTCCCCCAAAACTTTATGCAACATTTTTCATTATTTACAGGTAACACCATTTTTTTCTGATGAAAGTATCTCAATAATAATTAAACACGTTTATCAAGGGTCAAATTTAGAGTTTATGGGGGTTTATAAAAACTCCCATAAACTCCCATGAACTCAAAATTCGAGGGAAAAGACCAATTGAAATTTATTAAAAAATTTGAATTCTTTTAAATTCGGGTGAATAGGATCGACCTGCAAACACGAATTCGATTCAGGTTTTTTCACCAAAGTCCACCAAACTTCTCCAAATTGATTGTAGGAGGTCCCCCATAGGCTAAAACACCAATTTGTCAGGTTCTTAAAAGGACAGTACATGATACATTTTGAAATTTAAATTTCACATTTTTTTTAAACTCAAATCGAACTTGGACTATTCCCTAGTAAAATTGCACTAAAATAAACCCGAAGTTCAAATTTAAAAATTCAAATTTTCAATTAGACCCTTGATAAATCTGCCCCAAAGTGTAAGTTTTAGACTATGCGTACCAGGCTTTAGGCTCAACAACACACTTTTAAAGGGGTTGTTCGCCTTTAAAATAACTTTTAGTATGACGTAGAGGACGATATTCTGACACAATTTGCATTTGGTTTTCATTTTTATATTTTTGTGTTTTTTGAGTAATTTAGCTTTATATTCAGAAGCTCTCTAGTTTGCAATGACAGCAGTCTGGTTGCTAGGGTCCAATTAGCCTAGCAACCATGCATTGATTTGAATAAGAGACTGAAATATGAATAGGAGAGGCCTGAATAGAAAGATGAGTAATAAAAAGTAGCAATGACAATACATTGGTAGCCTTACAGAGCATTTTAAATTTGGAAATAGACAGAAGAAGAAGGCAAATCATTCAAAAACTATAAAAAATAAAAAAAATAAAGGCTAGTTGAAAAGTTGCTTAGAATTGGCCTTTCTATAATACAGGTATAGGATCCCTTATCCGGAAACCCGATATCCAGAAAACTCCGAATTACGGAATGGCTGTCTCCCATAGACTCAATTTTATCCAAATAATCCAAATTTTTAAAAATGATTACCTTTTTCTCTGTAATAATAAAACAGTGGCTTGTAATTGATCCCAACTAAGATATAATTAATCCTTATTGGAAGCAAAACCAGCCTATTGGGTTTATTTAATGTTTAAATGAATTTCTAGTACACTTAAGGCATGAAGACCCAAATTACGGAAAGATCTGTAATCCGGAAAACCCCAGGTCCTGAGCATTCTGGATAACAGGTCCCATACCTGTATACTAAAGTTTAACTTACAGGTCAACCACCCCTTTCCGGTCAGAGTGTCAGTGGCCATGACAGTTCAACCTAAGGTTCCCGACTTTCAGAGACAGCTGTTCAGTCAAAAGCCTGGTATGAGTGGTCTTCTCTGAAACTACAAAAAATAGAAAATGAATGTAAATTGCAAAAGTTCACAGAGAAGGAATCCTGAGTCCCTGAATGATATTACATTAATTCTTATTTTTAGGTTTATATCCCTTTTTAATCTGTTCACTAATCAGCTTTGCAGCATGCTGATCAGCGATGGGCGAATTTGTCCCGTTTCAGACCTACAAAAATTCACAAATTTCCTGCGAAATTCTTGAAACTACGAAATATTAACGAAACCTGATGCCTGCATCGATTTTAACACCTGCATTAAAGGCAATGGGTGTCCAAATAATGTTGACACACACAACAGTTTTGACGCAAGCGACTATTCCGACACGCATCCAAATTTTCGACTCAGTTTTGCGAATTTATTCGGAGGGGGGTGAAATGGGGAAATTTCACGCCTGACGGATTTATTTGCCCATCACTAATGCTGATTTTATAAATGTTACATTCATATGGTGAAATGTAATAAAAGTGTGCTACTGGTCTAACCACCTATAGCAACCAATAATATTGGCAATCTTATTCATTGCTATGGTTTACTGCCAGGGTCAGACTGAGGGGCCCGAGGCCCACCGGGGCTGCTGTTGCAAGGCCCCACCCCCTCCTTTGCCGCGACTGGCCCAAAGAAGGGAGGTTGTGGCAGGAAAAAGAAAAGCAGGGTGCAGATCTGGGCCGGCAGGGCCCATAAGAGCCTGGGGCCCACCAGGTTTTTTCCCGGTGTCCCACCTGCCCAGTCTGACCCTGTTTACTGAACCTGAAGAAACGTGGTGCCTTTTATTTAATGTGGAAGGTTAGATACTGGCCATGGATAGAAAAAAACAAATCCCTAATTAAAAGGTGTAAGCATATTGCTTTGATTTTTAAAGTCTGTGAATTGAGTCATTGTTAAAAGCTGTATATATGTGTTAACCACTCACAGGTATTGTATCTTGGTCAGTCCCGATATAAAAAATAGGGAACTACGGTGTTAACTTCAAAGGCACAGCTGCTGAGTCTATGGGCTGGTGCATAAAGCAACTACTGAATTATAATGATACTTTTTATACTTAAATTGGCCTTTAAAATGAAGTACACTTAAAGCTGACAGAAGTCAGGAGATAAAATATTTTCACGCACAGGTATTTGCTTCAAAGAACTGTCAGTAGGGCCGACAGGTGTTTAATAGAAAAGCCAATAAATCGTTTCATTTTTGGACGACTGGATCATGCCCAAGATTATTTTCAAATGTGGGCTCTGAAATAATAAAGCCTATTTTAGGTGAGAGCTAGGATATACTGTATTAATCTGCTAAACAGATGGTGCCAGACATATCTCCAAGGAGTAATCACTGTTTGCAACTGTCTTTTGACTGGTGTATCTGTTCTACATCATGTGATCATTAAAGATCTTTCTCCTAAAAAGGATGAATCATTCCAAAAAAAAAGGTCTTCATTTGTGCCTGAAGTTTGTTCTGGAATGATCTCATCCAAGTTCTGAAGAATAAAACTACAGGGACTAACAGTAAAATATTTGCAGTCAAAGGCCAGCTGTACAGACAGGGAACTGCACCACTTCCAGTATACACCGAGGTGAGTCTCTAGGTAGAAATTCCGCAACTAATGAGACAAAACCCATACTAGACAAAATCTCTAGGGAATCAGTAACAAAAGCACAGACTGGAGTCCCATCACCTGGTCTTCTGATGTTTGTATAGTTTAATATTCCCTATCAACACCTTGTGAGCATAGGATTGTCATACGATAAAATCTAAGCATTGCTCTTTTATGTTGTCATTGAAAACTGCCGTTACACCTGTACTATGTAACCCTTGCACCCTGTAGCTCTATCCGTGGAAAGAGGCACTTCTAAAAGGTAAGAGGAAAAGAAAGGCAGATGACTTTGTACAGAGTAAACGAAGCCCATTTTGCAGATACACTAAACAGTAAAGATTATGTAATACTGTCGCTTCATGCCCAGGCCCGGGACACCTGTCCCCCCAGATGGCAGCCCTGGATAAGACTATATATAATTCAAACACATACACTACAAAAAATAGTTTCCAGTTCGGTGTAAAAATAAAAACTGGATAAAAAGTTGGGCTGAGACCACAAGAAAAGCGTTAGGAGCATTGTGGGGGAAATAAGTTGTTTTAAAATTACCGCTGTCCACTAATCTGTGAAGTGCGCTCAACATTGGAAGTGTGCTGATTGTCGAGTCTCCCTAAACTGCGGGTTTGGGGTGCTGCACCCCAACCAGGGACTTCAAGTGGTGAGTGACCTGCAAATATTGAAATGCCTGTGAACGTGATTAACTAAGCGACAGGTCCGGGGCATCTGCACCCAGACACACTCGGTTACAGGGTGAGCAGTGTTGTTAATAAGCTTGATTCAATTAGTTCACATAGGGGTGAAGAGTTGCCATCCAATTTATTGTTCTATGATTTAAAGTAGACCGGTATAACAAAGTCAGCTTACCCTGGTGGTCTAGTGGGGCGGCAGGGACGCCCGCCACGCCGCTCTTCTTCTTGCGCCATGATTACTCCTTAGGGCGTGTGCACCTGCACGCACCCTACCCAGGACCAGGTGTTGGGCGAAGCCCATAATTCTAAAATGGCGGGTCATCCTGGCATCACTAAGACGATATCCCTCTTGTCTCGCAATGTATTGTGGCCTTCCTTTAAGCAGGATGTCAAAAGATTCGTTGAGTCTTACCCTGTTTGCCAAAGATCAAAATCCTCCAGGAATTTGTCACAGGGATTGTTCAGGCCACTACCTATCCCTGACAGACCCTGGTCCCATTGTAGATCTTCCCCCTTCTCAGGGGCAAACTGTAATTTGGGTGGTGGTGGATAGGTTCAGCAAAATGAGTCACTTCATTTCCCTCCCACACCTCCCTTCTGGCTGTTATTCATTTCCAATATCTTTAAGTTACATGGTTTTCCGGTCAATATTGTTTCTGATAGAGGTGTACAATTTGTTTCAAAGTTTTGGAGAGCATTTTACTCTTTGGTTGGAATTCAGTTATCTTTTTCTACAGCATATCACCTTCAAACTAATGGTCAAACTGAAAGGGTTAATCAGTCCCTTGAACAATTTCTAAGGTGTTATGTGTCTGACAACCAGTCCTCATATTACCCTGGGCAGAATTTGCTTACAATAATACGACTCATTTTCTACTGGTGACTCTCCATTCTTTATTGTTAATGGTTTACATCCCAAAGCATTTTCTTTTTCTGGTTCTTCATCCCCTGCACCCTCTGTCAGTTCTTCTATCAAACAGTTTGCCAAAATTTGGTCTGGGGTGAACGATTCTCTTTCTGCAGCTACGGCCGCTCAGAAAAAAGCAGCCGATAGGTCTAGTAGAGATGCACAAAAATATCTGGTGGGAGACTGTGTATGGTTGTGTACAAAAAACATTGTGCCATGATTATTCCGTAGGGCGCATACGCGTCTCATCCCCTTTATGGACACGGACACGCTGGCGTGATGATGTCAGTGCGCATAGGCATGCAATGGCGCGAAATTCATAGAGTATTTAAAGGGACTTCATTCATTTTTGCATTGCCCGTTATAGGAGTTTGTTCCTGGTGCTATTTGAGCTTTATGCTATTCTGTTTGAACCTGTCTGATTCCTTTTGTGACCCCTGCCTGGCTATTTGACGATCCTGACTTTGTATTCTGACCCTTGCTTGATTACCGACTTTGATTCTGCTTCACCCCTCTGATTGACTTCCTGGTTTGATCTCTGCCTGCCTGACTACGTTTATTCTCTGCCTGCCCTGATCTGACTACTCTATTGCCTAACGCCTTGTACTACGACCTTTTGCCCAAAGACTTTGCTTTACAGTTGTGCCCCTCTGTCTGTCTACAACCCCTCATCTTGCACCTCTCGTTTTAAGACCTGGCGGCATCTGAGTAGCTGAAGGCTCCTCCCAAGGCCAAAGGCAGCTGCTACAGGCAGAAGCATGAGCCAAGACCATGGTGCTTGGCATCGGTTCTAGATTTAGGGTGCCAACCGTTACAACTGGTCACCTACTCATAAAAAGCTCTATAACATAAGTCGCTTTCCAATTAAACATGGAACCCAAATTGTTTTTTTTTTATTAAAGCAGTTAATAAATTTTGAAATTTTGAAATCTGACATGGGGCTAGACATTTTGTCAATTTCCCAGCTGCCCCTGGTCATGTAACTTGTGCCTGCACTTTAGGAGAGAAATGCTTTCTGGCAGGCTGCTGTTTTTCCTTCTCAATGTAACTGGATGTGTCTCAATTTAGTGGGTAGGATAGTCATTCTTCATTCTTGATAGACTCAACAGAAAGTAGTAAAGCATCCAAAACTATGAATCTGTCAAGAGTGTTTTGCCTCATGCAGAGACACCAAGGAGGTTATTTATCAAAGTCCGAACTTATCTTAATATTTTCTGCTACAAACTCAGATCAAATCCACTCTGTTTTTTATGCTTATTTATTATTACATTTCCCAGAAAAGTTGCTTTGTGAGAAAAAATCTAATTTTTTTTTGCAGATTTTTCATCTGATTTTCATGATTTTTTTCAGATTTTTCATCCGAAAACTAAGATTTCTTATGCTTTGTGCCCAAAACCCAGTGCACATCAAAAAATCATTGGGACTTCTCCCATTGACTTATATGCAACTTTGACAGGTCTGAGATGCTGGATTTTCAGATTCAGACTTATCCATATTCGGGGTTTAATAAATTCTGAAAAATTTGTGATTTTTTAAAAGTCCGATTTTATAAAAAATAATTAAAATTTTTTCGTGATTTTTGCATTCGGAGTGTAGTTAATAAATAAAAAATTTGCATATATGAGACTATTTGGTTAAAATGCATTAAAGTCAATGGGCGTCAGAATAATTTTGATTATATTTTTATGTACGTTTCAATTTTGCCGCGCACCATTTTTTTTGACATGCCGGACTTTTTCGCCCGCAAATTGTTGCCAAAGCTTTGTGAATGAATTGGCTTGCAGGCAAAACACGAAAATTCTGAGTGAATTTGTGTCTGTCCAATTTATTCGCCCAAACCTTTAGTCAAACCTGGGTCAAGGCAATGCAATCAGATCCTGTCATCTACTCAGACACTACATCAACTTAGACACTGGCCATAACTTAGAATATCATTTTATAACATTATTGAGTATAATGCATATTGCAGACACATTGTAGACAACCAACAAAATAAGAAGTAATCTGGTAACTAATTAGGTGCTAAAGATTTGACGCTTCAGGGATGCCAATAGTTTTGTGGAATAATTTTTTATTCCTGTTTACTTTGTATTGCTAAGTAACAACATCGATATCCTCTGTTCTTTTTGAGGTTCCTGTCATTGTTTTAGCAATTATTCTTCATTACACCTTCATCTTTCTATTTAGTATTTTTCAGTGGCGGATAATAATGATCATCAGTCATCCATTTATTACTCTATCAGCGTAAAAAAAGGTTCTTGCCAAGTACCACATCCCCCCAATGTAAAGCTGTCTACTTATTTTTCTAGACATTACAAATTCAACAGGATTGTTGCGCATTGGGATAAAGAAACACCTGTGCGATGTTGCACTCCAATAGCAAATTTCATTCCACAAAAATGATGTGGGAGGAATTATATTAGCACGGAGTCAGCTCAGGCAATAGTCAAAAACACTAAAGGCTTTCATCTATTGCACACATGCTTGTGAGTTTTCCTTCATGCCAGAAGAAATCACTTCTCTGAATAATACGTCTGGAAAAAATGATGCTAAGGCAGACATTTGCTTCTGGTGGAATCCCCGGTGGACATTTTGAAGTCATCTAGATTTCAAGCCAGCAAATGCTAATGTAGTAAGTACAGCTGATTTATATCAGGACAGATTTCACTGAAGCTTTACACAAAGACATCTTAGTAGGTTTTTTGTTCCATTGACCTTCATACTGAAAAAAAAACGGATTTAAATGCAAAATACGAACCTACAGAAGTTCTATTAAGTAATATTATAAAATGGTAATTCAATGGTGTATTATACTCGCTCTGCTGTGCTTTGTTTCACAAAAGATTTCTGTATCATTACTAAATTTTATGTTTTAATTATCCAGCAACCTGCTATTTAGAATTATCCAGCAACCTTGGAAATACAGTAGGGAATGGCATTTTTCATAGGGTCCTTAATAAGAAATTACCTTGTAACTGATGATAACTAAGCTGCATAATTCCATGCCTCTGGCAAAACAATTCAAGTCATTTTTTGTTTCAAGTTTTTTTTAATGTTTAAATGGTTTTTAGTAGACAATGCATGGTGGAAATGGTGAAGGAGCTGGAACTGGGATTCAAAATAGGTTTTGGCATTTACATAGTAACAGTAAGTTAGGTTGAAACTTTAATTACCCTTCGATGCAGAGCCAGTGTAGCGGAGTAGGGATGTAGCGAACCGCCGCCGATGTGTTCGCGAACGCCGTTCGCGAACACCGGCAAAAATTGCAACAGTTCGCAAACTGTTCGCGAACTTCGAACATCCGAAAATCGTTCGATTCGAACGATCGAAGGATTGTAATCGTTCGATCGAAGGATTTTCGTTCGAATCGAACGATCGAAGCCATTCGATCGAATAATTTCATTCAATCCAATGGCTTCGATCGTTCGATTCGAACGAAAATCCTTCGATTTTAGCGGTCGAATGGTCGAATGGTCGAACGATTTTGACGCGAACGCCTATTGGCGAACGTCGCGCGACGTTCGCGAACTTGCGGCGGACGCGAACAGTCGAAGTTCGCGCAAACTAGTTCGCCGGCGAACAGTTCGCTACATCCCTATAGCGGAGCTCACAAGCACCATCTTCACTGCTTTGGGAGTCTTCAGTAAGTAAGCTGAGTATCAGCGCCTGTGCAGTTGAAGCAATTTTCGGCTCCCGAACAACTGCGCATGCGCCAACAGCCACGGAAATTGCCAAAGGCATCCGAAGATTCCCGAATCGGTGAAAATGGCGTCTGTGAGCTCCTCTGTGCTGATTCTGCATTAAGGGGTAATTAAAGACTATGGGGCATTTACAGGTATTAACACCTGTGCAGGGGAAATAAAAAGGGTAGGGGTTTTCATTAGTTTTGAGGTTTAGTTCTCCTTTAAGATATCTAATGTATCAGCCAGTACGACTGTTTCAGATACATCAGCCAGTACGAAAGGTTCAAGTACATAGAGGCCCAAACAGCTCCATGCAGGTCTAATAAATAGACCTTACAGCAGCCCCTCTGGAATTCACCAGTATCTACTGATTGGTAGTCCAGGCTTGGGTTGAAGGAAAAATAACATGTCTGGATGCAAGTTCTTTTAACAAAAGGTGTCAATAAGTGCCACAATTGCATCCATTTTAGCATGACCACACTTTTTAATATATATAAACATGGAAGAAGATTTACTCATAGTGTGAAACTGTAGAGAGTGTTATTTGATGAAATGTATTGACATAAAATAGATTATCAGACCTTGAGCTAGGGTTGCCATTCCTCTCATTGAATGGCCCGTTCAAAAACTGGGCTGTCCAGGTAAAATTGGACAGGTGGCAACCCTACCTTCAATGGTGTTCTGGCAAGTGCTATTTGTCCACATGCATGCCCATGTACATTATTATTTAAATCCAAAAAAGCATACCTGTTGGTTCAAGACTCATCGGAAACCCTATTATTACCAGCTGCTCAAAGGAGGTATCAGGTAAGTATAGGAATTCCCTTCTGCTCCTGGGAACTGAACCTCTGTAATTGGCACTGAATCTGCCAACAAAGATTCTAGCTACCTAAGGGGGAGAGGGCATTTTGCATTGTACCAGGGTTAAGGTGCCCATACACTGAGAGATCCGCTCGTTTGGCAATGTCAAACGTGTCAAATAAACAATGGAATTGCCTTAAATAAATCTATGTACTGGCAGGAAAAGACAGTAGCAGTGATGATGACGATTAGTCAACGTCAAACACAAGCGACTAGCATTTAGATATATCGCTGTAAATATTTACATTATACATAGGCTTGGGAGAATTTGACCCGTTTCCCCAAAAATTTGCCACCAGCAAAATGTCGTCCATGCCCACAGACTTCAACATTTTTTTGACACACGATGCCATACAAGTTTATGGGCGTCATTTTCACAGTGAAACAAGGCGAAAAAATCCGCCCATCCCTATTTATACATACATATCAATTAATTTACTAAAATCCATATGTACACCATTCTTCAATGTTTAGACATCTGGCAACAAAAAAAGTTAAAAACAAGACACAATGTAACACAATTCTACTTGTGGCAATCCTATACCTCCTTGTATATATACTCCTTGTAACTACTGAGAGAGTAGAGTCTAGCACAGGAGTGGCCATACTTTTCTAATGCAAGGTCTACTTTTAGGGATGTTGAGAAACTGAGAATAAAAATGTATAGTGTTATTGTTAAACATCTCATTCTTATGTAGCCTTAATGTAATAAATATCTGAATGAAAAGCACAAAACAGGAGAGTGATATAGACAAACTCCTTGTTGACAGTGTCTTGAGATCTACTGATCACCAGCTAAAGGTCTACTGGTAGATCCCGATTTACCTTTTGGGCACCCCTGGTCTAGCATGAAGCAATTACAGGGGAATGTAATAAAAGTCGCAAAGAGCAAAACAATTCGCACCAATAAGAGTAAAAATCCACATCTTGCAATGTAATATTGTTCCTTAAACTGTTATTGCATTGCGAATTTTAATTGCGCACTCATAAGAAGTGCTTGAAGGTGTCGTAATCTTTTGGAGCAAACGACTTTTTCAGTAAGAAGTTTTATTACATTGACTGCGCATTGGCGCAAACTATAAAATTCGCAAACGGTCTTTCACTGTCGGAAGTGGTCGCTAAACAGTTTCCGGGCTCGCAAAAGCTGTATTTAATTCACACAAAGCAAAATTTGTTCGCGCAAAGGCATAACTTTTCGCATTGCGAATAGTTTTTCCATTAGTGATTTTTATTACATTCCCCCGTTAGAGTCTAGCACAAAGATATAGACCGGTCAGTAATGCAGTTGCTAAATTTTGTTTTCTTACCCGTGCACTACAGATACGGCACCATAATTTCCTTACTGCTTATTTTACTCAATTTGATACAGTCGCTAAAGCTAACCATACTTACGGAAAATAATGTCATTAATTCATTTTCAACACCCTATCTCCCTCCATCTATACAGCTGTTCAAATACTGTCCATGATACGCACCCCAGAAATCTGTCCGGTTAAATATTAGCCATTATATACAGTAACTTGACTTTTGACTAAAGTATAACTGAAAGGAAAATTGTGTTAAAGAGCTGAAATAGAGCTCATTATGAGGAAAACCAGCTGCTGAATCAAAGAGGCTTTGTGATGACTATTTAAGTGTAGCTGCAGGAGGCCATAACTAAGTTCATCCTGCCGATAGAAAATCCATTACTCAGAGAACCCAAATTGTGTGAGTAGCACAAAATGTCATATTAATTCTTTATGCGCAGAAGCCATTTGTCTTTAGTCATCTCAGGCACCAAGGTCAGTGAGAGTTCCTTCTTATGAAGTACAACTGACAGAATGAAGCGAAAGCTTTAAGCAGGAGGAAACCTACGGATTAGACAAAAAAAAAATGATTCTTCAAAATTAAATGAACTCATGAGAAGTACAGGAAAAGATAAAAAATTTTATGATGAAAAATGATCATAAATGGTCAAATAAGAAGTTAAAATCTGTAAGAAAAAATGGATTTTCAGTCACAGTTCAGCTAGTATCAGTTTCCTACTGAGCTGACTCATTATCCTTTGAAAGTCTTCCTGGAAACTTTGAGGCAGTCGGATAGAAATAGAGGACTTGGCATAGGAGCCAGGGAACTTTGTTCAACTGTAGAAAGCAAAATGTCAGGCATTACCTGTATTAGGGTGCAGCAAATATGTAAAATGCATTGTTATTAATGTGAAAAAAAGTGCTCATAAGGCTCATGTATGACTGCAAATACTAAACATTAACATGGATGCAAAATTGATTATGCATTGAGCGTCTTCTGCCTACTCTCATGTATTCCATGTAAATGTATCCATTTGCACTAGGGTACCCTTTAGCTATCATTTACTGAATCTAGTAGTAATATCAAGGTTCCCCTAGCAGCCTTAGTCCATGGATATGACATCTGTAATGGTGCACTGATCTTCTGAACTTAACTATTATCATTATATTAAAGGGATACTGTCATGAGAATTTTTTTTTCAAAATTCACCAGTTAATAATGCTGCAGAATTCTGCACTGAAATCTATTTCTCAAAAGAGCAAACTAATGTTTTTATATTTCATTTTGAAATCTGACATGGGGCTAGACATATTGTCAGTTTCCCAGCTGCCCCCAGTCATGTGACTTGTGCTCTGATAAACTTCAGTTACTCTTTACTGCTGTACTGCAAGTTGGAGTGATATCACCCCCTCTCTTTCCCCCCCAACAGCCTAACAACAGAACAATAGGAAGGTAATCAGATAGCAGCTCCCTAACACACGATAACAGCACCCTGGTAGATCTAAGAACAGCACTCAATAGTATAAGGAGAGAATTCACACTTTAATGTTTATGCCCCATAGTCTAGCACAGTATCCAATAGTCACACATTTCCTAGTAGGGTTGCCAAATTTCCCCATACCCCTATCTGGGCGGGGAGGGGCGGCAAGTGATGTCACGGGGGTGATTACATAGCTGAAGGGGCGTGATGGCTATGACATGGTGATCGGATATTGGCTGATCACCACCTTTAAATGAGGAGAATCCTGCTGGTTTTGCAAATTAGGAAAACTGGAAGGTAGTTTAGGCCTGGGAAGCCCTTCCTAAAACCAGGCTGTCCAGATTAAAACAGGACAGGTGGCAACCCTATTGTCTATAAGACTGTTTTGTGAACTGGGAAAAGCTGGGGGTCACTTTTTAATAATGTGTATATTTTCCTTAGTGTAGTAACCCTTAACCAGGCATTTATCAGTATATCTATGCACAGGGGTTTGTAGCCCATGTTATACATCTGCTTCATAGAATCAGTGGCTATTTTGTTATCCACAATTCTTTTGTATTCTCCTTTGTGATTTGTTTATCAGAACCCAGGCCATTGCTGCTTGTGAATGTGAAACAATGTTTGCAGTCTATTAAAATGAGCCCTATATATATATATATATATATATATATATATATATATATATATATATAATGGTTACATATACATTATATGAAGATTTTCAGTCATCCAGGTCATGGTATATCTAGTATAGGTAAATCTAAAGCAACTGGACTTGCTGAGTAATCAATGAAGACGTTTCACTACTCATCCGAGCAGCTTCTTCAGTTCAACTGACTGGTGTGGGAAGTTCTCGGCATATAAACTCTTCCAGTAATCCATTTACAATGGCACATTGTAACTCTTCAAAGAGGTGACATCTGAAGAAATTCACAGAGGTGTAGATTCTGTGTAGTTACTGTGATAGGATTATCCAATGTGTCTTGCAACTGCTAGAGACAGGTGTTACTTGTGAGAGTTGCATGAATGGATGTGTGAAGTGTTCTGAAATTGCCAGGGTACAGATGTTAGAACAGCATTGTATGTAGCAGACAAGTGATGTTGAAGCCCCCCGCCTGTGTTCAGGGATGGTTTCTCCACCTTGACATAAATCGCCTCTTTCACGCCTTGTTCAAACCAGCGGTCTTCTTTATCCAAGATTTGGACATTGCTATCTTCAAAGGAGTGTCCCTTGTCTTTTAGGTGTAGAAAGACAGCTGAGTTTTGCCCTGTAGAGTTCGCCCTCCTATGCTGAGCCATTCGCTTGGAGAGCAGTTGTTTTGTCTCCCCAATGTATAGATCTGTGCACTCCTCACTACCCTGAACTCCCTACACCACATTGCTTTGTTTGTCTTTTGGTATTTGATCCTTTGGGTGTACCAGTTTTTGTCTCAGTGTGTTGCTAGGTTTGAAAAATACAGGGAGTTTCTCAGGTGGAGAAACCATCCCTGAACAGAGGTGGGGGCCTTCAACACCTGTCTGCTTCATACAATACTGTTCTAACATCTGTACCCCGGGAGTTTCAGAACACGTCACACATCCATTCATGCAACTCTCACAAGTAACACCTCTTTCTAGGAGTTGCATGACACATTGGATAATCCTATCACAGTAACTACACAGAATCAACATCTCTGTGAATTTATTCAGATGTCACCTCTTTGAAGAGTTACAATGTGCCATTGTGATTGGATTAGTGGAAGAGTTTATATGCCAAGAATTTCCCACACCGGTCAGTTGAACTGAAGAAGCTGATGAGTAATGAAACGTCTTCATTGATTACTCAGCAAGACCAGTGGTTTTAGATTTACCTATACTAGATATATACATTATATGCATCTATTTTATAGTGAATAAAGTACCTACTCTTGTAAAATATAAGGATATTATAAGTTATCGAGGAGTTTCATGACCATATAAAAACACGAGGCCGAGTGTTTTTATACAGGTCATGGAACTCAGAGGTAACTTCTAATATCCTCATATCTTGCAACTGGGGTACTTTATTTATTATAATACACACATTTCAGTGAGTTGTGTGACAGAAATGACATCAGAACTCACCGTTTATAACTGATGACATCAGAACTCACTTTTTATAAGGATATAATTTACAAGATATTCATAGCTTTTGTGTATTATATATACACACACACACACACACACACTCACAGGGCCTGATTTTCGGCCTCCATAGTTCTACCCAAGTCCTTTTTAAAACTTTTTTGAAAGTTTTAATTGTCCCTATGCTTAATTCACTTCCATCAAAAAATATTACACACACCAAATAAGAACTTGTCAGCAGGCACACAGTGTATAATTGTAAACATGTTGAATTCCTGTTAATAACTTGACCAGCGCTAATTCTGGAATTGGTTGGACCAGTATTATAACTGTTTATATAGTATTTGATCTGCATTTGAAGACAAACTTAAATATACAATACCAATGAAAACATTCGGGCTGATGTATTAAAACTGAAACTTAGGAATCCTGAAAAATTTTATCACAGTTACTAACATTTTCCTTACAGGAGAGGGATTAATACATCACATCAGAGCAATGTGTCACTTCATGAGAATGTGCTGAACATTAAAAGACCATTCTGTTATACTGTAAGGGTCACTGCTAAGCTCTAGCATTCACCTAGTCATTAAAAATAAACATGGCATTTCATTACAATTAACTTAACACATAAATAGCATTTGGTAATTCTGAAAAGATATGTTTTGCTTTTTTTAAACAAAAGTTAGCCTATATTTGTTAAATTAGCCCCTTTTCTCTTATAATAATGCTGAGCATACTCAAGCAATATCCAACTGAAGGCTGCCAGAGAATAATGGAGGTTGGTTGGTACCACATACTTCTCTCTCACTTTTCCTACTTCTTATGTAGTGGGATGGGCTTTAATAAAATATTAGGTTAGAAAAAATTACCTTATATGTAGAACGATTCAAGTTGTATAACTTCTGAAGCCCTTTGGACCCTTTTATGCAATATCAGGGTCGGACTGGGCCGGCAGGACACTGGGAAAATACTCGGTGGGCTTCTGGCTCTTGTCGAGGCCACAAAAGCCCGGGCCTAGGGCAGCAAGTTAGTAGGGGCGGCATGCCGCCCAGTGACTTTCTGAGGAGCACTGGGGATACACAGCTCCCCAGTGCTCTGGTGTGCCTGCTAGCTAGAGTGGTGCAGGTCACTAGGACCGCACGGCCTAGGGGCTCCCGCCGCTGAAATCTGGCCTTGGCCCCACCGGCCCAGATCTGCGATTTTCAGGCTCCTTCCTGCCATACCAGCCCAAAAAGCCTAAAAGTGCACCTGCGCTCGTGCATGTGGTGTCGTGGCACAACCCGACTGAGTGACGGCACAGCAGAGGGTGGGGGGTCCGGAGGGGGGGCCTGGACAGCAGCCCGGTGGGCCCTGAGCTCCTCAGTCTGACCCTGCCCAATGTCCGGTTAAGGAAGGAAAGACTAATCAAGGTGTGTGTTTAGTTGTCTGTAATTAAACGTTATTGCTTTAGTGTAATAAGCTGATGCAGCAGATCCTCATTTTTTGTTTACTAGATTAGGTAGGTCCCTCCTCCAGTATTTATACTATCAGTGGAGGAACTTACTGAAACCAATAGTGATGTGCGGGTCTAGAAAAACTCGACCGGTGACCCACCCGCTGATGATGTCACAAAAGAGCCTATATAACAGGAAGCCGGAAGTCGGCAGTGTAAGATTACGGGCAGGGACAGCAGTCAGAAGTGCTCAACCCGAACCTGTCTGTGACCTGAAAGAGGAGCAGTGAGGTTGCCCCGAAGTCACCCGACCTGAGTGTCCCGCACTAGTGACCAACCACAAATGAACATTTGCACAGATTGCACGAACTGCACAATTCTGTCCTGTGATTGAGCGGAAAGGGAGCAGACAGTTACTGGAATAGAATGCAGACAACTGTTAAAGGGAATGTCAACATCAAAAATATTTCTTTTGCCTAATTAAAGAGCAACTTTGCAATATACATTCATTATATATTTTCTGTAGTTTTTAAGTTATTTATTATATGTATTGCTATTGAAAGTGGTGTTTCTCTGTCCCTCTCTATTCTCACCAATTCTGCCATAGTCAGTGGCCAGAATTTAGACAAGATGTATGTAATCTGGGAAAAATGCAATGGATTAATCAAACAAAACTTCATTAATTAACATATATTTAAAACTTATCCCCTATTCTCTTCAGGAGATACCAACCTTTGTTCATACTGTTGAAATGTGTAGAGAGCACTATCATTGCGTCTTCTGTTTTCCATTATTATACAATTCTTAATCCCTCGTAGACAATTCTGACGTTTTTCCTCTGGATTTACAAGGATGATGCCAATATGTCCCGTAAGTACATGGCTTCAATTCCACTACAACCCTGTGATTCATTTTGCTCTTCATATTGTAGCACCTGAACACATTGGAACAGATGCTGATCTGCTGAAAACAATCCAAACAATGTATTTTTGGAGAAAAAAAAAACAATTTTCTCAATTGTGCTGCATTCTGTGATGTGCCGCCAGGTTTAAGGAAATTGGTACAGTAAGATCGCAGTATGTATTGGCTCACACTCCCAGGCAGATTTACAAGTGGAGTGTAGCGGGAGCCAATTCGGTGCTTTGCAATTGTCAGGTGCCTGCTGAGGTTTCCAACCCCTAAGTACTTGGCAAGCAGATTCATTATGAACATTTGTTGAATGCAGAGACTAAGTAGATTTACATAGTGCTTGGAAAGGTTACGCTATGCTGTCAGGAATCCCTCCATTTGTATGTAATAAAGTTGCTAAGTTGCTCTGCTGCTGCTTGCATGACATTCTTTTTGCACGCCTTAGAGACCATATTTATATATATATATATATATATATATATATATATATATATATATATATATATATATATATATATATATTGTATACTGTGTATATATATGTACAGTGAGAAAATAATACACCCTCTTTTGTAAAATATAAGGATATATATTCCTTAATGACCATGTGATGCCGAAGGCCTAGTTCTTTTATATAGGCCATTGAGCTTCGATAACTTGTAATATCCTCATTAGTGAGGAGCGAATCTGTCCCGTTTCACTTCGCTGAAGATTTTCGCCAAACGGTGAAAAATTTGCAAAATGCATTGAAATCAGTGGGCATCAAAAAATTATTTATGCGTGCCATTTTTTTTGAACACAACAATTTTTTCCCACTCCAAATGCGTCAAAGTCAAAGGGCGTCAAAATATTTTTTTCTCAGTGACAAATTTGTCTTGGCGACTTTTGTGTACAAAATGCAAAGTCAATGGGCATCAAAAAAATGTTTCTGCGCAATAATTTTTACACGTGCGTCTTTTTTATTGCTGCAAATTTTCCCGCAGTTCATTTTTCCCGCAGTTTCACAAAAATTGCAGGGGGCGAAATATGGAAATTTACTGCGAATCCATGCCTGGCATATAAATTCGCTCATCGCTAATCCTCCTATTTTATTATAATACACAATTTGCATTGGCTCTAATGACATCACTGAACATCAATTATAACTGATGACATCACAAAGCACTATTTATAAAGATATAAATTATAAGATATACAGTAAATGGTTATTGTGTATATATGTGTGTGTGACCAAAGAATAATTTACTAAAATGTATATGTGGCTACACAAGTGCTAATTTTTAACAAAGGCCCTTTCTTTTCCTAATATGTTTTACCAAAATATGTCCAGTTTTCTGACATGGGAAAGGCCTCTGACATTTTCTAACAAGAAATTCCTCAGATTTCTCAAACCAAACAGTCAGTCACTTATGTGGGATCAAATTCAATTCAAAAGAAAATAATCTTTTCAGCTCTGAAATACAAAATACAGACGAGGAACTGTTTAATATTACTATTCTAATATCATTGATTAATGAACATTATGTTTAGGACAGGGGGCTTAAAATGATTAATTTGTCATCATAACACAAGAAAAGATGAATAATCTGACACTTTGATGCATCCGTGTGTACAAGGAACATTTTTCCAAATTAAATACATTTATGAAACCTCTCTGTCTTGCTGCTCCTTACATTTGGAATGCCACCTCTGAATTCCTTTGGAGAGGATCTTCCCTCAAAACTCAAAGTTCTCTTGTAGCACTCACATAACATCTGACTGTATTCTGGGTCTTATAGTGCAGTGACCTGCTCTTTTTTTATTTATTACTCTTTGGTTAATTACAGATAAATGACATGGTATCAAAGATGTCTATCCAACTGCAAACCTGATAAATGACACAACTGTACCATCATTTATGATGGTTATATCAATGGGTATTATGTCTTCCTTTAATATTTCTGCTTCATTCATGGAAATACCTAAAAAATTATCATGGTCTGTCATAGATGTATTTGTGATACATGATTCACTATAAGCTGGTGAATGGGGAGTAGGAACAACAAGTGTGTGTAGCCAATATGTAAAAATAAGATGGTGAGTAGAAGAGCTATACAGCAGAGATGCTGGTTGTGCATTGGTGTGACTATGTCTTCCTGGGTAGCCTACCTTGAAGTGCCCAGACACAGCTCCAGGCTTCTCCACCCATGAAACCTGCAGTTTAATACTTACACTTTTGGTGCCCAAACAAATCATCATAGTCACATAATAATATCCATCTTTTTTTCTACTCTGTGTTACTCATAGGGGCAGATTTACTAAAGGGTGAAGTGGCTAACGCGAGCGACTTTTCACCAGAAATCACATCCGCAGGGACATCGCCAATTCACTAACAAGCACAGATGATGTCTAGGGCATTAGAGGAGCTTTTATGTCTTTATTAAAGGGATACTGTCATGGGAAAACATGTTTTTTTCAAAACGCATCAGTTAATAGCGCTACTCCAAATCCATTATTCAAAAGAGCAAACAGATTTTTTTATATTCAATTTTGAAATCTGACATGGGGCTAGACATATTGTCAGTTTCCCAGCTGCCCCCAGTCATGTGACTTGTGGTCTGATAAACTTCAGTCACTCTTTACTGCTGTACTGCAAGTTGGAGTTATATCACCCCCTCCCTTTCCCCCCTTTAGAAAAGAACAATGGGAAGGTAACCAGATAACAGCTCCCTAACACAAGCTAACAGCTGCCTGGTAGATATAAGAATAACACTCAATAGTAAAAGCCAAGTCCCACTGAGACTGATTCAGTTACATTAAGTAGGAGAGATACACCAACATCTCTAAAAAATGACCTGTACACGACTTGTATGCGCATCCCCTAGTCAAATTGGCCTAAGCGTAAGAGCACTAGCGAATTTTCGATAGGCACAAACGAATGCTAGCTTATCTTTGCTGTGAAATGCTCGCACTGAAGAAGTATCGATAGCGAAAAGTCACCAGTGTTCGGCGCCCAGGACGCAACCTCACATTTTAGTGAATTTGCATAGTGGTAACGAATTTGCGCCTGGTGAAGTGTTGCGAAGTGTGCGAATCTATCGCTGGCAACAATTTGCCCTTTAGTGAATCTGCCCCATACCCTATTCTGAATCTCTCTGTACACACTGGGATGTTACTAACACAAGCTGCTAAATTGTACCAGTTCAATTACCCAAAGCAAAAATACCAAAAATGCATTGGAGCCAATGGGCATGTTTTCTCAAACTTTTTCTTGAGGGAAAATCTGCTAAACCTTGTCTGACGAAAATGTTTACTCATCCCTAATGCTCATGTGTACTATGACCCCCCAGTAAACTGCTCTTTTCCAGATATCGTCAAGTTTCTGTGGTTGGTAATAATGGCTGGTTGGTAACATCGCCAAACTTGATACAGAATAGTAGTTGCAGAGCACAAAGAATGTTATCCTGCCCTTTCTACATTCAATAGCTTCCAGTGAATGTACTTGTTTCTGTAGAGCTGTAACAGAAGCAATGTTTTTAGCTGCTCCAGGGAGCAACAATTACCCTTTTCCCATTGACTGCAGTGAAGAGTCATGAGATGAACCATTAGATTATTCTAATGAATAACATCTGTTATTGTCCCCCTGAGCATGCGGGGACTCTGAACTCATCTGTAATCATCATTTTACTACAATGGCATTTAGTGATGGAATTTGCTTTATTTTGACTCAATTATGTGACTTTTTTGGGGCAAACTAATTCCTCAGCAGACAGCCTTTCACACGACCACAAAAAGACCTCTGTCTAATGACCTTCCACCCACAATTTCCAGTACAGATTTCATCTTTAGCGAATTTCTCCTGCTTCGCCAAAAAATGCGCGAATTTCCAGCGTCATTTGCAAAAAATTCACAAAACCCTATAAATTGACTCCCGCGTCAATTTTGTCGCCATCATTAAAGTCAATGAGTGTCTGAATACTGTTGACGCGTGAAGGTTTTTATGCGAGCCACTTTTCCAAAGAGCGTCAACATTTTTTAGAGTTTATTCCATGACGCGTTAATTCGCAGCAAATTTGCGACAGGCGAATTTATTTGCCCATTTCTATTCATCTTTATTTCTTGTCTTCTGTTTGTTTGTAAACATAAAATACACATTCAGATGATAACTGTATAATAAAATGAATACTTTATATATATAAGTATAAGTATATGTGACTATGAAGATTTTTATTCATCCAGGTCATAGTATATCTAGTATAGGTAAATCTAAAAACAACTACACAGAATCAACACCTCTGTGAGTTTCTTCAGATGTCACCTCTTTGAAGAGTTACAATGTACCATTGTGATTGGATTAGTGGAAGAGTTTATATGCCGAGAACTTCCCACACCAGTCAATTGAACTGAAGAAGCTGCTCGGATGAGTAGTGAAACGTCTTCATTGATTACTCAGCAAGTCCAGTTGTTTTTAGATTGACCTATACTAGATATATAAGTATATGTATTTCTACATTCCAACTCTCACCACGGAGCACTTCTCTTGCGTCTTCCTCTACTTTCGCGCAGCTGAGCATGAGCAGTAGAATGAAAAGCCAAACATTAACTAAAAGGTCGGCTATTTCGTTCAACTGCGCATGTGTTTGCCCTGGGAAATTTGAAGAAAGAGGAAGATGGAGGAGGATCGCTCCGTGGTGCTCATTGGCGTAAACCCGGGCCGGTGCGGTTTTCTGCTGATAGGAGCACCGGCCCTGGGTTTCAGGTATATAACTGTAATCACTTGTGTGTGCTTAACATTTAGCAACCCCAAGTGGAAGAAGACTTTCCTTCTCCTTTAAGATACCACACAGATGTAACCAATTCTATATAGATTCACAAAAAAGCTGCTCCACAGAAATCCGCGTACTTGGCTTTTAATTCATCTCTTTTCTCCAGTGCTATTTGTTAGCTTTAGTCATTACTATGTGCAATAACATTTAAATATTGTGCAGAGATCACATTTTTGAATTGTCAAAATAAAATGTATAAACTTTCAAAACAAGCCGACTGAAAGCCAAGCTGAATAAATACAATAAAGCATGCTTTTGGACGCCTTTCAAAAAAAGTAAATACGTCTTCTTAGTAACCGGGAATATTTATAACTGGGAACCATTAACGGTTTAAAAGTACAACTATATAATGTATGACCCTCCCTAACATACACACACTTACGCCAAACAAATAAACAGATAAATACAAGCTACATGAAATAGATATATCATTTAGAATAGGCATGTGCTCAATCTGTTATTTTTTCTGTGTTGCTTTCATTACCTCAGCTTTCTTTCAAGGCATATGCTTTGGATCTGAATCCAATCAACATATAGTTCCCTCAAGGAGTATGCTATCCTTACATGATTCAAGAGAACAAATATTCTGTCACGTTTTATTAATGTCTTAATCAGACACACAAAGGTTACAGGGGTAAAAGCTGCTCTATTAAAATACAGTGTTGAAAAGAAAACTTTTTATGTGGTGTAAGTCCTTACAGCGTTCACATTGCTTTATCTAAAGTTCTAATTTTCAGTATGTATCTGCACCTAGAACTCTCTGGAATAGGGACCAAGTCTCTGTAGTCTCTTACTATGGGGCCAAAGTGCATGTTTTTTACATGGTTTCTACATTTCCACACCAAGGGGACGATTTATGAAACTTAGTAAAATGTTCTTTTTTAGTCCAAATGAACATATTTTTCGTGTAGTTACTTAATCCACGATCTTTTTTTCATTTATCAAGTGTAAAATCCAAAAAATCGATGAATACAAAAGTACGAATAAAAGCTGTTGAGGTCATGTACTGTATGGGGTAGATTTATCAATAAAAAATACTTCGAAATTTGACCATCGAATTAAAATACTTTGACTTCGAATAGTGAAGTCGAAGGATTTTGCAGCGAATTTGGCTATCGAACGATCAAAGTAAAATCGTTTGATTGAAAGATTAAATCGTTCGTATTGAATGATTCGAACAATTTTAGCGTACGATCAAACGATTTTACTTCTATGTGTAAAGACTTAGAAAAATGCATTAGAAGGTCCCCATAGGCTAACATAGCACTTTGGCAGGTTTAATTTGGCGAACTAATGAAGTCGAAGTTTTTTTAAAGAGACAGTACTTCGATTATCGAATATTCAAACTATTTTACTTCTAATCGAATTCGAAGTAAATTCGAAGTCGTAGGGGCACATTTACGTAGCTCGAGTGAAGGAATAGAATAAAAAATACTTCAAATTTCGAATGTTTTTATTGACTACTTCGACCATAGAATTGGCTGCGTCGACCTTGAATTGGCTGCTTCGACTTTGAATCGAACGATTCGGACTAAAAATCGTTCTACTATTCGACCATTCAATAGTCAAAGTACTGTCTCTTTAAAAAAAACTTCGACCACCTACTTCGCCACCTAAAACCTACCGAGCATCAATGTTAGCCTATGGGGAAGGTCCCCATATGCTTTCTAACAAATTTCTGATCGAAGGAATATCGTTCGATCGATGGATTAAAATCCTTCGAATGAAATGCGGTAAATCCTTCGACTTCGATATTCGAAGTCGAAGGATTTTACTTTGACGGTCAAATATCGAGGGTTAATTAACCCTCGATATTCGACCCTAAGTAAATGTGCCCCGTAGTATCCTATTCGATGGTCGAAGTATCCAAAAAATTACTTCGAATTTCGAATTTTTTTACTTCGAAAATTCCCTCGAATTCACTTCGACCCTTGATAAATCTGCCCCTATAAGTCATTGGAAGTTCACATCCGACTGGCATCCCCGATCGATATGTGGCCAAAAGTCGGGCAGATGTCGATCGTGCTTCGGAAAAAAATCCCGCCAGATCGCGGCTGCATTTTTTCATTGATGCGGCCCCGTAATCCGACCACCCTTTTGGCCTCCAATATGATCCAATTGTTGGGCCCTAGGGCCCACGATCGGATCAGCCCGATATTCATATTCAATGTGGGCATATCAGGAAGATATCCGTTAGTTTGGCGACATTGCCAGTGGATCTCCCTGTGTATGACACCTTTAATGATGATACCCACTTAAGGAGATGTGTTGTAGTAGATGGGAGGTGCGGCTTTCACCTTCTGTGGAATCTCTAGACCTTTTTTCCTTTCCTAGGAAGAGATTTGGTTATACATATGAATATGGGAGAAGCAGCATTAAATGATACACATGATGTACACAATCACTCAGTATTTATTCAATGAGCAGTGTGCTGCAGATGTGCTGTGAAGTAAGTAGGTGCCTAATACATTACACTGGTATATTGTTCTGCTCTTATCTAAAGTAATTCAATCTGTAATGTGGTGGTCTGAATATAAACAAGGTTTATGCCATACCAAATTCTTTGAAAGGGCCTGGCCAGACTTATGGAATATTTTTGAAATGTGGCTAGTGTCAATGCACCGCAAAAATGTAAATGCTGACACAATCTGAAGCAATCTACATATTCCTCTAATTAGAGCAATTTAGAGCCAGATTTTAGCTAATGATTAACAGCACCAGTAATATTTTTCTTTTTCTCATCTTGATTTAATCTGCTGATCTTCGCACATTTACAAAAACAAAATACAAGCGTTCCTTTCACTTTATATATTCGGTGTAGGAGAGATGACAGTTTGAAAAAGCAGCTCAAATGCCCACTGATATGTCAGATATATGCCGCATTTTGTATTTAGTTTCAATATCAATAAATAGCTCTTCCTCGGGTGGTCATTTGTTTTTACTTCTAGTGAGTGACAAGGAGAAGTGCTGGGCAAATTCAACCTTAGAAAGGCAATTTTCAGGATAAATTATGTTACCTTAGTTTGAAGTCCCTACAACATTAAAGGGATTCTGTCCTGATTTTTATGGTGCCGTTTTATTTTTAAATAACACTGTTTACACTGCAAATAATTCACTCTGCCATATAAAATGTAATTCCTAACCCAGCAAGTGTATTTTTTTAGGTGGTCTGGTCATGTGCTTTCAGAAAAAGTCAGCACTTTAGGATGTAACTGCTTTCTGGCAGGCTGTTGTTTCTCCTGCTCAATGTATTTGAATGTGTCCCAGTGGGACCTGGATTTTACTATTGAGTGATGTGATCTACCAATTTACCAGGCAGCTGTTATCTTGTGTTAGGGAGCTGTTATCTGGTTACCTTCCCATTGTTCTGTTATTAGACTGCTGGGGGGGAGGGGTGATATTACTCAAATTTGCAGTACAGGAGTAAAGAGTGACTGAAGTTAATCAGCGCACAAGTCACATGACTGGGGGCTCCTGGGAAACTGACAATATGACTAGCCCTATGTCAGATTTCAAAATCAAATATAAAAAAAAAGTTTGCTTTTTTGAAAAATGGATTTCCGTGCAGAAGTCTGCTGGAGCAGAATTATTAACTGATGCATTTTGAAAAAAACATGTTTTCCCATGACAGTATCCCTTTAATATACAGGTATGGGATCTGTTATCCAGCATGCTCGAGACCTGGGGTTTTCCAGATCTTCACGTAATTTGGATCTTCATACTTTGTCTACTAGAAAATTATGTAAACATTAAATTAACCCAATAGGGTGGTTTTGCTTCCAATAAGGATTAATTATATATTCATTTGGATCAAGTATAAAGTACTATTTTATTACAGAGAAAAAGGAAATTCGTTTTAAAAATTTGGATCATTACAAGAAAATCTATGGGAGAGTCTATTGCGTAATTCGGAGCTTTCTGGATAATGGGTTTCTGGATAACAGATCCCATACCTGTAATATATGATTAAATAGATCCTGTAATTGCAGGGTTACTTCCATGATAATCTACCATTCAGACTGCTGCAGATGGTGAACAGATCAGATGGTCCTGCCCTTGGACTAACATAGCTTTAAACCTTATCTGTTCAGCAAGGGCAATTAACCTTCATCAACAACTACTTTTCAGTCCTGCAGTATAGATTTTGAATTTAAAGAGATACTTCTGCCAGAAAATCCATTAAACACTGCACACCTATAAAATACATATGTTTCATGACTGCAAAGAAGTCTAGGCAGTCTGCATCAAGGCATCCGAATGATTGATAATGAGCAATTCAGCTGTCCCTTTAACCAGGAGTAGTTTAATACCTAAAATCCCTATTTTATGCATCCCCAAGTGCCTGTGTGGTCTGAATTTCAACCTGAAGTTATATCAAACAATGGAAACCTTACTATGCCTGAAGCATAGGTTTCGAACTGACCCCTTTAAAACTAAGCTTGCAAGTTTTTTTCTAGTCTATTAGAAAACACAAACCAATTCCAAGTTTAATTTCTACCTTATACTTTCCATCTTCTAAAGGCTTTTTGGATTGTGGTACCTGAAACACAAATCTTATGTAATACATGTATGGGACCTGTTATCCAGAATGCTTGGGACCTGGGGTTTCCGGATAATGGATCTTTTCATAATTTGGATCTTCATACCTGGACCTTAAGTCTACTAGAAAATCATGTAAACATTAAATAAACCCAATAGGGTGTTTTCTTTCCTCCAATTAGGGTTAATTATATCTTAGTTTGGATCAAGTACACAATACTGTTTTATTATTACAGAGAAAAGGGGTTCCTGTTGTTACTTTTATAGTAGCTCTATTAATTCATATTTTTCTTCATGCATATTTGGAGCTAAACAAGCATTTCCACTATACCCTGTAATGCAACGTTTTCTTAGAGGAGCTTTTTTATTTCATACAAAAAAAAACCCCATAAGACGGTGTATGTGTGATTCATTCTACCAATTCATTCCACAGCTGATTCTACCATAAAGCTGTCTTGGCAAAACTGAATGGAAAATTGTCATTAATATGTCAGACATCTAATTAGTTAAGGTGAACACATTATTATGAAATGAAAAAGGTAAAGAAAGGTTTCTCTGAAAGTCATGTGTGTCTGTGTGTGTGTCTGTGTGTGTGTCTGTGTGTGTGTGTCTGTGTGTGTGTAGAATTCCTTTTTTTTTACCAACTTTGAGAATCTAGTTTTATAGGACTGCATTTAGTTGAATCCTTAGGCAAAATACAACTTTACTAAATATAGCAGAAAATCCAGACTCCCTTTTACAGCGTTGTTTAAAATAAATATATGAAGTGCTAATGCTTTATTCAGATCTTGTGAAATACACTTAACTCATTCTTTCTTAGATATATTGTGTATTCGATAACGGCACCCTGTGCTAGAGTCCTGCGCGGAACCAATTTCTAAGACCTGGCCCCGAACCCGCAACCCTCTGCCCACGACCCAAACCGCAACCTGCATATATACCCCACTCTGATCCGCTAGCTGACCCGGACTGCCTTATCCACAACTGACCCGCTGACCACCATCAAACAGGAAGTGATGTTGCTGCAACTCGGAAATGACATCATCAAAAGTGGGCGAGGACAGAAACAAGTTTGTAAAATTTTAAAAGGACTAAAATATAGACAATATATCATAAGATAAGAAATTTAGATGAGACCCACAACCGGCGACCCGCATCTAAACCTGCACCTGAAAATCCTACTCTCATTCCACAGGGTTCCCACTTTTCTTGTGGGTAGCCGACCCGCTGGACCATGTGCAAGAACCATTTTGCACAGAAAGTATGCATAGCTTCATTCATGCAGTTGCTGCTCCCCCCTCCCCCGTGCGCTTACCTTGGGGGAGGGGGTCCACGAGGGCGGTAGAGAGGGCCAGAACGCTAGTGCCGAGAGCCTAACTGCACTCTCTGCTCTAGAAGAGCCGAATTCAGCTCTTAAAGTACCAGGAGCAGCATTTTCCCCGCCCCTGGTACCTAGTGGGGCGCTGCAGCCTGAGGTGAGAGCCTCAATTTGCCTCATTGGCAAAAAGCCCCTGATAGTACCCATGAAACCTGCAGGAGGCAGTTGAATGTGCACATAAGAGCGTCCTGAGGGGATGGAAATGATAAGTCATCACCCACAATGTGAGATTTACACTTGAGAATCGACTCTGAAACAATCTGTTACTTCTATAAGTATGATCAATTTTAATTAAATTTTACCGAATGCAAAGAATCACTTTATAAGGATACTATGGGGCCTATTTACTTAACCTCATTTTTTCTGGTTGAGCTTTTAAAGGGGAAATCTCAAATTTTTGTTGGATAAAAAAAACATTACATTTTTAGAGATTTATTATACCCCAAAGCTACTAAAAATCCAAATCCGAAAAAACTCAAACTAAAACCTGTCGAGGTCATGGAGAAGTCAACGGCAGATGTCCCTTTTACAATTTGAAGATGTCAAGATGTCGCGGTTTTCGTATGATAATATGAAAAAGTCAGGGTTTTCAGGCGACAACTTGAAAAAAACATACAGTTGGGTGTCAAACTCGAAAAACCTGTACTGTTTGAATTGTCGCACGATTTTTCCCGCACTGACTTTTTCAAGCTGATTTTTTGATAAATTAGTTACATTTGTGTATGGGAGTTAGGTCAACTTTGTTTTAATAAAAAAATGGGATACATTTTGTAAATACCCCCCTATGCTCTACAGCAAGCCTCAATGGTCAGCCCTCTATATTTGGTCCTTGTGAGGCAGATAGTTAGATTACCAATGTACAGGTAATATACAATGTACATAATGGACTGCTGCTTATTTGTGCTCACAAGGACCAAACATGGAGTAGCTTCAATTTCCCTGTATGGTCTGTTTAACTCAAGGAATAACAGAAGACATTGATTTAAAATAGGAATCATGGAGATGTTTGGGCTGAAAGCACTGCTGAAAATACAATACAGGGCTGATTTAAGAACTTTGGAGAATGTTTGTCTCCAAGGTTCAGATTTTTTAGCACAATCATATTTGTCTCATAGTACCTTAATCCATAATTTTTTCATAATTAATCAAGTGTTCAGGACATAAAATCCACAAATACAAAAGTGGGCCATATAAAAGCTGCCAAAGTCAGGTAGAAGTCAGTGGAAGCTGCCATTCTTTTCTTGACAAGATCTGTCGTTCATGGTTTTTAGAGGTTCATTCCTGAAAATTTGAGGTTTTTGGGTTTCTTTTTCAGAGCACCCAGCTTCTATCTTCATTCGTGTTTTTAATAACTTTTATGACATTCGTGGTTTTAGTGAAAATTAGTTTAATTGTGGTCCTAAAAAGTTTTAATACCACTAAAATTCCACCTTAATAAATGGGCCACTACTTGCGCCATGAGCCTTTGTGTGCAAATCTTTATTATCATCATCAACAACTTAATTCATATCAATAGTACAGTATAGTACCCAGTACATTACAATTATATTTCAAAGCTGTTTTTCCATGGTCAAAGGTTCTAAATATTTACTTTAAAGGCTGCCGTGTGTTTCTTTATTTCTCTGGAATAGTTGAGAGTTTGCATACACTGGTGAGGTTAATATTACGTTTAGCCAATAGCCTCTAAGGACTAGTGTAACCAGGGTAAACATCAGATGATAAAGAGTTATGAGCCTGACACATCTGGGCAACATGTTGCAGATGTATGTGTGTGTTTTTTTATAAAACACCAGGTGTTACAGTTAAGTTTGTATACATGAAGATGAAGTCATCACATGTTCTGCATCATGCACAATGAAAAGTGTAACCCAAAACTACCATTGCTCAAACAGTAAAAATTCAGGATTTTCAGGATACAACTTTTCTACACACCAGGGCTCATTTGCTATTGCCTGCATTTGCCTTATCCGTGCAATAAGTACAGGGCTCCCTTGGTTTTTGGGGCAGCCATTCAAAGGAGAAAAGGCTCAGGTTACACAGCAGATAAGCTCTGTAGAACATAATGGTGTTATCTGTTATCCATTATTTAACCTGTGCCCAATAGCCTTTTTTCAATTTCAACAGCAGCTTGTTTAGATAAACTATAATAGTGTTTCTGAAGCAAACAGATCAGTTTTACCAGTGCAGGGCAACACTACATTTTCATTACTTTAAAACACTTACATTTGCTGGTGTTACTGTTCCTTTAAGCTGGAATTTTGGAAATATATTTGATTCCAAGTGCAGAGACCTGGGGACTGGAGAGTGTGAGAGAGAGAGAGAGAGAGATAGAGAGAGAGAGAGAGAGAGAGAGAGAGAGAGAGAGAGAGAGAGAGAGAGAGAGAGAAATACAAGAGATCCTCTGCACTCAGCTCATTATTGATATATTAAAGGGATCCTATCATCGGAAAACATGTTTTTTTCAAAACGCATCAGTTAATACTCCAGCAGACCTCTGCACTGAAATGCATTTCTGAAAAGAGCAAACTGATTTTTTTATATTCAATTTTGAAATCTGACATGGGGCTAGATATTTTGTCAATTTCCCAGCTGCCCCTGGTCATGTGACTTGTGCCTGCACTTTAGGGGGTATATTTATCAAAGAGTGAAGTTAATAGTGAAGCCCTGCCACTAGAGTGAAATTCCGCCACTCTCCATTCATTTCTATGGGATTTTTATAGGCGTATTTATCAAAGGGCCAACTTTCACTTTCACCCATTGATAAATACGCCCTTTAAAAATCCCGTAGAAATGAATTGAGAGCTGCGGAATTTCACTCTAGTGGCGGATCTTCACTCTTTGATAAATTTACCCCTAGGAGAGAAATGCTTTCTGACAGGCTGCTGTTTTTCCTTCTCAATGTAACTGAATGTGTTTCAGTGAGACATGGGTTTTTACTATTGAGTGTTGTTCTTAGATTTACCAGGCAGCTGGTATTTTGTGTAAGGGAGCTGTTATCTGGTTACCTTCCCATTGTTCTTTTGTTTGGCTGCTGGGGAGAGGGGAAGGGAGAGGGGTGATATGACTCCAAATTGCAGTACAGCAGTATAGAGTGATTGAAGTTTATCAGAGCACAAGTCACATGACTGGGGGCAGCTGGTAACTTGACAATATGGGGCCGATTCACGAAGGGTCGAATTTCGAAGTTAAAAATACTTCGAAATTCGACCCTCGAATTGAAATCCTTCGACTTCGAATATCGAAGTCGAAGGATTTAGCGCTAATCCTGCGATCGAACGATCGAAGGATTTTTCGTTCGATCAAACGATTCAATCCTTCGAATCGAACGATTCGAAGGATTTTAATCAAACGATCGAAGGAAAATCCTTCGATCAAAAAAAGCTTAGCAAGCCTATGGGGACCTTCCCCATAGGCTAACATTGACTTCGGTAGCTTTTATCTGCCGAAGTAGGGGGTCGAAGTTTTTTTTAAAGGGCAAGTACTTCGACTATCGAATGGTCGAATAGTCGAACGATTTTTACTTCGAATCGTTCGATTTCGTTCGACTTCGATCGAATTCGATCGAATTTAACCAATTCGATGGTCGAAGTACCCAAAAAATACTTCGAAATTCGAAGTATTTTTCATTCGAACCCTTCACTCGAGCTGAGTGAATCGGCCCCCAAGTCTAGCCCCATGTCAGATTTCAAAATTGAATATAAAAAAATCTGTTTGCTCTTTTGAGCAAACAATTCTGCTGGATCAGCTCTATTAACTGATTCATTTTGAAAAATGTTTTTTTCCCATAACAGTATCCCTTTAAAGATATTGAGACATTCTGTGCATATAGCTGATAAAAAATTCCTTACCCTTTAAACAAAAGGGTAATTGTTTGTCCATATTTTGCAATATATTTAAGCTGGTCAACTATATCAAAGTCATCCCTGGTCTGGCCAGTTCCTACACTCAACTTTCATCTGATTTATTAAGAATTCTATTGCTTCATTATACATTTTACACAACGTTTTTACCTGCAACTTGCTGCTTTCAAAGTAAAACTCCCAAACGTAGTTGCCCTTTTATTGGCCACCAGTAGGATCACCTACCTATAGTTGGGAAGGGTGGGAGCTACAACCCGGAGCTGGTCACTGCTCCTGCATAAATTATAACCAACAAGGGAAAGTTGTGCTCACCACTAATTGTTAAAATATATATATATATTTATTAAGTTATTGTGCACCAATAATTGAGAGCAGTAATACAAAACAAAGAGCATGCTATTTTCAATTTTTATGAGATAGGCTTTTCCTGACTCGGAAGTTAATCCCAGTTCTTCTGTGATTAAAAATCTGAAAAATGTGTCTTTTAGCAGTTCTTTGTCCAGCAGGTTGACTAAATCTACGCTCTTTCTAGTTCTCTCATTTTCATCCCTAAGCAAGTGTATATACTGTATGTACTCATACCACCTATGTGTCATTATGTCCCTATTTCAAATTTGATTATTTTGAGGTTTGAGAAAATCTTTGTCTTTTTTATGTACAGTGCCCTCAAAATATTGACACCTTTGACCACTTCTGAATTCCAAAGTGCTGCCCTGATTTTGTTAGTTCTAACTAGTTCCCTCCCTTTACCTATCACAGATCCATCCTTCAAAACTCTGCTGACAATCCAATATAAATGGCACAGCATTCAGAATATTGTGAAAACAGCCCTTAGTGTTGTAGCGGAAAATAATCCTCTGTAGTTAAAGAAGAAACAGGGGAACAAAATCACTCTTTTAAATGTATTTATTGCTTGGATCAGCAGATGGGACGAAGACTAAAATATATCGGTTTAAGATCTGTAGAGGTCAAGAATAGGATAAATTCCTTTAGGAGAAATTATGATTGCTGTTTGAATATAGGCTGATAAATTAGTCAGGCCCGGATTTGTGCGAAGGCCACCTAGGCCCGGGCCTAGGGCGGCAGGATTTTAGGGGGGCGGCATGCTGCCCAACCACACCCACATTGGTTCAAAAACACTGGGGATGCACAGGAGATACCATCTCCATGAAAATTTGCACGAATAAAGGGGCGGGAAAGGGGGCCTAGGGGCGTCTGCTATGTAAATCCGGCCCTGAAATTAGTCACTGAGAAAAAAAAGAGGGGGAGAATTGGCTAAACGGAGAAAGAAAGTCTAAACACCCAATTCTAGATACAGAAACACACAAACTCTGTGTAAATATTAGGTGAAATTAAACTGCAGATTCTATTGATCAAGCCAGCAGTGCTGACCATTTCACCATTCTGTGTAAACTCATTGTCTGACTTTTGAGGGTGACATTGATTTTTTTTTTTTACCAGAGTTGAGTGTGGACGCTCCATTGGTAACAATCTATAACTAGCAAGCTCCCAAAGGGTTTCAAGTTGGCCAGTGGGCAACATATAGGGGCCGATTCACTAACTTCGAGTGAAGGATTCGAAGTAAAAATACTTCGAATTTCGAAGTGTTTTTTGGGCTACTTCGACCATCGAATGGGCTACTACGACCTTTGACTACGACTTCAAATCAAAGGATTCGAACTAAAAATCGTTCGACTATTCGACTATTCGATAGTCGAAGTACTGTCTCTTTAAGAAAAAACTTCGATCCCCTAGTTTGCCATCTAAAAGCTACCGAACCCAATGTTAGCCTATGGGGAAGGTCCCCATAGGCTTTCCTAAGTTTTTTTGATCGAAGGATATTCCTTCGATCATTGGATTTAAATCCTTCGATCGAAGGAATACTCTTTCAATCGTTCGATCGCACTATTTGCGCTAAAATCCTTTGACTTCGATATTCGAAGTCGAAGGATTTTAATTCCCAGTCGAATATCGAGGGTTAATTAACCCTCGATATTCGACCCTTTGTGAATCGGCCCCATATTGTCACTGATTAAGGTTCAAGATTGGAGCAATATGTGAGTAGAAGTGCTTGAAAATCTGTCTAATTAGGGAAGTCATTTAATATCTGAATGGCATTTATGCTTGGATTAAGAGACTAATAATAATATAACATTATCAGTTCTCTTACTATGCAGTATCCCCAACACCAAGGGCAGTTCTCCAGTAGATGCTGTAAGGATTCCTGAAGTTAACAGTTACCCTTTAATAGCAAGGATTTTTATTTTGAGTCAGGTAAGTTACCTGCAGCTCCAGAATCAGTAGCGATTGCTGTGGACACCAGCTGGATCTGGATGGGAAGCAGAAAGCCATGCACAACTCTTTGCTGAAAGGGAATGGGGCATATTTATCAATGAGTAAAGTTAAAGATCATCACTGCATCTCTCCATTCATTCCTATAGCATTTTTAAAGGCATATTTATCAAAGGGTGAACTTTCACTTTCACCCTTTGATAAATAGCCTTTTAAAATTCCCCATAGAAATGAATGGAGAGTGGTAGAAATTCACACTAGTGGATTGTGGTGACCTCTAACTTCACTCTTTGGTAAATATACCCCAATGAGTCTCCCCCAAACAGGAGTTTAGGAGACATTATCCCACAGAACATCTGCAAAGTTTGTTTTGCTAGCTGAGATGTGTCTTGCCAAGCTGGTGGGAGGAATTTTACTCAGAAGCAAAACCTGGGGCCTTTCAAATCATGAGGCCAAACAGATTGAAATCTCTTACCATGACCCGTATCAGATCTCAGAGCTAAGAGCAATAAAGCCATTGAAATATTCAGGCGCACCTCTGAAAACTAGGGTATCCTTACATTTAACATACCTTTCAGGAATGCCGACACCAACGTATCATTGTTCAAGCCAGTTCCTGATGCCAGGATATGAAATTCAAAGGCAAGGTCGGACGAACAGTGATCAGACAAATAAAAAGGAACCAAAGTACACCCTTAGGGGCCGATTCACTAAGGGTCGAATATCGAGGGTTAATTAACCCTCGATATTCGACTAGGAATTAAAATTTAGCGCAGATAGTTCAATCGAACGATCGAAGGATAATTCCTTCGATCGAACGATAAAATCCTTTGATCGAACGATAAAATCCTTTGAATCGAACGATAAAATCCTTTGAATCGAACGATAAAATCCTTTGAATCGAACGATAAAATCCTTTGAATCGAACAATTTGAAGGATTTTAATCCAACGATCGAAGGATTATCCTTTGATCAAAAAAAGTTAGCCAAGCCTATGGGGACCTTCCCCATAGGCTAACATTGACTTCGGTAGCTTTTAGATGGCGAACTAGGGGGTCGAAGTTTTTTTTAAAGAGACAGTACGACGACTATCGAATGATCAAATAGTCGAACGATTTTTACTACAAATCCTTCAATTCGAAGTCGTAGTCGAAAGTCGAAGTAGCCCATTCGATGGTCAGAGTAGCCCAGTTTTTTACCTTCGAATTCTTCACTCGAAGTTAGTGAATCGGTCCCTTAATCTTACAAAGAAGCATCTACAATTGTACATTTTTGGTGGCAACTCATAGCTCTCTAATATGACTTGCCAAAACTCTATAGTTGCATTGCGACCACGGGCGGATCTTCAATAAGGCTAGGAGCCTCCCCAAACCTCCCCTGCCTGGCACCTTAAAAAAAACTCACTCTGTTTCGGGCTTGTGGAAAGATTATTGCATACCTGCAAGCTCCGGTTCTGTTCTAATTGGCTGCACGTTGATTGGATCATTTTCCTCATTACCCCAATCAGAGTGCCACTCACTTGACAGACAGTATAATTAACCAAACAAGTCACAGATATAGGCAGGCTGGGAAGATAGCACAACTAAAGGCACAGCAGAAATGAAGACTGACAAGAAGGATCTGTAGGATGTAACCTAATACATAATATCCTCACTGAATATGAACATTTGCTGTAGATTTCATCCTTACTCCCACATGTACAATAGTATAAAAACTCTAAAGGCTTACTCACTATCTGGAATTAAAAAGTTTTTTTTGTCACCTGGCATCTATAATATCCCTATCACCCTTGCTCCAATCCTGAATTAACTCTTTCCCCCTGAAAAAGCAAATTGTGTTTTGTTTTTTGCACTTGTTTTTTTTTCTTTGTCATTGTTTTGTTAATTTTTAGTTAGTTAAGTTGGCTGGGAAACAAATCAATGCTGTGTTTCAGTGGCAATATTACTGTGGGGGGGGCATGCCTAAATATCTGGCATCCAGGGTCAGACTGGGGGGCCTGGGGCCCACCAGGGCTGCTGTCCAGGGCCCCCCTGCCCCCCTACTTTGACGTGCCGGCTCGCACGTGGGTCTGGTCCGGCAGGGGCCCATGAGAGTCGGGCCCACCGGGTTTTTTCCCTGTGTCCCGCCGGGCCAGTCTGACACTGTTGGCATCAGTACACACTGCATCACACTGCAAGTAATGTGCCTGGGGCCAGTATCCACTGCAACTCACTACATTAAATGAGCTTGTTTTTTGAATCTTGTCTGCATCTGACATCATACTGAGTTGCCTCCTTTTCAGGAAAAAATACCAGCCTTCCTATATTTTTAACCTTTTGCCCTATTAATTACACTGCTATCAGGGATCATTTTTACCACCAGTCTGTAGATGCCAAGTGGCTCCCCAAACTACATAAAGTCCCTGGGGGGCCAGTACACACTGCATCTCACTGCATATAATATGCTTGTTTTGTAAATATAGACTGCATTACACTTTATATAAGGGCTCTTACACATGGGTGGTTTTTCCTGTACTCCCCTGCGTTGTACTTTCTTCCGTTCAGCCGCAGGGGAGCGCAGGAGTAGACACACTCAATTATTGTGAAGGGGGCTGTACTCACACAGACGTATGTATGCGCCAAACCCAGGTGTTGAAAGATGATGCATCCTACCTGCATTTGGAGCTTACATTCGTCTGTGTGAGTACAGCCCCCTTCACAATGATTGAGTGCGTCTACTCAAGGTCGGACTGGGCCGGCGGGATACCGGAAAAAAAACCCGGTGGGCCCCGCCGACCCAGATCCGCATCCTGGTTTTCTTCCTTTCCCGGTTACGGCACAAAGCAGAAGGAGCGCTGACGTGAGTGCGAGCGCGTTCGCGCGTGGCTGGGGTTGCCGGAGGGGGGTCCTGAGGCAGCAGCCCCTAGGGTCTGGAAGGGGGCCCTGAGGCAGAAGCCCCGGTGGGCCCCGGGCCCCACCAGTCCGAACCTGCGGCTGAACAGAAGAAAGCACAATGCAGGGAAGCGCAGCAAAAAAGCCAGTGTGTAAGAGCCCTAATGTGCCTGGGTGTCAGTACCCACTGCCTTCATCTCTAAACTCTAAAACACATTTAAGCTTTTTAACACTTCACAAAAAATATCGGCCCTTTTTGTGTGAGCACAAATGGATAAAGAACCCCTATAATGTGACTTTATTTTGAACCCATGGAAATGCATATGTAAATACTTTTACATCCTGAGAATTTTAGGGTGAATATCATTCCCACCTGTACTTTTCTTGGAACACAATGAGTTAGAGGTAGTTATTGGTGGGGGGTTCATTTTCATGTCAGTGACGCATCCACTAAGCCTCACATTAGCTTTAGGTCAGTCTATGAATAGCCTGTCTTAGCCTCCCCAAGAAAAAAATGCTCCCTCCGCCTGTGATTGTGGCATAATATTTTGCGGCAATGCCGGACATACTTTTGACAGTTATTCCTAGGCCTACGATAATTCATTACTTTTTTTTTAGGTTTGTGGAAGCTGTTCTTGTTTTTATACCTCGCCATTTATTTCAAGAACTCTTCAGAATTAACTTTGTGTGAACACCTAGCTTATTAATGCTACAATATGTTTCTTTATACATTTAATACAATGACTTTGTATAGGGAAATGATGAAATAAAGGAAACATTTAGAAATCAGAAGGCTTTATTTTTCAGCTTCTAAAATAACAACTACTGGAATTTTGCAAAGCAGATTTTAACAAATTGATGGAATGAGTAACAAGATTGTTTTTATTCAATATGAATAAATGGAAATTTCTAGCAGTAGAATTTTTAACAGTTTAGTCAGAACCCTCTCTGAATAAATTTTTGTTAACCACATCGTGGTGATTCAGAGAGACCATTTCACCAGGTAGAATTCCTGCTGAACATCTTTGTGCACAAAGGGATTTAAAGGAACAGTTCAGTGTAAAAATAAAACTTTATATATAGATAGGCTGTGCAAAATACAGAATGTTTCTACTATAGTTAATTAGCCATAAATGTTATCTATAAAAGCTGGAGGAAGTAGTGTTCAGGCTATTATGTTAGCCGTCCAGCCACTCCAGCCTTTATACATTACATTTTTGGCTAACTAACTATATTGAAAACATTTTTTATTTTGCACATCTATTTACCCAGTTTTTATTTCTAAACTGAACAATTCCTTAAAGAAATAATTTAGAAGACAGTGAAAGAAATGGTGTATCTTAAGGCACATTTGTGTTTGAATAACTGAATTAAAGATGTATTTGGAGACCAAATGAATCTGAATGTACAAGAATTTAATTTTGCTTTAAAAAATTTTTCATTTAAAACCTGGTTTTTAAAAATGTTATATGTTGGGTTCCTGGCCGGCCAGGTTTTAAATGAAATTTTTTTAAAGCAAAATAAAATTAAAATTCTTATACATTCAGATTCATTTGGTCTCCAAATACACCTTTAATTAATTTATTACTGTTTTGTTATCCTCAAAAGGACCTTGGGGATTTAAGGAGACTTCTCCTTAATGCCACATTACCTCTATTAATTCCCATTTGTGTATGAAGGAAGGTTTTATTTAGAGAGACTAATTAAAAACATCAGTAACAATAATAAACGCTTTGCTAATGTTTGGTTAAGTTTTAAACCTGCATACTAGGGGGCCGATTCACTAAATTCGAGTGAAGGATTCGAAGTAAAAAAAACTTCGAATTTCGAAGTATTTTTTGGGCTACTTCGACCATCGAATGGGCTACTTCGACCTTCGACTACGACTACGACTTCGAATCGAAGGATTCGAAGTAAAAATCGTTTGACTATTCGACCATTCGATAGTCGAAGTACTGTCTCTTTAAAAAAAACTTCGACCCCCTAGTTCGGCAGATAAAAGCTACCGAAGTCAATGTTAGCCTATGGGGAAGGTCCCCATAGGCTTGCCTAAGTTTTTTTGATTGAAGGATATTCCTTCAATCGTTGGATTAAAATCCTTCGAATCGTTCGATTCGAAGGATTTAATCGTTCTGCGCTAAATCCTTCGACTTCGATATTCAAAGTCGAAGGATTTCAATTCCTAGTCGAATATCGAGGGTTAATTAACCCTCGATATTCGACCCATAGTGAATCAGCCCCTAAGAGTCTATTTTAAGGGATTTAAATGGCAGCCATGTTGAGAAATCAGCAGTATGGTGGCACATACAGTTAAGGATGCCAAGGAGACACAATGGAGTAAGACAAGTGCGCATGAGTTGTAGCAACATAAAGGGCAGACTTTATAAGGAGCTTCATGACTGTAAACTGTATACTCAGCATTCTTATATAATGGGAGTGAATTACTATTGTAAGAAAAACAAAATAGCCCAAAACATTTAACCCACCCAAAGAAAATCCTGAGCGGCATAACAGGCACAATTTGGGCTAATGCAGAGAGCAATATGGACCTTTCTATAATGCTTATAGGCTGAGGATAATACTTGGAGGTATAGAAAGGAGTCCTCATTTAGGTTTTATTTTAACATGTGGAAAAATGTCCATGTGTTTTCTCAGTTTGGGAAGAGTCTTCCACCTCCTTGGTAATAGGATAGTTAGTGGTCAAGACATAAAACCTTCATGTCAGTTAGGACACCTGCTTCTGACACAATCCCATGTGCTGTACTGGTTCCTTTCCAATTCCCTAGGAATAAAATTCAGGTCCTTTTATGTCCAAAAACGTCATATTCATACATAGCTGAATAGATGTTTGACTGCATATTCTTTATACTCCAGAGACCAAAAGACAAATCAATTAAAATGTTTGGAAATTCAAGAATTTGTTGACCCTAAGAGAGAGATTCTAAAGTCTTGAAGTATCTGAAGTACAAATGGCAATGACATATATTTTTCCATTGTGCATCTGAGTTTAGTACCAGAACAGATTTTTAAAGCCAGCACCTATATTAACTTTTACTTGAGCAAACAATGCGCAAAGTGCCATGTCAGCGGTCAAATGTCATTCATGGCTCTTTACACACATATAAAAATGTGAAACTCTTTCTTATAAAACAAGACTATTTTTGTAACTAATATTGTATTTGCATTTGCTATGCAAACAGATATAGTATATCAATATAGCCTACAGAACATTTATGCTATTTGATGTGATAGGTAAGAAAAAATATAATTTGTAGCTTTCTCTTCCACAAAAATACACAAATCCTGTAGTTGTCCATTCAGATATGGACTGGATGAATTCACTGTGCAATGAATATATTCATTTTATACAATGATTCAAATGGAGTTAAAGTGAAACGTATAATCCCTTTAATGATCCTATCACCATATTTCTTGGCCATATGGGATCTGCTAATTTATATTCCATATCATTTTCAGTGATATAGGTAATATGTTTCCACTTACTGTTGTAACAATGATGGAAGATCCCAGTTTTATTCCATATTGGGACCTTCTTGCTGATTAATTGCCAGCATCGGTAAAGCAGCAAACAGGCAAAAGCTCTAGTTTAAGTTAATTACTACATCACAAATGTCACCATGGATCATTCACCACTGTTTGCAGTAGCCATTGTTATACAGCATTTTTTGTTGTAAGTTGAAAGATGCTTTAAAAAGCAGAGTTGAGAATAAACATATAAACATATAAAACAAGCATTTAAAAAGAACGCAAACCAAACATGAATGTAACAGATAAAACAATGTCCCCAATCTGTTAAGGTTAAAAAGAATGCACAAAGCTTTAAAGGTTATCATACACTGTCCAATTCTCTACACCAGTGATCCCCAACCAATGTCTTATGAGCAACATGTTGCTCACCAACCGCTTGGATGTTGCTCTTGGCCTTAAAGCAGGTGATTATTTTTGAATTCCTGGCTTTGAGGCGAGTTTTAGTTGCATAACATCCAGGTGCACTGCCAAACAGAGTCTCCTGTAGGCTGTCAGTTCACATAGGGGCTACCAAATGGTCAATCAGCTCTTATTTTTGCATCACCCAGGGACATTTTTCATGCTTGTGTTGTTCCCAAACTCTTTTTACATCTGAATGTTGCTCACTAGTAAAAAAGGTTAGGGAACCCCACTCTACAGTATCCTACGGACTGGCATGAGGGGTATACACATGAATGGAAACCTTTCTTTCCAGGCCGTTTGAGTTACGGTCAACAGCCGGGAAAATCTGAACTGCAGGAAGTGAAAAGGAATAAAATGATTAAAGAAGCAGTTATGGCGGAGCTCACCTCGGCGTTCAGCGTTTCCTTCCTGGTCGCAGCTATCGCGAGACTTCGGGTATTATCCCCAGATACTCCAATCTTCACACTATAGGTTCCTCGCTAGCAGCGCCGGCCATTCAACGGAAGGAATACTACTGTTAAATATCAATCCGGCTTTATTCTTACACACAGTGCGGAGTTACAATTTCAGTGGGTGTGCTGTGCAAACCTACGCGTTTCGTGTCTAGGTAAACGACACTTCCTCAGGGTTACAATTACATCACGTGTCTCAGTGTTTAAATGGGGTCAAATAAGGTCAAAGTGCATATCATTTCAAGATTAAAAGATTAAAAGTGCAATAGTGCAATTAATTAATAATAATGTGTACAATCATAAAAATACATCAAGATGCATAAAATCTATTTAAAGTGCAAGTGCTTATATTGTATATAGTAAATAAAATAATTTGATTTGTGTTCAAAATTTATGAATTAAATAAAAAAATTAAAAAAAAAAAAATTTTTTTGTTAATTTTGCATGAATTCCCATATAATTATTCATAATCAAAGTTATATATATATACAATGAATTTAATATCAATAAACATATCTGTCTGTCTTGTCTATTCAATTTGTTTAAATTATTATTTTTCCGCATCTTAAAGATAATCAATTTAATTAAATAAAGATATTGAAATGAAAACACCCATCATGTAGTTTTTGTGTTGTTATTTCTTAACACGTTCCAGTAGTAATGTTGTAAAATAAATATAATTTATATAATATCAATGGATAAGGTTCTATATTAATTCATAACTTTTTTTGTGAATAATATATTCAGAGGACATCTAGGGGCCGATTCACTCAGCTCGAGTGAAGGGTTCGAATGAAAAAAACTTCGAATTTCGAAGTTTTTTTTGGGTACTTCGACCATCGAATTGGTTAAATTCGTTCGAATTCGATCGAAGTCGAACGAAATCGAACGATTCGAAGTAAAAATCGTTCGACTATTCGACCATTCGATAGTCGAAGTACTTGCCCTTTAAAAAAAACTTCGACCCCCTACTTCGGCAGATAAAACCTACCGAAGTCAATGTTAGCCTATGGGGAAGATCCCCATAGGCTTGCTAACCTTTTTTTGATCGAAGGATTTTCCTTCGATCGTTTGATTAAAATCCTTCGAATCGTTCGATTCGAAGGATTTAATCGTTCGATCGAACGAAAAATCCTTCGATCGTTCGATCGCAGGATTAGCGCTAAATCCTTCGACTTCGATATTCGAAGTCGAAGGATTTCAATTCGAGGGTCGAATTTCGAAGTATTTTTAACTTCGAAATTCGACCCTTCGTGAATCGGCCCCTTATTGTATTACTTAATATTCAGATTCTAGTATTTTTTGATTCCTCTTTACCTAACGCTATTACGGAAATTGTTTCATCGGACTGTAGATATATTAAATATGGTTTACTTCCCTTAATCAATGAAAAACCTAATCTCACAGTCTTTGTTCAAACCATATGGTACTACAGTCTCCAATAATGACATCCACTTGATTTCTCTCTTAGATAACAATTTGTCTATGTCTCCTTTCCTTTTTCCCAGTCTTACAGTTTCTATAACCTGAAAAGAGATAAAATTCTCATTAGCACTATGTTCATTAATTATATGTGCTGCTATAGCTGAGGATATGTCAGATCTGTTTATGCAGGCTATATGTTCTAATATTCTATCTTTAACTTTCCTAGATGTTTTTCCTACATATTGCTTTCTACATCTGCATGTAGCAAGGTATATTACATTTGTGGTACGACAATTCGCATATGTCTTATTTTGGTATGTTTGTCCTGTCACTGTACTCTGTATTTTTTTGGAAACATTCATAAATCTGCAACATTTGCAAATGTTGGCCCCACACTTATAGGTCCCTATTGTCTGTAGCCAATTTCTTCTGTCAGTTTTTTCGGGCAGCATACTAGGCGATATTCTATCCCTGAGGTTATACCCACGTCTATAGACAAATTGTGGATCTTGTAATCCGAGTCTAGATAAGATCGGGTCTGACTTCAATACCTTCCAATGTCTTAGAATGATGCGTCGTATCTCCTCAGCTTCTAAATTATGTGCAGTAATAAACCTCATTCTCCCTATTCCTTGTGTTGAATGTTTTTCTTTTTTACTTCTATAGGTTGAGAGTAATTCTTCTCTGTTAGTTGATACTGCCTTTTCATATGCTCTTTTTATGTTATCTGTTTTATATCCTCTGATTAGAAGTCTGTCCCATAGCTCCATGGATCTCTGCTGGAAAGCATCCCAAGTGGAACAATTCCGTCTCAGACGTATGAATTGTCCAGTCGGTATGCTCTCCAGCAAAGATCTCGGATGGCTACTTTGTCTTTGTAGGAGAGAATTTCTGCTTATGGCTTTTCTATAGACATCTGTGTGTACTACACCATCCTGTGAAATAAACTGTATATCTAGAAACTCAATGGTGGTAGGGTCACATTTGTATGTAAATGCAATGTTCTTTCTATTGTTGTTACAGTAATTCACATATTCTTGTAATTGCAATTCATTCCCACCCCACACCAATATCAAATCATCGATATAGCGATAGTATTTTAAAATTTTTGAAAAATGTGGGGCATGTTCATTAAGAATATGGTGTTTTTCTAACCAACCCATAAATATATTCGCGTACGAGGGCGCGAAACGTGCCCCCATCGCGGTACCACACTTTTGTAGGTAGTATACCCCATTAAACATGAAATAATTATGGGTCAGAAGATATTCCACAGCTTGCATAATAAATTGATTCTGTTCCTGTGTGTATAAATCAATTTCTCTTAGCCAGTAATATAATGCATGCAATCCCTCCTCATGTCTTATGGACGAATATAGTGCTGTTACATCCATTGTTACCCAGAGGAAATTTTGTTTCCATTCCATATCAGATATTTTATTTATGGCGTCTCCACTATCTCTCAGATAAGATGGTAACTGGGTGGCAAGTGGCTGTATCAGTTTATCTATGTATTCACTCAGACCTTCATTTAGGGATCCTATGCCCGCTATTATAGGCCTTCCTTTTGGGTGTGTGGGGTTCTTATGTACCTTGGGAAAGGTATGAAATATTGGGATTTTAGGGTGTTCCACCCAGATATACTCTCTTTCATTCTCATTAAGAATCCCCATTTCTTTCCCGTATTGTATTATTTTATATAATTTATCCCGAAAGCACGGAGTGGGGTCTCTATCTAGTTTTTGGTAGTTTTCTTGATTATCTAATTGATTTTTGATATCCAATTCATAATAATCTCTGTTTAGTATGACTATAGAGCCCCCCTTGTCAGAGTTTCTCACCACTATATTCTGATTTTCAGTGATAGATCGCATTGCTTGATATTCTAACTTGGTAAGATTATGTTTCTTTTGTTTGCATCTTTTATTACTTATTTGTTGATTTCCACTATTCTTAGTTAACATTTTTAAATCATTGACCACCAGGTCATAGAATCTTTCAACAAATGGGCCTCTCTGTTCTATAGGATTAAAATGTGATTTTACTCTCAAATCTGTGTGTATTATTTTTTTCTCCATACTAGATTCTCCACAGGGTGTCATAGTTAGTTGTTCATTATTCATATTTGTATCTTCATTAATTTGATCTATAGCCTCTAATACATCTTGTGTGAGGAAATTGGTTGTATCATATTGTTGTAATACCTCATTCTGAATTGTATCCTTTGGGCAAAAGAAGCGCTTTAAGGCCAATATTCTAGTGAATTTGTTAAGATCAAGTATTGTATCTATATACGAAAAATGTGAAGAAGGGCAAAAAGTCAAACCCCTATTGAGTAACAATTTTTCACTTTCAGTCAATGTATAGTTAGATAAATTGATTACCAAGTCCTCATTGTCTTTCTCCTCAGAGTCTACTTGTTCTTCCCCAACTTCTTTGTTCTGACTCCTTTTGGTCTGATCTCTCTTTTTTCTTCTTTTGTTGGTTCCTCCCCTGGTTCCTCTTTTTCGACTCTTCTTTTCTTTTTCCTCTTCATCTTGTTGTACTCCGGATCTTGTTCTTCTCCTGGGCTCACCTCCAGGTCGCTGTTCGATGTCACTAAAAAAGACACACTGGGAGAGGTACTATCAGAATCTGCATAAGATATATTGTGACTCCTCGCCGTTGGTTTATTCCTTCTATCTGCCTTCAGTGTTGGTTTCATACGTTCCCATCTACCTCGCTGTGTATTCAGTTTCATTCCCCATGAGAATACTCTTTGTTGATCATAATCAGCTTTATCTCTCAAAAATTTCCTTTGTTTGATATCTGTAATCTTACTTTCCATAATATCCAATTCCTTCGCTAATCTTGTATTTAATCTCTCAAAATCACTTGATTCTTTATAGATACTCAATTCAGTCTCCAATTGGTTAATTTCATCCTCCAAACGTCCCTGTTCAGATTGATACTTTGTTACCAAAATCTGCATCAGTTTCAATGAGCACTCTGTGAGGGTGTCATACCATTGATCCATTAGATCTTTATCCTGGATTTCAAAGGCTGGAAATTTTTTAAGCCTTAACCCTCTAGGTACACGTTTTACTTTGATGTAACTTTGTAATGTCGTTATTTCCCACCAGAGTTTCTGCTCTTTAATAGATATTTTTTGTAATGTCTTAAATAATGCAACCATATTGGTAGTCGTATCATCATTGTCTGTGACAGAGGGAGGATTATCTGATATATCTACAACTTCAGGTTCCATAAATATAGTACAAGCTTTAGTCATTCTAGTCCGTGTGCGCTGTAATATTTCAGTCCTTTGTTCCATTGTAACAGCTACACCCACTGTCTCCTTAACTTGTGCGCTATATGCCATATCAAATTAATATTACTAATAACGTTCGTTATGGTGGTTAAGCATACCTTTCATCCGCTCAATGTGTGATCTGTATGCCTCTACCACTTGCGTCGGAGGTCTCAACGCCACTGATCCTGCTTCGTTAGGGTTACAAGTAAAGCAATAAAATGATTAAAGAAGCAGTTATGGCGGAGCTCACCTCGGCGTTCAGCGTTTCCTTCCTGGTCGCAGCTATCGCGAGACTTCGGGTATTATCCCCAGATACTCCAATCTTCACACTATAGGTTCCTCGCTAGCAGCGCCGGCCATTCAACGGAAGGAATACTACTGTTAAATATCAATCCGGCTTTATTCTTACACACAGTGCGGAGTTACAATTTCAGTGGGTGTGCTGTGCAAACCTACGCGTTTCGTGTCTAGGTAAATGACACTTCCTCAGGGTTACAATTACATCACGTGTCTCAGTGTTTAAATGGGGTCAAATAAGGTCAAAGTGCATATCATTTCAAGATTAAAAGATTAAAAGTGCAATAGTGCAATTAATTAATAATAATGTGTACAATCATAAAAATACATCAAGATGCATAAAATCTATTTAAAGTGCAAGTGCTTATATTGTATATAGTAAATAAAATAATTTGATTTGTGTTCAAAATTTATGAATTAAATAAAAAAATTAAAAAAAAAAAAATTTTTTTGTTAATTTTGCATGAATTCCCATTTAAAAATGTTAACTAAGAATAGTGGAAATCAACAAATAAGTAATAAAAGATGCAAACAAAAGAAACATAATCTTACCAAGTTAGAATATCAAGCAATGCGATCTATCACTGAAAATCAGAATATAGTGGTGAGAAACTCTGACAAGGGGGGCTCTATAGTCATACTAAACAGAGATTATTATGAATTGGATATCAAAAATCAATTAGATAATCAAGAAAACTACCAAAAACTAGATAGAGACCCCACTCCGTGCTTTCGGGATAAATTATATAAAATAATACAATACGGGAAAGAAATGGGGATTCTTAATGAGAATGAAAGAGAGTATATCTGGGTGGAACACCCTAAAATCCCAATATTTCATACCTTTCCCAAGGTACATAAGAACCCCACACACCCAAAAGGAAGGCCTATAATAGCGGGCATAGGATCCCTAAATGAAGGTCTGAGTGAATACATAGATAAACTGATACAGCCACTTGCCACCCAGTTACCATCTTATCTGAGAGATAGTGGAGACGCCATAAATAAAATATCTGATATGGAATGGAAACAAAATTTCCTCTGGGTAACAATGGATGTAACAGCACTATATTCGTCCATAAGACATGAGGAGGGATTGCATGCATTATATTACTGGCTAAGAGAAATTGATTTATACACACAGGAACAGAATCAATTTATTATGCAAGCTGTGGAATATCTTCTGACCCATAATTATTTCATGTTTAATGGGGTATACTACCTACAAAAGTGTGGTACCGCGATGGGGGCACGTTTCGCGCCCTCGTACGCGAATATATTTATGGGTTGGTTAGAAAAACACCATATTCTTAATGAACATGCCCCACATTTTTCAAAAATTTTAAAATACTATCGCTATATCGATGATTTGATATTGGTGTGGGGTGGGAATGAATTGCAATTACAAGAATATGTGAATTACTGTAACAACAATAGAAAGAACATTGCATTTACATACAAATGTGACCCTACCACCATTGAGTTTCTAGATATACAGTTTATTTCACAGGATGGTGTAGTACACACAGATGTCTATAGAAAAGCCATAAGCAGAAATTCTCTCCTACAAAGACAAAGTAGCCATCCGAGATCTTTGCTGGAGAGCATACCGACTGGACAATTCATACGTCTGAGACGGAATTGTTCCACTTGGGATGCTTTCCAGCAGAGATCCATGGAGCTATGGGACAGACTTCTAATCAGAGGATATAAAACAGATAACATAAAAAGAGCATATGAAAAGGCAGTATCAACTAACAGAGAAGAATTACTCTCAACCTATAGAAGTAAAAAAGAAAAACATTCAACACAAGGAATAGGGAGAATGAGGTTTATTACTGCACATAATTTAGAAGCTGAGGAGATACGACGCATCATTCTAAGACATTGGAAGGTATTGAAGTCAGACCCGATCTTATCTAGACTCGGATTACAAGATCCACAATTTGTCTATAGACGTGGGTATAACCTCAGGGATAGAATATCGCCTAGTATGCTGCCCGAAAAAACTGACAGAAGAAATTGGCTACAGACAATAGGGACCTATAAGTGTGGGGCCAACATTTGCAAATGTTGCAGATTTATGAATGTTTCCAAAAAAATACAGAGTACAGTGACAGGACAAACATACCAAAATAAGACATATGCGAATTGTCGTACCACAAATGTAATATACCTTGCTACATGCAGATGTAGAAAGCAATATGTAGGAAAAACATCTAGGAAAGTTAAAGATAGAATATTAGAACATATAGCCTGCATAAACAGATCTGACATATCCTCAGCTATAGCAGCACATATAATTAATGAACATAGTGCTAATGAGAATTTTATCTCTTTTCAGGTTATAGAAACTGTAAGACTGGGAAAAAGGAAAGGAGACATAGACAAATTGTTATCTAAGAGAGAAATCAAGTGGATGTCATTATTGGAGACTGTAGTACCATATGGTTTGAACAAAGACTGTGAGATTAGGTTTTTCATTGATTAAGGGAAGTAAACCATATTTAATATATCTACAGTCCGATGAAACAATTTCCGTAATAGCGTTAGGTAAAGAGGAATCAAAAAATACTAGAATCTGAATATTAAGTAATACAATAAGGGGCCGATTCACGAAGGGTCGAATTTCGAAGTTAAAAATACTTCGAAATTCGACCCTCGAATTGAAATCCTTCGACTTCGAATATCGAAGTCGAAGGATTTAGCGCTAATCCTGCGATCGAACGATCGAAGGATTTTTCGTTCGATCGAACGATTAAATCCTTCGAATCGAACGATTCGAAGGATTTTAATCAAACGATCGAAGGAAAATCCTTCGATCAAAAAAAGGTTAGCAAGCCTATGGGGATCTTCCCCATAGGCTAACATTGACTTCGGTAGGTTTTATCTGCCGAAGTAGGGGGTCGAAGTTTTTTTTAAAGGGCAAGTACTTCGACTATCGAATGGTCGAATAGTCGAACGATTTTTACTTCGAATCGTTCGATTTCGTTCGACTTCGATCGAATTCGAACGAATTTAACCAATTCGATGGTCGAAGTACCCAAAAAAAACTTCGAAATTCGAAGTTTTTTTCATTCGAACCCTTCACTCGAGCTGAGTGAATCGGCCCCTAGATGTCCTCTGAATATATTATTCACAAAAAAAGTTATGAATTAATATAGAACCTTATCCATTGATATTATATAAATTATATTTATTTTACAACATTACTACTGGAACGTGTTAAGAAATAACAACACAAAAACTACATGATGGGTGTTTTCATTTCAATATCTTTATTTAATTAAATTGATTATCTTTAAGATGCGGAAAAATAATAATTTAAACAAATTGAATAGACAAGACAGACAGATATGTTTATTGATATTAAATTCATTGTATATATATATAACTTTGATTATGAATAATTATATGGGAATTCATGCAAAATTAACAAAAAAATTTTTTTTTTTTTAATTTTTTTATTTAATTCATAAATTTTGAACACAAATCAAATTATTTTATTTACTATATACAATATAAGCACTTGCACTTTAAATAGATTTTATGCATCTTGATGTATTTTTATGATTGTACACATTATTATTAATTAATTGCACTATTGCACTTTTAATCTTTTAATCTTGAAATGATATGCACTTTGACCTTATTTGACCCCATTTAAACACTGAGACACGTGATGTAATTGTAACCCTGAGGAAGTGTCGTTTACCTAGACACGAAACGCGTAGGTTTGCACAGCACACCCACTGAAATTGTAACTCCGCACTGTGTGTAAGAATAAAGCCGGATTGATATTTAACAGTAGTATTCCTTCCGTTGAATGGCCGGCGCTGCTAGCGAGGAAGTGAAAAGGACCTGCTGATTCATCCTGCACACATTGATATGCTGTATCAGTCAATTACATAATAAAAAATGAAATTATCTGTTATTATTGTGGATGTGTACATGTCTAGACAATCAGAGGGTAATTTCAACAGACAGTTCAATGGTGTACCAATAAACAATAACCAACCAAGGTCTAAAAGTCAAAAGGGTCATTTTTGACAATTTACAAACAGAAATTGCTAGAATCTCAGGCCACAAGCTGCTCATAACACTAACACAGATAGCATAGTTCATTCCTATGTGCCTTGCTAAAACTTTGTGAGGTTCCAAAAGGGAAACTTAAAACTGAATATGCAAATACATTCAACATACAATATTTTTCTTACATGCATTTAGCTGTCATAAAAACAGCTTTTTATGTTAATTTTAGGGGGTTCCAAATACATGCATTAATGAAAGAGGTTTTCAGGAAACCCTTCCATACAAGTTCTGAAAATGATGAATGAATGCACCACAATGACTCATAAAGCTGTTCCCACATGGGGATTAAATACATGTTTTGACTGTTATGAGGGGTGATACACTTGGGATCCTGTGTCATATCTCTCCTTTTCTTACATTAACGATATGACCTTTTTTCCATTAGTGATTTCATTTGCATTACTCAAATGTGATGTGTAAAATTCTTCAGTACTTGTAGTTGTGTCCTTAAATGTAATCAAATCTGTCCTTGGATAACTGAAAAGCTAAGTTCTAATGTACATGTAATAAAGGTAATTTTGGCTAATGTGCATTAAAAATATACAATGTAGGCAGGCCACATAAAAGGGTAATATGCAGAAAAGGAACCTTACACAAAATAAATATTGTGCTCAAAAAGAAAAAAAAAACATTATATATTGTATATTTGCCTGGCTAAAGTTATTGTTTTTATGTGCACTAGGTACATTACTCAGCCAATCAGTGGTATGTTTAGGATCATAGATAAGCAAATAGTACAAAATCAGTAGCAGACTTTGGTATGTTTTAATAGTTTGTTTATGCAGATAGAGATTTGTGTTGTTGATAATACAATCAGAACTTACTGTACATATTGCAGTTTATGTTTACAATTCCCAGTTGTCTTCTCTCTTGAGCTTGTGCTCCTTGTGCTGACCAATACTACTAGCTGTTCCTCAGCTGGCTCCACTTTCATGTTCTTATGTTCTTGTGTTCCCATCCTCCAGACTAATTTATATATCTCTAAAGCTCAGTGTTGTTAAAGCACAACCTCAGTGGGTCTAAAATATTTTTATGCCACAAGCTGGACAGCGCCCTGTTTTTCTCTTTTTATGTTTCCCCTTTCTTAGCATCCACACTTGGTGCTTGTAGGAGGTGCAAATTAACTAAACATTTACTTATATTAATATAACTGCATAAAATGTCCAATGCTCATTGTTGCTTTGGGTTATTATTAGTGATGGGTGAACCTGACCCGTTTTGCTTCACCAAAAATCGGAAAAAACAGCAAAAATGTGCCTAAATGCATTGAAGTCTATGGGCAACAACATTTTTTTGACATGTACAAATTTTTGATGCAAGACAATGTATGGGCATAATTTTTGCGGCAAAACTTGGCAAAAATGTTGCTTATCGCTAGTTACTATGGATTACTGCAATGACAGCAAGTTGGGGTGGCCAGGGATGCCTATGTCTTATGAATACAGCTCTGCAAAAAACACAGGCACCGCTGTATTCATGGAGGCAACTACAGGTCTCTGCACTCTACATGGAGCACAGAGATCTCTAGCAATTAAAAAATTGTGGGAGGGGAGGGTGCAAAGTGCAAAAACAACTTTTTGCACTTTATACCCTGCCTTCTACTTCGTAAAGGACCCCTTTACTATCTATCAGGGAACTATTATGAATATAAAATACAAGACACTGACACAAAATTCTAACTTTGAGTCTTTATATCTGTTAGTGATATAGTTCAATTTAGTACAATTTAGTTCAAACAAAATATAACCCACAGGTGACTTAAACTATAGTCCTGCAGTGGGTCGGGTACCCATGGGTTACCCACAAAAACCTGCAGGTATAGACGGGAGCAGGTATAGCCATGGGTCGACGGTTCTTTGGGTTTGCAGGTCGGGTTGCGGGTCTTCTCAATAGTGAGTTTTACTCATTTTTTTCTGATCACGCTTAATGAAGTCACTTCTGGTTTACAATGACAGCACTTCCTGTTTCTTGATGGTCAGCTGGTCGCGGCCTGGGTTGCGGATAAGGTACTTGCGGTTCGGGTAGCGGGTCCAAGCGGGTAAGTCCGGGTTGCAGGCCACAGGTCGGGTTTAACAAATTGGTTTTGCGCAGGACTCTGTTGGCAGCTTCCACCCAGACTGACCGGTACAGTGCCGTTTTGACATCTAAATGAAACAGAACCCATCAGTTCCACCAAAGAGATGCAAACAACATTGGTTAATGAGGAAGGACCACTTTTACAGTGTGCTCAAGAGAATGTCTTTGTGACTCCCTCCATAACTTACACTGGAAATATTTACACGCAAGCGAAACCCAGTTGACCCATGGCTGTTAGGGCATGAATGATTTCTTCACTCTTTCATGGTGACCTCCTATATCTTATCTTACATCAAACTGATTAGTGAGAATTCTTGATCTTTTTTCTTGAGGGTGACATGTAATTTGTAACTACAAAGCTACCTCCCTGCCCTATTCTTGTAACGGTAAACTTTAATGACTCTCAGCACCCCAGTCTGAATATGTGTATTGCATCAACATGAAGGAAATATGTGCAGTGACCTCAACGCAGGGTGAGCCCTAGCTGAGCTTGAGCAGTTAACATAGTCCTTTTTCTACTACAGACCCCAGAGTTTATGCTTTGGGGCCTCAGGTATTTTCAACTGCATAACATGTTCCCTTGTGAAACTAACACAACAAAAATAAAAGTGTTTAAAAATAATTATGTTTAACTACTTTGCTTGTGTTCATGGACTGTATTTTAGTTATGGGCTCTCGGCACAGTATTTGCCTTTGTATGTTCATCTAGTGTAGCCATCAACTGCTCTAGAATTTCACAGATTCCCTACTGTGATCACCAACAGTGCTAATGTATGGGGACACATGCTCAAAGCTATCATAAACCCATCTGCAAAAGTAAAATAATGCCTGTTTACATATGGTGGACATTTATAGGACATTTAAGCTATACTCTGCTCTGATCAAAAAGGACATCTGGTTTACGTTTTTTTTTCTTTAAAAATACACACGTATTTTGCCCAGAGGTTAAAAAACAAAACTCATGGAATACTCCATACTAATTATTCTCACTATTGGTTCACACCTGGTTCAATAAAAATAGAGCTTGAATGGAAAATAGCTTTAAATTTTATGTTCTTGTTTTTTATAGCCATATGGATTATATTTAATATAGGAGTATATTTGCTTACATTTGTTTCAAGTGTTCTATCTATGGAATCAGATGCTCAGTGTTATATTTTGGGTTTTATTTTAATATTGTGTCTTCTTTAAATTTCCCCTACTAATCTTTTTTGACCCACGCACGCTCCATAAAGTGTTAAAAAAAAACAGAAACTTGAACCTGTGCCTCTGGTGCCATTTTTGTGTTTTTCTCCCCTTAGTCTGAGCAGTTGAAATATGTTTATGTTATTGTCATGATATCAAAAAGGCAGATGTAATTTTTATTTTTAGATCTTAGTATTCACTTCAGCTGAAAGTTATTCTTTTCTGCCCATTTAAAGTTGTTTGATGCCAGGCCTCTTTAGATGGTTCCTACAGGCAGGGGCGTAACTACAGAGGAAGCAGACCCGGCAGGGGAGGGACAGGAAGTATAGGGTCCCCACGAGGCCCTGAAATAATGAACAATTTCAACATATTTTTCATAAGTTTCCTAGCCTTTTTTTTAGGGACGCAGTTTGGGAATAAGTCTGGTGACCCACAAAATGGTTTCAAATTAATTGTTTAATTTATTTTAATTAAGATATGGGACCTGTTATCCAGAATGCTCGGGACCTGGAGTTTTCTTTGATAATGGATCTTTCCACAATTTGAATCATCATACCGTAAGGGGCACATTTACTTAACTCGAGTGAAGGAATAGAATAAAAAAAACTTAAAATTTTGAATGTTTTTTTGGCTACTTCGACCATCGAATTGGCTACTTCGACCTTCAACTACGAGTTCGACTTCAAATCGAACGATTTAAACTAAAAATGGGGAAGGTCCCCATAGGCTTTCCTATGTTTTTTTGGTCGTAGAAAAATCGTTTGATCGATGGATTAAAATCCTTCGAATCATTTGATTCGAAGGATTTAATCGTTCGATTGAACGATTTTTCAATCAAACTAACTGCGGTAAATCCTTTCGACTTCGAAGTCGAAGGATTTACATTTGGCAGTCGAATATCGAGGGTTAATTAACCCTTGATATTCGACCATATGTAAATCTGCCCCTTAGTCTACTAGAAAATCATGAAAACATTAAATAAACCCAATAGGCTGGTTTTGCTTCCAACAAGGATTAATTATATCTTAGTCAGGGATCAAGTACAAGGAACTGTTTTATTATTACAGAGAAAAATGAAATCATTTGTAAAAATTTGGATTATTTGGATAAAATGGAGTCTATGTGAGATGGCCTTTCTGTAATTCAGAGCTTTCTGCATAACAGTTTTCCAGATAATGGATCCCATACCTGCACTATTGTTTATTGTAGGAAGTGATTCACGTGGAAAGTGTATTAAAGGGAATCAAGGAGACCCCTTTTGGGGTCAAGAGCCATATATAAAGAATCACTATTTTTCAATTTGCTTTATTTTTTTTACACTTTACACCTTTCTTTTCTTAATGACAAGATGGATTTTCCACCGACCTCCCCACCTTTAAAGCTTGCAGTCAGATGATTTTAATGTCACGGTGCTGGGTTGCACCTTCGGCACTGCATATTCTTTTGACTGGGGAAGGGAAATTGTGAAAGGACAGGATAAACTCTGATCCTATTCATATAAACACATGAGAATGAACTGATCTATGTAAACCGCATTTAAAAAAAAATACTTTGAACTCTACTGCATCATTCAATGTGCTAATGTTTGACTGTTTTCCACTAACATCTACTTTACTGTGGCCATTACCCCACTTTTCCACTCATTTTTCTTGATCTAAAGAAATATGTCAAACAATATTAATATGACTCTGTAGTTGTGACCATATGTTCAGTGCTTGGTGTGATGATTTTTGTACATGACATTTTTACAGGGGCCTCATTAGTGAAACAGCAGAATTTGAAATATGAAAAATAAAATGACAGAGAGGGAGATATATTGGTTATGTTAAAAGGCTGTCCATTCAGTGGATTGTTTTATATCAACAGCCCTATCCTTTCATCTCAGACCTAGTTTTTTAGTGTAGGAACGTGTGCTACATGTAGGGTCTGTGTAGTGTGCTATATGTAGGGTCTGTGTAGTGTGCTGTATGTAGGGTCTGTGTAGTGTGCTATATGTAGGGTGCCCCACCAACGTACTTACAGCAGTGTCACCATTTATTACAGCTTTAATGTCATTGGCAAACATGATGATCAGAAAATTAATCAGAAAGGTCAATTTTCCTTAACCGGAACTAATTTGTGATGTAACAATGATGTAATGTAGTAAAAGGAATAGTGTTTGCCCAGGTGTAGTCACCCATAGCAACCAATGAAATATTTCTATTAGGACACAGTTTTTTAACTTTCTTTTCCATGGTTAAAACTTCCAACTCAGAACCAGGTGGCAGCTCCAGTGTTCAATGGTGGTTTGTGAACCATGTTATGTACACACTTTACTCTAATGACGGAAAGGTTTTATCCAGCTTATCTATTGAAACAGTTGACAAACAAACAATGTATTCTCCATTAAAAACTATTTACTGTGCCAGAAATAATAACATTTACATTTGTTTCAAGGATCCTTAAAGGAGAACTAAACCCTAAAATGAAATACGGCTAAAAATAGCACCAGCCTAAAGTTTCAGCTTGTCAATAGCAGCAATGATCCAGGACCTCAAACTTGTCACAAGGAGTTGCCATCTTGGAAAGTGTCTGTGACACTCACATGCACAGTGGGCTCTGAGCAGCTGTTCAGAAGCTAAGTTTAGGGGTCGTCACAAATTATCAAGCAGAAAGTGAGGTTGGCCTGTAATATAAGATGATGCTACAGGGCTGATTATTAAATTCTGATGCTATTTGCACTGCTTTCTGTGCTGCCATGTAGTAATTATCTGTATTAATTACTAATCAGCCTTGTATTGTGAAATTTATATTCTATGTGTACTGTATATTGTGAGTGGGTCCCATAGATAATTTTTGCATTCACAGTTTAGTAAATAACCCCCGTAATGTACAACATTTCTAGCTTATTTCTTTAGTTAAGCTTTAGTTCTCCTTTAAAAAGTAGCAAAAATATATAGATTTATATATATGTAAAAATTGTGTGTGCATGTGCATGTGTTTTGAAGCGTTTTTGTTACAAATACTTTACAAGTTTTTATTAAGATATATTTTTAGTGTATTGTTCGGAGTTAGTTTTCAAGTGATCGGCAACACTCGACTACTTGGAAGACACATCTGATCTCTATAGACATCCAAAACAGGATATGACATAGTGCTGGAGCTGATACAGGAGGATCTGGGATAAATCAAATTTCAGCTCTGGAAATCAATGTGGACCATTGTTTGTGAACCTTGTGCTAGTCCAGTGTGAAATCTATGGTCACATTTTTGCTTTCTATACCATAGTTGGAATTCTTTATTTTATGGACACCTGTATAGACGTCGAGCCAACATCATCTTTACAGGACTCTTTACAGCATTTTACAAGAATTGTGGCTGGAGCAGTACATATTATATCACTGTAAACAAAAAGTAAATATAAGTAAATAAAAAATATGTTGCATTTTTGTAAAATTCAGTTTCTTCTGTTTTGCCCAGTGCTCCTTTTATAAACACATTCAAAACAACGAGACAGCAAGTGAAGCTATACACCATTTAGAAATAAATGTTTAGGGAATCTGAGAGGTTGACACTTCTATAGTTAAGTCAACAGTTTTTGTGACTCCAAAGATCCTGTATATATAAGGGAAACTTTTGTGAAAATAAAAATATATTATTAGTTTCATCGCATGGAAGTAAGGAACTTTCTAAATGTAATCAATTACAAATTCGGAACCATTTCACCCCACTTTTTTTAAGGAACATTATTAATGGAATCAGTTAAGTATTCTGAACAGTTTCACTCTTAACTATTTTAATGGGAAACTGAACCTGGTTAGGGTGAGATGGGCTTAAAGGAGCCAAAAAGCCCTTCAGTAGCAATTTATATGCAAAGTGAAGCCTTCTGAAATCAGAAGGTATTTACTTGTCTCATGCCATACACACAGCACTGCCTAGATACCAAAATAAGAGTTTTGATTCCTTTATGTCCCTTTGGCCAACTATGCATCTAGAACCGCTGGTATATAGCACAGATACAGCCTAGTGGTTCAGAGCCATATATCCATATATCTGTGCTATAAACCAGCAGTTCTGGATGCATAGGCCCTAGGGCCCAAAAATTGGATCAGAACGGAGGCCAAGCGGGGAGTCGTATCGTGGGACCCGCATTAACGAAAAGATGCGGCCGCGATCCGACGGGGTTTTTTTAACCTACCCAATCATTATCGATCGGGAAAGCCTGTCGGGGGCTCTATACACGGGCTGATAAGCTGCCAACTTAAGGTGGCCATAGACTCCAAGATCCGCTCGTTTGGCGACATCGCCAAACGAGCGGATCTTTCCCCGATATGCCACTAAAACTGCATGGCTATATCGGGGTAATTCAAACGTTCGGCCGTATGGCCGAACAATCGAATTACGATGCGCCAAGCGGCTCCGACAGGTCGGTCGGGTAAAAATCCAACCTTCCCGATTGATATCGTGGCCAGATATCGATCGGGAATACCCGTCGGAAGCCCCCATACACGGGCAGATAAGCTGTCAAATCAGTCCAAACGACCGATATCTGCAGCTTTATCTGCCCGCGTATGGCCACCATTAGTCTGTTGTCAGCTTTTATCTGCCCATGTATGAGGGCCTTTGCTGTCTTTCAAAATTATTGACTCTGACACCAAGCTGCATTTAGAGAAACATTGCTGAGAAGAATGGTGCCATAATGGGATAAGTAATATGTAGGAAACAAGGTACAAAAGGCAAAAATATGATGGTTAGAGCCCATTCTTTGCACTTTGCACCTTGCCCTGCACTACTTAATGCCAGAGGAGCCAGTTACCCTTTCTGTATATTTAGGAGGAAACCAAAGTACCCAGAAGAAATATAGTAAAATCAACTGCTGAGGGATCCGCTAGCAGGCACGTTTCAGGGGCTGCTGCTGCCGTCTGAGGCAGCAGCCCCAATGCCGCCCCTCCTCCTGCTCCACTCTTCTAAGTTCCAGCGTCGGAGCAGGTGGAGGAGGGGTCGCACCGCTAGTGCAGCTAGCGATATTGCGGTCGCTGCACTAGAAGAGACGAATTTCCGCTTTAACGGAAATTTGTCTCTTAAACTTACCAAAGCTGGCTTTTTGCCTCCCTTGGTAACTGGCCGATCCGTGCCGCCTGAGGCAAGATTCTCACATTGCCTCATGGCCGGAGCGGCCCTGTCTGCTAGTGATGGGTGAATAAATTCGGCAGGTGTGGATTTGTGGCGAATTCCCACGTTTTGCTGCCGCCAATAAATTCGCAAAAATTCCAGGAAAATTCACTGGCGTCAAAAAAAAAGTAAAAGTTGCTTACGTCAAAACCGTCAACACTATTTGGATGCCCGCTGACTTTGATGCCAGCATCAAAATGCAAAATGAGGCAAATTGACACGGGTGTCAAATTTCGTAGGAAATTTGTGAATTTTTCGGCAAGCAAAACAGGAGAAAATCGCCCATCGCTAGGATCCACATTTCCTCTCATATGCTCTTGAATCAAGGGATGCCACCACAGGATATTGGCAGGAGCATTTTATGAACCAGTAATGAATAGAGACCTCAAGAGTTTGATAGAGACCTCAAGAGTTTGTGCCTAATCAACAACCGAATCCTACATGTTTGGCATATTTATCAAAGTTGAGAATAAATGAGTTATTTTATGCCTGCTTCTCCCTGCTGCTGCTGCTGCTTATTAGATTTTAGCTGTAGTGGAGAAGCTTAAAACATGAGGATAGATATGGCAATGGTATATAATATATCGGCTATATTATCACAGAATGAGGGTAACTATAGAGAGTCATTTGTATCTATGCCAATAAATCACAAAATTACATTTCATAAGCTTAGGTTTGATTTCATCTGCACTATACAATTACAAATACAATTTTCCATTCTGCAGTTTTATTGCATTATGCAGGATTTTCATAAGTAGTTTTACTTAATGGTCTTTCCCAAATGAGATTTTAATCCAATGCTTTGAAGCTTTTAATATGTCACTGGGTATTTGACTTTTTACTTTAATAGCATACATGCATACGATTTGCTGCCAAAGTTCCAGCAAACACCTATGGCTGCCAGTCCTCCTATAAGCATATTCATAATTGAAATTGGCTGGATGTATTATAATAAGCTCTTTAGATGTAATCATTAAAGTATATAAATACTTTTTCCATGAGCAAAATAGATGTTTCTCCTTCTCCGTACCAGAAAGAACAAATAAAAAAACAAACAAATACAAAAAGTATTGTAGAAGTGATACCTATATTGGCTAACAATAAAAAAAAATACATTGCAAGCTTTCGGAGCACCAAGGCCCGATCTCCGTACCAGCAAATTTGAAGTATCGTAGTTTTCTATTTTTTGTGTGTCTGGAGGGAGGTACAGACTGCAGCTGCTGGCGAATAAATATGCAAAACTGCTGTGAAAATTCGCCGGTATCAAAAAATTTTGAGCGTGCAACGGAAAAGTCGCTCGCGTCAAAACCGTTGCACGTCAACATTATTCGGACACCCATTGACTTTAATGCAGGCATAAAAATTGACGCAATCTTCAAAATCCACATTTCGCTAACTTTTTGCCGTTTTGTGAATTTCGCAGGAAATTTGCGAATTTTTTGGCGAAGCGAAATGGAATTAATTCGCCCATCAATGTTCATGGGGGTAGCTGCAGTTCTCTGTGCTCTGACACAGATGCAATCCATTGTGAGAACACTGGAATTACAGCTACATTTGGGTTGACTGTAGCTCCAGGGTTCTCCAGCATCAGTGGCGTAACTATAGAGAAACAAGACCTCTACAGCTTTAAGAAATCCCTCCTTCCCAGGCCACATGATTACTTACTTTGTGTGCATGGCTGAGAGTGGGGGACACAGGCGGGAGGTGCAGGTAGGTGTGCGCTGGTCCCCTCTGAAGATTGTTACACTGCTGTTCATCATCAATAGGTTTGTGCAAGGAGTGTGTTTGGAAAAAAGGAGAAAATAAATATCCAGAATATCCTGTAAATTATATTCTTAAATAAATGCTTAGTTGTGTAATTTCTGTCACATGACCCATTGAAATGTGTGTATTATACTATAACGTACCCTTTGTTGTAGAATATGAGGATATTAGAAGTCAACTCAGAGTTCCATGGCCTGTATAAAAGCATTCTGCCTTCAGCCTTGTGCTTTTACATGGTCATGTAAGTCCTCGATGACTTATAATGTCCTCATATATTATAATTAGTGATGGGCGAATTTGTCCCATTTCGCTTCACCGAATAATATGCGAAACGGAGAAAAATGAGCGAAACACATTGAAGTCAATGGGTGCCAAAATTATTTTGAAGAGCGTCAATTTCGAGGGCCGCAAAAGTTTTTTATACGTGCGCCTATTTTGTCCAAAGATAGGGCGTTAATGGGTGTCTGAATAATAATTATTTTTATGTGCGCACCTGCCAAATTTATTCGCTCATCATTAATTATAATAGGGGGTACATTATTCACTATAAAAATGCTGCCTCTCCCCAGTAGTGTAAAATAAAATGATGAGCAAAATTAGTGATGGGCGAATCTGTGCCATTTGTGAAACGCATTGAAGTCAATGGGTGTCAAAATAATTTTGACGTGCGTCAATTTTGACACGAGCGACTATTTTTATAGACGTGACTATTTGGTCCAAATAGTCAATGGGAGTCCGAATAATTGTGATGCGCATAAATGTGCGTGACAATTTTGACACACAACATTTTTTTTGGACAAGATGTCGTTCTTGCCAGCAAATTGTCGCCGCAGTTGAATTTGTTTGCAGCGAAACACGGAAATCCATTGAATTTATTTGCCCATGACTAAGCAAGATCCTACCACCTACTTCCATTGAAAGAACTGCACCTACATCAGAAACATCCATATCCCAGACTAGAGCAAGGCAGTGCATATTGTTTGTATAGGGGGAAGGGGTTTGTGTTGGGCTGTTCTTTCCTCCCCAGTGCATATTAGACTGGCCAATCCATGCCCCATTACTTCTCATGAACTACAGCTTTGTGTATCTTTTACTATGAGGATACTATTTTTTAAGCAGCATTTTTATCTGCTGTGGTCCAGTTAGTGTTGGCCTGTCAATATTTATTTTATACATTTATCAGCAGCCAAAGGGCTGCACTGCTGTGATACAGAGATTCTTGCAAGCTATGAAGAGAATAAGGGGAGAACATGCTGATAATTGTATGTGAGGCTGAAGATAACTCTCAGTAAAGATGGCCAAATGTCCAGGTTAGGAGTTGGAGGCCCTGCAGCACTATAACATATACAATACAGCTATGGGACCTGTTATCCAGAATGCTTGGGACCTGGGGGTTTCTGGATACTGCGTATTTCCATAAGTTGAATCTCCATACTTTGAAACATTAAAAACATATAAAACATTTAATCAATAAATAAACCCAATAGGATTATATTTTAGCTGGGACCAAGTACAGGTATGGGACCTGTTATCCAGAATGCTCGGGACCTCGGGGTTTCCAGATAATGGATCTTTCCTTAATTTGGATCTTCACACCTTAAGGGGCAAATTCACTAAGATGCGAAGTTGCGCCAGGCGCAACTTCGCCGCACTTCGTCGGGCGTAGTTTCGCCAGCGCTCCGCAAATTCACTAAAATCCGAAGTTGCGCTCAGGGGTAACGTAAGGTTGCGAAGTTGCGCTAGCGTTGATTCGCTATGTAAAGCAAAGTTACGCTAGTGAAGGCTAATTTGCATACGGCGCGAAATTCAAATTTCAATGGAGGAATACGTATCAGCACTACAAATGCCTAGAAAACCTTCAAATCTGCAAATAAAATTTTTATTTTGCCCTACACATGTGCCCACTGTCTAGGTAAGTTGCCATGAGTCAGGAAATGTAGGGGGGAAGGAGGGGAGCCCCAAAAAAATTCGATCTTTTTCGGCCTATCACCCATCATGTAGAAAACACGCCAGCGTTTTTTGGGACTTAGAAAAATTTTTGACTTTTTTGGAAACAATCCCTATCTACTCTATTGCGCTTCGCCAGGTCTGAAGTGGCGAAGGAAGTCTAGCGTAAAAGGTAGCGTTCAGTACACTGCGCAAGTTAGTGAATTTGCGTAGTTACGTTGCTAGCGAAAATTCGCCTGGCGTAAGGGTGCGAAGTAACACTAGCGAAACTACGCCAGCGTTCGTTAGTGAATTTGCGCAGTAGCGAAAATGCCAAACGCTAGCGAATTAACGCTAGCGTTCGGCGCTTCGCGGCTTAGTGAATTTGCCCCTAAGTCTAGTAGAAAATCATGTAAACATTAAATAAACCCAATAGGCTGGTTTTACTTCCAATAAGGATTAATTATATCTTAATTTGCATCAAGTACAAGGTACTGTTTTGTTATTAAAGAGAAAAAGGAAATACATTGTAAAAATCTGGATTATTTGATTATAATGGAGTCTATGGGAGACGACCATTACGTAATGCGGAACTTTCTGGATAATGGGTTTCAGGATAACGGATCCCATACCTGTACAATGTACCATTTTATTATTACAGAGAAAAAGTAAAAACTTTTTTTAAAAATTTAATTATTTATGGGAGATGGCCTTTCCTGTAATTCTGGTCTTTGTGGATAGTGGATTTCCAGAAAACAGATCCCATACCTGTATAGCATCATAATTTGTAAAGAAATAATAGGAGGTGGTTGGAGTTCTTATAAATTACAATAGGGGGTACAATATCTTCTTTATAATGGACTACTTCAACACATGGTACTGGACATCTCATGCTCACGTTAGTTAAAATAACAAATTTGATAAAAATGACACAATGGAAATTTTACTCCAAACGCAGTATTCCCCCCCACTTGCGTTTTACTTGTCAGAGTTCCTTTTGATCCTTTCCATTTATATGAAAGTATTACTTATTTGTCTGAAGTATGTCTAACTTGCAGTCATGCCAAGGCTCCTCAGTATGTGGAAGTCCAATTTTTTTTTTTTTTTAAAAAATCTGTTTATTTTAGCAAGTCATCATGTTTTATATACATACCGCATTCATATGTGTAGTCAGATCATTAATCTTTTTAGTTTTAGTTAGTCGTACAGATATGGCTTCTATTTGACCCCATTCATCTTTTCATTTTCAAGAAAGCATCTTTCTAAGATAATCATAGCTTCCATAGGTAATTATACAACTCCATCTAATATATGGTATTATTTTAAATGTGAATAATGGCCACGATAATTCTAGAACAAATATCAATGTCACTGCTTGAGTTCCAGACGTTACTTTAGTTATCTTTGTATTATCAGTAATGTGATGCAGCATAATGAATGGGACCTGTTATTCAAATGCTTGGGACCTGGGGTTTTTCCAGATAAGGGATCTGTCCATAGTTTGCATCTCCATACCTTCAGTCTGCTAAAAAAAAGTAATTTAAACATTAATTAAACCCAATAGGCTGGTTTTGCTTTCAATACGGATTAATTATATCGTTGTTTGAATCAAATACAAGTTACTGTTTTATTATTACAGATAAAACGTTTTATTACAGATAAAATTGAGTCTATGGGGCAAATTCACTAAGCGCCGAAGCGTTGAACGCTAGCGTTACTTCGCTAGCGTTTGGCATTTTCGTTACTGCGCAAATTCACTAACGAACGCTGGCGTAGATTCGCTAGTGTTACTTCGCACCCTTACGCCTGGCGAATTATCGATACGGACGTAAATACGCAAATTCACAAATGCGCGCAGTGTACTGAACGCTACCTTTTACGCTAGACTTCCTTCGCCACCTCAGACCAGGCGAAGCGCAATAGAGTAGATAGGGATTGCTTCAAAAAAAGTCAAAAATTTTTCTAAGTCCCAAAAAACGCTGGCGTGTTTTCTACATTATGGGTGATAGGCTGAAAAAGATCGAAACATTTTTTGGGGCTCCCCTCCTTCCCCCCTACATCTCCTGACTCATGGCAACTTACCTATACAGTGGGCACATGTGTAGGGCAAAATAAAATTTTTATTTGATGTTTTGAAGGTTTTCTAGGCATTTGTAGTGCTGATACGTATTCCTCCATTGAAATTTGAATTTGGCGCCGTATGCAAATTAACCATCGCTAGCGTAACTTCGCTTCACTTAGCGAATCAACGCTAGCGCAACTTCGCAACCTTACACTACCCCTGAGTGCAACTTCGGATTTTAGTGAATTTGCGAAGCGCTGGCAAAACTACGCCTGGCGAAGTGTGGCGAAGTGCGGCGAAGTTACGCCTGGCACAACTACGAATCTTAGTGAATTTGCCCCATAGACTTAATTTTATCCAAATAATCCCAATTTTTATTTTATTTCATTTTTCTCTGTAATAATAAAGCAGTAACTTGTACTTGATCCCAACTAAAATATATAATTAATCCTTATTAGAAACAAAACCAGACTTTTGGGTTTATTTAATGTTTAAATCATTTTCTATTGAACTTAAGGTAGGAAGATCCAAATTACAGAAAGAGCTGTTATCCGGAAAACCCTAGGTCCTGAGCATTCTGGATAACAGGTCCCATACCTGTACTGGTATAATCATTCATATACACTATCTTATAATATACTATACAAAAATAAATAATAAAACAGTACCTTGTACTTAATCAAAACTAAGGTATAATTAATCCTTACTAGGGGCAAAATAATCGTATTGGATTTAGCTTATGTTTAAATATTTTGTAGTACACCTAAGGTATAGAGATTCAAATTACAGAAAGATCCCTTATCCAAATAAAGAACCCTGTTCCACCTATACAAGCTACAGCTACCTTCCTTCCCCCCCTACATTTCCTAACTCATGGCACCTTAACTATACAGTGGGCACATGTGTAGGGCAAAATAAAAATGTTATTTTCTGTTTTGAAGGTTTCCCAGGCTTGTGTAGTGCTGCTACATATACCTTCATTGTAACTTCAATTTGCATCGGTAGCGTAACTTCGCTTGCTTGGCGAATTAACGCTAGCGCGACTTCACAACGTTACGCTTCCCCTGAGCGCAACTTCGGATTTTAGTGAATTTGCGTAGCGCTGGCGAAAATATGCCTGCCAAAGTGTGGTGAAGTGCAACGAAGCGGACGCTGGTGCAACTACGAATCTTAATGTATTCACTAAAGGGTGAAGTGGCTAACGCTGGCGAAAATTTCGCCAGCGTGATGTCATTGCGGCACTTCGCCAATTTACTAAAGGTAGCTGGCGTCATTTCGCCAAGGAGATAGACTCTGGCGCAACTTCGAACTCTAACGCCAGGCGAATTTACGGTCTGGCGAAAGAGCGTTACTACGCAAATTCACTAAGTTTTTGATTTTACTGACGCTTACCTCTATCGCCAGACTTGCCTTCGCCACCTCAGACCAGGTGAAGTGCAATAGAGTATATAGGAGTTCCTCAAAAAAAAAAGTTTAAAATCTTTCTGTCCCAAAAAACTCTGGCGTTTTTTCCTATTTAAAGGGTGATAGACTGAAAAAGATTGTACATTTTTTTTTCGGGTATCCTCCTTCCCCCCTACATTTGATAACATATGGCACCTAAACTATATTGTGGGCACATGTGTAGGGCAATATAACAACTTTTATATAATTTTATTAAGGTTCCCTGGCCTTGTGTAGTGTAATGTATTTGCTGCAGCATAATATTGTACTTTAACTGCACGCCGTATGCTAATTAGCCAACGCTAGCGTAACTTCGGACTGCTGAGCATAAATTCGCTGGCATTCTGTACCCTGTGCGCAACTTTGGATCTTCGTGAATTAGCGTTGTCAAGGCGAATTTACGCCTGGCGAAGTATTGCGATGTGCACGAAGCCATCACTGGCAAATTTTCGCCTGTTAGTGAATTTGCCCCAAAGTGCAGGGCAGAGCACAAAAAAATGGCAGATTGTGCCTATTTTTTGCACATTACACCCTGCCCTTCACTTCATTTGATAAACATTTTGCTTTGCCTGTAAGTTCACTAAATCCCAGACATTTTTAAAACTCAAAGTGCAAGATTTTTTTTATTAATTTTCGATTCACACCTCCTGCTTTCCCTGGCTCTCGTTACTGTCAGACATTCTTGGTGATCTCTTGCTTGGCACAAACATTGTGGACAGTAATGACAGGCAGCAAACTCAGATTTTGCTGCAAATTTATCTGTGGCAAATTTTAGCTCAGCCCTGTCACTAAATATGCTAGGGACACCAGGTGATTGATGTAATGACTTGTCCAGGGTCAGAAGAAGTTGCTACAGGTAATTAAAAGATGGTCTCTTTCATAGGGCCCCATATAAAAGATTTATCATTCAACCACTAGGCCAACTACAGAGTGTTAAGCCGGTTACATTATTTTATGTTCAAAACCAGTGCTCTCTGCCTGCTTTGACTGCTTACCTTGTGTAAGGTTTAAAAGTTATCAATACTGAGATTAACTGGCCCCATGCTCCTTGTGTATGTCATACTCTGCCTGTCCTATGCTCCCTGTGTGTTATACTCTGCCTGCTTTATACTCTCTGTGTGTGCCATACTCTGCCTGTCCTATGCTCCCTGTGTGTGCCATACTCTGCCTGTCCTATGCTCCCTGTGTGTTATACTCTGCCTGCTTTATACTCTCTGTGTGCCATACTCTGCCTGTCCTATGCTCCCTGTGTGTTATACTCTGCCTGCTTTATACTCTCTGTGTGCCATACTCTGCCTGTCCTATGCTCCCTGTGTGTGCCATACTCTGCCTGTCCTATGCTCCCTGTGTGTGCAATACTCTGCCTGCCCCATGCTCCTTGTGTGTGCCATACTCTGCCTCCCCATGTTCCCTGTATGTGTCATACTCTGCCTGCCCTATGCTCCCTGTGTTTTCCATACTGTCGCTTCCCTATGCTCCCTGTGTGTGCCATACTCTGCCTGCTTTATACTCCCTTTGTGTGTCATACTGACACTACCTGTGGGACGTGAGCCTGGTAGGGTATGTTCTGGGGGTTTACATTTGGAAATTGCTGTTAGGGGCCCCTAAGGTGTTTAATCATGTGCTGGAGGAGGCATATTTACCACAGAAGTTGGACAGCTCTGTTCTAAACAGTTACATCTGACAAAGACGGTGTTATTCAGAGCTTTACTTATTTGTTACTTTAAGGGGCATTTACCCCAACAGTGTCCAGTGTGCAGTGTCCAAAATGCAATCACCATTTTTGTTACACACAGTGCTGCATTTTCCCTCTTAATTCCTGCATCATTGCAGCCTTGAGAGGGGCCGATGTAATTGCTTTGAAAAAGTCTGATTTGCGTCACTTCAGCGTTAAAATGACATATGCACCATATTGTTTAAGCGCAAGGTTGGTTCAGCAATAGATGCAGAATGCTGGTGGCACCCTGGAGCACCTGCCATGTTTGAAGGGATTAAAGAAAAGGTATTCTGGAAAATATATTGGGGACTTACTAAAGGGCGAATTGTTGCCAGTGATCACTTCGCACCACTTCGCCAGTCACAAATTCATTATCACTACACTAATTCACTAAACTGCAAAGTTGTGTCCTGGGCATCAAACTTTAATGCATTTTCGGCAGACTGGATATGATGTCAGTGACGTAAGACTGAGGAAGATCTAGCTTCATTTTAGCAGTTCGCCTGGTCTGAGGTGATGAAGTCAACTCTGGCGAAAGAGGTAACTCTCAGTAAAATCCGAACGTTAGTGACTTTGCGCAGCAATGGCCATTCGCCAGAGCGAAAAGTCGTCTGATGATAGAGTGCAAATGAACGCTAGTTCTCTTTCGCTAGCGAATTGTCATCTGCATCTGTTAGGGAATTAGCAATGTCCCTGCGGATGTGATTTGTGGCAAAAATCGCTAACGTTGGCCACTTTGCCCTTTAGTAAATTTTCACTTTATTTTTGAGACTTGGAGTTTGACATATTGTGTAAAAGCCCATTCTGCAGCCTGCATCTCTAATTAGTTATACGAATCAGTCATATGAAATGTATATTATTCTAATTTTTTTTCTGATCTCACAGTCCTTGCCCACCCAGAATTCCCTTTCCCACCCCAAGATCTATCTGAAACCAATTGTCATGAAAACTCAAGAAAAATAAAATAAAAAATGATGCAATCCACAAAAAGAAGGTGTTCACTTTTGATTAATTACAGCTGTTTTCAGTGTATGGTCATAAGAGTAGCCAACGTTTCAAAGAAACCCTGCTCCTCCCATAACTAGCTGTGATGTCTGAGATAAACTGAATACAGTAATATACTTTTTATTATTAGACTGTTCTGGATTTTAAACATTTGTATTTAACAGGAGGAAATGCCTTCTATGCAGACTATAGAGTTGTGAGTAAAAATACAGTGTGGAGACAGTTCATTGTAAATAATATGCCCAGATCTGTGCAGTGTGTATATCATGGTTCATAACCTGTGCTTTATCAATACTCCTTTTTTTTATTGTTCCACCCTTATTTTATTATCTCAACTGTACCCCATATCTTTGATCTACTCTTATGTTTCCCCTCTGGAGAATTGCATAATGTATTTGTCTTTTAGAGACATGTGGTGTTCCAACGTAATGCTGTATGGTTCAGTAAATTCCAAGAGCTTTCAAATAGGTTTGTCTTCCCCTAATATGAATATCTAATCCTTTAGACTGGAGAATGACCCCGAGTTGGAAACATCTGTATAGTTACTGTCTTATTAAGCGTTGCATTTTCTTTTTTAAATCTGTCTTCTTCATTTCCACCAGGTTATTACATTATAAGCAGGAAAGGTTTGTGTTACCTGGTTGTCCATTGCTCTTTCAGAGTCCACCAGAAAATAAAGATATTGCATTCTTTTCCCTTTTGCAAGTCATCATTAGATAAATTACACCTCAACTTGAGAAAGGGAAAAGAACATAAAGGGCAGTATACTCCCTCCTTCAAAATCAGTTCAATGAATATGACTTGTGTTGACCAATAGCTTATTGTTTTAATTGTGATACATTTACTTGTTATTTCTTCATCTAAACAGGACAAACAGGAAACTTAAAGCTACTCCATGTTTGGTTCTTACAATATCGATAATTAGATTCCCAGTGTGCAGATAATCCCACTATATATGGGGTGCCGTTTGTCCCAAATACATTCTGTATACAAAACTATCCCTAATACACAGAATGAATGTCTCTCATGTTATATAAGTATTTGTGACCAGACACAGAGAAAAAAAATATACAAAAGACTTATTTCTATTAAAGAATGAAAACAAAATCTGGTTAGTGCACAAAAGGATGTCATTATATCACAAACTCCATTCTGTACAGTTTAACAAGCAATCTGTCGCACAAATGTATAACCTCCATGTAACGGACACACTTATGTGCAAAGTTACTTACAGAATGAATTATGTAAAAACAAAGTTGGACATAATATAAAATAGTGTAACTAACTAGTGCTTGTCAAGCTAGATTTGACTGACAAAATAGATATCTGTGACAGAAAGCAAGATTTTATAGTACAGGATTCATTCTTTCCACAAAATGACAGTTTTGTTTCACAAAACAAATAAAATAACCATTCTGTGAAGCAACACTGTCAGTCACATTCCTGAACCAATAAGAACAAAGCTTATTGCCATATACAAACAAGATGAGAAGTGGCCAGCTCTGCTCCACATGGCTAAGGCAAAATATCTGACCTGCTATAGAGGGCGCCCTCTAATGTCCCCTGTGCTGCATAGTAATAAACATGCAAAAATCTCGACAGTGGACAGCACCTTTTCTTGGATAAAAAGCCTTTATTGTTGCATGGCTACGACCAACGATACAGTAACGTTTCGAGCCACATCCTGGCTCTTTGTCAAACTAACTGATACATTTATCAGACTTCCTTTTAAAGCACTCCAAACAGCGCCCTCAGGTGGGATAAGATAAATACACATTATGGTCAATTTTAAAGCAACACACACAAAATTTCCAATATTATACAATGTAACGATATTACTGTGAATAATATATTCTGTTGCCACTGTCACTTATCTGTCCGTATACTCCGAATTGTTCACTTTTTTTGTGTGTGCATACATCTGTAAAATATAAATATTAAAACTGCAATTAAAATAAATACTAGTATATTGTCTGCAAGTCGTATTCTTTGTTCAGGCCTTTAGGGGTTAAGGTTTCTAGTCGTCGAATCCAATATGCTTCCCTTTTTAAGAGCTTTTTCACTCTGTCACCACCTCGTCTGGGGCAGGGTATGGATTCCACTACCTGAAACCGCAGTTGTTGTACCCCATGGCCCATCTCCACAAAGTGCCCCGCTACCGCTTGCTCAATCTTTTTGGTTTTAATGGCCGATTTATGCTCCCTTATCCTCTCCCTCACTTGGCGAGTGGTTTGTCCCACATACATAAACCCACATGGGCATTTTATCACGTAAACTACATGTGTAGACAAACACGTGTGATACCCTTTGATTTTGATGGGAGTTCCCTTCCGAGGATGATAGACAGTCGAACCCCTCAAACAATTAGTGCAACAATTGCAATTCAAACATGGAAACGTTCCATTTTTTCTTGGTTGTAAGGTCGACTGTCTATCATCCCCACTTCCTAGGTCAGATTTTACCAACATTGAGCCAATCGTGCGTCCCTTTTTGTAGGACATTACTGGGGGAGACTTAAACGCTGGTACATCTGAAAGGCCATCCTTCAAAAGGTTCCAATGTTTCCGTAAAATGTTGGCTATTTGGGGACTTATCGTAGTAAAAGTGGAGACAAATGGAATACGATCCAACTGTTTCTGGGGGCCACCCAATAAGACTCGATCTCTATCCAACTGTTCCACTTCTGAACGCTGTTGTTGCAGTAATTCCATAGGGTATCCCCTTGTCCTGAATTTCTCCTGCATTTCATTTAACCTGCGCCCCAGTACCCCAGGTTCACTAACTATTCGTTTAACACGTGTGAATTGAGATTTTGGTAAAGCTCTCTTCACCTGGACTGGATGTGCTGAATCATAGTGGAGTAGTGTGTTCCTATCCGTTGGCTTAGTATATAGGTCTGTTAATAATATATCGCCAGACCTATACACCCGAGTATCCAAAAAAGAAATCTCAGTTATGTGCACATGTGAGGTAAATTTGATATATTGTGAGACTGAATTGACCTGTTGGACAAAACTGTCCAAGGTCCAACGTGGCCCCACCCATATGGCGACATGTCATCGATATATCGATACCACCGTAAACAATGTTCACGGTATTCGGTATTAATGTAGATGAATTTATGTTCAAACCCATTCATATATATGTTTGCATATGAGGGGGCCACATTGGACCCCATGGCCGTCCCCCTTACTTGCACATAAAATTTGTTCTGAAAGAGAAAATAATTATTACGCAAAACCAACTCCAAACAATTCAAAGCAAATTCTTTTTGTGAGCCATCCAGGGCCTCATCATTCTCCAATTCCATGCGGACAGCCTCGACACCCCCATCATGTGGGATGGAGGTGTAGAGGCTCTCTACGTCCAGGGTTACTAACAGAGCATCATCAGGGATGGGGCTAACTCTTTTAGTTTTATCACAAAGTCTCCCGTATCTTTAATGAAGGACCTATGTTGTGGAACATAAGGGTTAATGATTTTGTCTACAAGTCTACTAGTAATAAACATGAACAAACCTTTCCTAAAAGAGCTGCTGTTAAACACTACAGGTTCATAAATGGAAGTTTTTACAAATATAATGCTGCACTTATAATGATTGTAGAAAAAGAAAAGTATGCAAAACATAAATATGATCATTTTAGGTGATATGCCTATTCTTATTGTAGTAATCGGCTTGTGTGGCCATTTTGGTTTAGGGCATTCCTGCTGTTTTGCCATTATCTTATGACTCACTCCTGTTCATCTTCCTGTCTAAGCTGAGAGCAATAATGGGACAGGCCACACCCACCTGCCATCTTCTATTAAATGTATCAGAAGTTACTGTGCTTGTCTGGCTGCTTTGCCTGCCTCAGAGTCAGTTATACTGTAAGTTTTGTATATGATAGTTAGACTCTAATGTCTCCTCCTAACTGTAATCTTGCACCAATTAGCTTGTAGTAGTCTCTTAATAATGTGCTTATCTATAGTTCAACTACTACATAATAGATTTAGCCAGAGACTAGGGACTGATCATGTGCACACATAACTGTCAGTGCCTCTTTTGACAGCCCAACCTGAGGTCCCTCATTTGTACTGGAAAGTCCCTCTTTTCTCTGCACTGAACAGCCAGAAAAAGAAACAAAGTTTCTAACTTAATTGGCTTTTGGCAGAGAGGCCAGTACAGCTAACATGTGCAACTAAGATGCTTTATAAGAATTTTGAGATAAGAAAATAAGTAATTTTAACAGTTTACATAAGGAGAAATATTTTCAAATTTTTATAACCTGCCAAACTTTGTAAAATGAACATGGTAATTAGGGGGTGCGGCCACAAAATGGGTGTGGTCAAAACATTGCAGCATTACAAGCAAAAAAGATTTTTGTCTCTCTTTTTACTTCGAAAATGTTGTATAGTATGATGGGTAGGTTTATATCTATCTATCTATCTATCTATCTATCTATCTATCTATCTATCTATCTATCTATCTATCTAATCTATTATCTATCTATCTATCTATCTATCTATCTATCTATCTATCTATCTATCTATCATCTATCTATCTATCTATCTATCTATCTATCTATCTATCTATCTATCTATCTGTCTAATATGTATCCTTCTAGTTATTTCTCATTCAATCATCTACTGAAAAAAAAATACACTTGACCAAGGAGTGCTGAATATATATATTTATTACAATATAACAAAAATGAACCGCACTCACATGACTTATTTGGTGCAAAAAGGTGGTGGTTTTATTCCGACATTTCAGCTCCTATACATGAGCCTTCTTCAGGAAGTGAAAATAATACATTAAACAATCCCTGATTTTAATCCAGTGTCATGGGTTGTTTTATGTATTATGTTCACTTCCTGAAGAAGGCTCGAGTATAGATGCCAAAACGTTGGAAGAAAATCACCACCTTTTTGCACCAAACAAGTCCTGTGAGTGCGGTTCATTTTTGTTTAATTTATGTTGTGATATAACCAGCACCCAGGCAGTTGACAATTTTGTTTGTGAGTGTTCCAACTCCATTAAGGATATATATATATATATATATATATATATATATATATATATACAGTATTCCATTTTCCATTCAGTAATGTGTTCAAGTGTAAAAATCCTTTATTAGTTTCTATTCCTTTATTGGGACTAATAAATCCTCATTATGTCAGAGTCACTTTTGGGGATAAAATGAGGTAACCTGTGAAATCACCGCTAGCAAGTTTTGGCAAAATAAATGCTTCCTATTTTTGGCATTGAATGTGTGAAAGATTTTAATAATTCTATTTGTTTTGATTAACGCTTATGTTACTAAAATATCGTATACCTACCATTATATTGAATTGGCAACAGACTTTGTACCTTATGTCTGTGGATCAGCTTGAATCTGTCCTGCAGATAAGTAAGGTTCTTTCACCACAATTTCAACAATCTTTCTCTGAAATGATTCACTTTTCTCCAGGAAAGTTGGATAAAGTGCCATCAGCTTGAAGCTTCTTGACAACATTGTACTAGTTGTAGTACACAAAAAATAGCTCGAAATTAGATTTTTTTTCATTCGAAAATTCACCTCGACTTTTGATAAATCTGCCCGCTAATGTATCAACTTAGAACAGTTTACAGGGTTGGCGACCCCCCCTCCCAGAACTTCTTTAAAAAGTATAAAATGACACTTCAATAGTGCCAAGAGCGAACTTGTGGTGAATTTCCGCGTTTAATCGCCGGTGAATAAATTCACGAAACTGCGGCGAAAATTCAGAAAGAATATAGAAAATAGAAAGAAACATTCTGAATGCTGTTATACATATCAATCTTCCTCAAATGTTAGACAACAAAACGGAGAAATGAGCATGTCAAGAGGAGTCATTTGCTGTAGGCAATGCATAGTTGTTTCTTCGTTATGTTGTTATGATTTACCAAAGGATGGTGCAAAATTGATGACTAATACTAAATACTTTTGAGGACACCTGAGGGCCTCTGTATTATTTTTCAGAAAGTTTTGCTGACTGATTGCTAATGATTGGCTGGAGGGGACAGGACTACTGCGGCATTATTGCAATAGCACAAGCAGACAGGACCAGCAGTGAGGGGGATAAAAAAAAAACTGGTCAGACAGATTCCTTTAACAACAATTACATTTACAAATAATTTCAGATTCGTTGAATCAAGGTATAGTGGAACGTTTCTTAGAATTAAACATTCTTTCACTGTATAAAATGTTATATGTGGGTCTTAGCACAGGGGTTTATGCTTTATACAGGAAGAGCCCTCCCTAGTTAAGCAAAGTCCATTGGGGGAATATAATAAAAGTCTGAAACGGCAATGGGAAAAGTTATGCCTCTGCGAGCAAATTTTCCTTTGCGCAAATTTAAGGGCAGATTTATCAGGGGTCGAATTTCAAAGTAATGGGAGTTTTTTTTTAAAAAAATCGAAATTTGAATTAAAAAAAGCCAATCGAAATTTATCAAAAAAATCAAAGTTTTTTTTTCTCCGGGGAATAGGTCCGTTTTTGATCGTATTTGAATCCAAAAAAACCCCTTCGATTTTTCAAAGTCCACCAATTGACTCTAAAGGGGCAGATTTATCAAGGGTCGAATTTCGAATTAAAGGAGAAGGAAAGGTTAAAACTAAGTAAGCCTTATCAGAAAGGTCCATCTAAATATACCAGTAAACCCCTAAAGTAATGCTGCTCTGAGTCCCCTGTCAAAAGAAACACTCCATTTCTTTCCTTCTATTGTGTACACATGGGCTTCTGTATCAAACTTCCTGCCTTCAGCTTAAACCTCATTGCCCTGGGCAAGAGCATGCTCAGTTTGCACCTCTCCCCCCACCCCTCCCTTCTCTACTGTAATCTGAGCCCAGAGCAGGGAGAGACTCAGGCAGGAAGTGATGTCACACCATGTTAATACTGCAGCTCCTATCCTAAATAAACAGAGAGTTTCTAGAGCTTTTTACTCAGGTATGGCAAAACATTCTACAGAATAAATATAGCATTCTAGCTTGCACTATTGCAGCTAATCTATTGGCAATAAAATGCCTCCGTAGCTTTCCTTCTCCTTTAAAACATACTTCTAAATTTGACCATCGAATTGAAATACTTCGAATAACGAAGTTGAACTTTTTTCATCGAATTTGGGTATTCTGTGGTCGCAGTCAGATCGAACAATTAAATCCTTCTAACTGAACGTTTCGAACGATTTTATCGTATGATTTTACTTCGACTTCAAAAAACATAGAAAAATGCTGTTGAAGGTCCCCATAGGCTAACATAGCACTTCAGCAGGTTTAATTTGGCAAAGTATTGAAGTCGAAGTTTTTTTAAAGAGACAGTACTTCGATTATCGAATGGTCGAATATTCAAACTATTTTACTTTGAATCGAATTTGAAGTAAATTTGAAGTCGTAGCATCCTATTCGATGGTCAAAGTATCCAAAATATTACTTCAAATTTAAATTTTTTTTACTTCGAAAATACCCTCGAATTCACTTCGACCCTTGATAAATCTGCCATTAAATGGGTTCTAGGAGGTCCCCCATAGGCTAAAACAGAAATTCGGCTGGTTTTAGATAACGAATGATCGAAGTCAAATTTTTAAAGAGGCAGTACATTTTTTTCAAATTCGAATTGAATTCGGACTATTCCCTAGTCGAGGTACACAAAAATTAGCTTGAAATTTTAATCTATTTAATTCGAATTTTCACTTTGACCTTTGATAAATCCGCTCCTAGATGTAGCTTTTGCGAACCCGGAAACTGTTAAGTGACCACTTCCGACAGTGGAAGAAGGTTTGCGAATTCTATAGTTTGTGCCAGTGCGCAGTGAATGTAATAAAACTTCTTACTGAAAAAGTCGTTACGCTTGCTCCAAAAGATTACGACCCCTTCAAGCACTTCTTAAAAGCGGGCAATGCGCAATGGAAATGCACAATGCAATAACAGTTTAAGTAAGACTATTACATTGTGATATGCTAAAAATATATGCAGATAATGTACTGGTTCCAGGAATATACATATACATGAAAAGTTCGCTACAGAGCAGAGTTAAATGTGTTTCGTTATACTATTTTTATCGTAGCAATACAATATTTTCTCATACCTCCCAACATTGTGGAAACAGAAAGAGGGGCCACTCCCATTTATGTGGACACATCCCCTAAGTTCATTTTACAAAATTTGGCAGGTTATGAAAGTTTGAACACATTTTTGTGGTTTTTTATGTTATGACAGTTTTGCTAATAAAGGTGAAATGCTATTTAAACTGCAAGTCACAGTTTCCCCAAGAGATCTGCTTCAATATAAATCTTAAATTGTTACAATTGCTTCTTTGCCCATCTTAAATTGTTACAAATGTATCCAAGTGCACCTGTCAGTATTTTGGTCTCTCTGCCAAAAGCCAATTAAGTTAGAAACTTTGTATCATTTTGTGGATGTTCAGTGCAGGAGATCAAAGAGAAAGTCAGGACATTTCAGTAACGAACCAGGACTGCAGGCTGAGCTGTCAAAATCTGTATTGTCCAGCGAAAAAATGGGACACTTGGGAGGTATGCCATATTAAGGGTCTGGGATCCGTTATCCAAAAACTCGTTATCCAGAAAGCTCTGAATTACCGAAATATTGCCTCTAGTGATGGACGAATTTATTCTCCAGGCACAAATTTGCGGCGAATTCCCACGATTTGGCGCCGGCGAATACATTTGCAAAACCGCAGCGAAAAAAATGGACACTGGCGTCCGTTTTTTTGGGCGGCTGCGCATTTTCGCCAGCAAATGTGCGCCGTCATCCAAAAAACACACTGCTTCATTTTGCAAATTTTTCAGCGAAACGCCCCAAATTCGCCCATCACTAACTGTCTCTCATCGACTCCATTTTATCCAAATAATCCAAATTTTTAGAATTGATTTCCTATTTCTCTGTAATAATAAAACAGTAGCTTGTACTTGAACTTAGATATAATTAATTATTGGAAGCAAAACCAGCCTATTGGGTTTATTTAATATATAAATGATTTTCTAGTAGACTTAAAGGTATGAAGATCCAAAGTATGAAAAGATCCATTATCAGGAAACCCCCAAGTACTGAACATTCTGGATAACGGGTCCCATACCTGTAAATCATATTAAGGGTTCAGTAGCAAAAGTTCTCCTATCTGATAGTATACGAAGAAATTTTACCAAAGAGGGACGAACCCCTGCACGTTTATTGGCGTCAAGTGATGTAATGTTTCGGGGGTAGACCCCTTCAGACATTTCTTGGTATACCCCACATTTTAATATTTTCATGAATAAATTCTCAGTGGTTAAAATAGGTGATATTGGCCTCATTTGTATTTCATACAAAATAATCAATTCTTTTAATTTAATGAAACTCTAGGTGAACATATTTGAAATGTAGATCCTGAGATATAGTGAGACATTCATCTGGTCCATCTGTATAACATGCTTATAATCTACAGTCTGGTCATTTCCCTACGGGACCAGACTGTAAATTATATCCTTATAAACGGCGCGTTCTTCCGTCAGAACGCGCCGTTTATAAACTAGAGAGAGAGCACTTGCAGCTGCTGCTCTTTTCCTCCACTCTGCCCCCCTTCCTTTTAATTCCCTGGCTCAGCTCTAGTTTAACACTGACGCGCTCCTCTTACTAATTCTCGGCTGCTTCACTCTCAGGTCCTGCCCCCTCCGTGTCTCCTTAGTCTAGCTCCCCCCTCACATGATGGCTCAATGGGCTCCCTCATGTTTGCACAGTGGCTCTCCGTCTCACTCTCAGTCCCCCTCCCTTCCACCCACCTTCTTAACGACCATTTTCATGCTCCTCCGTCTAACCTGTAACCGTGTCGGCTCCTTTAGCTCCCCTCACAATCTCCGGTATTGCTCCGCCTCCACCCATCATTCTCCAGTCCTCCGACACTTTCCTTCCCTCACCTTCCCGCCTCCCCTGCAACTGATGTCACCCAGGGCAGGATACAAGGCATATTGGGAAAAAAACATCGAATTCAAAAACAGGTACTTTCACACAAAAAAAAGTAACTACGGGGATAAAATTAAGTGGGGGGCTGGGGTGGGGAAAGGAAAACAGCATTAAAAGTGTAATTTTACAGCACATAGGGCAAAGCCATTAAAATACTACACATATATAGGAAGGAAGACACTGGACACAAAACTGCAGATTATAATGCATAATGTACCCCCTACTTAAATTTATACAGATATTAGTAGTCACCTCGTAGTTATGTGACCTGTATAAAAGCACTCGGCCTGCGGCCTCGTGCTTTTATATGGTCACATAACTCCTCGGTGACTAATAATATCTTTATAAATTACAGTAGGGGGTACATTATCCACTATATAATGTGTTGTTTATCAGATTCAAACAGAAGATCAGTTTACAATTTACCTCAATGCCAATACTTTTTAATAAATATATTCCAGTTGTGGCCTGAGAAGGCAACAGAATTTCACATTGTCGGTCCTTGAGCCAAGTTAGAGCAAAAACTCTTGTACACGGCAGCTGCTGATGTTATCGATGTTTTTTGCTTAGTCTGGAGTTTGGTTAAGGAACATGTTTCATGGTTTCACTAGTGATGGGTGAATTTATTTACCAGGCGTAAATTCGCTGTGAATTTCCACGTTTTTCCCCCTGGCGAATAAATTCGCAAATTTGCAGCGAAAAGTATTTTTTTATGCCGCCGACTATACTGACAAATTGGAATTGTTGCCGGCGTCTTTTTTGGCCCCCGGCGTCAAAATTCACATTTCATGAAAATTTTTTGGAGTTTCGCAAATTTCGCTGGAAATTCACGAATTTTAAGGCGAAACGGGACAAATTCGCACCTCTAGGTTTTTTCTAGGGATGCATCGAATCCAGGATTCGTTTCGGGATTTGGCCGGGTTTCGGCCAGGATTCGGCCTTTTTCAGCAGGATTCTAATTTGGCCGAATGCTTCTGCTGGGCCGAACCTAATCCTAATTTGCATATGCAAATTAGTGGCAGGGAGGGAAATGCGTGACTTTTTGTCACAAAACAAGGAAGTAAAAAATGTTTTCCCTTCCCATCCCTAATTAGCATATGCAAATTAGGATTCTGATTCGGTTTGGTATGCGGCCGAATTTTTCACAAAGGATTCGGGGCTTCGGCCAAATCCAAAATAGTGGATTGGGTGTATCCCTATTTTTTTCCTTTAATTAATTCAGACTATATGAGGTTACAGAAAATACTTGCATGTTTTTTCCATGTCTTTATTTTTTCTCTGCATTTTTCTCGAATCGAGAAGAAAAACACCAACTAGATTTTTGATAAATCAGCCCCTTAAAGTGATTGTTCACCTTTTAGGGGGTTATTTATCAAAGATCAAGTTTGTAAGGTTTTTTCTACCTCGAATAAACTCACAACTTGAATGTTTGCTTATTTATGATGAAAAACCTGAATGTAAAAACTAGACTGAATGCAGTTGGGGGAAAGAACTTGAATACCACAAACTGATTGAATTATTGAGCACAAAACACCAAAACAAAATTAAAATCATGAACGCAAAAAACATCTTTAAATGGTTCAAGGGACCTCTGCCATTGACATTTACATGACCTTGACAGTTTTTAGCTGGAGCATTTTTTAGATTTAGGCTTTTAGCAGCTTCAGAACATAATAAATCTCGAAAAAGTTTAGTTTTTTTTAACCCAAAAAATTCAAGTTTTTAGGTAAACCTAAAGTTTTTAGAGCCCAAATTACCCTAGCAACCATGCATTGATTTGAATAAGAGACTGGAATATGAACTGGAAAGGCCAGAATAGAAAGATGAGTGATAAAAAGTAGAAAAAAGTAGATATAACAATACATTTATAGCCATGCAGAGCATTGGTTCTTGGATGGGGTCGGTGACCCCCATTTGAAAGCTGGAAAGAGTCAAAAGAAGAAGGGAAATAATTCAACATCTATATTATAATGAAGAAAAAATGAAGGCTAATGGAAAAGTTGCTTAGAAGTAGCCATTCAATAACATATTAAGGGGGTTATTTATCAAAGGTCAAATTTTTTAGACCTCGAATGAACTTTTAACTGGAATGGTTTCTAAATTAAGAAAGAACTTGAATGAAAAAACTTGAATCAATGAGTTTGGGGTTAACAACCTGAAAACTCAAACTGACCGAGTTTTAGGAGGAAAAAAAACACAATTTGCTCGAATTGATTGAGTTTTTGGGCAAAACCCCTCCGAACAAACCTCAAACATCATGAAGGCTATTAACATCTTCATACAGTTCAAGGGACCTCTGCCATTGACTCCTACATGACTGACAGGTTTTAGCTAGTGAATTTTCCAATTCAAGCTATTTCCAGGGTCAGGGTATAACAAAACAAAACCAACCTCAAAAACTTGAATTTTTTTGTTGAAAACAAAACTCGAACCTTAATAAATCTACCCCTAAGTGTTAACTTAGAGGTGAACCACCCATTTAATGACTTAGTTTGGTGTTGGTGTTCAGTGCTTGGCTCCCACACCCCAAAGGAGTGCAACCACATACTGAATTTGAACAATTTCTAGCAAATTACAGTAGCATGTTTGAAATAGTTTTTTATAAATATTTTATTACTGTTCAACATCTTGACAATCTGACAAGTCCTAATAACTGAAAAGAAATCAAATTGCAAACCTTATATATTTATTTTTCAAAAAAAAGCATCATAAAGCAGAATACTGCAATGTTCAATACTATTCAATAAGGAAATGACTTGCAAAAAAATTGCTTGTGCAGAATATAAGGTGCTGTTGTCCCTTTAAGTAGCGAATAATTGTCCGTGCACATGTACTATAATATTTATGCCTTTAACTTGAAAGGAATCTGCAATAAAGACTGAACAGATCAACACATCTTTACACCATAAAACCACCTTTTAGAGCATATGTATAATAGTAATTAGTGGTAAATTAAAGAGCTCTTCTTTCCCTACCTCTAATCATGCAGCGCATGTGAAATTCCTTCCATTTTGCAGACTGCAAAATACATTTGACTTGTTTGGGAACTTTTTTGCATCTGAGTTTTAATAGCTGCCCATTCACGAATCTTTAAAAAAAAAAAAAAAAAGACGTGAAATGATCTTGGATCCACTAAAAGGGCAGTACCATATATCTTGAGGCAGGAATAACAAACGCTGTCAGACAGTAGTTGGCTGAGGACACTTAGGGGGGTTATTTACTAAACTCCGAATGCAAAAATCACGAACAATTCGTGATTTTTTAATCTGACTTTTTAAAAATCACTAATTTTTTAAACCCAGAGGATGGAAAAGTCTGGAAATCAGAATATAAGTCAATGGGAGAAGTCCCAATGATTTTTTGATGTGCACTGGGTTTCGTGCAATACCTCGAAGTTCGGAGTTTATGGGTGAAAATTCTGAAAAAAAATCGTGAAAATCGGATTATTTTTTCCCCGCAAAGCAAATTTTCAGGAACATGTAACAAAAAAAAAATAGGTGTGACAAAACCGAGCGGATTTGATCAGAGTTTGTAGCAGAAAATTCGGACTTTGATAAATAACCCCTATAGAAACCTATTTATCATGCTGTGGAGTGAAGCATTTCCGCTGATGTTGACCAGAGCAACTAATCACCAGTTTCAACAGAAAAAAAAAGCAAACATTTGATTGGTTGCTATCAGCAATATCGCCGGTAATGTTTAACACCACTTTTTACACAGTATGATAAATAGGCCCCTAAGATTCAATAGAACTTGCGTTAATTGCAGCATCACCATCAAACATAACATATATTGACTGACTTAGTAAAAAATGACATTACAGAACCCTGTTTCTCATTACTCTGCAAAGTGGGCATTTGGTTAAATCTCAACACCCTTGGGAATTCAGACCGTATTTTGTTAAGCAAGCTCCAGTTATTCATACATTAAATAGAAGCTGCCATATTACTCCTGTACTGGTCCTACTTAAGGGGGAACTATCATGAAAATAAAAAATGTAATATAAGCTTCAGCATACTGAAATAAGAAACATTTATATACAGTCAATTAAATATTCTGTACTGTTTATGAAATGATCAAGTTTATCTTCACTATTCCTCTCTCAGTTTCTGTTTCTGTTTATTCTGTCTTCATGCAGGAGTTGGGTGTCAGATAGTCTTGACTGTTAGATCCAATATAACTTATAGGGGGGTCCTTTTGCCTAGAAGATTTATTAGAGCTCACTCTATTAAAATCACCAGACATGGGGGCAAATTCACTAAGATGCGAAGTTGTGCCAGCACAACTTCGCCGAGCTCGCCGCTCTTCGCCGCACTTCGCCAGGCGTAGTTTCGCCAGCGCTCTGCAAATTCACTAAAATCCGAAGTTGCGCTCAGGGGTAGCGGAAGGTTGCGCTAGCGTTGAATCGCTATGTAAAGCGAAGTTATGCTAGCGAAGGCTAATTTGCATAGGGCGCAAAATTCAAATTTCAATGGAGGAATACGTATTAGCACTACAAATGCCAAGAAAACCTTCGAATCTGCAAATATAAATTTCATTTTGCCCTACACATGTGCCCACTGTCTAGGTAAGTTGCCATGAGTCAGGAAATGTAGGGGGGAAGGAGGGGAGCCCCAAAAAATTTTCGATCTTTTTCAGCCTATCACCCATCATGTAGAAAACACGCCAGCGTTTTTTTGGGAAAAAATTTTGACTTTTTTGGAAACAATCCCTATCTACTCTATTGCGCTTCGCCAGGTCTGAGGTGGCGAAGGAAGTCTAGCGTAAAAGGTAGCGTTCAGTACACTGCGCAAGTTAGTGAATTTGCGTAGTTACGTCGCTAGCGAAAATTCGCCTGGCGTAAGGGTGCGAAGTAACACTAGCGAAACTACGCCAGCGTTCATTTGTGAATTTGCGCAGTACCGAAAATGCCAAACGCTAGCGAATTAACGCTAGCGTTCGGTGCTTCGCGGCTTAGTGAATTTGCCCCATGATGTCTCTCCATGCATGCATAATTTGTGAAAAGGCAGTTATTTTGTTAGATTTTGTTTGTACTGGAATCAGTTTTTTGAATGAGCTCTAATACATCTGCTAAGGAGGAAGCCCCCCTATAAGATAAATTGGATCTAACTGTCAATGATTATCTGACACCCAACTACTGCATGAAGAGAGAATGAAGAGAAATGGATGCTGAGAGAGGGATAGTGAATGTATTTACAACGTTTCTTATTTTAGTATGCTGAAGATTGTATTACATTTTCATGAAAGTTCCCCTTTCAAGGGGAGTATGATGTTGAGATTGATAGAAAGGTGAGCAAAATAAAGTAGCAATAACAGAACATTTCTAGCCTTACAGAACATTTCTTTTTCAGATGGGTTCAGTGACCCCCCCATTTCAAAGCTGGCAAAAGTCAGAAGAACAATTATAAAAGGTTGCATTTTTAAAGGGGAAAACTACAATTTTTAGAGGAAAAAAAATAGACTTTTTAGATATTTATTATACCCCAAAGTTGCCAAAATTCCTAATCCGAAAATACTCCATGTCAAGCCTGTTTAGGTCATGTAGAAGTCAATGGCAACTTTGTTTTAATAAAAAATAAGATAAATTTGAGTTTTAATAAACACCCCCTTAATCTATGCAATTGATATTTCATGTAGCAGAATAAATCCCAAAGCTGGCACATGTATAAATAACTTTTTGCTAAATAAAATTGCAATCAAATTGCAAACCTTATATATTTATTTTTCAAAAAAAAGCATCATAAAGCAGAATACTGCAATGTTCAATACTATTCAATAAGGAAATGACTTGCAAAAAAATTGCTTGTGCAGAATATAAGGTGCTGTTGTCCCTTTAAGTAGCGAATAATTGTCCGTGCACATGTACTATAATATTTATGCCTTTAACTTGAAAGGAATCTGCAATAAAGACTGAACAGATCAACACATCTTTACACCATAAAACCACCTTTTAGAGCATATGTATAATAGTAATTAGTGGTAAATTAAAGAGCTCTTCTTTCCCTACCTCTAATCATGCAGCGCATGTGAAATTCCTTCCATTTTGCAGACTGCAAAATACATTTGACTTGTTTGGGAACTTTTTTGCATCTGAGTTTTAATAGCTGCCCATTCACGAATCTTTAAAAAAAAAAAAAAAAAGACGTGAAATGATCTTGGATCCACTAAAAGGGCAGTACCATATATCTTGAGGCAGGAATAACAAACGCTGTCAGACAGTAGTTGGCTGAGGACACTTAGGGGGGTTATTTACTAAACTCCGAATGCAAAAATCACGAACAATTCGTGATTTTTTAATCTGACTTTTTAAAAATCACTAATTTTTTAAACCCAGAGGATGGAAAAGTCTGGAAATCAGAATATAAGTCAATGGGAGAAGTCCCAATGATTTTTTGATGTGCACTGGGTTTCGTGCAATACCTCGAAGTTCGGAGTTTATGGGTGAAAATTCTGAAAAAAAATCGTGAAAATCGGATTATTTTTTCCCCGCAAAGCAAATTTTCAGGAACATGTAACAAAAAAAAAATAGGTGTGAAAAAACCGAGCGGATTTGATCAGAGTTTGTAGCAGAAAATTCGGACTTTGATAAATAACCCCTATAGAAACCTATTTATCATGCTGTGGAGTGAAGCATTTCCGCTGATGTTGACCAGAGCAACTAATCACCAGTTTCAACAGAAAAAAAAAGCAAACATTTGATTGGTTGCTATCAGCAATATCGCCGGTAATGTTTAACACCACTTTTTACACAGTATGATAAATAGGCCCCTAAGATTCAATAGAACTTGCGTTAATTGCAGCATCACCATCAAACATAACATATATTGACTGACTTAGTAAAAAATGACATTACAGAACCCTGTTTCTCATTACTCTGCAAAGTGGGCATTTGGTTAAATCTCAACACCCTTGGGAATTCAGACCGTATTTTGTTAAGCAAGCTCCAGTTATTCATACATTAAATAGAAGCTGCCATATTACTCCTGTACTGGTCCTACTTAAGGGGGAACTATCATGAAAATAAAAAATGTAATATAAGCTTCAGCATACTGAAATAAGAAACGTTTTATATACAGTCAATTAAATATTCTGTACTGTTTATGAAATGATCAAGTTTATCTTCACTATTCCTCTCTCAGTTTCTGTTTCTGTTTATTCTGTCTTCATGCAGGAGTTGGGTGTCAGATAGTCTTGACAGTTAGATCCAATATAACTTATAGGGGGGTCCTTTTGCCTAGAAGATTTATTAGAGCTCACTCTATTAAAATCACCAGACATGGGGGCAAATTCACTAAGATGCGAAGTTGTGCCAGCACAACTTCGCCGAGCTCGCCGCTCTTCGCCGCACTTCGCCAGGCGTAGTTTCGCCAGCGCTCTGCAAATTCACTAAAATCCGAAGTTGCGCTCAGGGGTAGCGGAAGGTTGCGCTAGCATTGAATCGCTATGTAAAGCGAAGTTACGCTAGCGAAGGCTAATTTGCATAGGGCGCAAAATTCAAATTTCAATGGAGGAACACGTATCAGCACTACAAATGCCAAGAAAACCTTCGAATCTGCAAATATAAATTTCATTTTGCCCTACACATGTGCCCACTGTCTAGGTACGTTGCCATGAGTCAGGAAATGTAGGGGGGAAGGAGGGGAGCCCCAAAAAATTTTTGATCTTTTTCAGCCTATCACCCATCATGTAGAAAACACGCCAGCGTTTTTTTGGGAAAAAATTTTGACTTTTTTGGAAACAATCCCTATCTACTCTATTGCGCTTCGCCAGGTCTGAGGTGGCGAAGGAAGTCTAGCGTAAAAGGTAGCGTTCAGTACACTGCGCAAGTTAGTGAATTTGCGTAGTTACGTCGCTAGCGAAAATTCGCCTGGCGTAAGGGTGCGAAGTAACACTAGCGAAACTACGCCAGCGTTCATTTGTGAATTTGCGCAGTACCGAAAATGCCAAACGCTAGCGAATTAACGCTAGCGTTCGGTGCTTCGCGGCTTAGTGAATTTGCCCCATGATGTCTCTCCATGCATGCATAATTTGTGAAAAGGCAGTTATTTTGTTAGATTTTGTTTGTACTGGAATCAGTTTTTTGAATGAGCTCTAATACATCTGCTAAGGAGGAAGCCCCCCTATAAGATAAATTGGATCTAACTGTCAATGATTATCTGACACCCAACTACTGCATGAAGAGAGAATGAAGAGAAATGGATGCTGAGAGAGGGATAGTGAATGTATTTACAACGTTTCTTATTTTAGTATGCTGAAGATTGTATTACATTTTCATGAAAGTTCCCCTTTCAAGGGGAGTATGATGTTGAGATTGATAGAAAGGTGAGCAAAATAAAGTAGCAATAACAGAACATTTCTAGCCTTACAGAACATTTCTTTTTCAGATGGGTTCAGTGACCCCCCCATTTCAAAGCTGGCAAAAGTCAGAAGAACAATTATAAAAGGTTGCATTTTTAAAGGGGAAAACTACAATTTTTAGAGGAAAAAAAATAGACTTTTTAGATATTTATTATACCCCAAAGTTGCCAAAATTCCTAATCCGAAAATACTCCATGTCAAGCCTGTTTAGGTCATGTAGAAGTCAATGGCAACTTTGTTTTAATAAAAAATAAGATAAATTTGAGTTTTAATAAACACCCCCTTAATCTATGCAATTGATATTTCATGTAGCAGAATAAATCCCAAAGCTGGCACATGTATAAATAACTTTTTGCTAAATAACATGGAATGTGGACTGAAGTCACAGATGTTGACATCCTGTTTGTAGGAGTGATAACATAATTACCATCTGTGAGAAATAAATAAAATCCAAAGGTGCACACATATGTAAGTGCAACCTGTATTTTTATCCTTTTACTATATTAAAGAAGTTTTTACACGATTTTAGCATATCTTTTTAGAGACCTAAAGATAACCAGGATTGGGACAAAGAATCATATTATATGCTAGTGGCAAAACTAAACGTTTGTAAGTACCCATTACCTTACACAGGAGGTGGCCACATATATCACTAAAAAGTCACGGGTAAAGGGCACTTGAATCCCTTGGTGGAAGATGTCAAACCACACCATATAGCAGTTGCACAAAGAGGTGCAAATCTTATTCGAAAATACTACACTATATTTTATTTTTGTGTTTTCTTGGTGTCTATCCCTAAGCTTGCAGCGCTGGTATATCTTCGTATGAAGGAAAGGTTTTAACATAATTACCATGACAAACGTAAAACACTCACATGTACAATCACTGCACTGCTGTAGATGCAGAATAAGTACTGGTATAGAACCAGGCTAAAAATGAAGGTTTTCTTAGAAGACCACATTTCATAATGACTTTCACATGCTACAGTAAGTGGAACATCTGAGTCCTCCACCTTGTCAAAATGAGCTCAGGGTACAAGGGTGAAGTGATCCTTCAGTGGGAGATCAAACACAGGACAGACAAGTCTCTTTATCCATTATTATACAAATTAGTGAGGGCAGCATATGGTACTAGTGGTTTTTGACCCTACTATTAGCAGATTGAAATGGCAAAACAATCTATTGTTCCACTGTTGAAGGCCTATTTATCAGTTCAAATTTGTGAGTTGTCTTAACTGGTAAAAAAAACTCACCAAACTCAAATTCGAAAACCACCAGGTAATTGGAAAACCCAGTCTACTAAAAACAAGGAAAAAAAATCTGAACCCAGCAAATTGAAAAAATTGCTTATATTTTTGCCTAGGACAACTCCTATTGTCAGTCAAATGTATTTAAATCATTTGACTTCATGGGGGGAGATTGTAGCTGTGTATAAAAAATAAATAAATAAAAAGCAGGGTAATCTGTCCTCATAGACATATAGACATGTATTAGTGGCTGCTGATTGGCCAAAGTTTACCTGCAGAGGTGAAGGCGCGAAAACTGTGAAGTTATAAATAGAGGCTCGCGTCTGGAGTTAGCTCAGGCGGGTGCAAGCTGGGCAGAGGATTTGGATGAATGGACGTGTGAAGTGTTCTGAATAGGCCGGGGTACAGATGTTAGAACAGCATTGTATGTAGCAGACAGGTGGTGTCGAAGGCCCCCGCCTCTGTTCAGAGATGGTCTCTCCACCTTGATATGAATCACCTCTTTCATGCCTAGTTCAAACCAGCGGTCTTCTTTATCCAAGATTTGGACCTTGCTGTCTTCAAGGGAGTGTCCCTTGTCTTTTAGGTGTAGAAAGACAGCTGAGTTTTGCCCTGTAGAGTTCGCCCTCCTGTGCTGAGACATTCGCTTGGAGAGCAGTTGTTTTGTCTCCCCAATGTATAGATCTGTGCACTCCTCACTACACTGGACTCCGTATACCACATTGCTTTGTTTTTCTTTTGGTGTTTGATCCTTTGGGTGTACCAGTTTTTGTCTCAGTGTGTTGCTAGGTTTGAAAAACACAGGGACATGGTGTTTGTTGAAAATCCTCCTGAGTTTCTCTATGTGAGCATCCCCCCCACCCAAAATTTAATGATTAAAAAAAATTAGGAAATGCCTCAATCCATCTCATGCACACACACAGTTATGCCAAGACACACCTCTATTCTGAATTAAAACCAACCCACTTTTGTATTAGCCCCTCCCCCTTTTGCGTTGTCAAAAAGATAGGAATGTCTTGATTAACTCTGAATCATTGGGAGGCATGGTATGGACCTAACAAGGATTTCAATCAAAAAAAAAAAAGAAAATGTTACCAATTTTCAAATATACATTTATTACTTATTGTCAATGATTTTAAAGCAATTTGTAAATGTAATTGCTATAGACAACAGCATCAGTCTGTCCCTTCTTGGTCTCTGCACTATTGATTCTGACATTTGAGATAATGTAGCAGAAGCCAGCTAATTAACACACTGAAAAAATGTGCAAGACACTGGGTCTTGGCTGGAGGAGAGTTCTGTTCCATTATTTGCAAAGTCTGAACCAGCAATGCAGAAAGGGACAGAGAAATCCTCCTTTCAGTTACAATAACATTTACAAATAACTTTAAACTCAATGGAAATGTTTAAGTAATATAAATCTGAAAGTTGCTTAGAATCACATTTTCTTTTATTACATGATTTTTGTGGTGGGTTTAGCTCCCCTTTAGAAATGAAAGGTAGTCTAATTATTTTATATTTCAAAAATTCATGGTAATTGCTGATTCTGTTTTGCATTACACATAAATTAAACAAAATCTTTCTCTGGGGAGTTTTAGGTTTTTTTTATTTCTATTTTACAATCTCCAGGCCAAACAATTATTTGTAATATGTTGTTAAACAGTTTAGGAAATTCCTTCACATCTGCAAGCAATCTTTGCTGTCACATATTAGCATTTCGGTCTCCACTGCTACTTGGGAATCAAACGCACTCTCGTTCCTCCAGGAATATTTGCATGGTCAAAACTACAGTATGTAAGGGCTAGCAAGGCAGCTGATTGTGCACATACAATTCATTTCCCAAGGAAACCACAAAGGAGGGTATTAGCTGCAAAGCGTAGGAACTCTTTCAATATCACACATGTCAACTTGTTAAAGGAAAACAATACCCCCCAAACAATGTAGGTCTCTATTAAAAGATTCTATCTTCACAATAAAGCAGCACGCACTCCTGCGACCATAGCCATGAGGGTAAAAACGTAACTTTATTCCATATAGTTAAAAAGTAAGCGTCCTTGAAGATTAGAGCCGGTTTTTCTTCTTTTTTCATATGTTTCTATTAAAAGATACTGAGTAAAACAGCTCATATGTAAAACCCTGCTTCATGTAAATGAACCATTATCATAATAATATACTTTTTTAGTAGTATGTGCCATTGGGTAATCATAAATAGAAAATTGCCATTTTAAAAAATAAGGGCCACCCCCTGAGATCGTAAGATTCACTGTGCACACAAACAAACCACATGTAAGGTCACATGGTCACATGAGCCAATTAACAGACAGAGTTCTGCCTTTTGCTTCCTCACTTCTTCCTGTTACAGTTAGTGTTGTAGTAGTTCTGGTCAGGTGATCTCTGAGGCAGCACAGATAGAGTCACAAAATGGTGGTTCAAGGCAAGAGATGTAAAAGGGCAATATTTATGTAAATATATATTCCAGTTTGGTAAGATTCTTTAATATGTCATTCAATTTGATATAAATCTGTTGCTTAAGTATTCATTTTGGGGCTATAGTTTTCCTTTAAGGAACATAATCATCTCCACTAGAGACTGTATCTGCAAAGAAATGTAGAACAAATAGTGATTATTAGTGATGGGCGAATTTATTCGCCAGGCGCGAATTTGCGGCAAATTTCACCGCCAGCAATAAATACACGAAACGCCCGAGAAAATTCGCTGGTGTCAAAAAAAAAAAAACAGGACGCCCATCACTAGTGATTATATACTGTGTCCTGCTCATTAGCCCATAACTATCTTATATTCTATCCTATAAGTCACAAATCCAACGCGATCTGACTGTCGGATGCAGACGCAACACGCAGCGTCTGCATCCGACAGTCGGATCACGTCGGATCAACGCTGCAAGACCATGCGACAATTCTATCTCTTGCCTTATTTTTGTTGCATGCGACATTTCGCATGCGTTTTGTCGCAGCCCGTCGGATCGCCACAAAATCGCTCGCGGAGTCCTACCCTTAGTATCCATTTTGCTTCCAAACACTTTTTCAGTTGAGTTGTTTTCAGATTGTTCTCCAGAAATAAAGGGGCAGATCCACTAATGGGCGAATTTTCGGCAGCATCAGCTTCGTTCCCATCTCACCACTTCGGAAAGCGCAAATATACTACAATATGCTAATTCACTAAAATGCGAAGTTTCCCCATGGGCTTCGAATGCTGGCAACTTTTCGCTAGTGTTACATTTCATAGCGAAGATGCGCTAGCGTTCATTTGTGTATAGCAAAACTTCGCTAGTGATCTTGCGCTTAGGTGAATTTGCATAGGGCAGGAAATTTAAAGTGGTATGGACATCTTTATTATAAATGTTGCTGCAAATGGTTTAAGTCACTGGTTTATATTACACATGTCCAGGGAACCTTAAAGGACCAATAACATCAATTTTTTTTTTAAATTCGTTAGTATACAGCGAAAAAAAAAGAAAGAAATAACTTACCGAAACTTCACTTGCGCTCCTCTTCAGAAAAGGCGACAGAGCGATGATCCATCGTGCAGTGCTCGGTTTCTCCTCCCCGGCTTTCTCCTATAAGGAAGGCAGGGAGGAGAAATCGAGCACTGCATGATAGATCGACAGATCGCCTTTTCTGAAGAGGAGCGCAGGCAGAGTTTCGGTAAGTTTTTTCTTAATAAGAACTTAGTGATTTCAAAGTTTAATTTGTCTTTGTGGTTTTTTTTTTGTTGTATACTAACAAATTTTTTTAAAACGATTTGATGTTACTGGTCCTTAAATAGTTGTGAGAGAGTTAATATAATGCCCTACACATAGGCCCACTGTAAAATTAATGTTCCATATGTTAGGAAATTTCTGGAAAAACGGTTCCCCAAAAAAACTTTGTTTTTGGAACTTTGATACATTTTTGGCTCACAGGATATGATGTAAGTGAAGACTGAGGAAGATCTAGCTGTTTTATAGCACTTCGCCTGGTCTGAGGTGGTGAAGGCAACTCTGGCGAAAGATGTAACGTTCAGTCCGTATTTTCGTGAATTTGCGGAGTAACGTCCGTTTGCCAGAGTGAAAAGTCGTCTGCTGACGTCTGTTAGTAAAATGCAGATGTCCCTGCTGGTGGCAACGCTGGCGAAAGATTTGCTCCAAAGACTTTTTTCAATTGCTTTCCATTTTTTATTTTTTTACCGTTTTTCCAAAATCTAAGTTTAAAGTTGAATGTTCGTGTCTCTGGTGTCTGAGCCTGACAGCTCAGTAATTCAGGTGCAGATACTTGGAGCTTCTCTGGAGTATTATAACTATTGTATCAATTCTAAGAGCTGCCTTTAATGAAATATATCATTTAGAACAGTTTACAGTCGGTATCCCTGTAAAAGATGAAAAAGGAAAAGTTATCATAGAGACTATCAGTATCGTTTTAATTATTATCATAGTCAAAACTAATTGAAATGCTCCACTCCTTTAAAGGCAGGAATGGGACCTGTAATCCAAAATGATAGGGTTTTCTGGATAATGGATCTTTCCATAATTTGGATCTTCATTAAGTATACTAGAAAATCATGTAAAGATTAAATAGGCTTGTTTTTCGTCCAATAAGGATTAATTGTATATTAGTTTGGATTAAGTACAAGGTACTGTTTTATTATTACAGTGAAAAAGAAAATAATTTTTATGGATTATATGGATAAAACAGTCGAGTCGATGGAAGATGGCCTTTCCATAATTCAGAGCTTTATGGATAACAGGTTTCCAGATAATGGATCCCATACCTGTATTAGTATAGAAACATGAAGTATAACAATAACTTGTGTACTGGGCGCTTGTCAGAAGCCATAGATTATAAATGTGGGTGAATGTGATTTTGTAAATAATGTAAAGTTGGATAATTGGCTTCTGAAAGTGATGTAAAAATAACATACCACCCATATCACTCTTGCAGTATGCCAGGCTTATATTTTTCATGTTAAATTAAAACAACAAAAAAGGAAGCTGGGCATCAATACTTTTCTCTTGTGATTAAGTGTAATGTAGACCCAATAAATAAAGGCTAAAATGAGTTCCTCGTGGCACACAGGTGATAACAGAATGTTACCAGACTTTCCCAGTTCCCATTGTCAATACATACACAGTATTGCTGAGGTCTGTTTAGAATATCCTGCTGTGTTAGGAGGAGGCTATGTTTATACTGGATGCTGTGACCTTCTTGCTATCCCTGCTTGTATACATCATAAGGACAATAAGTGAGTGGGCGGGGTCTTTCAACTTGAAATAGAACAAGGTAAGGACAGGTCTATGCACCTGTATGCCATAGAAACTCAAGAAAATGTAGGATTTATTCCTTTCCAGTGCAATCAACACATGCAGGGGAATGTAATAAAAGTCGCAAAGAGCAAAACAATTCGCACCAATAAGACTAAAAATCCACATCTCGCAATGTAATATTGTTCCTTAAACTGTTATTGCATTGTGAATTTTAATTGCGCATTGCGAATTTTAATTGCCCACTCATAAGAAGTGCTTGAAGGTGTCGTAATCTTTTGGAGCAAACATAACGACTTTTTCAGTAAGAAGTTTTATTATATTGATTGCGCATTGGCGCAAACTATAAAATTCGCAAACGGTCTTTCACTGTCGGAAGTGGTTGCTAAACAGTTTCCGGGCTCGCAAAAGCTATATTAAATTCGCACAAAGCAAAATTTGTTCGCGCAAAGGCATAACTTTTCGCATTGCGAATAGTTTTTCCGTTAGCGATTTTTATTACATTCCCCCAATGGAGTCATGTTGAAATTATGTGTTTCACCACTGGTGCATTTTTTTTTTTTGCACAAACAATGGAAACATTTTTGCAGTGATGGAATTATAAAGTTGTTAATACATAATTATACACACATGGGTTAAGGGATATGAGAGAGAACCTTGGATTTACAATCTAGCGGTGGCAAGAAACTTAGGAGATGGAGGCAACCAAGAGAGCAAATATCAGTGTTCTGTTAGTGTGATTGCACCAGAGTTCCACTGGGCCACAGGGAGGTCAACTTACATCAGTAGTACTACTGTGAGAAAACCACCTTTTTTGAGCAATTGCCCAGTTGTAAATTTTGCAGCCTGGTTCCAAGTGTCGGTATCCCAAAACCAAGAACAAAGTCAAAATTCCAGTCACTGCTCACACTTCTGCCTGTAACAGCCGCCTTTCATGTTGGGAGGAGCCCTTCGCTATTCAGATGCCGCCAGGTCTTAAAGTGAGAGAACCAAGGAAAGTATTCTGGGCAGGCAAGGGAACCGGATGCATGACAGGAGGATCGAAGAAAAGTATGAGTAGTCGTGGAACAGACCGGGGTCAATAACCAAACATTCAGTACAGAATCAAGATCCAGAAGAATAGTCAGTAAACAGACAATGGCAGAGAAACAGCAAAGGTCAAGAAAATGCAAGGGTCAAGAAAAGTAAATCAGATCAAGAGCGCAACCAGGAACTATTTCAGCATAGACCTAAGTTGGGCAATGAGTCGGCGCAGAACACTCTATCGCCAGACTTTTCGATCTGGCAAAAAGTGAATCTACCCCAATGAATACTGTTGCCTGTGTTCAACATTTCTGTATTTATGATGGTCCCCCTCCAAATCATTCCCTAACCTGAAAATGGTATGTCCTTTTATTGTAAAAAACCCAAGTCCGAAAAGTTTTCCTCCACAGTTCTAGCCCCTTCACATACACATAAACATTTCTTGTCTTGGCTAATGAGTATTTTTGTTGTGCATTCCTCAGGCATGCACAAAATCCTTTTTTGAGTAAATCTAAGAAAAAAGTGAATGTTGAAAGAAATATGTTGACTCAAAGATATCTGAGGATTCTGCTTTCATCGCCTTTCTTCTCATAAATCAACATAACCAACATGTATTCCACATGATAATGTTTTTTCTGCATTAATGTTCTGTTAAGGCATTTGCGATCTTTAGTACTCTTATTGGCTATCCAAATAACATATTTTCTTTCCTCATGAATACATTTACACACTTTGGAGGTTCTGTTTTTAAAAAGTTGCTATACTGGAGAGTGTTTATACTTGAGCTGGTGTTAAATCCACCCCAATTGCTTTTTACATACTGTACTCAGTCCCTATAGGCAATGGCACACAGTGTTATTATTATCACTATAGCCCACTTAGTGAGAACAGAGTCAATAGATGTTGTCTCCAGTTTCCTTTTAGGGAGAAACATGTTCTTCCTGACATTAAATCAACATTGTACTATGAGTATTAAGACAAGTAGTCTTGTATTTTCTCTTTCCACTGAAAATTCATTCAACCCTTTCTTTCAACTGACTATTGTTATCAGCCTGCGCATCTGGGACGGAATTCAACAAACGTACCTTTCACCTGTGTCTCCAGCCTTGTATATCTTTCACCTATAAGTATTTATACATCCTTCCTCCATTACGTGTTCCCCATAAGTTAATTAGTTTAAGGAAATGAATACCCTGTACAAAATAACCCCCCTCCCAGAAAGATCATTTTTGGCTCCCCTAAAATTACTTATTAATAAGATATTTAAGAGGAATAGAATAAAGACATTAAAACAATAAAGACAATTTAAAAGTTGCTTAGGATAGGCCAATCCATAACAAACCAAATATTCATATAAAGATGAATTCCCATGCTACAAGTGGGGGATCTGTTATTCAGAATGCCCAGGACCTGGGGTTTTCCGGATAATGGATCTTTCAGTAATATGGATCTTCGTACCTTAAAGTGATACTGACACTAAAAAAGTACATTTTAAAATATGAATGTACATTAAAAGATACCTATAGGTCATGTTGATCTTTTTTGCTGAGAGGTCTGTAAGTAATTGTTAGTTCAAGTTTCTAAACCTGACTGTCTCAGCCTGTCAGTTAGAGATTCTAATGCTAACGGACTCCTGCTGCACAAATATGGCAGCCCCCTCATACAGGAACATGGGGCATCAGACAGGTAATGTAAAATCATTGTGCAAATACTTTATGGCAAAGTTACAAGTAGCTTTCAAAGACATTATTATGACAGATGTAAAAAAGAGTTTAATTTCTGGTATCAGTATCTATTTAAGTCTAGAATAAAAATAATAATGTAATGTAAGTATTAAATAAACCTAATAGGCTGGTTTTGGTTCCAATAAGGAACTTTTTTATTATTAAAGAGAAAAAGGAAAGCATCTTAGAAAAGGTGGATTATTTGGATAAAATTGAGTCTATTGAAGATGGCCTTTCCATAGTTCAGAGCTTCCTGAATAATGGGTTCCTGAATAACAGATCCGATACTTGTACTTAACAGAAAATATATCAGTTGAAAATGGTGATATACAGTAGTGATATGTGGACTGGCCCGAAACCCACTGGTCGGACGGGTTCGGGCTGACTCCTGCACCAAATCTCCGGGTCAAGCTCTTCTCCTGCTCTCCCAAAGCAGGAGAGTAGCACTTTGGGCAGCTAGATTTATAGACTCAAGCCCGCCCCCCTTTTGTGATGTCACTGCAGGGTGGGCATGGGTCTATAAACAGGGGGGCAATATCGGGCCGGCCCTGGCTGGATGCAGATTGGGAGGGGGCGGGTTAGGGTCGGGTGCGGGTCGAGAATTTCTCTCAACTGGATAAAACATATTATACAATCAATTTGACCAAACTAGATGCTCCCTCCTTCTTATATTTAGTGGAAAATGCTTGGGTTTAGAAGAATTTCCCTTGAGGAGTATGGTTTCTTGGTTTTTTAACCCGAAATTATTCTCATAATGGCTAATGTTTTAAGCAGCAGACTGAAACATTTCTACAGTACCTGAAAGATATAATCACTATAGATTAAACACAATTTACTGTCAATTCTTTTAATTTTCATGCTCTATCCATAACAAATGTGCCATGAGAAAAAGCTTAAAATAACTTCTTGTAGCAGAAAAAAAGAATTTAAAAGAAATGTTTTTTTAACAATCTCAAAAAAGAGTATCAAGTTGTTAATTCTACATTTCTTGTACTAAAGCCATACAAATACCATGCTATTATAGAACCAAGGTTTTAATAAATGTATTGCCAAAAATAAATTAAATAGTGAAAAACAGTCAATTCAGTCATGAATGCCCTCCTCCATGAGAAAGAACCTTTACATATTCCAATACAGACCAGAAATATTTAAGGCTCACCATTCAGTTGAACACCTGGAATTCTTCTTCTTTCAGGATAACAAACAACGTAAGTGGTTTTTTAAAAAAATCTTTCTAGTACAGTATGGTTGTATCAACATACCTCAATAATTAGTTGACAAAAGCATATGCATTAAATTGTCCCCAGGAACTACTCCAAGATCTCAGTTGAACAATAAATGAAAACATGTCCTGCATAGAAACGATCCAAACGAAAGCAATCCTAGGCCTGATAATCAACACGTAAGCCCTCAATATCCATCTTCCAGAAGATAAAAGTAGAAAAGAAATTGCTTTTTTTTTTTGCACATTTTGGGGCATTATTAATAAATAGGCCCTTATCGTTTCATTTCAATCTGGGGAATCAGGTATGTTTGTGTAGAAGAAAAAAATGCAAAAAAGTGGAGCTATATTTCCCTTTATGGATGCAAAATTGTCGAAAACTAAACAGCAAAGTGCTTTAGGAACTTCTAGTGTACCAAACATTGTTGAAATACCATTATCTGTGAATGCTGAGGAGGGCAAGACTAAACAAGGCACTTTTGAGGAAAAGTCGGAGTTTTAAATACTGCTATTTTAAAAGAAAAGAAGATATAAGGTTGGAAGGCAAATTTAGTTTGCAGCAATAAAGTTTGTGTGTTTACTGTGAAAACTCAAAGGCATTCAAAATTACAGTATTTGAGTTCTCTGGAATCATTTGGATGCGTTTTGATACAAATAATCTGCTTGTGCGAGTAAATCAATCTTCCCCTCCATTACATGATTGTTACTGAATATTATTTGAAAAAAAAAAAAATTATATATATATATATATATATATATACTGTATATATATATATATATATATATATACTGTATATATATATATATATATATATATATATATTTTGCCCTATTTAAGGGGTCCTAGGTCATCTGTCTTTTTTAGGGGGAGAATAACTTCACAAGAAAGAGTACAGCACAATTTCCCAATAATACTTGTAACCACACGCCAAAAATACAAAATCCCACAACTCTGCACCAGTATCAGTATTATAAAAGACAATCTTTATTAATTTAATTTACATGCCAGAAAGTCATGGTATAAAAAATATAAAAACAATTAAAAATAGTAAGCCACTCTCATCCCCTAGGTTCAACAGTAAGAACAGCCCTCTAATATACTGTATGTACAAATATGTCAAATTATAAATAATAGCCGATAAATGCAGAGAACATATATGTGTTCACGATTGTGTTATTTTACATGTCTTCGATTGACAAACCCCAAGTGGAGTTAAAAACACCAAATCCCCTTCGAACAAGAAAGAAGAACTGGGAACTAAAGTCAGATGTCCCAAAAAAATTCTCGCATGGAATTCCATTGTTTTCAAAATCTCTTTCACTTTTTATATAAGTCTTGCAGACCATTTGTCCAATGTTTTACAACAGAAAACCCTTTACTTCATCAAGGCAGATTATTGTCACTTTTGAAACATCTCTTGCAATTTATTTGTCCCAACCATTAGAAAATCTTTTACACTATCCAAACAAAGAATTATCACTATTATAACATCCCTTTTTTTGGTTTCAGAAGTTCCTGCCTTACAATCTCTTTGTCCAGCGTCATAGAAAAGAAAACCCCTTTACTCCATCCAGCCGAATTGTTTTTTGCAGCATCTCTTGCAGCTTAATCCCATCTCTCGGGAGATCTTTTACATCATCAGCGTAGCTATCACTTGTGCAGCATCCCTAAATCAGAAAGGAAAAATAACAGTCAATTAGACCACTTAAAAACTACACTTGAGTTTACCCCATAAAACTGTGTAGACACGAGTGTTCATTGAGTCCTAGGGGTAACAAAAAAAATCCATCTTTATATTTTTAATTGTTTTTATATTTTTTTGTACCATGATTTTCTAGCATGTAAATTATATTTATAAGGATTGCCTTTTATAATATTGATACTAGTGGGTGTTTTTAGGGGGAGAATGACACTTTTTAAAAACAACTTGATTTTTTTAAGGGGCACATTCACTAGAGTGAAGGAATAGAATTAAAAAAACTTCGAATTTCGAATGTTTTTTTTGGCTACTTCGAGCATCGATTTGGCTAATTCGACCTTCGACTACGACTTCGAATCGAACAATTCGAACTAAAAATCGCTCGAATATTCGACCATTCGATAGTCGAAGTACTGTCTCTTTAAAAAAAACTTCGACCCCCTACTTCGCCACCCAAAACCTACCGAGGTGCAATGTTAGCCTATGGGGAAGGTCCCCCATAGGCTTTCTAACAATGTTGTGGTCGAAGAAAAATCGTTCGATCGATGGATTAACTATTTACAAAAAATCGTTTGTTCGATCGAACTATTTGCGGTAAATCCTTTGACTTCGATAATCGAAAGTCGAAGGATTTACATTCGGCAGTGGAATATCGAGGGTTAATTAACCATTGATATTTTACCACATGTAAATCTGCCCCTTAGTGTCTATTTTGCATATTATTATATATTTCTATTGTTTCTATACATCATCATAGAGTACGAGGGCACTTTAATATATTACACAGATATATTATTGATAAATAGGTAAGGGGTAAATGTCAATCCATGTGCCCCAAATTCTATCACATTTGTCAGGTATACCCCTGACTTTGCAGGTGATTTTATTTTTTTACCAATAATATTTTATTGATCAAATTAACTCAACGGGAAATGGGAAAGTGGGTGGAGTAGGCCTGGAGTTGGCCTTCCAATTCATCCCATATGTGTTTATTTAAGGTTGAGGTCAAGGCTCTGTGTAGGCCAGACAACTTCTTCCTCTCCCATCTCAGCCATCCAGTTTTAAATGGTCTTCCGCAAACTAATGCCACAAAGATATACCTTATATATTCACAGTTGTGGTTTTGAAGGCATTGATTTAAAACGTTCCCTTAAACCCGCTTTTTCTGATATACTGGCATGTTTCCCTGTTTTTGTTCTGAGATCAATGATTATTAGGGGTATATAAAATATTGAAAAATACATTTACTTTTTGAAATGCAACCACCCTACTTTTAAACCCTAATATAAGCAGAGAACATTCGGGAATTAATGAAGGACATCTGTAACAACCGTAACAACAACTGTTCTCCTGAAGATGGAAAGCTTGTTCAAAGTCTTATGGAACTGTTCCGTCAAAAATGTACAGAAAATCAGACATTCAAGTATGTTGAAGCATTCCTCTACGCAAGTACATAAACTGCTTAATAAATAAATGTACAGTAAATATGATATGTGTTTAAGAACACCCAGTATAATTTAACTGGTGATTGGAATTCACGCAGTATCTCATTAAATCAGAATTATATGATTAGTTCCAAGAAGAAGTAATTAAGGAATTGGAACAAGTTCATGGTTTACTTAGCAGAAGAAATTAGATTTTATGAATGAGCTGTAATCAAAATAAAGTTGTTTACATTGGAGAGGATATGGTTCTAAAAGAATACTGTCAGAACACTTTCTTTCTTAGACTAGTAATATATCATTTTTTTCCCATTGATTCAGTGACTTTAAATGATTATACTTTGATCAAGGTTTGATATCGGAGGAAGTTACATTTTTATTTTCACAGACTGAAACGTGTATTGTTCGTGATTTATTGGTATAAAAAAGAATACAAGGATACAACAATTTTGTAAGACATGCAGATGACCAGGATGCATAGAAAATACTGTTAAATCAATGTGAAAAAAGAAAATAATCTCTTTTCCTTAAAGTCTAACAACCTATGTTTTTTCAGCCTCAGCAACGATACAACATGCGTAATGTTTTTCAACAATATGAAAATGTGCTAATGTACTAACCATATTGACTTTAGCGTACGGTTTTCACAGCCCTGCTGAAACACAGAAAATCTGTTGATAGTTTCTGATCTCACGCTGTACAGTATGTTATTGTGTTTGCTCCTACCAGATGGAGAAGAAGGGACAGGATGCACACTGTATCAGACTAAAATACATGTTTGTTAAAGTCCCCATAAGAGTGGTATATTTGTTAACAACTGATTTTGAAATACTGTATGGGGCTTTAATGGAAAAAAAAACATATTTTGGAATGTGTCCTACATGTGCAGATTTGTTTATTTTAGTCACAGTAATGCTTTGTAACTGAAGGACAATTTTATTCTACAACAGATGTTGCATTTACAAGAACATCAGTGGCATGTTACATATTGTGTAACAAGATATTTGATAGAGTACCCCATATTTTGGCTAGGTATTCCCGGCCCAGTATATGCAATTGGTTGCCATGAAGACACTGAACACATAGGCAGATTTGTCAAAAATCGATTTTTAGGGGGTTGTTTACTAAATTTTTTTTTTATAAAATCAGAATTTATTAAACCCTGAGGATGGGAAAATTCAGAATCTTAAAATCCAGCATCTCAGACCTGTCGAGGTTGCATATAAGTCAATGGGAGAAGTCCCAATAATTTTTTATACACCCAAGTTTTTAGCCAAAATTATGAGTTTTCGGGTGCAAAATCCGAAAAAAATAGTGAAAATCGGACGAAATTGTGAAAAATAAATAGTGCAAACCTGATTTTTCACGATTTTTTCCCGCAAACAAAATTTTCAGTAAAGTATATTAATAAATAAGCCCAAAAAATCCTGTGCGGCTTTGGTCTGAGTTTTTTTCAGAAGATATTGAGATAAATTCGGACTTTGATATATAATCCCCTTAGAGTTTTACTGAATTTGAAGAAACTGAAAAATCCGTAACATGAGCTTATTTCTTAAAAAAACATCAACTTCCAAACTTGAAAATGTGAAGACATTAAAATGTAAAAAAATGTAGAAAAACAACTTGAACTCATGAAATCACAAATTTGGATTAATCAAAAACTTGAATTCAAAAGTATCTAAAAACTTCCATTGACTTCTACATAAACTTGCCAGCTTTGAGGTGCAGTATTTTCATGTTTTTTAAGCTTAATAAAACTCAGAAATTCGCCTTTCGGAAACTCAGATTTGAATTTGCAATATTTGTTGCAAAAGAAGATTGGAGGCAAATAAAGGCAGAGCTGTCAAAAAAACTCGATTGTGTGCTAATTCCTTAAAAATTGCAAACCAAATGCTGAAACCCAATCACATAAAATTGTGGAAAAACAACTTGAATGCTGCAAAATCACATTCTACTCATCATTCTTAATGAGTCTGCCAAATTTTAAATTCATCTCGAAAACTCAAATTGAACAGTAACTTGAAATTTGCTAATAAAACTCTCATTGACTTCTACATGACCTTAAAGGAGAACTAAACCCTAAAAATTAAAATGGATAAAAATGCCATATATTATATACTGAACTTATTGCACCAGCCTAAAGTTTCAGCTTCTCAATAGCAGCAATGATCCAGGACTTCAAACTTGTCACAGGGGGTCACCATCTTATTAAGAAATAACTTACCGAAACTTTGCTTCCGCTCCTCTTCAGAAAAGGCATCAGGGCGACGATCCATTGTGCGGCACTCCTCCCTGGCTATCTCCTATAAGGAAGGCAGGGAAGAGAAATTGGTAAGTTATTTCTTACTAAAGACTTTGCGATTTTAAAGTTTAATTTGTCTTGGCGTTTTGTTTTTTCAATGTATACTAACGAATTGTTCTAAAAAAAATTTGATGTTACTGGTCCTTTAAATAGTTTTTCATTCCATGTAGATTTAAACATTAAATAGATAACCGTGAAGGATACATAAATATTCATAAGAACACCTGATACCTACATACTGTTTGCTAAGAATTTAGGAGCATTTCCCAGCCTTGGGTAACTCATGCTACTGGAATTATTGCATGTGAACTAAATGTCATGCTGTAATTCCCCTGAAGCTAGCAATATATTTATCCTAGTCTACATTTATGGGGTTATTTTTTTTACAAAGTTGTCCCATAAAATTGAAAGCCTGTTAACATCTATCTGTTTAAAATTGTAATTATTTATTTATGTCTCCATTACGATATACATAGTATGTGAAAAAAGAGCAGCTGGCTCACTAAAAGTGCAGAAAGCTGCCAATTTAATGTGAGAAGCACCCAAGAAAAAGCATTTAGGACTCATAAACAAGAACGATATGGTAAATTATTCAGCCTTGTCATTACTGAACTATATGTATTATTGTTGCATCACATCTAGAGATTAGTACAGTATTAGCAAACTGTTTTTGTTTGTTTTTCATTCATACAGTATAAAGACTGTGAGAAGGGTAAAGAGGATCACACAGAAGGGGTTGGGGGTTTATCATGAAATGCATATTAATGGTGGGGTTATCACCTTTCATCTTTAAAAATTCTGGCCCCTTCGATATGGACAGGGCTGTGAGAGGCATGGCAATGATGTAAAGGGTAGGACAGAGAGCAGATTGGGTCGGTGGAGTAAAATTGAGTGAATGGGGTAGGGGACAGAGGGGTAGGATGCAACGAATCCAGGATTCGGTTCGGGATTCGGCCAGGATTCAGCCTTTTTCAGCAGGGTTCGGATTCGGCCGAATCCTTCTGAACCGAATCCGAATCCTAATTTGCATATGCAAATTAGGGGCGGGAGGGAAATTGCATGACTTTTTGTCAGAAAACAAGGAAGTAAAAAATGTTTTCCCCTTCCCACCCCTAATTTGCATATGCAAATTAGGGTTCGGATTCGGTTCGGTATTTGGCCGAATCTTTCACAAAGGATTTGGGGGTTCGGCCGAATCCAAAAAAGTGGATTCAGTGCATCCCTAGGCAGGACAGAAGAGTCCAAGATAGATGCAGGGATTTGAGGTGGGCTGGGGGGGCAGAACATTAGGTAATTACAAATTTATCAGCAAATATCTTTGTAAAACCTGCCCTGGTCCTTGCTGAGCTCGTGAAACGGTTCTTACTTCAGTATTTCCATCAAGTCTGAGTTTATCTTTTTTAATCTGGAGGATACAACTAGGAGTAGGCAGAGGAAGGACACAGCACCAAACCACCACCCCATCTCTACTTTTCCAGCATAGCATAGACCCATCGTTGATATGGTTTTAGATTGTAAGCTTTTTTGAGCAGTACTATGCTTACTCCTTGCATTGGTTATTGGTCGTATTATTATGTTCACTTTGGAAGTTCAATGTATACACCCACCTACAACCAAACAGTTAATTCATAGATTCCTGGGCAAAGTAGACTAAAAACATAAAAGTGCTGATGACAATGTTTGTGTTAATAAACATTATTTACTTAGTAGGTCTTGGTTAGAGCTCAAACTTTTATCATAACACAACTAGTTTCCATCTCATTTAGAATGTAAAATGTTATCATTATTTCAAATTACATATAAATATATATGCATATATACTGTATATATTAAGGATTTTAAAACAAACAATGTATACACCTATTTATTATACAAAGAATGCTCCTAGTTCTGCTTAAAGAGGCTGTTTACCTTTAAATTAACTTTTAGTATAATGTAGAGAACAATATTCTGAGACAATTTGCTATTTGGTTCTCATTTGTTACTATTTGTGTTTTTTGATTTTTTTGGCAGCTCTCTACCTAGCAATTTTGGCAATTTGGTTGCTAGGGTCCAAAGTATCCTAGCACCTATGCAATGATTTGAATAAGATACTGGAATAGGAGAGGCCTGAATAGAAAGATGAGTAATGAAAAGCAGCAATAATAAGAAACGTGTAGCTTTACAGAACATTTGTTTTTTGATGGGGTCAGTGACCCCCATTTGAAAGCTGGAAAGAGTCTGAAAAGGAAGTCAAATAATTAAAACACTATAAAAAATAAATACTGAAAAGCAGTTTAATATTTGCTTATAATAAGCCATTCCTTAACATATTAAGGGGGTTATTTATCAAGGTCCGAATTTATCTCAGTATTTCTAATATCAAACTTCAAGCAACTCCGAATTCCCAAATGGATCTTGTTTATGAAGAAAAATGCCCAAAAAAATAGAGCAGGACAAACTTCAGAGCTTTGCCCGAAAATTTTTCGAAAAGTTTTCGAAGTTTGGATATTTGGACCTTGATAAATAACCCCCTAAATGTTAACTTAAAGGAGAACCACCCATTTAATAGTGAGATTGTGCTGCCCCCCCCACACACACATATCCATAAAAATCTGTGTTTCCCATGAGATCAACATGTTTATAAATAAGTAAAATTCATTGCAACTTTTTGCCATAAGGATAATGCAATGACAGAAAAAAAATATTATTCAACCATGTTTTGCACATTTTTTCCACTGGATAAATGAAATTGTTAGAAAATTTTTTGTTAGAAATATTTTCATATAATTACTATAAAATGTAATTATATTTGAATATATTATAACTGCAGACTAAGCAATAGGCTTTATTCCCATAAAATAAAAAATCTGGCATATTGCCTTCTTATTGACTCTGTAAGAGAAGGAACATTCTTAAATTTAGAATAAATAACCCCCATTGGAATTACTGGGACCCGAGAGTGGCATCAAATTGCTGGTTGGAAATCCCCTATTTTAGATTAAGAAATATGAGCCAAAACTTGCAAAAATGCAGGCTTTTTAAAACATGGCTAATAGAAATTAGGATGTAAATGCATTATGCAGTCATTTTAGCATAAGCCAGATCACAGGCAAACTGTAGGGGAGAAAGGAACCTTTTTTTTCCTGCCATATTATTTGTTATAGAATTTCATGACTTCATGCTTGAGTTATTTCCAAAAAGATTAAATGACAATGAAATAAAATTATTTCTGCTATCCTCGTTACTAAATAAATGAACAGATTTATAGGGGACTTTGAAACTATGGGGTAGATTCACTAACAGGCGAATTTTCGAACAGCTCGCACCAGTTCGTCAGGCGCAAATGAGCTATGACTACGCCAATTCACTAATATGTAGAGTTTTGTCCTGGGCGCTGAACGCTGGTGACTTTTGGCTAGCGTTACTTTGGCAGAGTGAGCTTTTCTTAGCGAAGATGCGCTAGCGTTCGTTTGTGCCTAGTGAAAAATTTGCTTGTGATCCTGCACTTAGGTCAAAATGCATAGGGCGGGTAATTTAATTTAATTTAAGTTGTATGCAGGTCTTTACTATAAATGTTGGTGCAAATGCTTAACACTTTTCCCCCCATATGCAATAAAAGGCACTACGTTTGCCCAGGAGCAGTAACCCATAGCAACCAATAGGACCTTTGTTTTTAAACAGGTGACCAGTAAATCCTACCTTCTATCCTAATGCTCCTGGGCAAACTTAGTGCCTTTTATTACATAACCCCTTTTAATGTAAATGTCCTGGGAACCTTAATAAAGAAAAAAAAAAGAGTGAATATAATGCCCTACACATGAACCCACTGTAAAATTAATGTTCCAAATGTTATGAAATTTCTGGAGAAAACCGATTACCCAAAAAAGTTTGTTCTGACTTTTGCAGGCAATCTCACTTCAAAAAAGGAAAAGTGGCCAGTGTTTTTGGAACATTAATGCATTTTCGGCAGACAGGATATGATGTAAGTGACAGAAGATTGAGGAAGATCTAGCTGCTTTTTAGCACTTCGCCTGGTCTGAGGTGGCGAACTCAACTCTGGCGAAAGAGGTAACGTTCAGTAAAATCTGCACTTTACTGAATTTGTGGAGTAACGACCTTTCGCCAGAGCAAAACGTCTACTGGTGATAGATTCGGAATGAATGCTAGCGATGGTCTCTTTCGCTAGCGAATTGGTTCCTGTGCGTGAATAGGTGATGTCCTTGCGGGTGGCAACACTGGCGAATTGACGTCCTTTAGTGAATCTGCCCTTATAACTAGAATGTAAGAATTCTATTGTATTGTGTTTATATACCACCAGAAATGCATGCTTTACAAGGCAATAACTACAAACGGTGGTATTATATATATATATATATATATATATATATATCAGTCAAAATAATACATAAGGACATGAGGTCCTTGCCCTGAAGAACTTACTGTAGAATCTGGAGGGGTTGGATTGTACAATTCAGTTGTCTTTCCAAAGTATAATATAAGAGTATGGCTGTATCCTATCCCATTTGAATATACAGTATCTTTACTTTGATGCTTTTTTTTATTGTTATGCAAAGCCCCTATTCAATTTAATAGTTAATTTGAGTTCATTTGTGGTAAAAAAAAACTCTAATACTTGACCTTTGATAATTAACCCCCATACTTCACGTGCTTTGAAAATTATATATATCGTATAATAAAAAACAGATTATTTGGTAGTGCTACAACCCACTCCATAACGTAACAACATCATTGCTGTATTTATCACATATTACATTAAAAACACTGTTTATATAGTAAATTAATTGTTGATTGTTTCCCCTTAAAGACGTTCTCATTGCTTTAGAAAATGATGACTTTTTAGAATATCCTACAGCCTCGACAAATCAGACGGCAGTGTTATTTCCTGAAATACCATAAAGCGTTTTGATGTGCTGCCACATACAGAAATCAGAAGCTCACGCTGCTGACAGATGATATTTAGAACAAACGCTTTTAATTGTTTTAATTAGATCACATGTTTAACCTGGCTACTCAAGTTCATTTCCTATTGCTTTCAGCACAGACAGTCTTATAATTAATTGAAAGCATCTGGGTCACAAACATATGATTCCTTCTTGTACAGAACATGAAGTGTTTTTTTTTGTTTTTTTTTTCAATTTCAAAAACTAAAATGAACATATACAAAAAAAAACAACATGTTTAAGAAGAAAGGAATGTTGCCTTAATAAAACAACCATTATGGCAATTCCTCAATTAAACAAGTTGCCTCTTTAAAGAATGTGATCTGTCTAGCAAAACAACTGCACCACCTTTGTAGTCCCATTTAATCACTACGCTGGTCATTTATCGATGTTCAAAGTTTAATTTTTGCTCTAATTCATATTTGTGCTAAAACAACTGAATTCGAACTATGCTTTCAAAATCTTGAATGTACAGGTATGGGACCGGTTATCCAGAATGCTCAAAATCGGAGGTTTTCAGGATTAGGTGTCTTTCTGTAATTTGGAACACTACAAGGCACATTCATCAAGGGTTGAATTTCCAATTCATGTGACTTTTTTTAAACTTGATTTGAGTCGAAAAAGAATATTCAACTAGTTCTTATTAAAATCGAATATGTAAAACAAATTTTACCGTTTCTAAAACCTGAATCAAATTTGAATCGAATTCGACCAAACTCGATTCGATTTTTTTCTCTGAATGTCTCTCGAATGTCAGGAAGGCTACAAACAACTACAAATTGATCCCTGGACCTCTCCTACTGACTTATACAGTAATTCGGCAGGTTTTAGGAGGTGAATAGTCAAATTCGAATTTAACGGGCCAGAGTGTTAAATCTCGAAAATCAAATTTGAATTTTTTAAAAAAACTCGAATCAAGTTTGGATAATTCTCTAGTCGAATTTGACCAAAAAAAAAATTGGAGAATTTGAATTTTCAATTCGACCGTTAATAAATCTGCCCCATGTTAAGTCTACTAAAAAACATTTAAATATTAAATAAACCTAATCACAGGAATCCCCAACCTTTTGAACCCATAAGCAACTTTGAAAAGTTGGGGAGCAACACAAGCATGAAAAATGTTCCTGGGGTGCCAAATAAGGGATGTGATTGGCCATTTGGTAGCCCCTATGTGGATTGTCAGCCTACATTGAGGCTCTGTTTGGCAGTGCACCTGGTTTTTATTCAACCAAAACTTGACTTCAAGCCTGGAATTCAAAAATAAGCACCTGCTTTGAGGCCACTGGGAGCAACATCCAATGGGTTGGTGAGCAACTTGTTGCTCACGAGCTAATGGTTGGGGATCACTGCGTAATAGGATTGTTTTGCCCCATATAAGGATTAATTATATCTTAGTTTGGATCAAGTACAAGCTACTGTTTTATTATTACAGAGAATAAAATGTGAAGTATTTGTTTAAAATGCAGCCTATGGGACATGGCCTTTCTGTAATTCAGAACTTTCTGGATAATGGGTTTCCGGATACCTGTTCAATATTTATTAAGGGCAAAAAAATTATAAAATTTGAATGTAAACCTTTGGCATCTAAAAGCTGACGAGTTCATATAAAAGTCAAGGGAGCTGCCTATTTAAAGTATTAGGGGCAAATTTACTAAAGAGTGAAGTGGCAAACGCTAGCGAAAATTTTCCAGCGTGACGTCATTTTGTTACTTCGCCGCTTTACTAACAGGTGCGGGTGTAAATTCGCTAGCGAAGTGGACCTACACTTCCGCCAGGCGAAGTTGCGCTATGGCGAAGGGACGTAACTACGCTAATTCACTAACTTGCGCATTTTACTCAACGTTACCTCTTGCGCCAGACTTGCCTTCGCCCCCTCAGACCAGGCGAAGTGCAATAGAGTAGAAAGGACTTGCTTCAAAAAAAGTTGAAAGTTTTTCTAAGACGCTGGCGTCTTTTACTTTTTTAAGGGTGATAGGCTGAAAAAGAATTTTTTCGGTGGAATACCGAACCGAATCCGAACCCTAATTTGCATATGCAAAAGGGGGAAACATTTTTTACTTCATTGTTTTGTGATAAAAGGTCAAGTGATTTCCCTCCCCACGATTCGGATTCGGTTCGGCCAGGCAGAAGGATTCGGCCTAATCCAAATCCTGCTGAAAAAGGCCGAATCTTGGCCCGAATCTCGAACTGTATCCTGGATTCGGTGCATCCCTAATTTTTAATAACTAAACAAACACTCAAGTTTAAAAAAAAAAACAAGAGTTTATTTGAAGTAGAAAAAAACCTTACACAAATTCAAATTCTGATAAATAGTCCTTCCAGTCCAGACCAACATATTCTTTCCCCATAAGAGCTTGCCTTTTAACAAATGAAATAAATACTAGTTTGTATGGAACAAAGCTGAGCTTGCAAGGGCAAATGACGCAGAGTAGAAAAGTTTGTGGGAAAGGAGATCATAGTAAAGCCTGAGAGCTAAGTTACGGGGCCAGTCCAGTCACCACAAATAAATGTTGCCTTACCAAAATTATGAGTGGTTATACCGCTTTTGGTTGTCACAGAGATGTTTCAAGACACAAAAGCTATGCCAGTATGCAGCTGATCTGAGTTGTGTATATGGGAGTACAAATAGAAGTGAGTGCCCTCACCAGGGTTCCCCAAGGAAAATTGTGTTTTAAAGGGATAATTCAGCTTTAAGTTAACTTTTAGAATGTTCTGAAATGGCCTATCGAAGCAACTTTTCAATTGGTCTTCATTTTTTTATTGTTTTTTAATGCTTTGCCTTTTCCTTCTAACTCTTTCCAGCTTTCAAATGGGGGTCACTGACCCCATCTAAAAAAACAAATACACATATATAGTTATTGTTACTTTTTATTTGTCTTTCTATTCAGTCCCTCTCTTATTCATATTTCAGTATCTTATTCAAATCAGCGCATGGTTGCTAGGGTCATTTGGACCCTAGAAATTAGAACTGCAAACTGGAGAGCTGCTGAAAAATGAAAACTAATTGCAAATTCTCTCAGAATATAACTCTCTACATCAAAATAAAAGTTAACACACAGGTGAACCTTTAAAGCAGGCAGGGCCAGATTTACAAAGTGGGCACCGCTAGGTCCGCTGTTGTTTGTCGCCCCCATCCCTTCCCTTTTATTCTCTCAAATTTTCATCATCGGGATCAGAGAAATGGGGATTGGTGCACGGGAAATTAAAAATACTATTGTGTCTCCTGCTCATCTCCAGTGTTTCTGAACCAATGTGGGTGTGGTTGGGAAGCCTGCCGCCCCCTAAAATCCTGCCACCCTAGGCCCCGGCCTTGGTGGCCTCTCCACAAATCCGAGCCTAAAAGCAGGGTTTGATGTGTTGGTTCCACAAAATCCAATGGGCCATAAAATGGCCAGCAGAGTCAGACTGGGGGCCCGGGGCCCACTGGTACTGCTGTCCAGGACACCCCCCGACCCCCATACTGTGATATGAAGGCATGCTCGCCGTGCGTGCCCGTGCTGTGCCATGTGCCTATGCAAACTACATCGCTTGACGCACCTGCGCAGACCCGGCGCTACGCTGCACTGCAGAACACCAAAAAATTATTTTCTTGGAAAACCTGAATGTCCGGAGAGGGGTTCTGGCCCGGGAGCCCATGGGTCGGGGCACCACCGGGTTTTTTCCCCGGTGTCCCACCGGGCCAGTCCGACACTAATGGCCAGTCCTAATTTATGACACTAGAGCATGTCAGGCCTATTATCACAAGTAAGAATGAGTTTGTTGCACTCACATTTAACTAGAACCCCAGAGCAAGAAGCATTGTTACTGATTTTGTATGGCCTAAAAGTCTCCCATGTATTTAATTCTTCTATGGTACCTAACCCTAAGGGGCAGATTTATCAAGGGTCAAATTTTGAAGTTCAAAATTCGAACAAAAAAAGACAAACCAACTTTTATGAAAAAAATGTAAGTTTTTTTCTCTGGGTGAATAGGCTGTATTCAATTGTTCAATCCGAAATAAGATAGAAGTATTTTAAAAATAAAATTTCGATTTTCAAAGTCCACTAATAGATTCTACGAGGTCCCCCATAGGCTAAAACAGGTTTTAGATGGTGAATGGTCGAAGTTTTAAAGAGTCAGTAAATTTCGATATTCGAATTTTCTAATTTCTTTCAAATTAGATTTGAATTTGGACTACTCCCTAGTCGAAGTACACAAAAATAGCTTGAAATTCTATTTTTTTTACTTCTAACTTTCAATTCGACCCTTGATAAATCTGTCCCTTACAGTTCTGTGCTGTTGCATCGTATATTTTTACATAATGGAAAAGCAACTTTGGCCATAACATTCTACTTTTCAGTCAGTAATTTAAGTATGCATCAGAGATGGAATGCCATTAGTATTTTTCAGCATTCATTAGGGCTAGACAGGCCCCAGTATTAACATATGGAATAGAACTACTGTACAAGATTATAGAATTATATATTTATAAAGGATTCTATTTTATGACTGCACATTTAATTCCCCATTAGCTGCATTGTTAATAAACTAATCCGTGACTCAGTCATGCGATGGCTCTAATCCTGCCCTTAATTGAAACAAGTTGGAAAGTCAAAACCTTGTTATGCAACATTTATTTCAAACTGAAACGAGAGAGAATTCCTGGACACTCAGCACCACAAGAATTTAGCTTGTAGCTTTTGTTAATTTTATATGTCTGTAAAATGTCTGTAGCTAGAATGCGGGCTATTGTAGATGGTGGCATTGCTCAGATGCTTGTAATCATTGCTTGACTGCCCTAGTTAAGAAAATATTAGGTAATTAGGAAACAGGCTTGCAATTTACACATATATACAGCTGCAATGAAATGGGAGAAATAGGGAAAATGGATATAACAGACTAAGGGAAAATATGAGCATTGAAGAATAATGTTTAAATAGGGACACTTTTCAAATGGCTTGGCACAAGCCACCATATTTTTCATAATTTGTACCCTAGCCTGCCACAAGCTCCATGGCAGCTCCTCCAGAATAAATGAGAATCATAGACCTGTACCTTCCTAATGAATACTGTAGTGCCTGTGCTCTGCAGGGCTGTATTCATGAAGAGTGGGCTGGGCATCTCCTCCCTCTATACCAAACTCCATTAAGTACAGGACAGAATATAGCAAGTTTTGGGTAAATAAGCATTATGGGGTGCTATTTAGGACTTGCATCTGAGACTTTTGAAAAGGGGTCCTCATATCACATCAGAAAACCTGTACCCAAGGAAATCCAAAGGTAAGGAGAAGTGACTAAATCTGGTAGCATGAATTTTGTGTTTGTCCCTGTCAGTGGAAAAAGAGAGATAAAGGGGCAAATTCACTAAGATGCGAAGTTGCGCCAGGCACAACTTCGCCGCACTTCGCCAGGCGTAGTTTCGCCAGCGCTTCACAAATTCACTAAAATCCGAAGTTGCGCACAGGGGTAGCGTAAGGTTGCGAAGTTGCGCTAGCGTTGATTCGCTATATAAAGCGAAGTTACGCTAGCGAAGGCTAATTTGCATACGGCGCAAAATTCAAATTTCAATGGAGGAACACGTATCTGCACTACAAATGCCTAGAAAACCTTCAAATCAGCAAATATAAATTTTATTTTGCCCTACACATGTGCCCACTGTCTAGTAAGTTGCCATGAGTCAGGAAATGTAGGGGGGAAGAAGGGGAGCCCCAAAGAATTTTCGATCTTTTTCAGCCTATCACCCATCATGTAGAAAACACGCCAGCGTTTTTTGGGACTTAGAAAAAAAATGTACTTTTTTTGAAACAATCCCTATCTACTCTATTGCGCTTCCCCAGGTCTGAGGTGGCGAAGGAAGTCTAGCGTAAAAGGTAGCGTTCAGTACACTGCGCAAGTTAGTGAATTTGCGTAGTTACATTGCTAGCGAAAATTCGCCTGGCGTAAGGATGCGAAGTAACACTAGCGAAACTACACCAGCGTTCGTTAGTGAATTTGCGCAGTAGCGAAAATGCCAAACGCTAGCGAATTAACGCTAGCGTTCGGCGCTTCGACGATTAGTGAATTTGCGCCAAAGATTGTTGGTTTGAGACATTGTGTAGAAATCATCTTTAGCTTTGTAAATAAATGGTTACATTGGAGTCACTAGGAGAACTGGTATATATAAATATATTAGGGATGCACCGAATCCACTATTTGGGATTAGGCGAATCCCCGAATCCTTGGTGAAAGATTCGGCCGAATACCGAACCCGAATATGCAAATTAGGGTCAAGAAAGGAAAAAGTGGAAAAAATTATTCTTTTGTGACGAAAAGTCACGTGATTTCCCTTCACGCCCCTAATTTATATATGCAAATTAGGATTCGGTTTGGCCAGGCCAATATATATATATATATATATATATATATATATATATATATATACATATAACTTTGATCGTGTACCAAGGACAACATAAACATTTGAGTCCTGATATTGTGGGACAACATATATCTATATCTATATATATTTAAATATATATAACAAACAAGGGACTATATATGTATTTGACTATATTGTATTGTATGTATTTTGTGGTCACAGACTCTTTGCACCCCCGCCTAATGTTTTTAAAAATTAGTGGTGAGCACAACTTTCCCTTGATTCTGTCTTCTAGCAGCAGTTGGGTATCAGATGGGTCATTGACAATTAGATCCAATATATCTTATAGGGGGCTTCCTTACCTAGCATATGAATTAGAGCTCAAATTACTGATTCCATGAATTGTACAAACAAAATCTAACAAAATAACTGCCTTTTGCAGAAATTCTGCATGTAGAGAGACATGATGTCTGGTGATTTTAATAGAGTGAGCTCGAATACATCTTCTAGGCAAAAGGATCTCCCCTATAAGATATATTGGATCTAACTGTCAATGATTATCTGACACCCAACTCCTGTATGAAGACAGAATGAATAGAAACCGATGCTGAGAGAGGGATAGTGAAAATAAACTTGATTAGTTCAGAAACGGTACAGAATTTTTAATTGATTATATTTAAAAAGTTTCTTATTTCAGTATGTTGAAGCTTATATAGTTTTTTATTTTCGCGATAGTTCCCCTTTAATGAATTTTATACAAAATTTACATTTTGTTTCAGACAAAGAGCAGTTCTTTGAAGAGGTAACAATAACTTCCCTTTTTTAAAAAAAAATATTTCAGTTATATTTTTTTATTAAGAAAGTCACTTTTCAGTTAAAGTTATTTTACAAGTGCTGCGCAGTTATTTTTCCTGCATTTGAAAGCTCTCTTATCTCAGTTACTGTGGTAGTTAATCCTGTTAAGGGCTCTAAATCCTGCAGAGATGTAAACAGTGGGATTCAGACAGGATTTGTGACTTCTGTTACAACACGCTCTCTAATAAAGATGGAATGGCACAATTCCCTAGGCAAGCACAAAACGAGTATATTCCAGTACTACTAGTTCCCCTTTAATTGTACTCCTAGCAGAAAAAAGTTTGTAAAGACAGCTTGAACATTTTGTTTACATGTATAGACAATAGAAATGAAGATAAATCCAGTAACATTAAACTGGAAAAAACATCTGCTCCCTAAAGATTAAAATGGAACAACCGCAGCCACGTTTACTGACATTGCCATTCTTATTAAGTTATCCTTGTAAATATGATACTCTGCCCAATTCCATATAACTGACAAAAACAAGTGTCCAGCATTGAAGGGGAACCTGCATTATGTTCTTTCACAAAATGGAAAAGTGCCCATGAGTATTAGATATAATGTATGATTAAGAAAGGGGCTTGTATTCAATGATTTTTGCCTAGATAGAATAAATGGCTTTACAACTGTGTATGATTAATCCCTTCAACTGGGAATTGCTGTAGTTATTGAGTTATTTAACATCAGATACATTTATAAAGCACTGCGTATCTTGACAGCGCTATATAAATAAATGATGATGATGATGATGATTTTGTATATATATATATATATATATATATATATATATATATATATATATATATTTATTATTGACTGTCACTATTTCAACTTGCATTGGAGTTTGTATGTTTCCTCCAACCAACAGCTAGAACTTACTAACCAACCATTAATAACCATTGATATGATGTTTATATATACTGTATGTAGTGGGCCCAAGGAATTAATTTCCCCATATGCTCTGAAATTGCCAGTTTTGTTACCTATGAACTATGGGAGGAAGGTTTTCCTACTTTCCTAAAGCTTCGGAATCTTGTGATTAGTTCCTGTCCATAAGTTATATAATGGGAATGAGCACATGACTCTTCATCTTTGTTCTGCACCTAGTACTAGAGATGAATGCATAGGCAGCCTGGAACACAAGGCTCCAGTTGTCACGTTTGGTAACCCAAAACCCAGAACTAACCCCAAGTCCTAGTCTCAGCTCTCTAACAACAGCCTTTCGTTTCAGGAGGAGCCCTCCACTACGCGGATGCCGCCATGTCTTAAAGTGAGAGGACCAAGGGGGAAGTTCTGGGCAGCAAGGGAACTGTTATGCATACAGAAAGGATGGGGAACAAGGAGCGTAGTCAAGGGACAGGTTAATACCACAAAACAGACAATACGGTACCAAATCAGGAAGCAGTAGCATAGTCGAGGTCACAGGCCACGGTCAAACAAAACAGATACGTTGTACAGTAATGAGATCCAATACAATAGTCAAAGAACAGGCAGAGGTTGGAACAGGCAGCAGAACAGCAAGGATCAGGGTCAGGCAGTGGTTAGGGATGTAGCGAACGTCGGAAAAAAAGTTTGCGAACATATTCGCGAACTTGCGTCAAAAATGCGAACGTAGCGAACCCCATAGACTTCGATGGGAAGGCGAATTTTAAAAGCTAGAAAAGACATTTCTGGCCAGAAAAATGATTTTAAAGTTGTTTAAAGGGTGCAATGACCTGGACAGTGGCATGCCAGAGGGGGATCAAGGGCAAAAATGTATCTGAAAAATACATTGTTGACACAGCGCTGCGTTTTGTGCTGTAAAGGGCAGAAATCACACTACGTCACTCAGGTGATGTTTCTGGACACGGAATGTGAAAAAGCTCACACAGCTAGGTGGCACTTGGTTAAAGACTGGGCAAACAAATTGAAACAATGCCTGCAAGGTCAACGTATACACTACAGCAGTGGATACGGAATATATTATTGTTGCTTGAAAAACGTCACTCAGGTGGTGTTTCTGGAGACGGTATTATTATTGATATTTAGACAGAATGTGAACAAGCTCACACAGCTAGGTGGCAGTTGTTTGAAGAACACACTGGGCAAATAATGCCTGCAAGTGCACTACTATTGGTGCACTACTATGAAGAACAGCAAACAGCACTGGACACATTAAAGAACAGTAAGATAAGTAAAATAAAAAAATATATATATGTATATTAAAAAAAAAAAATTACTCAGGTTGGTGCTGAACTACTAGGAGCAGCACAGTAGCACACCAGTCCCACTCCCCAACACAGCTAGACTAATAGCACTGGGCTCTTATAGAAGCAAAGTAAAAAAACAAAAAAGAAAATAAAAGCAGTCCTTACAAGGACTATTGGGTTATTACAGCAGTCAGCAGATGAGATCAGAAGAGATCAGTGCCCACAGCAGCTACATACAGAGCACTGCAGTAGAAGGTAGATTACTAGCCAGCAAAGCTACCTAACCTAAAATGTCCCTCAAATCCCTGCAGAGTTCTGTCCCTACAATACAGAGCAGTATCAAGTAGATTACTAGCCAGCAAAGTTACTATCAACTGTCCCTCAAATCACTAACAGCTCTCTCCCTACACTAGCTCTTCCAAGCACACACAGGCAGAATGAAAAAACGCTGCAGGGCTTCAGTTTATATATGGAAGGGGAGTGGTCCAGGGGGTGTGGTCCAGGAGGGAGAGCTTCCTGATTGGCTGCCATGTATCTGCTGGTCTGGGGGAGAAATGGCAAAAAAAAGCGCCAGCTAAGGCGAACCCAAATTGGCGAACGTCGCGCGATGTTCGCGAACATTCGGCGAACGCGAACAGTCGATGTTCGCGCGAACAAGTTCGCAGGCGAACAGTCCGTGACATCCCTAGCAGTGGTCAAATAACAGTATCCGACAACAAACTATGGCACATATACCTATGTTGGGCAATGAGTTGGTGCAGGGTAGGAGGTTTTATAAGCAGCTTAACGGTTAACACAGATCACCTGTTGCTGGATTGGCAAGACGTGAAACAAGCCAAGTCTACTTGCAATTACATGGAAAGCAATAGGAGTGAACCAGCGCCTTAGCTGTCTGCTCACATAGTGCAACGTTAACTCAGACAGCACAGAAATACCAAGTCCCTGGTTCACCTCCAAGCAGATTGTTACACCAGTACCAGGGGTGAAAATGTAATATAAGATTCATCTCGCTAAAAACAGACACTTTCTAAATAGAATTAATTAAGAATTCTGTATTGTTTATGAAATAATCAAGTTGCTGTTCAGAGTCTCACTTTCAGCAACCTGTCCCTCTCAATGCTGTCTTCATGCTGAGGTCTGGGTCAGATTTTGATTGACAGGTAGGTCTAACATGTCTTTTAGGGGGGCTCTGTTTCCTAGTAGATGTTTAGAGTTTTACTCAAATAACCAACTCCAGTACAAACAAAAGAACCGACTCTGGCACACACACTGCATGCAGCAAAACAGGATATCCATCAGAGTCGGTTATTTTAAAAGAGTGAACTAGGGATGCACCGAATCCAGGATTGGCCAAATCCTTGTGCCTGGCCGAACCGAATCCAAATCCTAATTTGCATATGTAAATGAGGGGCCTAACTGTCAATCAAAAACTGACTCCACCTACTGCATGAAAAGAAAAGAAAGAGAGACAGAATGCTGATTATGGGACAGTGAAGAGTTACTTGATTATTTCAGAAAAGGTACAGAATATTTAATTGATTATATTTACAAAGTTTCTTATTTCAGTGAGATGAAGCTTATATTACATGTTTATTTTCATGATAGATCCTCAAGCTTGATGCCTAATAAAATCAGTAAATCAGTGAAAATCTGTGAAATGTATGCAAATGCATGGAAAGTACATTTCCAAAATTGTTTTAGATAATTTAAGCAATCATGATTAACCCATTCATAATCTATTAATTGTGATAATCATGGAAAGAGTTGGAACAGAGATTAGTAGCGATAATGCATCTGTACAATTAAACTGCAACCTCAATTCTACACATACATATGTGCCAAAATAATAGAAATTATAAGGCTTACATGTCCTTATGGGGCACACATTTGCTTCCCATAAACCCAATGCCTGATGCTCTTTTGTCTTTGGCAATGGTTGGCGCAGACTGCAAATGCACATTGCTCCAGATTAAAAATCCAGTTTGGGAAAAATGTCTCTTGACCAATAGATAGATCCTCTTAAATGTTTCTAACCCATTGTATACAAGGAAAATGTCTCTTAAGGTAACCAAACACAGGCGATTGGGCCCCTTCTAACTGAGTTGGCAATTTATCTGACCATGCATGAGGCTCCCTCAACTGATTTTCTGCCTGGTATTAGTCGAAATTAAGGGTCTCTGTAAGCCCCAATGGATCAGCCTGAGCATGTGGTTGGCCAAATTGAGCCAGATATTGGATGGTGTTGCCAAACAAGCAGATGACTATGTATGACCACCTTAAGACCAACAAACAAGCATTCAGGCATCAAACCACCATTAAAGGTGTGGGTATTGGAGTCATATAGTTTAAGTATGATGGAATGCTACTGACCCAGCCAACAGGTATTTGAACTGTTGAATAGTCTATATTTTATTACTGCAGTATAGTTATATAGTTTCCATCACATGTTAAAGATTATTTTGGTAATTCTTTCTGCTCTTAATACATATTGGCACAAGCATTTTTTATTCTAGGTGGAGCCCCTCCCAGAAGAGCAATGCTATGCTTATGGAAGCCAAGTCTGAGAAAGCTGTTTTCTGGACCTCATTAGAACCCTGCTACAGTAACAGGTACAGTTTTAGGGTTGCACTAGACTTGGTGGGCTGCAAGAAATGCATTTGAAATGTGTGAATTCCTTCACATTTTTATTTATTAAATGAAATCATGTTTTCTTTCAACCTTCTTGATGTTTAAATCTATGACTTCATCTGAGTGAGGATGATGGGGATTATATTTTGCAACATCTGGATGCGATTGTTTGGGCTTATCTTCTTTAACTGGAGTACTGTTACATATTTTCATTTCATTTCAAAGTATTCCAATATTCAATGGTTAGTGTAACCCTTAATAGCCTTTTTATTCCCCTTATATTTTCTAACTTGGCGATTTAAATGTAACATGAATTATGAACTAATTTTTTTTTTGCATAAAAACCTTTCCACATGAGGTTAAAAATACATCTTTTTCCATGGGAAAAGTTTCCGCATTAAATCTTTCAAAACCCTTTGATAATTAAAACATTTGCACCAAACAGCTATTTGGTTACCACCAATGGGAATTTTTCAGCTGTGCTTTCAGCACATTACATTTGTTTGACAGGAGGTGCCAAAAAGTAACCCATCTGGTAGCTGATCAGCTAATATTTTGCAATAAATTATTAAATAGTATATAAGCACTGCAGACACTTTTTTACAGCTTGGAAATAAACTACAACGTATAAATAACTCTAAAACAATAATTAGAACTTTAGTGAATAATGTATTAATGAGTAATTACAGAGTAAACATTGCCTCTGACAACGATACCTTATAGGGCACATATCGTGATATTTAAAAAAGAAAAACAAGACTAAGGTCTCATGTAATAAAAGCTATATTTTGCCACTTTGACTTTAGCAAAAACTGACATTGAGTCACACTCTGGGACTGGTCAGAGTTTATAAACTGTCAGCTGCAAAATCCATCAATACTGTGTTGATGGATTATATGTTAATGTTATGAAGAGATGTAGTAATTGATGTTTCTTTGAGGTACTGTATAAACATTAGTCTTCTTTCTAAAAGTTGGGGTAGCTTTAAGTTATCCTTAAAACATTCTAAAAGGCTTGGGTATTGAAAAAAAAGACACATAGCTTGCCTTGGTCTAGTAACCCATAGCAACTAGTCAAATGCTTGTTTCCAAACAGCTGTCCAGTAAATGCTACCTCCTCATTGGCTGCTATGGCTTACTAGACCACTAGAAAGCCTATTTTCCGATGTTACCCTACTTTATTGAATAAAAGTCTCAATACAAGATTCATCATTAAATTCAAATTATATGGCAATATGACAGCTTGTAAATCAGTACATTTTGGTTCATAATTTAATAATCAGTCTTGTATCATGAGCTATAATAGATGAAACTTATTTTCTGCTTCATGATCACATGACCCCTAAACTTGGCGTCTCAACAACAACCCTGGGCAAAATATACATGTCCAGTATAATTGGTGCTCAAAAGATAAGATCCAAGGTGGTGAGCTCCTGTGATCAAGTTTGAAGGCCTGGGACAGCATCGAACTCAGGTAACTGACCTCCATATACTGTACTGGGAGAGTAGCAGTTCTCATGGTGCACACAAAAATCTCTTATGCCTGGCTTGCTGCAAGCAACTTATGAGTTAAAGCTGCATGCATGCGACCTTACGTTGTGAGGGGTGGATAATCAGAGAATCCTGAGGGACAAAGCAGCCAGATGGGCTTATGCGATAATGCAACCCTGGCCTGGATCATTATTGTCATAGGGCTGCTAAGAATCTTTGCTAGTACAGGTGTGGGACCTGTTATCCGAATGCTCGGGACCTGGGGTTTTCCAGATAATGGATCTTTCCGTAATTTGGGTCTTCGTGCCTTAAGTCTACTAGAAATTCATGTAAACATTAAATAAACCCAATAGTCTGGTTTTGCTTCCAATAAGGATTAATTATATCTTAGTTGGGATCAAGTACAAGTTACTGTTTTATTATTACAGAGAAAAGGGAAATCATTTTTAAAAATTTTGATTATTTGGGTAAAATGGAGTCTCCGTAATTCGGAGCTTTCTGGATATCGGGTTTCTGGATAAGGGATCCTATACCTGTACAGTAAGTTCAGCATATAAAATACAGCATTTCTTGCCATATTCCTTTTTAGGCTTTGGTTCACCTTTAAATCTATAAAGCAATAAACAGTGATGGGCGAATCTGTCCCATTTTGCCGAAAAATTTGCGCATTTCCAGCGAAATTCCCAAACATGAATCAATTTTGACGCCCGCGTCAAATCGCATCCATTTTAACACCGGCGTTAAAGTCAATGGGTGTCCAAAAACTGTTGACGCGCAACAGTTTTGCCGCGAGCAACTATTCCGAATTGCGTTAAATTTTGTTGAAGCCAGCAAATTTTCTCTGCAGTTTCGCAAATTAATTCAGCGGCGACGAAACGTGGAAATTTGCTGCGATACAGTAGCTACAGTGGATAACGCCTAGTGAAAATATAATCAAAGCAGTTCATTTTTATAGAAAAATGCATTCATTGTTTAGGAGTGGCTTGCTATGGTTGTCTGCTGGATTTTAAATATCACGGGCAAGTATCGTTTACATATGCAACGTGGCTTCTTCTTTCCCTCCATGTTTGTTTGACATCAGCTGTCACAAATATTTTAAATGTTGTACTGGATAGCTAAAATCCATAACAAAACTTCCAGTAACTCTTGTGGTCCTGTACAGCCCGGGTAATGCTTCTCTGTGACAGTCAGACATAATATATTTCATAATTATATGTAGCAAAGAACTTCCTGGCAATTTATGGCTGTTATCTGGAAAATCACACAAGCAAATGCTTTATTTTAATCAACTAAAATTCCAAGAACAAAGTCAGGCAACATTTTATTACTGAGCTCTGCTGTGTCTAAGCTGTACAGTATAGACTTGGAGTATAAAATGAACCAACTTTGATTACTCTCCAAGATGACCAAAGTAGACTTTTCTACAACAAAGGAGGCATTTTTCCATGCTAAAGTATACCCCAGTGGGAATGCATGAAAATGTTATAATTCTATGCAGTGTAATCCAATACTTTATATAAAAAGAAAGCAATAGATGTGAAAATGCGAATGCCAGCTAAATGCTCCAAAATGTGGAGATCAATTGCTGTCAGTAACTAATGAATTACGCGCTGTATTCTGAACCTGCAAAAAAACGGATATACAATGTCTTTGGGGATGGCTTTGTACGTATGGGGTTTAAATGATTTTAATCTACTTAAAGGAACAGTAACATGAAAAGATGAAGAAAGTGTTTAAGTGAAATTAAAGTGTTTTAAAGAAATACAAATATAATTCAGTGTTGCCCTGCACTGGTAAAACTGTTGTTTGCTTCAGAACCAAAACAATTGTTTATATAAATACGTTACTGTGTAGCAATGGGGGCAGTCATTCAAAGGAGAAAGGGCTCAGGTTACACAGCAGATTACACATAAGCTCTATAGAACACAATGGTCTTATCTGTTATCCACTATTTAACCTGTAGCCTTTTTTAAATTTTCGTCATTGCTACACAGCAGCTTGTTTATATGAACTATAGTAGTGTTTCTAAAGCAAAGAGATTGGTTTTACCAGTGCAACAGTACATTGTATTTGCAATACTTTAAAACACTTTCATTTTTTTATGTAACTGTTCCTTTAAGGTATGGTGATCCAAATTACAGAAAAGCCACTTATGCAGAAATCCCAGGTCCCAAGCTTTATAGATAACACATTCCAAACCTGTACTTTAAAACTATAATCACACCAAAGACAAATGAATATACCCTCCCATTAGCCCAAGATTCCTGTACAGGTATGGGATCTGGTATCAGAAAACCTGTTATCCAGAAAGCTAGAATTACAAAAGAGCTGTGTCCCATAGATTCCATTCTATCCAAACAATCCAAATTTTTAAAATGTATTTCCTTTTTCTTTGTAATAATAAAACAGTAGCTTGTACTTGATCCAAACTAAGATATAATTAATCCTCATTGGAAGCAAAACCAGCCTATTGGGTTTATTTAATGTTTACATGATTTTTGAGTAAACTTATGAAGATCCAAATAACGGAAAGATCCATTGTCCTGAAAACTAGTGATAGTTACATAGTTAAATTGGGTTGAAAAAAGACAAAATCCATCAAGTTCAACCCCCTCCAAATGAAAACCCAGCATCCATATATATACCCATCCCTGCTTTTAATTAAATTCTATATACCCATACCTATACTAACTATAGAGTTTAGTATCAGAATAGCCTTTGATATTATGTCTGTCCAAAAAATCATCCAAGCCATTCTTAAAGGCATTAACTGAATCAGCATCACAACATCACCCGGCAGTGCATTCCACAACCTCGCTGTCCTGACTGTGAAGAACCCCCTACATTGCTTCAAATGAAAGTTCTTTTCTTCTAGTCTAAAGGGGTGGCCTCTGGTACGGTGATCCACTTTATGGGTAAAAAGGTCCCCTGCCATTTGTCTATAATGTCCTCTAATGGTGGCCATAGACACACAGATCCAATCGTACGAATCGAGGATTCGTACGATTTTCGGATCGTGTGTGGCATGTGCCGACTTCTTTCGTCTGGCGGAGATCGGTCGTTAGGTCGGTAGGTTTGATTTTGACCCGACCGATCCCGTCGGAGCTCATGGCACATTGTAATCTGATCGTTCGGCCGTACGGCCGAACGATCAGACGAGCGAGCGATCAACATCGCCAAACGAGCGGATCTTTGCATCTATGGCCACCTTAATGTACTTGTAAAGTGTAATCATGTCCCCTCGCAAGCGCCTTTTTTCCAGAGAAAACAACCCCAACCTTGACAGTCTACCCTCATAATTTAAGTCTTCCGTCCCTCTAACCAATTTATTTGCACGTCTCTGCACTCTCTCCAGCTCATTTATATCCCTCTTAAGGACTGGAGTCCAAAACTGCACTGCATACTCCAGATGAGGCCTTACCAGGGACCTATAAAGAGGCATAATTATGTTTTCATCCCTTGAGTTAATGCCCTTTTTTATGCAAGACAGAACTTTATTTGCTTTAGTAGCCACAGAATGACACTGCCCAGAATTAGACAATTAGACCCCTAGATCCTTCTCATTTAAGGAAACTCCCAACACACTGCCATTTAGTGTATAACTTGCATTTATATTATTTTTGCCAAAGTGCCTTAAATAGTATATAAATAACCTTGCATTTATCAACATTGAACCTCATTTTCCAGTTTGCTGCCCAGTTTTCCAGTTTAGACAAATCACTCTGCAAAGTGGCAGCATCCTGCATGGAACCTATAGTTCTGCACAATTTAGTATCATCTGCAAAAATAGAAACAGTACTTTCAATGCCCACCTCCAGGTCATTAATAAACAAGTTGAAAAGCAAGGGACCTAGTACAGAGCCCTGCAGTACTCCACTAACAACACTGGTCCAATTAGAAAATGTTCCATTTACCACCACTCTTTGTAGTCTATCTTTTAGCAAGTTCTCTAACCAGGTACAAATACTATGTTCCAGGCCAACATTCCTTAATTTAACCAGTAACCTTTTGTGTGGCACTATATCAAATGCTTTAGCAAAGTCTAAGTAAATCACATCCACTGCCATCCCAGAATCGAGGTCTCTACTTACATTCTCATAAAAAGAAATTAAGTTAGTCTGGCAAGATCTATTACGCATAAAACCATGCTGGCACAAGCTCATAGTATTATGATTTGCTATGAAGTCCAGTATCTTATCCTTTATTAACCCTTCAAAAAGCTTTCCTACCACTGACGTCAGATGGGATCCTTTTTTGAATAGAGGCACAACATTAGCAATTCGCCAGTCTCTCGGCATTATGCCAGATCTCAATGAATCCTGGAAAATTAAGTAAAGAGGTTTGGCAATCACAGAGCTAAGCTCGCTAATTACCCTGGGATGGGACCATCTGGCCCTGGACCTTTGTTAATCTTAACATTTTCTAGTCTCTTTTGAATTTCTTCATGTGTGAACCATGCATCTTTAGTTGTATTACTAGAATTGGGACTGTTAAGAAGGAAACCTTCACTTACTGGTTCCTCATTTGTGTAGACAGATGAAAAATATGAGTTCAGAATCTGCGCTTTTATTTTGTTTTCATCAACCAGCTGACCCCCCTCTGATAGTAAGGGTGATGGACGAACTTATTCGCCTGGTGTGAATTCACAGCAAAATTCCGCGGTTTGCCGTCACCGAATATATTTGTGAAATTGCAGCGAAAATTTGCCGGTGTCAAAGTTTTCACCTGTGACAATTTACCTATTAATTTTAACATGATTTTCTATACAAAAAACAGGAAGATCCATTATCCTGAAAACTATTGATGGCTAACTTATTTGCCTGGTGTGAAATCACAGCGAAATTCCACGTTTTGGCTCCGGTGCCAATTTACTGAATGCACATTGACTTTAATGCAATTGGACTAAATAGTCGTGTGTCAAATTGTCGTGTTTCGCAAATTTTTTGCCGTTTCGCAAATTTCGAGGAAAATTTGTGTATTTTTTTGGCGAAACAGGACAAAATTCGCCATCACTACGAAAACCGCCAGGTCATGAGCATTCTAGATAACATTACCTCTACTAGTTTCAGCTCAGCACAAATAATTTATTTCAAAAAGAATTTGATATACACTGTATTTGGAATATTCATCTGAACATGTTAGAAAAGGTTTAATATACTGATATATGTATTTCTGGGTAGTTCTGGTATCAATTGAAGGATTCATACGTGTTTCAGTATTGCAAAGACTTGGTAGCAAAGCAAAATACTGTAAATACAGTTAAAGGAGAAGAAAAGCTACAGAATCATTGTATTGCCAATAGATTAGCTGCAATGGTGCAAGCTAGAATGTTATATATATTCTGCAGAATGTTTTACCATACCTGAGTAAAAAGCTCTAGAAACTCTCTGTTTGTTTATTATAGCAGCTGCAGTATTAGCTTGGTGTGACATCACTTCCTGCCTGAGTCTCTCCCTGCTCACTTATAGCTCTGGGCTCAGATTACAGCAGAGAAGGGAGGGGGAGGAGCAAACTGAGCATGCTCACGCCCGGGGCAAGGAGGTTTAAGATGAAAACAGGAAGTCTGATACAGAAGCCCATGTGTACACAATAGAAGGAAAGAAATGGAGTGTTTCTTTTGACAGAGGACTCAGAGCAGCATTACTTTGAGGGTTTTCTGGTATATTTAGGTGGACCTTTCTGGTAAGGCTTACTTAGTTTTAACCTTTCCTTCTCCTTTAAAAGAAGACTACTCAAAGTGTAAATAGATAAAGTGATCATTTTATTTGTACTATGTCACATTTTGCGTGGTTTGTTTTACAATGAAAGGCAGATCTTTTCAGACACTTGGGTTTGATTCAGTTATATTTGTTACGGTAATGGTAAATGGAAGTTACTGTGCCGAATGATGAATACTTGCATCTGACTGATTCAATTAAATTCAACGTGGCCTCTGGCTATGAATACATATGCTGTGTAGAATTGACTTATATAATATTATGTTTGCCCCTTCGGTCTCTAATGGTGCTGTTATTCTAGAAATGAAATGTTAAATGGACTCTAGGGCATTAAAGTGCAAATAAATCTATATTGGCATACATTAAGAATCGATGTCTCACCAGAAAGTAAGAAGGAGCAACTTGGGTGTTCAATGCAAAGTGACACAAGTGGTCTAGCAGTTGGTTTTATGATATAAGAAGAATTATTATTTTTGTTGGTTGTCATGTCTCTGCCACTTGCCCACTTCAACTATTTCATATACAGTATCCAGAAATGATGGAAAAGTCATCTCCCATAGACCCAACATTTTTAAGAATGATTTCCTTTTTCTCAATAATTATAAAACAGTAGCTTGTACTTGATCCGAACTAAGATACAATTAATCCTTATTGGAAGCAAAACAAGCCTATTGGGTTTATTTAGGGGCAGATTTATCAAGAGTCCAATTTCGAAGTAATAACTTTGAAATTCGAATTAAAAAATCAAAAAATCTAAGGGGCAGATTTATCAAAGGTCAAGGTGAATTTGAATTTCAAGCTATTTTTTATGTACTTCGACTAGGGAATAGTCCAAATTCAATTTGAATTTTAAAAAAATTTGTAAATTAGAATATTGAAATTTATCATATACTGTCTCTTAAAAAATTTGATTTGACCATTCGACCTATTCTTCGACCTATTCGACCAATTCGACCAATTTGAATTTTGACGTTTTTTCAATTCAAAATTCGACCCTTGATAAATAAGCCCCTACTTTTTTTTGGGCCAAATAGGTAAGCTTTTGATCGAATTGGTCCGTTTTCAACCAAATTCGAATCACACGAATAGAAGCAACAGCGCATTCGATCGACTTCGATTCAAAGTTTTTCCAAAACAAAATTTTTTGTTTTCAAAGTCCACCAATTGACTCCGAATAGGTTCTTGGTGGTCCCTCATATGCTAAAACGGCAATTCAGCAGGTTTTAGATGGCAATGGTTGACGTCGAATTTTTAAAGAGACAGTACATGATAATTTCAATATTCACATTTTTAAATTCTTTTCAAATTCGAATTGAATTTGGACTATTCTTTAGTCGAAGTACACACAAATTAGCTTGAAATTCAAATTTTTTAATTTTGAATTTTCACTTCGACCTTTGATAAATCTGCCCCTAAAAATATGACGATCCAAATTAAGGAAAGATACATTATTCTGGAAAACCCAGGTCCTGAACATTCTGGATAATAGATCTATAACTGTACAGTGCAATGTTGGCTGCCTTACCTTTCCAGAACATCTCAGAGGATTGTGACTTTTGAAGGGAGCCAACAATATTTAGCTGCAAGCAGGAAAATGAAAGTAAGACCTGATTGATTGTGACTGGCAACTGCACTTGCGAAATGTAACACCTATGTTTGTAAATAAGCAATACAGTGCACTTATTTTGTTACTACAGAGCAGTGACAACATTTTTGCTCTCTTGTGGCAGATAATAAGCAATCTTTTTAAAATCATTCCTGAAATAATCTTGGAAGTACAGGTATGGGACCAGTTATCCAGAATGCTCGGGTTTAACAGATAACGGATCTTTCCATAATTTGGATCTTTGTACTAGAAAATCATGTAAACATTATATACACCCAATAGACTGGTTTTGTTTCCAAAAAGGAATAATAATATCTTAAGTTTGGATCAAGTACAAAGTACTGGTTTATTATTACTGGTATGGGATACATTATTTGGAAACCTGATATCCAGAAAGCTCAGAATTAAGGAAAGGCAGTATCCTATAGTCTCCATTTTATCCAAATAATCATATTTTTTCACTCTGCCTGTGTGTGCTGAAGAGATAGTGTAGGGAGAGAGCTGCTGCCTGTTAGTGATTTCAGGGACAGTTGAAAGTTTGCTGGCTAGTAATCGTTTTGATACTGCTCTGTTATTGGAGGGACAGAAGTCTGCAGGGGTTTGAGGGACATTTAAGCTTAGGTAGCTTTGCTGGCTAGTAATCTACCTTCTACTGCAGTGCTCTGTATGTAGCTGCAGTGGGCAGCTGTCCTGCTTCTGATCTCATCTGCTGACTGCTGCAATAACAGTAGTCCTTGTAAGGACTGCTTTTATTTATTTTTTTGTTGTTTTACTACTACTACTACTACTACTACTACTATAAGAGCCCAGTGCTATTAGTCTAGCAGTGTTGGGGAGTGGGACTGGTGTGCTAATCTGCTGCTCCTAGTAGTTCAGCAGCACCAACTTTAATTTTTTTTTTTTTAATATTCATTTTTTTTTTATTTTACTTTTTTTTATTTTACTACCGCTGTAGTAGTGTATAAGTTGACCTTTTAGGCATTATTTGCCCTGTAGGCATTTTTTGCCCAGTGTGTTATTCAACCAACTGCCATCTAGCTGTGTGACCTTGTTCACATTCTGTCTAAATATCCATAATATTACCGTCTCCAGAAAAAACACCGGAGTGACTTTTTTCAAGCAGCCATAATAAATTTTACGAGATCCGTATCCACCGCTGTAGTAGTGTATACGTTGATCTTGTGGGCAGTATTTGCACAGTGTTTTCTTCAAACCGCCATCTAGCTGTGTGAGCTTGTTCACATTTTGTCTAAATATTGATAATATTATCGTCTCTAGAAAAACCACTTGAGTTACTTTTTTTCAAGCAGCATTCATATATTTTACGTAATCCGTATCCACCGCTGTGTATACGTTGACCTTGTGGGCATTATTTGCACACTGTTTTCTTCAAACCGCCATCTAGCTGTGTGTCACGGTACTCACTGTTAGTTGGAACTTTTAGACGAAGAGAAGCCTCTCCTACACCTCCCACAATGAGGCAGACACTGAGGGTTGGAACAGGACTGGTCACGTGGAGGAGTGGTAGAAGTGCTGTAACAGGAACACTTCCAGAAATCGAGGTACAGAATCGTCAGGCAAGGCAGAGTCAGGAACAGGCCGAGGTCGGAAGGCAGGCAGCGTAGAATCAATAACCGGAGACAGGCAGATGTCAGCAGAGGAGATTAGAAGCAGGGAATCCGAATAACAGGCAGGGGTCAACAACGAAATATCAGGCAGTAATAAGGCTTAGCGTCACACTAGTAGGCAATGATCACTTCGCAAGGAAGTGCAGGCCTCGGCGTCCTTTTAAGCGCATTGCGCATGCGCCGAAACCGACGCGCGCGCACCGCGACCGACGCAACGCGCACGCAGACGCACGCGCCGCGACGGACGCACGCACGCACGAACGGCTCCAGCGCGACCACAGCGGGGACGACCGCGGCTGCCAGGTCCTAGTGCCTTACAGTGCCCCCCCCCGAGGCGCGCACTCCGGGCGCCCTTCGGACCAGGTTTATCAGGATGAGTCTTATGAAAATGTTTCAACAGTCTTGGTGCATGGATATTTTTAACAGGCTCCCAGGAATTATCTTCTGGAGAATAACCTTTCCAACTGACCAGATACTGCAAATGGTTCCTCCAAATTCTGGAGTCCAAAATCTCCTGTACCTCAAACTCCTCGGTATCTTGGACCTGTACCGGCTGCGGAGGTGGATGATAACGGCCATGAAAAACGTTGGGAATCACTGGTTTCAAGAGTGCAGAGTGAAATACCGGATGTATTCGTAAAGAGTTTGGGAGTTTAAGCTTAAAAGTAACCGGATTAACTTGCTGAATAATCGGAAAAGGACCCAAAAATCTAGGTGCCAATTTCTTAGATGGAGCAGTTAGTCTGATGAAACGAGTAGAAAGCCACACCAGGTCTCCAATCTTAAATTCAGGATCCTCACCTCTTTTACGATCCGAAAAAACTTTAAAATTGTTTTGAGCTTGCAGGATAGTTTGGCGAAGAGTCTTGAAATTGTTGGTCAAAAAAGAGATACGATTATGGACAGCAGGAACAGCAATCTCCCTAGGCAAATCAGGTAACAGATTGGGATGAAAACCAAAATTAGAAAAAAAAGGAGACTGACTAGTAGAAGAATGTAATGAGTTATTGTAGGAAAACTCTGCTAAAGGCAGAAGCAAGGCCCAGTTATCTTGCAAGTAGGTAGTAAAGCAGCGAATATATTGTTCTAGTGTCTGGTTTGTTCTTTCTGTTTGACCATTGGTCTGTGGATGATAAGCGGTAGATAGGGATAAATTGATGTTCAAAGAATGACACAACGCTCTCCAAAATTTGGAAGTAAACTGTGATCCTCTATCAGAAATGATCTCACGAGGAAGTCCGTGCAGCCGAAAAATGTCTCTGATGAAAACCTCGGCTGTAGTAGCGGCAGATGGAAGACTGGGTAACGGGGAAAAATGAGCCATCTTTGTAAATCTATCTACTACCACAAAAATAGTATTCATACCCGAAGATCTTGGTAAATCCACAATGAAGTCCATAGAAATAGATTCCCATGGGCAATCTGGAACCGGTAGAGGTTTGAGCAAACCCATAGGACGAGCATGGTAATCCTTACATCTGGCACAGATCAAACAAGATTTTACATATGCAGCACAGTCTTTAACCATGTTAGGCCAAAAAAAAAAAAACGTTTAGCTAAGTCTGTGGTTTTGCGAATTCCAAAATGACCAGCCGTAGGATTGTCATGAGCAAATTTCAACACCTCCAGTTGGGCTGCTTGTGGAACAAATATTTTATTCTTATGGATCAGAAACCCATGAAGAGATTGAAGACTTGACTTCTCCAAAGGCATCTCTCGTGAGGCTAGTTTGATATTTGACAACAATTCTGTCTGAAGAAGCAAAAAATTAGAAGATTTAAGAATGAGTCCATCTGAAACGTTCTCAGTGGGAGAATTCAAAAAAATACGTGAAAGCGCATCCGCCTTACCGTTCTTACAACCGGGCCTGAACGTGATATGAAAATTAAAGCGTGAAAAAAACAAAGCCCAGCGAGCCTGGCGTGGCTTTAATCTCTTTGCAGATTTCAAATACTCGAGGTTTCTATGATCAGAATAGATTAGAATGGGATGTAATGCCCCCTCCAATAAGTGTCTCCACTCCTCAAAAGCGGCCTTAATTGCCAGAAGTTCACGGTCACTCACGTCATAATTCCGTTCAGACATAGAGAGTTTTTTAGAAAAAAAAGCCACAGGATGAAGTTGACCAGAGGGGGTTTGTCTCTGAGAAAGGACTGCGCCAACTGCCACTTCTGACGCGTCGACCTCCAAAATATAGGGTTTAGTAGAGTCCGAATGAACAAGTATGGGCGCAGAAGTGAACCGATCCTTTAGTTCATCAAAAGCAGCTTGTGCTTCAGGAGACCAAAAAAAATTCTTTGCAGAACTAGTAAGAGAAGTTATAGGAGCAATTATACGTGAGAAGTCTTTGATAAATTTTCGATAAAAATTAGCGAAACCAATAAATCTCTGTACTGCTCTTCTATTGGTTGGAACCGGCCAGTTGAGAATGGCTGAGATCTTTTGGGTATCCATGGTAAGTCCCCCTGTAGAAATTATGAACCCCAAGAATTCAATGGAGGACTTCTCAAATTCACATTTGTCAAGTTTAGCGTAAAGTCCATGATCACGAAGTCTAGCCAGAGTTTTCCTCACATGTAGACGATGTTCCTCAAGCGAAGAAGAGAAAATTAAAATGTCATCTAAATAGACCACAAGAAAAATGTCGAGGTAGTCACGGAAGATGTCATTTACGAGATGCTGAAAAGTGGCGGGGGCGTTGCATAGGCCAAATGGCATTACGGTGTACTCGAAATGACCATAACGAGACCTGAAAGCGGTTTTCCACTCATCCCCTTTGCGAATACGGACTAGGTTATAGGCTCCCCTGAGATCCAGTTTAGTGAAGATACTGGCTTTACAAAGTCTTTGAAAGAGTTCAGGAATGAGGGGAAGAGGATATCGGTTCTTGATGGTCAATTTGTTGAGCTCACGATAATCTATACAAGGTCTAAGTGAACCATCCTTCTTCTGAACAAAGAATATCCCCGCCCCAGCTGGAGATGTTGAAGGACGAATAAATCCTTTTTCTAGATTTTCATCAATATAATTCTTAAGGACCTTTAATTCAGGCTCAGATAGCGGATAGATACGACCAAAAGGGATATGAGCTCCGGGCAACAACTCAATTGGGCAGTCATATACCCTATGTGGGGGCAAAGACTGTGCAGCACGTTCATCGAAGACATCAAGGAAGTCTTTATAAGGTTCAGGAACCAAACTTGGCCCAGAAGAAATGCAGAGAGTATCGGCGATGATTTGTGGGAAGTCAATCTCATTGGTAGCCCAGTTGATTGAAGGATTACAAGTCTGTAACCAGGAATACCCCAGAATTAGAGGATAGATGGGAGAAGAAACAATATTAAAGGACACCAATTCTTGATAATGCTGAGTCTTTATTGATACAGGAATGGATTCCAATCTTACAGGGCCCGAGGAGATAGGGGACCCATCAGCAGTTCTAATAAGGAAGGGCTCTTTAACAGACACAAGGGGAATATTATGTAACTTAGCAAAGTTCTTGTCCATAAAGTTGTTACAGGCTCCTGAATCAATGAGAATTGGGACCTCAAAATGTCTTCCTGGGAGCTGTAATAGAAAAAGTGGAGTTAACAAAGGCTGTTCCCCTGAAACTGTAGTACTAATGAATACAGATCTATCAGTCTTACTGGCAGGTCGAATGGGACAAGAGTGAAGTAGGTGCCCCTTCTCTCCACAATACAAGCAAAGGTTGAGTCTCCTTCTACGATCCCGTTCCTCTTGAGAGAGAGCAGACCTGAGCAGGCCCAACTGCATAGGCTCGGACTCCCCCTGAGTAGCTGCTGGAACCAATGAGGGGTGTGGTGTGAGAGGGGCTTTAGGGAGCATCCAAGTAGGACCGAAGGCACCAGACCTCTCGAGACGTCTTTCAATGAGACGGCGGTCAATTTGAATAATCAAGTCAATTAATTCCTCCAAAGTTCCGGGAACTCCAACTCTAGCCAATTCGTCCTTAAGGTTGTCATTAAGACCAATGCGGAGTTGGTGTCTTAAGGCTCGATCATTCCACATGGAGTCTGTCGTATATTTACGGAACTCGGCGATGTATTCCTCAGCAGGTCGTCGGCCTTGCCGTAGCCCCCTGAGCGCTGCTTCCGCTGAGGCTGTGCGCTGAGGATCGTCATAAAGCGTAGTCATCATCTGAAAGAAAGCTTGAGAATCATGGAGCAAGAGACTATTCTGGTCAATCAAACGATGCCCCCAGGTCTGTGGTTCACCATCCAATAGTGAAATAACAATGCCAACCTTTGTTTGTTCAGTAGCATAAGTCCGAGGTTGGAGAGTGAACAGCAATTTACAATGGTGAACAAATGCTTGAAATTTGGCTCTGTCGCCTGAAAAGCGTTCAGGTAACGGAACTTTAGGTTCAGGGAAATGTCCATGAGCAACGACTCCAGGAAGTAAATCGGACGAACCCCGACTTGTTGATGGTCCAGGCTGCGAAGGGTCAGAGGCAGTGGCACCACTCTGGATCTGAGATTGGATCTGAAGATAGCCACCTTGCAGATCTCGGACAGCTTGGGTTAATGTGGAGATTTGAGTGACTAGGACATCAAAAGGAGAGGATTCCTCCGTAGGTTCCATGCTGGCGAAGTGATACTGTCACGGTACTCACTGTTAGTTGGAACTTTTAGACGAAGAGAAGCCTCTCCTACACCTCCCACAATGAGGCAGACACTGAGGGTTGGAACAGGACTGGTCACGTGGAGGAGTGGTAGAAGTGCTGTAACAGGAACACTTCCAGAAATCGAGGTACAGAATCGTCAGGCAAGGCAGAGTCAGGAACAGGCCGAGGTCGGAAGGCAGGCAGCGTAGAATCAATAACCGGAGACAGGCAGATGTCAGCAGAGGAGATTAGAAGCAGGGAATCCGAATAACAGGCAGGGGTCAACAACGAAATATCAGGCAGTAATAAGGCTTAGCGTCACACTAGTAGGCAATGATCACTTCGCAAGGAAGTGCAGGCCTCGGCGCCCTTTTAAGCGCATTGCGCATGCGCCGAAACCGACGCGCGCGCACCGCGACCGACGCAACGCGCACGCAGACGCACGCGCCGCGACGGACGCACGCACGCACGAACGGCTCCAGCGCGACCACTGCGGGGACGACCGCGGCTGCCAGGTCCTAGTGCCTTACACTGTGTGAGCTTGTTCACATTTTGTCTAAATATTGATAATATTATCGTCTCTAGAAAAACCACTTGAGTTACTTTTTTTCAAGCAGCATTCATATATTTTACGTAATCCGTATCCACCGCTGTGTATACGTTGACCTTGTAGGCATTATTTGCACACTGTTTTCTTCAAACCGCCATCTAGCTGTGTGAGCTTGTTCACATTTTGTCTAAATATTGATAATATTATCGTCTCTAGAAAAACCTCTTGAGTTACTTTTTTTCAAGCAGCATTCATATATTTTACGTAATCCGTATCCACCGCTGTGTATACGTTGACCTTGTGGGCATTATTTGCACACTGTTTTCTTCAAACCGCCATCTAGCTGTGTGAGCTTGTTCACATTTTGTCTAAATATTGATAATATTATCGTCTCTAGAAAAACCACTTGAGTTACTTTTTTTCAAGCAGCATTCGTATATTTTACGTAATCCGTATCCACCGCTGTGTATACGTTGACCTTGTAGGCATTATTTGCACACTGTTTTCTTCAAACCGCCATCTAGCTGTGTGAGCTTGTTCACATTTTGTCTAAATATTGATAATATTATCGTCTCTAGAAAAACCTCTTGAGTTACTTTTTTTCAAGCAGCATTCATATATTTTACGTAATCCGTATCCACCGCTGTGTATACGTTGACCTTGTGGGCATTATTTGCACACTGTTTTCTTCAAACCGCCATCTAGCTGTGTGAGCTTGTTCACATTTTGTCTAAATATTGATAATATTATCGTCTCTAGAAAAACCACTTGAGTTATTTTTTTTCAAGCAGCATTCATATATTTTACGTAATCCGTATCCACCGCTGTGTATACGTTGACCTTGTAGGCATTATTTGCACACTGTTTTCTTCAAACCGCCATCTAGCTGTGTGTATTATCGTTTCCAGAAAAACCAACTGAGTTTTTGTTGTTGTTGTTTTTTTAAAAATAATGCCAGGCAAAGGCAGGCCGCCACGCAGAGGCCGTGCTAGGGGCCGTGCTGCTATGCAATCCTGTGGCCCTAGCAAATTGCCCAGTTTTAAAAAGCCAATGACCCTGAACTCCCAAAATGCTGAAGAGGTAGTTGACTGGCTTACACAGCACACCCCATCCTCTACCGTTTCTAACTTTACCACAACATCCTCCTCATCCTCCACTGCTATGGCCACCCCACGTAACACTTCCCCTTCTTCACTGGAGTCAGAGGAGTTATTTTCCCATGAGTTTCTTGAACTGAGTAATGCGCAACCATTATTGCCAGAAGAAGATGAAGGAGATGAGGACGTTACACCAGATTTAATTCTGGCAGAGAACACGACAGAGATGGACATAATGATGAGTGATGAGGAGGAGGTCCCCGCTGCTGCTTCCTTCTGTGATGTGTCAGAAGAAATTGATGCATCTGAGGAGAATGATGATGAGGAGATTGATGTTTTGTGGGTGCCTAGTAGAAGAGAGCAAGAGGAGGGTAGTTCAGATGGAGAGACGGAGAGTCAGAGAGGCAGTAGGAGAATAAAACTTAGAAGAAGCAGGGAGGACAGCCCGCAGGGATCAGTAGGGCAACAACATGTATCGGCACCTGTGTTCAGCCGGCCAACGCACCCGCCATTGCCGCCAATGCCGCCAACTTCTACTGTTACCGCCAGATCGCACACTTCCAAAAAGTCAGCAGTGTGGGATTTTTTTAATGTGTGTGCCTCTGACAAAAGCATTGTAATTTGCAATGAGTGCAGTCAGAAACTGAGCCTTGGTAAGCCCAACAGCCACATAGGTACAACTTCTATGCGAAGGCACATGAGTGGCAAGCACAAAGCACTTTGGGAGCAACACCTCAAAGGCAACAGGCAAACTAAAAGCCACACTCCTTCTGGTCCAGCATCTTACTGCTCTACCTCTGCTCTCCTTGACCCGTCTGAACCACCCTCCACTCCGCCTTCCACCTTGACCACCTGTTCCCATTCCCAGTCATCTGCCACCAGCCAAGTTTCTGTGAAGGCCATGTTTGAGCGTAAGAAGCCAATGTCTGACTGTCACCCCCTTGCCCGGCGTCTGACAGCTGGCTTGTCTGCACTCTTAGCCCGCCAGCTTTTACCATACCAGCTGGTGGACTCTGAGACCTTCCGCAAATTTGTAGCAATTGGGACACCGCAGTGGAAGGTACCCAGCCGCAATTTTTTTTCTAAAAAGGGAATACCACACCTGTACCAACATGTGCAGAGCCAAGTTACCGCATCTCTGTCACTTAGTGTTGGGCCAAAGGTCCATATGACTACTGACGCATGGTCCTCCAAGCATGGTCAGGGCAGGTATGTCACCTACACTGCCCACTGGGTGAACTTGGTAATGGCTGGGAAGCAGGGAATGGGTAGCTCAACAACAACAACAGTGGAGTTGGTGTCACCGCCACGGATTGCACGCGGTTCTGCCACCACCTCTACTCCTCCATCGCTCTCTACCTCGTCTTCTTCCTCTTCTTCTTCTTACTCTGCTGCTGGGTCCTCCTTCTCCTCCTCCACACCTGTGCACCCCCAGCTCCCCCTAGGCTATTCGACGTGCCAGGTACGCCGTTGTCACGCTGTCTTGGGGATGACGTGCCTGGAAAGCAAAAACCATACCGGATCTGTACTCCTGTCATCTCTGCAGTCACAGGCCGATCGGTGGCTGACCCCACACCAACTGCAGATCGGAAAAGTGGTGTGTGACAATGGAAGCAATCTGTTGGCAGCGTTGAGACTGGGAAATTTAACACATGTGCCCTGCATGGCACATGTGTTAAATTTAATAGTCCAACGTTTTGTCTCCAAGTACCCAGGATTCCAGGACGTTCTCACCCAGTCCAGAAAGGTGTCGGCCCATTTCAGACGTTCCTACACAGCCATGGCACGCCTTGCTGACATTCAGCAGCGCTACAACATGCCAGTCAGGCGTTTGATTTCTGACAGCCAGACTCGCTGGAATTCAACGCTCCTTATGTTGGAACGTCTGCTGCAACAACAAAGGGCCGTCAACGAGTACCTTTTTGAACTGGGTGGTAGGACTGGATCTGCAGAGCTGGGGATTTTTTTCCCCCGTTACTGGGTGCTTATGCGCGATGCCTGCAGGCTCATGCGACCTTTTGAAGAGGTGACAAATATGGTCAGTCGCACCGAAGGCACCATCAGCGACCTAATACCCTTCGCTTTCTTCCTGGAGCGTGCCGTGCGACGAGTGACAGATGAGGCTGTAGACCAGCGTGACGAGGAGCTGGAAGCGCACGATTTATGGTCGGAATCACCAGAACGAACCCAGGCACCTGCTGCAACGCAGGGAGAGGTGTCAGAAGTGGAGTCAGAGGAGGAAGGTGGCTTTGTGGAGGAGGAGGAGGAGGACCAACAGGAGCAGGCTTCCCAGGGGGCTAGTGGTGACCTTTTGGGGACCCCTGGTCTTGTACGTGGCTGGGGGGAGGAGACCGTGGATGATGCAGTCCTTGATAATGAGGAAGCGGAGATGGATAGCTCTGCATCCAACCTTGTGAGAATGGGGTCTTTCATGCTGTCATGCCTGTTGAAGGACCCCCGTATCAAGAGGCTTAAGGAGAAGGACCTGTACTGGGTCGCAACGCTACTAGACCCTCGGTACAAGCATAAAGTGTCAGAAATGTTACCAACATACCACAAGTCCGAAAAGATGCGGCATTTACAAACCAGCCTGCAAAACATGTTGTACAATGCTTTTAAGGGTGATGTCACTTCAGGAACTCATCAACATTCCAGGGGCAGAGGTGCCAGTAATCCTGCCACGAGCACACCTGCAAGGACAAAGCCCTTTGGCCGGTCTGTAACATCAGACATGCAAATGTTTTTCTGTCCAAGGCAGCGCCACAACCCTTCTGGATCCACCCTCAAAGAACGCCTCGACCGGCAGGTAGCGGACTACCTGGCATTAACTGCAGATATCGACACTCTGAGGAGCGATGAACCCCTGGACTACTGGGTGCGCAGGCTTGATCTGTGGCCAGAGCTGTCACAATTTGCCATGAACCTCTTGTCTTGCCCAGCCTCAAGTGTGCTCTCAGAAAGGACCTTCAGTGCAGCAGGAGGGATTGTAACTGAGAAGAGAACTCGCCTAGGTCACAAAAGTGTCGATTACCTGACCTTTATTAAAATGAATGAGGGGTGGATCTCGGAGGGTTACTGCACGCCGGAAGACTTGTTCTGACTTCTATGCAGCTGTCCTTCTCTTCAAGCCTCATGACTCCACACACAGCTGTCCTTTAGCGTCCTCCTCCCTCCGCCACCGTTACAAACTAGGGTGCAAACCCTACTGGTTTAATTTTTTCTGGCCTCTGTGCTTCAGTGGCTGCAACCAAAAAAACTGGGCAAACAATGTCTACAAGGTCAACGTATGGCGAAAAATGACTATTTTCAGCATTTATATGGCATATTTTTTCTGGCAACTGTGCTTCAGTGGCTGCGTCCAAAAAAATGCATATTTTCTGCATTTATATGGCATAATTTTTCTGGCCTCTGTGCTTCAGTGGCTGCAACCAAAAAAATGCATATTCTCTGCATTTATATGGCATAATTTTTCTGGCCTCTGTGCTTCAGTGGCTGCAACCAAAAAAATTTATATTTTCAGCATTTATATGGCATAATTTTTCTGTCAACTGTGCTTCAGTGGCTGCGACCAAAAAAATGCATATTTTCTGCATTTATATGGCATAATTTTTCTGGCCTCTGTGCTTCAGTGGCTGCAACCAAAAAAATTTATATTTTCAGCATTTATATGGCATAATTTTTCTGGCAACTGTGCTTCAGTGGCTGCGACCAAAAAAATGACTATTTTCAGCATTTATATGGCATATTTTTTCTGGCCTCTGTGCTTCAGTGGCTGCGGCCAAAAAAACTGGGCAAACAATGCCTACAAGGTCAACGTCGTTGACCTTGTAGGCATTGTTTGCCCAGTTTTTTTGGCCGCAGCCACTGAAGCACAGAGGCCAGAAAAAATATGCCATATAAATGCTGAAAATAGTCATTTTTTGCCATACGTTGACTCAACGTATATGGCAAAAAATGACTATTTTCAGCATTTATATGGCATATTTTTTCTGGCAATTGTGCTTCAGTGGCTGCGACCAAAAAAACTGGGCAAACAATGCCTACAAGGTCAACGTATGGCAAAAAATGACTATTTTCAGCATTTATATTTATATATTTTTTCTGGCAACTGTGCTTCAGTGGCTGCGACCAAAAAAATGCATATTTTCTGCATTTATATGGCATAATTTTTCTGGCCTCTGTGCTTCAGTGGCTGCAACCGAAAAAATTTATATTTTCAGCATTTATATGGCATAATTTTTCTGGCAACTGTGCTTCAGTGGCTGCGACCAAAAAAATGACTATTTTCAGCATTTATATGGCATATTTTTTCTGGCCTCTGTGCTTCAGTGGCTGCGGCCAAAAAAACTGGGCAAACAATGCCTACAAGGTCAACGTCGTTGACCTTGTAGGCATTGTTTGCCCAGTTTTTTTGGCCGCAGCCACTGAAGCACAGAGGCCAGAAAAAATATGCCATATAAATGCTGAAAATAGTCATTTTTTGCCATACGTTGACTCAACGTATATGGCAAAAAATGACTATTTTCAGCATTTATATGGCATATTTTTTCTGGCAACTGTGCTTCAGTGGCTGCGACCAAAAAAACTGGGCAAACAATGCCTACAAGGTCAACGTATGGCGAAAAATTACTATTTTCAGCATTTATATGGCATATTTTTTCTGGCAACTGTGCTTCAGTGGCTGCGTCCAAAAAAACTGGGCAAACAATGCCTACAAGGTCAACGTATGGCAGTTGTTTAAAGAGAACAGTAGATTACTAGCCAGCAAAGCTACCTAAGCTAAAATGTCCCTCAAATCCCTGCAGACTTCTGTCCTTCCAATACAGAGCAGTATCAAGCAGATTACTAGCCAGCAAACTTACTATCATCTGTCCCTGAAATCACTAACAGCTCTCCCCCTACACTATCTCTTCCAAGCACACACAGGCAGATTTTTCAGATACATTTTTGCCCTTGATCCCCCTCTGGCATGCCACTGTCCAGGTCGTTGCACCCTTTAAACAACTTTAAAATCATTTTTCTGGCCAGAAATGTCTTTTTTAGATGTTAAAGTTCGCCTTCCCATTGAAGTCTATGGGGTTCGCGAACCGTTCGCGAACCGCTCGCATTTTTGCGCAAGTTCACGAATATGTTCGCGAACTTTTTTTCCGACGTTCGCTACATCCCTACTTATTGGAAGCAAAACCAGCCTATTGGGTTTATTTAATGTTTACATGATTTTCTAGTAGACTTAAGGTATGAAGATTCAAATTACAGAAAGATCTGTTATTCGGGAAAACCCCAGGTTTTTAGATAACAGGTCCCATACCTGTAATAAAACAATAGCTTGTACTTGATCCCAACTAAGATAGAATTAATACTAATTTTAAGCAAAGCCAGTCTGTTGGTTAAATTAATGTTTACATGGTTTTCTAGTATATTGAAGGTAGAAAGATCCAAATTATGGAAAGATCCATTATCAGGAAAACCCCAGGTCCCGGGCATTCTGGATAACAGGCCCCATTCCTCTACAGAGAAAAAGGGAATCATTTTTAAAAATTTGGATTATTTGGATAATAATGGGAGATGGCCTTTCTGGATAACAGGTTTCTGGATAACAGATCCCTTACCAATATACTGAGAATTTATTACCTGGGCAAAACAAAATCTTTGCAAAGGGTAGTGGGGGCCATATGCAAAACTTTACTGTATCCCACCTGCATAAAAATGAAAAAAATTGATTCCCTATAAACAGTATACAACCGGGGAATGTAATAAAAGCGGATAATGGAAAAACAATTCGCAATTCAAAAAGCTATGCCTTTGCGTGACCAAATTTTGCTTTGTGTGAATTTAATATCTTTTAAAGACTGTTTGCGAATTTTATAATTTGCGCCAAGGTGCAGTAAATGTTATAAAACTTCTTACTGAAAAAGTCGGTACGTTTGCTCCAAAAGATTATGACGTCTTCAAGCACTTCTCAAGCGTTCGCAATTAAAATTCGCAATGCAATAACAGTTGACGGAACAATATTACATTGCAAGATGTGGATTTTTATTCGTATTGATGCAAATTGTTTTTCTCTTTGTGACTTTAATTACATTCCCCCCATTATGTTTTTGTATTAATCTAGTACATCAACTTGCTGGTGATAGCCGTAGACCTACCCTTCATACATGGTGGTCAAGCAATAAACAAACTTTGATAGAGAATAAGATAATAACACATCGTATATATAGTGAATAAAGTACCCCCTCTTGTAAAATATAAGGATATTTGGAGTTCCAAACGGCCTTCGGCCTCGTGTTTTTATATGGTCATGAAACTCCTCGGTAACTTATAATATCCTTATATTTCACAAAAGGGGGTTCTTTATTCACTATATAATGTACAAGATATTCATGGCTTTTGTGTATTATATATATATATATATATATATATATATATATATATATATATATATATATATATATATATACGCCACACAGTTACTTTTGTCTCCTTTGTATCAATGACAGTACAGTTGCCCTGCAGGCTGGCGCTCTAATATGCCAGCTGAACAAAATTAGACACAGACTTGACCTATTGCATTGCTAGTCTGTGTCTGCTTTCTCCAGACCTTACAGAGGTGTAGCACAGAGAAAACATTAAACAAGGCTCTTTGTGAAACTAAACCTCACAGCTTGCTGAAAGAGTAATAAAGTCTGCTGGCTGGAGGGTGAAGAGCATTTTGTGAATGGAATTTTGCACATATCTTTAACCCTTTGCTCATCCTGTGCTGTTTAACTCTCCTAGAACTGCAGAAACTGCCTTTTAAAGAAACTTGAATTCAATTTTTCGCAACAAAAACAATAGTCTGCACCCTTTCTACATTTAAGCTGATGTCTGGTTTTTAATCTTTATTTTATTTCAGTTCTGCATGCTAAATGAATGCTTTTGTGGCCACTCGGTTTGCATTGCTAATTGTTTTTGCAGTCTAATTTGAAAATGATTTTCAGTGCTGTTTTGTTAGTACAGAATATGGTATTCTGAGCTCAAGCAGCAATAAAACAGTTCATGCTTAAACAACACCCTACCTGTTAGGCATGTGAAAAATAAACAGTGCCATTAAAATGATACAGATCATAACATGTCTCCGAGCTCGAGTGTTTGTGGTCTTGGAGGCTAATTTGGTGCAAAATTATTTCCTTAAAGCAAATATGTGATCATTCAGATCACAATCAAATGTCTTAATGGGAACTTGCACAATAATCTGGCTTTCTTCTGCACGTGCTGAGCACATTCCAATTTATTTGATATATTTGTCTCCTTATTATTATTATTTTTTTTAATAACAGTGGCTCCTTCTGTGTTTATGAGCTTTTTCCCATGTCATTGCTAGCCCAGATTTTAGGGTACAGCTTTAAAGGGCTTTTTACTTTCTGCAAAAACAAAGAGCACAAGTAGTGAAGGGCGAATAAATTCGCCAGGTGTAAATTTGTGAAACTGCAGCAAAAATTCACCTGCGAAAAATCTGCAGCATCAAAAAAATGTTGTCACGCATCAGAATAGTCGCATGCATACAAATTGTTGTGCGTGAAAATTATTCGGACTCCCATTGACGTTAATGCATTTGGACAAAATAGGCTCGCGTATAAAAATTTCTGCAGGCAGCAAAATTGACGCCTGTAAAAATTATTTTGACGCCCATTGACTTCATTGTGTTTCCCTAATTTTTCGGGAACAAACATCTCTGGAGTGTACATGTCCTGTGTGTGATATCCAGAGGGCTTTGCATATCTCTCGTTTTGGATACATTCACAATTGTTTGCTATAGGATTATATTTCTATAGCTCTGTTTAGCTATGAGAGTGCCATTAATGCTAACCAGGCTTACCTGATTTTGCCTGCTGCATGTCTAAAGGACATTACTGATTTTTCTGGATGTTCTAGGACTTAATAAATTTGAAAGAAAAATAACAATATCTTTATTTAATGTAATATCTTCTTCTGGCTGATCAAGACCAGAGAAAGAGCCTACTGCTTTCTCCTTCAGTAATGTTTCTACAATGACTTCTAGGAATTACATGAGCCTTAGCTTATAATAGTAAGGGTAGAGGGAGGGGGACAAATGTAGTAATTTCACTTCTTTTACCTAAGCTGCCGACCTGCAGAACACTGTTACCTTTGACCCCCTCTTTCAGCTGGGCCCTTGTGCAGCAATAACAAATGAGATATTTCTAACAAATGTTGAGGCGATGAGACTGAGAATATAGGGATAAGGTTAAAGGAACAATTACACCAAAAATTAAAGTGTTTCAAAGGAATGACAATATCATGTAGTGTTGCCCTGCACTGGTAAAACTGATCTGTTTGCTTCCGAAACACAACTATAGTTTATATAAACAAACTGCTGTGTAACCTTGGGGGCAGCCATTCAAGCACAGGATACACAGTAGATAACAGATAGGTGCAGAAGAATACCATTATTTCCTACAGAACTTGTCCATGTCTCCTGTGCCTTTTCTCCTTTTTTCTGCTTTGACTTCCCCTATGGCACCACAGCAGCTTGTTTATAGAAACTATAGAAATGTTTCTGAAGCAAACTCACCAGTTGTACCAGTGCAGGGCTAAAGTACATTACATGTTCATTACTTTAAAACACTTGAATTTTGTTTGGGTTACTGTTTCTTTGTGCAAGTACAGAGGATCCTAAACTTATGGTCTCCTTATGAGTTCTAACCCCATACAGATGTTAACATAAACTTTAATGATCTCCCACCAAATTCTCACTTCACAGATGACCTAACATACACATCTTTAAATCTACATTTATACATGCATTAAATGAGAAGGAAAGGCTTTGTGCACTTGGGGGTGCCAAATGTTAGGCATCCCCAATTGATTGTATTGACTCACCTATCAACAGAAAACTGCACTGGCCCAGGGTTATACCAGTGAGCACCACGGAGCAAGTCACTTCCATCTTCTTCTTTCTTCAAATTTCCTGGGGCAAACGCATGCGCAGTAGAATGAAATAAATGAGTTTTTAGTTAAAGTTCGGCTTTTCTACTGTGCATGCTCAGCCACGCAAAGAAAGAGAAGAGGATCGCTCCATGGTGCTGGTATAATCCCGAGCCGGTGCAGTTTACTGCTGATAGGAGCACCAGCCAGGGGTTTTAGGTGCCTATCATTTGTGAAACGATTTTCCTTCTCCTTTAATCAACAACCACATATCCAGAAAACTCCATGGAGCTCTAGTTAAACAAACCATTCTTTGTTTTTCACTTATATCCTGTTTCTTTATAATACAGGGATGAGATCCATTATCTGGAAACCTGTTTTCCAGAAAGCACTAAATTCCGGAGCCCATCTCTCATAGACTCCATTATAATCAAATGGATTTAATTTTTATCTGTAAAACAATAGTAACTTGTACTTGATCCCAACTACAATAAAATTAATCCCTATTGGAGGCTTAACAATTCCGTTATTTAAGTAGACAAGGTATGGAGATCCAAATTACAGAGAAATCCTTTATCTGGAAAACCCCAGGTCCAGAGCATTCTGGATAACAGATGCCATACATGTAATAAAACAATACTTCACTTTACTTTATGGGAACTTATCTAGCATGAATCCACATTGGTATTAACACAATTTTAAAAACGTTTCCAAATTATACCATTATGAATGCAAATATTGTGCTTATTAAAGCCATTCATTAAAGCATTCAAACGCTTCCACTCCCGTATAGTTGCTCTGAGTGTCCATTCTGCCTTCATTCCGACAGCAGTTTGCATCAATAGGTGCAGTAGACTTCTGCAAGAAGAATCACTCAATATAGTCATTTTAAGGGCGAAAGCCAGAAATGATCTCCAGTTTGGAATTCTAGGAGCATCTGAAATAACTCTTTACCTCCAATGAAGAACTAAAAGGGTTATGACACACTTTGACTACATTATCACAATCCAGAGGGTAAATCCAAGGGGTCTTTTAAATAAGAGCTTTGCCCCTCATTATACAGAAGGGTTGGGCTAATAGTGTTCTCTCGATCTTTACCAACTGTTAGAATGGAAAATGTTGATATGAGTCATAAGGCTAATGCCAATGCCTAACACAGATTCAAGTTGTTTTTGGTCATGCTTTTTTATTTAAAATTTTTCCATTCATAGAGAAAAAGGAAATCCTTAAAAAATGTTTAAATTAATTGCTTAAAATGGAGTATATGGGAGGTGGGAGATATCTCTGAATTAGGGAATTTGCAAAGGGGGTCCCATGCCTGTATACACTTTGAGTGAGAAATAGACAGAGACTTGTTTTATTTTATAGTGTTCTATACATGTTATGTTTAGGGTTGCCACCTTTTCAATTCGAGGAAATGGCTGGGGGCAGATGATGTTGGGGGCGGGCCAGTGATGTCAAGGGCGGGGCTGATGATGTTGGGGGGGCTGATGACATGGCGTTCAGCTATTGTCAGATTGCCATGTCATTAGCTTCATTTTCCTGTCCAGATTTCCTATTTTGGAAATCTGGACAGGCACTTTTCACCCGGACAGTGCTTCCAAAAACCGGGCTGTCCAGTTGAAATCCACACAGGAGGCAACCCTAGTTATTTTCTTTAGCATTTCTTCCTACCTAAACTTACGTCAATTGAAATTCAATGGGTATACAAATGTTTGTATTTATTAGTGATGTTGGTGAAATTGCTGGAAGTGACCGCTTTTTATTAAAAATGTTCAAGGAAGCAAAATAAAGACAATAGAGATCCTTTATTGTCCTAGGCCATGAGCCCACCTTAAAACCAATGTGGCCTGAGCTTCAAATGTTAAAAAAGTTTAAATAACATAACACCTAGTAGAAGGTTACAATAATCTAGTTGGGATAGGATGGGAGCATGCATGAGCTGTAGCAGGTGAAAGAAAGGGACTTATTTTGACAGTATTGCATAAGAGAAAATAACAGGTCTTGGTAATGGTGTTAATATGATCAGAGAGATGAGTCAAAGATTACCCCCAGACAGCTAGCTGAGTTGACAGGGTTAACGATCAATAGAGATAGTAAATGGGAGTAGGACCATGCTTAGGTCCATGTGTCTCAGGAATAATAGCTAATAAGGACTAATACAGTTGCAAAAAGCTGCCAGAGACTTAGGGGGTTATTTACTAAACACCGAAAGCAAAAATCACGAAAAATGTGTGATTTTCTTTTATAAAATCTGACTTTTAAAAAACACATTTTTCGGAATTTATTAAACCCAGAGAATGGAAAAGTCCAAATCAGAAAATCCAGCATCTCAGACCTGTCGATATTGCCTATAAGTCAATGGGAGCAATCCCAATGATTTTTCGATGTGCACTAGGTTTCGTGCAATACCCCAAAGTTTTCAGGGTTTTCAGGTGACATTTCCCAAAAAATTGTGAAAATCGAATGAGAAATCCGAAAAAATCGTGAAAATCAGATTTTTTCCCTCGAAGCAAATTTTCGGGAAAATGTACAGGTATGGGATCCGTTATCTGGAAACCTGTTATCCAGAAAGTTCCCGAATTACAGAAAGGCTGTCTCCCATAGACTCCATTATAATCAAATCCAAATTTTTTAAAATGATTTTCTTTTTATTTATAATAATAAAACAGTAGCTTGTACTTGACCCAAACTAAGAGCTCTATCATTAGCCAAAGAACAATACTTCTCTTATCTAATATCTACTATGTCCTCCAAACCACAGCAGCTGTTTGCCACATTTAACTCACTCCTATGCCCCCCTCCACCACCTCCACCTATTAATGTTACCGCCCAAGACCTTGCTCATTTCTTTAATGAAAAAATCGATCTCATTAGGCTGAGCATACCGTCCGACAACAATCTCAGACCAACGTACAGTCCACTCACATCTACTTTGCACTCCTTCACCCCTGCAACTCTAGATGAAGTTAGCAAACTTCTAGCCAGCTCAAAACCCACCACCTGCTCCCTTGACCCCATTCCCTCTCGCCTTCTCCACCCAATCTCTGACACACTCTCTCCTGCACTTACCCACTTATTCAATCTTTCACTCTCTACTGGTACCTTTCCATCATTATACAAACAAGCACTAATCACTCCTATCCTCAAAAAACCTTCCCTTGATCCCAGCTCTCCCACTAACTATCGACCGGTCTCCCTTCTTCCATTCGCATCCAAAATACTAGAGAGGCTTGTTTACAAACGCCTGATCCAGCATCTCACTCATAACTCCCTCCTCGACCCCCTGCAATCTGGCTTCCGCCTATCACACTCGACTGAAACTGCACTCACCAAAGTAACCAATGATCTTCTATTGGCAAAGTCTAAAGGTCATTATTCCATTCTAATCCTTCTTGATCTCTCTGCAGCCTTTGATACAGTTGACCACACACTCCTCCTTGACATTCTACACTCATCTGGCATTCGGGACACTGCTCTTTCATGGTTTACATCTTATCTGTCTGACCGTTCCTTTAAAGTTTCCTTCTCTAACTCTACCTCTACTACTTTCCCACTCTCTGTTGGAGTTCCTCAAGGCTCTGTTCTTGGCCCCCTGCTGTTCTCGCTCTCGACAACTTCACTAGGAAAACTCATTCAGTCATTTGGACTTCAGTATCACCTTTATGCTGATGACACCCAACTCTACTTGTCTACTCCTGATCTTTCTAACTCTGTCCTTTCCCAAGTCACAGACTGTCTCTCTGCTGTCTCCTCCTGGATGTCACAGCGCCACCTGAAACTGAACCTTTCTAAAACAGAACTCATCATATTTCCTCCAAGATCTTCCCCTGTCCCTCAGATATCACTCACCGTAAACAACACCACCTTTCATTCCACCACACAGGCACGCTGCCTAGGAGTTATCTTAGACTCCCATCTATCTTTTTCACCACACATTCAAACACTTGCAAAATCTTGCCGTATTCAACTGCGCAACATTGCTCGAATACGACCCTATCTCAGTTCAGAATCAACTAAAACACTGATTCAGTCTCTCATCATCTCCCGCCTTGATTACTGCAACTTACTCCTCACAGGTATTCCAACAAGTCACCTTTCACAACTCCAATCTATTCTAAACGCGGCCGCTAGACTCATTCATCTAGCTCGCCGCTCAACATCAGCTGCTCCCATATGTATGTCCCTTCACTGGCTCCCAATCTCATCTAGAATCAAATTCAAATTACTTACACTCACATTCAAGGCCCTTAATAAAGAAACCCCTCCCTATATTTCATCTCTAATCTCCAAATACACTCCTTCACGAAACCTACGCTCTGCTTCTGATCTTCGCCTCACTTCTCCTCTGGTGACTTCTGCCCATTCTCGTCTACAAGACTTCTCTCGGGCTTCTGCTTTTCTCTGGAACTCTCTGCCACAAGCTGTCAGACTTTCCCCTTCCTTCCAAACTTTCAAGCGCTCCTTAAAGACCCATCTGTTTAAAGAGGCCTATTCGATGTACCTTAATTAATCATTGCTGTATCAAAAATGACAAATTGTTTATACAATCCTAATGTCTCAATTGTACCCTAACCTTTTAGTTTGTAAACCCTATTGTACTCTGTAATCCTTGTCTGCTATCCACCATTTATTCCCTGTTTGCTATAACTGCAGTAAAGCACTGCGTATCTTGACAGCGCTATATAAATAAATGATGATGATGATGATGATGATGATATATTTAATCCATATTGGAAGTAGAATGAGCCTATTGGGTTTATTTAATGTTTACATGATTTTCTAGTAGTCGTAAGGTGTGAAGATCCAAATTATGGAAAGACCTGTTATCCGCAAAGCCCCAGGTCCCGAGCATTCTGTATAATAGGTCCCATACCTGTAATAATAAATAAGCGCAAATATTGTGATAATCCTTATTGGAAGTAGAATGAGCCTATTGGGTTTATTTAATGTTTACATGATTTTCTAGTAGTCTTAAGGTGTGAAGATCCAAATTATGGAAAGACCTGTTATTCGCAAAGCCCCAGGTCCCGAGCATTCTGTATAATAGGTCTCATACCTGTAATAATAAATAAGCGCAAATATTGTGATAAATTCAGACTTTGAGAAAGAACCCCTTTAATTTCTTCATTTGCACTGTTTGTGCAATAAATATCAAATCTGTTATGCCTCCTTTTTTAGTCCTATGCACACGTTCATTCTAACTGTAATCTGGTAACCATAATAACCTACATGTGTTCTTCATAGAATTAAATGTTGGACTACTGGGAATATAATGACTTAATTTAGTAATCTCAATATGGAAACCATCACTTTAGCATGTGTAATATTGTACTAAAACTAAAAATTCCCAATACCACACAATGCATTACCTCACTCTTTCATGCTATAAAGAAGGTCAACACTTTTTGTTTTTTGTTTCTGTCTATAGGGAATGTACAAATTCCCTATTGTTTGTAAGGTGATGGCCAGCATGTTACACACAAATGCAAATCCACTTTAGTTAATGACATTCTGCACTAAAGCTGCTGCAGAGCTACAGCAAATCAACAACAAATGTTACGGAGCTGACATCATTATTTTAACATGTGTCACGTTACAGTGTAGGGACAATTCATTCCAAAAGTCACACAATTTGCTTATTGCTGAATAACTCACTAACTAAAGGGACAGCTCAGCTAAAATAAATGTGTTGCTATGGAGTTGAAAACAACTAAATACATAGACTTTATTTTTTAATTTCTGTGACTTTTTAAGAATTTCCTATTGTAGAACACTCCATCCTGTTATTGATACTGCCGTCTAGTTGCTAGGGAATCCTGGAAATTTCCATAAAATACTCTATAGGCTAAAGCTTACCAACTTGGTTTTGAAGCACAGCCAGGGCATTGGCTGATCAGATCTCAAGTACCGACTGGTTTCACTCTTACTGGGATTCATCAGAATAGCGTTTTCAGAATATGTAAAGGTACAGTCCAGGCACAGATGACAAGCAGAAAGATGAATAGACAGCAATTTCTAGAATTTCTGTTAGTAGATATAAAATAAGGAACCTGCATAGACCAGGTCTGGGTCTGGGCCTTATAAAGACATCTTGGTGCTTGGTGATGAGGTCAATATGTCAATGCAATGACATCATAACAGGCATACCAAAATGGCATTCAGAATCAGCACTGGATGAACCAGCCCCATGATAAAGACAAACAATAAACTTATCAAAGTAATGCCATAATACTATTATAGTGCATGTATGGGACCTGTTATCCAGAATTTTTGGGACCTAGAGTTTTCCAGATAACAGATAAGTCTGCTAAAAATCATTTAAACATTAATCTGCCCTAGGGTCGCCACCTGGCCGGTATTTTACCGGCCTGGCCAATAAAAATGTTGCTCGATGCCAATGTTATTTATAGGGAAAAAAACATACAAATATAGGTTTAGGTATTTTTTTCCAGAAAAGGTACCAACCCTAATCTGCCCCTAAATAAACTCAATAGGCTGGTTTTGCTTCCAATAAGCATTAATTATAGTAAGTACTGTTTTATTACTGCAGAGAAAGAGGAAATCATTTTTAAAAAAATTGGATTCTTTTTATAATAATGGAGTCCAATGAAGATGGACTTTGGAGCTTTCTGGATAATGGGTTTCTGGATAACGAAACCCATACCTGCATGTTTACATATTTTTAAGGCCAGATGAAGAGCCTTTGTTTTATATAATGTTTATTCACAGCCACCCAAGGACCAAAATATGAATCAATAAAAACATAGAGGTATGCAGAATGTATGTTAAATATGTTGAGCAAAACCATGTCTGAAAATTCACCCGTTTTATATGCAAAGTAGGAGCCACATATAACAGCATGACTCACAGGATGGGCAGCATGATCCATTTCATTTTATGGGGCTCAGTTAGCTCATCTGCCATTTTTAGGTTGGCTAGCATAAAATAAGGTTGTACTTACCCAACCCACTAATTCATGCACATGGCTTCTGATTGGGGGCCAATGTTGGCTCACCTTAGCGTAGAAATTGGGCATTGTGGAGAAAAATTGCTGAGAAGTTTAAGTCCCACCTCATGCAGCACAAAGACCTGTGGTTCCCACCAGTGAATACAGCTCTATCTACATTCAGAAGCAGTGTATGTAGTGTATTCTCTCCTGCCCCCATAAAAACCCTTTACTTTCCAGACACCTATAACCTCTCTCTCTCTCTCCATCAGGTGGTGTAACAGTCACTCATCCTGGTGGTCTAGTGGGTTGGCGGGGACGCCTGCCACCAGGGCCGGAACTAGGGGTAGGCAGAGTACCTAGGCACATACCTCCTCTGTTGCCTACCCCAAGTCTGGTTCCCTTCTCTGCCCGGCTCTATGCATTTTTCGCGCTTTTTGCGCTTTTGTGCATGCGCGTGAACTTCAATTCACGCATGCGCACGCGAGCGCAAATTCGCTCACACTAAACAGACGCACCTGCCCAGCTGCTCCTCTTATGTGTTAGTGCCGGTTCCTTAGGTTGCGAACGGCGTGCATCTCCTTTTCTTATAGGCACATTGACACTGTCATGATGATGTCAGCGCACAATGGCGCGAAATTCAAACACTATTTAATGGGACTTCGGCACTGAGATCATTACCCATTATTGCTTCATCCTCCTGAGTTCCTGGTGCTTTTTTCTGTATTATCCTGATATCTGATTCCTGTTTTGACCCCTGTCTGATTGACTATTCTGACTTCTGTGATCTTGACCCCTGCCTGGTAAACTGACTATTTTACACTCTGTAACCTGACCCATGCCTGTTTTGGACAAACTCTTGATCTCCCGGCTTTGACCCTTGCCTGCCTGACTCCGCTTGAATTCTGCCTGCATTGACCCGGCCTGCCTGACTACATTTTTGTCTAAATCCTTCTACTGTGACCTTCTGCCCAAAGACGTTGCTCAACAATCGTGCCTCACTGCTCGTCCAGAACCTTTTCTTGCCTCCTCTTTTAATAAGACCTGGCTGCATCCAATTAGCCGAGGGCTCCTCCTGAGGTGAAAGGCTTTTAAAGGCGGAAGCAAGAGCTGAGACCAGGTAGCTTAGCATTGGTTCTGGATGCCGATTCATGACAGGTGGTAAATATGCAGGGAAGTCTTTTTTCCTTGGACATGTCTGGCATACTTTTCATGGAAAAAGTATTCCTTGTGCTTACAGGTCAATTTAAAATGAAATATTTTAAAGAAAATGATGCAGTTTTTGTCATTGCACTTGAATCTGAATTATTAGAAGTCAACATTTGTTCTGCAACCAGTGGCTTTTGTACAGTATTTGTCCAAATCCCATAAATATTTGGATAAATATAAAATTGGCAATGAACAGACCAAGCTGGGAAATGCATCACTGTTTTCGTGCTTTTTAGATTTGAGGTTTCAGGATAATATACTTGAAATAAAGAGCAAGAGAATCACTAGGTAGAAGAATACACATAGAACTAATTCAATGAAATCACGCCAGAAAGGACATTTAATAAAATAAGTCAAGCTTCCCAACATCAAAACTATGTAAAGGCTTTTGTTCTTCTACAAAGACTGTAATCTTTACTCTTTCTAGCTATATTCTAACACAGTGTACCTAAAATATTATCATTGAATCATAGAGCCAATGGAAACATGACGAGCTTCTGTTTCAGCTTGGCTTGGAAACATTTTTGCAATCACATTGGATGTAAAGTAAAGTATAGTTCCCTTGAGGAAGTGCTCACAAAGTTCACAGCAGAAGCTAAGGTATCTGTCAAATTACCCTCAGTGACTTCTTTCACTTGAGTTCCTATTGAAAATAAATAAATGACCTAAAAATATGCAATGATAGGAGGTAAAACCAAGAAAAAGAAAACGTTTAAGCCTGACATCATTTAAGCTCTTATTATGCAACGTAATACTAAAGTAGGTCACAGCCAAAACAAAAAAAAACATAGCTCCTTGGCCCCTTGTATGTATGTAATATTTTCCTACTACTTATACAGCTTTTTTCCTTTTGGGTTTACTTCATAATTGTCTGAGGACTGGCATTTTACACTGAGTAGGTCACACCCTTTTGTCATTATACCATAGGCTGCATTCAAACTCACAACTCTACATGGTGAAAGCAAACCAAGTAAAACCAAGTAAAATGTCAAGCTTGGGGAAAAGAGAGAGGAAAAATGAGATAATGGACAAGTCCCTTTATTTATAACCTATTCCAAATCCTTCTAAATTCTGGGTTATATCTTTTTCATATTCAAGTTCCAATATGGTCAGTTGATATGCCGACATGAAGAGACACTAAAAGGCCTATTTATCAACAGTCTCATTTTAGTAGTTTTTTTTTTTTTAAACCACGACTAAACGTACTTTCTCTAAAACCACATATGTTATGAGATTTATTAAAATATCTGAACTGAAAAAGCAGGAATGGGAAAAGTTGCACAAAAACCAGCATCAAAAACACACAAAACCCTTCAAAACCACATATCGAAGAAAGATCTTCCAGTTGTAAAACGGACATCTGCCATGGACTTCTACATGATTTTGACAGGTTTTAGCTGGAGTATTTTCACATTTGGAATTGCAGCATAATAAATCCAGGAAAAGTCGTGCTTTTTTTTCCCATGACTTTCTAATTTTTGGCATCAAATAGTCACAGTTTAATAAATTGGCCCCTTACCCTTAAGAAACATGATGACCTCTAAGGGCAAGGGCAGAGTAGCGAATTAGAATACTTTTGAACACTTCGCTTCACCTATTGGATATTAATGAGGCAGATCGAAGGAGATGCGCTGAAATCAGCGGGTTCCAGGGGGTTCCATTTAAAAGTAGAGTTTCCACCTGTGTGTGGCTACACAAAGCCGAGCTGAGATCAGCCTGAAAAACTGTGTTTTTAAATGGAAGCTACTGATTTCAGAGCATCAGCTTCTCTCCTCCTCATTAATATTCAATAGGCAGAAATATGCTTTGAAAATGACCCTAATATGCTAGTCTGCCCTTGCCCTTAGAGTCCAAAAGTGCAGAAAAAGAATCTCTTTCTTTAAATGTATCCTCTGTAGTATATTAGTAGGCCTCTGTCTGCACTCTTTAACTTCTTCATCTGGGTTAGTTTCTATAATTAAAATCGGAGTTGGAACAGAAACTGAGTTTAAATCTGATCAGTAAGAAGAGAAAAGGGCAGTGCTTTTTAAGCCAAACCCCTAAATCTGTAGGAGTGAAGGATCAACAGGCTGGCAAAGGGGGATCCTACAACTACTGTAGCTCTCTGGGTCACAGAGACACACAGTACCCCCAACCAAAACAAGGTAGCAAGGTAGGGGGATGTCAACATTTTTCTATAGTAGGTGTCACCAGTTAATTTTTAGGAGGTTTCACCAATTTCATTCTGAAAAAAAATCCAAATCCAAAAAACATACATTTCTTTTCAAACATATTGTAATAAACTACAAACCAACTCAACTCAACCAGCCTAGTAGTTGATGCTGCCATTGAAGAATTATATTGGCTAATGGCAATGGTTACTGATTTTAGTGGATAGAGGGCCTGAAATCAAAACGCTGGAGGTGATATAAGATATTTAGGCTGGGTGCAACTAGTGGCAAAAATATTGGGCTTGCAGCTTCTTCAGTGATTGCCCCTGCTGGGGCTCTATGGTGCCTTGGAAGGCCCATTTTTAGTGGGGCACATCTGAAAATGTTTTAACTGGTCCTATAGGTACCCAATTATGGTTGATGTTGACAGATTCTTGGAAGCTTTGATCAAGTCTGTAGTTTATGTTAGCTTCACACAGCTTATTAAATGCAATGTAACAATGTTAAGTAGATATTGTAATAGCATGATTAGTAAATATCACTCCTGGCAGAAAATACCACAATTTCAATTCAATAAACATTGGACATTTTTTCGTCTGGTAAAAACACTTTCAATTTTGTCCTCAAATCGTTTTTGATATATATTCAAATACGAGAACTTGGCTCGGGAGATACTTTTGAATCCTTTTGATGTATGGAATGATTCACCCTGAATTACCCTTCATCAAAAACCAAATATCACTTCATTTGGCCGGGGACCAAGCAAAATATACAGGTATCAAATAATAGCCTTCAGCAAAGGCCTTTTAATAACTAGATCATTTCTATGACTATTTTTCATGCTTTTGCTTGTCATCATTTTTCTCCTAGATTTTTATGTATGTATGTACTAAGAGCTTCCGGTATTTGTTTTGATCTCGTAAAAAAAAGTATATTACTTTTATCTCCTTTTACTCATAATTCTATTTATTTGGGGTAAATACTTGAACAGTCTCTGCAGTCTTCTGTTACATAAGAGATCAGGTTTTTATTAAGTACTGTATGTTGATGCATGTAATGTGAATTGAGTTAGTTTCAAAATTTCTTATCTTTCTAATTTTGCTAAGGTATCCCCAAGTTGCCAGTATAATAACACTAGAAACCATGTTTTTTATGTAGAGCATTTATTGACCCCAATTATTAGCTTTTCACATAGGCCAGTGATTGGTGCCTGCTGATTGGATGATATATATATATATATATATATATATATATATATATATATATATATATATATATACTGTCGATATCAAATTGTTTTTATTATGTGCAGCTGTACATCCAACATTTTGACCCCACTTTAGGGCCTTTCTAAAATTTGTAGTGATGGGCGAATTTATTCAGTAGGTGCTGCAGGCAAATACATTCGGGAATCAGCCCATCGGCGTCGAAAATGAGCCCGTCACTAAAAATTTGACTTGCAAGAAATTGTAGTGCTGAAGTCCTTCTGAAGACACAAATATATACATATATACCTGTAGAAAACATTGCACCTTTTATTATATAACCCCCATGCGTGAATGGTCAGAGTTTAAAGACTTGCTCAACAAAAAGGGTTTGATGTAACTCGTTAACTCCTCATATACTGCATAAGAATCAGGCCCTATGTGCTGGACTCAGCTACATAACAAAAATATGTTTCTTACAAACATATGTACCATGTTACTTTGCATAAGCCAGCACATGCTTGAAAAAAACACGTCCAAACTTAAACAATGAAACATGGAACCCACCATCAAATCCTAGTGCTGCTTGACCCACTGGCTATTGTGACCATGATAAAGATAGTTAGAAAACATAACTCCTAGTTAAAGGGCACCTATCACCTATTAGTACATTTTTACATTTATGATAATCTTGGTAGATGATGGTAAAATACCCTCATTGGAAATTGAGCCGAGGGGCCTAGATTTTCCAGTATAATCAGCTTTGATTATGATAAAGTTATTTCTTCTTGACTATGAAGATTTTCATTCATCCAGGTCATAGTATATCTAGTATAGGTCAATCTAAAAACAACTGGACTTGCTGAGTAATCAATGAAGGACTGAAGAAGCTGCTCGGATGAGTAGTGAAACGTCTTCATTGATTACTCAGCAAGTCCAGTTGTTTTTTTTTTTTTTTAGATTGACCTATACTAGATATATTATTTCTTCTTGTTTTCTGTTTTTTTCCGCTATACACAAAACTGACACCATAGGGTCTAAATAAGGCATCTGAGTGCTCTTGCTGAAGTATACCATAAAGTCAATTTACTAATCCGTTAATTACTGCCTTATATACAGCCTGATGATACATATCTAAGAGAAACAATATTGCTGTATAAATAGGATAGTATACAGTCTCACGTTGCCTGCTTCTGGGCTTTACCTACACTTTTTGAGCTTCTGGTAACCAGAAGCTGCCGCGCTGGATGCTCCATGAGGGGCACTGGCATGTTGTAAGCTCCGTTCTTGGAAAGTCTTTCACTATTCATTGTGTTTGAGAATACTCAGCAGAATGAAATCATTTTTCCTCTCCAGAGTGCAGGTTTATTTATCTGTTTCAGCTTCTATATAATGATCCATCTGTGTTACACTGGGAAAATAATCAGCACTCACATGTTACTGATGAGCTTTGAGATCACATTTAAAACTAGCGCAATATCTTTCCAACCTCTATTAGTTGGTGCAAAATTACCTTCTTAATGACTAACCTCTGGCATTCTAAATTACTCATCCTGGAATCCTCCTAAATCCAACAGCTATTAGTAGTGATTGCTGGAGTGAAATAGCATAATAGTGCTTCAAAAGTACCCCAGGCAGGCGCATATTTCAGCTACGAAGAGCACTGGCTCAAGGTCTGAGGTTAGTGATTATAATCAAAAGGGGCCCCAGCAGTAGTTATGTCTTTACTTTACCTTTAAACAGTAGTGATGGGTAAATCTGTGCAGTTTCGCTTTGCCAAAATATTTGTGAATTTAAAGTGAAATTTGCGAAAATGGCAAAAAATTATTATTCGCAAAATTAATTGAAGTAAATGGGCATCAAAATAATTCTAATGCGTGTCAATTTTGACGTTAGCATCAATTTTTATAAGCGTGACTATTTGGTCTACATGAATTAAAGTCAATGGGTCGTTTTTTTGACAGTGGATTTTTTACCGGCGAATTGTCACCACAGTTTCGTGAATTAGTTCTCTAGCGGCATAACACGGAAATTCGTCGTACCGTATATACTCGAGTATAAGCCGACCCGAGTATAAGCCGAGGTAACTAGTTTTACCTACAAAAACTGGGAAACCTGATTGACTCGAGTATAAGCCTAGGGTGCTAAGAGAGACCAACCGGCAATCAATAATATGATATACTGTGCCTGGTGTATGTCCCACCGACAGCTGTTTGGCAGTGCAACTCCCTGCACCCACAGTTGACAGGCAAAGATTTGCAGGTTTGTCAATCCAGAATAATGTATTTAACCCATCCTCAGGCATCCTGCATTGCTAAGGGCACCTGTTACCCTATATCCAGTTCTGACAGACAGGGAAGGGTGGGGGTGCTGGGAGTTGCAGGTAACAACAGCTGGGGGTGCTGGTAGTTGCAGGTAACAGCAGATGGGGACATGACATATTTATTCAATTCCTTTCCCATCTCCTCATTGTCAGGGGTCCTCAGTTCTCAATCTCTGACTGACAGGGAAAGTGGAGGTGCTGGGAGTTGTAGGATTAGGAAAGTCTCTGGTTTATTCAGGTACTTTCCCTCAGACAGAAAGCCCTGTACTCCTCAGTCCTGCATTGCTAGGGTGCCCACTGCTGGTCCTGTTCTTGTCCCAATCATGTCCCTGAGTATCACAGCTGAACCTGCCATTCCCTCGGCAGAACAATAATAACAACCACTTCTACCCTGTATGTCTCTCAGCGGCCCAGGCGCGACTCGCCTCACAACAATTTGTGATACTTCGGGTACCTTAATGCAGTCCAGCTGCTTTATTACATGGTCCCATGGGCCCCACTTCGGTTCCCGTCCCGCTCGGATTTCAAGCTCGGCGCCATCTCCTCACCCGGTGCCTTCACTTCCGGCAACAAACCACACACTCTTTTCCAGCCCAGGCGCGACTCGCCTCACAACACAATTCACAATTTGTGATACTTCGGGTACCTTAACGCGGTCCAGCTGCTTTATTACATGGTCCCGCAGGCCCCACTTCGGTACCCGCCACCCGATAGGATTTCGAGCTCTGCGCCATCTCCTCAGCCGGCGCCTTCACTTCCGCGCAACAAACCACACGACTCCTCCCACGTCACTCTCTGATTCGCCGATACAGCTGGATGTCAAACTGGCCTAAAAGGACAAACTAATAGCCAATAGGAATGCACAGTATATTACCGTAACTATGCAACGAACCCCACAAGTGTGTCGGAAGCAGGAACGAGGCAGCTGTGTGGGGCACAGGAGGATTTCTTCAGTGCAATTGATGCAGTTTGGGTGACTGACTCGAGTATAAGCCGAGGTAGACTTTTTCAGCACATTTTGGGTGCTGAAAAACTCGGCTTGTACTCGAGTATATACGGTAAATTCGTCTCTGGCAAATTAATTTGTCCATCACTATTAAACAGTGCTTAGTGACTCACTTGCCATTTAACCCCATACAAGTCAATTTGTTAATGAATATGAAATATAAAATATTTTTATAGGGGGTACCAATCATGTTTGCCCTCTGACATTAAGGGGCAAATTTACTTAAGGTCGAATATCGAGGGTTAATTAACCCTCGATATTCGACTGTCGAAGTTAAATCCTTCGACTTCGAATATTGAAGTCGAAAGATTTAGCGCTATTCATTCGATCGAACTAAAAATCATTCGATCGAACGATTAAATCCTTTGAATCGTTAGATTCGAAGGACTTTAATCCATCGATCGAACGATTTTTGTTCGACCAAAAAAAGATTGCTAAGCCTTTGGGGACCATCCACATAGGCTAACATTGACTTCTGTAGCTTTTAGGTGGCGAACTAGGGGGTTGAAGTTTTTTCTTAAAGAGACAGTACTTTGACTAACGAATGGTCGAATAGTCAAATGATTTTTAGTTTGAATCGTTTCAGTTGAAGTCATAGTTGAAGGTTGAAGTAGCCCATTTGATGGTCGAAGTAGCCAAAATAACTCGAAACTCGAAATTCGAAGTTTTTTTTCCTTTATTCCTTCACTCGAGCTAAGTAAATTGTGTGTGCAAACAATGTAAATAATTGTTATTCTACTAAAAAAAAATCTTTTCTTGCAACATTTGGAAAATTAGTAAGAATTGTGAAATAGTTACAAATCTGCCTTTTTTTACACATAAGTGTAAGTTTCTTGTTATGAGCGACTCACTGAACACACAAGAATCTGCCACCTGGATGGAATGCTGCCAAGTAGCTGTGGATATAATTAAAAACTCCTGTTGAATGTTTTCGGAACAGTGACATTCATCATATTACGACTTGCATTTAGGGAATCGGTAATTTACAGTTTCTTCTGTCACAGTCTGGGATTCTGTTTTAAATCAGTCCAACTGGTAGTGTGGCTTTTTGTTTGTTATATTTACTCTTGCCTCTGTTTATTTTGAATGCTTGAGCTTGTATTTAAGCTTTAATGTCCCATAGGGAAAGCCTTCATAAAGACAATTATCATTATGTTACATTTATGCAGTGTCCAATGTCCTTAATGGATCAGACAGGCACATGCAACCCACAATAGGCAGCCTTGTAAAAATATTTGTGCTTGTACTGTTCCTGGCTTCCATATTAACAAAAGTGAAACTTTGTGAAGACATGATGTTCCTTGCACTCTTGGGAAACACAGAGTAAAAGTTGTAATAGTAGAAACTCATGCAACTTGTCACTCTGGTCTATAGGGACAGCGATGATAGGAACTTTATGTCAGACAAATCAAACTAATACAACCAGATATTAACCTAGCCAAACAGAATATGACTGAGATGTCTAATAGATCTGTGCAGATGTATATACATTTATTTATAATCAATAAAATACGCCCTATTGTAAGATATACGGATATTGTAAGTCACAGAGGAGTTCCATAACCATATACAGGTCATAGAGCTCCAAGGTGACTTCTAATAGCCTCATATTATACAACAGGGGGTATTTAATTTATTATAAAGTTTCAGTGAGTCAAGTGATAGAAATGACATCACTAAGCCCCATTTATAAAGATATAATTGACAGGAGATTCATGGCTCTTGTGTGTTATATAAATATACCTACACACAAAGGCCAAATGGATTTTTTTTGAATGTATCATTGAGAGACCCCACAGGCAGAGCAGAAAATGAAGTGGTAAATTTAACTTCCTGAAACATTGGTGAAATACACTGTATAAGTTCAACATAAGTAAACAATATTTTATATAGGTATTGGACCTGCTATCCAGAATGCTCCTGATCTGGGTGCTTCCAGACTGGGGATCTTTCCGTAATTTTGAACTTCATACCTTTCGTCTACAAGAAAATAATTTAAACATATAATAAACCAAAAGGTTTTACTTCCAATAAGGATTAATTAAATTTTAGTTTGGATCAAGTACAAGGTACTGTTTTATTATTACAGTGAAAAAGGAAATAATTTTTTAACAAATTGCTTTATTTGTAGTCATTCCTTAATTCTGAGCTTTCTGAACTATGGGTTTCCGGATAACGAATCCCATACCTGTAATAATGAAGTTTACACCTGCACCTTAATTAAAAGATGTATGAATATCTCGCATTGCCAACACCACTAATCTACTTTATCTATGTAATGTATTGTGACTGGCTGTTCATGTTATTCTATAACAAAGTACCTTTGAAAACTCACAAAAGTAAACTAATTAGTGAGCCAATAAAGGCATCATTATGGTCATTGGTCAGCACATGTCCACAATTTACCTGACAGCAGTACCATAGATCTGGAGGCAATGTGTCGAAAAATCTGCAACTGAAGTGAGTTTATCTACTTACTTTGAGGTTATTGGGGGGAATGTAATTTAAGTCGCAAAGAGCAAAACAATTAGCACCAATAAGAATAAAAATCCACATCTCACAATGTAATATTGTTCCTTAAACTGTTATTGCATTGTGAATTTTAATTGCACACTCTTAAAAAGTGCTTGAAAGTGTCACAATCTTTTGGAGCAAATATAACGATTTTTTCAGTATGAAGTTTTATTACATTTTCTGCGCATTGGCGCAAACTATAAAATTCACAAACGGTCTTCCACTGTCGGAAGTGGTTGCTATACAGTTTCCGGGTTTGCCAAAGCAATATTAAATTCTCGCAAAGCAAGATTTGTTCACACAAAGGCATAGCTTTTCACATTGCGAATAGTTTTTCCGTTACCGACTTTTATTAGATTACCCCGATTGACTCTCTAGGCAATGTTCTCCAATTCAGTGTCAGACCGAGGGGTCCAAGGCTTACCGGGACTGCCTCCTCAGGGATCAGGCTCAGCTAGGGTTGCCACCTGGCCAGGGTCGGACTGGGGGGCCCGGGGCTGACCGGGACTGCTGTCCAGGGGCCCCCCTCCGGCCCCCCGCCCCCCTTACTAAGACGCGTCGGCTCAGCGAACAAGCCGCTCGGCACGCATGCGCAACATCACCACTCGGCGAGGAAATTCTAAATATCTGGAGCAGGGTTCTGGCCCGGCAGGGGCCCACGAGGGTCGAGGTCCACCAGGTTTTTTCCCGGTGTCCCACCGGGCCAGTCTGACGCTGCACCTGGCCGGTATTTTACCACCCAACCTAGCCACAAACCCCCTCCGACCTCTGGGCCGTGCACCTTATTTTATCGTATTGTTGCCACATTGGGGCCGGGGTTGAGGTAAGAATGCAGTGTTATGGGCGGTGAGCAGGTCTGGGTCGGCTGGGCCCACTGGGTTTTTTCCCAGTATCAAGTCCAACCCTGCTCCACTGGATATAATGAAAGGGGTAAAATAAGGTGTAGTCCTTCGCTAGGTTAATAAAGGCAAATCATGTGTATTTGACTTATTTTAAGCCATGCAAGATGCATATGAAAAGTCCTAAAAACGCATTATAGATTTGACACATGTTACATAGCTAAGAAGAAGGGACTCACTTTCAAAATACAGGTATGGGATCTGTTATCCAGAAACCCATTATCTCAACAGCTCAGAATTATGTGAAGGCCATCTCCATTTTCATCAAATAATTCACATTTCTAAAAATTAGCCACCTTAAACCTGCCGAACTGCTGTTTTAGCCTATTGGGGACGTCCTGGAAACAATTTGGAGTTCAGACATCCTGAAAATCGAGTTTTTTTTGGTGAAAAAACACGAATCGAATTTGAGTTTGCATTTTTTTAAAAAACTTTGATCTTTTTTTTCGAATTTCGAGTTCAAGGGAGTTTTTACAAACTTCCATAAACTCGAAATTCGACCCTTGATAAATCTGCCCCTGAGATTTATAGAGCTGTAACTGAAAAACTGCCAGATGCCCAAAGTATAGACATTTGTATTTGAAATACAGAATATATATTGTGCTAGCTAAAGGATCCATTATCCAGAAACCCATTATCCATTAGGCCATCTCCCATAGACTCTATTTTTATCAAATAATTCAGATTTTTAAAAATTATTAACTTTATCTCTGTAATAATAAAACAGTGCCTTGTACTTGGTCCCAATTAAGATATAATGAATGCTTATGGGTGGCAAAACAATCCCATTGGGTTTATTTAGGAGCAGATTTATTAACGGTAGAATTTCGAATAAAAAAAGATCAACCTAAATTTATTTTAAAGTTTTTTTTCAGGTGAATTGGCCTTTTTCATTTGAATTAGAATCATACGAATCAAAGTAACATCGTATTCAATCTAATTTGATTCAAAGTTTTTTCCAAAACAAAGTTTGATTTTTAAAAGTCCATCAATTGACTCCAGATAGGTTCTAGGCGGTCCCCCATAGGCTAAAACAGCAATTCAGCTGGTTTTAGGTGGCGAATGGTCAAAGTTGAAGAGAATATTTGAATATTTTTCAAAATCAAACCGAATTTGGATGTTTCCCTATTCGAAGTACACAAAAAGTAGCTCGAAATTTTAATTTTTTTTTCATTCGAATTTTCACTTTGACCCTTGATAAATCTGCCCCCTACTGTTTAAATGATTTTTATCAGCCTTAGGGCATGTGGATCCAAATTACCAAAAGATCCATTATCTGGAAAACCCCAGGTCCCAAGCATTCTGGATAACAGGTCCCATACCTGTATACACATATGTACAGTAGGGGTAGGGCCAGTCTGTTGGTGAATGCTTTGGTTAGGAGACACTTTTCCCATGATACTGACACCCGGCTGGGTGGTGCCTGGCAGCTACAAAAAATAAAATAGTAAGGAACAGCCATAATGGGGAGTTTACCTTAATTTGGGGTTAGGTTCTTTAGTAAATTTGTGATCATTTTGTGAACATGTGACTCCAAAGTATTTTACAAAAAAACATGAATACTCATGCAATACACTCTTTGTCAAAATTTTGTTAATTTCAATACTTAATGAAAGAATAATTTGAAGAAGTTTAGTTAATCATGGTTACCTGGAGTATTTCTTAATTTAGAATATCAAGGAGAAAGTATCTTGAACTCTCCCTTAGCCACAGAAGGAAAACTAGTTTTGACGCTTGCTTTTCATTACCCGGTGCATTAATATGATATTTATTTATGAGATCCCACATATTTAGATCAACTTCATCCTGCCTTGAAACACCCTAAAATATTACATTTTCATTCAACTGCTTCAACTCATTCCCAGGTAAAGCACAATGGGCTGTGGAATATTAGCCAGTCTAGCGTGGTGGGATCCAGGCTTCATCGCTGAAAAGGAAGAGAAAGAGATCAGTGATTTTTTCATGAAGCGACATGTAGCACTGTACTACCTTGCCTCGAGTGAAATTGAAATAGCAGCCAGAGACGAAGCCTCGTGTGATGAATACACATGTAAAAAAAAAAGGAAGATAAATGTCACATGAGAATCTCTTCACATGTTCAGACCTGTGTGTGGCACAGAAATTAAGAGAAGACTGTAAAGAGCAAGCAGAATACTTTGTTAAATCCACAGCAGTTACAACTGAGACAGTGGAAATCCAGTGTGTTTGAAACAAAACTATCTAGAGCAAAATAGTGTCGTTTCAGTATTTTACTGTACCGTTAATTCCCATTTACTGATGGCCAAATGGTTATCCCACCTTCTATTATAAGATGATGGAGTAATGACGTTCTGATTATGCAAGAGGTCGTCTGTGATTCTGCAGCTACAGGTATGGGACCTGCGGTTTTCTGGATGGGTTTTCCGTAAGTTGGATCTCCATACCTTAAGTCTGCTAAAAATGAAATGAACCCAATAGGATTGTTTTCCCTTCACTAATGATTAATTACATCTTAGTCAGGATACAATGTTTTGCTTTTTAAATACAGAGTTTAAAAATGTTAAATTATTTGAATACAATTGAGTCTATGGGAGATGGCCTTCCTGTAATTCAGAGCTTTCTGGATAACAGGATTCCAGATAATTTGTGCCAAATCAGTACAATGTTCTGCTACTAAACAGTGTCAAATTGGCCCCCCAGCTGCAAATTATTCTGAACCGTGGATATCTTCTGCATGCCCTCCGCATGCGCATGGACGCAGGCATGCAGATGCACGCGCACACTCATGCACGCTTGTAAGTTTTTCCGGAGTTGCAGCAGATAAAAGAGGGAGTGCAGGAGCGGGTCTGGGCCAGCGGGGCCGAAAAGAGCCTGGACCCACCGGGTTTTTTCACGGTGTCCCGCCGGCCCAGTCCGACCCTGCTTCTAAAGCCGCTCTGAGCTAATGAAAAAAAGTCATATATGAAATAAATTAAAAAGAATTTCACATTTCACACTGTAATATTTTTCATTGAACTTTTTAAATCCTGCTTAAAAAGTTACAGTTTTTGGTGCAATAATAATTAATGTATAATTAAGACGTTTTATGAAACGCAGTGTGGATTGGTACAAACTACACGCTACGCTAAATTTGCACAGCAGAAAAACAGTTTAAACAAAGTAAACATTGCATTGAGTATATTTTCCATTACCAAATTTTATTACTTCCCCCCCATAAGGCCCTAATGACATCTGCAAATTGTTTGCAACTCTGAGTCGAGTCCTGCTGACTCTTAATCTGGTTAGATTTGCAGCATACAGGGGAAACGTTTTCTCTTTGTGCATGGTGAATTTATGGGGCCACTAGGTGACTAAACTGCCAACGAAAAGACTGAGTTTTGTCGTTTGTGCCAGGATGCAATGTATATAATAAATTAATATTTTCGGTAAAGAGAAAACTATTCAAATGAAAGAACTACAGTAAAGGGAATGCCCTTCTGAAGAAGTACATCAATAATGACCTTGTTTCAAAGTACATAGTATATTGGCAACAACATAAAATTGATTGCTGTTTGTTTTGGTCTAATATGTCAATAAAAAAAAAAACTTAAAAAAAATATGTATGTTTTTCCTTTGGAAGTTAAGCTTCTTGCCAGTCTATGAAACACGTGAAGTAACTTGCTTTTGAAGAGAGTGAAGGTGGTTGTGTCTCTATCCATACCTGTAAGATTTATGGGTGACATGAGAAACAGAGATTTTCTACTCCCCCAGGTACATCAGGGGTGTTATTTACTTAACTCCAAATGCAAAAATCACGAGAAATTCATGATTTTTTTTTTTATAAAATCGGACTTTTAAAAAAATCACGAATTTTTCGGAATTTATTAAACCCCGAAGATGGAAAAGTCAGAATCTGAAAATCAATCATCTCAGTTATGCCTCTTGGTCATTTTACAGTGATACTGCCGGTTTAGAGAATAATAACTAGTGATGGACAAATAAATTCGCCTGGCATGGATTTGCGGCGAATTCCCGCAAGAATTACACAGTGAAAATTCGCAGGCGTCAATTTCCGATTTTCAAGATTTTTTCATGAAAAGGTTCGAATTGCTCAATTTTTTAGTGAAAATGTTCTAATTGCTCTATTTTTTCGTGATAACGTTCGAATTTCACGATTTTTTTGTGAAAACTGTAGCATTTCATGATTTTTTCATGAACATTCCGATTTCACGATTTTTCATGGATTTTTCATGAATTTTTCGCTGTTTCGTGAATTTTGTGGGAAATTCGCTCATTTTCAGGTGAATCGAAGCGGGAGAGATTTGCCCGTCTCTAATAATAACTCTATAAAATATGCATTTCTTTATATGATGTCATGAGGAGACATTCATTTGCATATTGCAGTGCCTTAAGGCCCTCCAACTATCATCATAGCATCTTTATTGATCTCTGCTACCCTCGTTCATCATTCTTCAAACCTATTATTGGGAAGCAGACTACTCCAATTAAAATCCATGCAAAAATGCAGATATGAGGGGGCATTTATGACCTCTAAGTGTAAAAGTTGGGAGTGATGCAGCTGCATGTTGCATTTCCCTGTTGTAAAATTGCTGAAGGTCTCTACACTCCATGGCTACACCCTTGAATAGAATTCTATCTTCATCCAGAAGTACTCTATTTAAGACGGGCGGGTGTGGGTGGTATGTAGGTGTCACTCTCCCACTGCCTACTCATCCCCTCACTTGTGTGTGTGATTCAGATGCTTGAGTTAGGGAGCGGCAGAGGATGCAGACTGCAACACAACCCTGTTGAGAGTAGGTGGTAAGGATAGGGATGACCTGCACTCTCTGATGCTGCACTGTCCATGTCCACATTATACCAGATTGTATAGCTCAAGCATTAAATCAGGGCATTTGTGTTCTTCCACTTCGACTTCGATATACGAAGTCGAAGGATTTTAATTCGGCAGTCGAATATCGAGGGTTAATTAACCCTCGATATTCGACCCTTGATACGTCTGCCCCGTAATTTTTATGCAATTAAAACTTGCTTCCAAGCCTGGAATTCAAAAATAAGAACCTGCTTTGAGGCCACTGAGAGCAACATCCAAGGGTTTGGAGAGCAACATGTTGCTCACAAGCTACTGGTTGGGGATCACTGTTCTAGAGTAAACCAATTGGCCCATGCCATAGTATTCATCAGTCCTATGACAGGAAAAAAGAACATTTGTATTGTGTTGTAGCATATCATAGGTAGAAATGATATCCTCAAGCAAACTAAGCAGTCATTTTCTTCAAAACCATAAATATTCAGAATTCTTATCATAGTTTGAAAATGCATGCTGATATGGTGTAACCAGTAGGCAGTAGCAGACGTTAATACTTTTTTAGTTAGTTTTCAATATCATGCCAGTGTCCTCTCCAGGAACCTATTTCAAAGGAAGGGCACTTTTTTCTTTAAAAAAAACCTTCTTTAGCCAAGCAGTTTGATGCTTTCTGAAATACACAAATCTTTCACAATACACACAACTTCCGCAGCTGCTAATGGAAGATGCTAAAGACTGTGCCGTCAATTATTAACTATGAGGTGGGGCACAGAATCCTTAAACCAAAGGCCTGGGACTAATAATTTCCAATAAAGGAAGACTTGCACTAGCTGACCAAATCTGTAATTTTTGGATGAATATCAAATCCTCCTCAAAAGATTTGGCCAAATACCGTTTGTGGATTCAGAGCACTTCTAGAAGGATATTTAGAGGCACTTTTAAAAACTCCCATGAACTCAAAATTTGACCAATCGAAATCTATTTAAAAAAAAATTCTACAACTTGGGTGAATAGGATCAATTGGAAACTTGAATCTTATTTAAATCAAATTGGATTCGAGTTTTAAAAACTTGATTCGAGTTTTTTTTCTCCGAAAAAAACTTGAATGTCAGGAAAGGTGCAAACAACTGCAAATTTATCCCAGGACATCTCCCATTCACTAAAACAGCAATTCGGAAGGTTTTAGGTGGCGAATAGTGGAATTTGAATTCTTAAAGGTATGATAAATCTCAAAAATCGAATTAGAATTTTTTAAAAAAAACTGATATAGAATTTTAAAAATTCCCTAGTCTGATTTGACAGTTTTGGCCATTAAAAAACTCTAAATAATTTGAAATTCAAGATTTATCATACTCTGCACCTTTAAGGACTCAAGTTTGACAAGCAGTGGCTGGTTTTTGTGCTTCCCTACAGATTTGTTGACTATATTTAATGTGATATCCATAATAATACCCACATATTTCCTTAAGCAATCTCCTGAGATTATGTTGCATTTTTCACTCTGCAACAGCATATACATTGCCCTATCTTGAGAATATCCTTTCCACTGTTGTTTTCTTCCAAACATGCTGTTTTTTTTCCTGGCAAAAGTTTTTTGTTTGTTTTTTGGAGAAACAAAATGCCTGGCAAACTTTTAGTGCAAGTTCATTAAATTTTCATCCAGTACAGTTTTGTTTCACTGCAAAACTGTATCAAGTGAAAACATCCACTTATCCCTATAACCAATCCAAGAAAAGTAAATCTATATTTCATCCAAAACGTAAACTGAGCAATAATTATGGGCGAAACACATTAAGTCAATGGGTGTCAAAATAATCTTGACACGTGTGAGTTTTGAGGCTCGTCAATTTTGATGCGAGCGTCAATTTTTATATGCGCGACTATTTGGTCCAAATGCATTAAAGTCAATGGGCATTCAAATAATTTTGAAGCGCAATGATTTTTATGTGCGTGACCATTTTTATGTGGGTGACCATTTTTATGTGCGTGACAATTTTGACACGCCTGAATTTTTTTAGCCACGGCAGATTTTTTGAATGCGGCTGACTTTTTGACGCGCCTGATTTTTCACAGGTGAAATTGTCGCTGCAGTTTTTCAAATTAATTCGCTTGCGGAAAAACACGGAAATTCACCGAAAATTTGTGTCTGGCAAATTTAGTCGCCCATCACTACTCAGCAATTAAAAGCTGCTATTCTGCTGTGATTTCACAACTGAACCTTAGAAATTTCTGTTGCTTAGCAAGTTAAACTCTTAAATACCTGCTTCACTGACAAGATAATCCTATAATCCTTGTTAGACATCAGAAAACAAGGAATAATCAGTTGCGCCTCTCCAAAATGTTATTAATTATGCCTAGAAAAAAAGAAATGTTTTTTTTTCTGAGGTTTAATAAGGCACTTTTGTACAAATGTAGTATTAATTCTATAAGGAAAGCTGTATAACTCCTTCAGTAATTACTGTTGTATCCATCCCCTGCTCCTTATTTTTATGTGATAATGTAATCAAAGGGAAAAGCATTTTAATTTTATAAAAGTTATAACCCAATTTGAACCAGGTTTAGAAATCCATCGCAACCAATCAGTAAATAATGTTTATTGTTCGAAAACAACAGTAGTACAGGTATGGGATCTGTTATCCAGAATGCTTGGAACCTGGTATTTTCCAGAATTTGGATCTTCATACCTACTAGTCTACTAGAAAACCATTTAAACATTAAATAAACCCAATAGGCTGGTTTTGCTTCTAATAAGGATGAATTATATCTGGATAACAGATCCTATACCTGTAATGAATTGAAAGTCTCAAACTTTGACCAAACATATTACCCATAGAAACCATTACGATGTATTCTTTAAACTGGTGACCGGACAACGTTACTTGATAGTGATTGGGGACTGCTGCCCATACCTGTATGTATTGGAAGTGACATTTGGATCCACCTATTAACTGAAAATATAAATGAGAGATAATCCCTTCAGAGCACATTGGAAGCCTAAAGTGAGATTCAAACAGTAGTCCTCCAATGTCAGCCAATTTGTGGCTGTGAGATCAGACGAAATGTGCAGTTTGACAATAATGAAAATACTCTAAGGAGCTTTAGTAAATCCTTGGAGGGTGTAAAACGCTTCATTCCACTACGGGTAAGGAAGTCATATATGAATGAGAAATTATAGGTTGTCCACCAGGAAAATGAAGAGGAGCAGTGATGAGCGAAAAATTCCTGAATTTTCAAAAAAAATTCCGAAACAACAAAATTTCACGAAACACATTGAAGTCTATGCTCTTTTTTACATGTGACAATTTTTTACAGGCGCAACAATTTTTATCGCTCCAAATGCATTAAAGTCAATGGGCGTTTTTTCTTATGGGCGCTTTTTCACAGTGAATTTTCCGAGAATCCATGACTAGAGAATTAATTCGTTCATCGTCACTAAAGCGGAGATTATGCCCATATGAAAATGAAGGTTACCAAGAATGGGTTGAAAAAACTATATGACTTGAAACATATCTTTAACCTAGGACCAGAGTCTTGGGTGGAATATTATAACCAGATTTTTTAATATGATTTTGTCTATTCTGTGCGGGATCCCACGCAAGGCTGAAATCTTAAAAGGAGCAGCACAGGCACACAAGGAAGCATGAACCACCTGCACTCAGCTAACTACTGTATAGTAAGTGATCAGATGAGGAACCTGAAGGCCAACTTGCTGAAGAGAGAAGGTTAATCACCCAATGATATTTATTATCTTAATCCAATTTTATAAGTGCCTTTAGGAGATGTGGTTTTTCTTTGATAAAATTACCCATACTGCAATGTGGTCCAAACAGGAAATTCAATTTGCCTGAAAATTCTGACGTGCAGGAGGATAGTTTAAATTGTATAATTGTATAAATTAGTATATGATTTGGTAATCCTAACACCTAAATGACAATCACAATTTCTGGAAAAAAAAAACCCCCACAATATTATGCAATGTGTGAGACTGGGTCAGTATACAAAACCCTGAGAGCACCCAGAAAAGTACCGGCAATATTAAATCTAGGATTATTACATAAGGGCATGACAAGGTATTAAAGTCTTTATAGATATCAAGCATTATAACTCAAGTCAAGAGTTGAGATCTGGAGGTGTTTGTGACTTCAGTAATATTAACTAATCTTCATATAGGATCCAATGTTTGACAGCCAGGAATGTTTACTTAACTTGGAAGCTAATACTTCATAAAACTGTCACATTAACATTTAATGCTATAGGATGACAACTTTGGATAGAGGAGAGGTCTTTATTAGGTTCAGGCAAGAAACATTAGCCTGTAGCTAATTCTGTGTCCAAAGACCACATCATTAATACAAGGTTGCTAAATAGGGAACTAAGAGATCACTGACTAGGGGGAAGCCCATTTGGACCTGGTTTAGAATTGTTTCTCAGTTGTTTATGCAGTGGTGTAACTAGCTGGGGCGGGGCCCGTATGCAGGATAGACATCCATAGACATATGACTTTTTTGAAAGATTTCTTGAAACAGTTTGAAAACCACAGGGTAACTTGTAATCCAAATCCATATATTTTTTTGGAAAGCAGTAAACATTAAAACAATTGATTAAATGAGCCACTCAGCGCAAAAAAAAAAAAATTCAGTATTGTGTAATACTAAACATTTAGGTAGTGTATTGTATTTAATAGTGGACAGCACAGTAGTCCTTTGAGGGTCCATTAGACCTCCAAGCATATCCTGCTTCAGGGATCTTAACGTGTAAATACCAGTCATCCTTTAAACATGGTCCTCTATTGCAATGACAAAATAACTGAGCCAAAAAGAAATTCATAACGTGGAGTAATGTCATGCACAGTTGCTTTCCTTTGTTTTCTGTACCAGTAAGATTACAATGAATATGTTCTTTATAAGCATGCAAGGTCAATGATTTTCAGACATCTTGGCTTCAAGTCTCCTGCTTTGACTCCTATTATTTGGTCTCCCCACAGTTCATAACAAGCTTACAGATAAATAAGAACTCCCTTTCACTCCAAGAGCAAATAAACATTTAGGGGCAGATGTATCAAGGGTCGAATTTCAAAGTTGAAAATACTTCGAAATTCGACCATCGAAGTCGAAGTTTTTTTTCATCGAATTTGGCCATTTGCGGTTGAAGTAAAATCCTTCGAATCGAACGATTCGAAGGATTTCAGCGATCGATCAAACGATTTTTCTTCGACTTTAAAAAACTTAGAAAACTGCCTAGAAGATCCCCATAGGCTAACATAGCACTTCGGCAGGTTTAATTTGGCGAAGCATTGAAGTCTAAGCTTTTTTAAAGAGACAGTTCTACGATTATCGAATGGTCGAATATTCGAACTACTTTACTTTGAATCAAAGTCGTAGTATCCTATTCGATGGTCGAAATATCCAAAATTTACTTGAATTTCGCATTTTATTACTTCAAAAATTCCCTCGAATTCACTTTGACCCTTAATAAATCTGCCCCTAACTCTAAATCTGATTCTAATTGACCTTCAGTGTGAGCACCGTATCTGCTTTTTTACCCAGAAAGAATGGGTTAATCTACCCAAATCTGAAAGTTACCCAACATTTTCCACTTACAATATGTTACATTATGTTTAAGCACCTTAGACCGTAACCAATCAACCTGCAAATATGTTAATACATGCAAGTAGTGATGGGCGAATTTGGGGCGTTTCGCCGAAAAATTAGCAAAATTCCCACGAAATTTGCGAAATGACGAATAATTCACGAAACGTCGTCGGCATCTAGTTTTTAACGCCAGCGGCATCCATTTTTTTCCCAATGCCGGCGGGAATTCGCCGCGAATTTGCGCCTGGTGAATAAATTCGCCCATCACTACATACAAGGTAACCTTATCTCAAACATTGTATCACAGGCTTTCCCAAAAGTTTTGTTACATTTTTTGTGTTTATCCCTACTTACATTTTCATATGGTAAGTGCACTGCCTTATACCATTCCTAAAAAAATTCATGCAGAATTATAAAATAAATAAAGCCATTATAATATGTTGTTAAAACTTGAATCATATTCTTCGAGAAACTTCCCAAGTGTGGAATGCAAGTCATAGATCTTGTTTCCTGTACTGAATAATGGTACCACACCTATTATTCTATATTACCCTGGCGCAATGCCTGATAATATGGAGAGAACAAAGATTGAAGATAGCAGTCTGGCTAGGATAAGATCCATAATTACATCTGGGTGCATCCCATCAGCTCCAGGTGCTTCATACTCTCTAACCTAACACAGTTTTTTTTTTTAGATTTCATGAGAAGTATTTAAGTAAGTTTAGGACTTTATGGATCTAATAATATGGAATATTTCCTTTGCCAGATTTTAGCTTTTTCTTCTGACTTGTTACATTTTCTTTAACTTTCTACATGTAAATATATTAATTATAGGATGATATATTAAAAACGAGGGTTGTGGGTGCGCTCCTAAGGCCATATAAAGACATATTTAAGTGCAATAATCCCCTGTCTAAATGATTCAATGAATATGCAGTGAATGAATATTTAAAGAAAAGAAAAACAGGGTTTTTTGTTACAAAGTCATGATCATAAAGTTGATAAGCCATCATACCACGTCAAGATAAACCCCATATGGCGGTCCCTAACTTGTTTACCTGAGCGTTGGTTTGGGCAGTCTCTCTTTTAAAAGCCGCATATGCAGGTGGCGAGGCAGGATCTAGTCCACAGATTGAAACCAAGCTTCAAGAGATTTTCACTCCAAGTAATGCTATTAAGCAGAGAGGTATGTGACCTTTTATATTTTCATCACAGGTAAACAAGTTAGGAAGCACGAAAATATCAGTAATGTCATTGTACTTTGTAGCCTTATGGATTGCTTTCAATGGAACTAGAGGTCGTAGACCAAACTGACCCAGACACTCTACCAAATCATCTTCATTATGAATTCAGAAAGGTAGTACTCTCCTGGTATCTCATTAAAGTAGTACTCTCCTGGTATCTGCCAAACCCTGACTCTCCTATTGGAGGGTTAAATGGCATTTGTCACCGCAGAGGATGTTTCCACTGCTTCCTCTTGTCATTGAAGCTTTTCTTTGTGCTCACCGTTAATTTGTGTCTGTATTTCACCCCATGCCTATAATCCATTTGGCTCCAGGCAGCATATTTTATCCTATCATTTAATAGTACAGAAGGAAAGGGGTTAAAACTGCAAACTACTTATGCAGTAAGCGGCTGCACTATTATTGGTGGTCGCATTACTTGGAAGCCATACTGGGAATGTTCAACAAATATAGACTTTAGAAGTGTCATGAAAACGGTGTAAATGAAAACAAATTGTATTTGTTGTTTAAATACCTTTAGTTTTTTGGAATTTATATCTGTATCCAGCAGGAGGAGGCCCACATGTGCCTCTTACTGACCCTAAGTATACATGAGGTTGGATACAGGTAGGGTTGCCACCTTTTCTGGAAAAAATACCGGCCTCCCTATTTATTTATATTTATCTTTTTTCCCTATTAATAACATTGGGATCAACCATAATTTTTACCGGCCAGTCTAGCTCTGATCTTGTTCCAATTGGGAATTAATGGAATTATTTAAAACGCAAAGTACCCCCAGCCTGAATGACCTGCAATTGGCTAAACAATATGCAAAGCTGGTAGATGTTTTTCACCACAAATTGAAAGCTGGTATTGCTGATTGAATACATATGCAACCAGCATTTCAGTTTCTAATATAAAACTGTCATATGTGTAAGATTTGTTATATAGAAAAATAGGAACCCTCAAAAGCTGAATTCCTTTTGCAAGGCACCATTTTCACTGCTCCTCCTAAATCTTCCAAGAGGTTAAGAATCCATCAATTAACATCGATGCTGCTTTGTTTGTTATCCACTCTTGCCGATCATATAATAAACAAACCAAGTACTTACTTTCAAAAAGCAATGGGATACGGTAGTTAGTACAGTCCATGATTTGTATGCCAGTAAAGATGACTCCATTCCCAACTGCCCTATTTAATTGCAAGAGGAAAGATGTTATCGTTGTGAGAGTAAAATGGTTTACAGATGTAAAAGCGGCCTAGCCTAGGACATGGAGTAAGATAATATGTGGGAAGGTGAATGCTGGGTCTTCTTGAGTGATCATAATTGATGGCTGCACATCAATTAGAGATTTGGCAACTAAATGAGTGACTGATGTAGAACATTCATTTTATGGCTTCAACAGTGAGTGAAACAGACACCACTGTGTGTTGTTACCTGCACATAAAGAAAGGAAATTGTATGTCTTTTACCTTCTACATGTATAGTGAAAATGATTTCCACTACTAGAGACTACAAAATCAAACTCATTATAGAAGCCTTGCCACATCATGAAGTAATAATCCCCGTAGCACTACCAATAGGTGGCACCACACTAATGTGGCGCAGAGGGAAAGCCTACATTTTTCTTGATTATATGATGGTGCAACAGTGCTGCCTATTGATGTGCTGATACTCTAGAAAAGCATTTTGTTTCCACAAAACCCTAAATGCCCCAAAAGTATTCCTTATGTGGACTTTGGTGCCCACTTATTTAAACAACTTAAATTATGTTAACTATGGTAATAAAAGGGCAAATCAGAAGCACTTTCCCCTGAGAGGGATTTGGTTGGTTTGCACCTAAAGGAAAACTTTATACCCAAAATGAATACTTAAAGGAGAAAAAAACCCTGAATAAAAAAAACCTTACCCCCCCTACCCTACATAGACCCGCTTTGCTCCTACCCCCCCCCCCAGGCAAATGCCCCTAACTCTTTACTTACCCCTGATTCTGTACAGCGGAGTTCACGGACGACATCTTCAGTTGCTACAGTAATCTTCGGAATGCGCAGTTGTTGCGATACAGAAAATCACTCCAACTGCGCATGCGCCAATTTACCCGTCTTATTCTGAAGATTACTGAAGAGAAGAAGATGATAAATAACATCTTGCATCTCCATTGCCCTCTTAATTCATTGAGAATTTGTGGGTCATATAATGTAAACATTTGTGCATCTTTATAATCTCTATAATCTCTAATGCAAAATAGCAGGTGTTTGTCTAAGCATGGTACAGCATTGCACCCTATTTATTACACCATAAGCGAAACACTGTCTTTGCCATTCCAACAGTTGCAGAACTACAGTGTCCAACAAGACCCACCAGCAGTTGGCATGGATAAGATTCCTTGTCCCTGGAAAAAAGGAGTTTAGGTATGTTATCATCCCCCAACTCAAATTCATATCAGCCAGTTTTTTTTTTTTTTAAAGAAATCATCAATTTGGCCATGTAATTGATTATCAATGAATCTTTCCAGTAAGAGTGCTGTAGAAGGGGCAAAGAGCTTGAAATAATAATTCACAGCATACTTCACAGAGGTGTTAGGAAAAAGTGCCACTACTGGGTGATCCTGCTGGAAGTTGGACCTGACAGTCATAGATCCTTACTCCAAGTTGGACACAGCAAACTGCCACCCGTCTGCTATAAACAATCATGTCATGAATATACAGTATTTGAAGCGAGGCCAGGCTTATTAGAGAGACCGCTTTACTGCATTGTCTAAAGCATCAAAAGTGATATTATTTGAAGGACTTTCCATTATTAGACCATTGCTACTTTTAAATACTGCCCTCCCCACCACACACACACACACTTGGTTTTTAGAAACCGTCTTAGAGTTTTTAGAGTCAATCTGCTTATACTTTGTCATTTCTTTTTTTGGAACTGAACACACACACACTTTCGCTTCCCTTGAGATCTACTTTTTCAGCCCATCTAAGTGATTTTGGGTGGGATACCCCAAACATTTTGGCTGACTGCAGCAGCTTTAACAGCACATATTATTTTAGGGCTTTCTCTTTTAGAACCTCTCACTCCAGTCACTGAAACTTTGTAGGAAAACAGAAGGACTGAAAAGCCATAAAAACATCAAGAGCTAAAAAGGTTTTTCATTGCTTAGTGTGTGTTCCTAGTATTTCAGTGTAAACAGGTGTGTAAGTGGGAAGGGCATTCCTTCCAGTGTTTGCCACTTTCTCACATTGGGATTGTTTGTCACCCTCAGTGTGTCAATGTTTGTCAGCTCATTTCTAACTGGATATCTGTCACTTTAATGATGTAATTACCATGTTGTATAACTGTCATAGGCAGCCACGTTTTTTTTTTCAGGCTCCAAAGTTTAATTTGCAAAGAAAAAAAGTACAAAAACTTCCTATTAAAATATTTCCTGGTTCAATTTCATAGGAAAATTCATTGGCAATAAAACATGCATTTATGCCATGCATCCCATCCTACTGTGCATAATGGGAATCTCAGAGCAAGACACAGCTAGGGTTGCCACCTGGTCTGTGCTTTACCAACCCAGCCAGGAAAAATGATACTTGATGCCAAGGTTATTAATAGGGAAGGAAAATAGCAGAAATAGGAACCAGAAACACAGGCACACACAATGACTGCCTGAGAACAGAAGGGGTGTTATATTAAGAGCAGATCATCTGTAGATTCCTGCTCATTACAATGATTACAAAGTGGGCCACTTACACAGGCGTTCAAAACAGCATTCCAATGTGACGGCTTTTCATACACTCCACCTAATGGAAACACAGTAGTTAGGGCTCTTACACACGGGTGTTTTTTGTGAGTTTGAGACATATGTGTGAGCACACCTAAACACATTAGCTAATTGGATCCATTATATTCTGCCTGTTTGTACTTTTTTATGCTTTCTACTTCATGGAGTTATGCTTGTTATGCTACTACAGTTCTGCTACTACATGGAGTTATGCTACTACATGGAGTTTTTATGCTTTCTACTACCACAGGAGTCACCCGAGCCCTTCATTTTCTATGTAGCTTGTACTTATGAAGCTGTGCATTTCCATTTAAGTTTAACTGCTGTTTTAGGGCCATAAACATGGGTGTTTCTGCCTGCTGAGCCACTGCAGAAAAACCTGTGTCTAGGGCCCTAAAACAGCAGTGCAATTTAAAGTTCAAATGAACTTTTAGTATGATGTAGAGAGTGATATTCTGGGGCAATTTGTAATTGGTTTTCATTTTGTATTATTTGTGGTTTTGCGTTATTTGTGGTTTTGAGTTATTTAGCTTTTTATTCAGCAGCTCTCCAGTTTGCAATTCTAGCAGTCCGGTTGCTAGTGTCCTAATTGGCCTAGCAACCATGCACTGATTTGAATAAGAAACTGGGTCATGAACAGGCCTGGACTGGGAGTCAAAATAGGCCCTGCCATTCCAAGTACACAGAGGCCCAAACAGCCCCCTACCAGCCCACTATATGGTAACTTTCTATGGAACCATACAACAGCCCCTCTGGCATTTGCCAGAACCCACAGATTGCCAGTCCGGGCCTGGTCATGAATAGGAGAGGGTCTGAACAGAAGGACGAGTAATAAACATTTGTAATAACAGAGCATTTATTTTTTTAGAGGGAGAGGTAAGTGACCTTCTTTTGAAAATTGGAGTCAGAAGAAGGCAGGTATTTAAAAAACTAAAAAAAATAAAGACCAGTTCTATAACATACTAAAAATTAACTTAAAGTGAACCACCTTAAAGAATTATTATATTGTATTGTATAATAGACAGTGATATTCTCAAACAATAGTAAAATTATGGGACCTATTATCTAGGATGCTCAGATCCTGGGGTTTTCTGCAAATGGATTTTTCTGTAATTTGGATCTTCAGACCTTAAGTCTACTAGAAAATCATGTAAACGTTAAAGGGATTCTGTCATGATTTTTATGATTTTATTTCTAAATTTCACTGCAAATAATTCTCTCTACAATATAAAATTAAGTTCCTGAACCAACAAGTCTATTTTTTTAGTTGTAATATTGGTGTGTAGGCACCAGCTCATTTTGCCTGGTCATGTGCTTTCAGAGAGAGCCAGCACTTTAGGATGGAACTGCTTTCTGGCAGGCTGTTGTTTCTCCTACTCAATGTAACTGAATGTGTCTTAGTGGGACCTGGATTTTACTATTGAGTGCTGTTCTTAGATCTACCAGGCAGCTGTTATCGTATGTTAGGGAGTTGCTATCTGGTTACCTTCCCATTGTTCTGTTGTTAGGCTGCTGGGGAGGGGGGGAAGAGAGGGGTGATATCACTCCAACTTACAGTACAGCAGTAAAGAGTGAAGTTTATCAGAGCACAAGTCACATGCCTGGGGGCAGCTGGGAAACTGCCAATATGTCTAGCCCCATTTCAGATCTCAAAGTTAAATAGAAAAAAAATCTGTTCGCTCATTTGCAAAAAAAAAGGATTTCAGTGCAGAATACTGCTGGAGCAGCACAATTAACTAATGCGTTTTGAAAAAAACATGTTTTCCCACTACAGTATCCCTTTAAATAAACCCAATAAGTTGGTTTTGCTTCCAGTAAGTATTAATTATATCTTACTTGGGATCACATACAAGATAGTGTCTTATTATTACAGAGAAAAAGGAAATACTTTTTAAAAATTTCGATCATTTGGATAAAATCCTTTCCGTAATTCTGAGCTTTCTGGAGAACGGGTTCCACATCCAATACCTCTATAGGAAATTGCAACTGAAATGTCTTCACTACGATTTAAATTCAATGTAGTATTTATAACTTAGAACTGATAATAAATTGCATTCCTTTAGGTGGGTAATTAAGTATCTGTACAGTGCCATGGCTAGTGTCACACTCCAGTAGCCGAAATGCCCCTCCTGTCACTGCTTCAATGGGCCGATGCTGTGTAAAATCGTTTATGCTGTTAAAACAATGTATAAAGCAGTATAAAAATGATTTTTTACACATATTATACACAGTGATATAACAATCAGACAGTGATGTACATCATGTCTGCTGTTTTTTATGCAGTTCAACAAATCGTTATGTTAAGGGGACGTGACTGATGTATACGGAGCATTTTGGTGCAAAGGTCCTCCTGTCACTTATTCTGGCAGGCAGTATAAGCCATTTTGTCGGCTACTGTTTTCTCCTAGATGGCTGTGGCCGTCCCAATTGCCCTAAATAAATCCAGAACCTCCAACATGAAGATTAATAAATACAAATACATTGATGCATAGGACAGTCATTTTCCTGAGAAACCACAGAACAGTGCAATAAGAATGATGCAAATCCTTAGAAAGCAGAGTGAGAATGTGTGTGGCCCTGCAACTGATTTTATTTGTGGCTCCCATCTCTCTAAAAAATGTTGTATTCATTTAAAAGAATTTGTCTAAAAGGCACGCGGGTAGAAAGGATAACTGATCCCCTTCATGGTGGAAATTAATCATTGTACACACAGTTCATTTGTCTTCTTCATGTGCATGTAAGACACACTTGTGACACATCTAAAGGGAACTAAAAGGAAAGCAAATGGCTTAGCAATTGTGCAGGTTTGCACTGGGGCCGATGGTAAAGTTGTTAAAGGCATATGTATAGCCTTCTGCATGCATTGTAACCTGCGTTTGACCTGACATTCTGAATTACTTCCAAGTACAGGTCAAACTGCTAACCATATGGGTGTAAAAGTCACAAAGCAAGACTAATTGCAAGTGAAAAGCACACGAAAGTGATACCGTCTATCACAATACTTGCATGTGTAATTGCTTCCCATTCACAATCCAAAAACATTGTCAAGTACTATATGTGTATTAGTATGACTTTCATATACATGCCTCCACGGGCTAAAATAAACAGGAGACATTAGGAGGAAGAAGCCAAATAAAGCCCCAATGTTGGAGGGATGTATTGCATTATGTCATATTTGTTTATTTATATAGCACCACAATATACACAGTGCTCTACAAGTCTCAGTACACAGTTGGAATGTGATCCTTGCTCCAAAGAGCTTGCAATCAGAGGACAGACAAAAAAAAAATTAGGAAAATAAGTTCATAGATGTCGGCCCTTAGGTTTTTGGGTGCTGTCAGCAGTCAGAAGATATAGAAAATGGTTTTAAAAGCAGCTGCAGGATCATTTCAGTAATAATAATTATTATACAGGGATATGATCTGCTATCTAGAATGTTTGGGGCATGGGGTTTTCCAGAAGGGATCTGTACTTAATTTGGCTCATCATACCTTAAGCCTGTTAAAAATAATTTAAACAATAAATAAACCCAATAGGATGGTTTTGCCACCAATATGGATTCATGCAGCTTAGTTACCATCAAGTACAGGTATGGGACCTGTTATCCAGAAATGCTCGGGACCTGGGGTTTTCTGGATAAGGAATATTTCCATAATTTAGATCTCCATACCTTAAGTCTACTAAAAAATCATAAAATAAGATTGTTTTGCCTTCAGTAAGGATTAATTATATCCTAGTTGGGATCAAGTACAAGGTACTGTTTATTATTACAGAGAAAAATTCTATCATTTTTAGAAATAAGAGCTTGATTAAAATGAATTCTATGGGAGATGGATTTGCCATCATTTGGAGTTTTCTGGATGTTTTTTTTGGACCAGGATCCCCAGGTCCCTAGCATTTTGGATAATAGATCCCGTTCCTGTATGCACTTAGTGAATCTGTGCTGTTTCCTATATGGCTTACTGCTTTCAGAGATTCTCCCTGTCCTGCAGTTTGTCTGCAGCATCATGCCGGAGAAAAGTATCCAGACTCTCAGCATCCCTTGGATTCCACAGCCCTTGTGCCATTCAGATCCTGTTAAAAGGGAGCGAGGGAGAGAGAGAGAGAGAGAGAGAGAGAGAGAGAGAGAGAGAGAGAGAGAGAGAGAGAGAGACGCCCACTTAGGGAAACTAACTCCAAAATGATCTGCTGGTCCCTCCTCCTTGAACACACACACCACAAAAGAAGGAGGGAGTGGGGCATCCGTCCTTATTTGAAGGTTCATGCTACTAGAATTAGTTATTCCCAGTTTTGGAACATCACTTGCATATTTTTCGCTGAATGCTCCAAGGTCCTGAGATGAAATTTAGCTTTCGACAGCCCAGTTTCAATTCTTGCAGAGCCTGAGTGCCAAGCTTGAGTTGCTTCTATCTGGAACACTTTCTGCAGGGAAAGCTGGATGCATTTTCTTGAATTCATTTCAATGGATACCAAGTTTAGTTTGCACAGATTATCTGCCTGCTGCTGCTTCTTGATGTGGATATAATACGTTTTACCATGAAAAGCAGGAAGGATTAACAGTTGCAATATTTCAAAGAAGAGACATTTTTGTATCTGAATTCACCTTCTGCAGAATTCACTTGCGCAGCCTGATAGAGTGTTGCTGTCACATTCTTCATTGGACGTTATGATTTATTGGCAGAAACCTGAAGATGAGCTGTAAGACAGAGCTGTAACTATATCTAACTATATACAGGTACAGTGCAGAAACAGTTTCTTCTTTTCTTTTTCTTTATCTGAATCCTAATTTTACTTATTTTCTCCAATTATATTGCTTTGGATCAACTGCAAAATGTAACTACATGTATGGGATCTGTTATCCGAAAACCCATTATCCCGAAAGCTCCGAATTATGGGAAGGGCATCTCCCATAGACTCAATTTTATCCAAATAATCCAAATTATTAAAAAAGTATTACCTTTTTCTCTGTAATAATTAACCAGCACTTTGATCCCACTCCCAAGATATAATTAATCCTTACTGGAATCAAAACCAACCTATTGGGTTTACTTAATCTTTAAATGTTTTTCTATTAGACCTAAAGTATGAAGATCCACATTATTCGGAAAACCCGGGTCCCAAGAATATTGGATAACAGGTCCCATACCTGTACTAGCTTTAGACACTAAAGACATACAATACAATCCAGGTGCATGATCTTCCTCCTTAAAACTGTGGCAGTGGGTGCTGGGAAATGTAGTCCAACAAGGACAAGAAGGCTGCAGGTTGAATAAACTTGATTCAAATGTAAAGAGATGAAATAGAAATGACATGCCAGTACAGAAAATTGGAATACATGCTTTCTTTAATTGGGGTATGTATTAAAAGTAGAAACAGCATTGTAAAAGGAGTAGATTATTCTGTTATTGTACAGTAAGCAAACTAATTTTTTTATTAATCTTAGAAGGATTTGGCAAAAGCTGAAAGGTAATAAAAGAAAACACATGCAGGGACTTGTGAATGGAAACAACCATAAAATATACATAAAAATTGAGCATTTTTTATAAGTATTTCCAGTTCTGCCCCCTCCCTTGCTGGGCTGTGTCTTTATTCATCCCAATAGCGGGGTTAATAGTGTTCATTAAAGTTCAGTTAAGTAGCAGAGTTAACTAATATGAATCATGTGTCATTGGAGGAGATATCAGGCAGGGGGCAGGTGTGTTCACAGTCTATAATCTGCTGTCTCCTTCCAGACGGGGAGTTGGGACCTAACAGGGAAAGCTGGAGGAGGAGAAAGTTTCCTCTGCTGCTCATGTAGCTGGTTAAATCATCAGCGCATTGATGTGTTACTGTATTTTACTCAGTTGGAGAGCTTTCTGGAAATGTTTGCCAAGTCATTCCGCCTCCTACTATATTAAATCAAATGCCTCTTAAAGATGTCAGGCTTGCATGAAAACAACTCGACATACAATGTACAAATCCATAAACTGTCATATAAATAAATATATATATATATATATATATATATATAACGATAATGCAAATGATACCCGCACTCCTTCACAATATGCGGTTTTCCGGGTGCTTGGTCAAAATAGTATATAAATAATTGTAAAGAGGACCAGCACTCCGTTTCCGAAACTCAATAATTTATTGTAATATCACAGTGTCTCCAACGTTTCAGCCCACTATATCCTTGATAAAGGCCCCAAAGTGGGCCGAAACGTTGGAGACACTGATATTACAATAAATTATTGATTTTTGGAAACAGAGTGCTGGTCCTCTTCACAAATATATATATATATATATATATATATATATATATATATATATATATATATATACCATTAGAGTTTTGGACTCACGTCTAACCAGGGTGGAGATTATGTTTAGCTTCATGATTTTGCGTGTACATTTATTTTATAAAAGTGGGACTGGGAATTTAGATTGCAAGCTCTACAGGAAATGGAACTGCGTGAATGATCTGCATGCAAATCACATTTTTTGATTAACCGTTCAGAGTAAGGGTGTTGGTCTCATAATGAGAGAAAAGCGTTCATGTAAGGGTCGGGGGAAACACCGGTGACAAATCTCCTCTTCTTCGGGGCGACTAATCTCCCCTAATGGCCTCCCACCAGCTAGAATGTAAATCACCAACGAGATGGCACTCGAATCGCTTTGTTTTCCTAAGTTACCTCATGAGGAAACTTTGGCCGACTTCAGAAAATGAAGCGTTCCGAGTGCCATCCCACCGGCTATTTACATTCTAGCTGGCGGGAAGGCAGTTCGGGGACATAAGTTGCCCCGAATAAGAGGAAATTTGTCGCTGGGCGGCGAATATCCCCGAATCTGAGCGTGTGCCCTGGCTGATAGGCTAAAGGCTAAGCAAAGGAACCATACCAATGTTGGCACTTCAATATATGGTCCAATAAGAACTGAAAGTTGATCCAGTTTGTTATATGTATAACTAATATATAACTAATGAGTAGGGTTCCAGATTCAGCTTACAGCAAAGCTTTGATGTTTAAAATCCCGTACGTTGAAATATATGCATTCACCAGTGCAGCATTACTATGTGTTAATACTTCATGCAAATCGGGTTTCAGTAGGTGCTGTGATGCTGAAACAGCAAGTAGGTGTTGATTTTGTGATGGGAACACTGACAGTTCCAACGAGACCAGCAACACACAGAAAAACTACTGATGGCAAAAGCCTTGCTGTCAGCTCCCATTACCAAAGCAATAATTGGTACTTTGGGTGAGACGTATAAAAGCAGAGTTTGAGTAAATCTGGTGTAAAGGGGTTTCTTCTAATGTATCTAAGCTCTTCTTCTGAGTTTGCACTAGAATGACACCACTTTTGCATCTTATCCCTTGACTTTTATGAAATCTGCATTCTGAGATATGGTTTATCAATTGGTGGAACTCACTATAATATAATGAAATGCTTCATATTGTGTGTGTATTGTTTCTCTTGCCATTGCCATCTGTTTACAGAAAGCTCCAGTTAAAGGAGATGGTTTGTGTGGAAATGACCATGATGGGGCAGCCAATGAAGCTGTGAGTCCAGTATGCCTACCATAAGACCATTAGGAGAAACAAGGAACTTCTAATAAATTAGAATAATAATAGTAATAGTACTATATTACTAGTTCGATGGGCTGTGAATTCTTGAAATTATTCTCAAGGTAACCAGAAATACAATGGTGTGGCCAACATTGATTGCCTGAAATTTAACTTTAATTTATTTTTACCCTACCCTAAACCAAAATGTGTTCTTTTGTGTCAAATAGTTGAGTAGCAATGTTTCCCAACAATCTTTCTGAAATTGACATTATTTGCCAAGTAAGATGGAGGAAGTAAAACCAAGTTTAAGTTGTCCGTAGTTGGTCAAACAGATTGTGTAAGCCTCTCTTAAATCATACCATCGATGCACAAAATGAATACACTTTATTTTGAGACCTTGACTGAGACTTTTCTGTTTTTATAACACAATTATAGCTCATTTTATTCTTGTTTATGCTAGCTTTGCTTAACTCTACCTTTGTGAATGACCTATAAAGAAGACCATCATTAGATAATTGGTGAACTATTGCAGTAGTCTCTCAGGGCAGCATCACACTCTGAAGGGGCTTGAAGAACCTGAGCCACAGCATCGAGGGGGTTGCTTAGGGGGACATAGATTAAAGAACAAGTTATAGTGTGTTATTTGGGTAGAAAACATACTATATTGAACAGCAGTGTGCAGGATAGCTAAACTGAGACCCCCAGGCTTCAACTCTATACCCAGTGTCTCAACAACAGGGGATGTAGAGAACTGTAGATCAACAACAGCCTGGTGGCCATGTGTTACATATCCATGATTTATATATTACAGACAGGGACCACCTGTTCACTAAGTCTAGCCCTGATCACTCGGTCCTTTACCAGAAAACTGGTTTATTTTTTGGTTAATTTTATTGTTGCAGCCCATAATGTCTATGGTTTCAAATGGTTTTAGCTCTAACATATTTCACTGATTAGTAAGCTCAAAGCAACAGGTTCTGCATTCCAAAGTTTAAAGATAGCTATTTACAAGCAGATGCATGAAACCTGACTACATTCATGCCAAATTGTCAACTGATTGTAAAAACACAAGTTTATATGGGAAGAGCGGGTTTAAAAAAGAAAAACACCAGCACATTTGTGAACCATCCTAGGAAATTAGGCACAAATGTCTATGTCTTCATAAAAATCAGTGTGTTTTATTAGCACCTTCTAGAACAAACAAACCGAAGCTAAGGAACACTGGAACTTTGTACAATAGTAACAGATATTTATTGTGTATACAAGAGCCATGAATATCCTACAAATTATATCCTTAAAATACACAAAATCCATGTAAATTATATCCTTATAAACTGTGAGTTCTGATGTCATCGGTTATAAACAGTGAGTTCTGATGTCATTTCTGTCACATGACTCACTGAAACGTATTATAATAAATAAAGTACCCCCAGTTGCAAAATATGAGGATATTAGAAGTTACCTCGGAGTTCCATGACCTGTATAAAAACATCTTTAGCCTAGTGTTTTATATGGTCATGAAACTCCTCGGTAGCTTATCCTTATAATTTACAAGAGGGGGTACTTTATTCACTATATAAATGATATATAGTGATGTCACCGTTATAATTAATGCTTAGTGATGTCATTTGTCACATGACTCACTGAACTTGAGTATTATACACTTTGGGGGTTAATTGCAAAACTCAATTTTTTAATAGTCAAGGTTTTTTGGACAAAAAACTCAAATTTTTAGGGAAAAAAAAACTATTCAACATTTATTATACCCAGAATCTGCAAAAAGTCTGATCTCTAAAATCTGCTATCTCAAACCTGTTTGAACAATTTGGACATATCGTGATCTGTGCTGGGTTTCATCTGATAATCCAAATAATTCTGGTTCCTATAATAACCTGAAAAGATAGAGCATTTCGGGCGTCAAATCCGACAAAATTTATAAGATTCGGGTTTTCGCTTGATTTTCTCTAGTATTTTTCCCCACCCGACTTTTTCAAAGTTGTTTTATTGATTAATAAGATCAAATCATGGATGGGAGTTTGGTTGAGCTTTGTTTAATAAAAATATTAGATACATTTGAGTTTTAGTAAATAAACCCATTGATGTACCCCATTCTGTAAAATATAAGCAGATTAGTAGGTACAGGAGAAACCTCTCACTGCTAATCCCTCTCTACTTGCCATTCAGTCTGGGCTTTCAGGAATATAAGGAATATAAGGTAGCATCATTATCTATATAGTTCAGACATATTTCATAGCACCTTTCAAAAATTATACCACATTCACATCAGTCCCTACCCCAGATTTGGGAATCTACTGAGTAAGGAGAATACCCAAGAATGCACTCTTTGGTCCAGTATAGAACACCAGGTCAGATTCATTATACAAAGCTGATGACATTTTGCAAGAACTGTAAATCAAAGTGAGTGTCATTGCTGTGGGAAGCACATTTACTGTCCCAGGGGCAGAAAATGTAGACAAAGGAATTTATTATAAAATCCTCAGCTGTGGTTGAACTACAGTTTCCCTAACCGCCTATGTAACTTGTTGCTGTAGTTCAACAACATATCAGTGGTCACCGGTTAGCTACCTTTGTCATTTTTAAAATCCAGAATGGTGTATTAATAATAATTGTACAGGTATGGGACGTGTTGTCCAGAATGTTCAAGACCTTGGGTTTTCCAGATAAGGGGTCTTTCTGTAATTTGGATAGCCATATCTTAAGTCTACTAGAAAATTATTTATTAAATAACCCAATGGGCTGGTTTTGTTTCTAATAAGGATTAATTATATCTTAGTTTGGATCAAGTACAAGGTGCTGTTTAATTATTACAGCGAAAAAGGAAATCATTTTTAAAAAATTTGGGTTATTTGGATAAAATGGAGTCTATATTTCGTAATTCAGAGATTTCTGAATAGCAGGTTTCCGGATAACTGTAATGTGCAATTTACACAGTCCTTACTCACTGTAAAGCCAAAATTGAGTACCCAGTTGGAGCATTACTACAAGAATTAATTAAATATTGGTCCCCATATTATGGATTTTATTAATTATTGTAGATGTAGATATACAGTTATAGTTATGATAGAATTACAGTTGCTGTACAGTTACAGCTAGTAACTAGATCTTATTAAGTTTAGGCACTGTGCTAACTCATGGCAGGTATCTGCTGGTCTTTCCCACATCGTCAAGAAGGTTCCTCTTATGAAGACAGGGGTGCACTAAATTAAAAGAACCTGGAAGAAGTGTATAGCAGTAGAGATCAGGGCATCTTGGATTTCAGTATCCTGTTTTCAACTGCAATGAGGTTTACAAATAACTAATAAAACATTTACAGTATATTCATGTATATTGGAATCTTCTTAGAATTACTTTTTCTTTTACTATGCACAAAAATCGGTTTTTGAGTGTAAATCGCCTTTATGCTTCAGATTAGTATTTGTGCCTTTGCTTTCATGGGATGGGGGATTGTTGAACCCACCTCACCTTGATGTTCTTGGCAGAAGATAGAATTCCAATGTGAAGTGAAATTGTGCAATTTCCCTTTCAATGTTCAGTAGCTATTAGGAAGCTTTGGAATGCCCTGTGCTCCTGCTTTTAGCAGCATTTCAACTTCAGAATTCCCATGCAGCTGAAGTTCAGAGTAATGCACCCATAATGCTTCCCTGCTTGTTTAATCTGCAGTGTGACCCTTAATGGCTGGAATACCTGGAATGTGTGTGTCACGTGTTTTATGACTCTTGTACACAGTCACAGTTGTCTCCAGAGCTTAACTTGGAACCATGCTGCTATAGACATTCTGTTTGCTGTCACTGTGCAATGTAAAGACTTGCACCTTTCAGTCATCTGGACCTTTAATTAAATCACTATTCTAAGAGAAAGACAAAAATAGTGCTGGGGCCCCAGGCAGCGCGGGAAGGCTGGAACCTTCACTTCACTTCCGGGAAATAAAATACATATGTATTTTTAAAACCCTCAATCTGTTACTTAGTTAAATCAGGTTGAAAAAAGACAAAGTCCATCAAGTCCAAGCCCTCCAAATGAAAACCCAGCATCCATACACACACCCCTCCCTACTTTCACACAAATTATATATACCCAATTATATATACCCATACCTATACTAACTAGAGTTTAGTATCACAATAGCCTTTGATATTCTGTCTCTCCAAAAAATCATCCAAGCCATTCTTAAAGGCATTAACTGAACTGTTGTTGAGTTAAAACTCCCAGAAGCCCAAGACAGAGTCTTGACAATCAACTCTCAGCAGCCTTTTGGCTGCTCTTAGTAAGCCAATTGGGCTTTTTGATATTTTCCAGTGTCCATTTTGCCATTTGGGGGAAAGTAGTGTGTTGTTGAACAATGGCTCCAGGCCCAGTTGAAGTAATATTATGTAATCTGCCATTTTTAGCAGCAGTTAATAGAAATGAGCAAACTTTTTTCATCAGGTACAGTTTTTTATCAAAAGTTGTTTTTTTTTGGATATTTTTCCGTAATATATAGTGATGGGCGAATTTGTCCCATTTCGCTTCACCGAAAAATTCGCAAATTTCCAGCGAAATTTGCAAATTTCCGGAGAAATTTGCAAATTTCCGGAGAAATTTGCAAATTTCCGGAGAAATTTGCCACAACAACATTTTTGTGTATCTGCTCTAGAATATTTCAATGTGGTCTGTTTTGAAAGAACAAAATGAGGCAGATCTAATTATTTTCTACCCCTTGCCTTCTACATCAATCAATGGGTTCAGAGTACCCCCACTTCTGTCTATCTAAGGGGCTCTTCAGGCACCATGTTTGGAAGTAATAAGCAACGTGGGAGCCATTTTTTTCCCTATAAGAATAGTTATAGCATAGTGGAAAGGAGCTTCTCTACTCACAAGCATTAACTGGTGGGTGATGCTAGAAAGGTTTTTGGGATATTTTTCAGTAATATACTGTAGAGTGATGGGCGAATTTGTCCCGTTTCACTCCGTCTAAAAATTCGCAAAATTCACGAAATGGCAAAAAATTTGCACAATGCTTTGAAGTCATTGGGCATCAAAATTATTTTGACGCACATCAATTTTTATACACGCACCTATTTTGTCCAAATGCATTATAGTCAATGAGCAATCAAATAATTTTGCCGCACCAGATTTTTCGTCAACTAAATTTCCTTGCAGGATTTCTTCGCTGGCGGCGAAACACGGAAATTCACCGTGAATTTGCCCCTGCTAAATTTATTCGCCCTTCACTAGTAATATACTAGTGTTAAAAGCTAATTTCTCCTTTATTTAAAGCCATGTAATTCAAAAGGAAATGCTTGTCCCCTTTAAGAAGTCATGTAGACTAAGACATACAGGTGCAAATTCACTAAGCGCCGAACGCTAGCGTTAATTCGCTAGCGTTTGGCATTTTCGTTACTGCGCAAATTCACTAACGAACACTGGCGTATTTTCGCTAGTGTTACTCCGCATCCTTACGCCAGGCGAATTTTCGCTAGCGATGTAACTACGCAAATTCACTAACTTGCGCAGTGTACTGAACGCTACCTTTTACGCTAGACTTCCTTCGCCACCTCAGACCTGGCAAAGCGCAATAGAGTAGATAGGGATTGTTTTCAAAAAAGTAAATTTTTTTTCCAAGTCCCAAAAAACGCTGGCGTGTTTTCTACATGATGGGTGATAGGCTGAAAAAGATTGAAAATTTTTTTGGGGCTCCCCTCCTTCCCCCCTACATTTCCTGACTCATGGCAACTTACCTAGACAGTGGGCACATGTGTAGGGCAAAATAAAATTTATATTTGCTGATTTGAAGGTTTTCTAGGCATTTGTAGTGCTGATACGTATTCCTCCATTGAAATTTGAATTTCTCGCCGTATGCAAATTAGCCTTCGCTAGCGTAACTTTGCTATACATAGCGAATCAACGCTAGCGCAACTTCGCAACCTTACGCTACCCCTGTGCGCAACTTCGGATTTTAGTGAATTTGCGGAGTGCTGGCGAAACTACGCCTGGCGAAGTGCAGCGAAGTGCGGCCCCACAGTATTTATACTGCCCATATCTTGGAAAACCAGCATTAAATTTGCTTTTCTAAGAGGAACATGGCAAATCCCAAAAAAGGCTCAGCTAATAATGTGCACCGATTGGACCAACATGAGACAGTAATGCTGGAAATAGTAGCACGGAGCTTCCATCTGGCAGATAGTTTATAAGAAGTCAGAATATATTTCCACAGTTAGCAGTATGAGCTCTCCCATTCAAGGTTAGATGTGGCAGAGCTTGTGGTTGGCCAGTCTAACTATGGGAAACACAGTGTAGGAAGCATCATGGCTGGAAAATGAATTTAGCTTTCAGTGCTAATCCATGAAGAGGTGAGAAAACCTCCAGAGGAAGCTTTCTTTATGCAGAATGATATAACAACATGTTGCTGTGTTTCTGTGACTTTAGCCAGGATCCCGTGTATATCAGAGAGTCAGTTTGCTGTTGTTGGAGTTATGCCGGTTGTGTGCCCCCACCAAAAAAAAGGGACCAGGAATCTACAATAATCATGGCTGCTGCCAACAAAATCAGCCGAGGGTTATTCTCTCCATGTGGTTTACAGTACAGGTATTGGATCCGTTATCCAGAAATCTCTTATCCATAAAGTTACAAATTACAGAAAGGCCATCTCCCATAGACTCCATTTTATCTAAATAATCCAAATAATTATTTAATTTTTTATTGCAATAATAAAACAGTAGCTTGTACTTGATCCCAACTAAGATATAATTAATCCTTATTGGAAGCAAAACCAGCCTATTGAGTTTATTTAATGTTTACATGATTTTCTAGTAGACTTAGGGGCAGATTTACTAAATTCGAGTGAAGGATTCGAATTAAAAAAACTTCGAATTTCGAAGTGTTTTTTGGGCTACTTCGACCATCGAATGGGCTACTTCAACCTTCGACTACGACTATCGAAGGATTCGAACTAAAAATCGTTCGACTATTCGACCATTCGATAGTCGAAGTACTGTCTCTTTAAAAAAAAAATTCGACCCCCTAGTTCGGCAGCTAAAAGCCGAATTTCCTGCGCTAAATCCTTCGACTTCGATATTCGAAGTCGAAGGATTTAAATTCCTAGTCGAATATCGAGGGTTAATTAACCCTCGATATTCGACCCATAGTAAATCTGCCCCCTAAGGTATGAAGTTCTGAATTATAGAAAACCACAGATCCCAAGTTTTCTGCAGAGCATGTCCCATATCTGTATTAGAATGAGTAGGATTTAGGATTATTGGGCAGTTCAGGGTTAGGCAGAAAATGTGATTTTTGGGAACTGATTAAGGAGCAGTGAGTTTTGAAGGGATTGCACCCTCCTAAATGCACTGTATAACTTTTATACAAACAAATACATATTTATTAGTGTAATTATTTGTGCAACTCTTCTACAAATAAGACTACTACTGTATTATGATTTTTATTTCTGGTCAGCCCTTCTAGTTATACACAGTTCTACACTAAGTAGTTGATTTATCATTTTGAGAAAAACTTTTTTATGCCACAATAACAAATTGGTGTAAACCAACCATAAATAATATGTTACAAAGGGTTATTTTTTTATAACAGTGTGCTGTTGTTCTGATCAGTACGTCGGTTAATCTGTTGCTGCATTGCTGGTTCACTTGTAGGGGACAGCACCTGGCATAATAGGCACAGGCATTAGAGCACAGAAGAGGACACTGTTGAACAAGACAACTAACTCTTCCTAGTGTTCTTGTGCTTAACTCCAGGGCAATAGTAATTGAGCCCTATAATGTCTTACTTACAGAGGGAAACCTCCCAAAATATTTGCAATTCGCTAGCCTCTGGCAACCGCATGCTAAGAAACAGTTGCAGTGCTCCCGTGCAGATAGAAAGATGTGTATGGGTTTGCTTCTATCCATACCAAGGGATTCTCAAATATGATACACCTGTAACTATAACTAAAGCTAAAGATAAAGTGGTATGAATCTTTGCTACGTACAATTTTTGGAACGTATGTGACCCGTCCCGACATTTTTCGTATCATGACGATCGGTAGTTTAGTCGATCAGACAGGTTGGAATATTTCTGTTTGCTAACGATAATATCCGACGATATCAATGTGTGACTCTCACTACTATTTGTCGGACTTTTGTACTATCGTTGTTTTTGAATTAATGGCCAGAAAATGGTCTGATTTGTTCTTTTTACTACTTTATTTAATCTGAATGGTTAGTAGTAGGTCAAGAGATTGCATGAATGATCGTGCATGAGACAGAAGGATATATCTGCATGTCTATGGCCAGTTTTATGTTGCCTAGAGTGGCATTGCTCATACAGATTCATTTATTTGTCCAGGAGGTTTATGTATCTGCTGGGAAATAACTGACATGTAGTAAAACAGATTTTTATTGTTGGTACAGGGCTTTAACTCTTGCAACACAAAATACAATCCTCCCCAATACATTTTTCAGCTTGAACGCTGGTTGCTCTGCTTGTCAGTGATTTGCCTTGATGTGCATGACTTGCCATGGCAACCTCAAATTTAAACCATAGCTTCTTAATTAAAGGCAAGTCCTTAGGAATTATTCTTGCTCATTGACTTGACTTTATCATATTCTTTTTATGTTTATTTGCTGCTAATCAGTAGTATTCAAAGGTCTGCTTGAGAGGTGCTAGAGCATTGCTGCACATTTCACTGTTTTTGGGCCCTCGTCTGTTTTTTGTAGCAATAAAAAAAAAAACAACAACAGACAAACTTGTTTTATTGGATGCTCTTTTAACAATACTTGAATGTATATAATTACATTTTTTTGTATATAGAAATTTGAAGCATGTTGCCTAGAGTGGTTGGTGTAATATGAAGAAGATTGTCTATATAGGTTTGGATTTGGTTGTCTTGTACAAGGTATAGGGAATCATTTTCCCAGTAAATATAGAACTACAGTAGGACAAGAAAAAGGAATACAATTAAAATCTGTTTTTTGACACTCGCCGCAGTATACAAGATATATTCATTACCTAAATTCGAAATGGATTTGTGCCATAAAAGCCATGTGTAATCCATATCTTTTATATCTATATATATTGTATATGAAATTATATATTGTATATATTGTATATGAAAGTACGTACCTTTGTCATCCATGTGTCTACTTTTCTGTACCGTTAAATTATATAGCACTAGTAGTGCTTTATAAATATAGATATACAGGTATGTAACCTGTTATCCAGAATGCTTGGAATCTGGGGTTTTCTGGATAATGGATCTTTCCATAATTTGAATCCTCATACCTTAAACTAGAAAATTACGTAGGGGTTATATATCCAAGTCAGAATTTATCTCAATATCCTCTGCTATAAACTCCGATCAAATCCGCTCGTTTTTTTTGCGTTTATTTATTATTAAAATTTATTTTGTGACAAAAAAAAACAGATTTTCACTTTTTTTCAGATTTTTCATCCGATTTTCACGATTTTTTACCTGAAATCTCGGAAAACTTCGAGTTATTGCACAAAACCCAGCGCACATCAAAAAATCATTGGGACTTCTCCCATTGACTTATATGCAACCTCGACAGGTCTGAGATGCCGGATTTTCTGATTCGATCTTTTCCATCCTCTGGGTTTAATAAATTCGAAAGAATAAAAAAATGAATAATAAAATAATGAATTCCGAAAAATTATTATTTTTGCCTTCGGAGTTTAGTAAATAACACCCATAAACATTAAAAAAAAACATTGCTTCCATTAATTATATCTTAGTTTGGATCAAGCACAAGGTATTGTTTTATTACAGAGAAAAAGAACATTTTTAAAAGTTTGGATTATTTAGATAAAAATGGAGTCTATGGCAGATGGCCTTTCCATAATTTGGAGCTTTATGGATAATAGGTTTCTGTATAACGGATCCCATACCTGTACATATATAAATAACGAGCTCTGTGGCCTCTCTCCTACAGCCATGGAACTCCATCAGTGAGTTCTTAAAATGGTGTACATTATTGTCTCTATTTATATACTGTATAATGGACAGAATAAGTGTGTTGTTCTCTCTATCCTGTTTCTATCCTTCCGAATGACCTTCAGGCAATGCCTATGGTGGTTCCTTGTACACATAAGAGACCACCATCATGAAACTGGACTATGGGAGGACACTAGGAGCTTATGGGAGCACAAAGAGTGTCATGTACAAAGGCAAAGTCAATTCTGGTCTGATATTGATCAGTGTCAGATGTTGGTCTGATATTGATCATGTATATTTGTTATATCTATATTAGGTTTAATACACTCTTAGGGATTATTCACATGCATAGGTAGTAAAATAAACCAGTGTAGCAACTAACCAGGTCTTTGCTTTCATTTTCTAACTTGAAGTAGACTGTTACACGTTATATGCAAATAGTGTAGCTGCCGTGCAAAAAGTTACTAAAAAAGTTACTAAAACTGATCTCCCCTTTAAGAAAACTGCCTTGTTTGTCCACATATTGTCTACATATTGCAATACAGGTATAGGACTCATTATCCAGAATGCTCGGGACCTGGGGTTTTCCGCATAATGGATCTTTCTGTAATTTGGATCTTCATACCTTAAGTCTGCTAGAAAATCATGGAAATAAACCCAATAGGCTGGTTTTGCTTCCAATAAGGATTAATTATATCTTAGTTAGGATCAAGTACAAGATACCATACCTCCCAACATTTTGGAAATAAAAAGAGGGACAAAAAGTTGGCGCGCGTAGCATGGTGACCACGCCTATTTTTGTGGCCACACCCCTAATTACCATGTTAATTTTACAAATTTTGGCAGGTTATGAAAGTTTGAACATGTTTCTGTGTTTTTTTCCAGTTATTACAGTTTTGCTAATGAAGGTGAATTGCCCTTTAAGCTGTGAGTCTAACTTTTCCCAAGGGACCTGTTATCTTATATTGTTACAATTACTTATTTCCTTATCTTGAAATTGTTACAAAAGTATCTTATAAGCAGCTGTGGCTGTTCTGGGCTCTCTGGCAAAAGCCAATTAAGTTAGAAAGTTTGTATCTTTTTCTGGCTGTTCAGTGCAGAGAAAAACCAGACTTTCCAGTACAATTGAGGGACTTTAGGTTGAGCTGTCAAAAGAGGGACTGTCCTCTAAAAATTGGACAGTTGGGAGGTATGAGGTACTGTTTTATTATTACAGAGAAAAAGGGAATTATTATTAAAATTTGGATTATTTGGATAAAATGGAGTCTATGGGAAACAGGCTTTCCACAATTCAGAGCTTTCTGGATAACTGGTTTCTGGATAATGGATCCCATACATGTACCTGTATAATGAATCTGCTCTATGATTCCTTCAGTAGAACCATAGGCAACAGCATTATCATTGGCCCACAGGGATACCAGGAAAACTCCTGATGGGCCCAGACTTCAGTGGGCCTCTTGTTTCTAACCAATTGGCCTATTTCATGGTCATTGCATTTTTCTTTATGGGAAAAAATGCTTAATAATGGAAGAATAGAGTAAGTAGATATAAAAGACTAGGAGAATAAAGAGGTTGAGTGAGAAGAGGAAGAATAATAGTTTGGAAAGTGGGCCCATGGTGTAAGGTTTTCTGGTGGGCCCCTGGCATCCCAGTCCAACACTGAGCATCATCTTCTGTCAGTGATCTAATTGCCATAAATATCTTTCTTCAAGAAACAGTCCTAGTATTAGGTAGCAGAAAGTGTTTCTACTCAGCAGGGTAAATTAAATCACTTTCATACTGACAGCTAAACTTGCTGGAGGAAAAGTAATGTTGAGACTAATGCAGATATGATTAAAGTTCTCTTCTCAAAGAGGTGTTTTTTGGGGGTTTCCTAAATATGAAATGTGAATGCTGTTCTTTAAGAAGCGCTTGAGAAAAAATCCAGAGGAAAAAAAGAATCCATACATCAACAATGTTTACACTTGGTTTGTAAAATACCCAGTGCTGCATTATACTTTACCATAGCCACCTTCAAAGAAACGTATTCTTTGACACCCAGTGCAAGAAAATAACCAGAATGCTACAAAACAATTGTATTCTGTGCTCCCAGATGAATGGAGGCCACAGGCAAATATCATCTTGTAACTTTTAACTACTATAGCTGTACTTTGATTTGAAAAATCATGTTTTTGCCTTTCATAAGGCCATTATTGTTGATATATATATCAACTGAACTGAAGAAGCAGCAGCTCTAGAATTGGGTTTGATTTGGTCCGTGGCATTCAGTAGGATCGTTGGCATATTGTGGATCAGGCAGTTCCTGAAACCTTTTGGAAAAATATAGATAACCTCTGGCAATAACACTACAGTATATTGCATTGCATTGTTCTGGAGCAAGCATAAAGTTATGGAACTCAAGCAGGGTTTCGAGGAAAAAAAAAACATTAGTTGAGGTATTTTTCCCCCGAGCAGGCTTTCTTAAATAAGAAATGAAAAACCGAACCTGGTTAGCGTAAGAAGGGCTGAAATGAGCCAGAAGAATAAGAAAAACATTGTCATCTTTTAGGTGCTGAACTTTTTCTCTTTCAAGAAAGCTTACTCGGAGAAATACCCCAACTAACAAGGTCGTTTTCCCGAAACCCTGTGTGAGCTCCTTAACTGACACAGGCTTTCCTTTATGATTGCTCCAGCCGGAATTTCTTTTTATGATAGCTCGAACTGAAAGCAGCAGTCAACTGGGCAGGACACTGGGTAAACACCCCATTGGCCCTTGCACACACCCCCCAACAGGCCCCGCAAGCTCAGTACCACTCCCTGCCTGAAACCATTGCCGCTACCCCAACCTCCCTCCCTGGCCCCAGTCATGGCCGTGGGAATATAAAGTTATGAGGGGGACGGGGAGGGCCAAAGGCAGCAGCCCCAGTGGGTCACAGGCCCCCAGTCCGATGCTGAGCATTAGTAAATCAGCTGCTTAGTATCTAGAGATCTCTTTGCAGTGGCAGGGTTATGCAGAGTATTATATGCCCTTCAGATTAACACATTCCTTTCTACTTCCCACTATTTCTGAAAACCGAGAATATAAATTTGGAATACAAACTAAAGTTTTTACTCCTGACAAACCACAGTAGATTGAATAATGTGGTTCAGATGCTATTACTCGAAATACCAATGTTATTCCTTCCAATCGTGAGACTGCCTTGTGCATCCAGTAATCTATTATTAGGTGGATATCAGCCAATTCAGCTTTTCATTCTTTACCTTATTGCTTTATGTAGCTTTGTTTCACTCCAGTATTCTGGAATAATATTCCACATTTGCATTTGCCTATGAATCTAGGAATGTTTTGGTTGGCTTCAATTTAGAATTTATGAATATACATCTGTTTTATAGAACGGCCTTCGTCGGAATTGACAAAAAGCATTGTATAGCTCAATCTGGCAATGGCAGCTGTCCATAGCATGTGTATATCAATGCACAGCCATAGGATATTGCCACAACATGTACTGGAACTGCCAGGCCATCACACGGCTTCATCATATTCTCTCCATCCATCCACAGTTTGCATAATTATATTGGCAAGATGTTCAAGAGTACAACATTCCTCCCTTATAATAACAGAATTTCCCTTTGCCAATGTCAATTTATATTTCCTCAGTCCACTGTGAATTTTAATGCTTATGCTACTGATACCTAAAAATATAATGGCATTTTTTTCCTAAGCTGTAGCCTTGAGCATCTTCATACAAAACACAATGAGGAGGGCTTATTCTCTATTCTTTCTCTGTGCTCTGCTCTATGTCCCTCAGTTCGGACTGAACTCTTGACAAAGCTTTCTTATCACAATACAGTTATGGGATCTGTTATCCAGAATGCTTGGGACCTGAGGTTTTTCAAATAATGGATCTTTCCATCATTTGCAACATCATACCTTAAAGGAGAACGAACGCACTAAAAGAGTGGGCTAGAAATGTTGTACATTATGTTTTAGCCTTCGGTACCAGCTCAAGGCAACCACAGCCCTTTAACAGTAAAGATCTGTGTCTCCAAAGATGCCCCAGTAGCTCCCCATCTTCTTTTCTGCTGATTCACTGCACATGCTCTGTGCTGCTGTCACTTACTGAGCTTAGGGACCCACTCACAATATACAGTACACATAGAATATAAATGTCACAATATAAGGCTGATTAGTAATTAATGCAGATAATTACTACATGTCAGCCCAGAAACCTGTGTAACTAACATCAAATTAAATAATTAGCCTTGTAGCATTTACTTATATTACAGACAAACCTCATTTTCTGCTGGATAATTAGTGACGACCCCTAAGCTTAGCTTCTCAACAGCTGCTCAGAGCCCACTGAGCATGTGAGTGTCACAGACACTTTCCAAGATGGTGACCCCCTGTGACAAGTTTGAAGTCCTGGATCATTGCTGCTATTGACAAGCTGAAACTTTAGGCTGATGTAATAAGATAAGTATATAAAATATGGCATTTTAGCCATACTCATTGATAGGGTTAAGGTCTCCTTTAAGTCTACTGGAAAATCATGAAAACATTAAATAAACCCAATAGGCTGGTTTTGCTTCCAATAAGGATTAATCATATCTTAGTTGGGGTAAAGTACAAGGTACTGTTTTATTATTACAGTTACAGTTAAAAATTTGCATTATTTGGATAAAATGAAGTCTATGTCCATAATTCAAAGCTTTTTGGATAACGGGTTTCTGGATAACAGATGCCATACCTGTATTGAGTATGGTGCTGTTGGTCCAAGAAAGCATAAAATAGAACATAGTTTAACTGGAGTAAAAGGTACTGATTTGTAGTCTTGTCCATGGGGGAATTTACACCTAAATGATGTAGGACAGAAATTAACCAGATGCTTGTGTACTTCTATGAAGCATCTTCAGACTAGCTAGCACACTACAGATATAGAATACAATGAAAATAAAATCTTTAAATACAAAAAATGTTGTGAGTCAATATCCGGTCTTGACAAAAGATGTTGATTGGCCATTGTCTGGACCAGTGCTACTGCACAAGGACTATATTGTTCTCTTTCCACCCAGGCTGAAGTCTACCTCAATGTAGATACAACATTTGCAGTCATTTCTTGCTTTATTTCAATCCTTTCAAATGTACAGTGTAAAGTTTTTGCCCTGTCATTTTCTTGCTGTCAACTCTACAGTGAAAGAGGATCTGCATAAAATTCCAGCTACTGCTTTTATATTAGTCATAGAGGTGATGAATGTGCCTAGAGGTAAAATAACACTATATCTAACTCCCATGCAAAGTGGGTTGCCTATAAAGATCGAAGGCATTAGAAAAGCATTAGATAAAGGACAGTGTTTTGCTTTATCGCCTGATATGTACAGCAGACTAGGGATGTCGCGGACTGTTCGCCGGCGAACTTGTTCGCGCGAACATTGGCTGTTCGCGTCCGCCGCAAGTTCGCGAACGTCGCGCGACGTTCACCAATAGGCGTTCGCGTCAAAATCGTTCGACCATTCGAGCGCTAAAATCGAAGGATTTTCGTTCGAATCGAACGATCGAAGCATTGGATCGAATGAAATCATTCGATCCAATGGCTTCGATCGTTCGACTCGAACGAAAATCGTTCGATCGAACGATTACAATCCTTTGATCGTTCGAATCGAACGATTTTCGGATGATCGAAGTTCGCGAACAGTTCGCAAACTGTTCGCAAATTTTGCCGGTGTTCGCGAACGGCGTTCGCGAACACATCGGCGGCAGTTCGCTACATCCCTACAGCAGACTGGTATTACACCTGTGGCATTTAGTTACAGCCTTAAACATGCCAATAAAATGTTCCCTTTGAATGGCAAATTAGTTTTGCAACACCAACCTCCGAAAAGTCCTTAATCCAGACTGTGAAGGCTTTTTTTAAAAGCATAATAAATCTAGTGGAAATATTATACAGCATATAATCCTTCTGGGAGATCTCAAAAAACATGGGCTTGGTACAGTAGCCGAAAAGTTATTTATGGAGATTGTATGAAAAGCATGTGTGCCTTTGCCGCTAGCATGTTTAGAGTGCAAGAGTGAACTATTGTTTGGCACTGTCAGGATAAAGAGTGTGTCTGGCTTGCAAATCCTTTGGGTTTACTCCCTATTCATTCCCTATCCATTCCCTATTAATTCTCTTTTATCCACTTCTTATTAATATTCCTATAAATTTCAGTAAAGAAAAATATACAATATATGTGTGTGTGTTTCATTCAAGTCAATGAAAATAATATAGATTTTATTATGCTGTATATAATTATTTTTCCATAATAGCAGGACTTATTTCTACTCATCAGGAGACATTTCTTTTATAAATCATTAGTGGATACGTTAGCTGCCATTGTTTCACCATATTTGGCAAATAAAGCTGATTTCTGGCCTGGCGCATGAGTGTTTATGGCTATGAGTAAGCATGAAATACTTTGCATGGGACATTCTGCATCCAAAAATATTAAGATTAAATTATAGGAATACTCTTTAACAATTTTAGAAAATGGGCAGTTGTTTCTAGCTCCCCTTACTCTTAATTCACTTTATGTATTAGAAACATATTAGGTTTTTATTGGCCATAATTTGTCAGCAGGTCTCCATTAGCTTTCCATTCTATTCCATTCCATACCACTGACATACTGTAAATAGGTTCTCAGGTATCACTTCTAGTATATCTCACAGCATACAGCCTTGACACATTGGATTTGTGGTAACATGAATGCATGAACTGTAACTATACTTTTCCATAGTTGTGATTGGTTATTAGTGGGTTACAAACAGCAGACTCTGATTGATGATTGGTGGGAATGTTATAAACAGCAAATTCTGATTGATCATTGGTGGGAAGGATACAAACTGCAGCTACAAGAGGACAATGTGCCTTTTAATATACTGTATATATTTATTTTCTTAAACTTTTGCTCAGTTACTTTATTTGCACTGTTTATTACATACATTCTCTCTTCATTCTCTCTTCATCTTAAATTTAAGGATAATATTTTTATCATTTGTAAAGTTCACACTTCTTACTCATACTCACCAACCAAATAAAAAAAATGGATTTAAAAATAGTGAATTGGGAAGTTTAAATTCAGACTTTTGAGTCCACTCTTTCTTTTGAGCCTGCTGCTAATTGTAAATCTTTGCATCTGCAATTTGGGGTGCATAACTTTGTTCCATGCTTTTGGATGAGGGGCAGCATAATGGCAAGATGGGGGCATCCCTTCTAATGCTCTTATAAAATTCCATTTTGTAAGTGCAGTCCAAAGTACTTTAAGGTGCAAAGCTCTGGATACTTTTGGATAGAGGCATCAACAGAAAGATGTGACATAATAATCATTTTTAGTGCAGTTTTTCATCTGAATCAAATGCCGATATAGGTTTGGGACCTGGGGTTTTCTGGATAAGGGATCTCTCTGTAATTTGGATTTTTATACCTTATGTCTACTAGAAAATCATTTTCATTAAATAAACCCAACAGGCTGGTTTTGCTTCCAATAAGCAATGATTATATATTAGGACAAGGTACTGTTTTATGGTTTACTGTTTTTATTGTTATTACATAGAAAAAAAAATTTTTTTTTTTCAAAAAATTGGATTATTTGGATAAAATGGAGTCTATGGTAGACAGTCTTCCTGTAATTCGGCGCTTTCTGGATAACAGGTTTCCGGATAATGGATCCCATACCTGTATAACGATTGCTCCCTTTGCATAATGATTTATCCTCTTAAATACAGTAGTCTATTATTTCAGAAAGTGCCGCATTCATCTCAGTACATAGAGCCACAACTTTATGGCAGGCACACTTTGCCATGTATTTATGGCCCCCTTATATTACAAGTACATGTTACACTACAGTTGCTGCATGCATGCATATAGTGAAGACAAATAAAACGCCAGCTCCCAAAACACATAATCTGACACAGAAGCAAAAATCTTCATACAGTAGTTAAAGTATTAGAATCTGGTAGGTGGAAGGACATGAAGGGATTACTGTGCTTTATAGATGATCTCATAGCTACTCATTACTTTGATTATTGTCAACAGTGATTGAACATATCCTATATGCACTCTGGAGTAACAAATTCTACTCTACTATTTCAGTTTGCCAAGATCCCAGAGTGGCCTACACTGTTACAGCCACATGGATTACTTTTTAACTCCATAGCAGCTGTCTGGGGCCTTCACAGGTAGCACACTCTCCTTCCAGGAAAATCACTTCATCTGTTTCCATAGAGGCAAACTATAAAATGTTAGAGTCAATAGTGAAGAATTCCATTTGAAGATGGAACTTGGGTAGGAATGTATGAACTTTGGAAAAAGCACAGACATATTTATCTTTGCCGTAACTAGAGTACTAAAATCCATATTGGCATTCTTAAATCTCTCTATATATATATATATATATATATATGATTATATAACTCTTATTTACAATTAATGGTTTGCCTTATTCAAGGATTCTATTTAACATTTCACTGGCTCTGTTACACTTACCGGCATAGTGCTGTCATTCAAAATGATGCTTAGAGATTTCAGGCATTTATTTTACACTAAGCAGGTGCACATTCATGTGATCTATTCACATGTAATAGTTCCCATGCTTGCCAAACAGATGAACGGGGTTCATAAATATTGATTAAAATAAGCATATTTAATATCATATATTATAGGTTTTTATTTATCTGTTGTTGTAGTTTATAATAATGTTAGAGTTCACTCTTTAGTTCAGTGATCCATAAGCAGAAATAGGGAACTGTAATTTAACAAACAACATACCTGTTGCAACCTAATTGTGTGCCCCACTGATTAAGGGTTAAAACAGCACCATTGTCTTATTGCAAATAAAATGAGGAGGTGCAGCTGTGGACTTTGTTTTCACATTCAAATAAAATATATATTTCTCCAAATGGTGGTGTTACCTTTGGCACATCAACTGGTGCAAATTTATAGATCCCTGCCAAGCTGAAAGGGAGGAGTAAGTGCTGTAGTTTTATCACCTGTATATACTTAAAGGCTCTACTGATATATTTGGATATAATTAAATAACATATCTTTTTTCAAACATTTATTACTCCTCTTATTTAAAAAAGTGCATTGCTATTGTACTTTTTTTGAGATAGCATTTCAGCAATCATCACCATTGAAGCACCCCAGTGCAAGGGATTCCTTTCCCAAGGACATTGGGCTGGGGTGGGTTACAGTCTGAAATCATTTCTCCATGCTGTGAACCTACATCTCCCTATTCTACACCAGCATGTAGACAACAAACAATTCCCTCACTAGAATCCTGTATTCAGTGCCAACATGCAACCTGGCAGGACTGTGGTGGTATAATGGAACAGCATTGTCAAAGGTGCTATTATTTGCAGAAAAGTTAGTTTTACTTATAAATTGAGCATTCTGAATAATCTGCTGTTGGATGAACAACTCTTGTAATAAGAGTTTAGGTATGTTATTTGTTCAATGGTCTTTTAAAGGAGAGTCCTGGCATCACTGCAGATCATTTAAACAGAAATGCAGGGGTTTCAAATGCTAGGGAGGCAATCAAAAGAATGAGGGGTCCATTTACTAAAGCGCAGTAAAAATATGCGCACAAAATATACACAAATTTGTCGCCAAATATGTTTTCGTCAGTTTACTAACCTGCGGTAAATATAAATTTGCTAATTTTCTTGCGCAAAAATATGTTTTCGCCAGTTATCGCATTCGCTACGTACACATTAACGCCTGGTTTACTAAACATCGAAATATGCAAAATACAAAATTAACGCAAGAATATTCGCAAAATTTTACCGCCACCTATGCAGTGGCGTAAAAGTATTTTTCCGCCAGAAAATTCTCAGAGGGCAGGAAATATCACATAATACTTTTACCCATCATTCTTTGCTGACAGGAGAGAGATCTGTAGCTATTGCTGACAGGATGTTTTGGCTTCTGCTTCTATCTGTTGCAACAGCAGCAGTTTCAGCTCAGGTGTATTATTGGCAGCGGACATCACAGTCCAAGGATTCGTCAGCCTCTAAGCTTTTTTGGTTTCATTGGTTTCTCAGCAATAACATGCGGAAACGTAAAGTCAGATTTACCGCACTTTAGTAAACGGACCCCTTAGTATTGCTTCCTAAGATTACTACCTAGTGGTTAATTACAGGGTTACCGTAGAGCAGGGGTCCTCAACTTTTATTTCCCGTGATTGACTTTTGGTAGACTCTATGGGGGGAATTCACAAAAGTGTTGGTAAAAAAAGTAACCCAGAAGTGGCGGTCGGCAAATTTGTAAAATGTCGTATGAACGGCAAATTCACAAAGGCAGATGTTACCATCTCTGAATGTCTCGTAAGTCTGACAATTTTCTAAAATGTCGTATATCTTTTCATCGTACAAACGACATTTACCAAGACTTTTTAAATGACAATTTGTCTGACGTTTTCATTTTGGAGAGCCTAAAGTGTCGGTAAAAAAAATGAGTTTACGAGTAATTCATAAAAATGTCGGGAAAAGTGGCGCCGAAAAAACCACGCCCACTTTTAACGACACTTAATTCAAAAGTGTCGTACATGACGGAAAATTGGCGGAGAAATGCTCTGTGAATTTGTCGGCTGTTGCTACGACACTTTCTACGACATTTTAAAGACATTTTTTCGTTCCCGACACTTTTGTGAATTCCCCCCTATGTGGACTACCAGCTTACAGAAAGCTCTGGTTGGCAGTACAGCTGGTTTTTATGCAGCCAAAACTTGCCCCCAAACCAGGAATAATAAAATAAGCACCTGCTTTGAGGCCACTGGGAGCAACATCCAAGGGGTTGTTGAGAAACATGTTTGGTGAGAGCCACTGGTGTAGGGTTGACTCCAAGTAAAGAGTAGCGCCAAGTGAATTGTATGCTAATGCTGTTATTGATGCCAAGTGCCATTCACAGACAAATGCAGAAAACAAGAACAAAATAATTAAATGCATGTCGTGGTCATATTGGGTCACTCTGTGTGTGCTCTTTAAAAAAGCAATATGTGATTTTATAGATTTGTGTTACAGGATTCCTCCAGGCCATTACAAGGCTAAGAAAAGTTTGTTATTATTGAGCTATTTATACGGTATATATAAACATGGCACTACACTAATCAGGCTGCTTTATTTTTGTTTAATGAAAGCCATTTGGTTAGGCCCGATGAGTCCAGTGCCTTGTTAATTTATACATTCTGTCACTTGTACCCAAACATATTACTGTTTTGTAAATGTGCCCCCATATGTTTACATTTACTAGGTTTCAAGTCATGGTAATTGTTCAGTGGTTCAGAATGCATTTAAATGTTAAATGAATGGCAGCTACTATTTACTTAATATACAATTTAAAACGGTTCTTTTTTTTTTTTTCTCTTCCATCAGGAACTCAAGGGAAAAAACTGACAAAAATGCACAAAATGATACGTTTATGGCTCATCCTTGTGGTTATTATATTCGTGCCACAAAATGCTCTCTCGTGCCCACATCCATGTGCATGCTACGTCAACTCTGAGGTCCATTGTACCTTCCGCTCCCTAGCTGCAGTGCCATCAAGAATACCAAAAAATGTGGAAAGAATCAATTTGGGGTTTGTATCTAAATTTTATTTTCAGTTCATATCCTTTACATAGTCACAAATTACTCTGTTTGATACTGAGCAGATGTTGAATTTGGCCGTTTTTCATGCACCTTTGAATGATTAACCGTGTGTGTTTACGAATAAAACTTTAATCTGCATGAAACTTTGCCTGCACTTGTCCAAATAAAACCTGTTTCACCTATTATTTTCCGTTGCAAGGAAAAAGATGTCCTGCTGTTCTGGGTTGGATTCAGTGGTTGTTAAACAATTAGTCTAAGAATTATCCCTTTCCGTTTCTTGGTGTCTTTGACAGTGTGTCTTTACAAGGGGATCATTCGATTTACATATTTCATACATCACATCTGTGTAATGATGAAGAGTTCATGAGGTGCTGAGATAAATTCCCAACATTATGGCCTTGGTCTGGGACAATAAATAAAGCCTACCATTATTACTCATCATTATTATAGACGGTTCATTTTCCATTTGTGTTTATAAAGGCAGAATGTCACTTCTTAATTCAAAATACGATCAAGAAGTGGAAGGCCTAGTCAGTACTGGAAATATGTGCAAATAAGAAATGAATAAACAGCAATGGTACTGAGCAAGTGATATATAAGTGGTATTGATGTACTGGATGGAGAAACTAGATATTTTTATTAAGTAGTTCTCGCTAAACAGTCCACAGCAATCAAAATGCCACATGTTCCACTGGAAGCAAGTCCTTTAGAGGGACAATATTAAAGGGTTTTATAGAAGCCTGAATAAAATGTGATTTCCATTCCATTATATAGTTCTGCGTATTTTTCCTTAGTCAATTGATTTTCATAACACTCTTAGTTTGAAAAATGCAAAGGCTTGTACATTCCATGGACTTGCCTTCTGTTTTCTAAACCATTTTCCACAACTTACTTTGTTTTCTAAACCACTTTCTGTAAAACAAATATAAAGGGGCCCATTTACTTGGCTCGAGTGTAGGAATAGAGGAAAAATAGTTCGAACTTCGAATGGTCAAATATGGCTACTTCGACCATCGAATGGGCTACTTTGACCTTTGACTACGACCTTCGACTTCGAATCGAATGATTCAAACTAAAAATCGTTCGACTATATTCTACTAAGTACTGTCTCTTTAAAGAATTCTTTGACCCCCTAGTTCACCTAAAACCTACCGAGGCCAATGTTCGCCTATGGGGAAGGTCCTTATAGGCTTCCTAAAAATTTTCTGATCGAAGGAATATCCTTCGATCTATGGATTAAAATGATCGTAGGAATAACGCTAAATCCTTCAACTTCGATATTCGAAGTCGGAAGATTTGGCTTTGACAGTCAAATATCGAGGGTTAATTAACCCTCGATATTCGACCCCAGGTAAATGTGCCCCTTAGTATTGCAAATATTTAGGGGCTAACAATCGAATGCTCTAAAAATTGGAGATTTATTAATAGGGGCACATTTACTAAGGGTCAAATGAATTCGAAGTGAATTTTCGAATTCAAAAACTTTGAATTTTGAAGTAATTTTTGGGTACTTCGACCATCGAATAGGCCAAAATTCGATTCGAATTGAAATAACTTTGAATATTCGGCAATTTGAAAATCGAAGTACTGACTCTTTATAAAACTTAGAATTCAACACTTTACCACCTTAAACCTGCCGAGTTGCTATGTTAGCCTATGGGGACCTCCTAGAATCTAGAGCCAATATTTGGTTTAGTTTGTAGAAGTCAAAGTTTTTTTTTTTTAAAATAGTTCGATTCGCACGATTTCTACGATCGATCAAACAATTTTAATTCGATCGAAAACAGCTAAATTCAAACAAAAAAAATGTTTTTCAATTCGAATTTCACAGTTTTAGCCCTTCGAAATTCGACCCTTAGTAAATGTGCCCCTAAGCGTAAAAACCATGAAAACCTCTAATACGAAACTTCATCAGATAAATCTTGTCGAGGTCCTATAGAAGTCAATGGGAGCTGTGCTGATTCTATTAGAAGTTTTTCCATTCAGACTAGAGATTTTTGGATTTTTTTAGGAATTGTCTTAAAGGTTTTAGAGGTATTTGTATTTTTTCAGATCATTCAGCACTATTTTCCATTCACACTTTTTTTATTCTGATTTTTTAATAAATCTCATGACATTTGTGGTTTTAGAAAAGTTGAGTAATCTCTAAAACCACAAAATTTGAAATTTCATAAACAGACCTCTAAGTATTTAGACAGCAAAGCGATTTTAGACCATTGATTCAAATCATTTTCCGATAAATATGATCCATGACTGTAGGTTAAGGTTCATTAGTCATCGAGCATCATAAGTGCCTAATTTTTTTAAACATTTTATAAAGCAACTTCCCCCTCCCACTTAAACTGGACTTTCATTTACTTAACTACATACATAATTTTCAGAGATAAATGCATTTAATTTCTGGGGGGTTTTTTTTGTTTGTATTCTCTGCATTGCCGGTAGGGTTTGTTAAAACAATTTGGCAGTAACCAGCTAACAGACACAGAAATGAACTGATTTCAGGAACACCGTTTCACAAGCCAGAACATTTTTGTGAAATTATTTTTTTTCATCATATTAAAACCATTTTAACTTTGCTATATTTTTTTCCAGTTTTGTTAACAAAAGAATACTTATGACAAATAGATCTTCTCACGCTGATGAACTAAAATAAAGCCTCCTATTGTTTCTATTATATTTTGCAGGTTCAACAGCATTCATTCAATTGAGGAGGATTCATTTGCAGGATTATCGAAACTAGAGTTACTTTTGATCCATAGTAATGATGTCCGCAATGTTCCCAATGGTGCTTTTAGAGATCTGGTTTCTTTACAGGTAAATTCAGAATAATATATTCCAGTATATTGGTGTTATTATTTTATTCCCTTAAATAGAAAAAAGTCCATGTTCAGAGCAAATACCCCGTAGCTTATATGGTGCACCCCAGCACGTCCCAGCATTTATATCCAAGGAATAAGTGTGTTGATTGATTTCAATTCAGTAACTGAGAAAAAGATATGATTAGCTCCATCTGTCTTAGTTGGGAGCACAGTTTTTAGACTTCTGTGTAATAAGGAAAAATTAAAATCCCATGAGCAGATTTATTATGTGGTCTAAAAAATGGCAGAATAATTAGAAACGTGCGCAAAAGAAACTTAAAAATGTCGTAATTTTTTTTACAAACTATTTTTTTTCAGCGGCTTCCATTATAACTTACTTACAAATGTCTGAAGCAGTGTAAAATAATGGTGGCAAATCTGGCATTTGCATGGTGTATACGGTAATAAAACACATCTTAAAAAATTTGCCATTTATTTTACACAGCTTTTTACACTGTTTTTTTTTTTTTTTGGTGAATTTCATATTACACAGTATAATAAATAGTCCCATAAATGTAGTTGTAGAGATACTTGATACTTTCACATATACTTCACCAACTTAAAATGTATTGGCATTATATGTGTTTATGTAAGGGACAACAAATTTCACTTGGATCTTTATGGATCTTTAATCTTTTTAATCATGGAAAAAAGCATCTACCTGGTGTACTTCACCTCTAAGGCCATGAATAGACAATAATAAATAAGCAGTCAAATTCGCAGTGTCACTTACAAAATCAATTATTGGTTACACATAGTTAAATTCAATAAATCAAAAATATCCATACTATCCCGAATGCCACATATTCCCCATAAGCCACCCCCTTATATGTTTTGCACCACTGAGCACTTCATTTGGTGGGGTGTACACTTTTTGTTTAATTAGATTAAATTATCTTTAACGAATAAAAGTTTTTGTATGTGACACCTCTAATTTGATTGTGAGTTTAATAGATCTACAAACATGGGAGAATTACCTTTTCGCCTTGATCTTTGACATTTTTGTTGTATTAGACCAAAAACTATAACTACAACTATAGGATGACAATAAGGGACAGATTTACTACTGCTCAAGCCTCTGGGCTCAAGCAATCGTTTATAAGTTCCCAAACTTACGTTTTCTATAATCGAAAACAAGAGTAAATCTGGCCCTAATATTCAAGGGGAAAATAAATGAGAATTACTCTGTTGGGACCAGTACCCTATTTAATGACAACATGTATAATAGGAAGATAGATAGATAGATAGATAGATAGATAGATAGATAGATAGATAGATAGATAGATAGATAGATAGATAGATAGATAGATAGATAGATAGATAGATAGATACCCTATGCCTTAATATGTGGTCCTTACATATGGAATAGCATAAACTGTACCATGAACTTGGACTTTATTTCTTATAACAATATCATGTCAATGTTTCAGCTAAGTTTTAGAACCTTTATCAAATTATATATATATTTAATTAATCACTAAATATTTCTGTATAAATTAATGGAATGAGAAATTAATACAGGTAAAGGGTATATTATTCAGAATGCTTGGGGCCTGGGTTTCTCTGGATAAGGCATCTTTCCATAATTTGGATCACCATAATTTAAATCTTGTAAAACTTATTTATTCATTAAGTAACCCTAATAGGATTGTTTTGCCACCAAATGGCTAAGTTACCATCAAGTACAAAGTACTGTTATTTATTATTATTATTCGTATTATTATTATTATTATTACTATATTAAAGAAAAAAATTTATCATTTTTAGAAATTAGAATTATATGCTTAAAATAGGCACTAAAGAAGATGGCCTTCAAGTAAATCAGAGGTTTCTGTTTGATTTCTTGTCATATAAACATGTTTAATTGTAGGTATTCCTATTTTGCAATATTGTTGATAATTGTATGATATTATATAATAAATAAAAATTTCTGTTAATGCAATGGAACAATGGTACATAGTACAACCCAAAAGGACTCTACTCTCTAACATGATAAAACGGACATCTAATATCACAATTATTCACAGTTTGCAAATTGGTTTAAAATTAGAAACATCTGTCTATTCTTAATTCGGAGTAATTATGTCATATGCAGTAGAAGTGTCAATTGTGTATTCGTTCATGTGTAATTGTAATATTATGTTTCGTTGGCAGTGTAATTAGTCAGCTGGAATCAATAGCCTTATAATTGTTCTATTCCACTGTGTTTTCAAATGTAAAAAATATGTTTTTCTTTATTTTGTTTCCCTGTAGGTGTTCAAAATGAGCTACAACAAGCTGAAAACAATTACCAGTCATACCCTCCATGGCCTTCCGGCCTTAACAAGATTGCACATTGACCATAACCAAATTGAATTCATACATCCCAATGCATTCAATGGTTTAACTTCTTTAAGACTTCTTCACTTAGAAGGAAACTTGCTTCAACAGCTACATGCCAATACATTTTGCACCTTCAATTTCTTAGGTTATTTCAGACAGTCTACATTAAAACACCTTTATTTATCAGACAACATGATTCGGTCACTGCCGGCAGACATGATAAAAACAATGCCATTACTGGAAAACCTCTTCCTTCATGGGAACCCATGGATCTGTGATTGTAACATCAAGTGGTTACTTGACTGGGCTGAGCAAACGGATGGTAAGATTTAATCTATTATATATAAATATATGTATATATAAGAGCAAAAGACTTATGAAAACTCATAAGAACCATTGTCCCATAATATTAAGTGCTAATATTAAAAAAATATGACATTGTAAACTGTCCCTTCTTGTCTTCTGTTGACAGGGGAAGGGGTGTTAATGATGCATAGTATTATTAGGCACAATCCCATTAAGTGGAAGCAACACACATACAGTAATTCATGTCTTTAAAAACCAAGTAACACAAGGCATATATAGTACATAGAAGTGACACAGGTCTCCATGTATCTGCTCCCATACTTTTTCTCATAATTAGTGATGAGAGAATTTTTTCACCAGCCATGGATTCACAGAGAACTAAAAACTGCTCCAAACATTAGGCGCGGAAAAATTTTCTGCAACAAAAAAGTCGCCATAAGAAAAAAGGGCCATTGACTTTAATGCATTTAGTCAAGAAAGTCATCATTAAAAAAAGTCTATTGACTTTAATGCATTTGGACAAAAAAGTCACAGAGACAAAAAAAGTTGCCAGAAGAAAAACTGTCTTTGACTTGAATGCATTTGGACCAAGAAAAATTGTTGCACGTGTTAAAAATTGTTGCGTGCATAAAAAAATTGGCTCCCATCAATGCATTTTGAGAATTTTTCACAAATTTTTCCGTAGTTTTGCAAATTTTACGGCACAGCAAAATGGGACAGATTCGCTCATCACTACTCAGAATGTAATATTTTCCCAGAATTCCAGTGTAATTGCAATCACAATCATTTGATATAATATTATACTACTATTAAATACTATCTACACACTATTTTCTATAGCACAATTAAGCCAATCATTTGACCATTCAAAGTGGGGCACCATTATGTACAAACAGTAGACCACTTGTAATTGGTCAGCCAGCTAGCCCACCAGACAAAAGTAAGAAGATGAGGTGCAGGGGACACGTAAAAATTAAACAGTCTCATGCATGAATGCAATGCCCATCATTTACTGCAAATGATAACCACTACTATTGTCAAGTAGACTAGCAACGAGTTGAATAAGCTGCAAATTGTAGTTGGTGGAGCATAAGTTTGACATAAGTGCTCTAGTACAGGTATTTATTTCACAACTGGAGAGGTCCAAAGGATATTTTATTGTTTGATTCAATGTTCCTTTTATTTTTCATTTTTCAAAAAGAAGGGAATTGGGGTGGTACAGAATAAAGAAGGGGTGGGGATCAGGGGGTAAAGTATAGAATATTGGTCCAAAGGATATTTTAATGTTAAAATTGTTCAACAGATGGCTGCTTAATAATTGCCCTTAAGCCTAAAAGTTTTTACTTTGCATATGGGAATGGGCGCGGAATAAATGGGTACCTAGACACAATGGGGTAAATTTATCAAAGAGTGAATTTCCGCCACAAGAGTGAAATTCCGCAGCTCTCAATTCATTTCTATGGGATTTTGAAAGGCGTATTTATCAATGGGTGAAGTGAAAGTTCACCCTTTGATAAATACGCTTATAAAAATTTCATTCTAGTGGAATTTCACTCTAGGCGCAATTTCACTCTAGTGGTGGAACATCACTATTAACTTCACTCTTTGATAAATATACCCCTATGGGTTACAGAGAATGCTTGTGTAAACATGTAAAGGTAAAACAATTAAATTGCAAATGCTCAGAAAATTTCAATTGAATCTGTATTAGGCAATGTATTTATGGTTAGAAAAATAATTAGATGACAGGGCAAATGCTGCAGTTGGCATGAACAGTTTAATCTCTACTTCTGTAGTACCCGACATCGAAAATTTTGCTATACAAACTATTTGCCATGTCTGAGCTTTTTCATGCTGAGCCAAGTTTATATTTTAGCTCTCTCTACAAATTACGTGTTGGCCTTGTGATCAACCTATAATAACTTTCTTCTTAAATGCATCTGTTCAAAACAATTTGCTGCTGGTGGTTTATTATTCATAGGATGTAAATCCTTTAGTGTACAAAGTAGTGTTATACCTTTGTTTACTTTATCGTTGGTACACCTACAGTATATGCTCATTTTAATATTTATTGCATTTAGTGCAAAGTTCCCATCCTTGTTATTTTTAACAAATTGTTTAATTTTCCTATAGGCATTCTTAAATGTAAGAAAGACAGATCATATGAAAATGGGCAGCTGTGCCCTACATGCTCCTCTCCAAAGTATCTACAGAATCGGGAAATCCAGAGTCTGAAAGATGTTTCCTGTTCTAGACCTATTATATACTCAGCACTTCGGGACAACAGTAGTTATGCCTATGCAGAAGAAGAGAACGGGAATGATCCACCAGCAACAGAGTCTTATCATAACCTGCTAGGCAAAGTCATATTAAATATGACTGATGAGCACGGGAACAAAGTCAATTTGGACTGCGACATGATAAAGCCATCAGACTTCAGCAAAATTACTTGGAATCAACATCATCAAGAGGAAATTGATATCAATGCCACATTCAGTCTTGATTTTGAATGCCCTATGAATCGAGAAAACTATGAAAAACTATGGAAACTTATAGCCTATTATAGTGAAGTACCTGTAAAGCTGGAAAGAGAAGTACAGTTTAGCGACAGTCCCAAAATGACTTACAGGTACAGACAGAATGTAGACCATGATTCATATTATTATACAGGTGTTAAAGCGCTTATATCATCGGAGCCATCTTGGATAATGCAAACATCAGTCAACATCCAGTTGAATAGAAAGATGAGTACAGCTAAGAAAGTCACTTTGTCTTTTTCCACACAATTTTCAGAGGCTATACACACAAAGGAGATACAGTATCCTCAGAATAATTGGGTGTTGATTGAGAAAAATGAAAAATTTAAGACATCCTGCACTGCTGTTAAAGGAACTCTCTGCCAGCTTAACTGCCATGTAAAGTCATCTGAAATTCCCTCAATAGAATGGAGTCTTCCAGATGGAACAATACTCAAAGCACCGTACAATAGCCCGGAAAGCAGATTTTCCATATCTCCCAGTGGGCAGTTAGTTATAAAAGAAGTAGATTTTCCTGATTCTGGATTGTATTATTGCATTGCTCGAGTAAAGTATGAAGTGGATATGCAGCTATTTAGAGTGACGGTGCAGTCACCATCAAGTGATATCGCTGAGAGTCAAATTCACATTCTTACAAGAATTGTTGGGGATCCCATAGCCTTGGCTTGCAATGTAGTGGGGAATCCAGATGCTGATGTAAATTGGATTTTGCCTAATAATAAAATTATTGATGCATCAGTAAATAATACTGGTCTATATCTTTTAAATAATGGCTCATTAGCTATTATTAACACCAAACTGAGTGACAGTGGCTTGTACAGATGTATAGCTGTTAACCAACATGGGACAGATCACTACAGCGTTCAAGTAGAAATAAACAGAAAAGTACATGAAAAGCCTTATCAAATAATAAAAACTAAAACACAGCCTTCTTTTGAATTGGCAACAAAGCCTAAGTATAACATCATAGATGATGATGGTGGCTCAGGGGAAAAGGATACTCCAGAAGAGTCAGGTAAATATAACGTCAAAAACGGGGGACGACTTGTAAAGAAAATTGGTTCTGCTTCAACTAATGTTCGTTCTAAGCAAAACAGAAAGGACAGGAGGAAAATGAAACCATGGAAAGGTACCGAAAGATCAAAAGGGAGCAATATTGCAGAGGGTCGGAGGAAGTTCGAATCAAGAAGGAGAATTAATATGGGAAATAAACAGATTGATCCAAAACAATGGGCCAATATTCTAGCAAAGGTGAGAGGGAAAAATCTTCAAAGGACAACAGAACTTCCCCTTGCCACACAAGCCACTCCCACCTCTACATTAAGGCATAAACCTACACCCCCTTCTTCTATTGCCATGCCTCCACCTGCAAAAGAATCAGAACCTTATGTAGAAGAAACATCCGCAGACGAAGATGGATTATTATTTATCACTTCTTCCCCACAAGTAACAATAGCCCAGAGTATCGATGATGTAACAACATCTCCTGCTGACAAAATTGTAACTGTAATCAATGAAGAAACAGATAATGACAGTGAAACTGTGTTTTCAGAAAGCAATGAGAAAACATTCAAAATGGAACTGCCCACTCCAAACTCAGATCTGACAACTACTGAGAACTCTGGAGCAGACAGTTTCACTTATTCAACAAATGAAGATGAAAATGTAATTCTGGAAGGAGATGAAATTCACAGTAATGCTCCAACAACAAATATCCAAATTATTGAAAATGAATATATAGTAGACAGTGCCACAACCGACAACTATGTTGAGGAGCAATCGAATGAAAAAACAACAGTGTTTGAAAGCGAGAATGGTTTGGAAGCAGATTCAGAAAGCAGCACAGTGGAAATTTTAAGCGTGGGAACTGATGATGTCAAAGAACTTTCAACTGCGTCTGTTATAACAGTGTCCCCACTGCTGCTTGCTGTGGAAAAAACTACAACAATAAAAAGTAGTGATGCATATTTTCCAAATGAACCTTTACAGCCTCTAAATCCTAAAAGTGATAAAAGCCTTACTACTGAAAACTTTATTTTATGGACAGAAAACAATGATATTCTTCCCACAATCAACAGAGAAGTTCATACAACTCTCATGGTTGAGCATGAGCAGGCTCTCCAAACAGATAGCGTGTCATCTGTATCTAATGCTATTGCTCCCACCCCATCTGATGACCACTTGAATGTCTATGCCTTGGTTCCTACCCAAACATTTATTCCAACAACCACTAACACACCTGGAAAAAATGTAATTGAAGTAAGCTACACTAAGGACTATTCTGGAAACATTATTTCCACAAAAACAAGCAGTAAAAGTTCTATTTCCCAGGAACATGGGAATAATATTAATAAATCTGAGACTACAACTACAGTGACTAGATCTACAGAACTGAAGACTACCACAACAATCCCAAATGCTATTATTAGTGCAATGCCTGAGAAAAGTATGGTAACTCCTACAGTTCAGGAGTCAACAGTTAGAACAAATTATCTTACCAGTCAGGCACAAAGAACAACCACAACAGTTAGTACAAATGGAAATATTAATTTCCATAGACGTCGACCAAATGGGAGGAGAAGACTTAGACCAAATCGATTTAAATTACGTCAGAATCAAATTGTTCCAACTGTACAAACTGTTTTAGATCATTTTCTTCAAAAGCCATTTGCACCACCAACAAAAGAACAGGTCATCTCTAATGAACACATAAAACCTACTGAATTCAAAAATGTTTACACAAACACTGCTCCATCTTCTACACCTGCATCTAATGCTAAAATATTTGGATTGCCCAATCCCACCCCAGTAACAACACCACAAATAGTCAAAACCCATAAGGTAGCTGAACATGAAAATTCAAACAATGTCTATACCTTACATCCTACTGTCAACACAAATTCCAATACCATACAAAATGTCCAGACCTCCACATTGGTTGGGAAAGAAGACAAACTACTCACCAGTCCTATTACATTTTCCAATACCATGCTCATAACTACAAAGCCATCTCAGTATGCAAGACATACAACTATTCCATATGCCAACTCCGTTGCGTCACCTACAAAAATGAAGTCGGAATCTGAGTTGTATCCAATACCTATTACAGAGGAACCTCCAAAATTAACAAGTACTGCTGGTACAACACAACAAATCTTTCAATATCTAGACAATGTTCAGAGCAGTCCAAATCCAGAATCTATGCCTTTAACCACTGATTCCTCAGTGTTTACCACAAAAAAACCTGTAGAAACCACAGTTGGACATAAAACTCTGATTTCTGAGAAGAAAGAAAGAAAAATTTCAGCCACGTTGTCTTCAAAAACAGAAAGGAAAACAGTATCTTCATACAAAGGAAATAAGGAAAGTATTACTAAGCCATACATAAGGACTACTCAAAGTGCTCAAACTACATTTATGCCATTTACAGAGAAAGCTTTCATTCCTACTGCTCAATTCCATTTGTCTACTGCCCAAGCTTCAGCTTCTACAAAGACCAGATATCGTGAAACCATAATTCCAACAGCAACATCAAAAGTTAAAATAGCACAAACAAGCACCCCATCTTCCAAGCAAAATGAACTGGACCAGCTTCCACACATTCAAAACAAAATGCTTATTCCACAAATACAGGGACAATTTAAGGACAATTATATGGCAATATCAAATAATAGTGTTTTATATACCACAAAATTACATCAGTCACGAATAATACCTAATAATCAAAATAATGTGAACCCTCCAGCTAATTATGGTCCTGTACGTGGAACCAAGAGACCACCTTACTTTGTCACGCAAGGACCATTACGCTACTTTGTTACAAACCAACCATTTGTGATGACAAATAAACCAGAGATTACAGCATATACAGCACAAAGCAACCAAGAGAAAAAAACATATCCTCCTCAACAGATAACAACAAAACCGGCCACAACAACCACAACAGTTGTGCCATTATATAGACCAAAACCAATGACTCCAAGCCGATTTAATCAAGGCCAGCGTTTATCACCCTATTATAGACCTGCAGGAAATACTCTCAATATTAATGGTAAAGACATAGTTGCAAGAATTCCTTATCAAGGAAATCCATATTTCTTAAATCCAAGATTCCAGTACCGTTTTAACAGAACTAAGCCCATCCTATTTACTGCTACACTTAAACCTCATACAACTACTAATCTGGTTTTAGATGGTGCAAATCAAAAAAACAGTTATATATCAGCTGCAAAGACAACAATATCAAGTGCTCTATTCAAAGCCACGGTTGCATCTTTGCCAGTAATACCTGTAACAAAGCCACCAGCACAAAAACAAATGCAGCTGACTACTCCTTCTAATATTGTACATACTCCAGCACCCAAATCCAGCTCAACTGTTCAGCTAAACAGGTACTTTAATCAAATAAACAACAAACCATCAATTGTCGAAGGATCTAAACTGACAAACCTCAATGAAATCCAATCTTCAGTCACTCGAAGACCTCAAGGAATCAAGCCACAGATTACAACCACTGGTCTACAGTCATTATCTGTGCCTTTTGAAACAGATGCAGTTATCCCATGTGAAAGCTTTGGAGATCCTAAGCCATCCATCACCTGGACAAAAGTTACCACTGGTAAGGAATTAAGATTTTACTTTATTGTTATTTTTGTCACATGAATATAAAGGTTATAAGATCATGCAACAAAAACTGCCTCTTTTGCCCTATAGAATAACAATAGCCCTATCACTTAATACCTTAATAATAATAGTTACTGAATCCAAGCAATGAGTTTTTTTATTAGTCTACTAAAGTTAGAGTAAAGGTCCCATACACGGAGAGATCCGCTCGTTTGGCGATTTCGCCAAACGAGTGGACCTCTCTCCGATTTGCCCACCTTGAGCAAATGGGCAATATCGGGCTGATCCGATTGTGGGCCCTAGGGCCCAACGATCGGATCCTAACAAACTGGAACGGGCGGTCAGATTGCGGGACCGCGATCCGAAGGGATTTTTAGTCCCATCCGATCGAGTTCTGGCCGACTTTCAGCCAGATCTCGATGGGGGAAGCCCGTCGGGGGCCCCCATACATGGGCCAATAAGCTGCCGACTTGGTCTGTCGGCAGCTTTTATCTGCCCGTGTATGGCCACCTTAAGCCACATGTGTATAAGTATAAGGTGAAAAGTCACAATCTTTAACAAGATGTGAAAGGTCATGGTTAGTTTGAAGCCTTAATTCAATTTAATCATATTGGACAAGATTGAAATAGTGATGAGCGAATCTATCCCGTTTCACTTTGCCGGAAAAATAGAGAAACTACGAAAATATTTGTGAAACAACGACATTTCACGAAACACATTAAAGTCAATGGCCGTTTTTACTAACATCAAATTTTTACACATGCAACAAATGTTCTCACTCCAAATGTCCAAAAGTCAATGGCGCAAATTCACTAAGCCCAGAAGCGCCGAACGCTAGCGTTAATTCGCTAGCGTTTGGCATTTTTCGTTACTGCGCAAATTCACTAACGAACACTGGCGTAGTTTCGCTAGTGTTACTTCACACCCTTACGCCAGGCAAATTTTCGCTAGCAACGTGACTATGCAAATTCACTAACTTGTGCAGTGTACTGAACGCTACCTTTTACGCTAGACTTCCTTCGCCACCTCAGACCTGGCGAAGCGCAATAGAGTAGATAGGGATTGTTTAAAAAAAAGTCAAATTTTTTTCTAAGTCCCAAAAAACGCTGGCGTGTTTTCTACATGATGGGTGATAGGCTGAAAAAGATCAAAAATATTTTTGGGGCTCCCCTCCTTCCCCCCTACATTTCCTGACTCATGGCAACTTACCTAGACAGTGGGCACATGTGTAGGGCAAAATAAAATTTTTATTTGCTGATTTGAAGGTTTTCTAGGCATTTGTAGTGCTAATACGTGTTCCTCCATTGAAATTTGAATTTCGCACGTATGCAAACTAGCATTCACTAGCGTAACTTCGCTTTATATAGCGAATCAACGCTAGCGCAACTTCGCAACCTTACGCTACCCCTGTGCGCAACTTCGGATTTTAGTGAATTTGCGGAGCGCTGGCGAAACTACGCCTGGCGAAGTGCGGCGAAGTTGCACCTGGCGCAACTTCGCATCTTAGTGAATTTGCCCCAATGGGCGTTAGTTGCCCAGCAACAAATCTCCTCTTCTTCGGTGACTAATCTCCCCAAAATGCCTTCCCGTCAGCATCAATGTGAATCGCCGGTTGGCATACGTATACCATCCCGCGGCAATTCACATTCTTGTGGGTGGGAAGGCATTTGGGGAGATTAGTTGCCTGAAGAAGAGGAGATTTGTCACTGGGTCATGTGCCACCAGCCTTAAAGTCAATGGGCATTTTTTACTTATGTCGACTTTTTTGTTCTAATGCATTATAGTCAATGGTCATTTTTTCTTACTGTGAATTTTTCCACTGTGAACTTTTAACGCAGTTTCACAAAATAATTTGCCCATGGCGAAATTTTGAATTTTGCCGCAAATACATTGCTGGCGAATTCATCGCTAGATTCAAATCACTGAGAAAACATTTTATAGTTTATCATGTGAAAAGAGTCATCGTTTTTGCTAAGATTTAATTTGAGGAGAAACAACTTATCTTCATCAGTTCCGGTTTTTGACATAGAGAATCTTCATGAGATAAACAGTGAGATAAGTTTTTCTCATTGAAATGCATCTGGACAATATGGAATTGAATATGAAGATATGTCTTTTTCATCGAATTTGGCAGCTTACGGTGGCCATACATGTAGAGATCTGCTCATTTGGTGACCTTGCCAAACAAGCCAATCTCTACCCAATATGCCCACCTCTAGGGCCCAACAAGCGGAGCCTTGGGGCCTGTCCAAATGAGTAGATCTTGTAGTGTATGTGCTCCCTTTGTCTAGACAATGTATTTGAGTAGTCTTTCAAAATATCAGACTCCGACACAAGCTGCATGTAGAGAGACATGTTGATAAGATTAAATTGATTATTTCAGCAATTATATAGAATTCTGTCCAATTTGGCCAGCGCATGGATGGACAAATTAGTAAGATATTCAGCTGTATAGAGCAATTGCTAAATGGGCGCATCTCTATCTGTATGGCTTTAGTCTTGTAACTATTGGCAGGTAACCAAGATATGGATACATGTATGGAGAGTGATAATTTATGTAATAAACATAGGAATATATTATAATCTGATATAAAAGCCAGAAAGAAATAATTATCAAAATTCTTGTATAATGGGGTTTATAAATCTGTAATTTCTTTTTTTTTTCTTTTTCTAAGATTTTTACTTTGCTTTATTAATTTGCTGAAGGCATTTAAGTGCGTAGAGAGTGGTAAAAAAAATGAAGTTGTTAAGAGGAACAAAGTTTGCAGCAGGCCTTGAAACCCATAGCATGCTGTTTGCTGATAGGGTGTCTTTACTTTAATAAAATTGAAGCCAAGTCATTATCTATTACTACATTTCCACTATAACTTGTCTATATTTCAGTGTCCAGAATAGCTTCATAAGTGCACTTTTCTAAACATCTCCCCTTTTTGCCAACACTATTTTCTGCCAAGGTATACATTAAGGAGCAGATTTATCAAAATGTAAGCTTAGATTTTAATAAATAAAAACTCACCCACTTATTCATTCCTATGTCTCTTTGTTATTTCAGGGGCAGTAATGACAAAAAACACAAGGATGCAACGTTTTGAAGTCTTGGAAAATGGTACTCTCAGTATTCAAAAACTTCAGCTACAGGACCATGGACAGTATGTGTGCACTGCTCAGAACCAGCATGGCGTTGACAAGATGTATGTGACCTTGACTGTGGTGGTCCAGCAGCCTCGAATATTAGGATCTCGTTATAAGGATGTTACTGTGTACATTGGAGATACAATTTCAATGGACTGTCCTGCTAGTGGTGTACCATCTGCACACATTTCTTGGATCTTCCCTGATAGAAAAATAATACGGACCATATCAGCTACAGAGAGTCGTATTATGCTTAAGGAAAATGGGACCTTGACAATTAGGGAAACAACCTTTACCGACAGAGGTATTTTCAAATGTGTTGCAAGCAATGTGGCAGGAGCTGACAGTCTGACAGTAAGACTTCACATTGCTGCCTTGCCTCCAATTATTAAACAGGAAAAGGAGGAGAACATTTCCCTTCCTCAGAGTAACAGTGTTTATATCCATTGTTCTGCAAAAGGTGCTCCATCTCCAAGTATACGTTGGGTTCTTTCTGATGGTACACAGGTTAGGACATCCCAGTTTGTAAATGGAAATTTATTTGTTTTCCCAAATGGAACACTATATATAAGAAGCATATCACAGAAAGATAGCGGAAAATATGAGTGTGTTGCCACAAACATTGTAGGAGCTGCCAGAAGAACAATTATGCTTGATGTAAAAAAGTACACAACTAATGCCAAGATCACTGCAAGTTCCCCCCAAAAAACAGATGTGACATATGGAAGTACTCTGCGCCTGGACTGCAGTGCGGCTGGTGATCCATGGCCAAGGATACTATGGAGACTTCCCTCAAAACGAGTGGTGGATTCATTCTTCAGGTAAATTTTTGTATCAGATATTTAAAAATTGATCCAAATAATCTAAAATGTACATATCCCTTCCTTTCTTGTATATTGTAACTAGCACAAAGGTACAGTTGCAGTGTAGGTGGGCCAAAAAAAGAAAGAAAATACTTCTATCTATATCAAAGGAAACGTTTTGTCTTTGAGCCCTGAACGGATGGTGTAATGTACTTTGCCAATGTTTTCCATATTACAAAAAAATATAGATGCACCAGATTTGTTTCATTCAGTCCAGGAAAGAGTAATATAGATGAAGATCTGAGAAGGAAGTAGTTAAATATAAAGATACAGTGTAACATAAGGTGTCCCAAAACTCAGAGCTAACCCCAATTTCCCGGTCACAGCTCACACTTCTGCCTATAACCGTCACATTTTGCTTTGGGAGGAGCCCTTCACTACTTGAATGCCGCCAGGTCTTAGTGAGAGGACCAAGGGGAGAGTTCTGGGCAGACAAAGGAACTGAAAGTATATGAAAAGGACAGAAAAGAAGGAGCGTAGTCATGGTCAGACCAGGTAGATACAAATGAGCCAGAGCAGTACAAAACAGGAGCCGGGGATGTAGTCAAGGTCACAGGGCAGGGTCAACATCAACAGTAGCAAAGTTCAAAATAAGGATCCACAAGAATGGTCAGTAAACAGGCAGAGGTCGGTACAGGCAGCGAAGTAGCAGAAGTCAGGCAAAGGGCAAAGAACAGAGAACAGAACAATAAGAGCTCACATGAACTATAAGGCAATAGACCTACGCTGGGCAATGTGAATAGGAACATGGTACCTTCAAATATTTGAAATTCATAAGTCAAAGCCCGGAAGCGGCGCAAGCGCACATCATATTACGAGAGGCGTGCCCCACAGTGAGCGCAGGGGGCATCCCTGCCGCACCACTAAACCACCAGGTTTTTCTCACAGACAGAGGGAAACTTGCAGCAATGCTTAAAAAGAAGATGATACCCTTTTTAAAAAGTTGCTTGTTAAGTTTAACATTCATGGGATGACATCAGTTTGGTCATCTGAGACTTCAGTTGCATTGTATTAAAGTGTGGTATGGATTTGTTCAACACAAAGGAAAGAGGGATGTTTCTATGGATGTCAATAGCAAATATTCCTACAGAAGAAAGCTCCATAAAAGTGCTCTTAGTTCAGTGTATAAATGCATACCTATATACTTTAATGACAAAAATATTTGAGAGAAAAAGTGAGATATGAGTTAAGGGAATATGTTAAATGAGGAGATAAAAAACATTCACAAAAGGTGCTCCAATATTTGTTAACTTCTTGCCTTGAATGGTGATGTAAAATAATCCCATTACAGAGGATATATCCACATATTTAACTTTTCTTTGTTTTTTTCCTCAATCAGCTTTGACTCCAGAATCAAAACGTACTCCAATGGAACACTTCTCATCTATTCAGTTACTGAAAAAGATGCCGGAGACTATTTGTGCATGGCACGGAACAAACTTGGAGATGATTATGTGGTTCTTAAAGTAAATGTCATGATGAAACCTGCTAAAATACAGTATAAAAATGAAGTGGACCACAAAGTAATGTACGGTGGAGATCTAAAGGTTGACTGTATAGCTACTGGTGTGCCTAACCCTGAGATTTCTTGGAGTCTTCCTGACGGAAGTATGATCAATAACATTATGCAGTCAGATGACAGTGGCTCCAGGACCAGACGATATGTTGTATTTAATAATGGAACCTTATATTTCAATGAAGTAGGGATGAAGGAAGAAGGGGACTATACATGTTATGCCGTAAACCAAATCGGGCAAGATGAGATGCGTGTCAGTGTTAAGGTAGTAGCAGAAAAAGCAAATATTAAGAATAAAACCTACTCTATACTAAATGTGCCTTATGGGGATGTAGTCACAGTTTTGTGTGAAGCAAAAGGAGAACCGGTTCCTAAGATCACTTGGCTCTCCCCTTCAAACAGACCAATACCTTCTGTATCAGACAAATACCAAATTTACCGAGATGGATCTCTTCTGATTCAAAAAGCACAAAGATCCGATAGTGGAAACTATACATGTATAGCACAGAATACCGGCGGAGAAGACAAAAAGATTGTGCAGATCCAAGTTAATGTTTTGCCACCTACAATAAATGGTTTCTCTAATCAAATAATGACCATAAAACAATTAGCAATTAGAGATTCTCGACTTCTGCTAGACTGCAGAGCGGAAGGAGTTCCAACACCGCGGGTCATGTGGGCATTTCCTGAAGGAGTGATCCTTCCTGCTCCTTACTATGGAAACAGAATTACCGTACACCGTAATGGTACGCTTGACATCAAAGTTTTAAGGAAAACCGATTCAGTACAGTTGACTTGCATAGGCCGAAATGAAGGTGGGGAGGCAAGATTAGTTATTCATCTGATGGTTACTGATCCAACAGAAAAACCTACATTCAGCATTGACAATGAAAATATTGTTGTGGGTGAGGGGCAATCGGTAAGTTTAAACTGCTCATCCGGAGGAATTCCAATGCCTGAGAGAATCTGGTTTCCTCCAAATGGAACAGAAGTTCACAATGGTAAACAGCTTCACCGATTATACCATAGGAATGATGGCGCTCTGCTAATTGGGTCCATAGCAGCATCTGATGCTGGAACCTATCGTTGCAGGGCTATAAACATCGCTGGATTTGCAGACAAATTGGTCACTTTACAGATTGGCCGTAAACCACAAATGAAGAATAATTACAATAATTTAATCAGCATAATTAATGGCGAGACATTACAACTTCATTGTTCAACACATGGAGAGTCCCAGCCACAGATTTCATGGACACTGCCTAATGGAGTGATTCTTGATGGTCCTCAAACGAGGGGTCGTGTGTCCTTGTTACCGAATGGTACCCTTGTTGTGCGTGATACATCTGTGTACGACAGAGGAAGTTATATGTGTAAAGCAACAACGCAATATGGCTCCTCAACAATGAATGTTCCTGTGATCATCATAGCCTATCCTCCACGCATTACTACTAGCCCTGCTCCTGTTACTTACGTAAGACCTGGAAGTTCTGTACAGTTAAACTGCATGTCAATTGGAATTCCAAAGCCAGAAATCTCATGGGAATTACCTGATAAATCTGTTTTGACTGCAGTAGCTCAATCCCGTTTATATGGAAACAAATTCCTTCATCCTCAGGGGACACTGGTTATTCAACACTCTTCAAAAAGAGATACAGGATACTATAAATGCACAGCTAAAAATATACTAGGGGCTGACACAAAGACAACTTATGTACATGTGTATTGAGACATATCATTTTTACAGGTACATGCCCAGGACGACTGCCACACAAGTGCAAATTATACTGAATTGTTATTTGTAAATGGTTTTGATAGATCTCAGAGGTGTCTCTCAGTCATGGTGTTGAAGTAATTCTGAGAGCTGCTTGGTGATTCCAATACCCTCTCCGCAATTGAAATCAAAGTCTACATTGATTAGTAAGGACAATAATATCCAGATAAGGTAGCAAAAACTGGGCCCATCTTGTTATGGTTAGAGAGTAATACCAAGTATTGTTGCCCTTTTTTGCATCTTACTGCCAAAGAAGTATTAATTCCACAAACATCATACAGTGATATTTGTTTAACTTGTATAATATAATAATTTTCCCTTAACTTTTATAACGTGAACCCTTTGGAGTTCTAAAGAGGACTACAAAAGCATTACCTTCAATGCATTTAAAGCCCTGTAGATACAAATGGGTAAACCACCTTTCTGTATGATAGCACTACTGTTTTTAATTATTCTTTTATGTACAAACATATACCTTGGAGTTGAAATATCATCGTGTACCATTTCTATCACACCTCTGAATTGGAATTTGATAAACCTGTCGATATACAAATAGATAAAAGATCCCTTAACTGGTGCTTAATGCATATGTTTTATATAAATTAGTTATCTTCTCATGAGACACAAAAGTCGCTCTATCTATGTCTCATTTTATAAATTATTGGTCTTTAAAAGACTTTACGCAAAACTGTGTTTATATTATTAAATTGATGTACTGTACATTTTATAATAAATATTATTTTTCCGAACAACCACTCATATTGTAGTCTATGTTGCTTTATAAATAGGTGGTAGCAAGAAATACGGAACATGATTAGTTAAACTGGGTGTCTTGTGGGGGGTTATTTACTAAACTCTGAATGCAAAAATCACGATTTTTGTTTTCTAAAATCAGACTTTTAAAAAATCACAGATTTTTCGGAATTTATTAAACCCTGAGGATGGAAAAGTATGAATCTGAAAATCTGGCAGATGCGCTCCACAATCTGATGGGATTTTTACCCCTGACCGATCGACATCCAATATCGATCAGGGAAGCCCGTTGGGGGGCTCCACACACGGGTCAGTAAACTGCCGACTCAGTCTGTCGGCAGCTTTTATCGGCCCATGTATGGCCAGTTTAAGTCGGGTTGTCCATACTTAATCAGATGTGTCTATAACAGTGGTTTCTTACTATTCAAGGCGGTGAATGGGCCAATCAGGGCCAATTCGGGTGAGATTTTACGGTAATTGCTTAACTGTCTTCAATATTTCTAAAACTAGACTGTTTCTTTTCATATATCTGTAATCATGTCATAATACACAAGGACCATCCATGAACATCCCGTCAATTATATCTTTATAAATGGTGCTTAGTGATGTCATCAGTTATAATCGGAGCTTAGTGATGTCATTTCTGTCACATGACTCATGCAACCTTTTGTGTTATAATAAATAAAGTAACCCCTGTTGCAAAATATGAGGACATTCCATGACCTGGCCTTCAGCCTTGTACTTTTCTATCGTTGTGGAACTCCTCGGTAACTTATAATATTTTCTATTTTACAATAATGGGTATTTTATTCAAGATGTAATCCTTGGGGGGGCAGCAAATGCAGTCTCGCGACAAAAGGGGTCATTCACAATGCCCCATGCAGTGTGCAAATATTGCCACAATCTGAGTTTTTTTGTACTTGGCCACTGCGTGGAGTTTTTGTGCAGATATCTACAGGCCTTTACATCCAGAGCACAGAGACCTATAAAATGGGCTTTGAATTGAAACATTGCCGGCATTAGACATTGCTCCATTCAGTTTGGATGGTCAGGTGGAGAACAAAGTTGTAACCCCTTCCAACACCCTAACCATCCTGTACCTTGTACATCATTCAAAGGGTGCAGTCTGTCCTTACCGCCTGTCCTTGTACAAGGTGTTTATATAATACAATGATGCAATATTTTTTCTTTTTACCATGTTTTTGTATGCTTGGTTTTAAGAAATAGTGCCCAAATGATCCAGTGAATCTGACATGTCTGTCACTCATACACAAGCACTGAACGTTTTAAACACGGTATCTAAGCTTTATTCACTGAGTGGGTAAATGAACATTTATGAGGGATAAGTCTTGGTTCTGAGCTTTTATCATGATTGTTACAGCATATGGCATGAATTCTTATGTTTGGCTTTGTTGTGCAGACTGGGTTGTTTTTTTATAGTACTGTACATTCTGCTATCCAGAAACCCATTATCCAAAATGCTCCAAATTACGTGAAGGCCGTCTCCCATTGACTCCATTTTATCCAAATATTTTTTTTAATGATTTCCTTTTTCTCTGTAATAATAAAACAGGGCCTTGTACTTGATCCAAACTAAGATATCATTCATCTTAACTGGAGGCAAAATAATTCTATTGGGATTATTTAATGTTTAAATGACTTATATTTAGTAGAGTTTAGGTATAAAGATACAAATTACAGAAATGTCCATTATCCAGAAAACCACAGGCTGAGAGCATTCTGGATAACAGGTCTTATACCTGTAATCTACTCACATTATTTAAGTAGGTTAGCAAATGTTATATATCTGATTATTAGGGAATGTGTATGGTAACTAGGGATGCACCAAATCCAGGATTCGGTTCAGAATTCGTCCAGGATTCAGCCGTTTTTCAGAAGGATTTGGGTTCGGCTGAATCCTTCTGCCTGGCCTAACCGAATACCAATTTGCATATGCAAATTAGGGACAGGGAGGGAAATCGCGTGACTTTTTGTCACAAAACAAGTAAAAAATGTTTTCCCCCATCCCACCCATAATTTGCATATGCAAATTAGGATTTGGATTCGGTTTGGTACTCTGTCAAATATATCGCAAAGGATTCGGGGGTTCGGCCCACTCCATAATAGTGGACTCGGTGCATCCCTAATGGTGACATAAAGGGGCAGATTTATCAAGGGTCGAATTTCGTGTGATACATACTTAGAGATTCAACCATCGAATGGCTTTACTTCAACTTCGAATATCGAAGTCAAAGTCTTTTTCACCGAATTTTACCGTTTTGCGGTTAAATCAATTCGAAGGATTCCAGCGATTGATCGAATGATTTTCCTTAGACTTCCAAAAACTTGGAAAAATGCTCTAGAAGGTCCCCATAGCACTTCGGCAGGTTTAATTTGGCGAAGTATTGAAATCAAAGTTTTTTTAAAGAGACAGTACTTCGATTATCAAATGGTTGAATATTCTAACGATTTTACTTCGAAACGAATTTGAAGTCAAAGTTATAGTATCCGAATCGATGGTCGAAGTATCCAAAAAATTACTTCAAATTTCAAATTTTTTTACTTCGAAAATTCCCTCTTATTCACTTCGACCCTTGATAAATCTGCCTCAAAGTGAAGTGATATAGTGAAATAACAGCAGTAGTGATGGGTGAATACATTTTCCAGGCATGGATTTGCGTTGAATTTCCACCTTGCGCCTCCTGCAAATAAATTTGCAAAACTGCGGCAAAAGTATGCTGGCGAAAAATCCACCGTAACAAAAAAAAAAATTGTCAAGCATAAAAACTGTAATGCGGATAAAAATTGTTGCGCGCCAAATTTATTTGGATGCCCATCGACTTCAATGCGTTTCGAGAATTTTTTTGCCGTTTCGCCGAAACAGGACAGATTCGCCCATCGCTAAACAGTTCTTCTGCAACATGACACTGTAGTGTTTTCAGTCAGCCAAGGCCAAGGTCAGAATGTCAGACAAAACAAGCACAGGTCAAGACATAAAGCAATAAAAAAATCATCCATCAAGGAAGACGTAGCATGAGAAAGCTTAAAATTACACATTGAGCACATTCCACAACACAAAGTCCAGGGTTTGAGGTCAAAAATGCTCATAGCTACCAGTCACATCTGCTTGTTAATAAAATGGATAGTATAAACAGTATCTACTGTATTCATTCTTGCACATAATCTTAAATATCTTTGGTTATAAAAATTTTTAAAAAAAGGGCATTATGCCTATGCTAAACGTAGAGCACTCATGGTGGAGGGGCTACTGGCACTCAATTCCCTGGGTACTGATACTTGGAAAAATAGTTGTGCTAAATTAAAGGTCATTAAACTGAAGATTGTCATTTCAAATTCAAAATACACTTAAAAAATACATAAAAAATTATGATACATTTTCCTGTAAAACAAAAAAAAAAGCATGTTCAGCATATGGCCATCTGTATCCCATACAAGAACATCTTGGGTGACCTTTTACACTACTCAGGACCAAGTTATATTTCACTCCTGTCAGTTACACAGGCCAGACAATATGCTGTTCAACCAATAGGCATTACTCCCCCTTGTTCTATCTAACAGCAGTCAGTTGTTCTGCAGCCTGATGCATTGCCATGAGGCCAGTTCTTTTATTTTGCATCTACTTTGTTTACCCCATTATTAATTAAGACCCAGAAATAACTGATTACTTAGCATTCACATATATTGCATCTGCAGCCCCTGACATTGTTCTAAATAGGAATGTACCGAATCCACTATTTTGGAATACCGTCCGAATACCGAACCGAATCTGAACCCTAATTTGCATATGCAAACCAGTATGAGGTATGAGACCTGGGGGCAGAATTACTAACGGGCAAAGCATATGCAAATTAGGATTTGCATTTAGTTCGGCCGGGCAGAATGGATTCGGTGCATCCCTGGTTGTAAAACATAATACATACTGGCCAACATTTATTGACCAGTACCCATTTATACAGACATGAGACCTGGGGGCAGATTTACTAACGGGCGAAGTGACTAGCGCTGGTGAAGATTTACCAGCGTTACAGTTTTAAGGGACTTTGCAGATTTACTAACAGGTGCAGGAAAAACTTTGCTAGTGAAAGAGACAGACGCTAGCGGTGATTCACACTCTTTCGCCAGGTGAATTTTCACTCCTGCGAATGGACTTTACTCCGCAAATTCACTAAGATGCGGATTTTACTGAACGTTACCTCTTTTGCCAGAACTTGCCTTCACCAGCTCAGACCAGGCGAAGTGCAATGGAGTGCATAGATCTTCCTCAATCTTCTGTTACTTACATCGTATTTTTTAGTGGAAAAAGTTTCTAATTTCAAAAAACTCTGGACTTTTCCTTTCCTTTGCTGTCAGGGTGATAGGATGCAAAAGTCCTTAAAAAATTGTTTGGGTTCCCCCCTACATATGGCACCTAAACTATACAGTGGGCACATGTGTAGGGCAATATAACAACTCTGTCTCTATTAAGGTTCCCTGGACTTGTGTAATGTAATGTATTTGCTGCAACATATACGTCCATTCAACTTTAAATTGAACGCTAGCGCATCTTCGCTTTGATTTGCTCACATTGCCGAAGTAACGCTAACAAAATTTCCGTAATTTTGGTCTTCATACCTTATGTATACAGGTATGGGATCCGTTATCCTGAAACCAGTTATCCAGAAAATTCTGAATTACAGAAAAGCCGTCTCCCATGGGGGTATATTTATCAAAAATTGAAGTTAGAGATCCAGAATGCTAGGGATCTGGAGTTTTCCAGATAAGGGATCTTTCTGTAATTTGGATCACCATAAAAAAAATATTTAAATATTAGGGGGCACATTAACTAAGGGTCGAATATCGAGGGTTAATTAACCCTCGATATTTGACCCTCGAAGTAAAATCCGTTGACTTCGAATATCGAAGTCGAAGGATTTACCGCAAATACTTCGATCTACAATCTAAGGAAAAATCATTCGATGAAACGATTAAATTGGATTTTAATTAATCGATCGAAGGATTTTCCTTCGATCAAAAAAAGCTTAGAAAGCTTATGGGGAAGGTCCCCATTGGCTAACATTGTAGCTCGGTAGGTTTTATGTGCCGAAGTAGGTAGTCAAAGTTTTTTTTAAAGAGACTTTGACTATCGAATGATCGAATAGTGGAGCGATTTTTAGTTCGAATCGTTCGAGTCGAAGTCGTAGTCGAAGGTCGTAGTAGCCCATTCGATGGTCGAAGTACCCCAAAAAAAACTTTGAAATTCGAAGTTTTTTTACTTCGAATCCTTCACTCGAGCTTAGTTAATGTGCCCCTAAATAAACCCTAGGATTGTTTTGCTTCCCATAAGGATGAATTATATGTTAGTTTGGATCAAGTACAAAAAAGGAGATAATTTTTAAAAATGTAAATTATTTGATTAAAGTGGAGTCTATGGAAGCCGGGCTTCCGGTAATTCTGAACTTTCTGGATAAGTGGATTCGGGATAACTGATTATTTTTGGGTTTACAAACCATTCAGCACTGGAAGGTATATCATACCACTCTCCCTTGGGTGCAGCTGCTTAACGTAGGGCATTTTGCCATATGAAAGCGTTTGCACAATATTGCACTTAGCGCTGTACCCACAGCACAGCCTTTGTGTTAAATGTAAATACTGTATGTAAATTAAATATGTTTATTGCCCTGGGTTCTGCAAATGAAATGCTCTCTAGCAGATTCTGTCATGCTTGACATCTCCCTTCCAATAACCAAATGCAAGTTCTGCTTTTAGCCAGATTTGTGGAATGAGAGCCACACAGACAGCCACATTTTTTCCTAATTTAATTTACATTACTCAGAGAGCTTGAAATGTGATATCCTGTAATAAAGTGCTCCTTCTGTATCACTGAATCTCCAAATGTGCAGTGGGTAATTATTCAAATGCTCTGCCGGCTCTTTCACATGAAAGGACACTTCACAGATCTCCACGTTCACAAAACACATCAATTCAAGCTAATTTCCTTCCTTAACATACGGTAGATTCACAATCAGCCTTTCATGCCATGAGTTACAATAACAAAGCTCACATCATAAATTAACACTTTTTCATTCACCTGGTATGAAGAATAGGTTTGGGTTATCTGTTTTTTACATTGCACGTGTTCACTTATTTTTCCATATTATGTAAACTCAGATTGCACCTTTTATTTACAAATGGAACTGGCTCCAAACTCCAATTGCAAAATGCAATATAAAGCTCATTTGAGAAATGGCCTTCTTGTATTTATGAGCTTTCATAATATCATGTTTTTTGGATAAGACATCCCATAACTGTAATGTATCATTTAATGGATTTTCTTACTGCTTTGGGCCTGATAAATCTTTAAAAAAAAAAAGAATCCTTCATATGCCATAAAATGTACTTTATTCTGCTTGTCCAGGTGTGGAAGCTTATAGCAACCAATGAGACGCGCTTCATATTGCAGCACAGTCACACACTATGGCATCTGCATTGCATTTCTTAACGCACAGGGCCCTCTGAAAGTTATCCTGGGCAAGCGTGGGTTCTGCTATTGATGTATGGACCAGCCCAATACCCCTGAGGGTTGTGCAGGTTCGGCCTGACCTCTGTACACCATTTGCATGTTGTGACCTTACCCTGACACTTTTTGGTTTTATATGGCTATAAATGGGGCAAATTTACTAAAGGTCGAAGTGACTAAAGTGGGCGAAAATTTGCCAGCGTGACGTAATTTCGGTACTCCATATATTTAATGGTCGCTGGCATAATTTCGCTAGCGATGGAGATAGACTCTAGCGATACTTCGCTCCCTACGCTCTGTCGAAAGAACGTAACTAAGCAAATTCACTAAGATGCGGATTTTACTGAACGTTACCTCTTGCGCCAGACTTGCCTTCGCCACCTCAGACCAGACGTGCAATAGCGTATCGAGGACTTCCTCAAAAAATAGTTGAAAATTTCCAAAAAACGCTAGCGTCTTTTCATTTTTCAGGGTGATAGGCTGAAAAAGAGCATACATTTTTTTTGGGGTTACCGGCTTCACCTCTACATTTGCTAACATATGGCACATAAACTATACACTGGGCTCATGTGTAGGGCAATATAACTATTTTATTTTATTAAGGTTTCCCGGGCTTGTGTAGTGTAATGTATTTGCTACAATATATGCGTCCAACTTTAACTTCGATTCGCTTGCCGCAGTAACGCTAGCACAACTTCACCAGCGTTCGGCGCCCTGGACACAACTTCGGATTTTAGTGAATTAGCATTGTCCTGGCGAAGCTACGCCGGGTGAAGTGTTGCGCTGTGATCGAAGCCGTCGCTGGCAAAGCTTCGGAGGTTAGTAAATTTGCCCCATAGAGTGAAGAAGGCAGATGCAGAAAGGTTCAGGTCAAGTTTTTCTCAACCCACATACCTCTATATAATTGAAAATCCCTGTCCCTGCTTTTAATAGATGTGCCTGTACCTGTGCAAGCATGCAATGGTTTGGTAAGTTCCACTCTGATTCATTAATAATTCTACTGCTTCATTATACACAGGGGCTACGTTTTACCTGCAACTTGCCACTTTCAAGGCTAAAACTCTCAAATGGTTACACTTTTTATTGGCCACTACTAGGATCAGCACTCAGGTTTAAAAAGCAGATTCTTCTCCCAGATATAACAAGGGTTATTAAAGATCAGGCACGATTTAGCATTATATTCTGTAATAAAAGTAAGGGCACTACCTGCAAGGAGTTGGTATGTTCTCCCCATGACTGGGTGGGTTTCCTTGGGTTCCTGCAGGTTTTCTCCCACCCTCCAAAACACACAGGCAGGGTCATTTGCTCTTGATAAAATTGTTTACATGTTACATAAACCATAGATTGGAAACTCCACTAGAGCATGGACTGACGGGAATGATGTATAACCCCCTGTAAATAAATTATCTAAACAAAGATACAAATATTTGTAACTGATGAGCGTTTTGTTTAAAACAGTTGTAAAGAGGAGACTGAATATAATTTATGCATAAATAATCTGACAGTACTTAAGACAGGGAAATTGCAGAAAAGCATTTGTTATTGCAACAAATTAAAAGAATCGCTTTTTCAGTTCAACCACCCAGAAAGATGCGTTGTTCCTATACGCTACAAATACACTATAATTATTATGCCGTAATGGTATATGAGATGCAAGACAAATAATCAACATTGTTAAAGGGTTGTCAAGTAAGATTAATAAAACAGAACAGACGTCATGAAACCATTTCTTTGATTTCCACCGAAAACAACAAATTCAACAGAAACAACATGTACTGTTTATAAGAGAAAAGGAAATTGCCCTGTGACTTATCACCAACATGTTTATTTCTTATACGGCAAGGGCAGAGCCAGGACCTTAATGCTGGGGCAGAGGGTATTGAGTTTCATTTGCTTTTGCCCAGACATCAAAATCCAATTCTTCAAAATAAATAACGGCTTTGCGTTCAAGAAATCTGCAAAAAGAAATATAAATACTTCTTCCAAGTCTGCACAAGTTTGTTTAAAGAGGTTCCGAAGCGAAGACATGTGAGGATAAGCTGGGGTTAAGTACTAAATATGCAAGTTAAGGCCTTTCTGGATGTGGTTTTTAGACTTTCTCTGTTCACAGTAACTGATTATCGCACAATCCAGGCACATTGCCAGATTAAATGCAATCAGCACTCTATAGAACAGAACAATAGGGTAGATGTACATCTGCATTGCATTTGTTGTCCCGGAACAAAGACACATCAAGCAAGATGCATCTATTATATGTTGTGTGCGGCTAAAGTGAAGTTAAAAATACCTTCTGCAATATTAAGGGTTGGATATTATCAATATGTGCAAAAATGAATGGCCTACATTAAAGCATGTGTGACATCAAAATATGAAAGTTGATCATCAACATCTGGGTGGTGCCGATCAGGGATGTAGCTCTGTGTGTCTGTCATTGATGCTATGAAGTTGTGTCCCTCTGTCTGCACCACCACAAGCATTTATAGCAATAAACACTCTGTCCATGGTGATACATGCATGTCCTTTAGGCCTTATGGTATAATGTAGAAATGCAACACTTGGAGCATGGCAGCCAAATGACGGCCTAGTGATTCCGCAGCAGCTGAGGTTGTGGATGAGAAGCACAGTCAGGCATCAAACAGGATTAGGAGTATATGGCCTGGAGGGTGAGCCCTAAAGTTCCAGAGTTGGTATAGGGGGAGTAGCACTGGGCAGTTCTAAGCAACTTTTCAAGTGGTCTTCATTGTTTATACTTTATATTTGCCTTCTTCCCTAGACACTTTCCAACTTTATTGTCACTGTTTCTTTTTATTACTTGTCTTTCTATTCAGCCTGTCTCCTATTCATATATTAGTCTGTCGTTCAAACCACTCCCTGGTTGCTAATATGGAAACCAGAGAACTGATGAAATTCCAAATTGGAGGGCTGCTGAATTATATGAAATAATGAAAAAAAAAAACAATTAAAATAAAGACTATGGGGCACATTTACTTAGCTCGAGTGAAGGAATAGAATAAAAAATACTTCGAAATTCGAAGTCTTTTTTTGGCTACTTCGACCATCGAATCGGCTACTTCGACCTTCGACTACGACTTCAACTTCGAATTGAACGATTCGAACTAAAAATTGTTCGACTATTCGACCATTCGATAGTCGAAGTACTGTCGACCTCCTACTTTGCCACCTAAAACCTTCCGAGCATCAATGTTAGCCTATGGGGAAGGTCCCCATAGGCTTTCTAGCCAATTTCTGATCGAAGGAAAATCGTTCGATCGATGGATTAAAATCTGTAACCAGTGTCTGTAACCAGTGGCTCTTGAGAAACATATTGCTCATAACCCCTTGGACGGTGCTCTGAGTAGCCTCAAAGTAGGGTCTTATTTTTGAATTCCAGACTTAGGGGCCGATTCACTAACTTCGAGTGAAGGATTCGAAGGTAAAAAACTTCGAATTTCGACGTTTTTTTTGGGCTACTTCGACCATCGAATGTCGAAGTACTGTCTCTTTAAAAAAAACTTCGACCCCTTAGTTCGCCATCTAAAAGCTACCGAAGTCAATGTTAGCCTATGGGGAAGGTCCCTATAGGCTTGGCTAACTTTTTTTTATCTAAGGATATTCCTTCGATTGTTGGATTAAAATCCTTCAAATCGATTCGAACTAAAAATCATTCGACTATTCAACCATTCGATAGTCGAAGTACTGTCTCTTTAAAAAAAACTTCGACCCCCTAGTTCACCATCTAAAAGCTACCGAAGTCAATGTCAGCCTATGGGGAAGGTCCCCATAGGCTTGGCTAACTTTTTTAGATCGAAGGATATTCCTTCGATCGTTGGATTAAAATCCTTCGAATCGTTTGATTCAAAGGATTTTATCGTTCGATCGAAGGAATTATCGAACGTTAATTAACCCTCGATATTCGACCCTAAGTGAATCGGCCCCTTAGAGTCAAGTTTTGGTTGCATAAAAACCAGGTGTGCTGCCAAACAGAGTCTCCTGTAGACTACCAATCCATATAGGGGCTACCAAATCAACGCCCTTATTTTGCATCCCTATTAAATTTTTTCATGCTTGTGTTGCTCCCCAACTTTTTTATATTTGAATGTGGACCAACGCTATAGTCAGTATTTCACAAATCTGTGTAATTTAAGTTTAAAGCTTCTACTATTAGTCATACATATATAAAACAGAATAGAAAGTGAATAGGTGGGATGTAGCTCTCCATAGATAGGTGACGGTATATTTATCTCTCTGTAATTCCATACGGGTGCTATTGAAACACTCATGTAAAATATCTGGAAAATCTGTCTTTTGACATGGAATACAGCTTCAGTGACTAAAGTTGCTTAATAACTTTTAGGCACTTAGATTCTTTTTTTTAGGCAAAATACAGATTTTGCTGCCAAAAATGATTTTATTTGAGGATACACTGGAAGATTTGACATGTAAATAGAAAGCGTTTGATTTCCTGGCAATACAAGTCCATGAATACTTTAACATCATATTATCTAATCTTTATTAATATGTTAAAACATCCAGTTATCAGGAACTGCTGCTACATGCACATTTTTTATAGTAATTGTTGCCAATTGTTGCTGACCCCTGCAGCTAGCTATCATTTTTATATGGAATGAGTACGGTAAGCGGTAAGAGATTACATGGCAAACAATAAAAGGCACACTGATTAAAGTGGAGCAATAGCTGCCGTTTTTACTTTTCGAGCTATTAACTATTTCATAAACTAATTAACCATTAAATGTTACTAATTCTGTACCTAGCTTCAATGAGCCACTTATTTTATTCCAAATTAGCTCTGCCTGTAGAGCCTGTATCATCACTATGAAACTTTGCATTTTACCAAACCACATTCACATTCAACTGCACCAATAATCAGGTTTTTCCATGTTTAAAAGTAAGTGAACCCCAGGGGGGGCAGACAGCTATTCATACCTCTTCTATACAGTCACCTGGGATAGAGTCTGTCAATATCCAGTTGTTTTATAGCTTACAAGAGATAACATCTGCCCTCTCATGACATTGAGAGGAGAAAGATATAATTGAAAGGCAAATGCTTTAAAACCTCTAAGAAATAGAAATATGAATGCCTACTACCTACTACCAGTTTAAGTCTTAAGTCTTGCATAGCTGCACACATAGCCTAGAGGATAGGGTACAGAGCCAAAATCCTAGAGGTTCCTGGCTTGAATCCCAGCAGGGCATTACAGTAATGGATATGGATATCACATTTTAACTGGACTGACTCTCAGTGGTTATGATCAGTATTATAGCATGGGACCTACATTTTGGGTCATTTTGTTTACTTTTTATCTCCAGTGTTAGTAAACACACCCCTATGCTTTGGTTATTTGAGTTTCATTCCAGACTATGTAAAGGACCTTACATCTTTTAGTGGAAGTAGGGAATCCGTGCTCTACCAATTAGCACCTGATGAATGAATGCATCAATCCTCCCGAACAGATGTACCGAACATCCCAAACAATTGAACTTTCAGTAGGAGAGAGGAGAGCACTCTGACGCAGATTAACTGCTTGTGATTAATATTTATTTAATCTGCTATACACAACATGTTTCGGGCTGTAATTGCCCTTTCTCAAGTGTAACAAACACAGAATCACAGTGAACTTTTAAAAACACACCCATTAATATTAGTTGAGACTGCTAATTTAAAATTTGCTCTACATGCCAAAAGGGATTCTCAAATAGCAGTGCAAACGTTGTTCAATTTCATGTAATCTACATTAATTTAACATAACCTGACTAGTCTGCTATTTAATAGCTAGCATCCCTTAGATTGCTATGGGCTACAAGACCTGTAGCAAAGTCTTTATTTGAGAATGTTATTTAATTACCTGTATGGCCCTTCCAGCATTCTAAAAACACAACTGACCATCCCAACAACACTTTCTTCCATAGCCCCACATCCCTTATGTGATTCCTGTTGATTCACCAGCCTAAATGGGATATGTGTGTTCTTGTTAAGTAGGAAAGGACTTTTGTTATATGTGTGCATATAAATTTAAAATAGTGCTTTCTCTTTAAACTACCCCTAAGATCACAAATAGATTAACTAGCATTTAATCTATTACATCTATGAAATAGGAAAGTGTACCCCCTACTGTAATTTATAAGGCTATTGGAAGTCACAGAGCATTGCTGAGATTTCTAATAGCCTTCTAATTTATGGTAGGGCTATATTATGCTTTGTAATATACAAGAACATCACCCATGGCCGTGCCTCTCTACAATCTTTTTACGTTTCTTGGATTTCATTTACAAGTTGGTGCATTGCAAAATTCCCATTTTGTAGATTATAAAGTGGCCATAATAGATGTTTACAGGAGTGATCTAATATGTTTCTATTTAAGTGTAAAAAGTCAAGTATGCTAATAAAGAAAGAAGCCTAAAGCTATTTAAATAGAAAACAAAATACAGATGCAGCGGTATGACAAACAGTAGACACTGGTGGTGGCATAGCCTATGTACTAGGGGGCAGATTTACTAAAGAGTGAAGTGGCTAATGATATCGACTTTTCGCCAGTGTTGGCTCCCGCAGGGACAGGCGCCAATTCACTAGCAAACAGGACTGTCACTAGCGTTCATTCACACTCTTATCGCCAGACAACTTTTTGCTTTGGACGAACGATTGTTACTCTGCAAATTCGCTAGAGTGCGAATTTTACTGAACGTAACCTCTTTCGCCAGAGTTGATTTCGCCACCTCAGACCAGGCGACGTGCTAAAAAGAAGCTAGATCTTCCTCAATCTCCTGTCACTTACATCATATCCTGTGTGCCAAAAATGAATTAAAGTTCAAAAAATGCTGGTGACTTTTCCTTTTTTTAAGCGGGATTGGCTGCAAAAGTCCTAACTTACTATTTTGGGTAAGCAGTTTTCTCCACACTTTTTATAACATATGGAACATTAATTTTACAGTGGGCTCATGTGTAGGGCATTATATTAACTCTCTTGTCTTTATTAAGGTTCCCTGGACATGTGTTATATAAACTGGTAACTTAAACCATTTGCAACATTTATAATAAAGACATCTATACATCTTTACATTTCTTGCCCTATGCAAATTGACCTAAGCGCAAGATCACTAGCAAATTTTGCTAGGCACAAATGAATGCTATGAATGAATCTTCGCTGTGAAATGCTCGCACAGCCGAAGTAACACTAACGAAAAGTCGCCAGTGTACGCCACCCGGGAAAAACTTTGCATCCTAGTGAATTAGCGCCTGTCGATATGGTGCGATAAGTGCGAAGCTGACGCTGGTGAAAAGTCGCCCGTTAGTGAATCTGTTCCCAAGTCTAGGAACCCCTATCTAGTGGCATATACATAAAGGGGTTGTTCACCTTTAAGTTAACTTTTAATATGTTATAGAATGGCTAATTCTAAGCAACGTTTCAATTGGCCTTGATTTTTATTTGTTATCGTTTTTGAATGATTTGCCTTTTTCTTCTGACTCTTTCCATCTTTCAAATGGGGGTCACTGACCCCATCTAAAAAAACAAATGCTCTGTAAGGCTAAAATATTATTGTTATTGCTACATTATATTACTCATCTTTCTATACAGGACCTCTCCTATTCATATTCAAGTCTCTTATTCAAATCAATGCATGGTTGCTAGGGCAATTTGGACCCGAGCAAACAGATTACTGGAATTTCAAATGGAAATTTGCTGATTAAACACCCAAATATCTCAAATTCCACAAATAATTAAAAAAAACGAAAATAATTGTTTTAGCGGTGTAACTACATTACAGTAAATTTAAGCATAGTGAGAAAATGAAAAAAATACAATATGCTAGAAAATGTCATTTAGGTTATAGTGTCAGTTCTACTTCTGCTCTGTGGTATGATTAATCAATGTAGGTCCCTTTGGATTAATGTAATATATAAGGCCTTTCAGTGGAAAAGATGTTGATGTCTTTAATTTATACAGACTATTTTTATTCATGCAGTGGACCCTGTGGGATTGATTTTAAACTGATGATGTGATAGTCTGATGTCCCTTGGGTCCTTTGTTTCCTCAAATTGAACAGCCCCTACCATGATTGCAATGGAAAAATAGCTTGTCCTTGATTTCCCATTTCCTTGGAATGTATTACATAAATGCAAAACTCCATTAGACCTTGTCACTCTTTCATGCTAGGGCTAGATTATATCATAATTCTCAGGGGCACAGTGTGATGAAAGCAATTAAGATCAAGCTTTTGTTGATGTAATTTGCATGACTTTAAATCACGACATGCCTAATACCTCTACGGAGGTTTCTGGGATTTGTGTATTTTTAGTTCTTTCTTTATCTGTTTTAAAGTTGAATATTCTGCCATATTGAAATAATCTTAACCTGTGTCCTCATGCAAATGAATTGTAAAGGGTATATTTAAGCTTGAAAGGTGCAAAAATTGCCAATTATTTTGTACCCTGCCTTCCACTTGATTTGAATTTCAACTTTTGTATTTGGAGATGGGTACAGGTGCTGACAGTCCTTGGCCATAGGTACTTTCTACATGAGCCCTAAAGGGTGCAGTCTCCTCTTGAATTAAGGGACATATTTATTATGCTCTGTAACACTAAATTTGCTGAAAAAAAAAAACAGTGCGAAAAGCTTTGTAAAATAATGGCAAATTTATCAAGGTGTGTTTTAATTTTATGCCATGTGAATGCCAGATTTGCAGCCATTATTTTATATCGCTTCCGGTGGAAATCACTGTAAAAAAACACATAAAAAATTTGCACCATTTTTTACATGAGGAAGCCTGTGCATGTATCCCGACATTTTTTACACCGCATAATAAATCTGCCTTTAATATTCAAATGGTAAATTGAAATTCGAATTTTCGAGTTGAATTTTTGGTCAAAACTCAAAACTTTGAGTTGAGAAATATCAAAGTCAATGGCAGAGGTCCATTGACGCATTTGAAGATGTTATTAGCCTTACTCACATTCATGTTATTTTCAGAGAAAATATTTGGCAATTATAGACATATATGGAGCATTTTTGAAGAACTTAGTGGGTGGGATTTCAGAGCCATCATGTTCTTGAATTCTTCACCAAGTGATCTCGGCTATTAGACACGTGTCAGCAACATATGATGTTTCCACCCCACGTTGCTGATGATTTTCCTAGCTTCTGTACCACAAGTTTGGCTTAGACCACACCTACAGTATATCACTGGTTGCAACTCACTAAATTCTGGAAAATATCTTGGAGACTTTGGGGTCTTTGGGGTTATTTATTAAACCTTGAAACTCAAATGTTTTGATATTTATTATACCCCTATGCTGCAAAATGGCTAAATCTGAAAATCCACCATCTCAGACCTGTGGAGTAGGGATAGGTGAATTTAACCCATTTCACTTCGCCGAAAATTCGCTGCTGGTGAAAATTCGCCAAAATGAATAAAAGTCTATGGGAGACAAATTTTTGTTTTTCGTGCAGCAAATTTTTTTGATGCCTTTTTTTTTCTCCCATTGAAGTCTATGGGCGTTAATTCTGCTGCAAAACACAGAAAAAAAATCGCCCATCCCTGCTGTCGAGGTTTAGTATAAGTCAATGTGAGAGGCGCCTATCTCAAATTGAAGTTATCGTGGTCTTTGGTGGGTTAAGGCTGAAAATACAACTTTTTGGGGGGTTTTGGGAAAAAACTCAAAAAGTCGAGCTTCTCAGGAGAAATGCCCAAAAAAAAGTACGATTCTGGTTTTCTGCTTGATTTTTTCGAGTTTTTACAGATCCCATTAAATAGAGTTAATTTATTAATAAATAAGGCAGCATTGGGCAGGGGAGTTTGGTTGTGGTTTTTAATAAAATATGAAATATATTTGGATTTTAGTAAATAACCCCCTTTATTTTAGAGGATATTTCTGTATTTGTGTGATATACACAATATATACAATATATATGCTCCTCTGTTCATTTCCCACTAATTCATTATTTTCCCAGTGTTGCATATTTATGCCAGTGCATATCTTGCTTCAGAGTCCTATAAGAAATATTATTTCATATAATTTTTTGTACTACAGAACTTTGTCTGTGCTAAAACTATTTTATACAATATTCATTATCGCTTTGCCTTTTTGCAGTAGTTAGATAAGTTTAACTTCAGCTACAACAGGCACCATGCATCTTTGCCTAGGGGAAAATAGAACCCAAAAATATTGCACCTTCAATCTATAGCACTTACAGGGTTAAATTCCTGCTCCCTATTCCTACCGTCTGCTCAAAGCAGGAGCAAATATTTCCTATACCCTTCATTACAAGGCGAATTTGTAGTAAACACAGATATCCTGCAGGCCTCCATTCCACATGTGGCTTTATATTTACATTAAACAATCAGGACAAAGGATTTATTATAATAATGTTATGGTGTGTTGTACATTCCAGTGATTCTTGTGGCTTCAGGTAAAGATTATTTCCCATGGTATTGCAGACTCACTTCTTTTCTTCATTTATTATTACAAATGCTAGTAAGAGGGAGCTGTGTAGTCTCAGTCCTTTATTAAACTTACATTTGTTTTCAGGCCTTTGTCAATTACCTAGATATGTTCCATCTATGTCAGGGATGTGCAACATTCTACCATCTATATGTCTATGTGAGATGATCCTTATGCCTGAACACTAATTTAAACTAACAGCTTAAAGCATGTAGAGTACTGTAAGTTAATATTTCCCACCATCATTTGTAGAAATACAGCACCCAGTATACTCTTCCAATCTAGAATAGAGAGTTAGTTCTGCAACGGCTGTGGCACTGAAAAATATAAACTAATTATATTTTTCCAATTAAGATTGGATATATTTTCTAGGATGAGATTGAATCCAGCTGGATGCATAAATAGTACAGCATTATACAGGCCCTACCATCCACTAAGTTGCATTGCAGTCACATGCATGAGAAAATCTGCAGTTCAGATGGTACAATAGGAAAAGGTTGCAGCATGGCTAAAACATTAGATAAAAGGCTGCCATGGCAAAGGCGTAGAGCTCCAAACCATCCTCCGAGATGCTTTTGTGTTATTTTGGTCCTTTTATCCAGTTAACAGCATTAAAGAGATAAAGGGAACCTTTCCTTTTAACTCACTGTATATGGTGATACAATTGAAATCGGAATATCTGCTACTGTTCCTTTTAGCTTGTGCCGGCTCAGTAGGACTGATTCCATTATCTTTCAAAAAGTTTTTTTTCCCTGAAATCCTTATTAAGAGGTATGCTGTTTTCTGTTCCTACCAAAGTTAAAACCAATAAAATTAAATTGTTTGACCACATAAATCTCAGTGGTTTTGTTGTCAAACTTTTTCACTTTAAACCTTTCTTGAAGGTCCAGCTTTTGGACAGGCCCCCCTTTAGTTAATGAAATGTGTACAGCAAATACTGTATATAGTCACTCCAAATCTGAATATTTAACTAGCTCTCAAGGTGGATTTTCAACAATAGCAGCAACTGGCAACCCAGTCTGCCACCTGGGCCCCCTGTACATGTATGTGTGAAAGATTGCATTGACAATGGGGGTGGGAGGTGACTAACAAGGGGCAGGCATAGGGGGACAAGGGCCAGGACTAGGAGTAGGCAACAGAAGATAATAATGTTGTGCTCTAGGTACTTGCCTTGTCTGCCTACCCCAAGATCTGGCCCAATTTTCATCCTAAACGGCCTTGTGGCTGAGCACTTCCATTGCTCCAAGTTCCCCAGGGCCCATCCTACAGTTTGGTAACTTTAGGGGGTTATAAAATCTAAGTCTCCTTGCTAGAAGTTCTGGCCTCTGAACATCATACCCTAGAATCTGACTTAAAGGAGAAACAACCCCTTGTTAAAAAAAACCCTATCCCCCTAACTCACATAGACCTCCCTCCCTCCCTCCTAGCTGCTACTCCAGGCAAATGCCCCTAACTTTTTACTTACCCCTCCGTGCAGATTCAGGGATCGGAGTTCACGGCAGCCATCTTCTGGGTCTTCGGTAATTTGAGAACGAGACCATCGTGGTGGTGCATGCGTAGTTGGATCAATTTCCTGGTTTGCAACAACATGCACCAAAATTAATGGAAATTGCCAAAACCCTGGAAGAAGACACGAAGGCCCGGAGATGGCTGCCGTGAACTCTGATCCCGAAATCTGCACCGAGGGGTAAGTATAAAGTTAGGGGCATTTGCCTGGGGTAGCATCTAGGCTGGAGGGGAGGAGGGGGGGGTCAATGGGGGGCAGGTCCGGACTGAGAATTAAAATGGGCCCTGGCATTTCAGGTACACAGAGGTCCGATCAGCCCACACCAGCCCACTAAATACTGACTTTCTACGGCACCGTATAGCAGCCCCTCTGGCATTTGCCAGAACTCACAGATTGCCAGTCCGGGCCTGGTAGGGGGGTTTTTAATAAGGGGTTTGTTTCTCCATTAAGGTCTCTCTCTCTTTTTTTAATTTAAACCTGTAAGAGAAATGATTATTTCTTTTTCTCTATCATTTTACTCCACAGTTAACTGACATGTGGTCAAAATCAATAACACTTAGGTTGCTGAACTGCTTTAGGACCCCACACAAATCCCCTCAGCTATGTGCTAAATTTAAAAAACAAAGTTCCCCATGAAATTAAGTTAAGGCACAATGTAAACAGTGCCACACCATAATTTGCCTGTGGCTTTTTGTTTGTGGTGACAGCACTTACTAGCTGCACTTTACTCCCATTTTATTTGGTTTAACCACCAGAAAATATGAAAGTACGATATGCATCACTGCAATGCAATCTTGTATAAGGCGACTCTCAGTTCCATCCTGGATGGAAGACTGATTGGAGGATAAATAGGCAACAACTTGAACAAAACGTTGTCATTCCTGGTTGTACAGGCAATTTCCTTTTTGTAAAGTACTATAGAGAAATATAGCGGCCATTTATAAATTATAGCATAATAATAAAAATGACTATTTCATCTTGTAGGTCTAAAAATCAAGTGTGGATCCTTAGAAGAGTCTCATATTTGTGCTCAGGAAAATTGCTATAAGATTATATTTCTGGCCAGGGGGCTGTTAGGTCTTGTATGAAATATTTTGCATATTTTTCACTGTGAAACAAATTGCATTAAGTCTCATGGCTTGATAAATTCATTCAGTCACCTTGATCTAACACCTGGCCTGCACATCCCCTCCTGTGATCAGCACTCTTCTCTTGAGAGCATCTGTCTACAAAGGGAAAGATAAACCAATGTTTATCACTACAAATTGTGTGAGATTTTGGGTGTATTATGCCTTTTTTTAATGTCTGGACATTTTCCAAAAAAGTAGTAATGCAAAGTTTAGACAGGGAACATTTTATATATGCAAAATCCTCGGCTGCTTTTAGATGTCTATTTTGTCAGGCATTATTTGTGTCCCTAGGGGCATTTGAACTATGCAAATCATTTGACAAGTTAGTTGTAGGCAGAACAAATCAAACACACAACGTATCTATGTGCTGTTTCCAATTCACAAAGTCGCATGCTAATATAAACATACACATTGGGACTTAGAACCTACATGTCATTCATTGTTTAATTTGATGAGTTAGAATGTTGGTAACTGCGGTGTTTATACAAATGGCCTGCAGGTGTCACTGTGCACAGGACTTGTACTGTGCATATATAGGACTTTCTGTACAACTTAAGAGGTTAGAGTTTAAGGGGCCAATTCACTATGGGTCGAATATCGAGGGTTAATTAACCCTCGATATTCGACTAGGAACTAAAATCGTTCGACTTCGAATATCGAAGTCGAACGATTTAGCGCACATCCTGTGATTGAAACGATCGAAGGATTATTCCTTCGATCGAACGATTAAATCCTTCGAATCAAACGATTCGAAGGATTTTAATCAAACGATCGAAGGAATATCCTTCGATCAAAAAATCTCAGGCAAGCCTATGCGGACCTTCCCCATAGGCTAACATTGACTTCGGTAGCTTTTAGCTGCCGAAGTAGGGGATCGAAGTTTTTCTTAAAGAGACAGTACTTCGACTATCGAATGGTCGAATAGTCGAACGATTTTTAGTTCGAATCGTTCGATTCAAAGTCGAAGTAGTAGTGGAAGGTCGAAGTAGCCGATTCGATGGTCGAAGTAGCCCAAAAAACACTTCAAAATTCGAAGTTTTTTTAATTCGAATCCTTCACTCGAGCTTCATGAATCGGCCCCTAAGTTACTGTTGTGTAATGGCTGCACGAGAGCCTGCTAATAAAGCACTGTTATACTCTATTCATCCTTAGCTTCCCAAAACTTAACAAATGGCGACAAGGATGTCTCTTCTACCTCTGCAGCAGCCTGCACATTTTCTTCCAAACCCTGGTGAACCTACTATACCTTTTACTGTTTGGATCTGTATGTTTGAAAATTACATTATTGCTGCTAACCAAGGGGAGATTTATGCTGCTAGAAAGCGTGCTTTACTTATTCACTGCCTGGGAGCAGAGGGACAGCGTATATTCTATACATTACCATTACCTGATGATACTTATGAAACTGCTCTTACTGCTATAAAGAACTTTTTTGTGCCAAGAGTAAATGTGGTTGCTGAAAGATATAAATCCCGCCAACGTGGACAAAGTAATGGCAAATCCATAGAACAGCTTTGAGAGAGATGGTTGTTACCTGTGAGTTTGGAAATCTAACAGATGAAAGGCTAAGAGACCAAATAGTGGAAAAAACAAACTCACCTCGCTTTAGAGAGAGACTGTTCCTAGAGCAGCATTTAACCCTTGCAAAGGCTATTACAGTTGCTAGCCAAATTGAAACAGCAGTGGCAGAGGCTAAAACTCTCAGTCAGGGAACTGCTGGGAATGTACAGATTGTGAATTCAACACTGTGGCCTAACAATGCACAGTCACAGGCAAAATACAGAGCTAAGGAAAGGGATTCACCTACACTGCAAAACCGTGCAGCAAATACAAATAGAGAATACTGCTTTCGCTGTGGTTCAACACAACACACGGCAAATCATGTTACATGTCCTGCAAAAGCTAAACGGCGCCGCAAATGCACAAAAGTAGGACATTTTGCTAAGATCTGTCGTAGTTCTGCTAAAGATGTTCATGAAGTCACTACTACAAATGTCAAAGTATTAAGTGTGGATAAAGCTGGTACATTTATTCCAGACAAGTTTATATGCACTGTCAGTGTCAGTACTATACTACCAAAGGATATTTTCTTGAAAAACTTTGCAAAAGATCTGCTTGTTACACCTGCCCTGAAACTGGTTAGTTAATTGAAGGATCCAATCCCTGTGCTTGGTTGCTTGCCAGTGACTGTACAATTTGAATCAAATACTGCAAAATGTGACTTTTACATTGTGAATAAGGGTACTGCTATACTTGGAAGGGATCTCTTTGCTGCATTAAACCTACAATTAGTTGATGGTCTCATTACTACAGCACCAGTGCCTGCCACACAGCCAGTGTCTAAAATGTCACCACAAAGCAACACTTCACTGGGCTGTGCAAAGAACTTTGTACACAAAGTTAAGTTGAGACCAGATGTAAAACCAGTACCATTTTCTGATTCAGCATGGGAAAAACTTGCTATTGATATTGTCGGACCTTTTACAGATGCACCTATAGACTGCAGATTTGCTATAACCTTGATGGACTATTACAGTAAATGGCCTTAAATTGCTTTGTTTCTCATATAACATCAGCTACAGTAATAACATTTCTGACTACAGTCTTCAGCAGAGAAGGTAATCCAAAGAAGTCAGACAACGGACCACAGTTTGTCTCATATGAGTTTTAATTCTTTCTGAGAGAGAGGAATATTGTGCATAGGAAATCTTCAGTGTGTTACCCACAAGCAAATGGAGAAATCGATTGATTCAACAGAAGTCTGAAAGAAGCACTACAGACAGCAAATCTTACTGTGAAATCTTGGAAAGTATTTACAACAGAGTTCCTACATAACTACAGAGCAATGTGCCATGCTTAAACCCAATCATATCCAGCTGAATTATTACATGGCAGACAGATGCGCAAGTTACATGTTGCAGACATCAAACTTCCACAAAATACTGTGCCTACACATTCATCTACTGCTGACATTGTGAAATGTCAACAAGCCAAATGCAAGCCTTACACTGACAGAAAATGTGGTACAAGAGAAGTACACCTTCAGCCTGGATCTTTAGTCAGAAGAAACCAGGAATACTGAAACAAGGACAATCTAAATGTACTATACCACTTGAAGTGAGATGCCAGCAAGCACCATACACATATGAACTGTCTGATGGACGCATATGGAATGCAAGTCGTCTTGCTCCTGTTAGATATGAATTTGGAGAAGCTCTATTTGATGAAGGACATTTTCCTACTCCTGATGTCAACTGCAATAGGCTTGAAGAAAGTGAACCTATAAGGCGTACTGAGAGAATCAGGAAACTACCTGCATGGACCCAGGACTATGTGATGTGAATATTGTATATTATTGCTTTAAGATGCATTTTTGTTGTTTATTACATTTGTCCAAATGCTTTCCTACTATAGGGGTAATATGTGGTGTTTATACAAATGGCCTGCGGGTGTCTCTGTGCACAAGACTTGTACAGTGCATACACAGGACTTTCTGTACAGCTTGAGAGGTTAGAGATTAAGTTACTGTTGTGTAGTGGCTGCATGAGAGCCTGCTAATAAAGCACTGTTATACTCTACTCATCCTCGGCTACTCAAAACAGAACAGTAACTTTAACGTGGAACTTCAAAAAATTAAAGGAGAGGAAGAAAATGGGAATATTAAATTACCTTGTGGTCTTCATGTTGAACTTATATTTTTGTGAAAGCCTAATACCATCTCCTCTGGAGTTTGAAAAGCTGGTAACATCAAAGCATAGTCAACATTGTGAAAGACTCTGTTCCCATCAAATGGTCCTCATTTTACACATAAACATTAAATGAGCCCGTAACTGACTCTACTGTCAACACTTGACAGATTTACTGATCACTATCTGACCCTCCATAAATATTTGCCCTACAGTTTATTTGGCACATAAGTGCCAAACAACATTTCACTACATTGTACACATTGTCTGTTTTAAAGAAGAGACCTGGTCAGATTCTTCTATGCGAATGATGGATTGTGCCCTTCCTTGCATGTAGTAGACGACTTATATATTCAGGGTATATAATAAAACTGGGTGGCATTGGAGTTACTCTATAACCCCCATGCCTGATAAATGGACCTTTCTAACACAACAGAACAATGGTTCTTCAAATAAAAATCTGCTCAGTTAACAATAAAGGGCATTATTTTAACTTTTGGTTTTAGTTAGTAACACATTACACAGATAGCATTCCCTCTAGCAAATAAAGTTGTATTGGAGCATAGAGTTCAGCACTAATGTAGATTAGAATAGTGTAAGGAGGAGTCAGGGCAATGTTGCTTTAAATGCTACCTGGCAGGTAACATCTTTTCACCCATTTAACCATGAAGCATTCATACATTTATGCTTAATCTGCACACTCTTGTTCCCAGGGTCGGACTGGGGGGCCCAGGGCCAACCGGGACTAATGTCCAGGGCCCCTTCCGACTTCCAGCCCCCCTATATGAAGCGCCTGTGTGAAGGCGCCGCAGCGATCCTAAATCAATAGGTGCTGTGCGCATGCGTAGATGGCGCTGCACAGCACCCGGAAAAGCTTAAGGATCGGGGCCCACCGGGTTTTTTCCCGGTGTCCCGCCGGGCCACTCCGACACTGCTTGTTCCTAAAATTGCTGTGCACCCCCCATACATTTTTAACTCCCTTTCTGCCTATGATCAGAGAGAAGGCATGGTCCAGGTTGGGGAGAGTGGATGGTGTGGGTACTGAGCCTGGGTCCAAGAGGGGAGAGGGGACGATGCAGGTGCAGGAGCGGGTCTAGATCCAGTGGTGGAGCAGGGCTGGGTTGACGGGGCCCACCAGATTTATGTCCTATCGGCCCAGTCCAACATCAGGCTGAAATATTACATTAATGCTTATATTCAACTTTACACATTTAGGGGCTGATTCACTAAATTCGAGTGAAGGATTCGAATTAAAAAAACTTCGAATTTCAAAGTGTTTTTTGGGCTACTTCGACCATCGAATGGGCTACTTCGACCATCGACTACGACTACGACTGCGAATCGAAGGATTCGAACTAAAAATCGTTCGACTATTCGACCATTCGATAGTCGAAGTACTGTCTCTTTAAAAAAAACTTCGACCCCCTAGTTCGGCAGATAAAAGCTACCGAAGTCAATGTTAGCCTATGGGGAAGGTCCCCATAGGCTTGCCTAAGTTTTTTTGATCGAAGGATATTCCTTCGATTGTTGGATTAAAATCCTTCGAATCGTTCGATTCGAAGGATTTAATCGTTCGATCGAATGAATAATCCTTCGATCATTCGATCGAATTTTCTGCACTAAATCCTTCGACTTCGATATTCGAAGTCGAAGGATTTCAATTCCTAGTCGAATATCGAGGGTTAATTAGCCCTCGATATTCGACCCTTGGTAAATCTGCCCCTAAGGGTCATTTACAAAGAGCCTGGATAAAAGTGCAAGAGCATTAAGGGGCTCCTTATTACTCATTCAGAGAGCACTTTTGTTCAAAGTCCAGCTGTGTTCTGCACCATAGGACAGGTGGTAAGCACAGGGCCGGACTACACCTGCCACTGTTTCCTAACTAGCAAGTCTAAGGGGCCTATGTACAGTACTAACATTCGAAGTTCCTTTTTTTTTCACGAATCATATTTTTTCCTCTAAAAATTCATGTTTTTTTATTTATCTAAACCTAAAAAAATTTGAGATTTACTAAGAGAGTTATCAACGTTCAAATTTAGATTTTTGCCACAATTCAAATTGTTTTGCACAAAAACTCACATAAGCAAATTATATTTTCAAAAACTCTGTTTGGTTTTTATTATGCACAAAAAACTTCAATGTAAAATGTATTTGTTCATATAGTAGTTGTCCTAGCCATTTTTTTAAATTCCAGTTTGAGTTTTATTATGCTTGTAAACTCACAAATTCAAGTTTTTGGAGTTTGTAAATTCCAAATTTTTTTGCTCTTGTATTAAATCAAGCTTTTCATGTTCAGATTTTTAATAAATAAGCAAACATTTTAGTTTTTTTTAAACTGTGAATTTATTTGAAGTTGAAAAACCTCTAATATCTCAAAAATTCTAACTCTGAAATTAGCCCATAAGTGTAAAAAACACAAACATTTGATATATTTTTGATCTTTTAATAACTTTGATGGCATTCGTGGTTTTAGAGAAATAAAGTTTAATTGTGGTTTCAAAAAGTTCTAATACCACTAAAATTCAACCATTAATAAATGGGTCTCCCTATAACAGAAATTATGTCAGAAATGATGCCTGTGTGCCTCCCTCAGCCCACCCCTTCAGTGCTACAGAACACAGGTAGCACTGTATTCACGGGGGGGGGGGGGGGAATGTAGGTCTCTGCTTTCTGAAACGGAATGCAGAGACCTGGAGCAAATATGCTACTGGTAGGGCAGGGATCAAATTGCACAAGGGGGATTCTGCTCATTTTTGCACTTTGCACCCTGTAAGCTCTTTAACCCACAAAAGCATAAGAACACAAAATACGGACCTGGTAGGTGATAAGATAGCCAGTTCATTTAAGAATAAGCATAATTTAATTCTGTGTAATTTAATAATTATATTTAATATAAAATATTAGGTTCTGTGTAGTGATGGGCGAATAAATTCGCCTGTCTTGAATTTGCGGCGAATCTCCAGAGAAAATTTGGACGTGCATCAACACTATTTGCACACCCATTGACTTTAACGCCAACGGCAAAATTGACTTGAGCGACTTTTCAGACGCGCGTCCGAAATTGGACAGTTTTCGAGTTTCACTTTTTTTTTATCAAATTTTTTGTCGTGTCGTGGATTACGTGGGAAATTTGCTAATGTTTCGGTGAAGCGAAACGGGAGAAATTCGCCCATCACTTGTTCTGTGTTAGTTTACCAGACTCTATATAGAACTATTGTATAGAGCTTACACTCTCTGTGCAGAGTCTGAGTCACTACACGCTTTCCTTACTTAAGATAATAAGGAAGAGAATCATAGGGAAGCAAATCAGACTTTCCCTTACTTCGAGTCCCATTCCTTAGCCTGCTGAGACACTCCTCCCTAATTACTGTTTAGTCTAATTTCTTTCATATTTCCCTTTCCCCAAATAAATAATGTGTTGTGTTTCCGTCATATTTCCTGGACTGCTTATACTCATTATGGTTAATTATGCTAAAGCCACTTTTCATAAACTAATAACTGGAAACACATGAAATGCATATACAATCCTGCTGAAAAGCATGCAGGCGCAAATGGATTGTATACTTCTGTCAAGCCAATCACAGTGTCAGAGACGTTCACACGAAAGTCAATTTCACTTGGACAGTTATTTAGAAACCTTTAATTTGTTCCTGTCAAAATTGGGGAAATCAAAGCAGTTGGACAGGAAATTTCAGGGAAGCATTAAGGAGTTCCTGAAATTGCATTATTTTAATTGCATTTCAGTTACTTAAATAAAAACCACAACTGATTGGAAAAAAAGATCTTTACACTGATTTTGTCAAAAAGAAGTTATACCTCCTGCCATAGATAACTAGGATTTTGCCACACATAGTGCTAGAGAACGTTTCATAAATTTTTTCATTAAAAAGGATGCCCCTGTTATTTGTATACTGGGGGGGGGAAAAAAGTTGTCAACATTTATCAATTTACCAAAATTCGACTTTGTGTTTTTTTTTCTACTGTGAATAAAACTGTAATTTGAAAAAAATATGAATGCTTGCTTATTTATTAAAAAATCTGAATAGAAACCCCCCCATACCCAACCTCCCCCCCCACTTAGTTAAAAGTAAAAAATAGTTTCAATTTATAAAACCACACAGCACAGAGAAAAACAAGTCGATAATGTACTGTAGAAATCTTTATTCATTGTATGACCATACAAATGCAAAGTACTTACTGTCAAATGCTGTGAAAGAAAACCTAATAAATACAAAGTTAAAAAAAATCTTAGGTGAAAAAAAAACACATTCAAATTGCTATAGACAGCACCCATTGTCTTCTACACAAACTTTACACAGAGCTTTTGGATGGCAAAGTTAAATTCAAAGTTTACAATTTTTTTTGAGCTTAATAAATATCATACGTACATACAAGTTTTTCTAAGCACAATTCAAATTCAGGGGTTTTAGCACAAAAAAATCTAATTGGTTGAAAACATCCAAATTTGACTGTTGATAAAGCTATCCCTAAGGGGCCGATTCACTATGGGTCGAATATCGAGGGTTAATTAACCCTCGATATTCGACTAGGAATTAAAATCCTTCAACTTCGAATATCGAAGTCGAAGGATTTAGCGCAGATAGTTCGATCGAACCATCGAAGGATAATTCATTCGATCGAACGATAAAATCCTTTGAATCGAACGATTCGAAAGATTTTAATCCAACGATCGAAGGAATATCCTTCGATCAAAAAAAGTTAGCCAAGCCTATGGGGACCTTCCCCATAGGCTAACATTGACTTCGGTAGCTTTTAGATGGCGAACTAGGGGGTTGAAGTTTTTTTTAAAGAGACAGTACTTCGACTATCGAATGGTCGAATAGTCGAACGATTTTTACTTCGAATCCTTTGATTCAAAGTCGTAGTCGAAGGTCGAAGGTCGAAGTAGCCCAAAAAAAACTTTGAAATTCAAAGTTTTTTACCTTCGAATCCTTCACTCTAAGTTATTGAATCGGCCCCCTAATGTAAGAAGTAGAGTTACTTAGAGAAATCTGCAAGTTTGTAGAGAAAGCTCACACACATCAAGGGGGACATTTACTAAGGGTCGAATTTTGAAGTGCTAAAACTAAAAAATTTGATAGTCTAAGTTTTTTTTTTAGCAGTTTTCGATCAATTTAATCGATCGTTCGAACGATTTTCAAAAAAACTTTGACTTCCAAATGTTGGCCATTGGTTCTAGGAGGTCCCTACAGGCTAACATAGCAATTCAGCAGGTTTAAGGTGGCGAAGTGTCGAAGTCAACGTTTTTTAAAGAGACAGTACTTCGATTTTCAAATGGTCGAATATTCAAAGTATTTTCAATTCGAATCAAAGTCGAAGTTGAATTTGGCCTATTCGATGGTCGAAGTATCCAAAAATTACTTCGAAATTCAACGTTTTTCAATTCGAAAATTCACTTTGAATTCAATTCGACCCTTAGTAAATGGGCCCCTAATAGAACAGGTATAACTCTTTAATGTTATTTCCTATCTGTTTTAAAGCTCACATCTTAAATATTTTCAGATTATGGGCATTATGCAAGAACGCAATTTCCTTTTATTTAAATGTTTAAGTAGGTTAACAGCTGCCTGCCATTATAATCATTTTTCATTGTCACCAAGCCTTCTCTTCTTTGGTAATTGGCTTTTGCAAAAATCATTTGTAAGCCTCCCATAGGGCTAAGTGATATATCATGTGATTTACAGTTTGAAGGCAGACTACTTGCCCTGCTCTGTCCCTGCAGAGGGAAGTCAGACAGTAACTTGAAACTGCAGCCCTCTTTGGGAATAGACCGAAGCACCAGCTATCAATAACGGGCTCAAGTACTGATGAGCTTCAAAGACACAAAGGTGCTTTTAGATCACTTTCACAGATTTATTTGCATTCCTCTCTGTCCAAAGTGAGTCATTTTATTTACAGACAGTTTCAAGAAGCCATATCTTCATTTCTATAAGGCAGTGCTGTACAGGGCATGAAGAATAACTCGGTTTCTACCCTAGTAACTGACATAATAAATGAATTATTATCATGCTTTATTTTGATTTTATTTATTAGGATCACACGTAACATTAAGGGGCCCATTTACTTAGATAGTACAATAGTCCCACATGGTGGGTGTCATACCAAAATTGGATGAACAGAATTGCATTGAATTTCAAAATATTGTTCCTAAAAGACACAACTAATACAAAACTAAGGCTATCTAGAACCTTAATTCAGTTACTACAGCCTCAGTGTGGCCTGGAATAAATCTTCCATCTGCATCCAATTTTCTTAAACCCATATAATGTCAGTTTTTGTACTGATTTTTTTGTCGAAAAATCAAACGATATGTGTTTAAAACTTTATCAAATGTAATTTTACATGAACTTACGAAATTAGGAAAGTTACATTTTTTTCACAAATGTATAATTATGCTCTTAATTGTCCAAATACACAAAACTGAGGTTATGTACCCTGAAAAAGCAATTAGTTAGCCATCAGCTCTCACTGGTCAACTGTGGCAAGTCTAATGAAAGCAACATTTGCTGTTCCTTTAAGTTATTTTTTATTTTTTGCTTTTATTTGCACATATTTATCATACATTAAATCTGTGAGGTTTTAGAGTTTTTTATCTACTTTGAATAAACAATTTTTATAAGCTTGTATGTTTGCTGTGTGGCCATGACTTAAATGCCAATATTGTGTCTCTGCTTGCGTAAACTTAGTCCATTTCAGTCACGTGGTCAAAGGTCAAATGGATTAGTTATGGTTAATTAGGAGGTAGGATATCTGGAAGTAATGCACAGGTAATTTATATTGAAAAAAAAGTTTATATGTGTCCCAAGAGAAAAATTTCAGTACTAAAAAGAATAAAACTTCTCAATCTGTTTTTCTTCCTGCATAGACCAAAACCATTTATAGGAACTTGCTTAATTCTAGAGGATATTGCGTTTTCTAAATCGAATCTAATCACACTGCTCCGTTTAGTAAAATGCATATATTGAAAATAAAGCACCATGGCCACGATGTGAGTTAAGGAAAATCACATGCAGAACATGTTCAGCTGATGAGGTCTGAAGGACTTTCTTATTTACCTACTTATTCCATTAAAAGCAACCCCTTAAAAATACAGGTATGGGATCAAATTATGGGAAGGCCATCACACATCACCAGGTCATTTTTCCCACACGTTTTTTCTTAGTGTGACTTCCGCTGCAACAAGCAATGCCCTGAAATATGTATTGTTGTTAAACTGTAATTTTTTTATAGCTTAAAACCGATATACTAAGTCCTCTGTTTAGAGCAGGGGTCCCCAACCTTTTTTTTGTGAGCAACATTCAGATGGAAACAAGGTTGGAGAGCAACATAAGCATGCAAAAAGTTCCCGGGGATCCAAATATGGCCTAGGATTGCTTATTTAGTACCCCCTATCTGACCTGGCAGCCTACAGAAGGCTCTGTTTGGCAGTACAACTGGTTTTAATGGAACAAAAAGTTGCCTCCAAGCCAAGAATTCAAAATTAAGCACCTGCTTTGAGGCCACTGGGAGCAACAGTCAAGGGGTTGGTGAACAACATGTTACTCATGAGCCATTGGTTGGGGAGCACTGGTTTAGAGGCACAAATGTATCACATCTGCATTTACCCCTCTTGTTTGCTATACATAGCAATCCCCTAGATTTCACAAGTCAGTTAATCAAGCAATTTGTGACCCTGTCTGGCAAAGGACCAGTACTTCCCTGGAACCGCTTTCCTTATCTAATACCAAGCCTGGAATGAAGTATTGAGCTGTTGCACAGCATTGCTATTAGAATTTACACACACTCCTTTCTGTGTCACCATTTTTTGAGTTGTGGTAAAATCATATATTATAGTTCATTGATTTGTCATATTTCTCATTTTCTCCCTAAATAAATAATAATAAAATGGAATAAAAAAGTGAATGGTTGATGCGGATGGAAAAATAATACAAATGCATAAGCCCATTGCCTGTCAACTTTGCATTGACACAATTGAAACAGTTTGCAGCCTCTATGCAATATCTGACACTGTTTTAAAGTACCGTAAAGAAAAAAGGAGCACTTATTTCTGCACAGAAATGATCTGCAAAGTGCTGCTTGGAACCACACAGCTGTGAATATTGAAGTTAAATTGTTGCTTCAGGACTTACAGTGTAATTGAAGTTATTTATCAATCCACCAATCCTTTTATATTAGCTATAGCAGCTAAGAGACAGAGATTCTGGGAAATATAAACATCGCATGAGTTTCCTGATTGCTTTCCCAACAATTTGTTATTTTAAGGTTTTTGTTTGCTGACGGGACATTTATACAAAAATTGGTTCCAGAAACCAGAGAATATCGCCAACGTACATTCATTCATTGGAGTTAGAAAATTAGGAGTAACAATGTTTACTATGCATTACCTATTTTATACAACATGGTGGAATAACAATCTTCTTGATTTGAAATACAGTAGCATGTGTAAATATATATGTCTTTTTAAATAATGTATGTGCTTTCAGAAGACATTCAAACAAGGAAGCAGACCTGGAAAAATAACTAGGCCTCTTCTAGAAGTTATGCAAAATAAGCCTAGTTTTCTCTAAATACTGCAGTACTAGTGATGAGCGAATTTATTCGCCAGGTGCGAATTTGCGGCAAATTTGTGAATAAATTCGCGAAACGCCCGCGAAAATTTGCAGCAAAAATTCGCCGGCATAAAAAACAGGTGCCGGCGTCAAAACGAGACGTCGGGCCGTTTCGCAAATTTTTAGCCATTTCGCGTGAAATTCGCAAATTTTTAGGAGAACCGAAACGGCACAAATTCGCCCATCACTATGCAGTACGGTCAAGGTAAATCTTTGACGTATTTGGGGGTTCTCTATCGGGAATAATTGATGTGTCAAGATGAAAGTGTGTGTAGGGGATTCATGGTTGTTATTTGTTTAGATTCTCTAGGGGGCTTCTCTCCAGTCAAATGGCTTTCGTCTTTCTTTACTTTACATGGCCCTTGTGGCAGGTGCACTTGTGATAAAGAAAGGATGTACCACTGCTGATGAAAAGGGGGTAAAAGCTTATTCCTTTTTTCTTTGTAATACAATCCATTTCACTTCACTTCAGAAGGTCTTGTGGCTCTCAATGGAGATATTAATTTAATTATTCTGCTATACTCTTTTTGATATATAATATGTTGTGATTTCCATAACACCGTATGAGTAAAACACAAAAGCAGTGTAACAGTTTGGCTAGAAAAATATAATTTGTCACGTCCACTGAAAACTAACCTTTGCAAGTAAAACAGAGAATGGCAGATTTCTCTTCACCCTAAACCTTATGACAAACTTTTGTACAAAAGTACCTAAATACTGGTGTATTCACAGACTACTTTCCAAAATCAATCTAACTCAAAGCTGACTTCCTTATTATGACCTTTCTTCTTACTCCAGTTGGGAAGTTGCACAGTTCCTATCTATACTTCTGAGGGGCACCTAGACCCAACATATTGACTGATGAGTGGTAGTGCAGGTTACATGTAGAACTTTGATACGTTTTCAAAACATCAGAAATTATCCCACAACTCAAAATTTCATATAAAAATAGAAAAAGTTACATCTTAAAATATATACAGTATGTACAGACCCCAAGGTACTCTGCCTTACGTGTTTTGTACCTACCAGTACTTAGTCATAGGCTGTGATGTTTTTAATATGTCACATACTGTATATGAAGCAATCAGAAACTCACATAAATGATGTATTAATTGATGTATTAGTTGAGTCCAGGTTGATCCTGTAGAGAATAACATTTGAAATATAGCACACCCTTTGGATTTATATATTTAAATGTGATACAGCAAATAAAGAACGCAAAAAAAATTACAGGAACGGGATCCATTATCTTGGGAACCCATTATACAGAAAGTTCCAAATTACAGGAAGGCCATCTCCATTTTATTCAAATAATCCACATTTTTTATAAACTTTTTTCTTTTCTCTGTAATAATAAAATAGTAGGTTGTACTTGATCCAAACTAAGATATAATTAATCCTTATTGGAAGCAAAGCCAGCCTATTGAGTTTATTTAGGGGCAGATTTATCAAGGGTCGTATTTCGTAGTGGAAAATAGTTCGAAATTCGACCATTGAATAGAATCCTCTGACATTCGAATTCGAAGTCGGAGGATATTATTCATCGTACGATCATAGTACGATCATAGTACGATCATAGTACGATCGTACTTCGAAACGTACGATTCTAACGATTTTATTATACGATCATACGATTTTCCTTTGGAACTCAAAAACTATAAACCTCAAAAGAAATATGCTCTGGCAGGTCCCCATAGGCTAACATAGCACTTCGGCAGGCTTAAGTTGGCAAAGTATTGAAGTCTAAGTTTTTTAAAGAGACAGTAATTTGATTATCGAAAGGTCGAATAGTCGAACGATTTTTACTTCAAATTGAAGTTGAAGTAAATTCGAAGTCGTAGTATCCTATTCGATGGTGGAAATATCCAAAAAATTACTTTTTTTATTTAATTTTTTTACTTTGAAAAGTCCCTCGAATTCACTTCGACCCTTGATAAATCTGCCCCTTAATGTTTAAATGATTTTCTAATAGACATAGGGGCAGATTTATTAAGGGTGGAATAGTAAATTCGAATTCAAATTTTCAAATTGTATATTTGGTCAAAACTCACAAATTCGAATTGAGAATAATCCAAACTCAATTCAAATTCGGAATTCGAGATTTATCATTGACCCTGGGAACAATTTTGAATTCCCCACCTAAAACCTGGTTCATTTAGAATCAATGGCAGAGGTACAGTGACCCATTTGAAGATGTTAATAGCCTTCCTGACATTCAAGTTTTTTTCAGAGACGTTTAGTCAAATTCGGTTCAAATTCGATTCGAGTTTTCGAGTCGGTATTATTCATCCGAGTTTTAGACATTCAGATTTTTTCTTAAATAACCTCCCATTCGAATTTCAAGTATATTCAGATTTATTAGAGTAAAAGAAAATTCACATGAATTCAAAATTCTACCTTTGATAAATGGGCCTCAGTGTATAAAGCTCCAGATTACAGAAGGAAACCCATATTTGGAAAATTCGAAGCAAAGAGCATTCTGGATAACAGGTCCCTTACCTGTATTACGTTCTAAAATGATTGATAGGAATAACAAAACTGAGCAAATACACTATATACTTTCAAAATGTTCTTTTTATACAGAGAAACAGTAACAGAAGAAAACCAAAAATATTGACTAAATTATACTGTTTATTATTTAACATTATTTAAGCCTGGTTAACATTGTAGTACTTTTCTCCTATTAGCAATTTCCCTGGCAGTGCTCTATTGGGTATGCTTGTTTTGCCTGCCACACATAACAAGTAAATTTCCTTCAATTGCTCTAATTAGGAAAATTATGCTGAAAAGTCATCATTTCCTTCTTCCTTCTTCCATACAAATCCTACGTCACAAGAACATGTCTCCCATCATAACCAGATGTAAATAAAACTTGAAAAGCCCCATTATGTTCACTATTATTCTGTGTAAACACTCACATATGGTAAACCCATCTCCTCTGGTCAAAAATAAGTGTTTTGTTTTGTTAAAAAGGGACTGATTTCAGTTTAAGTGAAATAACCCCATCATTATAAATACGTAAGTAATTTTGCAATTCATTTATATAAGTCAGACATAAGAATTCATGAAATATTTGTATGGTCATAGTGTAAGTAGATTTGAGTGTAGTTATTTATGTTTAAAGGAGAAGGAAAGTCTCATTCACAGGGAGGTGCCCTACTGAGCAATCTTCCCATGTGAGACGTTAGGCAGTCAGGTTATGGCAGGCAAGGTTCAAAATGTGGAAATCAGGCCGTATGTCAGGATAATAGACGTCATTGAAGTCAAGTAGGTCAGGTCAGCAGGAAACACATAGGAGTAGAAGAATAATGGACATGAAAAAATACCAGAATAATCTAGCAGTTAGCTAAAGTTACTTGGTGGCCATATAAAGGCATATGTGTATCAAACACAGGCTTGTATAACACGTAGGGGGTTATTTACAGTATCAAATTCCGATTTTATCTCAACATATTCAACTACAACTCCGATCAAATCTGCTCAGGTTTTTTTACGCTTATTTATTACATTTTCCCAAAAATTTGCTTTGCGAGAAAAAATCAGATTTTTGCGTTTTTTTCAGATTTTTCACTCGAAAAACTCAGATTTCTTATGCTTTTTTGCCGAAAACTCTGAAAACTTCGGGGTATTGCACACAACACAGCACAAATCAAGGGGCCGATTCACTAAGGGTCGAATATCGAGGGTTAATTAACCCTCGATATTCGACTGGGGATTAAAATCCTTCGACTTCGAATGTCGAAGTGGAAGGATTTAGCGCAGATAGTACGATCGAACGATCAAAGGATTATTCCTTCGATCGAACGATTAAATCCTTCGAATCGTTCGATTCGAAGGATTTTAATCCAACGATCTAAGGAATATCCTTCCCCATAGGCTAACATTGAGTTCGGTAGGATTTAGATGGCGAACTAAAGAGACAGTACTTCGATTATCAAATGGTCGAATAGTCGAACGATTTTTAGTTCGAATCATTCGATTCGTAGTCGTAGTCGTAGTCGAAGGTCGTAGTAGCCCATTCGATGGTCGAAGTAGCCCAAAAAACACTTCGAAATTCGAAGTTTTTTTACTTCAAATCCTTCACTCGAAGTTAGTGAATCGGCCCCCAAAAAATCATTGGGACTTCTCCCATTGACTTATGTGCGACCTTGACAGGTCTGAGATGCCGGATTTTCTGATTTCCTCGGGGGTTTAATAAATTCCGAAAAATTCAAGAATTCCGATTTAAAAAAAAAAATCACACATTTTTCAGGATTTTTGCATTCGGAGTTTAGGAAATAACCCCAGTAGTCTGCACTATCACTCACAAATGTATTACCAAGCATACATGCAGCCAAGAGCTAGAGAATTGCAACTGGTGCACAGTGACGTACACCCGGAACCGCCCGGGAATCGTGGCGCGTGAGCTGCCGGGGGGGCCTGAGGGGGTGCGGGCCCTGGCCCAATCACACCCCCTGCTCCCCGGGTAGTTACGCCACTGCTGGTGCATGCCAGCACGACATATAGCGCAGCTGTCTTTTAACATTCCTAAGCTGGTATTAATATATGTGTTTCGGCAAGTAGAGAAATGTGATCTGTTAATTCTGGTGGTTGGTAAGGATAAAAGTACAAAATCAGTATAACAATTAAAGGTGCAGGTTATTCTTATTCATGCAACATGATCTGGTCGTCATGGGATAATTCTCACTGTACTACAAATTTAGTGGTAGTACAGGTATGGAATCCGTTATCCGGAAACCCGTTATCCAGAAAGTTCCAAATTACGGCAAGGCTGTCTCCCATAGACTCCATTATAATCAAATAATCCAATTTTTTTGGATGAATTTATTTTTATTTATAATAATAAAACAGGAGCTTGTACTTGATCCAAACTAAGATATATTTAATCCTAATTGGAAGTAGAATGAGCCAATTGGGTTTATTTAATGCTTACATGATTTTCTAGTAGTCTTAAGGTGTGAAGATCCAAATTACGAAAGACCCATTATCCGGAAAGCCCAGGTCCCAAGCATTCTGGATAATACCTGTAGTACATTGAAACTTCTCAACTCTGCTTTTAGGTAATCACTTCAGTTGTGGGCTTTTCTAACTGGTATAGAAAATGGTATTACTTCTTTGGGCCTTTGAGTTACTCTTATGGGACAGATTGGGCTTGTAGAACATATCTTGTGTTTAATTAAAAAAATTGAAATGAAAAAAATTCTAGAACTAGTACGGTTAAAGGGTAAGTAGCCTTAAAGTTATACTGACACAAAAAAACTACTTTTTAATATATGAATGTACATTTAGGGGCACATTTACTTATTAACCCTCGATATTCGACCGTCGAAGTAAAATCCTTCGACTTCGAATATCCGCTTTACTTTGATCGAACGAAGGAAAAATCGTTAGATCGAACGATTAAATCCTTCGATTCGAAAGATTTTAATCCATCGATCTAACGATTTTCCTCCGATCAGAAAATTGTTAGAAAGCCTATGGGGACCTTCCCCATAGGCTAACATTGATGTTCGGTAGGTTTTAGGTGGCAAAGTACTTGGTCGAAGTTTTTTTTAAAGAGACAGTACTTCGGCTATCGAATGGTCGAATAGTGGAATGATTTTTAGTTCGAATCGTTCGATTAGAAGTCGAAGTCGTAGTCAATGGTCGAAGTAGCCAAAAAAACATTCGAAATTCTAAGTATTTTTTCTTCTATTCCTTCATTCGAGCTAAGTGAATGTGGCCCTTAAAGTTAGATATATCATTATTTGCTGAGAGTTTCATTTTTGTAAGTAATTGTTAGTTATAGTTTCTAAACCTGACTGTTTTGGCAACCTGACTGTCCCATCTCAGCCTGTCAGTTAAAGATTCTACTGCTAACGGACTCCTGCTGTATAAATATGGCAGCCCCCTCAATGTAAAAGCATTGTGCAAATACTTTATGACAAAGTTAAAAGTAACTTTCAAAGGCAATATTATGATAGATGTAAAAAAGAGTTTAATTTCTGGTGTCAGTATCTCTTTAAATCTATAGACTGTTTTATCAATCCCAGATTTCCTTGGATCCAGTGTTGCAGCGGATTGGCTGATCTTTTCCACACATAAGCGTTCTCTTTAATAGACAATTTTAGACATACTGACAATGACTGATGAAGTTTTGTTAACAAAAACCGAACTAAATTATTACAAAAGCACTTGAGTTATATTCTGCCATAAACTTCAGTCAAACGCTCTTTATAGATCGTCTCCTTTATGTAAAATAATCAAACTTTTTAACATTGAAAAACATCAAATCCATCTGCTGTCTCTTGCCATTCAAAAACAAATGGATCACTAAACGGTAGCTATAAAAGATTAATGCTATTATGAATGAAAATTTCTGTAGTCTGATTTTGACCTTCCCCAGTTTCACAGCAGATGTGATTTATATTCTAAAGTATTATATACATCTAAAGAATGCTATTGGCATGGACAACCCTCCAGGGTCCTTTTTCTGAAAAAAAAAAACACCCCAGAGCTGAATCATAGAACTCCTCTGTACAAAATGTATATTTTTTTACTGATCTGATACTTTCCTTACACAAACACGGGTATGATGTGCATGGCAGTTTAGGAACAATCGGCCTTTGTAGGCTTTCACTTGTGCCATTTACAGTGCTACGTTGCCTGTACCGTACATCTGAATCTAATATAGCCAAACACTACCTGCTACACCTCATTAATATGGCTAATCTACGAATGTCAGCATTACTATTGGATTGTAGATTTCAAAAAGGATCTTGATTCCACTTGACTTCTGTTTTTATACTTCTGTAGATATATTCTTCAGCACTTAACATTTTTGAGAGTTTTTATTTTTTTTAGAATCTAAACAGTACTGAGTTTCATAATTAAATAAAAATACATATTATGAATCCCTGAGTTACTATACAAGTAACAAACCTGAAGTCCACCTGTCACCCTTTAATAGTTTCCCTCACCAGAGGTATGGGCTATTAGAGCCTGCACTCCAGTTGGTGGATACAATAGTGTTTTTTGTAGTTGCCCCCACAAACACTAGGCCACCCACACTGAGAGGGATCTACTGATGTGAGCAGACATGGTGGGGCCGATTCACTGAATTCGAGTGAAGGGTTCGAATTTAAAAAAATTCGAATTTCGAAGTTTTTTTGGGCTACTTCGACCATCGAATGGGCTACTTCGACCTTCGACTACGAAAATCGAAGGATTCGAACTAAAAATCATTCGACTATTCGACCATTCGATAGTCGAAGTACTGTCTCTTTAAGAAAAACTTCGACCCCCTACTTCGGCAGCTAAAAGCTACCGAAGTCAATGTTAGCCTATGGGGAAGGTCCCCATAGGCTTGCCTGAGATTTTTTGATCGAAGGATTTTCCTTCGATCGTTGGATTTAAATCCTTCGAAACGTTCGATTCGAAGGATTTAATCGTTCGATTCGATGGATTTAATCATTCGATCGAATGAAAAATCCTTTGATCGATCGATCGCAGGATTTGCGCAAAATCGTTCGGCTTCGATATTCGAAGTCGAACGATTTTAGTTCCTAGTCGAATATCAAGGGTTAATTAACCCTCGATATTCGACCCTTCGTGAATCGGCCCCGTTGTGTAGCGTATGTGCTTGTAATGAGATTCTAACGTAGGCGCCTCACAATCTGACATCACATGCTGGAATATAATGAGCAAGTTGTGGCACTCACTCATTTTGCACATGTATTTGCCACAACATGACCACCTGCACTGCACTAGGTAGCAGACTCTATGGCCTTAGAGATAATGATCTGCAAACCACAAGCATAAAAGTCTTAAGCTGGCCATAGATGTTGAGATTTTTAAAAGATCAGATCCTCATCGTGAGACCACGATTTTCTCGGAACGATCGTACGAATTGACCATCAACTAAAGAGACCAATTTGCCAGGAAAACAAAGGGGAGCTGCCTGCTTGGCCCTGCAAACATAGATAGATTGCACTGGGACCGACAAAGGTTTTTTAACCTGGCCGATCAATTTCCTGACAGATGTCTGCCGAAAAATCATAATATGTACAATCGTTCGAATCCCACTAACTGCACGATAATTTCGAAGGATTGGTCAGACTTCCCTAAAATCAGTCTTTCGGCAAGAAGAATCGTTGTCTATGGGGAGCTTTATACGTCTATGCAAAGTAGGGATGCACCGAATCCAGGATTCGGTTCGGGATTCGTCCAGGATTCGGCCTTTTTCAGCAGGATTCGGCCGAATCCTTCTGCTCGGCCGAACCGAATCCGAATCCTAATTTGCATATGCAAATTAGGGACGGGAGGGAAATCACGTGACTTTTTGTCACAAAACAAGGAAGTAAAAAATATTTTCCCCTTTCAACCCCTAATTTGCATATGCAAATTAGTGTTCGGATTCGGTATTCGGCCGAATCTTTCACGAAGGATTCGGGGGTTCGGCCGAATCCAAAATAGTGGATTCGGTGCATCCCTAATGCAAAGCTAGGCAGATTTACAGTTCAGAAGACCGCTTCATATGTGCTTCCTACAGTAACAAACAATGTTTTTACAAAAAGATATAAACTAATTCATTACTGCCAAACCACAAAGAGTGGACCCTACGTTACTATTTGGCATAGTAATAATCAGTAAGTAAGTAATAATCATTTTCAGTACAACTCATTGTAGTCACTTCACGTCAGACATCATAGGACAATTATAAGATTCCAAAATGTAGACTTTGCAAAAATACAAAAGTAGAATGACATTTTTGGAGACTTTTTTTTCCAAAATTGTTCAGAACTGGATACTGAATACTTTAGGAATTGTATAATGACGATGTCTTAGACCTAGGCCTGTCTATCTAATCCATCCCAACTCAGCTTAGTTGGAGTCATCACTTTTAACTTTCTCTCCTCTATATTTTTCTGTTCTGACAGAGCCTGGATTTATGCTTTTCCCATTGCATCACAAAAGGCTGCCCAGTACTGTATTTATAATTAGGTGTGACTGGTACCTCTGAACAGGAAGCTTGTGAATCTTGTTCAGCCAATTCCTTGTACCTCCACCACAGGCCTGAATTCAAGTAGAAACAACGATTATGAGTACCAAGGAATAGCCTGTGAGGCAGATTGACTGCTCAAAGTGATTTTATTGTTTGCACAACATGTTTCAAGCCTACTGGCTCTTTGTCAAGTCAACATGGTATGGTACAAGTGAAGCTTTAAAGTGTACAATAGGAAATGACATCACAATATCCCATATCTTCTGTCACCCTCCCCCTCAAATATAAAGTGGTTGATTATCATATGTACCAAATAAAGTCCAACGTTTTCAATTATTAAGTCCAAATCCAATAGTAACAAGACTAATAATCCATGTGAATGTGAAGTGTAGATGATGCTGCAATAAAACAGGTGGTAACTTACTCCAAAAGATACAACAAAGAGAAATGTACTGGATTAAAAAAAATAGATGCAGTTACGCCTAAAGGTCTTAATGAAAACTGGAGTGTTAAATGTTTTTTGTGAACATAATAGTTACAAATTTGTTTATGCTTTCACAGATCTTAAACCCTTTCTTGAACCTATCTGAATATTGAATACAACTAATGGTAAAGTATGGGCAATATTTATATTTTGTTTCTTTCCTCTAATGTATAATGGTTCTCTTTGTATAAGTATAGTATCAGAAACTGAGTAATTGGTAGGTCAAAATCCTAACGACAGTACCTTGAATATTTTACTCGACCTTATGGGGCACATTTAATTAACCCTCGATATTCGACCGTCGAAGTAAAATCCTTTGACTTCAAATATCGAAGTTGAAGGATTTACCGCATTTCCTTCGTTCGTACAATCTTTTTAATCCATCGAACAAACGATTTTCCTTCGATCAAAAAAAGCTAGGAAAGCCTATGGGGACCTTCCCATAGGCTAACGTTGATGCTCGGTAGGTTTTAGGTGGCGAAGTAGGTGGTCGAAGTTTTTTTTAAAGATACAGTACTTTGACTATCGAATGGTCGAATAGTCGAACGATTTTTAGTCGATTCGAAGTCGAAGGTTGAAGTAGCCAATTCGATGGTCAAAGTAGCCAAAAAAATACTTCGCAATTTAAAGTATTTTTTATTCTATTCCTTCACTCGAGCTTAGTAAATGTGCCCCTATATGTGCTTGTTTGTTCTAATTTTATTGCCTGTTTTATTGCAGCATCATCTACACTTATGGGACTCGTTCACTTGGATTATTAGTCTTGTTACTATTGGATTTGGACTTTATACTGAACTCTTTATTAAACTTTGGACTTTATTTGGTACATATGATTATCAACCACTTTGAATTTGAGGGGGAGGGTGACAGAAAATATGCGATATCATGATGTAATTTCCTGTTGTACACTTTAAAGCTTCACTTGCACTACCATGTACAGTTGACAAAGAGCCAGTAGGCTCGAAACATGTTGGGCAAACAATAAAATCACTTTGAACAGTCAATCTGCCTCACAGGCTATTCCTTGGTACTTATAGTTGTTGTTGCTGCCCAGCATATCTCATACCAGCTCCTTTGATTTAAACTTTCAATAACTCAATGCAGGTCCCCATTCAGAACAAGCAAAACACGACCAAAACGTAATGCTGTTGCTTTTAAACAATGCAAATTTATTCTTTCACCGGGTCAACAAAGTACAAAATGTATTTATCATTGTATACTGTTGAGATGGACACTTACTTTCTAGGGTATGATAAGATATTATCTATTACTGCTCCTTGTAAAGTGGACAGCTTTATGATATTCAAAAATTATCATACTGCAAAAGTAATTTTGCTATTACTTGCCACCCCACAATTCAGGAAATGACCTGTAATTATATGAGCATTAAAGGACTATTTGATTCAGAGTCTTCATGTGTTATGGGTAGCAAAACTTCTGCTTACACTGTTATTTTTCTAAAGCATTGTGGGAAATTCTACATTTTAGAAGCTTCACAGTTTATACTTTTAAGTCAAAAGCAAATATTACAAATACTTTTTCTTGCATCTAACCTCACCACAAAAGCTCAAATGTGGAATTTCATGCACGTCATATGAGTTTATTTTCCTAATATGTCCTGTTGCTGATTAGAGCAGGGAATAGAAAGGGTTTTTAAGTTTCAAGACATTTTTTAATTTAATTTCATTTATTTTATAAACCCATCATTCATGTACTTTTTTTTCTCAGTAAACAAATTATGGTGTGAGAAATAAAAAACTTTTGTGCATGTTTTTTTATGGTGGTGATCATGACTCTACTTGGCACTTCCCTCTTTATTGTATGGGAAGCAATCACTGGTTTACTAAATATGCAAAACATTCCCGGGCAAAATAGAGAATGTATTTTATATTAAAATATTTTTTAAAATATTAAAAAATCATTATAATTTTTGTTTTAAATGAAAATGACCAAGGTACAAAATATATTTACAAATCAGACCATGGTAGATGCCCTTTAAAAGGCTGTTTCCTTTTGGGTGAGCAAAGCCCACAACCAAAAAAGAAACCGCTATACATCTTCAAGTTTACCATTCATTCCACTTTCTAGTTCTTATGATAAATGGGACTATATCCTTTGGGAAACGGTTGCAAAACAGGTAAATTATTCAACACCCACAAGAGATTAAAAAAAGGACATTTGCATGTTCAGTTTCGGACTGGCCCAACAAATAAAACTCCCAGGGGTCCCAGGTGTGAGTGGGCCCTCCTACTCCTAACTATTTAGCCTGGTCAATACCTGTGTCTGTATGACATAAAAAAGAGAAATAGATGTATAAGAATATAGTATAATATGTAGATAAAAGAGACTAAAAGAATACAGAGGTTGAGTGAGGAGTAAAATAGTTTAAAGAATGGGCCAAGATTTTCTGGTGGACCTCTGGCATCCATTCTGACACTGTGCATGTTGTTTTGGAATACTAAAAAAAATAGGAAATGTGCCGAATACAGAATTTTGGTTCAGGACTTGGCCTACTCTTAGCACATGGTGAAGGATTTAAAAATAATTTTGCACTTTTTTTAGCCCCTGCTGTTTGGGAAAAAAGGTATTTGGCATCCTTTGCTGCCTTAAAATGCTCATTGTAGTTCTATTTTACAGTGACTAAAAAGCGTTGCTCCATTTGTTCATTCATGATTTTTGCTTTAACTCATTGACAGGGCAGAAGCTAAACATCATAAAAAGCCCTTGTACATGCGGTGTTTCCTTTACCATGGCCTTCCTTTATAGTTTTATCTTTGAAACTTTATTTTCTCCCTATATAATGGCGTGCTATTTTGCACTTAACACTTTAAATAACCAAATGTAGTCCTAGCATAAATTTTCGCCTCCAGTTTCTGCACATACTAGAGTACAGAATTTAACATAAGAAATAAATATGATGTGCATTCTCTCATTGTTAGCCTAATTAATCTTGAATATAACTGTTCAACCTTATGTGAATTTATTTAAGGACTGTTCTTCTAAACTAAGGACCAAGCATAAAAATTCTAAAGAATGTGAATTATAGTGCCATAAGGTATATGAGAATTTGACAAATTATGTTGTGAGTCTGCCGTTGTATAGACTTCAAGGTACAATACAAATGTTTACATAAAAAGCTTTTTAGGCCATTTGTCGTATGCTCATTTAAATTATGAGGAATGCTGTAATATTGAATTTGGACAGCATTGTAGAAATATACATTCATAGTTATGCAAATAAGATATGACTTTCATATGAGACAAAATTAAAGTTTAACTTATTCATTAAATTACCCAGCACTTTAAAGTCAGTTTGTTAAAACTGACTGATGTTGCTTATGTAGAGGTCTAAAAATTTGTCATATATGGGTATGGGATAGATTTATCAAAATTCAGCTTAGCAAAAAAAAGTCAAGGGTAGCAAAAAACATAAACACAAATATACTGTACTCAACCTTGAATAGTAAGGGTTTATCAAATCAAAAAAGTGTGAATAGTTGACAGAAAAAACAAGGGGTTTATATAGAATAAAACTTAAATTCAATTATTTCTCTAATTTATGAAAACATTTGATATTTTCAGCCTTGTGTGATTTTAAAAATGCAACCGAGAATATTCACATTTCTTAAATAAGCTAGTGCTTTTTTCTCAGATGCAAAAATTAGTAAATCAGCCTCCCGGTAGTCTAGTGTGATTTATTTTTCCGTTTTTCAAGACCATGGGCCAGATTCAATTCAGTGAGAAAAAGCGTCCTGGGTTCTCACATGAAAACTCATAAAAAAGATTCAATTAGAGGAGTAAAAGCTTTTCTCCTAATGCAGTTCCAGTTTTTATCCCATAGGCATTAATAGAGTTTTCATATGATAAATCTTTTTCTCACTGAATTGAATCTGGCCCAACAGTAATTCAGAGCTTCCCAACATGTAGGGCTGGCAGAAGTAGAGGGTCCCAAAGCAGTTGGTGGGGCAGCTTTAACAAAAATGAGGGTGAGACTTGGAGCATATGCTTATTCATAGTCTTGGATAGGACTGGGACTAAAGCAAAGTAATAAACATGTGTTTGTGTATTTGCACATAAGTGTTTGTGTATTTGAATTTGAACAATGTCAATTGACCTAATACTGAGCTGTAAAGGAATGTTGACCCCAAGAATTCAAAATGTCTCTTCTCAGAAGGGCTAAGAACACTAAGCCAACAGTGAATATTAAGTAACGTATATAAAAAACAAAGGTACATGAAGGGATGTTGTCATGTTTTTACAAAATGCATCAGTTAATAGCCCTGTTCCAGCAGAATCCTGCATTGAAATCCATTTTTCAAAATAGCCACTCAATAGTAAAAATCCCAATCCAGCTAACCCAAGTCACTACTCCAGTTACACTGAGTAGAACAAACAATACCTTATCTGAAAGGAGTTCCATAATGCAGCACTGGCTCTTTCTGAAAGCACATGACCAGGCAAAATGACCTGAATGCCTGCCAATATGTCACCAATATTACAACTAAAAAATGCATCTATTGGTTCAAGAATAACATTTTAAATGGTAGAATGAATTATGTGCAATGTACAAAGTTTAGCAATAAAAACTATACCATTAAAATCACAAGAGAATCAGATTGAATATTAATCCATGCACGGATTAGCAAAGTCACTTCCTCCACCTTGATCCATAACACCTTGTTCCTCAACACCAGCACTCCACAGGGAAGCATCCTAACTCCGCTGCTGTACTCCTTGTTCACACATGACTGTGTATCCGGACACAACTCTTATACAATCTTTAAGTTCTCGAAAGACACCACCATTTGGGGCCTAATCACCAACAATGATGAGATGGCCTACAGGGAGGTGAGACTCCTGTTTGAGTGGAGAATAACGTCTCTCTCAATGTCAGCAAAACTAAAGAGCTGGTTATGGATTTCAGGAAACGGATGCGGCTCATGCTCCCATCTACATTGGAGGGGATGCTGTGGAGAGGGTAATTAGCTTCAGGTTACTCAAGGTCACCCTTAGTGCTATCCTCAAGTGGACAGAGCACACAGCAGCAGTTATCAACAAGTGTCACCAACACCTACCATTTTTCCGGTGTGAGAAAATCCTGAATGTCCACAACAGTCCTCATCAGTTTCTACAGGTGCGCTGTGGAGTCCATCCTCACAGGCTGTATTGCATCCTGGTACCACATCTGCTCCACACAAGAAAAGAAAGCTCTGCAAAGAGTGGTGAAAATGGCTCAGAAGATCATTGGCACACATGTCTCCAAAAGACAGAGCGTATCATGAAGTACTGTAGTCATCCTGCACTGCCACTTTTCTCTTTCCTGCCCTCTGGCAAGAGACTCAGGTCAATCTGCACAGGCACTGCTAGATTCAGGGACAGTTTTTACCCCAGTGCTGTCACTGTATAACACACACCAATGTAACAAATGATATCTAGCGACTGTGTATAATGTGCAATAATAAATGCTCATACAATGCAATATAATTTGCAATAATAATTTGTAAAATAATTTATATATTCAGCAGTAGTTTCAGCACATGTGTTCAATATTGTTAATATACATGCTACATTTTTGATAATAGTGCATGTTAGCTAGAGTAGATAGGAATTGTATGTGTTTAGAAGAAGACAGACCGTATAGCTAGAGTAAATAGAACTTTATTGTAACTTTATTTTATCGTTGTAATGTTGCACTGAGTGTTAATTGTCTAGTCTGTGAAGAAGGCAATTAAAGGGATACTGTCATGGGAAAAAATATTTTTTTCAAAATGAATCAGTTAATAGTGCTGCTCCAGCAGAATTCTGCGCTAAATCCATTTCTCAAAAGAGCAAACAGATTTTTTTTATATCTAATTTTGAAATCTGACATGGGGCTAGACATTTTGTCAATTTCCCAGCTGCCCCAAGTCATGTGACTTGTGCTCTGATAAACTTCAACCACTCTTTACTGCTGTACTGCAAGTTGGAGTGATATCACCCCCCTCCCTTTTCCCCCCCAGCAGCCAAACAAAAGAACAATGGGAAGGTAACCAGATAGCAGCTCTCTAACACAAGATAACAGCTGCCAGGTAGATCTAAGAACAGCACTCAATAGTAAAAACCCATGTCCGACTGAGACACATTCAGTTACATTGAGAAGGAAAAACAGCAGCCTGCCAGAAAGCATTTCTCTCCTAAAGTGCAGGCACAAGTCACATGACCAGGGGCAGCTGGGAAATTGACAAAATGTCTAGCCCCATGTCAGATTTCAAAATTGAATATAAAAAAAATCTGTTTGCTCTTTTGAGAAATCGATTCAGTGCAGAATTCTGCTGGAGCAGCACTATTAACTCATGTGTTTTGAAAAAAACATGTTTTCCGATGACAGGATGCCTTTGAGTAGGAATTGCATTGTACTGTGTACGCTGTACTTTGTACATATGAGAAATCTTTGAATCCTGAATCAAAAGTACTGTAACTTAAGACTTCTGAGCCCAGTACAATTTTTCAGTAACTGGTGCAGTGGGTGGATATTGAGGTACATACATTCTTGAGTACACAGAAGAGTTTTCTGCATGGTTTGCCTTCAGCTAGTTTTAGAGACAGGATTTGTGGCCATGAGTCACAATGGCTTAGGAGTCATTCGGAGTTATACCAGTAAAGGTGGCTTTGGAGTGTTTTAATGTTCAACTTAACCCTGCTCTTGGGTAACATTTGAGGATAAGTATTCACACTTTACAAAAGGCTTAGCACATTTAAATTGTACAGAGGAAAGTAATCCTTTTAATTCACTTTATTGTACCAAAAAATCTTCACTGCTTTCCAGAGCTTAAATTCCACAATGATGAATATGTAACCAGATAGGCTACATCCAAGAAGAGACAGGAATTCAGGCACCAGGAAAAAAACACATTTATGTGGTGCCAAAGAAGAGGTGTAGGACTGACAAGATGTACTGTTGTCCTTGAAATGTGCTTAACTGTACTCATCCTTGCAATATGTCTAGCTTAACCACTCATTGTCTACATTGCTTCATCACACTTTTGCATCAGAAAGCCAAAATGGCATCCGGCCAATGTAAGAAAAGATTACCAGTGAGTGATTTTACAAGATGGGATATAGAAGAAGAATGAGGCTTGATGAGATTACCAGAGTGCATCATGGTAGGAATAATAGTTCATTTAATGAGTTCTGTTTCCATGTCCATTTGTCTGGGGCACAGTACGTTCTAGTCATGGAATCTGTGTGATTCAAATGTGAGGGGCAAGCTTTCCAAACACCTTGCTTTTTGTGTTATGCTGTTACCCGTAACATAAACTGGAGGTAGAGGGCTGGTTTTGGTAGAATATTATGTGCTCCGTACGTAGGGCAATTCAATCATTGAAGATTAAAATCTGTAATCATTTCACAATACAGCATCATTTGCCATGTTTGCTCTGGCAATGTCAGGTTTTTGGATCACTCTAGACCGTGGATGTGAAAGTTCCCAAGCAATCCCTGACATTTTGATAGACCAAATATGAAGATCAGAGAGTATGTTAGTAAATAAATCCTAAATGGTACTTTACTTTTTCTTCTTTTTTTAAACAAAGGATACAAATGATATAAGAGACTAAAGGAGTGCTTTACAAAAGGTGGGAACGTGTACAAAATGCAAAACAATAGGCATTTGTCTTTGTGATCCAGAATGGACTTCTAGTACCTGCACTTTCTCAATAAAAACAGCAGTGGCTGCATTCAGCAGTATTGTATTCTTGATGGATGGGCAGGGGGAAGCACACAGACATCTCATTCCATGGTCCTTACCAGGGTTGCCATCAGGGGGCACAGGGGATACTGCTGTACTGGGTCCAGGCCTAAAGGAGGGTCCGGCTGTGCTGCAGTTATTGAAGTAGTTCGGCCCCCCTTGACATCGCCAAAGCTGTGCCGAAATCCTGAACCGACGAAGTCCAAAAAGAGCCGAAGTCCCGAAGCCGAAAAAACTAGTTGAAGCTACGAAACTAGTCGAAGTTAAAGTCCCGAAGGACTTTGGGGCCCCAAATTTTTTTTATTAACTTGTAAGGGGGGCCCTGCCCACCAATGATTTTTAAAAAAAACTTTTGTGGGGGGCCCTGGTGCCAATGTTTTTTTTTTCTAACTTGTAGTGGAGCCCTGACCACCAATTTTTTTTTTATGGGTTTTTTCTTAACTTATAGGGGGGCCTTGACCATCAATGGCTTTTAATAACTTGTGTGGGGGGATTTATCATTTTTAGCGCTGATGTCTGTGTGGTCTTTTAACTGTGGTTTGGGCGGATCTGGGGTGGGGCTTGGGTGATAGGGTGGGCAGGTCCCCGGGGGCCCCAAAAATGTTGTTGTTGCCCTGGTCCTTACCCACCCCTTAACTGGAGGATCCTTCAGAAACACAAATTAGGGAACATTGCCAGTTATATTGTGCTTACTGCTTGTCCATGGCTGACTGGTCCCACCAGAATTATGCTTTTTTAATCCTTCAGGTGGTGCAGAGTGCAGCAATGCCCCACATATGAGGTAAATTAAGTCAAGGCCAAACCAGAAATCAGTAGAAGTATCAGGAATCAGACAAATCCTATTTCACTGAACCAGTGTGGGACGACTGGCAGGTGTGTTAATAACAACTGTTTGGTTCACACTTCACCTGTGGCTGGAATTTCACTTTATAAAATAAAAAATATGCAAAAATAGTACAGATATAGGACCAGAATGCACAGGACCTGGGGTTTTCCTGTTAAGGGGTCTTTCCTTAATTTGGATCTCCTTACCTTACGTTTACTAAAAAATCATTTAAACATTAATTAAGCCCAATAGGATTGTTTTGCCTTAAACTACCATTGATTATATCGTACTTGGAATCAAGTATAAGGTACTGTTTTATTATTAAAGAGAAAAAGGAAATCATGTTTAAGGGGCCCATTTAGTTTGCTCGAGTGAAGGAATAGAATAAAAAAAACTTTGAATTTCAAATGTTTTTTTTTGGCTACTTCGACCAACGAATTGGCTACTTTCGACCTTCGACTATGACTTCGACTTCGAATCAAACGATTCGAACTAAAAATCGTTCGAATATTCGACCATTCGATAGTCTAAGTACTGTCTCTTTAAAAAAAACTTCGACCCCCTACTTCGCCACCTAAAACCTACCGAGCTGCAATGTTAGCCTATGGGGAAGGTCCAAACTATTTTTTGGTCGAAGAAAAATCGTTCGATCAATGGATTAAAATCCTTCGAATGGAATGATTCGAAGGATTTAATCGTTCGATCGAAACGGTTTTTCGTTCAATCAAACTATTTGCGGTAAATCCTTCGACTTCGATATTCCAAGTCGAAGGATTTACATTCGGTAGTCGATTATCGAGGGTTAATTAACCCTCGATATTCGACCATATGTAAATCTGCCCCTAAATTATTTGATTGAAATGGATTTTATGGTAGATGGCCTTCCTGCAATTCAGAGCTTTCACAATAATGGGTTTCAGGAAAAAGAGTGCCATACCGGTGAATATTCTTTAACAACCTCATAAATATATTTTATGAAAATATGAACAGTTTTTTTAATATGTTTAGGGGAAAACGACAGCAGTGAATTTTAGATCTCATTACTGCATATGAACACCATGAGACGAGAAAACCATAGATTAGAAAACTAGAAAGCTTGTCCCGTCTTGCAACATTTATGCAAGATGATGTTGTAGCTAAAAGCTAGTTCTTTATTCAAGGGCCTCGGGCCTGCCTGTAGTTGGACATGATATAAAGTTGTTTATTTACATAACATCATCCACCGGCATTTACTGCCACAAAGCAACCTTGTATTAACCAGATGATGACTTTGATGAGTTCATGCATATTTGACATGATTTAAATAAACATGTAATTTCCTATACTGATTAAGGCTGACAGGGAAAGGTTGTCCTTCTAAAGTATAATGATGGATTGTCGCCTTTTCTTTCTCTTGAGTCACCTTGCTCTGAGCTAAATGAACCAGAAAATATGTTATGTGGGTTTTTAGTGTTATGAAAAATGATATTTGAAATCTCCTGCAGGGTGTACTGAAATTATCGTGGTTGCTTTTTTGCACACGGGGTAATAAGTATTATTGCTGCCATTTGCAATTTGAAGTTTTGCATTCAGTAGTGGGAAGCACAAAATACAGAAAGCAGAAAACTTTTATAATATATGAATTGATATAAATCTGTGCTTTTTTGCCCTTACCAGTTACACAGAAATTGACGCACTCTGTGCAATGTTAATAAGGAAGAAGTAAACCCATAAAAGAAACTGTGGCTCAAGAAAAGATTCTTGTATGATCATGTGATATAGGGTGCAACTATTTAAACATAACATAAAGGGACTGATTTACAGCCCCTATGGCGCAGATTTATCAAGGGTCATATATTGAAGTAATGGGAGTTTTTGTTTTTGAACTCGCATAACTTCGAAATTCAAATAAAAAAAGACCAACTGAAATGTATTTAAAAAATCGAAGCTTTTTTTGCGGGTGACTAGACTGTATTCGATCGAATTCGATTCAAAGTATTTTTTACAATTGATTCCAAATAGGTTCTAGGAGGTTCCCCATAAGCTAAAACATCAATTCAGCAGGTCGAAGTCAAATTTTTAAAGAGACAGTATATGATAAATTTCGATATTCAAATTTGGACTGTTCACAAGTACAAAAAAATAGCTCGAAATTCTAATTTTTTTTCTTTGAATTTTCAATTTGACCCTTGATAAATCTGCCCCTTAATGTCATATTTTCATATTTTTCCATATGTTTTCTCTCTCAATTTATGTTTTTTTATTTCTCTAAAACTCTAAAAATTCATTAAATGTATTGTGTGTAAGTGTAAAAACCATGAAAAAAACCACCTAAAACACTAAAAGCAGTCAAGGTCCTATAGAAGTCAATGGGAGGTGCACTAATCCTATTGGACTTTTTATAACCATTCAGGCTTTTAGGGGCCTATTTATTAAACCTCGATTTTTTCTGGTCATGTTTTTAAAGAGGGATACTCAAATTATTTAGAAGGGGAAAAAAACATGAATTTTTAAAGGGCATGCAAGGTCTAAAATAGAATAAGACTAGAAATGCTGTATTTTGTATACTTAATATAAACATGAACTTACTGCACCACAGGCCTAATCAAACAAATAATTTATGCTTTCAAAGTTGGCTACAGGTGGTCCCCATCTTGTAACTTTGTTAAACATCTTTCCAAGACTAAGACTGTGAACATGCTCAGTGTGGTCTGGGCTGCTTAGGGATCGTCATAAACAAAGCTGCTTGAGTTCTGCATGGCTGGGAAGTAAGGCGGGGGCTCCCCCTGCTGTTCATAAGTATGATTGTTTCCCTGTTCAGCAGTTGTTTGAATCAGGCTGCTGACAGGTTTAAAGCAACTTAAAGCAAACAAATCATCTGAAAAGGATAAGTATTTCTTAACTGCTTTTTTATATTAAGGTTTATATTTAACTACTGTGGTTTAATTTTTTTTTTTTTTTTTTTAAAAGGTTTTTTTTTTTCTGTCTTGGGTGCTAAACAGCAAAGTTTGGTGTGCTAGTGTGCTTACAGCAAGTTTGTCACAACCTGCTTTACTTTGCAGTTTTTCCTCCGTTTGAGGGGGTGGGGTTTGATTAGTTGCACCTGAACAGACTGTATAAATAGAACCCCTGGGACTCCAGTGGAGCTTGCTCTAGTGTTAGCTTCTCTTAAGTGTTTGCTCGTTAAGTGGGGGATCTGTAAGTGGAGTTACAAACACCGGAGTTAAGTGGGGGATCTGTAAGTGGAGTTACAAACACCGGAGTTAAGTGGGGGATCTGTAAGTGGAGTTACAAACACCGGAGTTGAAAACTAAAGGAGGTTCAAACTAGGTCAAAAGTTTTGTTCTAAACCCTCATTTTTATTTTATATATTTATTTATATTTTTTCCTGTTTTGATCTGTAACTGGGATAATGAGTGCTAGCAAGATTGAAGGTCTGACTCAGTGCACAGTCTGCCATATGTATGCAGATTTGGAACAAGAGATCCAAAATGCTTACCTCTGTGGTGGTTGTGAGCAAATTGCCACTTTGGAGGCTCAAATTAGAGCACTAGAGCAACAAATTGCAACACTGCGGTCGATTGACAATCTTGAAAGGAGTCTTTTGCTCACTGAGCAGGACCTAGCGGGGTCAGATAGTTTGGGGGGAACAGAACAGCAGCAGGATGTTGAGGCAGCTAGCTGGGTGACAGTTAGAAAATCTAAGGTGGGCAAAAGGAAAATGGAGGCTGATCCGGAGATTATACATCGCAACAAATTTGCCAGATTGTGTGAAGATGATGGGAGTATGAACTCTGGATTGGCAATTCTAGATGGGGCTGATCTCTCTAACAGCCGGGAGACCAGTTTCTCTAGTAGTGGTGGGGGGGAGAGTAGAGTCAGGCCTAAGCAGATTGTGGTTGTAGGGGACTCAATTATTAGGAAAGTGGATAGGGTAATTTGTCGTCCGGATCGCTACAACCGAACAGTTTGCTGTCTACCTGGTGCCAGGGTTCGGCATGTGGTTGATCGGATAGACAAATTATTGGGTGGGGCTGGGCACGACCCAGCTGTCTTAGTACATATCGGTACTAATGACAAAATAAATGGTAGATGGAAGACCTTAAAGAATGATTTCAGGGATCTAGGCTCTAAGATCAAGGAAAGGTCTTCCAATGTAATCTTTTCTGAAATTTTGCCTGTGCCACGTGCAAGTTTAGGAAAACAGCGGGAGCTTAGGGAGCTTAATGCGTGGCTAAAGTCTTGGTGCAGGAAGGAAGGGTTTGGGTTCATAGAGCACTGGGCTGACTTTTCGTTGGGGTACAACTTATACAGCCGTGACGGTTTGCACCTCAATGGAAGGGGGTCCGCGGTGCTAGGGGAAAGAATGGCTAAGAGGTTGGAGGAGTGTTTAAACTAGGCAAGGGGGGGGTGGGTGAGAGAAAGGATTATGGGGAAGCTAGTGTAGACGGGGCAGTGGGGTTAGTAAGGGTTCATGGGGGAGGAGTGAGGGGGGCATACAGTTTACCAGCTAAGGAGGTCCCTCTGTTACAAGGAAAACAGAATAATACTAACTTAACGTATAATTCTTTACCAAGTAATGCACATTTCAAAAGTAAAAGTAATAACCTCCGCTGTATGCTGGCAAATGCACGGAGTTTGTCAGGTAAAATGGGAGACCTAGAATTAATTGCATGCTCTAAAAATTATGATATAATTGGTATCACTGAGACCTGGTGGGATGAAACATGTGACTGGATTGTGAATTTAAATGGTTACACCCTTTTTAGGAGGGATAGAGGGATTAAAAAGGGTGGAGGAGTGTGTTTGTATGTAAAGCCTGAATTAAAGCCATGCGCTAAAGAAATAAAAATAGCTGGCACTGGTGAGGGTGTAGAATCACTCTGGGTAGAGATTTCGACTGGGCAAAAGATATCAAAAAGAATTATCATTGGTGTATGCTATAAACCACCTCGTATAAGTGTCGAGTATGAAGCCGAGCTACTCTTGCAGATACAAGCGGCTTCACAGCTGGGTCAAGTTGTTGCTATGGGTGACTTCAATTATCCAGACATTGACTGGGGTAATGGGGTTGCTAAGACAGAAAAAGCTAGTAGGTTTGTAAATATGCTGAATGACAACTTTTTATTCCAGCTCGTTCAAGAACCTACTAGGAATAACTCTCTTTTGGACCTTGTAATAACTAACAATACTGAACTCATCTCTAACATTTGTGTGGGTGAGCATTTAGGGAATAGTGATCATAACATGGTCTCCTTTGAGATTCTGTTGCAGAAGCAATTCTATAAGGGAGTAACTAAAACACTAAATTTCAGACGTGCAAACTTTGACAGTATAAGGGCATCTCTGCAACATATTAAGTGGGAAATGCTTTTCACAGGGTTAAACACAGAACAAAAATGGGAAGTCTTTAAAATGCTGCTTAATAAATATACTTGTCAGTATATTCCACTTGTAAGCAAGGAACGTCGTTGCAAAGCAAAACCTTTTTGGTTCAATAGAAGCGTTGGTGTTGAGGTGGGTAAGAAAAGACGTGCTTTTAAGGCTTTCAAGTTAGCTGGTACAGCCGAAACATTTATAAGGTACAAGGAGGCCAATAAATCATGCAAAGAAGCTATAAGGCAAGCTAAAATTGCTATAGAAAAGGATATTGCAGCAAGCAGTAAAAAAAAATCCAAAATTATTTTTTAAATATGTCAATAGTAAAAAAATGAAGCAGGAAGGGGTGGGACCCTTACTATCAGAGGGGGGTCAGCTGGTTGATGAAAACAAAATAAAAGCGCAGATTCTGAACTCGTATTTTTCATCTGTGTACACAAATGAAGAACCAGTAAGTGAAGGTTTCCTTCTTAACACTCCCAATTATAGTAATACAACTAATGATGCATGGTTCACACATGAAGAAATTCAAAAGAGACTTGAACATGTTAAGATTAACAAAGGTCCAGGGCCAGATGGTATTCATCCCAGGGTAATTAGCGAGCTTAGCTCTGTGATTGCCAAACCTCTTTACTTAATTTTTCAGGATTCATTGAGATCTGGCATTGTGCCAAGAGACTGGCGAATTGCTAATGTGGTGCCTCTATTCAAAAAAGGATCCCGTTCTCAGCCTCAAAACTATAGGCCAGTTAGTCTGACGTCAGTATTAGGAAAGCTTTTCGAAGGGTTAATAAAGGATAAGATACTGGACTTCATAGCAAATCATAATACTATGAGTTTGTGCCAGCATGGTTTTATGCGTAATAGATCTTGCCAGACTAACTTAATTTCTTTTTACGAGAATGTAAGTAGAGACCTCGATTCTGGGATGGCAGTGGATGTGATTTACTTAGACTTTGCTAAAGCGTTTGATACAGTGCCACACAAAAGGTTACTGGTTAAATTAAGGAATGTTGGCCTGGAACATAGTATTTGTACCTGGATAGAGAACTGGCTAAAAGATAGACTACAAAGAGTGGTGGTAAATGGAACATTTTCTAATTGGACCAGTGTTGTTAGTGGAGTACCGCAGGGCTCTGTACTAGGTCCCTTGCTTTTCAACTTGTTTATTAATGACCTGGAGGTGGGCATTGAAAGTACTGTTTCTATTTTTGCAGATGATACTAAATTGTGCAGAACTATAGGTTCCATGCAGGATGCTGCCACTATGCAAAGTGATCTGTCTAAACTGGAAAACTGGGCAGCAAACTGGAAAATGAGGTTCAACGTTGATAAATGCAAGGTTATGCACTTTGGCAAAAATAATATAAAAGCAAGTTATACACTAAATGGCAGTGTGTTGGGAGTTTCCTTAAATGAAAAGGATCTAGGGGTCTTTGTAGATAACACGTTGTCTAATTCTGGGCAGTGTCATTCTGTGGCTACTAAAGCAAATAAAGTTCTGTCTTGCATAAAAAAGGGCATTAACTCAAGGGATGAAAACATAATTATGCCTCTTTATAGGTCCTTGGTGAGGCCTCATCTGGAGTATGCAGTTCAGCTTTGGACTCCAGTCCTTAAGAGGGATATAAATGAGCTGGAGAGAGTGCAGAGACGTGCAACTAAATTGGTTAGAGGGACGGAAGACTTAAATTATGAGGGTAGACTGTCAAGGTTGGGGTTGTTTTCTCTGGAAAAAAGGCGCTTGCGAGGGGACATGATTACACTTTACAAGTACATTAGAGGACATTATAGACAAATGGCAGGGGACCTTTTTACCCATAAAGTGGATCACCGTACCAGAGGCCACCCCTTTAGACTAGAAGAAAAGAACTTTCATTTGAAGCAACGTAGAGGGTTCTTCACAGTCAGGACAGTGAGGTTGTGGAATGCACTGCCGGGTGATGTTGTGATGGCTGATTCAGTTAATGCCTTTAAGAATGGCTTGGATGATTTTTTGGACAGACATAATATCCAAGGCTATTGTGATACTAAACTCTATAGTTAGTATAGGTATGGGTATAAAGAATTTTAATTAAAAGTAGGGAGGGGTGTGTGTATGGATGATGGGTTTTCATTTGGAGGGGTTGAACTTGATGGACTTTGTCTTTTTTCAACCCAATTTAACTATGTAACTATGTAACTATGTAACTATGTTAGGGACCATCTGACAATTCCTATCCACAGCAGTAAATGAAGGGAGAATTTCACTGCATACAGTCAGGTTTCTTCTAAAAACGGTACACAATTTTTTAATCAAAGTATATTGGATATAGGTTTCTTTTTCATTAAAGAAAGTAAAAATGGGATTTTATTTTTTTTTACATGTGATATGTACACTTCCGGTCATTAACGACCATGTTTGTGCCATTTTTGACTGATTAAGACCTCAATGACTTTCTCGCAAAGTTTGCGACCAAACTGCTTTTGCAAAAATTTGCAGTGTATGTAATAAAACTTCGCAATCGCAAACCGTTTTTTGTGACAAAATATTTAACGAAACTCCAGAGCAGGTGTTAAAGGTTCCCAATGCGCAATTAAGATTTGCAATGAAATAAATGCCTAACGAAGAATATTACATTGCGACAGATGAATTTTTATTAGCAAAATGTTGCAAATTTTATTACATTTCCCCTTAGAGCTATACCCCAAAATGCTAAAAATCTGAAATTACTCCAGCTAAAACCTATCGAGGTCATGTAGAAGTCATTGACAGCTGTCCCTGAAGACATCTTGGCATTGTGATCTGCGATGGTTTTTTTACGATAATCCAAGGAAGTCTTGTTTTTGGGCAACAACTTGAAAAAAATTAAGCAATTTGAGGAACTCGAAAAATGTGTACGATTGAACTGTTGTACAATTTTGTCAAGACTTTTCCTGGCATTTGTATGGGTCTGTTATATAGGCCATACTTACACTTTAGCTTTGCTTCTCTTTTGGGCTGTGGCACACAGGGCATATACCAACTATAACAGGCCATCAAAGAAAAGCACTTGTTCTGTCTCTCCCTGGTATTGAATTACTTTCCAGTCACTTACTCATGCTGTGCTTATATGATCTCATTATTTTTTTCTTTCAAGGCAGGGAGAGTATGAAGGAGTAAACATTATCTCATTCTACCCTTTATGATTGATGATTCCACTTGAGGCATAGAAGAAGAAGAAAACAAACCACAATTCTATTGCACTGTTTCATTTTAAAGACAAATGGGGGTCAGAGTTGTGAGTGGACACGAGTTTCTTACAACACTGCTCCCTGGGCTGATTCTTTATCAAATATTCACCTAAATCTGCAAACTTGGCTCATCTCTCAGGAGCAAGCTTTCCTACACTGAGAATGATGCTCCATACCTGACATTCAAGGGGGCAGCCTTGCCTGGGGCGATAAAGTAAATAGTTAAAGATTATGAAGGAAGCAGGGTGAGGCTGGTGAGGTTCATAGAGAAAGGTGAGCAGGATCTCACATCATCATAGGAGGTCCTGCATCATCCCAGCCACACCAGGACCGGCAGCATCCTGTCCACCCTCCTTAATTTGCCATTAATGTTCTACTTTGATTCCATTTCAGGTAGTTCCTTTGTCACAACCATTGGGAGGAATGCTTGCAAAGAAGGGAACATGGTTCAGTGGTAAGATGGCTGCAAGCTAGTGTTGATGGTTTTATTGGAACTCCAGGGGTGGATTCCAAGAGATGAATGGAGTTAAGGTGCCTGCTAAGATGTGCAGCTGCTGAAGGTGTCTGGCACTGCGGGTATTTCGGTTTTATAATGTTATTGTGGCAAGTATTCCTGGGGGTTGTATCCATGTTGAAATGTATGATGTAAAGTTATATATATTCAGTTTTATATGGTTGATTTGTATTAAGTATTACTTCATTTGTAATAAAGATGTTTCCTTTCCATCCCAAAGAAGCCTGAGTATTTATTTGATTGGGTTGCTAAAGGAAAAGGGTTAAAAATAACTAAGAGGTGGGCTATTCATAGGGCTGTTAGGTTGATGAATGGGGCATACATGTAAGAAATCTAATGGCAAATCTAAGGTGGATAGGTATGCAAGAGTGGAGAGAGAGGGAAGGCAAAGATGGCACTGTCAGTGATACCACAAGCAAGTCTTCACCATCGTCATTCCCACAACAAAGACAACAATCCAAGATCTTATCACATATTTAAGAGCCTCAAGACGTGTGCAACACTACAATAACCACTAACACAGCTAAAATAAAGGTGGATTTCTGTATAATCTTCCATTTGTACAGGAACCACACTTTTGATAAAATATTGACAACATATAGTAAATAATAAATGTTTTGATGGTCACTGACTCCACTGTACACTAAGAGCAGCCTCTACCCCAGTGACTTCTACAGACTTTGTTCTGAGTATATCTGAACCAACTCACTTGCCATTGCCAAGGGCACCAATGACCAATGTGGACAAAGTAACTACCTGAAATGGAATCAAAGTAGAACATCAATGGCAAATTAGGGAGGGTTAAGCTGCTGGTCCTGGCTGAGATGATGCAGGACCTCCTCTGATGATGTCAGATCCTGCTCAATCTTCTCTCCAAACCTCACCCAGCTTCCTTACCTAACCTTGCATCCTTTAGCTTTCTACTTTGTAGCCCCTGGCAAGGCTCCCCCCTTGAATGCCAGGCATCGTTCTCTGTGTGGGAATGCTTGCTCCTGAGAGATGAGCCAAGTTTACAGATATAAGTGAATATTTGATAAAGAATCAGCCCAGCAATAGCACCTTTATTTGTCTTTCCTTTGCAGAGCTTTGTCGCATCAGATAAAGACAATACCAGCTGTTTCAGAGAGAGAATATATTTTTCCTATACCCCAAAATACATGGAATGGGCAAAGTGGGAGCAAACTCATGGTTACAACAGATGAATTGTTGAATAAAAAAAAGCAAGTGCTTGACTAGAATGGTAAATCACACTTGTTTCTACATCCTTTCCCAAATATATAATTATAGGAAAAGGTTCCTCTCAATCAAGATAAAACATAAATAGATTGTGTTAGATAACGGTTTTACTTAAACAGTCCCACATATGGAATTTGACAACAGCACAAGGAGCCCATTTTACTTTTTTCAACATACATTTTTCAAAGACTCTTTATGAGCTTCACATTCCATTGAATGGATTTTTATCACTAGACAGCTGTTGTGAATTGTGTCATAACATGTTGGAACTTTTGAATCCCAGCAAATGCCTTGCGTGAGTTTTAGCACTCATTTTGAAATGGCTTCATATGGCATCAAATAGGAAATGTAGGATAAGAATAATAAGAACGGTATTTTCCATTCATTTTCCATTCCATGCAGCCACATCTTATCAGTAGAGAAATATGGCATAGATTGATTTTGGAGCAACTGAATAATTTTATTAGTACTCATCTCTAGACCCTCATAATAAATTATTTTAGCAACAACTGGGTACATTTTCCAAGTGATGAAAAGTCAGTGTTGGCAAGCCAGTTTGTAAATGCAAATTGTGGGCAGCAGCATAAGAAGTTTAATAGGAAAGAGATACTGTGGAAACTATAATTGTAACTGGCAGCTTTAGCAACAATCAGAAATAAACTCAAAGATTTTGGCACTCTTAGGGGCAGATTTATTAAAATGTGAGATTACAGCTCACCACAAAAATAATTCCTATGGGATTTTTAGAATCCTGATTCTCAAATGCCTTCACCTATTGATAAATACAACTCTAAAAAGTCCATAGAATTGAATAGAAAATGGATGAGTTTTTCTTTGGTGAGCTCTAATCTCATATTTTTGTAAATCTGCCCTTAAGACGTTATAATAAAAATTTTGCTCTGAGATAGGGGTATATCATTTCCACCTTTGCGATCTTTCAACTATGAAGTCACTCTTTTCCCACAATTCCATCAAAAGCTGCATCTGCCACAAATTTTGATGATGCATTAAAACACATTCAATTGCATCTTGATGCAGATTGGACACAATTGCACGGACAGTCTGGACACCATCATTTCTGGTGCTCTGCGTCAAAATGCCATCAGTGATGGATCCTTTATGTGGTTCAAATCCAGGCTGAATGTCAGCCATGAGTCTTCCACGTCTGACAAAAGGCAAGAAATCCCAGTTTGTTTTGGTGAGGTTCGTTTTATACATAGTTTTTTTTTTATAATTAGCTTTTATTTATTTAGAATTAGCCAGTCCATATCTGATTTTTTTAAAATCAAAACATTAGCACACGCCTTTCTGTAATTTTATGATTTCCATTCCCAGTTGCATTTACATGCTTGTAGCACAGGTATGGATCTGATATACAGAAACCCGTTATCCAGAAAGCTCTGAATTATGGATAGGCCACCTAACATGTACTCCAATCCAATAATTAACAAATTATTTCCATTTTCTCAGTAATAGTAAAACAGTAGTTTGTACTTGATCCCAACTAAGATAGAATTAATCAATATTGGAAGCAAAACCAGTCTATTGGATTGATTTTATGTTTATATGATTTTCTAGTAGACTTAAAGGACCAGTAACATAAAAAAAAAATTCAATTTGTTTCTTCTTAACGAAAAAAAAAAACACCAAGGCAGTTTTAACTTTAAATTCGCAAAGTCTTTATTAAGAGATTACTTTCTGCTTGCTCTCCTCTTCAGAAACGGAGAAAGGGTGACGATCCATCGCGCGACGCTCAATTTCTCCTTTTCTTCTATAGGCGATAGCCATGGAGGAGAAATCTAGAGCTGCGCAATGGATCACCGCCCTGTTGCCATTTCTGAAGAGGAGCGCAAGCAGAGAATCGGTAAGTCATTTCTTAATAAAGACTGAGAATTTAAAGATAAAACTGCCTTGGTGGTTTTTTTTTTCATTAAGTAGAAACATTTTTTTTTGTTTTGTTTTTAATTTATCTTACTGGTCTTCTAAGGTATGAACATCCAAATTACAGTAAGATCTGTTATCCAAAAAATATTCATAATTACCGGTCCCATGTCTATATTGGGATGAATATTGGGATGAATAATGTTAAAAACAAAGAGGGCAAGAGAAGGCAATATTTCCTCAGTTCTGTAATCAGCAGCAAAAATCAGATGTTTGGTTTCAATATAAAATCTGTACTATAGCAGCATAAGCTAATTACTCAGGCTGGCCACACACGAGCCATGTTTCTGGATCTCATCTTGCATGAAGAGCTGTCAGATATAAGTACCACTTGGGCTTTGCATGCAAACGGTCACATTACACTTACCCATCGCCTGCATTTTTCCTCATTCTCAGCTGGTCTTGTTCATTTTAATTTAGATCCTTATAGAAGGTCAATTGCTTTAACTGCATTGTAGTTATGTACAGCAAATCAAACCACCAATAAAAGTACAAATTTAAGGGCCGTGCAGAGGAATGACTCTTTTTGAAGATAAAAAAGGGCTTATGGATGTTAAATTTGGGGGGTTATTTATTAACATCCGAATGCCAAAAGTGTTTTTACTATTTTTTTAGTGCGGGAAAAAAACATATTTATTATACTAATTTATTATACCCCAAGGATGGAAAAAGTCAGAATCTGCAAATCCGGCATCCCAGGCCTGTCGATGTTGAATATAGTATCAATGGGAGAAGTCCCGAAGATATCCTGATCTGAGCTGGGTTTTCGTGAAATAATCCGAATATTTTGTGGTTTTAGGGCAACAATCAGAAAAATCTGAGTTTTCGGGCAGAAGATCTGAAAAATTCATACTATTGTTTTTTGTTTTTTTCAAGTTTTTTCCTACACAAGGAAATTTTCGGGGAAATGTATTGATGAAGAAGGGGAAAAAACCTGTGTGGATTTGGTCAGAGTAGTTTTCAGAAAATACTCATATATTTTCGGATTTTGATAAATAACCCCCTTAATCCGAAAATGCTCCAGCTAAATCCTGTTGAGGTCATGTAGAAGTCAATAGCAGATGTCCCTTTTACAATTTAACGATGTGTTGTGACATTGCGAGCTGTGCTGGTTTTGTACAATAATCCAAAAAACTCAAGGATTAGGGTGGTAACTCAAAAAGCCTTACAATTTGAGCGTTAAATTAGAAAGGCTCGAATAGTTGCATGAAAAAGATTTTGTCGAGACTTTTCCCGCACCTTTTCCCGAGATTTTTATAAAGTGAGGTAAAGTTGTGGATGGGAGTTAGGTCAACTTTGCTTTACTACAAAAATGGGAAAAATTTAAGTTTTAATAAATACAACCCTAAAAGTTAGCCACCTTTTTAAGGCATTAGTGCATTAAGGCATGAAATTCACTAAGGATGTTATTTACTAAACCTCAAATTTATCTCGTCAGGCTTTTTGGGACAAAAACTCAAATTTTTAGTGGGAAAAAAAAGCTAGAATATTTCTAGATTTATTATACCCCGTTGCTGTAAAACTCCTGAATCTGAAAATTTGCCATCTCAGACCTGTCGAGGTCCTGGATAAGTCAATGGGAGAAGCACCTATCCCAATTTGAAGATATCATGATTTAGCACAATAATCCAAAAAACGATGGGTTTTCAGGCAAAAACCCGAAATCCGATTCCGGAAAAAATTCAGAACAAATTATACGATCCTGGTTTTCACTCGATTATATAGAGTTTTTTCCCTATCAGATTAATTCAAGTTTTTTAATCAATAAATAATGTCATAAGATTTGGAGCACATTCGGGGTATAATAAATCTCTAAAAATTCTAGTTTTTTTTCCTCAAATAATTTGAGTTTTCCCCCTTTAAAATCCCAGAAAAAATTGAGGTTTAATAGATAGGTCCCTTAGTATGTTATAGAATGGACTATTCTCAGTAACTTTCCAATAGGCCTTCATTTCTTCATTTTATAGTTTTTGAATGATTTGCCTTCCTCTTCTGAATCCTTTCAGCTTTCAAATAATGGTCACTGACTCCACTACTTTTTATTACTCATCTTTCTATTCAGGCCTCTCCTATTCATATTCCAGTCTCTTATTCAAACCAATGCATGGTTGCTAGGGTAATTTGGAACCTAGCAACTAGATTGTTGAAAGTGCAAACTGGAGAGCTGCTGAATAAAAAGCTAAATAACTCAAAACCCCAAATAATAAAAAATAAAAACCAATTGCAAATTGTCTCAGAATATCACTCTTCACATCATACTAAAGCTAAATTCGATGGTGAACAATACCTTTAAATTGTGAAAAGCATAGAAAATTGCATATGGAAAGGCGAAGACATTCCAGAGGGGACTAGAAAGTTATAGAAATATTCATACATTGATTATTCATATAGTGCCATTGGCCCCTGACGACAATTTGCCAGAATAGCTGCCCAGTTATAATCAAATTCATAGGGGAGGTCCCTTCTCACAAGAGCTTACAATTATGGACACAAATACTGAGGTTTAGGTGAGAGCACCCACACCTATGAGGTTATTAGTATCAGTGGTGCTGTACATTATTGAACAGCTATGGGCCAATTTATTAATCCATGACTTTTTTGGGTCTGGCTTTTTTTACACCAAAAGTACTTTTCCGGCTTTTATTATACGACAAAAACGCTGACAATTCAGAATATGAAAATACTCCAGCATCTCAGATCTGTCGAGGTTGCATATAAGCCCATGGGAGAAGTCCCAATGATTTTTTGATGTGCGCTAGGTTTCGGGCAATACCCCGAAGTTTTTGGTGAAAATCTGTTGAAAACCCCGAAAAAAAACATGAAAATCTGATTTTTTTTTCCTGCAAAGCAAATTTTCGGGAAAATGTAATAATACATAAGTGTAAAAAAACAAGCGGATTTGATCTGATTTTGTAGCAGAAAATATTGGGATAAATTCGGACTTTGATATAACCCCGTAGACTGTTGTTTGTATCATATAGAAGAAAATGAGGATGCCCCTACCCCCCATCCCCTTAGCAGTGGCGTTTTTCGTTATCCTCTGCCTGATTCCCAGGTTTTTTCTTTAACACAGGCACAATAACTGTGGTTCATTGCGTTTTTTAATGTGGTTGGGGGATCCTTGACCCACAACACATAGGGGGTCATACTGTATATGGCTGCAAGTGCAATGAGCAAAGTAATATCTGCATTTCATTTTATCCGCATATTCTGCAGTATATTGGTTGCAAAAACTCCAGCATTGTTGCACTCGCCAGGGAGAGTTGCGCCTCCCGCAATTGCGGCAGGTGTGGAAGTGGAATTGCATCCGACAATGAAGTGTGTGATCTATTGCAGCATTAGTCACGTGAGTGATGTGTGAACCTTGCACCATGACGATTGCTGCAGATGCTGCGGCAACCCTGGAACTATTGGCTTTTACAAAGAGTGCATTTTGAGGCAAATACCTTTTATGAATTGGAATATAATATTTAACTGACTGTGGGGTCTGCAACTGCAGTAGCCAACATAAATAAGCCCTATAGTCTCCTGTGAGCATTCATATCTTGCAATCCTGTGTTACTTACACCTCTATACTTACTGAGGGGCGGCAGGGGAGCTCTGTTAGGGGAACATTTTGCTTTTATAGAAGGATAATTTACAATACACATGATTAAGTAAGAACAGACTAAAAACCACAATACATTACAACACTATAATTATGATAAATTCTATTACCATGTACCCTAAACCGATACGACTGCTACTTTTAAGTCACTTCTTCTGAAAATGCCTACAGTTCTTGCATCAAGCCCATACCATTGCTGTTACAATCAGCTTTTGCTATGCCTCATTTCATTCAATTACATTGTAATCATTGCATGACCTTCATGTATTTGTTGTTTTGTAGCAGCTTGAGATATATTTATATGTTTTGAAGCAGCTTGAGATGTATATTTATTTACGTGATTGGAACTTGGGATTTTCCTTTTTTCCTTTTTTTCCTTTTTTCATCTTAATATTTATATTGTTGTGAATTTTGTGAGGTGGTGAATTTTGGTTCTGGTATGTGACCTGCTTTTCAGAAAGGCCAGGACCTGGGGTCTGGATAAAGGATCTTTCTTAAGTCTGGATCAACTTTAAGGTCGCAGATTTATCAAGGATCGAGTTTAGAGCTCACGGGAGTTTGTAAAAATTTTCCAAAAAATTAGATTTTTTTCAAAATCGGATGAATGGGATCGACCCGCAAAGTCGAATCGAATTTGAATCGAATTAGATTCGAGTTTTTTCTCAGAAAAAAACTAGATTTTCAAGAAGGCTGCAAACAACTCCACATTGATCCCAGGATGTCCCCCATAGGCTAAAAATGCAAATTGGCAGGTTTAGGGCAGAGAAACATGGTCAGATTTGAGGAGATTAGTCGTCCGGCTTCGCCCTTTAGTTAAAAGACCAGTTACATAAAAAACACCAAGACAGTTTTCACTTTTAATTTGCAAAGCTTTTATTAAGAAATTACTTACCGATTCTCTGCTCGCGCTCCTCTTTAGAATCGGATCCATTGTGCGGCGCTTGATTTCTCCTCCCTGCCTTCTATAGTAGATAACCAGGGAGGAGAAACCGAGTGCCGCCCTGTCACCGTTAATGAAGAGGAGCGCAAGCTAAGAATTAGTAAGTCATTTCTTAATAAAAGCTTTGCAAATTAAAAATTAAAACTGTCTTGGTGTTATTTTTTCGTTAAAAAGAAACAAATTTTTTTAAAAATTTTTTTGTGTTACTGGTCCTTAAATTTGCCCCTTTGAATCCACATAGGTTCTTTATTTGGGATGGATGGACAAATATAGGAGCAGATGGACAAATGTTGGAGGTTAAACCTCTGGAGGTCATTTTCTATTTGATGATTTGATATTCCCTAAGCTTAGCTTCTCAACCAGAGCACACTGAGCATGTGCAGCGCCACTGACACACAAAAGATGGCGAAGCAATGTACAATGATGAGCTTCTGTGCATCACCGATCATGGATCACACATATTATAGGGCTGCTGCACCTCTGTGTATGGTACAACAGTTTCATTGTTAAGCTTTAGTTCTCATTTAATGCCAAAGTATACATGTATGGGACCTGTTATCCTGAATGCTCGGGACATGGGGTGTTCCTGATTTGATAAATTGACGTTATTTAAGCATTAAATAAACCCAATAGGCTGGTTTGCTTCCAATAAGGATTAATTATATCTCAGTTGGGATCAAGCACAAGTATTGCTTTCTTATTTATAAAAAGGAAATCATTTTTTAAAATGTGAATTATTTGTTTAAAATGAAGTCTATGGGAGATGGATGTCCCATTTTTAGATAATGGTTTTCTGAATAATGGATACCATATATGTACCATGTAAAATGCTACATAGTTGTGTAAAGAGTTGAGATAATGCACTGTACTGTATCAAACAATAAACTTACAATAAACCATTGCTTTCTACCTGGTCAGCGTCTGCTCGGTAATAGCTAAAGTCTGAAATGTATATATATATATTTTTTTTTTTCTTAAAAAGTATTTCAAAAAGAGGACACAGCACCTTTGTGGTTTCCCTATATCCCATGTAATTGAGCTTACGTTTCATCATTTCGGTAACAGATGGTTTACATTTTGGGGAGCCTGAAGGTCCATCAGTGACTAGGCATGGTTGTTGTTTTTTTTTAATCACACAATTAGGAATAAGTACATCAGCTTTACAAATCAAATTTACATTCCAGCAATTCAGACATTTCTTGGGATAATCCAAGCCAATGTTGATCATATAAAGATGTGTATTCAGCGCTCGTGTCTCAGGATATCTTGTAAGATCATTTCTTTGAATATTAGCAATCCAATCTCCTGCAGTTATGTTTCCATTAAAAATGGGAAATCCAATGTCATGGAAGCATTATAATGAAATTAAATTTGCCGTATTATTTTTGTTTGTTTTCTAATATCCTAGGGAAACCATTTGTCTTTCCAAGAAAGAATGACTTAAATATATGGGCATTTTAAGGATTCTTCTTCTTTCAATCAAAAATGGTAATTGGTAACAAAAGCTTATAGTTATTTCCCATTTAAGGTATAGTACTAGTTTGAACTTTACTCCTGTGCTTTGCATTTCATCAACATGTTCTGGCAGAACACCTGTCACTGCTGGTAGGCACTGCCATGTTGGGTAACAATCTAAACATGTCAACAGGCTACAGAAATGTCACCCCCAACGGAGTGACTGGATTCCTTTCTAGGGGTTCTCTTCTGCCTATAACAGCCACCTTTGGCTTTGGGCCTGACCCTCAGCTACTCGGTTGCGGCCAGGATTTACTACACAAGGATCTAGAAACTCCCACAGGGACAGATAAGGGCATTGAACGTTTATTCTAGGAAGGAGCCATTTAAGGAATGAGCTGGATGTAGTCAGATAGACCGAGTCAGAACCAGATAACAGGAGCGTAATTGTGAGGCAAAGTGGAGGTCAGGAACAGGCTGGGATCAGAACCAGAAGTCACACGTGAAACAGAAACAGGCAGCAGGAGTCAGAGGAACAGCAATCGCAAGAAAAGGGTACCTAGGACCAAGCACACTTGACCTATAAGGGTAGGACTTCTTGGTGAGCGAACAGCTGACACATCACAATGCAATAAAATGCATGAGACATGTCGGATGTTTTAAAGAAAAAGGAAGTGAAGGAGAAATCGCAGTTAAGAACTACATTGATCTGACTGTCAGATGAAAACGCATCGCTGCACTTTCATCCGACAGTCGGATCAATGTAGTTCTTACCTGGGATTTCTCCTGCTGCGTTTTAATCCGACAGTCAGATCAATGTAGTTCTTACTGACGTGTTGGCTCCTCGCGCACCATGAAGTGCTACCCTAAGGGCTGAACTCCACGGACGATTCTCGTCGGAACGGTCGCATGCACAAAATGCATGCGACAAGTCGCAGGCACCTAATATTATGGTAGTGATAGAAAAATCGCAGGTACAAACTACATGTATCTGACACAACACGACTTTTGGATGTGAACTCACACAGGCGCGTGTAGGCGCCGAACGCAGGTTGAGACGCAACATGCTGCATTTTTCCTGCGTTTGGCGCCTACACGCGCCTGTGTGAGTACAGCCCCATTGGAAAAAATGTAATGCGTCTATTCCTGCACTCCCCTGCGACTGAACGCAGAAAAACAGAACGCAGGGGAGCGCAGGTAAAAACGCTCGTCTGTAAGAGCCCTGAGATTGAAACAAGCCTTTAGCAGTCAGCTTGTATAGCACTGCAGTATAACAGCCTGCACAGCAACCTACAGGTTACAGGTTCAACTTCAAGCAGGCATTACAAGGACATAACAAGGCGTTCTGGTAGAATTCAGAAGGAGACTGTGGTTGGTTGAGTTCAGCATAAAATCCCAGGGAGCAGACAAATTTAAGCAAGGGTCCCCTATGCTAATTTAGTCAACAAAGCTCTTCATATTTTCACTTACTCTACTTTCTGGCAATATCCTTTGCAGTGGTCCAAAACTTCGAGGTCCTCAGGAAAGAGTTCTCTAGGTCCTCTACCAAATATATTTTTGTGCAATACAAGGTACAAGGTTGTTAGCATAAACTTATACCTCATATGCAGGGCTTGATAAATGCCAGGAGCTAAACCTTTCAGTACCAAAAGTCAGTTGGCTTTAACAAAATTCCAATATACTTGAAGAAAGACAATGAAATATGATTTACTAAAATAGTAAATATCATTATGTGCTTTCCTTCAAAGTGAAACAAAGCCAGCGAACCTCATATACATGTACAGTACATTTGGTAGGAGGAAACTATGTATTTAAGACACAGCCATAAGGTTGCCACCTTTGACTTTTACAAAAACAAAACTAGTGGGCAGGATGTTGGTATCAGGGGAGAGGGCAGTGAATTTGGAGGTGGGGTTTTAACATTTGGGGGCATGTTTTTGTGGGCATGGTTTTGAAACCTGAACAGGAAGTTGTGAGCCAATCACCCCTAAGAAAAACCAAACTTTTAGGGGCAAATTCACTAAGATGCGAAGTTGCGCCAGGCGCAACTTCGCCGCACTTCGCCAGGCGTATTTTCGCCAGCGCTCCGCAAATTCACTAAAATCCGAAGTTGCGCAGATGGGTAGCGTTAGTTTGCGAAGTTGCGCTAGCGTTAATTCGCCAAGCGAAGCGAAGTTTCGCTAGCGATGGTTAATTTGCATAATGGAGGAACACGTATCTGCACTACAAATGCCTAGAAAACCTTCAAATCAGCAAATATAAATTTTATTTTGCCCTACACATGTGCCCACTGTCTAGGTAAGTTGCCATGAGTCAGAAAATGTAGTGGGGGAAGGAGGGGAGCCCCAAAAAATTTTTCGATCTTTTTCAGACTATCACCCATCATGTAGAAAACACGCCAGCGTTTTTTGGGACTTAGAAAAAAATTTGACTTTTTTGGAAACAATCCCTATCTACTCTATTGCGCTTCGCCAGGTCTGAGGTGGCGAAGGAAGTCTAGCATAAAAGGTAGCGTTCAGTATACTTCGCAAGTTAGTGAATTTGCGTAGTTACATCGCTAGCGAAAATTCGCCTGGCGTAAGTGTGAGAAGTAACACTAGCGAATTTACGCCAGCGTTCGTTAGTGAATTTGCGAAGTACCGAAAATGCCAAACGCTAGCGAATTGACGCTAACGTTCGGCGCTTCGGCGCTTAGTGAATTTGCGCCTTAGGGTCAAAACTGAACAGATGTCAACCCTACACAAATGCCTTCGTATATCAGCAAATGAATTTAAAATTTGCAAAAATTGTGGCCATAAAAAAAAAATATTTGTAAGTATTTAATTAACCCCTTTGATGAGTGTCTGTACTTATTGGAAGAATGGAATGTTGCGTCTAAATGATTTTCTAGGGGGCTCATGCCATTGACTCACTTCCACTGCATGCCAAAGGAGGAGGAGTTAAGCAAGAAAAGGGGCTGTCTTTTTGATTATTTTTACTATGGATTGACTGTTCCTTGCAGACATTTGTTTACTTTAAGAATCTCAGTGTAGTTGCTCTTCAGATCTTGCATAGTTACAAAGGTATTTAAGTTAAATAAGACATAAGTTCATCAGGTTTTGCCATTCACAAACCCCCTTTGGCTCTTTTAGTAATCCAGAGGAATGCAAATAGCAAAAAATAATTACACTTGGAGCTCAGACTGATATTGCCTCAAGAGGAAAAAGTAGGAGAAAATTCCTTGCTAACTAGCGGTGGAAATTAATGGAAATTCTTTTGAGATCAACCTACAACCCCTAAGAAAATGTCTATAGCCCTGAATTCAGAAATAGGCTGAAGCTATTTTTGAAAGACTTAAGGAAGTCTGCTCCCGCAACCAAGCTCTCACAGAGATTAATATTTATATTTTTTAAGATAAAAACTAGTGATAAATAAATTGATAAGTCAGAAATAATCAGTATTTTATATTTATTATTATTATTATAGTATATTTATACTGAGCAGTAGACATCATTACTACTTGGCAAAAAAATATCAGCCGTAAGTAAGATTACTCAACTAAACTGATATCATTCACACTTGTTACTTTGGAGTAAGATTAAGGAAGTTGTATCTTTCATTACTGCTGAAGGTCTGATGTGGTCTAAAAGCACAAGATTTTCTGGCCATTCTATAACTAAGGGGCAGAAGGGTCAAATAGTAAATTAGAATTCGAATTTTCAAGTGTCAAAATTAACACATTCGAATTATAATCCCCCTATTTGAATGTAAATTTGAATGTGATATGTATCACAACTCGACCATGAAAACAGTCCTAATTTGAATATTTGCCACCTAAAACTTGCCAAGTTCATGAGCAAGTCAATGGCAGACGTCCATTGAGAAATTTGGAGATGTTAATAGACTTCCTGACAATCAAGTTTTTGTTTTTTGGGGAGAAAAATTTGATTCGTACGAATCAAATTGGATTAGAATATTAGACATTCAAATTTTTTTTATCAAATAACCTCCCAGTCGAATTGTGAGTATATTGGAATCAACAAAAATTCACATGAATTCGAAATTCGAACTTTGATAAATGGGTCTCTAAAATAGGCCTTTAAAGGGGTGGTTCACCTTTGAGAACTTTTAGTATGATGTAGAGAGTGATATTCTGAGACAATTTGCAATTGGTTTTCATTTTTTATTATTTGTTGTTTTTGAGTTATTCAGCTTTTTATTCAGCAGCTCTCCAGTTCACAATTTCAGCAATCTGGTCGCTAGGGTCTAAATTCCCCTAGCAACCATGCACTGATTTGAATAAGCGACTGGAATATGAATAGGCAAGGAGCTGAATAGAAAGATCAAGAATATCAAGTAACAATAAATTTGTAGCCTTACAGAGCATTTGTTTTTTAGAAGGGAGTCAGTGACGCCCATTTGAAAGCTGCATAGAGTCAGAAGAAAAAGGCAAATAACTATAAAAAAAAAAAAAATAATGAAAACCAATTGAAAAGTTGCTTAGCCATTCTATAACATACTAAGGGGCACATTTACTTAGGGTCGAATTTCGAAATGCTAAAACTTCGAAATTCGACCATCGAATTGAAAAAATTCGATAGTTGTGGGTTTTTTTTAAATGAAATGTAGCAGTTTTCGAACGAATTAAAATCGTTTGATCAATCGAAGAAATCATTTGAATCAAATGATTCGTATGATTTATCAATCGGTCGAACGATTTTCAAAAAAAAATTTTGATTTCTAAAAACATAGCCAAATGTTGGCTATAGGTTCTAGGAGGTCCCCATAGGCTAACATAGCAATTCGGCAGGTTAAAGGTGGCGAAGTGTCGAAGTCGAAGGTTTTTAAAGAGACAGTACTTCGATTTTCGAATGGTCGAATATTTGAAGTATTTTCAATTCGAATCGAAGTCTAAGTCAAATTTAGCCTATTCGATGGTCAAAGTACCCAAAAATTACTTTTAAATTCAAAGCTTTTGAATTAGAAAATTCACTTCAAATTCACTTCGACCCTTAGTAAGTGGGCCCATTAAAGTTGCCTTAAATGTGAACCATCCCTTAAGTGTGTAACAGAGTACTAAAATCAACCAACTTTTAACATCTAGGGGTCTATTTATGAAGCCTCATTTTTTTTCTGTTTGAGTTTAAGTGCGAAAACTTGCATTTTTAACAGAAAAAAAAAGACATTTTTGAGATTTATTATGCTCAGAAGCCGCTTAAAATCAGAATCCAAAAATATTGCAATACTGTCAAAATCATGTACAAGTCAATCGCAGATGTTCCTTTTGCAACCTGAACATGTTTCTTGCCTTCATGAGGGTTTCAGGCTGGTTTTCGTTCAATAATCCAAAAAAGTTTAGTTTTTTGGACATCAAAGCGAAAAAGTCGCAGGATTTGAGCGTCTAGTTGAAAAAGTTGCGCAATTTGATTTTGTTGCAACCTTTTCCCACATCATCTTTTTCGATTGGCTTTCTTGATACATTAGCTAAATTTGTGGATGGGAGTTAGGTTGACATTATTTTAATAAAAAAATGGGAAAAATTTGAGTATTAGTAAATACCCCCCTTAAAATGTAAAAAGGTGAATGTTCCAGTCATGTAAATATCTGTTGATGGATGGTACTAAACGCTGTAGTTTGGCATTCACAAGAAACACAGTCTCGGGAGTCACATCCTAGGATGTGATGTCATATTCAATTGGTTAGACATCAGCTCTTACAGATCATTCTAGTTAAATCTGTTCTGGGTAATTCTTGACTGATTCACTTATACTAAAATAGCTGTAATTTCTTCAGTTCATCAAAGGCAGGCAATTTATCTTCTGTACCATATCGTTACCCCCTTCACTTGCCTTAGGAAAACCACTGTGTGCCGTCCAAGTGATGCCTTTATGTAAAGGAGCATTTCCTCGGAATAGATAAGAAGTCTTACTGTGTCTCCTGTCTGTGCAATTTGGCTGGAGGGGTCAAATCTCCTATGTGATCAGAAAAGGAAATTGTAGAAAATGGAGACAAATGGAAAAAATTACACTAAACACAGATCATTTTCTGTGCTCTTTTATTTGGAAATCTTACATAACATTGATACAATTTGCAGGATGTGAGGAATGTCCAGAAGGGGGTATTTAAAATTGTATGGAATAAAGTTTAAGGGGGTTATTTATCAAAGGTCAAATTGTGTTTTTCCTGAAAAATTTGAATTTTCAAGGGTAGTTTCAATAAAAACTAAATTTTTTCGAGATTTATTATGTCCCGAAGCTGGAAATAGCTTGAAACTGAAAATACTTCAGCTAAAACCATGTAAAGCATCATAGAAGTCAATGGCAGTGGTCTCCTGAACCATTTGAAGCTGTTTGTAGTCTTCATGATGTTCGTGGGTTTTTTTGTGGTTTTCGATCGAAAATTCAACAAATTCGAGCAGTTCCAATTTTTTTTATTTTGCTGATAACTTGATTAGTTTGAATATTGCAGTTTTTCCCCTGATTGCACTGATTCAAGTTTTTTACATTCAAGTTTTTTCATAAAGAAGCAAACATTCGAGTTCGATCATAATACCCACTCTGTTACAGCAACCCATAAGGATGGTCACTTCCTACATCTTTCTGCATTTAACAGTGATCCTTTCCTCTTTCAGATCACCATCTTATCTCTTTCTCTATTTCGCACACACTTCCCCTCTCCCCCTCTACTAACCCTCAATCAAAAACTCTGTTTTGTAACACCCACACTGGTGATACACAGGTAACTGCTCTATCTCATTCTATCAGTTCTAGCTTCTCCATCAGAACTTCCTTTGATTCACAGGTAAATACATACAACTCGGTTCTGACTCATGAACCAATGCCACCTCAAGCTCAACTTGGTGAAAACTGAAGTCATGGTCTTCCCACCCAAACCTAGCACATTTCTTCCTTTCATCATTATTATTGATGGTATGCCCATTACCCCTGCTTGGGGGTCCTCTGCAACCAGTCTCTCCTTCTCTAATCGTATTAATACTACTGCCGAAACCTGCAGTTTCTTTACATTATAGCCAAGTCAGGCTCCATTCTTTAACAAACAACAGCCAAAACACAAATCCATGCCCTTATCCTATCCCATTTAGACTATTGCAATCTCCTACTTACCGTTCTTCCTGACTCCCACCTCTCTCCCCTCCAATCAGTCTTAAACTCTTCTACCAGGATCCTCCTGCACTCTCCCAAGAGGGAACCTGTCCAACCCCAACTAAAATCTTTAGCATGGCTGCCTGTTAAGCAAAGGATAATATTCAAAGCCCTTCACTCCTCTGCTCCATCACTACAGTGCTTCACTTGTCTCACTGTACGTTCCTGGCCATCTTCTCCGCTCCTTGAAGAGCCGCCTTCTTGTCACACCATCCACTGCCACCTCTTGTCTCAAACCTTTCTATCTTGCTGCTCCTTACCTCTGGAATTCCATCCCTGAATTCCTCCGAAAGGAGTGCGTTCTCAATCTCTTCAAGAAAAAAAGAGTCTATCTGTTGGTGCACTAGAACATTAGTCTAGTCCTGGTACCTATTGAACAATGCCTTAACCTTTTTGCACTTTTTCTCCTCCAATTTGTGCCTGTGTGTTAGCCGCCCACCCACTTAAGACTGTAAGCTCTATGTGGCAGGGACCTCCTTCCTACTGTGTCTCTTACCACATAGGGCTTAAGCTCTGTATCCTTATATGAGCTCTGTGTATTTATTGTATTTTTTGTTTGAATTGTCCTCCCTGTCTGTACCTTTATATATTGTACTTGTATTTATATTGTTCCTTTATGCATTGTACCGTGCTGCAGCTCCTTAATAGGGATGGGCGAATTTGACCCGTTTCGTCTCACCAATAATTCGCCGCGAGCGACAGAATTTTTTTTTTTGTTGCGCGTCTTTTTTTTTTTTTTTTTGACACATGCAGCCATACAAGTGTATGGGCGTCAATTCTGCGGCAAAACAAGGCGAAAAGATTCACCCATCCCTACTGCGTAACAGTGCTTTACAAATAAAACTATACATACATAAATATCTGGCACAGGGCCATCCAGATGGAGTTCAATGGACCCTCATTTGAGCATTTAGCTTTGTTTAGTGGTCAAATTGATCTTTCTTACTGTACTGTGCGTTAATCCAGCTTGAATCTGTACAAGGGACATCTGGGATCAGAGAAAAAGATGTCAGAGCTGAGTTTTGATTTACAAACTTAAATGTAAATATCCTTGTTGTGTTTAAATGTCATTTTGTTGGAGATTTATGCACACAATATTGGAATGTCTTGAATATATTGATATGTGTGAGTGCATAGGATTTCTAGTCTTTCTGTATATACAGGTATAGAATGTACTATTCAGAATGCTTAAGACATGGGGTTTTGCCCTGATTATAGGGATCTTTCGAAATTGAATCACCGTACCATAAACCTGCTAAAATCATTTTAATATTAAATAAACCCAACGAGATTGTTTTGTCACCAATATGAGTTCATGCAACTTAGTTACTATCATGTACAAGTGTTATTTTTACAGAGAAAAAGGAAATCATTTTCATCCTGTGTGTGTATACAGGTATATATATATATATATATATAAAAAACAAGGGAAAGTTGTGCTCACCACTATTTTTTAAAACCATTAGGCGGGGGTGCAATGAGGGTGTGACCACAAAATACATATAGTCAAATACAAGAGTCCTCTGCACTCAACCCATTATCAATATATTTAAGACAGAGACATTTTGTGCATACTGCTACTGAAAAATGCCTTACCCTTTAAACAAAACAGGGATTGTTTGTCCATATATTGCAATATATTTAAGCTGGCCAACTACGTCAAAGTCATCCCATATCTGGCCAGTCCTATGCTCAATTTTATCTGATTCTTTAAGAATTCTATTGCTTCATTATACATTTTACAAAGGGACTAGGTTTTACCTGCAACTTACTTGCTGCTTTCAAAGTAAAACCCCCATACTTGGCTGCCCTTTTATTAGACACCAGTGGGATCACCTGACTATAGCTGGGAAGGGTGGGAGCTACAACATGGAGCTGGTCACTGCTCCTGTATAACTATAACAAACAAGGGAAAGTTGTGCTCACCACTATTTTTTAAAACCATTAGGCGGGGGTGCAATGAGGCTGTGACCACAAAATACATATAGTCAAATACAAGAGTCCTCTGCACTCAACCCATTATCAATATATTTAAGACAGAGACATTTTGTGCATACTGCTACTGAAAAATGCCTTACCCTTTAAACAAAACAGGGATTGTTTGTCCATATATTGCAATATATTTAAGCTGGCCAACTACGTCAAAGTCATCCCTTTTATATATTTGACTATATATATATATATATATATATATATATATATATATATATATATATATATATATATAATTTAAAACACACACATATAGAATACAGTACATTTATTAATGCCACCAAACATCTTAACAAAATAAAGCTCAGTTTGCATTTATAGCCCTTACACTTAGCTTGTTGCAATAAAGAACTATAAATTGCTCTTCTCATTGTCTGAATAGATAAGAATCATAATTAAGCTTTCTAAAGTGAGTTTCTGGGATATATTTGAAACCTCTCCTTGTGTAATCCAGCTATTGAAAAGCAAGTCAACCTCAAAATAAAAATTTGAAATACAAGAAAACATAATTCTAACCAACCTTCAAATATATATGTATTAAAAAGCAGCGCTTTTAAAGTTATTTGTAAAAACAATTGGTATTGAAAGCAGCATTTGCTTTAAGCAGTATTCCCTTGAAGATATTTCTAAAGAATGAATTCTATCCTCTATTTCATTTTTTTATTTCTCTTTTCCTGTTTTACTTTAAAATAACTTGTAAATACCGTGTATGTCATCAAAAATGTACTCTCTTATCACAAAGCATTACAATTTCCCTGCTTTCTTCTTCGTTCCTTCAGAATGTCCCTGGATCAAGCCTTTCTCAGTACTAAAGCTATAATGCATTTGATGTAAATAAATGAATGAATTGGATTTGGTTTTAACCTTCTTTTAACATACTCTTAGCTTTTGTATTATTATTTAAGGCATACTGTCGTTATAATAAATAGTGTTTACTGTTGCCTGAAAACAACTTGTGATATTGTGTAAAGTATTACAGTCTTGGATATAAATTCTTTGAATTAACTTTGGGAAAAGCTTGTTTCTATTTCTATGCTTGTGTTAGGAATCTGGTCTATGGCATCTTTCCTGCCCCACCCCACATTAGACCCCATTATCCTGAGTTCTTTATTGTACTTGACAATTGTTCCTGGCTTCCAGATCCTGCTTTTTGTCTGCTCATACATGACCCAGCCCCTGATACCAGGAGATTGTGTGCATTACTGCTTACATAACAGTTTACACTGCAACTGTCTGTGACTTACCTGATATTACAGCTCCATACAGTTTTTCTCATTTCAAAGAGTTCAAAGAGATAGTTATTTTCTCCAAATTAAAGGCAAAGACCATGTTAATTACTTATGTATTTCTCTCTATGGGGGAAATTTACTAAAGGGCGAAGTGGCTAATGCTGGCGAAAATTTGTAAGGGTGACGTAATTTCGGCACTTCGCCGATTTACTAATTGTCGCTGGTGTAATTTAGTTAGTGAAGGAGATTCTGCCACAACTTCGCACTCTAACGCCAGGCGAATTTTCGCTCTGGCGAAAGAGCGTTTCTACGCAAATTCAATACGTTTTTGATTTTACTGACTATTACCTCTATCGCCAGACTTGCCTTCGCCTCCTCAAACCAGGCGAAGTGCAATGAAGGAAATAGGACTTATTTGAAATGTTGTTGAAAATTTTTCTAAGCCCCAAAAAATGCTGGCGTCTTTTCCTTTTTTCAGGGTGATAGGCTGCAAAAGTGCGTACATGTTTTTTTAGGGTACCCGGCTTCCCCCCTACATTTCCTTACATATGGCACATAAACTATACACTGGGCTCATGTGTAGGTCAATATAACAACTCTATTTTATTTTATTAAGGTTCCCTGGCCTTGTGTAGTGTAATGTATTCGCTGCAGAATATACGTCCATTGTACTTTAACTGCACGCCGTATGCAAATTAGCCAACACTAGCGTAACTTCGAACTGCTGTTCGTAATATTGCTAGCGCAACATCACAAGCGTTCCGTACCCTGTGTGCAACTTCGGATCTTCGTGAATTAGCGTTGTCCAGGCGAATTTACGCCTGGCAAAGTGTTGCAAAGCCAGTGCTGCCGGACATAAGTAAATTTACATCTATGTCTCATTTTACTATCATTCCTATCTGGGTTATAGTTTATTCAATTCAAGATGCAGCTACTTACTTGTACTCTTAGCCGGGGTCCCTCTCTTGCCGCATCCAGTTCAGTGTTCAGTTTAGTGTTTTAATGTAGATCTATTTAGATAGTTCCTGTGTGTGTGCTCCTCATCTGATCTTGTGTTGTTGACCCTTGTCTATCTTTTGAATGTTGTGGTTTCACTGCCTGAACAGACCTTTGCCTGTTACTAACTATACTTCTGGATTCTGACTGTATTGCACTGGACTGGTTGTTTACTGACCCTGGCCTGTTTCCTTGTCCTCTCACTTTAAGACCTGGAAGCATCTGAGTATTATTATTATTATGAACATGTATTTATGTAGCGCCAACATATTGCGTAGCACTGCGACTCCTCCCAACGTAAAGGTGGCTGAAGTGTGAGTTGTGACCTTGGAACCTTGGCATCTGTTCTGGTTTTGGGATAGTGAACGTGACAGATCCCTTATCAGGAAACCCCAGGTTCCAAGCATTCTAAAAGTAAAAATTAAAACTTATAAAAAGTTAGTTGACCAAAGTCTCTGAGTCTTTCCCTTGGTTGTCCGACCCAACGATCCTCGTTTCTCCTCGAGTGCAAAACTATAGTCCAAAATTTTCTTTAAAGGGCAGCGCTAACTAAAAGCTCAAGGGAAAGAGTATGATGAAAAAAGGAGAAAGATTAATTTTTTATATAGTGTAGTATTTTGCAGGAAGTTGCAGTTCCACAACCAAAAAAACTTATTTGGTGCAGTTACCCTTTAAAAATCACCACAGGTGGCTGTTGGATGGGGACTTACGAACGTTTAAATATAACCAGTGCACATCACGTTTGTTGGAGAATATAAAGTTGCAAGATATTTCTTCTAAAAAATGCGCAGAAATAGTGTAAAACCCTTTTTATTAAATATCTAAAAAACCAAATTGGTTACACTCACATTTTAGTAGTTAAAACCAGGCATATAGTCACTTATCCGTGCAAGTCCGTACTGCTACAAGTCTTTTCCAGCAGATGCTGTTGGGGTCCCGGCCAGCGTTTCCTCCACTATCAGCTTGCTGCTTTATTTCTTTCTGGACGCTTGGATGTGACGTCTGCCAACTATGCCTTACGCGTTTCGTTGCTTACCGACTTCATCAGAGGCTTCAAGCATTCTAGATAGCAGGTCCCATACCTGTATCTGGAATGAATAAAATACCTGTCGTGCACACAGGGCAGATTCGGACTGAAAAATGCTTGTGTTTGCATTTTCTAGCAGAAATATTACACACATGGGACAAATGCGGGATGGACTGGCCTGTTCTCCACTGGAATAAAAAATACAGTGTGATATAAGCCTTAAAGGGATGCTGTCATCTCATGTATTACTTTTATTTATGTCTAGTCCAAGTCAATTGGATGTCACATTAGTTGGAATCCCCAAACCAACAATTGTCACTGTTTTTAAAAAAGACTCATACTGTAAAGCATGTGTCATAAAATACTACTCCCGCTGTGTCACTGGAGTATATAGATATTTATCCACTCCACCCTGGGGTCATGTACATTCTACTCTTCTCTTTGGAACCATTGAGCTGTTCATGCTCAAACATGCTTTTATCCATCCAAGCTAATAGGGACAGGCTTGCATCCAGCCATTTGGCTTTCCTAGGGTGTCACCTCTGCACCTTTTATGAATCATGTTTTGACAGATGGAGAAGTATTAAAAGTCTTTCCTGGCTCTCTAGAAAAAGATAGTGGTTAGGGAATCACAACAGACTTTTGGAAGCATTGACATTTCTTTTCAAAACTTAATAAAATAAAACAACCTATATTTATTGGCTGAGCCACAGTAACACATAACTAACTGTTATGGCGCTCCATGTTACAGCAGGGTGTATTAGATACTTGAGTCTGAGACATATTAAGGGTAGAAAAAAAACATATCGAATTTTTTAGCTGTTCTGGCTACTTGTGCAGAATATTTTCCTATTTTTCCAGAGACCAAGCAACGGACCAGAGAATAGCTTCAGGCCACCAGAGATTGTCACACTCCCTGACACATAAAATACCATTCTTATGTTTAATCCCACTTGATCTCGCTCATACAGGTCCAGTCTTATAACGTTTGAGATACACACTTTCATGAATAGCATTTCATTATGGAAAATCTGCCGTAATTAAAACATTTCATGATGTCCATAAGGTAATTTTTTCTCCAGGTGTTTCCAGAATTTCCATTGCCAAAAATCCCTCGGCCAACTTATGTATATGAAAAAACACACACACACTTAGGATCCCATCCAGGAAAGTGCAATAAGCATTCCATAGTATGTATCTAATTGTCAGTTAGAAAGTCATAAAGTCATATAGAACCAAGCAGGAGGATATAAAATGCAAAGTGTGAATTTTCCAGAATGTCGTTTGGACTTTCTACTGATTTTAAAAAAACGTCAGAAAAAGAGATTTGTTATGTTAGAAATATACGCTATAGAATGGCCTTCATATGGCTACTTTATTTTTATTGCATAAGGTTAACAACTGCATAGTTACTAACATTTGAAAATCTTAGAGTAGAGCTACACTGGCGATTTTAAGTGCAATAGTGTCCGTTCCGGCGCACTGATATGAATCGCAGGCATCACGTCGGAATACGCTGAATTTAAGGTAAGTAATAGGAACATTGTCGCTGCGTTCATCCGACATGACTGTCAGATGCGAATGCTGCATGGTGCGTCTTCATCCGACAGTCGTGTCATGTCAGATACATGCAGTGACAACATTACTTACCTTAGATTCGGTGCATCCGACGTGAAGCCTGCGATTCATCTCAGCGTGTTGATACTAGGGATGCACCGAATCCAGGATTTGGTTCGGGATTCAGCCAGGATTCTGCCTTTTTCAGCAGGATTCAGATTCAGCCGAATCCTTCTGCCCAGCCAAACCGATTCCTAATTTGCATATGCAAGTTAAGTTGGCTATAGATGCAAAGATCTGCTCGTTTGGCAACATCGCCAAACGAGCGGATCTTTCCCCGATATGCCATTAACAAACATGGCTATATCGGGTGTAACCTGATTGTTCGGCCGTATGGCCGAACGATCCTATTACGATGTGTCCTGGGTTCCGGCGGGATCGGTCGGGTCAAAATCAAACCTGACCGATCGACCAAACGACCGATCTCCGCCGGACGAAAGATGTCGGCACATGCCACACACGATCCGAAAATCGTACGAATCCTCCATTCGTACGATTCTATGGCCACCTTTAGGAGTGGGGAGGGAAATCGTATGACTTTTTGTCACAAAACAAGGAAGCAAAAAACATTTTCCCCTTCCCAACCCTAATTTGCGAAAAATTTGTGATTTTTTTTATATAAAATTGGACTTTTACAAAATCATTTTATTAAATTTATTAAACCCCGAGGATGAAAAAGTCGGAATCAGAAAATCCAGCATCTCAGACCTGTGGAGGTTGCATATAAGTCAAAGGTCCCAATGATTTTTTGATGTGCGCTGGGTTTTTGGCAATACCCCAAAGTATTCAGAGTTTTCGGGTGAAAAATCTGAAAAATGTTGAAAATCGGATGATAAATCCGAAAAAATCATGAAACTTTGATTTTTTTTTCGGATTTTTTCCTGCAAACAAAATTTTCGGGAAAGTGTATTGATAAATGATCCCATAAACCTGTGCTGATTTGGTTGGAGTTTTTTTCAGAAAATATTGAGATGAATTCGTAACATTAGAGGAGGGCTAAATATTTGAACCTATTTTCAATCATCATGGAATATTGATCAGGGATATCTTTTTCTTCAATGGATGTTTTCATTTCATCACATAAAAAGCCCCAAATGTCTGGTTTTTGTTAATAATTTGTAATACATTTCTCAATTTAAAAGGGGGTTGAGGCAAGGCCAGACGTGGCGTTTTTGCAGCGGTTTTACGTTGTGTTTTTAAAAAAGAACAGCAATGTGTAAATACGCATAAACTGCACTACCACTGAAATTAATTGGAAAACGCACTATGGCAATTCACACAGGGCGCTTGCAAGCTGAAATCCGCCACAGGACGCCAGTATTGGCGTTTTAAGCAGTAACGCCAATACGTCAAGAAACTACCAAATCAATAGACTCTATGGGATCTGCACGTTTGAAACCACACTTTGCGTAAATATGCAGCATATTTTAAATATGGTGTCCAAATTCTCAATGAGAACAATGAGAACAATGAGAAGTGCATGTTGGGAAAAGAATCCTATGTGCTGAAAAACGCATGAAAAACGCATGTTGACGGTCGCATGTGGTTTCAGTGGCGTATTTACACCTGGCTGTTCTTTTTTAAAAAAGCAACATAAAAACGCAGAAAAAACGCCACGTCTGGTCTTGCCCTAAGATACAACGTGATTAGTGCTGTTTCTTACAATGAACAGATTGGGCTGTACCAGAATCACATCTTGTATTCTGTAGGTGGAGCTTATGTATAAAAGGTGCATAAGCAGTTTCTAAATTTACATACAGTATATAAATGTTTTTTTACACAGACTTGATTTCAAAGATTGAAAGAAAAAATACAATATTCTGCCTCCATGTTCCCTGGGATCGGTTCCCCATTCCCTTAGGCTCACAGTATATTTAATCCCTCCCTCATTGTGAAATGATGAATTTTGGGACTTGAAGTTTCTCTGCTTTCCAGAGAATCTATGCCCCACCCACTGTGGAAAGGAGAGAGAGTAATGACAACATAATATAATCTGAGTGATATTTACAGTAATAGCCTTTGATCTGCATTGGCAACGATTTCTTGCAACGGAATGGCTTCATATAAACAGCAAGAATCAGCCTAGGTCCTGCTAAACCCAAATCTGACCTTCCTCTATACGGGGAGGCCCATTTATTAAAGGATAAGTAAACCTTTAAAATAAGTGAATTTAAAATTGATGAGAGTGCTATTCTAAGAACTTTTGCAATGTACATTCATTAATCATTTATTTTTAATTTCAAGATATTAAGGTATACATGTACTGTTAATATGAATGAATTTTGTTACAACAGCCCCACCTACTGGTCAGTTTCCAACCAGTCTGACCACCAAGTAGTAAAGGAAGTTGTCAGGAGAAAGAGGCTGATCTGATGTTCGTCTGCTTAGGAAAATAATTCTCCTTTTCCTCTCTCTTTTCCTAAGCAGAGGAACACCAGAGAAGCCTCTTTCTAACACTTATCTCTACGTTCTGCTTTAAGTTCCTTACATACTGAACATTGTACACATATATACACTTTCAGATATATTGAGATATATTCATTACAGAATTCTATTTGACCTCCCTTTCAAGTTTTTTGAATATTACCACTTAGTGATGGGCGAATTTGCGAAACGACGCCAGTGTCTTGTTTTTGACGCCGGCACCCGTTTTAACGCCGGCGTCCATTTTTTTCACGCGAATTTTTTCGCTGGCGGCGAATCGGGCAAATTCGCCGTGAATTCGCGCATGGCGAATAAATTCGCCCATCACTATAACCACTAAAAAAAATTGGCAGGTAAAAAAACCTCGATACCCCAGACAGAACATCCCTTATCCTAGACAGAAATGCTTCAACAACAAAAAAATCCATGGAAATTCCCTTATTCCCTCTGTTTCCAAGCAAGGTGAGTAATATAAAAGATAAAATAGCTCTACAATCCCATCCAATGTACTGTAGGCAGTATTTAACAGTTAGCTGTACTCTTTAGCAATAAAAACACATTTTAAGCATACATGTGCATCAATGGTTCCAGATGTGATTGCCATTTTCCATCAAATGTATATGAAACGAAGATAAGAGAAACCTTATGTGCTTGCTTTGTGGTTATAATGGAGTTCATATGGTATTTATGTATGTTTGGGTGCGCAGTGTTCTTTGTGCATAGTTATAGTCCATAATGGGTTAAACAGGAATACAGTTGTTTAAAGTTCACAAATATTTTTCATGGGGTGCCGGTGGTCCCTGTACTTTTTTTTTGACAATCTAGACAAGAACAACAGATTTTTGTAAAAAATATTAAATTTAGTTGAAAAAATCCATATTTTTCATTGCCTCTCATCTAGAACATCAACCCCACTATGGTATCTTAAAGAACTGTTAATCAGAGAAGGCTTTGCGATACAAGCATTGCATTTTTACGTGCACGTTAATATTGGTGTCTTTACCGTTTCTCGTTATCTAATTTCCAAGAAAGGCCAGCCTGATATGAAATGTAGCAAATTTACTTGACATTTACCCCAGTGATATAAATCACAAGACTCAATATTTATGAAAAATAGTTTTATAAATTCCATTTTTTGGCATGGTACATTAGCAAGTGTATGCATTTTACTAAATACAACAAAAATATTGTTTCAAATGGGCCACCATTAGTGATGGGCGAATTTCTAGCATTTAGCTCCTCCAAAAAATGTATGAATTTTCCACCAAATGGTGGAAAATTTTGACGCTCGCGTAAATTTGCATCAATTTTGCTGCCTGTGTAAATTCGCATTAATTTTGACACCGACGTTAACGTCAATGGGTGTCCGAATATTGTTGGCAAGCGATGGTTCTGACACTAAAATTTTTTTGATGCCGACAAATTTTCTCTGGAATTCAACGCATTTATTCTCCAGCGGCAAAAACGTGGAAATTCATCACGCCTGGTGAATTTAATTAGGTGTCCGAATAGTGTTGACACACAACAGTTTTGACACGAACGACCATTCCAACGTGCGTCCAAATTTTTTTGACGCCGACAAATTGTCTCTGGAGTTTCACATATTTATTCGCCAGAGGCAAAACATGGAAATTCATTGCGAATATGCGCCTGGTGAATTCAAAAGGTGTCCGAATAGTGTTGACACACAACAGTTTTGTCACAAACTACCTTTCCGATGCGTTTCCAAATTTGTTTGACGGAAACAAATTTTCTCTGGAGATTCACGTATTTATTCACCGGTGGCAAAACATGAAAATTCGTTGCGAATACACGCCTGGTGAATTTATTCGCCCATCACTAGCCACCACACAGCGTAACAGCCATCATTATGAGTTTATGAAAGGCCACTCTAAGCAGTCTCGTAATGTAATCTTGATTGGTTTTATATATACAAGAGAGAGAGCTGTGAGGGTGCTGAATTTAAGCAGAATATCAAAATTGTCCCTGGGGCTTTGCAGTATTGAGATCATTAGCTGCTCTAGTGGTGGAAGAAATGTAGACTGTGTGAAGAACACTAAAAACAGCATGTTATTTTTGTTTATAGGGAAAAGCTTTTAATTCACGGGTTGGACAATTCCAATTCCATCACAAAATTAAAATTTACATTTTTCTTTCAAAAAAAACGTGAAGCAGCAAAACCTCATTGTGTTAAGTCGCAGCAATAAACAATGCAATGAAAATTTGCCTTTTTCCATTTATTTTGACAAATCTCGATAAATAGCTCAATTGATGAAAATATGTCCCGTTGACTTCAACAGGACAGGGATGTATCTATATAGAGGTATGGGACCCCTTATCCAGAAATCTTACAGAAAGGCCTTCTTCCGTAGATTTCCTTTTATCCAAATAATCCACATTTTTAAAAATGATTTCTTTTTTCTCTGTAATAATAAAACAGTAGCTTGTACTTGATCCTAACTAAGATATAATTTAATCCTTATTGGAATGAAAACCAACTTATTGGGTTTATTTAATGTTTACATGATTTTCTAGTAGACCTAAGGTATGATGGTATGAAGTTCCAAATTACAGAAAGATCCATTATCAGGAAAACCCCAGGTCCAAAGCATTCTGGATAACAGGTCCCATACCTGTACAGGCAACCCAGTCACTGCCAGAAACCTCCTGCCGATGTTGGTGAAGACATGCTCTAGTGGAGGTGACATCACGTGCAGCTGGATGTGATGTCATGCACATGCGTTCATTATAGCCTATCGGGATGCATTCAGGTCCGGTGCCTAGGGTGGAACTTTGCCAAGCTTTAGTTGTAGTTTTGTTGTTCCATCCGAATTTTAAAGATTTTTTTTGATTGATTAATCTTAAAAATTTGAATTTGGAATATAAATTCGAATTCTAATATAAATTCTAATAAATGGATTTCTGTCTGTGGATAAAAAAGGGAATAAAACAGGAAGGTTGGTCTTGACTTTCAGATCTAAAACGCATGTGCTTCAGATAACCTCATTATCTCAGTATATGACAAGGACTAGTTATACAAGTTTAAACGTTATCACAGTTCATAGACAATAGTAGCAATCCTTTTTGTCCCAACAAACGTATATCAGAGACAAACACTGGGCTGCAAAAGCTAACAAAGCAGTGTGCCATTTTAACCACTCGAGGAGCAACAAGGGTTGTATTAACTCTTCAGCCTCACAAAGACTTTTCCTTTTAACACTTGTTCAATTAAGGAGAAACAGAAGCAATAGTAGCCGGCAGTATTTCATATCACATCTCACATTGCAATTATTATAATGACAATTGATCCCACTGCAATCAGCCTTAAAACTCTGGACCTAAATCTGAGCATTCTTTCTACCATCTGGGCCTCTTTGTGCCTGATGAAATAAAATTGTTCCAGTAAGTGTCTATATAAGATCCCTGTTTAGACCTTCTCATGTACTAAAGCATTCCTGTCCTTTGAATTATCCTTGATCCCAGTTTATTATAAAGCATTTTTACTATTTTCTTCTGCCCATTTTCTTTCCTTGTCCTGTTACTTATAACCTTCAGGATATCCTTCTGCCTGACAGTTAATCTGTAAATGCCAGCTTTGTTACCACTAAACTGTTACCACTAAACTTTCCTTGCTCCCTAGGTCTCCCGTTCTTTCTTCAAGACAACAATACCTGCTATCAAATAGTGTTGTTATCATGTGTGCAATTCCACTGGTGGAAAATGTATGTTTACAAAATGCTTATGGAGAGTGTAAACTGCAATAAGAGATTCTGGGAAACACAAGGCATATAAAATATTCCTGAAAAAAAGCATTGTTTATTGATATGATTTATACCTCAGCATAAGCTGAAACAAAGTTCTCAAAATTGAGAAACTGTTTTATGGAAATCTGCCACAGGCAGCACAGAGTTCAGTTTCCCTTGTACATATTTATATTCGCACCATGGGGCAAATTCTGTCTGTGTCAGACTCACCAGCTCACATCTGAAGATTCTTTAGTCAGTAAAGCAGTGATTCAGAAATATTAAGTTGAACATTCACTGCCTCTTTGCTTCCCAATTTCATTATCTATTTTAGAACACTGAACCTATTTTTTACCACAGGTGGATAGAAAGGATCAAAACGCCATCCCTTTAGACTTGAGGATACAAACTTTAATTTGAAGCAGCATAGATTGAAAAATGCCTTGTTGGGTGATGCTATGATGGCAGTAGATGTGATCTATTTGGATTTTGCCAAAGCATTTGATACTGTACCCCACAAACGACTGCTTTCTAAACTAAGGTCTGTTGGGCTTAATAAAGTCGTTTGCACAGGGATAGGAAACTGGCTACAGGATCGGGTACAGAGGGTGGTTGTTAATGGGACATTCTCTACTTAGAGTAAGGTTCTTAGTGGGGTCCCCCAGGGCTCAGTATTGGGTCCACTTTTATTTAATTTGTTCATTAATGACTTAGGGGAGGGTATTGTAAGTAATGTATCAGTGTTTGCAGATGACACAAAACTATCCAGCCCAATTAATTCCATCCAGGATGTGACATCCTTGCAACATGATCTTGACAAACTGGCAATCTGGGCAGATAAGTGGCAAATGAGATTCAATGTTGATAAATGTAAAGTCATGCACCTGGGATGTAAAACTATCCAAGCCACTTATACCCTTAATGGGACTGCACTAGGCAAATCCATTATGGAAAAGGACCTTGGAGTCCTTGTAGATGATAAACTTGGCTGTAGCAAGCAATGCCAGTCAGCAGCATCAAGGGCAAATAAGGTCTTGAGCTGTATTAAAAGGGGCATAGAGTCAAGGGAGGAGGGGGTCATTCTTCCACTGTATAGCGCACTTGTAAGGCCCCATCTAGAATATGCCGTACAGTTTTGGTCTCCATCACTCAAACAGGACATTATTGTATTAGAGAGGGTACAGAGAAGGGTAACTAATCTGGTGAAAGGTATGAAAAATCTTAGCTATGAGGAAAGACTGGCCAAATTGGGGATGTTCACGCTGGAGAAGAGGCGCTTAAGGGGTGATATGATGACTATGTATAAATATATAAGGGGATCATATAATAATCTCTCTAATGCTTTATTTACCAGTAGGTCTTTCCAGCTGACATGAGGTCACCCATTCCGATTAGAAGAAAAGAGTTTCTGCCTAAATATTCGGAAGGGTTTTTTTTACAGTGAGAGCTGTGAAGATGTGGAATTCTCTCCCTGAATCAGTTGTACAGGCTGATACATTAGATAGCTGTAAGAAGGGGTTGGATGGCTTTTTCGCAAGTGAGGGAATACAGGGTTATGGAACACAGCTCATAGTACAAATTAATCCAGGGATTAGTACGATTGCCATTTTGGAGTCAGAAAGGGATTTTTTCCCCCTCTGAGGCAAAGTGGAGAGGCTTCAGATGGGTTTGCCTTCCTCTGGATCAACTGGCAGTAAGGCAGATTAAAAAAAAAAAACTAAAAGGTTGAACTTGATGGACGTGTGTCTTTTTTCAACCTTACTAACTATGTTACTATGGCATGTTCTAATAATGCCTTTATGTAACTATTGTTTCTTAAAATATACACATTGATTTAGTCAGAGACATCAATACATATAATTTATAACTGAATACTGAAGCCATGTGGTTCTTAATAGCTGTGCCTATATATGTGTATTCCAGTACTACCCACACACACAATAAATTCTACTGAAATAATATTTGCCTGTTCAAGCTCAAGTAAAATAAGTTATGGAAAATTTTGACTAAAAGCAGATCCATGGTTTATGCTCTTATCAGCCATATAGGGTACATGTATACACACAGGTTCTAAAAATGTGCCCAAAACAATTATTGAGCTAAGTGACTGTTCCAGTTTGGTCGATTTGCCAAACTTATTGGTAAAAAAATTCATAATCGGGTATAAATAACTTCTATAAACGACCCTGGGCGAGCAGATGTACAGTTATAAGTACAGAAATGTTATACTGAGCATGCCCAAGTAGAGAGGATGACTGGGCACTGGAAGAGCACAATGGCGAGGGTGTATTTTTTTAAAAAGAGGAGTTGAAAGTAAGTGGATAGAATCACAAAATCTAAAATATAGCTTTACTCTCCATTAAAGCCTAAAGTGGAACTTTCTGAGCAAAAAAAAATCATTTTGTTGCTAAAAGTTGTATTTTCGGTAAATGCAGCGTGAAACCTGAAAGAATTTCTGTTGTGTAAACACAAATTGCAAACAGCATCCTGTTCCCAGATGTACAGTTATAAATACCTTTACCTTGCTCTCACTGCAAGAATTTTACAATGTTGTTATAAGCTTGCCCTCTAATGTACTACATATGTTATGATACAGCATATCAAAGGGCGGTGCATGATTTAAAGAATTTATGATATGTTTAAAGACCTAAATTGTTTGTTTGAAAAAGATAAAAACGGTATTAAATAACTATTCGTAAACCATGCAAAATTCCTGAAGCAGTTGGTCATATAGTCATTTTGTTGGACTGTAGGGTTCATTGACATGGTACAAACTCACTAAGGGCGTAAAAAGTGATTCCCTTTTTTTGTTTTTTTACCTGATCAAATGATCATTAAAATCCATAAAATGCTGTATATATTCCCTATTAATGTAATGCCAGAATAAACTGGTCATTTTCTCCCCACTTCTGTCCCTATATATCCTTTTAAATTTCTGCTCAAACACGTATAGTGCTGCCAGTGGGAGGCCAATATAGATTTCACTCATTTTAGCTTTTCTTGCCAAATCCCATGAAGATACTGTAAACAGCAGGGAGGAACCCTGTCACTATTCACACTGCATCTGTGATTCCAGTAAAAATCAGGTAGTTTCATCAGACCCCCGAAGCTTCCAGCGCTGAAACTGATTAAGGGTCTTGTATAAATCCATGGATAATATATAAAACACTTTTTATTGCTTTTGCTGTGATATCACAGAACCTTCCCATCATCCCAACACAACAAAACAACCATGTTGTCAGTCCCTAACACACAGTACAGCTGGCCATATATGGGAAGGTCTTTTGGAAGGCCGAACCGAATGCTAATCCTAATTTGCAAATGCAAAGGGAGGGAAATCACATGCCTTTTTGTTACAAAACAAGGAAGTAAATCCCTTATTTGTATATGCAAATTAGGATTCCGATTCGGTTTGGCCAAATCCATAATTGTGGATTTGGTGCATCATCCACTTCAGCACTTGGACAATAGGATTTCTGCCCTACAAGATCAATAGGTCACAAGCATTTGACTAAAGGTGGCCATATACAGAGAGATCCGCTCAGTGGGTGATAACGGACTGATCCGATTGTGGGCCCTAGGGCCCAACAATTGGATCATAATGCAGGAATACAGGACCGCATCAACGCACAGATGTGGTCTGTGATCTGACAAGAATTTTAACCCTGCCCTTTTGACATCTGGCTGACTTTCGGACAGAGATCGATTGGGGAATCCTGTTGGAGGGCCCCATACAAGGGGCAATAATCTGTCAGTCTGTCTGCAACTTTTATCGGCCTGTGTATGGCCACCTTTAGTGAGAGGACACAAATAGGGGTGACTGAGATGTAGCCAATGTCTGCCAAAATATGCAGGTGAGCCCCAGTGGCCTAGAATCACTCCCCACGGGTACCAGATCCAATGTTTGCCTGTGCTACTGCCTGACTCCCCCCCCCCTTGGCCCCCATCACGGCCACATGAAGAAATAAGATGGTGCACAGGGGGGAGGACTGAGGGGATTTTCAGCTGGGGTGGGAGTCCCGTGGGGATGGTGGAGGGCTCAGGGGATGCAGGGGTGGAAAATATTACTGAAATATTATATTGATTTATGAGAACATGTATATTGCTATATTTAACAACCATTTCTTATTTAAACTTAACATAATAAATATCTGAATGAAAATCATGAAATAGGAGGATGATTTAGACAAGTTGTTTGTTGATAGTGTCTTGAGACCTACTGATCACCTGCTAAAAGTCTACTGGTAGATCCCGACTCCCTTTTGGGCACCCTTGCTTTAATAGCTTAATTTCCGGTTTAAAACGTGGACCCCCCCTAATATATTAGTGGGGGGGGCAGCAGAACAAAAGCCACCTTGGGTGGCAATGGGGCCAGGATCGGTCCTGAATATGGTGAACTTAAAGCCTGGTGACCAAAAACCTCAGCTGATTTCCAGTCATGACAATAATAATGATGTCCATACTGCAAAATTCAGCAGCAAAGGGAGACAAGTTATTACTAGAGTAGTAAAATTACAGTTAATATATATATATTTAAAAAAAAGTATAAATAGGATCTGGTGCCAGAACCCCGCTGTGCACAACATGGTATATAATTAGAAATACTATGTTAGATAGTAAAGTAAGAAGTAGAGATAATTATAAGTATTAAACTTCCCGTTTGTTACTGTAATACATGTTAAATCTAGTGTGCTTATGTTGCATTTCCCTAGACAGATAAATAAGCTGGAGGTTTCATATCGCTTGCTCTTGCCTATGACCATATTCCAGTACTGTCCTGTTGAAGTCTTATACTGAATGCAGAAAATAAAGTAGAATATTTTGCCCTTGTGTATAATAGTAATGTATATTATATTTAATGCATATGTATATGTCTCATGTGATTGGCATGAAATATTGCTATGGTATGGTTCTGATGAAACGGATGTGGTATTAGACTCAAGGAATAATGTTTACATTAGGATATAAATTATTGACAGATCTAAAGTCTTGGTTTTGTTCTTGCAAAATATCTCTGGTGTGAGCTAAGGATAAGAGATCAGGAACAAGTCGATATATTTTACCATTTACAGGAAGGATATAAAAGCCCAGTGGGCAATTAATAACAGTTGCATGCAGATCGTGCTCAGAATTGGCGTTTATAGGAAACCAAACATCACACACATATGATTATAAACAAATGTTCTTCTAAGCTTAGAATCAGCATTTGCTTTTCTGTGTCCAAAAAAATAGGAAAAGGTTGTGTTAAAAATTAAGTGACTTGCCTGGGGTGAAAAGGAGCCGAGATGGAAATAAAACCAAGGCTTTTCTGCTTCCAAGGCCAATATATTATCACAAACACTTCATAAAAGAACTAAAAATGTGGAATTGTTATGAAAGGAGTGATTCTCTGGTGAAAATCTGCATTTATTGCACATGTTTGCACTCTGCGTGGCCTTTAGAGCATGTGTGTCCATCTCTAATGTCACAAGAACACACAATGAATTATTAATCATTACCATTCATTTTGTCATATTTAAAAAACAGACAATTGGCAATAGGGATGTAGCGAACGTCGGAAAAAAAGTTCGCGAACATATTCGCGAACTTGCGCAAAAATGCGAGCGGTTCGCGAACGGTTCGCGAACCCCATAGACTTCAATGGGAAGGCGAACTTTAACATCTAAAAAAGACATTTCTGGCCAGAAAAATGATTTTAAAGTTGTTTAAAGGGTGCAACGACCTGGACAGTGGCATGCCAGAGGGGGATCAAGGGCAAAAATTTATCTGAAAAATCTGCCTGTGTGTGCTTGGAAGAGATAGTGTAGGGGGAGAGCTGTTAGTGATTTCAGGGACAGATGATAGTAAGTTTGCTGGCTAGTAATCTGCTTGATACTGCTCTGTATTGGAACAAAAAAATAAATAAAAGCAGTCCTTACAAGGACTACTGTTATTGCAGCAGTCAGCAGATGAGATCAGAAGCAGGACAGCTGCCCACTGCAGCTACATACAGAGCACTGCAGTAGAAGGTAGATTACTAGCCAGCAAAGCTACCTAAGCTTAAATGTCCCTCAAACCCCTGCAGACTTCTGTCCCTCCAATAACAGAGCAGTATCAAAACGATTACTAGCCAGCAAACTTTCAACTGTCCCTGAAATCACTAACAGGCAGCAGCTCTCTCCCTACACTATCTCTTCAGCACACACAGGCAGAGTGAAAAAAACGCTGCAGGGCTTCGGTTTTTATAGGGAAGGGGAGTGGTCCAGGGGAGAGCTTCCTGATTGGCTGCCATGTACCTGCTGGTCTGGGGTGAGAGGGCAAAAAAAAGCGCCAACAATGGCGAACCCAAAATGGCGAACGTCGCGCGACGTTCGCGAACTTCCGGCGAGCGCGAACACCCGATGTTCGCGCGAACAAGTTCGCCGGCGAACAGTTCGCGCCATCTCTATTGGGCAAAGGAGAGAACTGTGGCATAATAATTGTGTTCCCATGGGCACATCAAATTACATTTTATTTAAAGGGGTGGTTCACCTTTAAGTTAACTTTTAGCATGTTATAGAATTCTAAGAAACTTTTCAACTGACCTTCATTATGTTTTTTTAAATGTTTTTTGAAATATTTGCCTTCTTCTGGCCCCATATAAAAAAACAAATGCTATGTATGGTTGCAAATGTATTGTTATTGCAACTTTTGTATTGCTTACCTTTCTATTCAGGCCTCTCCTATTAATATTCCAGCCTCTTACCAAAATCAATGCAAAGTTGCTATGGTAATTTGGACCCTAGCAACCCAATTGCTGAAATTGTAAACTGGAGAACTGGCGAATAAAAAGCTAAATAACTCAAAAAATGCCATAGAGTAGGCGCTTCTTAAATTAAAGTTATAGACAGAAGGCTTCTAATATCACTGTGTTTTTAAAGGATTTTTCCAAAGCTAATAGGCTTCCGGAATACATTTTTTTCCTAATAAAGTCTCTTGGAATCGCCAGTTCATATTCTAAATTACTGATAACTTCTTTTATTATTTCTGCAGTGTTTGGCACATCCTGTTTTTTTTCTAGCAATCAAAAGTCTGCAAGTAATTAGTACAGATATGGGACCTATTATCCAGAATGCTCAGCACCTTGGGTTTTCCAAATGATGGATCTCTGAACAATTTGGATCTTCATACCTTAAGGGGCAAATTTATTAAGGGTTGAAGTGAAAATTGGAATTTTCTAAAAAAAAATTTGGTCAAATCACGCAAACACGAATTGTGAATTATCCAAACTCGATTCGAGTTTTATTTTTTTTGTAAGTCTTTATTTTCAAGCTTTAAAGAAAAATTAGGGGTACAGAAGGAAAAAGGGAGGGGGGATGAGTAATAATATACAGTTATGTTTTCAGATACATACATACAATATCATAGTACGTTTCCTCACATATTATATCCAAGTCCTAGCTATCTCTATTCACTTTTGTTCCTCTTTAGAACCACTTTAATACGTAGGATCAATCTTGTTTAGTACTAAGTTATTGTGTTTTATAGAGGGGGTGGGAGAGGAACAGATAGAATAGGGGTGGGTGATAGAGGGATAAGAGAGAGGGAAGCAGATTAAATTTACTGTTCTTTCATTTCCAGCAATGTTGTTCCAGTTCGAGACTACTTGACACGTAAGAGTAAAGGTAAGTAATGTTGTGATTAGTGTTTTCTTTTAGCTCAGTGTCTTGTTTTTGTCCATGCTTTGCATAGCATTATTCCACCTGTCTCTGGCTTGTGTGGTTGCCGTGTCTGTATTCATTCCATGACTCCCATAATTTTTCAAAACGTTTCATAGTTCCTTGCTTTAAAGCAATAAGTTCTTCCATAGTTTTAACTTCTTCTAGTGCTCTAATCCAGTCCATTTTACTTGGTGGCTCTTCCGTTTTCCATTTTCTTGGGATTTGGTTTCTGGCAGCTTGTATGATCTGTATTATTAATTTATCTGTTATTACTTCTTCAGTATGTTTATTGACGGTGAGGATTACTGTTTCGATACAATTCTTATAAGAGCCTGGTCTTAAAATGTCTATTATTTCGAAAACTTCCTTCCAGTATGTAGAGAGTTTAGCACACTTGTACCAGAGGTGGCTATATGTTCCCAGTTCAAGGTTGCATCTCCAACACTTCTCTGACACATTATTGTAAATTTTGTTTAAGAATACTGGTGTTCTATACCATCTACTAAGTAGTTTGTAGTTGGCTTCTTGTGTTTTTGTCGTTCTCGATCCTTTATGTGCTGTCAACAGTATATTTTCCCAGGTTTTCCTCCCAATTTTAATGTTAAGTTCTCGTTCCCATTTCTCTTTGGTTTTCTGGTTACTAGTTTTATCTTCCTCTGATAGTTTCTTATAAAATTTAGCTATAGGGTGGTTAATTACGGGTTGATTCAACAATGCCTCCCATTCTGATAATGGTCTGGTGATGTTCTTGGGATTTAACGAGCTTAAATAATGATAGATTTGACGATAGTTCCACTGGTCCCTGGGGTGACGTCCCCATCTAGATTGGATTTTCTGTAATGGAATTATACGTCCTCTTTTAATAAATTGTTTGAGTTTAGTGGGTTTACCCTTTGTGCAAGCCCACCTATCAATTTGGCCTCTATCACAACTCGGTGGGAAGTCCGGATTGTTCATTAGCTCTGTCTCTGGAGACGGATAGGGAGAGATATTATACTTCTTCCGTAAACCATGCCATATTCCCAACGTTGCTCCTATAGTGGGATGTGTTTTGATTGAAGGTGGAATATTGTCGTAATGTATATTCATGATGTTGCTCATATTAATTTGCATCTCATTCTGCTCTATTTCTTTCCACAGCTTAAAAGTTCCTTCTTGTTTCCAAGTCCAGATTCTCTGCAGGTGAGTGGCGAAATAGTAATTTTCAACATTTGGTATAGAGAGTCCTCCTTTAGGTTTTGTCGTCATAAGAATAGAAAGGTTAAGTCTAGGCCTTTTCATAGCCCATATGAATTGAGAGAAAAGAGAGTTAATTTTTAAAAAGAATTGTTTGGGGAGTTTTATTGGAATCATTTGTAATAAGTATAGAATTTTCGGCATAATCATCATTTTTAATATATTAATTCTCCCAAACCAGGAGAAGGAATGTGTTGTCCATTTGGCGAGTAGAGTCTGTATTTCGGATAGTAGCGGTAGGTGATTCATTTCGTATAGTTTGTTGGGATGTGATGGGATATTGATTCCCAGGTACTGAATTGAGTTTGTAGCCCATTTAAAAGGAAACTTTCTCTGAAACAGTTCTATTTGGTTCTGTGGTATATTGATATTTAGAATGTCTGATTTGGAATAATTTATTTTAAAGTTAGAGACTTCACTGAATTTCTTAAATTCTAGGATGATGTTTGGTAGAGATAGTTCCGGCTGTGAGAGTATTAATAATAGATCATCCGCAAACGCTGCAGCTTTGTGTTCATGGATTCCCATTTTCATGCCGGTTATATCTTTATTTTGTCTGATGGCTGTTATAAATGTTTCCATAGTTAGTATGAAGAGAATGGGAGATAGGGGGCAACCCTGTCGGGTTCCGTTAGTGATATCAAAGTGCGGAGATAGGATTCCGTTGACCTTTATTCTTGCATGCGGAGCTTGATAGAGAGCCATTATTTGCGCCACACATTTAGGGCCAAAACCAAATTTCATTAATGTCAATTCCAAAAAATTCCAATCCACCCTGTCAAAAGCTTTTTCAGCATCAGTTGTTAAAAGGAGTGTTGGTCTCTGGTTTTGAATTGCATGATGTAGGATGTTTATGAGTCTGGTCGAGTTGTCCTTACCTTCCCTGCCTTTCACGAAACCCGCTTGATCGGGGTGGATAAGAGTGGGTATAATCAGTTGGAGTCGGTTGGCCAGTATTTTAGCATAGAATTTTTGGTCCAGGTTTATTAAAGATATGGGCCTATAGCTGCTGCATATAGCCGGATCCTTCCCTGGTTTGAGTAGAACAGTTATTTGGGCTTCTTGTGCTTGTTTGGGAAAATGTTTGGTTGCCGAAATGCTATTGAAATGTTTTAGTAATACAATTGATAATTGCTGGTGAAATTCCTTGTAGAAGCCTGCACTAAAGCCATCCGGTCCTGGGCTTTTGTTAGATGGGGCCCCTGTAATGACTTTGTTTAGCTCTGCTAAGGTAAATGGTTGTTCCAACTGTTTTTTTATCGTTTCGGTAATTTTGGGTAAACATAATTTTTGTAAGTAAGACTCAATTAGCTTTATTTTCTCTTCTTTTGGTAGCTCTGTATCTAGATTGTATAAGGTATGGTAAAATTCCTGAAAACATTTGGCTATTTGCGGATAGGTACAATGAATTTGTTGTGTAGAGTCTTTCATCTGGTTTATGTATGTCTTGTTCTTTTGCTCTTTTATCTTTTTAGTTAGTAGTTTGGAAGGTTTATTGCCCCATTCATAATAGTCTTTTTTACATCTCAGGTAAGCTTGCTCCGTATATGTGTTTAAAAGTTGTTTCAACGAGATTCTCTTATTATCTAATTCTTCTTGCACAACTTTCATTAGTGATTCTTTGTGTTTATTTTTCAATGTTTGTATCTCAGTAATTAGTTGTTTGATTGTACCTTCTCTTTCTTTTTTAATTTTAGCGCTCAAGGCTATGAGATTTCCCCTAGTTACTACCTTTATCGTTTCCCACAAGATTGAAGGGTCTGTCTCCGGTAAGTTGTTGTATTGGATGGATTCTTGAACAAATTTAGCTATGTTATCCCTATGTTGTTTCCTTAATAATAGCCTTTCATTAAATTTCCAGCTGTAGGTTTCTTTCAGTGTATTTGGTATTTCTATGTCAATAATGTATGGGGCATGATCCGAAAAAATCATAGTGTCAATTTGAGCATGTTTTATGAAGTGCAGCCATCTCTGATTAATTAGTATATTATCTATTCTGGAGTAAGTATTTTTTGCAGTTGAATAGAAGGTATAGTCTCTCGTTGTAGGATTGTGCGTTCTCCATATATCTATCATGTTTAATTGTCCTAAATAGGTTTTAATTTTCTTCAACGTCTTATAGGCAATAGCGGATTTCCCGGATGAACAATCTATAAGAGGGTTGAGAGCTACATTGAGGTCTCCACCAAGGATGATGATCCCTTCAGCGAATTCCTGAAGTTGGGATAGTACGTCTTTTGCATATTTGGCCTGATTGACATTTGGCAAATATACTGAACATAAAGTCATGCATGTATTATAGATTTGTGCCTTTATCATTGTATAATGCCCTTCCTTGTCTGTTTTGGAATCCAAAACCTTAATAGGCAGATCTTTATGTAGTAAGATACCTGTGCCTTTGACTTTTCTGTCGGGGTTCGTACTTAAAAACACATGTGGGAACCATTTATTTTTGATTATTCCAGCATGCGAACTTTTAATATGCGTTTCTTGTATAAATAAAATTTTTGAACCCTGTCTGTGGCAGTTGTTGATAATTTGAGCTCTCTTACATGGATTGTTTAATCCATTAACGTTTTGTGACCATATTTTGATTAGTATGTTGCGACCCATCTTCAGTTGAGATTGGGCTATACATCTTCTGAAATCTGCTTCCGTGTCGGGGAGAAGGGAAGAAAAGATAGAATAGTAGATTCTGAACTAGGGAGTAATACCCAGTAAACATTTGTAACATTTTGTGAACTTTCCTTTTGGTAAAAACCGTGCAAAGAAAACACAATAAAAAAAGAAAAAGAAAGAAGAAGTGAACACAAAATAGAGGTGAATGTGTCCCTTTTTATTGGGTCTAACCCACCTAGACAAGACTTGGGGGCCGATTCACTCAGCTCGGGTGAAGGGTTCGAATGAAAAATACTTCGAATTTCGAAGTATTTTTTGGGTACTTCGACCATCGAATGGGCTACTTCGACCTTCGAATTCGACCTTCGACTTCGATTCGAACGATTCGAAGTAAAAATCGTTCGACTATTCGACTATTCGATAGTCGAAGTACTTGCCCTTTAAAAAAAACTTCGACCCCCTACTTCGGCAGATAAAACCTACCGAAGTCAATGTTAGCCTATGGGGAAGGTCCCCATAGGCTTGCTAAGCTTTTTTTGATCGAAGGATTTTCCTTCGATCGTTTGATTAAAATCCTTCTAATCGTTCGATTCGAAGGATTTAATCGTTCGATCGAACGGAAAATCCTTCGATCGTTCGATCGCAGGATTAGCGCTAAATCCTTCGACTTCGATATTCGAAGTCGAAGGATTTCAATTCGAGGGTCGAATTTCGAAGTATTTTTAACTTCGAAATTCGACCCTTCGTGAATCGGCCCCTAGGTGTGTCAACCACTAGGGGGGGGTGGGTTGGTTGGAATTTGGCAGTAAAGTGAAGTGTTCACTGCAGTACATCCCACTGACCTGGTATAACCACATTATAACAATGGTGATAACATTTCTGGGGGGGAGAAAACACTTCTGCTTTCCCTGTTTCAATCAAGTCACATAGAAAATAGTAAATAGTAAACATCAAAACATCCGGTAGATAGAAAGCATTAACACATTAACCCAGCAATAAAGAGAAAAGAAAGGGGAAAAAAAACATGTGAGCATAATCATGTTTCAAACTCCGTAAGATCTGTGATGTTTTTAACTTACACCAACATCGCTATATTCATGTCTCTGACCAGTCATTATTCAGCATTTTCTTGTTGGGTGTTAGCAGTTTGCTTATCTTATGTCTCGGTGTCTTGGGGGTTCTTTGTAACTGTGGAATGTCTCTCCAGGTGTTATCCAACTCCTGGTAGGTACCTGACTGATCGTTGAATGGTTCCAGCCATCCTGGAATCTGTACTTCCTCAAGTTGAAATTTCTGCATAAAGTCCCTGGTATCCTCTGGGTATCGGATGTATGCCTGTACTCCATCTTTATTAGCCGATAAACTGAAGGGGAAGCCCCAACGGAATTGTATTCCTTTCTCTTTAAGCTGGTCAGTCAGAGGCTTTAATTGCTTCCTTTTGAATAGTGTGGAAAGCGATAAATCCTGTAGGAATAGAATGGGGTGTCCCTCATATGTCAACTTTTTCCCGGCCCGTGTTTTAGACAGTATTTCTTCCTTCAGCGGGAAGCTGTTAATGCAGCATAAAATGTCTCTGGAGGCCTCAGGAGGAGCGTTCCTGGATTTGAACACTCTGTGGGCCCCAGAAACGTAACTGGAGGGGGGCGGGCCCTGGCGCAGGACGCGCAGCGGGCCCCCGCCCCCCTCCGTACACCCGGAAACTATCAAGTAATGTGCGCCGCGCAGCGGCGCGCGGACTGCCGGGGGGCCCTGAGGGGGTGCGGGCCCTGGCCCGCTCGCACCCCCTGCTCCCCCGGTAGTTCCGCCACTGGTGGGCCCTGTCTATTGCTATTTCTGTGTTCTGGTCACGTTCCAAAATGCCATTGAATAACTGCGTAAGGGCCGGCATGATATCTTCCTTCTGTACAGTCTCTGGTATACCCCTTATTCTGATATTATTCCTACGGCTTCTATTCTGCAAATCCTCCACATGTCTACGTAATTCTGCTATCTCCTGGGTTTGTTTATGCATTACTTCGTTTTGCTGTTTCTGGTTACTTACAAGTTTTGTTTGATTTCTTTCCAGCGTGTCAGTCCTGTTGCCAATGCTCTCCATATCCCGTTTGATGCCTTGAAGGTCACTGCGTATCTCGGTCATGGCGGAGTGCAGCATGTCTTTGATGTCTTTCTTCGATGGGAGCTGTCGCAGGTAAGTTTGCATATCAACTGAACTGTCCGCATCGCTTTCCGCATCCGATGAGTCTTGCGTATGGTAGTCTGCAACTCCTCTACTTTCCCGCTGTTCGGGCCTTGCGGGCGCCATCTTTGTTTGCGGCGCGTCTCTCCCGGGCTTACCGAACATCGCTGGGATTTCTTTTTGGTGACCGGAGTGCTTTGGAGTCTTACTTCCTTCTTTAATAGGCTTGTTCCCTTGCGATTTCCCCATGTTATCGCTGGTGAGAGTGGTCAGTGGGATGATAACACGCGGAGCTCACATTTATGCGGCCATCTTCCTTGAGCGCTAGCCACGCCCCCTCAATTCGAGTTTTAATTTGAATTTCAAGATTTATCAGACTCTGGCCCTTTAAGAACTTGAATTGCAGTATAAACCATTGAGAGATCCAGGGATCAGTTTTGTGATATTTGCAGCCTTCCTGACATTCAAGCTTTTTTCGGAGAAAAGAATTCTAATCAAGTTTTTTTAACTCAAATCGAATTTGATACAAGTTTTCGGGTTGATTCAATTTGTCCGAGCTGAGAAAATGTGATTTTATTAATAAATTTCGATTGGCTGAATTTTGAATTTATGGGAGTTTATGGGAGTTTTAAAACCTCACATGAATTCGAAATTCGACCCTTGATAAATGTGCCTCCCCGTCTACTAGAAAATAATGTGAACCTTAAATAAACCCAATAGGTTGGTTTTGTTTCAAATAAATATTAATTATATATTAGTTTGGATCAAGTAAAAGGTACTGTTTTATTATTACAGAGAAAAAGGAAATCACTTTTAAAAATTTGGATTTGGATAAAATAGAGTCTATGGGAGATGGTCTTTCCTTAATTCTAGATAACAATTACAGATAACGGTTCCAATACCTGTAGCTTATTGTATATATTTAGTAACATTCTTGAGGAGTAGATATAAGTATTTTCAATGATAAAACAGGATAATCTCCAGTAAAGTATCATCATCTTAGAATTATTTACTGTTTTTCTGGATTGCCCTGCATTAAATTGTGTTGTACAGGTATGGGACCTGTTATCCAGAATGCTCAGGACCTAGGGTTTTCCAGATAACGGATCTTCCTGTTTGGAACTTCATACCTTTAGTCTTGTAGAAAATCATTTAAACATTAAATTAACCCAATAGGCTGGTTTTGCTACCAATTAGAATTAATTATATCTTAGTTGGTAACAAGTTACTGTTTTATTATTACAGAGAAAAAGAAAATTATTTTTAAAAATTTGGATTGATTGGATAAAATGGAGTCTATGGGAGACGGCCTTTCGGTCATTCGGAGCTTTCTGGATAACGGGATTCCGGGTAACTGATCCCATACCTGTATTGTAATTTGCACTGATCCAAAATAGTGACTGAAACCAACTAGCTTTTAGGGCTCTAGCACACAGGCAGATTCGGGGAGATTTAGTCGCCTGGCGACTAATCGCCTCCTCGTCGGCGCGGCAATCTCCATGAACTTCTCCCTGCCTTCCGCCTGCTAAAATGAAAAATTGCCTGTGACCAATGCACTTGCAGCGCTTCGATTTCCGATAGGGATACACCGAATCCAGGATTTGGTTTGGGATTCGGCCAGGATTCAGCCTTTTTCAGCAGGATTCGGATTCGACCGAATCGTTCCACCCGGCCGAACCGAATCCGAATACTAATTTGCATATGCAAATTAGGGGTGGGAGGGAAATCACTTGACTTTTTGTCACAAAAAAAGGAAGTAAAAAATATTTTCCCCTTCCCACCCCTAATTTGCATATGCAAATTAGGATTCGGATTCGGTATTCGGCCGAATCTTTCACTATCCCTAATTTCCGAAGTCACCCGAAGTTTCCTCGTGAGACAACTTGGGGCGACTTCGGAAATCGAAGCTCCGCGAGTGCATTGGCGCAGGTGATTTTTCATTATAGCAGGAGGAAGGCAGGGAGAAGGCAGTTCAGGGAGATTGTCGCGCCGATGAGGAGGCGATTAGTCGCCAGGCGACTAAATCTCCCCAAATCTGCCCGTGTGCTAAAGTCCTCAAAGTGTTAAGTTGCTGAAATAGTGTCAAACTGCAACATGGCTCAATGGCTTCCCCCAGGCACCCACAGTAATAACTACATGGATATATCTTCTCAAGGTCAAATCTCATTCCTTCTCCAGCCTTTGGTCTTGATTCTCTGAAGACACAAAAACAGATGTCAGAGCTGCTCTTTTTAATGTTGTGTTTGAAGTCCCAGATCACAAGGCAATAGCTGCTTATTTGCAAGGAGATTACTTTGTTTACAGTAGAAATACTACACTGGTGTGCTATTTAGGTATACAGAAGGCCATGAAATAACCCACCATAAATCTGGGCAGGGCTTGGAATTCATGAAAAGGCCTGCTTACTGTAACTAGCTTTCTTTTTGTCCAGCAATAAAACAGCAGGGAGTCTATCAGGCCACACTTGGCAGAATACAGAACAGGCCTTAAGTAATGTAGGTACATTTTAGAGAGAAAAGAAGGAATCGGTAACAGAGGCATGGAAAACAAAATCACCAGCAATATAATTGCCAGTAAATGTAAAATTCCCAATAAATTCCTCACTTTTCTTATTCTTTCCACTGCCAATCTCCCCTTCTACTCACTGGCTCGCATATGTCCCTTAAATCTTTTAGCCCCACCCACTTTCCTTCCGCCCAACCCATCTTTTTTCCCACCCCATTCGTCATAGCCCTGCCCCAAAGTGACATCACAGAACACACCCTGACCTGAAGGGCGGTATAAGATAAGAAAAGATGGCAACCCTAATGGCAACTGCATCTTATGTAGTTTTTGTTGAAACTGCACCAAAAGTGTTTACATTATCTGCTATAGGGAAATAGTAAACCATACGGCAAACCATTTATTTTATCATTGAAAAAAGGGTGTGGTTATATGTGTCAGATGCACAAATTCACAGTATACAGGTATGGGATCAGTTATCCGGAAACCAATTATCCAGAAAGCAGTGGCAGAACTACCGGGGGAGCAGGGGGTATGATTGGGCAAGGGTCCGCACCCCCTCAAGACTCCCCAACAGCACGTGCGCCGCTGATTATGGGCAAAAAATCACGTAAGGAGGAGGGTGAGGGCCCCGGGGCCAGCTGCACATCCTGCACCAAGGCCTGTCACCCTCTAGTTATGTTACTGCCAGAAAGCTCTGAATTACAGGACGGCCATCTCCCATAGACTTCATTTTATTTCCTCATTTCAACATCTTATTGGAAGTAAAACCAGCCTGTTTATTTAATGTTTAAATGGTTTTCTTGTATACTTGAGGTGTGAAGATCAAAATTATGGAAGGATTTAGGGGTTTGCTGCCCTTACTGTTCAAGCTGTTGATCATGTCTGGGACTGGCAGTAGAATAAAGTTACCAGACCACTTAAATAATTAGGGACACTTTTAGAATCCAGGTAAAATTGCTGCACGGATTGCAATTTAATTTAAATTCAATCAGTCCTGCAAAATGTGTTTAATGGAAGTATTCCTGAATTTTCAAGTGATCTGGTAGCTCTGCAGGAGTAGTAGACATTGTAGTAAATAAAAAGGGGAAGATTGTAGTAGTTTGTCACCCAAAAATAGTTACCCCCATAAAAGGTATGGGCTAATAGAACCAGCACTCTAGTTGGAGCAATAGTTTTGTATTTCTAAATGCCACTTTAAGCTCTAGGCCACCAGCACTGGGATGGAGCCAAATTGTGACACTTAGAAAAGTGCCAGAGATTTAAAATTAAGACTGCATTATGCTTATTATGCATGCACACCACTAAACATGGGAACTCCCTGAGCAGGCAGCCGAGCACTCACTGGAGGCATTATTTTATTTTATTTAAAGAAAACTATTGTTTCCCCAAAAAGGAGTGCAGACTTTAGTAGCCCACCATTCCAGTGGGGGCAATCATTTTGAGGTAACAGGTGCCCTTAAATGCAACCTGCACTGCCTCATGAATGACAGTAGAGGTTGTGTCCAGAGTCCATGGTAGGGAGGTACCAAGAGACATTTAAGCAATGTAAGGACCACACACTGATGGAAAATTAGCTAGTGTAGAGCTGTCTTTGAGTTGCTCCATGAACATTGGGAAGATTGATTTAAGGAAATAAGCAACCATAAGCTCCACTGAGGAGCATAAGTGGTGGATTCATTTCCCCCTGAGTACTTGGCAATATGGCGTTTTCCAGTTCAAGCACAACAGGGTCTTCAATTCTTCTGCATTGTTTGCTGTTGTGAGGGAAGTTCTTGCTTGTTTTGGGGCCATATGATTCTATTTTATCTTCATCTGGCTCCTTAAACATTTGTTTTTAGTACAGCTGCTCATTCTTTTACATAGAGAGCCCTAATGACCCCAAACAGTTGCTCATGCCTTCATACAGAGCCCTGTTAACCTTGTTCGTATGTTCCCATAGAAAGCCCTGCTGACCCCACGTTTATGTACAAAACCTTATTAAACTTGCTCACATGTTGCATGAAATTGCACTGTTGACCCTGCCTATACACTATGGGGCATATTTATCAAGGATCGAATTTCGAAGTTAAAAAACTTCGAAATTCGACCATCGAATTTAAGCACTTCGATAATCAAAGTATTTTTTCCAGCGAAAACGGACGGTTTCGATTGAAGTAAAATCGTACAACCAAATGGTTTAATCCTTCGAATCGAACGATTGGAAGGGTTTTACAAAAAAAACTTTGACTTCTCAAAACTTGCCCAAGAGCCTTAGATAGCTTCTAGGAGGTCCCCCATAAGCTAAACAGCAATTCAGCAGGTTTAAGGTGGCAAAGTCAATGTTTTTTAAAGAGACAGTACTTCGATTTTCGAGTGCCTGAATTTTTGAAGTTTTTTCATTTCAAATTGAATTTTGCCCTATTCGATGGTCGAAGTACCCATAACTTACTTCGAATTTCGAAGTTTTTTTACCTCAAAAATTCACTTCGACACTTGATAAATTTGCCCCTAAATGTCCAGAGAGATTTTCAGACTTATATACAACCACTAAAAATGTTTAACTTTAACATCCTATGAAAGAAAGGGAGGGGATACATTAGTGCACCTGTGTGTAATCGAGCACTGGCTACATTCTGGCCTGTATGTGGTCAAGCCATAGAACTATATTTACATGTCCCTTACCAATAATAGCTTGTCGAGACAATTCCAATGGCAGCCCACATATACGGCAGGCAAATCTGTTTCTAATTAAAATTACCCTAGTATGTTTGAATATGATAGGGACATTAGATTGTAAGCTCCACTGGGGCAGGGACATATGTGAATGATATGCAGTATGGGTAAAGCACTGCGGAAATGCATCAGTGTTATATAAATAACTGATTATAAATAAATATTAATAATTAAACCTCTGTACTTAATGCCTGGCCCATGGCAGATACAGGGCTCCTGAGCACCTTCATACTTTATGGGAGTTATTTACTAAACTCCGAATGCAATAATCACAAATTTTTCGTAATTTATCAAACCCCGAGGATGGAAAAGTTTGAATTTGAAAATCTAGCATCTCAGACCTGTCGAGGTTGCATATAAGTCAAGGGTGAAGCCCCAATGATTTTTTGATGTGCGCTGGGTTTTAGGCAATACCCCAAATTTTTCTGAGTTTTTGGGTGAAAATTACGAAAAAATCGTGAAAATCGAAAGAAAAAATCCGAAAAAAATCTTGAAAATCTGATTTTTTTCCACAAAGCAAATTTTCAGAAAAATTTAATAACATATACCGTAAGCGTAAAAAACCAGAGCGGATTTGATTGGAGTTTGTAGCAGAAAATATTGAGATTAATTCGGACTTTGATAAATAACCCCCTAAATGTTAGTCGTCATTCAAAGTAATAGAGGTTACTGTAGGTAATTAAAGGGACTACGTTTTCCCAGGCGGCAGTAACCTATAGCAACCAATCAACAAAGATCTTATTGGTTGCTATGTGTTTGATACTTAATGCCTTTTACCATATATGTGTATAGCGTTCTTGATAAATTGATGTGAGTGCAGAGGATTTCTTGTCTTTGTCTGTATGAATTTTGGGGTTGCACCCTTATTGTACCCCCCCAAGTGATTTTAATTTGTTTAGTGGCGAGCACAAGTTTCCCTTTTTGCTATAATTTATTATTTAGCTCCATGTTGTAACTTCCCATCATTCCCAGCTGCAGTCAGGGGATCCCAGTGGTGGTCAGTAAAAGGGCAACCATTTTTGTGAATTTTAACATTGAAAGCAAGTAAGTCCCTGTGTAAAATGTATAATGAAGCAGTAGAATAAGATGAAAGTGAGCGTAGGACTGGCCAGATCAGGGATGACTGATGTAGCTGGCCGTCTTAAATATATTGCAATATATGGACAAAAAATCCCTGTTTTGTTTAAAGGGGAAGGCATTTTTTAGTAGTAAGGCACAAAGGCGCAAATTCACTAAGCGCCGAAGCGCTGAACGCTAGCGTCAATTCCCTAGCGTTTGGCATTTTCGGTACTTCGCAAATTCACTAACGAACGCTGGCGTAAATTCGCTAGTGTTACTTCGCACACTTGCGTCAGGTGAATTTTCGCTAGCGATGTAACTACGCAAATTCACTAACTTGCGCAGTGTACCGAACGCTACCTTTTACGCTAGACTTCCTTCGCCACCTCAGACCTGGCGAAGCGCAATAGAGTAGATAGGGATTGTTTCCAAAAAAGTAAAACAAATTTCTAAGTCCCAAAAAACGCTGGCGTGTTTTCTACATGATGGGTGATAGGCTGAAAAAGATTGAAAAATTTTTTGGGGCTCCCCTCCTTCTCCCCTACATTTCCTGACTCATGGCAACTTACCTAGACAGTGGGCACATGTGTAGGGCAAAATAAAATTTATATTTGCTGATTTGAAGGTTTTTGTAGTGCAGCATTACGCCGTATGCAAATTAACCATCGCTAGCGAAACTTCGCTTCGCTTGGCGAATTAACGCTAGCGCAACTTCGCAAACTAATGCTACCCCTGTGCGCAACTTCAGCTTTTAGTGAATTTGCGGAGTGCTGGCGAAAATACGCCTGGCGAAGTGCGGCGAAGTTGCGCCTGGCGCAACTTCGCATCTTAGTGAATTTGCCCCTAAATGTCAATGTCCTCAATATTTTGGATATGGGCACTGCTGGGATGAGGTGAGTTACAGGAGAACTAAAGGCTAACTAAAGAAGTAGCTAGAAATGTTTTACATTATGTTTTGTGCTTCTGTACCAGCCCAAGGCAACCACCGCCCTTTAGCAGTAAAGATCGGTGTCTCCAAAGATGCCCCAGTAGCTTGCCGTCTTCTTTTCTGCTGATTCACTGCACATGCTCTGTGCTGCTGTCACTTACTGAGCTCAGGGACCCACTCATAATATACAGTACACCTAGAATAGAAATGTCACAATATGAGGCTGTTTAGTAATTAATACAGATAATTATTACATGGCAGCACAGAAACTAGTGCAACTAGCATCAGAATTTAATAATCCACGCTGTAGCATCAGCTTATATTACAGACCAACCTCCATTTCTGCTTGATAATTTGCAATGACCCCTAAATTTAGCTTCTCAACAGCTGCTCAGAGCCCACTGAGCATGTGATTGTCACCGACCCTTTCCAAGATGGTGACCCCCTGTGACAAGTTTGAAGTCCTAGATTATTGCTGCTATTGAAAAGCTGAAACTTTAGGCTGGTGCATAAATTCAGCATACAGAATATGGCATTTTTAGCCATTTCCATTTTTAGGGTTGAGTTCTCCTTTAAGGAACTTGTCTCAGACTGCAGCACCTGCAAGTTACGAACAGCAGAAAGCCTCTCCTGGTAACTTCAAGAGCTAAAATTCCAGCATCCCCCCTCAACCCATGCATCCAGAGCAGCACTGATCACTGAAAACTCCCCTGAATATAGATGAGTGCTATTGCGCTCCTAGCACTAGTAAAGAAGTCCTCCCTTAACACGCTCCAACATATAGTAAGGAATCTCCATATGATAGAGCTTAGGGGCAGATTCATCAACGGTCGAGGTGAATATTCGAATGAAAAAAATTTGAATTTCGAGCTATTTTTGTGTACTTCGACTTAGGAATAGTCCAAATTCGATTCAAATTTGAAAAAAATTCTAAATTTTGTATATCGAAATTTATCATATACTCTCTCTTTACAAATTCAAATTCGACCATTCGCCATCTAAACCCTGCCGAATTGCTGTTTTAGCCTATGGAGGACCTGCTAGAACCTATTTGGAGTCAATTTCAGTAATCTGGTCGCTAGGGTCCACATTGCCGCAGCAACCATGCATTGATTTGAACAAGAGACTGGAATAAGAATAGGAGAGACCTGAATAGAAAGATGAGTAATAAAAAGTAGAAATAACAATACATTTGTAGCCTTACAGAAATTTGTTTTTTAGATGGGGGCAGTGAAAGAGTCAGAAGTAGAGGGCAAATAATTCAAAAACTATAAATAATAAAGACCAATTGGAAAGTTGCTTAGAATTAACCATTCTTGACCTACTAAAAGTTAACTTAAAGGTGAATCACCTCTTTAAATATAATATGAATAACATTTCACAATGTGAACAGCATATTTACAATTATCACTCTCTAGATTCCCTCTCTCCAGTTATGTCATCCCAGTAGTATTTCAGCAATGAGTTCTCCAGGCAAACTGTGTCTCTCCAGTATTGTCTCCCCATTGGTATTTCCAGAATGTCTATTTAGCAGCTTGGCCCCAAATTCCTTCCGCCATTATTTCTGCCTGTTGGTGGATTCTGTCTCATCGTTTTTCCAGCAGTCTGTCTGTTCAGCAGTCTTCCCTTCCAGCAAGGATTATAAAATTAAGTATTGTACTTGAAGAAATTGTAGATCCCTCATACTTTAGATTTCTGAATTATTAAGGGACGCACTTTTATATTTATTCTCTAATACTAAATGAAACTTACTATTAAGAGATAGTCAAGAACCATGAACCAGGGATAGCAGAGAGAAGAGACGAGTGCCTGGCACAATTGTTCCCCAGGTACGTCCCTCTTTGCCTACCCCTAGTTCCAGTCCTGGGCCAGTGTTCCAATGTTCAGGTATATACCCTGCCCCCAGTCAGCAGCCATGGGAAAAAATAACATTAGATCAGTGCAAGGAAGATCTTTAAACTGATACTAACAGGTTCATGTAAATATCTAGAAAATTCTAGAATCATTTTAGGGTGGTTCAACTTTAACTTAACTTTTTGTATGTTGTAGAATGGCCAGTTCTAAGCAACTTTTCATTTGGTGTTCATGTTTTCTTTTTTAAAGTTCTTTAATAATTTGCCTTCTTCTTCTGACTCAAATGGGGGTCAATGACCCCATCTGTAAGGCCAGGTTCAGACTGGGGGGACCGGGGCCCACCGGGGCTGCTGCCTCAGGGCCACCCTCCGGCCTGCGGCCCTGCCCCGCACGTATGCAATGACGATTCTGAAGAAAAACCTTTATGGGAGGGGAAGGAAGGAAGGAACACTAGTGCGAAGATCGCAATTGCTCTCTCTCTCGCACTAGTAAAGCCAAATTTCCAGTTTAAAAAACGGAAATTTGCCTTTTTAAAGTTGCAATTTGCCTCACTGGTTGAGTGCCCCAGCGTGTATGCGCATGTGCACAATCGCGCACCCCACAATCGCGCACCCCAGTAAAAGCTACAGACGTGCAGGGTGCGGATCTGGGCTGGCGGGGCCCAAGGGGTTTTTTCCCGGTGTCCCGCCGGCCCAGTCCGATCCTGTGTAATTCCCTGAGTAATCGTTCGGACTGCACTGAAATCGATTGTTCACCAACTAAAGTTCTTTGCGTCAGTAGGGACCTTTAGGCTACAACATTATAGATATTGTTACTTTGTATTACGCTCCTTTCTACAACTATTCCAGTCTCTCATTCAAATCAATGCATGGTTGGACTTGGTAGGGTCATTTGGACCCAAGCAACCAGGTTACTGTAATTGCTGGAGAGCTGCTGAATAAAAAGCTAAATAACCCGAAAAAACATATATAATGAAAAATAAAAACCAATTGCAAATTGTCTCAGAATACTCTCTACATCATACTAAAAGTTAATTCAAATGTGAACAACCTCTTTAAGAAACATGCTTTTCCCGTTGTGTAACCTACATACATTTATATACATACACCATACATCAACGGCCATCAATATACTTGCCTACAATATAAATCAGATTGTTGGCAGGAAGAGGGTTTTATAATTTTGTCTGCATGGGAAAATATTCGGGGCATTTAACATTTTATTGACAATTTGTGAAAGATGCCTCACAATTACTGTTGGACTAAAATGTAGGGAAATTAATAGCTTAATTTTTTTATCCATTACAATTCTGCAGAGGCCTCTGGATTTCATCTATGGAAATCTTTACAGCTTTTTACATATGGAAAGTGCAGCTAATAAAGTTATACATTCAACTGATGTTGGCAACAGTAACTTTTGTCACTGTGTATGACTTGTACTCAGACATAACTCTGACATTATGGACAGGTTTCCTTTAGTACTCATTGCATACTATTTTGTCCCTTTAAAGGAGAAGGAAACCTAGTTGGCGCAAAAACCCTCCCCCCTCCCATGTGTTTCCCACCCTCCCTCCTCCCCCCTGGCCTACCCGTCCCGCTGGGCAAATGCCCCTAACTTGTTACTTACCCTTCTGCGCAGGTCCAGTCTACGGAGTTCACCGACGCCATCTTCTTCCACGCAATCTTCTTCCTGCTTTGACCGGCGCATGCGCAGTAGGAGCATTTCACCGGTATGATCTGCGCCAAAAGTCACGAAGTGAAATCCGAAACTTTGTGACTTTTGGCGCATGCGCAGTAGATCCATACCGGTGAAATGCTCCTACTGCGCATGCGACAAAACGCCGGTCAAGAAGATGGTGCCTGTGAACTCCCTGGACTGGACTGCGCAGAAGGGTAAGTAACAAGTTAGGGGCATTTGCCCAGCGGGACGGGTAGGCCAGGGGGGAGGAGGGAGAGTGGGCAACACACGGGAGGGGGAGAGGGTTTTTGTGCCGACTGGGTTTCCTTCTCTTTTAAGGCAACGTTTCTGGCTACTATGGCCCATTGCAAGTGAGTGATCCTCTTCCTCTCTTCTCTTTCTTTAAAATCCAGTGGCTTATGTGCAAAAAAGGTGGCTTCTTGGAGATTAGTCTTATTCGGGTGACTAATCTCCAAGAAAAGCCTTCCTGCCGGCTAGAATCTAAATAAGCCCTTCGCTTTCCAAAGTCGATCAAACTTTCCTCGTGAAGCAACTTTGGGAAACTAAGTGCAGGAAGGCATTGAGGGTAGATTAGTCGCCCGAAGAAGAGGTGATTTGTCGCCGGGCGAGTAATCTCCCGGAATCTTTGCGTGTCTCTGCCCTTAAGTGTCCACTGTGAAGCCCCTGATAATGCAATACTCAAAGGCTGTTGCTTAGAAATGGCCCTTTCTTTGTTTGTTTAAAGGATAAGTAACATCAAAAAAATGTAAAAAAAAATTAGTTTGTATACTATGAAAAAAAAAACACCAACAAACTTTAAAATCACAAAGTCTTTATTAGAAATAACTTACCGAATCTCCACTTGCGCTCCTCTTCAGAAAAGGCGATCGGGTGATCAATCATGAGGTGCTCGATTTCTCCTCCCTGCCTTCCTTATAGGAGATAGTCAGGGAGGAGTAACTGAGTACCGCATGATGGTTTGTCGCACTGTCGCCTTTTCTGAAGAGGAGCATAATCGGAGATTCGGTAAGTTATTTCTAATAAAGACTTTGTGATTTTAAAGTTTGTTGGTGTTTTTTTTCATAGTATACAAACTAATTTTTTTTACATTTTTTTGATGTTACTTATCCTTTAAACAAACAAAGAAAGGGCCATTTCTAAGCAACAGCCTTTGAGTATTGCATTATCAGGGGCTTCACAGTGGACACTTAAGGGCAAAGACACGCAAAGATTCCGGGAGATTACTCGCCCGGCGACAAATCACCTCTTCTTCGGGCGACTAATCTACCCTCAATGCCTTAAATTAAAACAATAGGTAGAATTTAATTTCAACACAAGTTTTTCTTTTTTTAATCAATGTGTTGAAAGGCGTTTTTAGGTGTACACTGTCCCTTTAATATAAAATAGATTTTACAAATGTAATAAAGAATACGAGAATATAGTTACCAAACACATAAAATCATCAGTGCCGTCCACTGTTTTATAGCTAGTGTTAAGGGAATTGATTGCTCCATGCATTCAAAACATGGAAAGACAATGTTTGTTATTTAATGCCATGAAAATAGATTAAGGGGCCCATTTACTTAGCTTGAGTGAAGGAATACAAGAAAAAATACTTCGAATTTGGAATGGTCGAATATGGCTACTTCGACCATCGAATAGGCTACTTCGACCTACGACTTTGAATCGAACAATTCGAACTAAAAATCTGTCGAAGTACTTTCTCTTTAAAAAATACTTCGACCCCCTACTTCGGCAAATAAAACCTACCGAGGCCAATGTTAGCCTATTGGGAAGGTCCCCATAGGCTTCCTAACAATTTTCTGATTGTAGGAAAATCCTTCTATTTTTTTCTAAGGAATGTATTACTACTGGGAAGCGATGTCATTTTATTTCCTATCATTTTTAATAACTGAAAAGTGATGTGCTGAAAATACTTTTCCATTTTTTATTTTTTTTTATTTTATTGATGTCAGTTTATATTGGATCTATCTGTATTTTGGCATTGTGGCTTTTAACCCATGCACAGATTGTCAGATAACTTTCTATTTAAACAATAACATTTCTTATTAAAAGGGAGCGTCAATTCTGGGTCCTCATGAAAGCTACTACCCCATAACTACTCCCCAATAGACCACGCTCAAAAAACAGACTTGGTTCCCCAATCCACTGATTCTCCTGAGACAGAACCTTGGACCCTACCCATACACATTAGCAAAGTACAGCTCAACAAAAAGACAACCCAACCCTCATCCAGCACTTCTGCATCTATGCCCAACCCTAACCCGATGCACTTCCCTATTTAAACACCATACCTCCCAACATTTTGGAAGTAAAAAGAGGGACAAAAATATTTTTTCCACACGTAGCGCAGCAATTTTTTGACCACACCCCTTTCTGTGGCCACACCCCCTAATTACCATGTTTGTTTTACAAAATTTGGCAGGTTATGAAAGTCTGAAAATATTTCTCCTTATCTAAACTGTGTTTTTGTGTCTCAAAATTGTTACAAAGTATCTTATTTGCACCTGTTAGCTGTTTTGGGCTCTCTGCTAAAAGCCAATTAAGTGAGAAACTTTGTTTCTTTTTCTGGCTGTTCAGTGCAGAGAAAAGAGGGACTTTCCAGTACAAATGAGGGATTGCGGGTTGAGCTGTCAAAAGAGGGACTGTCCCTCCGAAAAAGGGACAGCTGGGAGGTATGAAACACCCACATCTGCCCCGTCCCACTCTGATGTCACAGAAGGGGCAGGGTACACAGGCACGTGTGTATAAAAAGTGGTCACCGCTTTCAGCGTGCTGCCAGCTTCAGAAATGATGACAAGTCCCGGTAAAGCTGTACATCGATTAGATAGGGGAAGTAGGAACTTCCCCTCCAGCCTACCCAATCCCAATGCAGCTTTACCGGGACTTATCCTTAAAGGACCAATGAGGGTACAGAAAATCTGAATAGGAAAAAAACTTGCGTGCACGGAGCTGCTGTCTCCCTTTGCTATCTTGCTATCCAGTTTGATCTGATCTACGCCCGCTCCATCCTGTCCCATGCAGTCTGTTCTGTTCCACTCCTGCCCTGTCCAGTCTGTTCCTGTTCTGAGTCATCGCCCTCTTCTTCCTGCCTAGTCCAGTCCAGTCCTGATCTTCGCCTTCATCAACCTGTTCCTACTTTGCCTGTTCCCTAGGCACATACAGCTCCTGCCTCAAGGACTCGCCCTTTCCCTATCAGTCTCCACTACCTAATCCTTGACACAATGGCTTTTTATAACTTGTGTGGGGCCCTGATCACTAATGGCTTTTTATAACGTGGGTGGGGGGCTGGCCACCAATGGCTTTTTATAGCTTAGGGGGGTTAATGTTTTAGCTCTGATGTCTGCGTGGCCTTTTTAAAGTGGGGTGGTCGAGATATGGGGTGGGGCTTGATGGTGGGTGGGGACCAGGGGGCCCAGAAAATGTTGCCGTACAGAGCCCCATGATTTTCAAATGTGGCCCTGGTGGCACTTACTAACTTGCGTGTTTGAAAGCAGCACAGGTAAGTGAGAGGGTATGCCTACATGCCTCCACAGTCAACTCCTCATGAAACCAGTGCTGCCGAATGGATGCCAAGTGCCACAGAGGATGCAAACGTGCAAAAAAATATGGCAGCTTTTACCTCTTTTTTGTACTTTTCACCCTGTCCTTGATTATATAAATGAGCCCTAAAGTGTGGTATGTTTTACATGGGCTCTTCAGCTGCTTGTACTTGCCCACCTCGCAAATTGGGGAGGCAAGTGTTTCCAGGTTGCTTTTAATTGTAAAGTGTAGTCCAACATGATTGTTAATTGATGTTGTGGAATGTAATATACAGTGAATGTTTAAGTAATGATTATATATTGGAATGAACCAAGGATATTGTTAATGCCTCAGGATACACTGAGAAAAGTGGTGGGGGCAGTTGCCAGTAGTGCAAGTAAATGATCAGGACTTCAGAGGGATAAAAAGGATAACAAAGAAATAGTCAACATATTGCTTTTCATTTTTCAGACATATGGATAGTTTATTCAGCTGCTCCACATCCCAACATTTGTTTCCTGCTACAAGCAACTCCGTCATGCACTTTGGCATCAGGGTTTTCTCTCTAAATCCTCCTGGAATTAGCTTATCAGACATGGGATTTCAGGTTCACAGCATGCAGTTCAATGTGCAATTGCTTTTCATTTTATTTCATTGGTTATTTTAGCCTACTTATACAGCAGCTCCCTAGTTTACAATTTCAGTAATCTGGCTGCTAGGGACCCAAGCCGAGCAACCAGGCATTGATTTACATAAGAGGCTGGAATATGAATAAGAGAGGGGCTGAATAGAAAGATGAGCAATAAAAAGTAGCAATAACAATAAATGTGTCGCCTTATATAGCATTTGTATTTAGATGGGGGTTAGTGACCTCTTGCGTGTAACAATTGCTTCTAGAATAAGTTCAGTTTAGTGTCTGGTTTGCTTATTCTTTCCTTTACGTTTACTGTTTATTATGTTATAAAATGGCCAATTATAAACAACCTTATATTTGGTCTTCATTATTTATTATTTATAGTTTTTGAATTATTTGCCTTTTTCTTTTGAGTTTTTCCAGCTTTCAAATGGGGGGGGCACTGACCCAACTAAAAATCAAATGCTCTGTAAGTCATTTTTGTTGTAATTTTTATTTATTTCTAATTTTTGTTGCTCATCTTTCTATTCAGGCCTCTCCTAGTCATATTCCAGTCTCTTAAGCTGGCCATAGACGCAAAGATCTGATTGTACGAATCAAGGATTCCTACGATTTTCGGACTGTATGTGGAGAGTCCCGACATCGTACGGCGGAGATTGGTCGTTTGGTCAATCGGACAGGTTAAAAGATTTCTGTTGGCTGACGATAATATCTCTGCATGTATTGCTGATCGTACGATTTTCAGAGGGAGACTGTCACCAGCTTTGGTTGGACATAACTTTCATACGATTGCTGTCAGGGGCAGAACATCGGCTGATCTGTTCTTTTGTACATTATTTGACCGGAAAGGTTAGTGGCAGGTCGGGAGATGGGAAAGTCCGATTGTACGATGATTCGTACGATCAGATCTTGGCGTCTATGGCCAGCTTTATTTAAATCAATGCATGGTTGCTGGGGTCATTTTCTGAAATTGCTGTAGAGCTGCTGAATAAAAAGCTAAATAACTCAAAAACCACAAATAATAAAAAAAAATGAAAACCAATTGCAAATTGTCTCAGAATATCCCTAATATCTCTACATCATACTAAAAGTTATTGTAAAGGTAAATGGCCCCTTTTAAACTTTCTTTTGGGGGAGATCTCTAGGTCCCAATCGCTAGCAAATTGGCGCCTGTGCCTGTTAGTGAAATGGTTGATGTCCCTGCGGGTGGCAAAGGTCAATAGCCTTAGCAACTTCCCCCCCCCTTTAGTGAATCTGCCAGAATTATCAGAACAGCAGGAGGTGAAAATGAGTTGTGGCCCTTCTTCACTTACTCATATGCCCTGACCAACATGGTGCATCAAGATAACATGTTCAGAGGTTCTATAAAAACATACCGTGCTCGTTCCATTCATATTGTATAGACTTGCTGAAAAGAAAGGAGAGATGAACTCCCATACCAGAAGATTTGTCACGCACTCATGTTCAACAAAGAGCTAGTGGTGCAGGTGTGCTGCTGACACACCACTTCTGTTGTCAAGAGAACATCATTTTGCTTGCTTTGCACTTTTAGCCCTAGTAATATATATACTGTATATTTATGTATATACAGTATATGCCTGTGGGACACTGTTGCTAATACACAAAATACAACTGCAAACAAATGGCTACTCAGATGTTTAAACCCCACAGACAGATTCATGTGTCATTCATGAGTTGACGTGGCTGTGCCTGTGCAATAAGAATGAACATTTTTCATTATTTAACAGCATGGACATTATTCAGAAGAAAAATAAAGAAAATAGACTGTATTGCCTGAATGTACTCATCCAACGTCCTTACTGTAATGGGCTTTTGAATTTTTTTTTTTAAAAAAAAGCCTTGAGGAAGATCAGTTTCTATTTATAGGACTTACAGTCTATGAAGATTATGGCACAATAAAATATACAGCAATAATAATGAAAATATATACAGTACAAAGTTCAAAAAGAAACATAACTTTGCCCAATCAATAGCCCAAGGTATTACTGTGACGTAAAAGAAAAAATGGGGCGTAATTGGAAGAGAAGACTTGGAGGCCAATTTCCCAATTTTTATGATCGAGAAAAAAAATGAGTGCACCAAAATAAAAAGCTACAAAATTTGTGCGACTTTTTTCTCTTAAACGCTAGCTTTTTTGCAGAAAGAAAAGTCACACGCAAGCGAGAATCAAATTGTTCCATAAATAAAAAAATTGTTAGAGATAATTCCCTATGACTTTTATTGAACCTTTTACTAGCTTTTACTTGCTACGGTTGTACTGGCAATTTATAGCATTTTTAGAATATTTTTGCTTGTGAAATATATTAAATCGGCTCCTTAATCCGTCTGGCTAATGGCAGATGGGCAGATTCAGGGAGATTTAGTCGCCTGGCGACTAATCGCCTCTTCTGTGGGGTGACAATCTCCCCGAACTGCCTTCTTCCTGCCTTCCGCCTGCTTGAATGAGAAAACGCCAGCGCAATGCACTCACGTCGAAAGTAAGATATTGACAAATTCCAAGGGGACCCAGTCCTACAAAAAGAGGGGTGGGCTCAGATGGATTGGGGGTGGGGCTGAGTTGGATCGAGGCAGGAGGATTGAGCATGAATCGAGGCCAAGATTACCTGCAGTCGTGGCTCAGACAAATTGATATATCCATCATTGTCAAGCAGCAGGTTTTTTTTGGCCCATTCATTAAAACAATATAATTATTCAAGCTGTTTAGGAGTAGTGGAATGTTTTAAAAAACATTTTAAACAGATCAGTTTTAGCAGCCCCTGGAACTAAATATACATGTTTCATGACAATTCTATAATCGGTACCAGTGAATGATGCTGTTTCTGTATGAGGCCTCCAGGCCTTAAACAAAGCAGGGAGCAAATCATCTCTAAGAGTATGAAAAAGTTGTTTAATAAATAAAGAGTCATTTGTCTGTTAGCATTACACAGTGTAACTATTCCTAGATCGACATATTCAGCAGGGCATGTCTATGTACATGTCCACTCTATGCTTTAATTCAGATATTTGTTTAAAAAAAAAAAACATTATAAATATTTCAGTGCTTTATACTGCATTTATAAAGCCATTGAAAACATACCTACAGTATATGCATATTCAGTAAGACTATAAGAATTCCTTTTAGGTCTGCCACATGTCCGGATTTCACCGGAACAGCCCAGTTTTTGGAAGGGCTGTTTGGGTGAATAGTGCCTGTCCGGATTTCCAAACAAGGAAATCCAGACTGGACATTGAAGTTCATGAGATGGTGATCAGCCAATCGCTGATAGCCACATCATCAGCCATGCCCCTTGGCATTGCTAGTCCGCCGAATAAACAAATTGTTTAACCAGTATCTATTGCATTTGTAAACATTCTATATGAGCTTACCGCTGTAACCGTTGGGCCCGGATGCACACGCCCCAGACCTTCAGCAAGGGGAGTCAAATACCAGAAAAACTTCAAAAGAGGCTGGCACAAGCCTGGACCCACGAAGTAGTAAAGCCGAAGTCAGGTTGTAAAAGAGTTAAAAAAGCCTACATTTTATTTTTCATAATTAAGAAAACAGGCCTGACGCGTTTCGTGTCACCAGCCTGCCCCCGACATTATCCGCCACCTGCCTGTTTTCCAGGGATTAAAAAGGTGGCAACCCTAACTGCATTTGTGCTACTGCAGAAAGTAGCCGTGCCGCACCATGTATGAATCCCTGAATCCCCATTGGCAAATGCTTTACCCACTGGGGAAACATTTGGAAGAAATAAGTCACTTACACTTTAGGAGATTAATGTGTCTGTAACCCTTTCTTGGTACGAATATCCAGGGCCACACTGTGGCGCTAACAATATAGATCCCATGCTTCCGCTAAGTGGGAGATTTGTTGGGTTTGGTCATTTGAATAAGTTAAGTGCCTCCACCCAGGGCTAAAACCAGATATTGGTGGACATACATCCTGGGAACTGCAGTAGCAGCAGGCCCGGATTTGCGGCAAGGCCGCATAGGCCCGGGCCTAGGGCGGCAAAAAATAGGGGCGGCATGCCGCCCAGCCGCATTATGGGGACGTTCGCGTCCCCAATCAACTACTAATATATCCCTGTAGACCATATTGTGCACACTCACTGCTACTCAGGGCCGGATTTCTTCCCCGGCCGCCCCTAGGCCGCGCTGGGAAGGCGGGTGCTAGGACCTGAGTAGCAGTGAGTGTGCACAATATGGTCTGCAGGGATATATTAGTAATCCCAAAGTAATATGATCAGAGGTATGTGTTGTAACACCAGATTGATGCACCACAGGTTGTGTAAAGTAAAAGTCTCACCAACTCCAAGTGGTAATGAAACAGTAATCTATCCTGAGACAGATCAGACGCAGGGAAGCAGTCTATCAGCTTTAATCTACACTGAGCGTAAAGGGGCCCATTCACTAATTTTGAGCGAAGGAATAGAAGAAAAAATACTTCGAATTTCGAAGTGTTTTTTTGGCTACTTCGACCATCGAATAGGCTACTTCGACCTTCGACTACGAGTTTGAATCGAACGATTCGAACTAAAAATCGTTCAACTATTCAACCATTCGATAGTCGAAGTACTGTCTCTTTAAGAAAAAACTTCGACCCCCTAGTTTGCCACCTAAAAGCTACCGAAGTCAATGTTAGCCTATGGGGAAGACCCCCATAGGCTTGGCTATCTTCTTTTGGTCGAAGGATAATCCTTCGATCGATGGATCCTTCGAACAAACGATTATTCCTTCGATAGTTCGATCAAACAAATTGCGCAAAATCCTTCAACTTCGATGTTCGAAGGATTTTAATTCGCCAGTCGAATATCGAGGCTTAATTAACCCTTGATATTCGACCCTTAATACATCTGCCCCTAAATGTTGATGTAGGGAAAGGCTGAAATCCTAAGGGAGGTCCACTGCAGGTGTCACAAATGCTGATGGGAAATCCACAGTCCAGATCCATTGTATACGCTGGCACTCCTACAGGGATTACTACTCTAGCAATTGCTCAGGCAGCTGCACTAGTCCCATTCACTATGATGGCTGAATAGGAAGGGTTAACTCACTCCCTGCGCTCTGACTATGAGGATCCCAATATGGGTAACAGTTCTACAGATGCCAACCCTAGTTCCCTACTCAAACAGATCAGCAGGAACACACCATACCTCCCAACTCTCCCGTTTTCCGCTTTCGACAGCTCAACCCACAGTCCCACATTTGTACCGAAAAGTTCCGACTTTCTCTGCATTGAACAGCCAGAAAAAGAAACAAAGTTTCTAACTTGATTGGGTTTTTGGCAGAGAGCCCAGAACAGCCACCAGGTGCAACTTAGATACTTTGTAACAATTTTGAGAAAAGCAAATAAGTAATGTAACCATTTAGATAAGAAGGCCCATGGAAAAAGTTAGACTCACAGCTTAAAGGGCAATTCACCTTCATTAGCAAAACTGTAATAACTGGAAAAAAAACACAGAAATATGTTCAAACTTTCATAACCTGCCAAATTTTGAAAAATAAATATGGTAATTAAGGGGTGTGGCCACAAAAATGGGTGTGGTCAAAAAAAATTTTCTTTCCATAATGTTGTACGATGAGGTACGACACAGGAGAGAAGAATGAATCCCAGGCTGGCTCTCAGTACTTCTGTGCAGAGTCCATGCTTTCTTTCTTCTCTTCTTCCTGGAAAAGATCTGCCTCACTTTTATTTTTGCTCCAAACCTCCTTTGGAGAGGTCACAAGGTCAGCAGCAAATACTTCTTGCTTAAAATGATGGAACCAGCGTTTGTAACCGCTATGTTCTAAAGCAGTGGTCCCCAGCCAGTGGCTTGTGAGTAACATGTTGCTCACCAACCCATGAAATGTTGCTCCCAGCGGTCTCAAACCAGGTGCTCATTTTTGAATCCCAGGCTCAGAGGCAAGTTTTGGTTTCACAAATAGTGATGGGCGAATTTGCGCCATTTCGCTTCACCGGAAAATTTGCGAATTTCAAAATGGCGAAAAATTTGCGAAATGACGTTTTTTGACGCCGATGCCCGTTTTTGTCGCCGGCGTCCGTTTTTTTTGACCCAGCGAAAAAAATTTTTGACGGCGGCGAAGTTTTTCGGGCGGATTTTCGCGAATGTATTCGCTGGCGCCGAATCGTGCAAATTTGCCGTGAATTTGCACCTGGCGAATAAATTCACCCATCACTATTTGCAAACACCAGATGTACTGCCAAACAGAGCCTCTTATAGGCTGCCAGTTCACATAGGGCCACCAATAGTCAATCACAGCCCTTATTTGGCACCCCAGGGACTTTTTCATGCTTGTGTTGCTCCCCATGAGCCATATTTGAATGTGATTCAAATATGGCTCATAGGTAAAAAAGTAGGAGACTCTTTAGAATCGAAAGATTAACCATTCATAACATATGGCCAGTGTCGGACTGGCCCACCAGGATACCAGGAAAACTCCCGGTGGGCCAAAGTGTCAGTGGGCCCCCATGCTGCTAAACTTTTGGCCTATTTCATAGCCATTCCCTATTATATGAGAACAAAGAGGCTAAATAGATGGAATAATAGATTATAATATGTGAAGAAAACAAACTAGAAGAATAGAGGTTGATTGAGAAGATGAAGAATATTAGTACTGAGAGTGGGCCCCTGGTTTTATGGTGGGCCCCTGGTCTAACTAAGTAAATGGGCCCCGTTGTGTAGTTAATAAAGATCAAGCAAAGGGTGGGACTAGTGTGAAATACATGAAACTTTCTGTTAATCGGAAGAATAGAAAAAAAGTCTATAGTTTCCAAAGTTCATAAAGGCAATGGGATTAATTTCTGCATTTTATGCCAAACATCTTTGTGCATATTTGTATATAACAAACTGAAACACAAGAGAAAAACTAAGATCCTGAGCTATTCTGCTGATGGCTCAGTAGACACATGGGTATTTTAAAATATGTAAGTATATCCTGGACCTTTCTAAGTAAAGAGATAATTAAGTGAAATCGCAGTCTTGCATTAGCATAACTTTGAAGAAAGTGGCCAAGTGGCTTTATATCCTGGAGTTTGGAAATATGTATACCGAGTTATTCCAAACAATAAATCTTCTCTCCCAGTGTAGGAGTCACTAGATAGCATGAGCAAATTAATAATGGAAAACACATGTGAAATATAATGTGGGTTAGAAACAACAATACATTAAACAAAACAGCAGTTTATGCGCTAAACCTGGGCAATAAAATATGTTTATACATTAATAAAATAAGGAAAATAAAAATAAATAGTTAGATGTTATTTATGTCTGTACTTGGTATTTCGATTTAATTCAAGGAAGTTAAAAAAAAGTTTGCGCTGAACTTTTAAGAGCATACGATTGGTTTGTACTTTAATGATACTGAAACTGGGTCAAAATTATTATGTCAAAAGAATTTGACCAATGTATTCCTATTGGTGAATAATATGAACATTTTTCCATAATTTAAACATAAGAGAAGCCCAAAAATAAATTAATTATAAATAAAGTAATTATGCTACATTGGTAGAAAAGTGAATATACATGCCTCCAAATATGCCACTGCAATTTCCCACATTTTTATCCTGTTCTTTTTGAATAATTTTCCAGCTTTGAAATGGGGGTCACTGACCTCAGCATGGAAGAAACAGCAGGAACTCACAGATCCCAATTAAAGGTAAGTAAAAGAACTGACTTTATTTTAGGCTAAGGGTGGACAAGCACACAGCCTTATGCGTTCCATGCACTATATAATCTAAACCCACCAATCAAAGTAACACATTGATTAAAGGAGAAGGAAAGGTTAAAACTAAGTAAGCCTTATCAGAAAGGTCCATCTAAATTTAGATAAGTAATGTTGCTCTGAGTCCCCTGTCAAAAGAAACACTGCATTTCTTTCCTTCTATTGTGTACACATGGGCTTCTGTATCAGACTTCCTGCCTTCAGCTTAAACCTCATTTGGGTGTAGAATCACTCTGGGTAGAGATTTCGACTGGGCAAAAGGTATCAAAAAGAATTATCATTGGTGTATGCTATAAACCACCTCGTATAAGTGTCGAGTATGAAGCCCAGCTACTCTTGCAGATACAAGCGGCTTCACAGCTGGGTCAAGTTGTTGCTATGGGTGACTTCAATTATCCAGACATTGACTGGGGTAATGGGGTTGCTAAGACAGAAAAAGCTAGTAGGTTTGTAAATATGCTGAATGACAACTTTTTATTCCAGCTCGTTCAAGAACCTACTAGGAATAACTCTCTTTTGGACCTTGTAATAACTAACAATACTGAACTCATCTCTAACATTTGTGTGGGTGAGCATTTAGGGAATAGTGATCATAACATGGTCTCCTTTGAGATTCTGTTGCAGAAGCAATTCTATAAGGGAGTAACTAAAACACTAAATTTCAGACGTGCAAACTTTGACAGTATAAGGGCATCTCTGCAACATATTAAGTGGGAAATGCTTTTCTCAGGGTTAAACACAGAACAAAAATGGGAAGTCTTTAAAATGCTGCTTAATAAATATACTTGTCAGTATATTCCACTTGTAAGCAAGGAACGTCGTTGCAAAGCAAAACCTTTTTGGTTCAATAGAAGCGTTGGTGTTGAGGTGGGTAAGAAAAGACGTGCTTTTAAAACTTTCAAGTTAGCTGGTACAGCCGAATCATTTATAAGGTACAAGGAGGCCAATAAATCATGCAAAGAAGCTATAAGGCAAGCTAAAATTGCTATAGAAAAGGATATTGCAGTAAGCAGTAAAAAAAATCCAAAATTATTTTTTAAATATGTTAATAGTAACAAAATGAAGCAGGAAGGGGTGGGTCCCTTACTATCAGAGGGGGGTCAGCTGGTTGATGAAAACAAATTAAAAGCGTAGATTCTGAATTCATATTTTTCATCTGTCTACACAAATGAGGAATCAGTAAGTGAAGGTTTCCTTCTTAACAGTCCCAATTCTAGTAATACAACTAATGATGCATGGTTCACACATGATGAAATTCAAAAGAGACTAGAACATGTTAAGATTAACAAAGGTCCACGGCCAGATGGTATTCATCCCAGGGTAATTAGCGAGCTTAGCTCTGTGATTGCCAAACCTCTTTACTTAATTTTTCAGGATTCATTGAGATCTGGCATTGTGCCGAGAGACTGGCGAATTGCTAATGTGGTGCCTCTATTCAAAAAAGGATCCCGTTCTCAGCCTCAAAACTATAGGCCAGTTAGTCTGACGTCAGTGGTAGGAAAGCTTTTCGAAGGGTTAATAAAGGATAAGATACTGGACTTCATAGCAAATCATAATACTATGAGTTTGTGCCAGCATGGTTTTATGCGTAATAGATCTTGCCAGACTAACTTAATTTCTTTTTATGAGAATGTAAGTAGACACCTCGATTCTGGGATGGCAGTGGATGTGATTTACTTAGATTTTGCTAAAGCATTTGATACAGTGCCACACAAAAGGTTACTGGTTAAATTAAGGAATGTTGGCCTGGAACATAGTATTTGTACCTGGATAGAGAACTGGCTAAAAGATAGACTACAAAGAGTGGTGGTAAATGGAACATTTTCTAATTGGACCAATGTTGTTAGTGGAGTACCGCAGGGCTCTGTACTAGGTCCCTTGCTTTTCAACTTGTTTATTAATGACCTGGAGGTGGGCATTGAAAGTACTGTTTCTATTTTTGCAGATGATACTAAATTGTGCAGAACTATAGGTTCCATGCAGGATGCTGCCACTTTGCAGAGTGATTTGTCTAAACTGGAAAACTGGGCAGCTGTCAGGGAGACGGGAGCTCCCTCCAGGGAGGTTGTCAGGATCAAGGAGGAAGCCCTCTTGAGGGAACAAGGTCGCGGTGTCCAAGGGGTTAATCCAAGAGAGTGGTCAGAATCCAGGCAAGAGTTCAAGGCAGGCGGATAACAACAAGTTCAAAGTCCAGGCAAAGGGGTCCAAGGGGTCAGGATACAAGGCAGGAACAGGATTAAGGTAATAAGGCACACAGGGAACCCAGGATAAGCTTAGTCCTCCGGACCACCAGGATTTGGTTTCTGGGGAAATTTGGAGTGGAACTCCCTCACCAGACGAGGAGCATGGACATCAGAGTGTCCCTCCCAGGAACATTCTTCAGGGCCAAAGCCCTTCCACTTGATGAGGTACTGAAGAGATCCCCTGGAGATTCTGGAGTCAAGGATCTTCTCCACTTCATATTCTTGTTGACCATCCACAGAGATAGTAGGAGGAGGCTGGACAACAGAAAAGCGGTTGGAGGTAGCGGGTTTCACCAAGGAGACATGAAACACGTTGGGAATTCGCATCTCAGGGGGAAGCTGAAGTCTGACAGCCACAGGATTAATCACCTCCAAGATGGAAAAAGGACCTACAAACCTTGGACCCAACTTGGGAGATGGTATCTTCAGCCGAATGTTCCTGGAAGACAACCAGACTTTATCACCGACCTTGTAGGGAGGAGAGGGTCTACGTCTACGATCAGCAAACGTCTTATGAACCAGAGCACTCTTCTCCAAGTTGGACTTGGTTGCAGCCCAGATAACAGACATGTGGGCTGCATGGTCATCAGCGGCCGGAACATCGGACAACACAAAGTCTTGTGGGAAGGCTTGAGGATGTTGGCCATACACCGACATAAATGGGGACCTTCCAGTGGAAGTGTGGCAGGCGTTGTTATGAGCAAATTCCGCCCACGGGAGGAGATCAGACCAGTCATCCTGGCAGAGGGATACGTGGTTCCTCAGGAACTGTTCCAGGGCTTGGTTGACACGTTCAGCTGCCCCATTCGTCTGCGGGTGGTATGCAGAAGAAAACTGAAGAACAATTCCCAGGTCTTTGCATAGGGAACGCCAGAACTTAGCGGTAAACTGGGTGCCTCTATCGGAGACGATCTCAACCGGGAAACCATGCAGGCGGAAGATGTACTGGATAAATAGTTGGGATAACTCCACCGCAGAGGGCAATTTCTTCAGAGGGATGAAATGGGCCATTTTGGAGAAACGATCAATAACAACCCAGATCACAGTGTTCCCACAGGAGGGAGGAAGTTCGACAATGAAGTCCATGGACAGGTGGGTCCAGGGACGAGAAGGAACCGGCAAGGGCTGTAGTAACCCACTGGGGCGGGAGTGGCTTGACTTGGATGTGGCACAAACATTACAAGCAGCAACAAAGTCCTTCACATCTTTGCGGATATCAGGCCACCAGACCAGGCGTCGTAAGAGTTCAAGCGTCTTAGCTGGGCCAGGATGTCCGGCTTGCCTGGAGCAATGGGTCTGTTGCAGGATAGGCAGACGCAGCTCAGGAGGAACAAATGCCATTCCAATGGGAGTATCTGAAGGAGCAGAAGACTGACCAGCCAGGATTTGGTCGGCAAACTGTGGATACAGGGAGGCAATAATCTTGACTGGAGGGATGATTGGCTCTTGTCTCTCAGGAGAGCGGTCCACCGGAGTGAAGCTACGAGACAAGGCATCGGCCTTCCGATTCTTGGAGCCTGGGCGATAAGTCAAGATAAAATTAAATCGAGAGAAGAAGAGAGCCCACCTTGCTTGTCTGGGGTTTAGCCTCTTGAGGGACTGGATGAACTCGAGATTCTTATGATCGGTGTAAATCTGAACAGGAATCAGAGAACCCTCCAGGAGGTGACGCCACTCTTCAAGGGCAAGTTTAACAGCCAAGAGTTCTCGGTTCCCGACATCGTAGTTCTGCTCTGCGGACGAGAACTTCTTGGAAAAATAAGCACAGGGGTGCAACTTCCCATCAGCGGGGTGTTTCTGAGACAGGATGGCTCCGGCTCCGACTTCAGAAGCATCAACTTCGATGCAGAAGGGTAGTTCAGGATTGGGGTGTCGGAGAACAGAAGCAGACGTGAAGGCCTCTTTCAAGGATTGAAAAGCTTCAATGGCAGATGGAGGCCACAAGCTGGGTTTACCCCCTTTCCGGATGAGGGCCAGGATAGGTGCAATGCGGGAAGAGAACCCCCGGATGAACTGCCGATAGTAGTTAGCAAATCCGATAAATCTCTGGATTGCCTTGGTACTCAGCGGGAGAGGCCACTCCTGGATGGCAGACACTTTCACGGGGTCCATCTCAAATCCCTCAGGAGAGATAATGTATCCTAGGAAGGGGATCTTAGACACCTCGAAGACGCACTTCTCCAACTTGGCGAAGAGAGAGTTCTTCCTCAGACGAGAGAGTACCTCCTTCACCTGGGAGCGATGGCTTTCTAGGTCTTTAGAAAAGATCAGGATGTCGTCCAGGTACACGACTACGAACCTTCCTAGGAGATCCCGGAATACATCGTTAACAAACTCCTGGAAGACGGCAGGGGCATTGCAGAGGCCGAAGGGCATAACGAGATATTCATAGTGCCCGTCACGAGTGTTGAAAGCCGTCTTCCATTCGTCACCCTCACGGATGCGAATGAGGTTGTACGCCCCCCGGAGATCTAACTTAGAGAAAATCTTCGCCCCCTTCAGCTGGTCGAAGAGCTCTGCAATCAAGGGTAGTGGGTACCTGTTTTTGACAGTGATTTTATTCAGGCCCCGATAGTCTATGCATGGCCGAAGGCCTCCGTCCTTCTTCTCCACGAAGAAGAACCCAGCCCCTGCAGGAGAGGTAGAAGGGCGGATAAACCCCCGCTGGAGATTTTCTTGGATGTATTCCTTCATTGCGGTAGTCTCTGCAGGAGAGAGAGGGTAAGTGCGGCCTCTGGGGGGCATGGCTCCTGGCAGGAGTTCGACAGGACAGTCGTAGGAGCGATGTGGAGGAAGGAATTCCGCAGACTTCTTACAGAACACATCAGCGAATTCCTTGTAAAAGGGAGGTAGAGACTTCAGATCCGACAAAGAGATATTCACCCTCCGGAGGGGTTCAGCAGGAAGACAGTGTTGCTGGCAAAATGGACTCCAACGGGTAATCTGTCCTGCGGTCCAATCAATGGAGGGATTATGCAGGCGTAGCCAAGGGAGACCCAACACAACTGGAACGGATGGGCAGGAAATAATTAGGAACGAAAGTCTTTCTTTATGCAGCGTCCCAACCTGCACAGGCAATTCCCCAGTCGTCATGGAGACAACTTCAACCTCCAGGGGTCTGTCGTCAATGGCAATGACACGGAGAGGAGTAGACAATGGGAATAAGGGAACTTCCATGTGTTTGGCGAATTGAGCATCCATGAAGTTCCCAGCAGCTCCAGAGTCAATGAAAGCAGAGCCAACGATAGTCTTAGAGGCTAGGCGGATCTGTAAAGGAAGGAGAAACCTGTGAGAGTTCTCTTGAGACTTTGGAGTAGTGCCCCCTACATGCGTTACCCTAGATATACCTCGGGGGACAGAACTCGTGGGCTTCACCGGACAAGAGTTCGCAAAATGAGACTGTCCGCCACAATACAGACATAAGCCGGCCATTCGTCTACGAAGTCTTTCTTGTTCGGAAAGACGAGCCCTTCCAACTTGCATTGGTTCCTCCGGAGGAGAAGGAGAGGCTAGAGCAGCCGGAGTCTGCAGGAGAGGTCTCTGGAAGCGAGGAGCCAACAAGGGTTGAAATCTTTTACAGCGCTCCCTCTCTACTTGATGCTCTCTGAGCCGAGTGTCCACCTTGATAGAAAGTGCGATCAGATCCTCCAGCAGGTCAGGGTACTCCCTGGAGACAAGATCATCCTTAATGCGAATAGACAGCCCTTGATAGAATACGGCCTTATAGGCATCATCATTCCAGGAAGTCTCAGCCATCAAAGTTCTAAAGTCAATAGCATAGTCACTGACACTGCGGTTTCCCTGCCGGAGTTGCAGAAGACGAGAAGGAGCATTAGTGACCCGACCCGGGGCGTCAAACACAGTACGAAATGCTTGAAGAAAGGCCTTGGCATCAAAAGTCAGTGGAGAATTCTTCTCCCAAAGAGATGTTGCCCACTCAAGCGGTTTGCCCACCAATCGAGACATCACATACCCCACCTTGGAACGTTCATTGGGGAAGTGCGAGGGTTGGAATTCGAACTGGATCTGGCACTGTGTAGCGAAACCTCTGCAGGCTTGTGGGTCCCCACTGAAGCGAGGAGGAGGCGGAATGCGAGGCTCACTTGACGAGGACCCTGCGGTGGAAGAAGCGGCCGCCAAGGAAGGATTTACCGCAGCTTGGGGTGCAGGGGGTGCTGGAGGCATCCGAGAGAGGAGGGTATCAAGTGCCTGCCCAATGCGGTACTGCTGGGCTTCATAATCCTCCATGCGGGATGCCAGTCCGCGGAGCGCTCGTCCGACATCAGGCGTAGCTTCCTCAGTTGGATCCATGGCCCAAGTATAATGTCAGGGAGACGGGAGCTCCCTCCAGGGAGGTTGTCAGGATCAAGGAGGAAGCCCTCTTGAGGGAACAAGGTCGCGGTGTCCAAGGGGTTAATCCAAGAGAGTGGTCAGAATCCAGGCAAGAGTTCAAGGCAGGCGGATAACAACAAGTTCAAAGTCCAGGCAAAGGGGTCCAAGGGGTCAGGATACAAGGCAGGAACAGGATTAAGGTAATAAGGCACACAGGGAACCCAGGATAAGCTTAGGGGAAGTTATCCTATACTTGGGCGCCATTCTGGCGTCTAAACTGGCTTTTTATTCAAATTTGGCGCCATAGTGACGTCATTGACGCCCTTGCGCCGACGTCGGCGCACTGACGTCATCGCGCCGGCGCCGCTTACCCACGTGGCGGCCATGGGCGCCACCATTTTGGGAGCGACGCCGGCAGAAGAGGACGCGCCGCCCGGAGCTCCTGGACCTGCTCCGGGCGGCGATCGCGACAGCAGCAAACTGGAAAATGAGGTTCAATGTTGATAAATGCAAGGTTATGCACTTTGGCAAAAATAATATAAATGCAAGTTATACACTAAATGGCAGTGTATTGGGAGTTTCCTTAAATGAGAAGGATCTAGGGGTCTTTGTAGATAACACGTTGTCTAATTCTGGGCAGTGTCATTCTGTGGCTACTAAAGCAAATAAAGTTCTGTCTTGCATAAAAAAGGGCATTAACTCAAGGGATGAAAACATAATTATGCCTCTTTATAGGTCCCTGGTAAGGCCTCATCTGGAGTATGCAGTGCAGTTTTGGAATCCAGTCCTTAAGAGGGATATAAATGAGCTGGAGAGAGTGCAGAGACGTGCAACTAAATTGGTTAGAGGGATGGAAGACTTAAATTATGAGGGTAGACTGTCAAGGTTGGGGTTGTTTTCTCTGGAAAAAAGGCGCTTGCGAGGGGACATGATTACACATTACAAGTACATTAGAGGACATTATAGACAAATAGCAGGGGACCTTTTTACCCATAAAGTGGATCACCGTACCAGAGGCCACCCGTTTAGACTAGAAGAAAAGAACTTTCATTTGAAGCAACGTAGGGGGTTCTTCACAGTCAGGACAGTGAGGTTGTGGAATGCACTGCCGGGTGATGTTGTGATGGCTGATTCAGTTAATGCCTTTAAGAATGGCTTGGATGATTTTTTGGACAGACATAATATCAAAGGCTATTGTGATACTAAGCTCTATAGTTAGTATGGGTATATAGAATTTAATTAAAAGTAGAGGGGTGTATGTATGGATGCTGGGTTTTCATTTGGAGGGGTTGAACTTGATGGACTTTGTCTTTTTTCAACCCAATTTAACTATGTAACTAACTATGTAACTATGCCCTGGGCAAGAGCATGCTCAGTTTGCTCCTCTCCCCCCACCCCTCCCTTCTCTACTGTAATCTGAGCCCAGAGCAGGGAGAGACTCAGGCAGGAAGTGATGTCACACCACATTAATACTGCAGCTGCTATTCTAAACAAACAGAGAGTTTCTAGAGCTTTTTACTCGGGTATGGTAAAACATTCTACAGAATAAATATAGCATTCTAGCTTGCACTATTGCAGCTAATCTATTGGCAATAAAATGGCTCTGTAGCTTTCCTTCTCCTTTAACCAATGAAAAAAAGGGGAGAAGGGCATTAAAACAATATATAAATATATATATATATATATATATATATATATATATATATATATATATATATGTATATACTGTATATATACAAACAAAGGCATCTGAGAATATACTGATAGAGCGTTATTCATAATAGCAGGATATGTTGAAATCATAATTCAGACCTTGCTGTTGTCTTGTCCTTAATTTGAAAATCCATTTTACTTCTCTTTATTAAGCAATAAAAGTTGTATTAAAATTTTCAATCAAATCATTGCCTGGTTGCTAGGGTAAATTGGACCCGAGCAACCAAATAGCTTATGAAATTCCAAACTAGGGAGCTGCTGAACAAAAATTGAATTCAAAAATCCACAGAAAATATAATATAAAGACCAATTGTAAGATGGAATGGACACATGGACCCAAATTCACTAAGCGCCGAAGCGCCTAACGCTAGCGTCAATTCGCTAGCATTGGGCATTTTCGTTACTTCGTAAATTCACTAACGAACTCTGGCGTAAATTCGCTAGTGTTACTTCGCACCGTTACGCCTGGCGAATTTTCGCTACGGACGTAACTACGCAAATTCACTAACGTGCGCAGTGTACTGAACGCTACCTTTTACGCTAGACTTCCTTCACCACCTCAGACCAGGCGAAGTGCAATAGAGTAGATAGGGATTGCTTCAAAAAAAGTTCACATTTTTTCTAAGTCCCAAAAAACGCTGGCGTTTTTTCTATATTATGGGTGATAGGCTGAAAAAGATCGAAACATTTTTTGGGGCTCCCCTCCTTCCCCCCTACATTTCCTAACTCATGGCAACTTAACTATACAGTGGGCACATGTGTAGGGCAAAAAAAAAATTTATTTGATGTTTTGAAGTAGGGATGCACCGAATCCAGGATTCGGATCAGGATTCGGCCAAGATTCGGCCTTTTTCAGCAGGATTCGGATTCGGCCGAATCCTTCTGCCCGGCCGAACCGAATCCGAATCCTGATTTGCATATGCAAATTAGGGGTGGGGAGGGAAATCGCTGGACTTTTTATCACAAAACAAGGAAATAAAATAATTTTCCCCTTCCCATCCCTAATTTGCATATGCAAATTAGGGTTCAGATTCGGTTCGGTATTCGGCCGAATCTTTCACAAAGGATTCGGGGGTTCGGCCGAATCCAAAATAGTGGATTCGGTGCATCCCTATTTTGAAGGTTTCCCAGGCATTTGTAGTGCTGCTACATATTCCTCCATTGAAATTTGAATTTGGCGCCATATGCAAATTAACCATCACTAGCGTAACTTCGCTTCGCTTAGTGAATCAACGCTAGCGCAACTTCGCAACCTTACGCTACCCCTGTGTGCAACTTTGGATTTTAGTGAATTTGCGGAGCGCTGGCGAAACTACGATTCTTAGTGAATTATGGGTTTTACCACCAGTGATTCACTTTATCGGCAGTGGGAAAGCATTTGTAAGAGATTAGTCACCATCAGAAGACTAGATTTGTAGCAGGCGATTAATCTCTTTAGGGCAGAAACAAACGCAAAGATTCTGGGAGATTTAGACGCCAACAGCAAATCGCCTCTTCTTTAGGCGACTAATCTCCCTGAAAAGCCTTCCCGTCGGCTGGAATCTAAATCACCAGAGGGATGGCACACGGATCATTTCGTTTTCCAAAGTCGCCCAAAGTTGCCTCACAGGGAAGCACTCTGAGTGCTTTTCTGGGAGATTAGACGCCCGAAGAAAAGGCAATTTGTTGACGGGCGACCAAATCTCCCTGAATCTTAGCGTGTGCCCTTACCCTTATGGACCACTGCCCAAAGGTCACCAAGGCCTGTTTCTGATGGTAAGAAAAGGGCTCCTTTGAACTTTGTACCCTTTAGTGATCTCTAATCTACAAGTCTCAGTGGAACACAAGTTATGGGGCAGGTTGGGGAATGCCTATATGCCTGCCAATCTGTCTGATATACATTGCTGCTGAACATTTCTGGAGTGCAAAGACTTATGGCTATAGTTCTACTTGCAAAAACCATGGCTTTTGCACTGTGCCCTGCATTTCGTAAATAATGTTATTTCACAGTTATTTGGTTAGATATTTGATTAGTTATCTCCTTTTGGTTTCTCTTACAAATTGTTGGAGCAATGTTATCATTAAGATTAAGAAAGAGATCGTCATAAAGCATCATTGCTTTACTTGTGCATATAATGTATTGCCATTTAGACATTAGCAATGGATGTATTTAAAGTGTATTAAATGTTTTATTACATAAAGTTCCTTGCAAAAGCATTCATTTGACCAGGTTTTGTATTTCAATGAAAAACAAATCCTACACTCAAATTTTGATATTTTTCATTTCAGAGCACTGAAACACAAATTTGTTTTTGATGTTCCATTGTTTTATGTTAGAAGGCAAATCTAAAAAAATAAATAAAAAAGCAAATATGTTGTTTGCACAAGTATTTCATCCCTGTGTTGCTGAAGACTGAAGTCTACTCAGATGAGAAAAGGTTGCCCTGATGAGCACACAACACAGTTAATCAGGTCTTTGTTTTTGTTTTCTAAATAATAGACCAACCAAAACTATTGGTTTTATTGTCAGGAAGTGGATGGAAACCATTCATAGAAGCCTAGAAAAGGCTGCCCCTCAAAACCCTATCAAGAAGACTTGTGACAATTCTGTCTATAATTGACTTGAATTAGATGATGACACAAATGAAGTCATTGCCATCTACTATGTTATCGTTACCTGAAGGTCTAATGTTTGTCATATGTTCTACTAAATAAACCTTTTTAGCTTTTCCAAACCGTTGTAGGATTTTATGCCTAGAGAAAGTATACAGAAACCTACAATGCTAAGTACTATTACCAAATAAGAATCATGGAGGAAAACCTGTATTGAGCTTGGCAGCAAAATCATTGAATTTCTTAGGTCACCCTGCATGATAGATTCAAAGCCAAAGGTAATGCCAATATGTTTAGTATAAAAGTATCCCTTGGCACATGATTCAGGTTCATTTACTAACATAAAGAAATGGAAGCTTACATTATAATGATTACATATGTATAACAATTTTCTCCTATGGGTCTCAAGGTGCAAAACACATTACTGAACTGATTGATGAGAAGCTTCTTATAGTAACACTTGGGTGAACCAGTGGGGGTTCTGCCTGTACTGTGTTTCCTTCTGAATCTGGACTAGATATATTTTGTTGTTTGAGAGCCTGGCTTCCAACCTGTTGGAGACAGTCTTTTTTATTGCTTTTCCTATAATTAATACGTATAATAAACTATTAATGCTTTATGGAAAAACTGGTAAATTAAAGGGGTTGTTTATCTTTGAGTTAACTTTTAGTATGACGCAGAGAGTGATATTCTGAGACAATTTGCAATTGGTTTTCATTTTTTCTTATTTATGGTTTTTGAGTTATTTCGCTTTTTATTCAATGGCTCTCCAGTTTGCAATTTCAACAATCTGGGTCCAAAATACCCTAGTTACCATGCATTGATTGGAATAAGAGACTGGAATATGAATAGGAGAGGCCTGAATAGAAAGCTAAGTAATATAAAGTAGCAATAGATGGGGCCAGTGACCCCCATTTGAAAGCTGGAAAGAGAGAGAAGAAAAAAGGCAAAAAATTCAAAATCTGTAAAAAAAAAAAAATAATAATAATAATGAAGACCAATTAAAAAGTTGCTTAGAATTGGCCATTCTATAACATACTAAAGGTTACCTTAAAGTTGAACTACCCCTTTAAGGGAGGGAATTGAGAATAAAGGGGTGTAGTTTAATTTAAATTTTCAAATTCCATTTTTTTCAAATTCTTATATAAGCCAAAATGTAATTCTGCCTTTTTATTCCCTCGCTTTTTTTCAAGGCAACACCTGCCTATTCTCATTTGTCTGTTGAAGGTTGAAAATAATTCAAGTGCAGCTAAGGGTCCTCAAAAACATATGTACTGTTTACAGTAACAACCATTATGAACCTTTCATAACTTATCTCAGGGGCAGGGAGAATAAAGGAAAGTTGTGCCTGGATGACATAAAATTCATATTTGACAGTTTTTGTATGGTATGGTTAGTATCACTGCTCCAGCAAACCACTAAAATAGTGCTTTTAAAAGATGGTATTAAATAAATGTAATACGCGTACGAGTATGAGTTGTTCTTTCACGATCTATGCCTTATTTAAATATTCTCACCGTTTCTGTAAAACTGTATGAAGCAACCTACCCAAGGAATTTGTATAGAAAATAGTGTGACAAGTTGATTGTGGCCTTTTTTGTCCCTCTTTTTCCACCACTGTAAAATACATACATATAAATCTGTAGTATAAGGACTTGTCTCTGTGTATTTAGAATGATTCTGCAGTATTTTATGTGAGGGTCAGAGAGGAATGCAGGGATGTTCCCTGTAATCTTCATAGTCATTAAAGACGTTTCACTACTCATCCGAGCAGCTTCTTCAGATTTACCTATACTAGATATACCATGACCTGGATGAATGAAAATCTTCATAGTCATATCCCTGTAAGCTATTTGCTCATTAAAGAGCATACAACATATTTGAAAAGCACAGAAATATTTGAATGCATACCCATCATACAGCACTGGTAAGGGCTAAAGAACATGCCCACCAAAGATCGTTTTTTTATTTGCATACAGCCTTCAATGTTTTTATGCAAGAGGCCCACCAATGGGATCTGTGCCCTTGGCCCACAAGTGCTGTAGATAAGGTTGCCACAGTTTTTATCATGCCTTGTAGGGGTGGGAAAGAAAGGGTGGGGTTGTGATGTTTTTGGTTTGGGATTGTGCCATTTCAGGGACTGGGTCATTACATTCCAGGGGTTTGCTCTCCAAGAAAGAACTGCTGGTGTCCAGGGTTTGGGGCAGACAGAAACAACTAGGAATCATAAACTTACCAGCAATGTATTTGACAATATCGGCCCCAGCATTGGCTGGTATTTTACCGGTTAGGTCAGCGACCCTTCCATGTTGAGCGTCTCTTGGTTCCTGGTAGAGTTGCCACATTTTCATTACAGGAAAGCTTTGCAGGCAAGTGGGCAGCTACATCACAGGGTGGGGGCTGTGATGTCACAAGGGGTACCAGTGATGTTTCAGGGCGAGGCTATCAATTTAGGCAAGTTCTGCCCGAATTTTCTAATTTGAAAAACCGGGCAGGCAGTTTGGACCCAGGCAGCCCTTCTGAAAACCGGGCTGTCCTGTTCAAAACTAGACAGGTGGCTACCCTAGTTCCTGGTGTGCAATTGCTCTCCTGAAGTTGCTGCATTCTACCAGAATTGAAAGAGAACCTGCACAAAAAATTGGGAAAATAATTAAAAATTGAGAGAATGCAGTAGAACAAACGGGAGACTGAGGGGAGAGCCAAAATCAGGTAACTCTCAAAAAAAGGGGGGGGCTGAGCCTAGGTACTTCATCATTTAAACCCCATGATTTGACATTTATAAGAATATATTTATGGTTGCAAATTTTAGGACAGGGAAAGATGGCTGGTTGATCTCTGGGATGTTTATCACTGGTCTGTGTGCATGAGAACATATTCTTCTCTTCTATTACTCGGGCGCTGCAGCTTTGCCTTCCAGACAGTAGGAATTCCCTTGAGCTCTGACCTGTATGAAGAAGTTATAATCTGAGTGGCAGAGGAGATATCAACTGACAGGTCAGCATAGGTCAGTATTGGTATGTGTATGAAGTCTATTTTTTGGGTGTGTCTAATTAAGATAAATAAGGTGTCCAGGATTTTTACATATGGTTTAGTGCAGACCAGTATCACTCACATATCGTGTATAAAAAGATTAGCTGTGTTCCTACCACTGCCTGCTGGGTATTTGTATATTATTAGCATTATCTTTTTACCATTTACTTATAGTGCTTGTTAAAATTTCCAGAACTCTGCTGGACATTTATAAAATAAAAAATAACCTTTATTGCTGCTTTATTAAAAATGAAAGAGGTGGTTCAACTTCAATTTAAATTTTAACATGGTATACAATGGCTAAGCAACTTTTCATTAATTTTTTATTTTATTTATAGTTTTTAATTATTTCCTGCCTTTTTCTATATCTGTACAGCTATCAAATGAGGATCAATGGCCCCATCTAAACAAATTTTCTCTAAGTCTACAAATGTATTGTTATTGCTACCTTTTATGACACAATTACACATCTTACTATTCAGGTCCTCTCCTGTTCTCATATATAGATTATATATATATATATATATATATATATATATATATATATATATATATATATATATCTATATACACGGGTCTGTGGACAGCACCAGCTTTCCTAATTAGCTACCTTGTAGCTGCCCCTGTGCACGGTGGTATATTATATGCAGATAAACGAACAAAAACCATACCAAGGGTCTTCAAGTGATTTTTTTTGCATACTATGTATTGTTACATAGTATGCAAAAAAATACTTTGCATACTATGTAACAATACAATATTTTCATCACTTGAAGACCCTTGGTGCTGGTTTTTGTTTGTTTATCTATCTATCTATATACATATATATATATTAGCTGCTGAATTAAAAGCTAAATAACTCAAAAACCACAAATAATAAAAAATTGCATTTATCTCAGAATATCATTCTCTACATTATACTAAAAGTTCATTTAAAGGCGAACAACCCCTTTAAGCTAAAACCCTAATGAAACAGCAATAAAGGTTTTTTGATCTTGATATATTATCTCCTGAAGGATGCATGTTTTTCTGATTAAGTAATATATATTAATATATATTATACTGTATGGAATACATCAGGTCCCTGTCTACATGGGAGACCACGTGGGTGACTGAGCTGTCAATGAGGTGAGCCCAGTATGTGTTTAACCTTGTTTCACTAGTTATAAAAGCAATATTTAAAGTCATGGTGCATAGATTTCAGTAAGGAAATATTTTTCCGTATCATATCAAAAGGCCTAAAGTCAACATCTATTTTCAATTACATGATTACAGTTTCAGGGCTTGCTGTGTAAAGGAAAGATTCCCTCAAGTATCCTTATCAGCAATTTGGGGGCAATTAGAGCTTACGGCAGAGACACGCTCAGATTTGGAGAGATTTAGTCACCCGTCGATCGCCTCTTCTTCGGGGGTGACTAATCTCCCCGAACTGCCTCCCGCCAGCTAGAATTTAAATTGCCGGCGGGGTGGCAATTGGTGCGCTTTGTTTTCCGAGGTCACTCAAAGTTGCCTCACAAGGAAACTTCGGGCGACTTTGGAAAACAAAGCGCTATGAGTGCCATCACACCAGTGATTTAGAGTCTAGCCGGCGGGAGGCAGTTCGGAGAGATCGAAGAAGTCGAAGAAGAGGCGATTTATCGACGGGCAACTAAATCTCCCAGAATTTGAGTTTGTGTCTCTGCCCTTAGAACAACAGACAGGAATATGGACAGATGTCATTTCAGCACAGTAATTAATTGTAATGAATTGTATGGGCCTTACTTGCACCTTTGGAGTAAGTAGATATACCTTCATTTAATCCAGTTTCATATGTAATCAAACTGCTTTCAGTTTTCTTTTCTTAAATGTGTAATCCAGCCCAGTAGATCTTAAGCTTGATTTATAAATGCACTGCAATGTGCAAAGTACAATTTTTGGACAAAATTGGAATTGTTTTTTTACCCATAACAGGTTTTATTTTCTCAGAATTTCAGCATATTTGCAGCCATATAAGGAGTTGCACCTGCATAGTGGGGTCTGCACTATATCTGTGCGGCATTGTAACAGCATTAATGTGCCTTTTGACACAATGGGCCAGATTCAATTCAATGAGGAAAAAAAGTTTTATCACTTGAAATCTCATTGACGAGATTTAATCTGAGATGCAATTCAGAAAAACTTATCTCACAGTTTATCACTTGAAAACACTGTTGAAGTCTATGGGGATAAAACTGGAACTGAATTTGGAGGAAATTTTTTTCTCCTCCGAGAAATAAATCTCGTCCATGAGTTTTCACGTGATAAAAGATAACTTTTTCTCACTTAATTGAATCTAGTCCAATGTGTGCTAAAATTATTGCCATGTTCAGGGTGGTGGTAGTTCCTGGGTTCCGCAGCATCATTAGACGCACAAGCTTACAATTCAGGACACAGCGGCACTTAATGTAACTATAAGGAAGCACTTGTGGCTGCGTTATTATAAGACTCTTTCCTATTTTGATTTAATGGCAAACTGTGCAACTGGTTGAATTAAAACTCCCCATACTTTCTCATTTTTAAGGATCAGTTTTACATAACGAAAAAAAAATTATTACAATAATTTACAGCAAATATAAAGCAGTTTAGATCCCCTCCCTTATCTGCAGTAACAGCTAGTCTGCTGGGGGCAGGAGATAAAAGACCATTAACGAAAGTGACTAGGCATGTCTAAAATACCCCCCAAATTTTTTGTCAGGTTGAAGTCTCTGCAATTAAAGGGGTTGATCACGTTTAAATGAACATTTAGTATGGTGTAAAGAGTGATAGTCGGAGATAATTTGCAATTGGTTTTCATTTTTTATTATTTGTGGTTTTTGAGCTATTTAGTTTCTATTCAGTAGGTTTCCGTTTTGTAATGCCAGGAATCTGGTTGCTAGGGGCCAAATTATCCATGTAACCATGCATCGATTGGAATAAGAGACTGGAATATGAATAGGAAAAGGTATGAATTTAAAATAAGTAATAAATAGCAATAAAAAAACATTTGTAGCCTTACAGAGCATTTGTTTTTAGGTGGGTCAGTAGATGGGGTCAGTGACCCCTATTGGAAAGAGTCAGAAGAAGAAGGCAAATAATTCAAAAACTATAAAAAATAAATAATGAAGATCAATTGAAGTTTACTTAGAATTGGCTATTCTATAACATACTTATTAGGGGTCCGTTTACTAAAGTGCGGTAAATCTGACTTTAAGTTTCCGCATGTTATCGCTGAGAATATTTTTCCGCCAGAATATTCGCAGCGACTAAGTTTACTAAACAGCGATATGGTCAGAAGTCATTGCGATCACTTGCGGTAACTACGTTAACGAACCAGCTTACGTTAGCGGTAATTTTAGCGAGTTGGGAATTTTCTGGCGAAAAATTAAGTTTTTGTTAAATTTATGCTATAAAATAGTCTTGTTTTATGGCGGTTATTATGGCAATTTTTACTGTGACATTTATGGCCAGAAATGCATCTTCAAAACTCATAAACTTTATTGACTGATGATTATACCATCCAACAACATTACCAGAGTAACAGCAATCAAACATGTCTGCATCATATAAACCCTTCTGCCAATAGAATCATAGGAACAAGAAATGATACCAGTCAATCTCTTTGCTTCATAGAAATGCACAGTTTAATGCAGGGCTGATCCTATCAAATGTGGGGCCCAATTGGGACCATGTTGGCGGGGCCCCTAGACAAAGTGTTGCTGGCTACTGACACAGCAAGTATTTAGGAAAATAAGGGCATACAGGCACAAAATAGAAAGGAAAGGGGCAGACAAGGTAAGAGAGTGAGAGGGATGAAATAGGGGCACATAATAGGGGCACACAGGGTAAGAGAGAGAGGGAGGAAATAGGAGAGTGGACTGGGCCAATTAGTTTGGGGCAGGCTGGGCCGATTCAGCTTGGGAGCAGGCTTGGTTGGATTGGAGGCAGGCAGGGCCTATCAAGGTTGGAGGAAAGCTGGGCCTATTAGAGTTGGGGGCAGGCTAGACCTATGGAGTTGGGGGATAGGCTGGCTTATCAGAGTTGAGGGTGGGCTGGACCTATGGGTTTGGGGATGGGCTGGACTCTCAAAGTTGGGGGCAGGCCAGGCAGCATCATGTGCTGAGGGAAATATTATCTGTGCTGCCCTGTGGTGCGGGGCCCCCAGAGGTGCGGGGCCCAATTGGTCCAATTGGCCTAAGGCCGGCCCTGGTTTAATGTAGCCAATCACAATGAAACCAAAAAAGTGTAGAGGCTGACGAATCCTTGGACTATGATGCCGCTGACAATAATACGACTCTGAGCTGAAACTGCTGCTTTTGCAACATATAGAAGCAGAAGCCAAAACATCCTGTCAGCAATAGCTACAGATCTCTCTCCTGTCAGCAAAGAATGATGGGTAAAAAAAAACAGTATTATGGGATATTTCCTGCCCCTTGAGAATTTTCTGGCGAAAAAAATACTTTTACGCCACTGCATAGGTGGCGGTAAAAGTTTGCGAATATTCTGGCGTTAATTTTGTCTTTAGCACATTTCTATGTTTAGTAAAACAGGCGTTAATGTGTACGTAGCGTTATTTTCAGCGAATGCGATAACTGGCGAACAATTATTCTTGCGCAAGAAAATTCGCAAATTTATATTTACCGCAGGTTAGTAAACTCGCGATAACATATTTGGCGAAAATTCTGTCTATATATTGTGCGAATATTTTTAACGCACTTTAGTAAACGGACCCCTGAGGGGCAGATGCACTAAAGGGCGAAGTGGCTAACGCTAGTGACTTTTCGCTAGAGTTGCCACCAGCAATGACATCGCCAATTCACTAACAGGCGCCAATTCGCTAGGCGACTTTATGCTCTGGCGAGCGATCATTGCTCCGCAATTTCACTACAGTGCAGATTTTACTGAGCGTTACTTCTTTCAGCAGAGTTGACTTCACCACCTCAGACCAGGTGAAGAGTAGCTAGATCTTCCTCAATCTTCATTAACATCATATCATGTGTGTTGAAAATGCATTGAAGTTCCAAAAACGCTGGTGACTTTTCCTTTTTTGAAGCGGAATTGCCTGCAAAAGTCCTAACAAACTTTTTGTGGGTAACCGGTTTTGGACAGACATTTCATAACATATGGAACATTCATTTTACAGTGGGCACATGTGTAGGGCATTATATTAACTCTCTTGTCTTTATTATGGTTTCCTGGACATGTATTTAAAAAAGTGGCAACTTCAAGCATTTCCACCCACCATTTATAATAAAGACATCCATACAACTTTAAATCACCCGCCGAATGCAAATTGACCTAAGCGCAAGATCACTAGTGAATTTTTGCTAGGCATAAATGAACGCTAGCGCATCTTCACTATGAAATGCTCGCACAGCCGAAGTAACGCTAGCGAAAAGTCGCCAGCGTTCGACGCCTGGGACAAAACTTCGCATTTTAGTGAATTATTGTATTCGTAGCACATATGCGCCTGGTGAAGTTGTGCTTAGTATGGCGAAGTGGTCGCTGGCGACAATTTGCCCTTTAGTAAATCTACCCCTAAAAGTTAACCTAAAGGTGAACCACCTCTTCATTTCTTCATTACATTCTCACCTTAATATCCTGTGTCATTAATTAAGTAAACCTGTTTATAGTACAGAATTTCTATCCAAATTCAAAAACAGAGGGGTAAACTTATAAAGGGGAAAGTAGCCATCCTAAATCCCTTGGGTGATTCTCAGGGGCTTTTTGAATAAAAAGTGAGTTCAGTGGCCACCAAGGAGTTATACTATTTCTCTGCTTGGGAATTTGTGGTTTCTCAGGCTCTGCTCATGCTTATTTGACTACAGAGTTAATCTGAAGCCTGTGGAGAAGCTTTCTTAGCTCACTTACTATCGTAAACTCCAAAAGTCTTCTGGGACTCTGGCCATAGTTTGGAATTTGCTGGAGGTTCAAGAGCACAGACAAACAAATGACTATAAATATATGTATTTCTGTATCTCCTGTGCAATGGAGAGGATGTGGGGCTTTGCGGGGTTATAGCACACACGAGGGGATAACTCGGAGGCCTGGTCTTTATTATACACAGTGTGTCAACAGATTTAGCACTTTCTGGCAGTCTAATCATGTTAGGATGCTACTTGCTTAGACAGATGAATAGAAAGACTTGTGTTGAGTGTTGTACAGTTATTTGTCTAAGGGGTCTTATCATTCCTCCGCCCCATGTCTTTCATAGCCATCATTCAATTTCATTTGCATTAAATAATCTTTATTTGACAACTTATATCTAATAAAGTCAGGACCAATATTCCAGATGTAACAGTGAGGCCTATATAACTGCTGCAATGCACCAGAATAAAGCTGGGTTTCATCACTCTTTTTATTAAGTTATATGAAAATATGTGTGAAGTATCTACATTTTTTTTCTGGTAGTTACTTTATAGCCTGGCATAACTTCCCTTTCCTTAGCCCCCTGCAAAAGGTTATTGGGGCCCCTTCCATGTCATGTTATCACAAAGGCGGGTGCCAGGGTGATGTGAGTTCTTTCTGGGCACCCTAATGACCCATACCTGTGGGCAGTCACAGTAACTGCTGATATATTGCCAATGCTTTTACTATTTGTGTTTTATTCTTAAAGGGCATGTAAAGGCAAAAAAAATAAAATCCCATTTTTACTTTCTTTAATGAAAAAGAAACCTATCTCCAATATACTTTAATTAAAAAATGTGTACAGTTTTTATAAGAAACCTGACTGTATGAGTGAAATTCATTTACTGCTGTGGATAGGAATTGTCAGATGGTCCCTAACTGCTGAGCAGGGAAACAACCATACTTATGAACAGCAGGGGGAGCCCCCGCCTTACTTCCCAGCCATGCAGAACTCAAGCAGCTTTGTTTATGACGATCCCTAAGCAGCCCAGACCACAATGAGCATGTGCACAGTCTTAGTCTTGCAAAGATGTTTAACAAAGTTACAAGATGGTGACCCCCTGTAGCCAACTTTGAAAGCATAAATTATTTGTTTGATTAGGCTTGTGGTGCAGTAAGTTCATGTTTATATTTAGTATACAGAATACAGCATTTCTAGCCTTATTCTATTTTAGACTTTACATGCCCTTTAAGTTGGGTAAATGTTGCCAGTAATATAGAAATATGCAGCGAATAAAAAAGTATCCTATAAAGTACATGACATCTGTTATCCAGAAACCCATTATCCAGAAAGCACCAAATTATAGGAAGGTTATCTCCCATAGACATTTTAATCAAATAATTACAATTTTAAGAAATGATTTCCCTTTTCTCTGTAATAATAGATCCCAACTAAGATATCATTACTCTTATTGGGGTTGATTGATGTTTAAATGATATTCTAGTAGACTTAAGATAAAGAAATCCAAGTTACGGAAAACCACATTCTGGATAACTGGTCCAATACCCGTACCAACAATAAAATGTCTTTAAAACTGGCATTGCAAACACAAATGGAAGTGAAATGAATAGGTTATCTATTCACACCCTCTTGTGGTCAAACCAAGAATGAAAACACTTATTAAAAGCACAAAAGCAGCGTTATAAAGCTGAAAGTGCAAGTGTTTTCAAGGTGTTAACTGAGCCATTGAAGGTCTCGCAATGTATCCATATTAATTCCAAATACGGGAATGGGGGAGTCCCCTTTCTTATATTTGCTCCTGCAGAAGAATAATAGCACAATAGCTCAGTTTTGTTTATTCCAAACAGTTGACTGGGCACCCCTGTGAGATCCCAGTAAACTCCCAGTAGCCACCATGATCTCTGTACCTTGACTTGGGTTCCGGTTTAGGGAAAGTGGTCTCTAGCAGAAAGGTTATTACTACCTACAGATGGAGTGAATGAATAATGGCAAATCAATGCATGCCACAAAGGGTTCTTTAACATAATACACAATCCCATTAGCCTTTTGCTTCCTCCAATGAAATCAGTTACAGGAACCATGAAAAAGAATTTCCTACAACTGTGGAATTCTTGGATAGCAATTTTCAAGACCTCGGTATGCAACGGTATTTATTTTGCTCCTGAAGCCTACATCCTGCTAGGTTTTGAACCCATCAAAAAGAGTTTAGGCTTTAGCAGTCAGATTGCTATTTATTGTGTTAATGATCTTGGGTGCAGTGCAAATTGCAAAAAGAGCAGCATGGGCTCCATCAATGGCAAACAAAATAACAGCCATGATATGCCAGTGCAATGGGAAAAACAAGTTGCAAGGCCAATTTAAATTGCTGCACTGCTGTCGTCTTCTTTGTCTCCTGCATTGCCTTACCTAAACTGGGTATGAAGATGGCAATGGGCCTCTTTTATGCTGAACAATTTATAAAAAGCCCCAATTATAGGCAGTGGGTTCTCTGAAAAGACTACTGCTCATAGGCACGTGTTTGCTGCATTTACATGCCAAGTGGGTAGTGTCTAGCTAATAATTATACATCCCAACTTTATTACAGTATTGTCTATTCTTAAACAGATTCTACCACTAACTGACATGCCTTTGCTTCTGTTTTGACATAGAATAAGCTTAGTACCCCTCATGCTTGGCTTATCACCTCTCAGCTTACTCATGAAGTCATACCCTTATATGTAATAAAAGACACTGAGTTTGCCCTGTTGCCTAGTAACTCATAGCCGACGGGGGGGGGGTATGGGCCCATCGGGCTGCCAAATCAGGGCTCCAGTCTCCCCCATGGGTGCCCTTCAGGCCCCCATCCCCAGCCGCAAATCCCACTCTGCCCCCCACCAGTGTGCACGTAATTTCTTAGATCAGGTGGGGGGGTCAGGAGCACAGTCTGTGTGGAGTGTGTCTGGGCTGGCAGGGTCCATGAGGGATGGCCCCCCTTCCCAGCCGCAAATCCCGCTCTGCGCCTCTGCATCCCCTACCACCCCCCCCCCACCAGCGCGTACCTGTGTGCGTCAAGCAGGGGTTAGAGGTCAGGAGAGGAGGCTGTGTGGAGCGGGTATGGGCTGGTGGGGCCTACTGGGTTTTTTCCTGATGCCCCACTGACCCGGTACTACCCTGCCCATAGCAACCAATAAGAATTTTTTTTAAAAGAGGCTACCAGTAAATGCTACTTGCTGATTGGTTGCTAAGAGTTACTGCTCTTGGGCAAACTTAGTGCATTTTATTACATAACCCCCTTAGCCTCAGAAATCCTGTGCTTCTCCTTAGATCTTCTGCCACTAGGAACTATGTTATACAATAGATGATTGTTTGACTATGGAACTGACAAAGAAGATGGCCTGCAATAGGAAACAGAACATAAGCTGGCTCTGAAACTGGCACTGGAACTGACTGCTTATATAGTACATGCAAATTACTCACTTTATGAATTTGCTAATCCAGTATTATCTTGCTTGGCTGAGTGGATGGTTGAGTTCTCCAAATCAGCACATGGTCTACAAACACACGTAGTAAGATGAGCATGGTTTTGCCTAGGACATGGCACCCAAGATATGAAGTGTTTGGCTAGAGCCATCTCAGAGAAAACACACATCACAGATAGTAGACTTAATGACTACATTAGCTGGAAGTCAACACAACTCTTCAAAGATACTAAGGAGCAATTCTGCCTAAACAAAAGATATGGAGATTAATCCTAGTACAGTAGCAGGATTGTAGTATAGGAGCTTTTTTATAACTGATTTTATAATAACGTTCAATATATATATATATATATATATATATATATATATATATATATATATATATATATATATATGATTTATCATGAATCAAACCTTAGCTATAAGTAAAGTACCATGTCCCTGATCTACATATACTGGTGGGGAAAACATTCTATAATAAATACAGATATAATTACCCAGCAAACATTCTTGAGGATGATACAGACAGTAGGCCAATCAGACAAAACACCAACAGGACATGGCTAGGTGCAAAGCTCATGCTGATCTGTTAGAATACCAAGAATTTGGACCATCACTTGGTTTTTGGGAAACAAGGGGGTTAATTCATCAGTGTTCAAGCTAAAAATGTTGCAATGATTAAAAATAATTTTTGTGCTAAAACTCCTGAATTTATTGTGCTTTCAAAAACTTAAATGTATGATATTTATTAAAGGGATACTGTCATGGGAAAAAACATTTTTATCAAAATGAATCAGTAAATAGTGCTGCTGCAGCAGAATTCTGCACTGAAATCCATTTCTCAAAAGAGCAAACAGATTTTTTTATATTCAATTTTGAAATCTGACATGGGGCTAGACATTTTGTCAATTTCCCAGCTGCCCCTGGTCATGTGACTTGTGCCTGCACTTTAGGAGAGGAATGCTTTCTGGCAGGCTGCTGTTTTTCCTTCTCAATGTAACTGAATGTGTCTCAGTGAGACATGGGTTTTTACTATTGAGTGTTGTTCTTAGATCTACCAGGCAGCTGTTATCTTGTGTTAGGGAGCTGCTATCTGCTTACCTTTCCATTGTTGTTTTGTTTGGCTGCTGGGGGGGGAGGGAGGGGTTGATATCACTCCAACTTGCAGTACAGCAGTAAAGAGTGATTGTTTATCAGAGCACATGACTTGGGGTAGCTGGGAAATTGACAATATGTCTAGCCCCATGGCAAATTTCAAAATTGAATATAAAAAAATCTGTTTGCCTTTTTGAGAAATGGATTTCAGTGCATAATTCTGCTGGATCAGCACTATTAACTGATTCATTTTGGAAAAAAAAAATTTTCCCATGAAAGTATCCCTTTAAGCACCAAAAAAAATTAGAAAAATTCAAAAGTAAAAACTTCACCATCTAAAAGCTGCTGAGTTGATGGGGTTGTCTATGGCAAAATGAAAGCGTTTTTCGACACATTGAAAACGATAAATACAAATTTGAGATATTCAAGTTTTTTTCACAATTTTATTCAACTGAATTTTTTATATAAACAAGCAATTTTTTTTTTTAAATTTGGATTTATTTGAAGTAGAAAAACCTTACAATATATTACACAAATTAAAATTTTGACATATGGTTCAGGGGCTCCCCAGGTGTGCTGAGGTTGATAAAAATCACCAATACACTTATCATGATGGATATTTCAGATTTGCTCTGGATTTATGATTTACAGTACTTGGTTTCTCCATTCTTGCTAAAATGTTACCTTTCACATATATTTCATGAAGCGTCACTATCTATGGTTAATTTTAAACTTTGCTATAAACTCTGAGTGAGCAAAAGTTAAAATAAGAGTTAATAAGAGGGACTAGCTATTCTGCTTATTGGTATGGCACAGCAAGCTTTGTTCCTTTTTTTTCTGTTACATTTTTTCCATTAGTTTTAAAGGGGCTATTTTATCTAATTTATCTTTAGAATAACTTTTAGGGGCCGATTCACTAAATTCAAGTGAATGATTCGAAGTAAAAAAACTTTGAATTTCGAAGTGTTTTTTGGGCTACTTCGACCATCGAATGGGCTACTTCGACCTTCTACTACGACTATTGAAGGATTCGAACTAAAAATCATTCGACTATTCGACCATTCGATAGTCGAAGTACTGTCTCTTTAAAAAAAAATTAGACCCCCTAGTTCGCCATCTAAAAGCTACCGAAGTCAATGTTAGCCTATGGGGAAGGTCCCCATAGGCTTGCCTAAGTTTTTTTGATCGAAGGATATTCCTTCGATCGTTGGATTAAAATGCTTCGAATCATTCGATTCGAAGGATTTAATGGTTCGATCGAATGAATAATCCTTCGATCGTTAGATCGAATTTCCAGGGCTAAATCCTTCGACTTCGATATTCGAAGTTGAAGGATTTCAATTCCTAGTCGAATATCGAGGGGTAATTAACCCTCGATATTCGACCCATAGTAAATCAGCCCCTTAGTATGATGTAGAAAATGATATTCTGAGACAATTTGTAACTGGTTTTCTTTTTTCTTATTTGTGGTTTTTGAGTTATTTAGCTTTTTATTCAGCAGCTCTCCCGTTGGAAATTTCATCCATCTAGTTGCTAGGGTCCCAATTAGCAACCATGAATTGATATGAATGAGAGACAGGAAAATGAATAGGAAAGGGTCTGAATATAAAGATTATTAATACATGTGGCAATAACAATACATTTGTAGCCTTACAGAGCATTTGTTGTTTTAAGTGACCTCCATTTGGAACCTGGAAAGAGTCAGAAGGCAAAGAAGGCAAATAATTCAAAAACTACAAAAATGAAGGAAAATTGAAAAGTTGCTTAAAATTAGCCTATTTCCTATAAGATACTAAGAGCTAACCTAAAGGTGAACCACTCCATTAAAGTTATGTGTAAATATAATTGTAATTGAAAGCAATAGAGGTATGGGACCTGTTATCCAGAATGCTCGGGACCTGGGGTTTTCACTATAATGGATCTTTCTGTGATTTGTATCTTCATACCTTAAGTCTTCTAAAAAATCATATAAACATTAAATAAACCCAATAGGCTGGTTTTGCTTCCAATAAGGATTAATTATATCTTCGTTTGGATCAAGGTAGTGTTTTATTATTACAGAGAAAAATACAATAATTTATAAAAGTTTGGATTATTTGGATAAAATGGAGTCTACGGGAGGAAGCCTTTCCATAATTTTCTGGATAATGGTTTTTTCCTCCAGGTCTGCTAACCAGGCTTCTGTTACATTGTTTCAGGCCTCAGAATTATATTTTCTTTTATTATGCAAAAACAGCTTTTGGGGATCCCCTTTAACACAGTAGTTAAATGTAGGTACCTCATGTTCTGATAAGCTTACATTTGTCTTCCAATTTAAAGAAATGTATCCCGGGTGTCCACTGGTATCACAGCAAATACCCTGTGGAATTACTTCTGCCTATATACCACAGTTATTATCCACTGGGTTTTCTTAATCCATAATGGGCAACAAACCATTGTACTTTCTTGGGGGATAGTTGTGGGATCATTGGGTATACATGCATCCTTGCTTGACCTTCAAACTGTAAACTTTGCCATGGAAAGTGCTGATGTGGCAATACAACTGTAATTTGCAATTATTTGTAGATATATTTCATTTTTCCTAATGACTCAATTGCAAAAAGCCTTGTAAATAAAGCTCAGCTTGCAGAGCCATTAAAAAGTGGTAAAAGATATTCAACTGGGAGTCATAAAGGAAGGAAAGAAAACACGGCATCAGCTGTCTGTCATTACCAAACCATAAGCTACACCAGTTTTTAAAAAATAAACTATAATAAATGCTAACTTAAAGAATCCTGGAATTTGGCAGCACATTAATAACAAAATAGACCACCAAGACTGATTTTCTTCGAACTGATCTGAAATCAACATTGTTTGATCATCCAGGTCCTTTCATTCATGTATATAACTCAAACATAATTCTATTCCAGTGCATTTTGGCCAGTGTTATCTATATCTACACTATCTAGTAGCCCAAGCCCTATAGCTGTGAATGAATACTTCCATATTTTCCTAAAAGGCTGATTCTTTCAACTTCCCCCAATTTACTTTACCTGCTCTCCTCCACAATGCTTCTCCACTCTTCCCGATCCAATGCACATGGACGCCAGTTACGTTCTTCCATGGTTTTCAAATCATCCTCCACATCGTTCAGCCATCATTTTCTTTGGCATCCTGTAAATTGTCATCCCTCGGGCCTTTGATGATAGACTTTCCTCAGGGCTCACGCTTTTCCCATATGTTCCAGATGGCTGGCCCAGTGCAGCCTTCCACTCTTGATGATGGAGCTTATGCAGGAGGAGGTTATACAGGAGTCCAAGTAAAGGTCATACAACTCTACGTTTGTAACTCTCCCTAAACCTGAATCGGGCCATGTATCCGCCTCAACACCTTACACTCCCAGGTGTTGAGCAGGTGCTCTTTACATGCCATCATCAATGAGGCCACACTACTGAAGGTGACCATGGGCCTGATGACGGTCTTTTAGAGTGTCCTATTTGTTCTGATGTAGCATCTGTTGCCCATGCTGGCCTTAATTTTTAAGTGGGTTTCGTTCCTCTCTGTAATCTGGGATTCCAGATACTTGAACATAGGTACCCTCTAATAGTTGTAGTCCTCTAACTGAAGTGAGCCTGCTTGCGCTTCATGCCTTATCATGAGTATGTACTTGGTCTTCTGCTTGTTGACTGTCAGCTCTGCTTACCCAGATGCCTCTTCTAGCTTTTGGAAACTCTCCCTAAGGAAGCATTCCATCTGGTTCAGAAGGCCCATGTTGTCTTCTTCGAATTCCTGGACCCTTGTGCTCATTGATGCTTTATTTCAAGTAGACATCTGCCATGTTTTCTCCTTTCCATACGCACTTCTGTGTAGATATTAGTCTCTAAATACACACAGTCACTTCAATGCCCACTAATCCACTAAATGCAGGCCAGGAAGATTCTTCAAACAGGACAATCCTAATAAAAATCCATACAAAAGCACCCCTATACATATCCAGCTTGCTTATATACTGTATATAGTGGCAATGTCACCAGATAAAACCCTTATAATAAAAGTGCTTTACTATATAGTGGAAGAAGCATCCACAAAGGAATGCTTTTACATGATTTTTCAAAATGATGTCTACAAAATTACATCACTTGGCAAATGTTTGTATTCAAACATTTAAAAATTTAAAAACACAAAATTTTAGAGAAAAATAAGATTTGTGAAAAAAATAGAAATCCGAATGTTAGTAAATTGGCCCCTACGAAAATGCTATGTCCCCACCGTAGAGATACTCTGCTCTCGGGACATCACCTTTACTGGTGCATTACCTACATTTCTTACTGGTCAGTTTTGTGATCCCTAATTTTTTCCTTCTTACCCCAAACTATCAGCATTGTTTTCTCCTTATCTCCCTACCATGCTCTAGCATCCAAGAAATTATTATCCAGAACTCAATTTTTATAAATTACCTGAGGTGTGCAAACTCCTTCTCCTGCGCAATATGTCGGCACACTTGTTAATAATAATAAACAACTGAATTTAGATAAACAAGGGATATGCAAGTCATCTTTTGCTTTTATTTCCCATTTATACTGGCAGTAAAAGTGAAAAAGCCCCACATTGTCATTCCATGTGTTTTGAATGTGTTGCAATAAACTTGGTGACCTTTAAGCTCTTTTCTGTCTTGCGTAGTTTTGGCCAAATGGTCAGCTAAATAGTTACCTCTAATTTAAATATTAACCAACTGTGAGCATGAAACTATTGATGCATTCCTAAGGCACAGTGTTAATAGTTCTAACAATAAAAGATTTTTAGATTATTTATGGAATATACAAATATGGTGCATGGCAATTTGCACGTCAAACACAGGCTATGGGATCAGTAACCATATGCCACACAAACTATTTGTTTGTTAGCAGATACAACTCTGAGCATGGAAATGTATTTGTGTGTATTACAGATTTTATTTATAGTGTTTATATTATTGATTCCATTACATTTAATACAGTAGGAAATCAACACAGGCACAATGACTAGTTTATTTTCACGCATAGCAAAACATGATTTATACTGCTGTTGAGCCAAATGTATTGAGATTGTGGTAAACTGATTAATCAAGGGCCGGATTTATTTATAATGAAATGAGAAAAAATAGCCGAAATGATTCAGACCATTTCTGTTTATAAAGTAATTTCACTGTATGTTGACACTTTATTATACACTTTAATTTATGGTAAAAGTGTCTTGGTGTGAAAGCAAAAGGTTATTTATACAGAATTCAGTGCCAGTTTCACTGATCTGTAACTTTACAGCAGGGAAACAGCATCAGAGAGGGAAAGGAAGGAGTCTTGTAAAGGGTCCAGTCCAATGTGGGAAAGATGTCAGGAAAGATAATGGGCTTTCAAATGGGTCAATTATGGTTGGATCAGGCATGGGGGTTGGGGAATTAGGGGCATGGAAAGGGGGGCATATTGGGACCCATGATTCCTTATGGTAACCCTTACAGCAGTGAGGTGATGGAATATACTTTTTAGGTGGGTACTGTATACTGTCATTATCAATCCAGCCAGTCAGTGAGGAGTGACTCCATTGCACCTGGTTGAATAGAAAATAACTTTGAGGCTTCATCTCGTCTTCTCAGTCTATGGGCTAAAATATGACCAAAAGGCACACCCAAACATGTTTTATTTCCTTCTAAACAATAGGTTGGAGAAGCAAAGTCCTAAAAAAAACCTGGTGGTTAGGAATATACACCAGTTGAATGTGGGAGGGGGGTACAGGGATACACAAGCACAAGTTCAACAATGAGCATGGGAAGAGAAAGAGGCAGAGACACAGATAGGGTCATTTATTAACACTGGGGAATTAGGCAGTGGACCGTTACCCATGGCAACCAATTAAATTGTTACATTCATTGTTTTATCAGCAGCTGCCCGAAAAAAGCCAATCACTGATTGGTTGGTATTGGTTACTGCCCATGGGCAAATTTGTCCAGTGTTGATAAATGAGCCCCAGAGAGACATATGGGTGGTCGAGGAGACCTTAATGTCTGGAGCAATTGTTACCTTGCTTAAGAATGAATAGCCAAATTGTTACTAAAAACCATGTATTTCCAGGTAATTCTCACTTAAAGGAACAGTACCACCAAAAAATGAAAGAGTTTTAAAGTAATAAATATATAATGTAGTGTTGTCCTGCACTGGTAAAACTGATGTGTTTGCTTCAGAAACACTACTATAGTTCATATAAACAAGCTGCTGTGTAGCAATGGTAGAAATTGAAAAACGGCTATATGGCACAGGTTAAATAGTGGATAACAGATAACACCATTATGTTCTACAGAGCTTATCTGCTGCGTAACCTGAGCCTTTTCTCCTTTGAATGGCTGCCCCATTGCTACACAGCAGCTTATTTACAGTTAGGCCCATAAATCTTTGGACGGAGACAACTTTTTTCTAATTTTGGTTCTGTACATTACCACAATGAATTTTAAAAATTTCGTTTCAGGGGCTCAAAAGTCATTGGACCATTGACTCAAAGGCTATTTCATGGGCAGATGTGGGCAATTCCTTTGTTATGACTATCAATTAAGCAGATAAAAGCCCTGGAGTTGATTTGAGGGGGAGGTGCTTGTATGTGGAAGATTTTGCTGTGAACAGACAACATGCGGTGAAAGGAGCTCTCCATGCAGGTGAAACAAGCCATCTTTAAGCTGCAAAAACAGAAAAACCCAACCCGAGAAATTGCTACAATATTAGGAGTGGCAAAATCTACAGTTTGGTACATCCTGAGAAAGAAAGAAAGAAAGAAAGAAAGAAAGAAAGAAAGAAAGAAAGAAAGAAAGAAAGAAAGAAAGAAAGAAAGAAAGAAAGAAAGAAAGAAAGCAAGCACTGGTGAACTCAACAACGCAAAAAGAACTGGACTTCCATGGAAGACAGCAGTTGTGGATGATCACAGAATCATTTCTATGGTGTAGAGCAGTGATCCCCAACCAGTAGCTCGTGAGCAACATGTTGCTTTCCAACCCCTTGGATGTTGCTCTCAGTGGCCTCAAAGCAGGTGCTTATTTTTGAATTCCAGGCTTGGAAGCAAGTTTTAATTGCATAAAAACTAAGTATAGTGCCAAGTAGAACCTCCTATAGGCTGGCAGTCCACATCGGGGCTACCAAACAGCCAATCACAGTCCTTATTTGGCACCCCAAGGGATTTTTTCATGCTTGTGTTGCTCCCCAACTCTTTTTACATTTGAATGTGGCTTACGGGTAAAAAAGGTTGGGGACCCCTGGTGTAGAGAAACCCCTTCACAACAGCCAAACAAGTGAACAACACTCTCCCGGAGGTAGGCGTATCGATAGCCAAGTCCACCATAAAGAGAAGACTGCATGAAAGTAAATACAGAGGGTGCACTGCAAGGTGCAAGCCGCTAATAAGCATCAAGAATAGAAAGGCTAGATGGACTTTGCTTAAAAAAAAAAAAAAATATATATATATAAAAAAGCCAGCACAGTTCTGGAAAAAAGTTCTTTGGACAAGATCAACATCTACCAGAATGATGGCAAGAAAAAAGTATGGATAAGGCGTGGAACAGCTCATAATCCAAAGCATACCACCTCATCTATAAAACATGGCGGAGGCAGTGTGATGGCTTGGGCGTGCATGGCTGCCAGTGGCACTGGGACACTAGTGTTTATCCATGATGTGACACAGGACAGAAGCAGTCGAATGAATTCTGAGGTGTTCAGAGACACTGTCTGCTCAAATCCAGCTAAATGCAGTCAAATTGATTGGGAGGCGTTTCATAATGACCCAAAACATACATCCAAAGCAACCCAGGAGTTTATTAAAGCAAAGAAGTGGAATATTCTTGAATGGCCAAGTCAGTCACCTGATCTGAACCCAATTGAGCAGCATTTCACTTGTTGAAGACTAAACGTCGGACAGAAAGGCCACAAACAAACAGCAACTGAAAACCACTGCAGTAAAGGACTGGCAGAGCATTAAAAAGGAGGAAACCCAGAATCTGGTGATGTCCATGAGTTCAAGACTTCAGGCTGTCATTACCAGCAAAGGGTTTTCAACCAAGTATTAGAAATGAACATTTTATTTTCAGTTTTTTAATTTGTCGTATTAGTTTTGAGCCCCTGAAAATAAGTGATTGTATTAAAAAAAAAAAAAAAAAAGCTTTAGTTCCTCATATTTTTATGAAATCTTTTTGTTCAACCCACTGAATTAAAGCTGAAAGTCTGCAGTTCAACTGCATCTGAGTTGTTGTATTTAAAATTCATTGTGCTAATGTGCAGAACCAAAATTAGAAAAAAAAGTTGTCTCTGTCCAAAGATTTATGGACCTAACTGTATATAAACAACAGTAGTGTTTCTGAAGCGAACACAGCAGTTTTACAAGTACAGGGCAGCACTGTATTATATTTTTATTACTTTAAAACACTTTCATTTTCTGGTGTTACTATTTCTTTAAGAATGGTCAGTTTACAGAACTGAGAAAGCAGTGAGCAAAGTACAAACAAATGGCTGGGTGCGCTCTGTTTTATAAATGACCCCTGAACTAATGCTCAGCAAAGGGGAATACAGGTGGAGTTTTCTATCCTGCAGGTGAGTGCCAGAGCAGCCTCTAAGTTTTGTGTGTGAGCTAAGTTTTTGTTTTGTTTTTAATTAAAAACTGCTATTAAATATATTGCATTGGATATGCCAGTGACAGACACCCTTTTGGTCATTGTAGTTAAATAATATCCTTATGAAGGGAAGCTGGACATTTGACTTCAGACTTTCCCCTGTATAAAAGCAGCAATCCTGCTGGCTGGGTACTAGCACGTGTATTAGGCAGCTGCTGTCATGCAAATTGGTTTTGTTCAGTCCTCCACTCCCCGTGTGTAATACCTGGAAGCAGACAGAATTGATGTGTAGATTGTGCCTGGAGCTCTGTGAGTATTCTGACTCTCTCATTACACCGACTCTATCATTGCGTACAGGAAGGAACCAGGATTTCCTAAGCTGTTAAAGCAAAATGTTCAAAAGTATTTTGACAATTCATATGGTTTTAAAATGTTTTTTAGTATTCCTTTGGCATCTGTTCTAGCTGCGTACTGTATTTGGCAAACCACCTTACTTCTAGCAATTGCCATTGTGCAAAAACAGATCAGGTTCTCAACCAGAAAACTATATCTGTTAGTTTTACATCATTGGTAAGAAAGCTTTCAAAGGACTGATAAGAAATAAGATACAGGAATACATTGCAAATCTCAGTACAGCTATGGGACCTGTTTTGCAGAATGCTCGGGACCCAGGGTTTTCTGGATAACGGATCTTTCCATAATTTGGATCTCCAAAATCTAGTAAAAAATCATGTAAACATTAAATAACCCGATAGGCTGGTTTTGATTCAAATAAGGATTAATTATATCTTAGTTGGGATCAAGTACAAGCTACTGTTTAATCATTACAGTGAAAAAGGAAATCATTTTTAAAAATCATTATTTGGATAAAATGGCGTGTGGGAGACGGTCTTTCCATAATTCAGAGCTTTCTGGACAAGGGATTTCTGGATAACGGATCCTATACCTGTATAATGAGTTTTGCCAGCATGGTTTTATTCACAACAGATCTTGGTGCACAATGTTAAAGGGATACTGTCATGGGAAAATACATTTTTTTCAAAATGAATCAGTTAATAGTGCTGCTCCAGCAGAATTTTGCACTGAAATCCATTTCTCAAAAGAGCAAACAGATTTTTATATTAAATTTTGAAATCGGACATAGGGCTAGACATATTGTCAATTTCCCAGCTGCCCCAAGTCATGTGACTTGTGCTTTGGTAAACTTCAATCACTCTTTACTGCAAGTTGGAGTGATATCACCCTCCCTTCCCCCCCCCAGCAGCCAAACAAAAGAACAATGGGAAGGTAACCAGATAACAGCTCCCTAACACAAGATAACAGCTGCCTGGTCGATCTAAGAACAACACTCAATAGTAAAAACCCATGTCCAACTGAGACACATTCAGTTACATTGAGAAGGAAAAACAGCAGCCTGCCAGAAAGCATTTGTCTCCTAAAGTGCAGGCACAAGTCACATGACCAGGGGCAGCTGGGAAATTGACAAAATGTCTAGCCCCATGTCAGATTTCAAAATTGAATATATAAAAATCTGTTTGCTCTTTTGAGAAATGGATTTCAGTGCAGAATTCTGCTGGAGTAGCACTATTAACTGATGTATTTTGAAAAAAACATGTTTTCCGATGACAGGATCCCTTTAATAACATTCTGTGAAGAGATGAGCAGAAACCTAGACATTGGAGTGGCAGTTAATATGATCTACTTAGATTCCGTGAAAGCATTTGATAGTACCACACAAAAGGTTGCTGATTAAAATATTGGCCTTCCATGCAAGATTTTTCCTCTTTGCAGAGAAATTTGACTCAATTAAAGAACTGGTCAACAAACTGGCAAATGAGACACATTAATAAGTGAAAAGTTATTGCATTTTGGCAGAAATAACATAAGTATGAGTTATACATTAAATGAAAATGTGTTAGGGGGGCCTTCTTAATTGAGAATGACTTCAGAGTTTTTATTGCATAACAAACTGTGCAGCTTTAGGAAATGACTTTTAAAGGACCAGTAACATCAAAAAATGAAAGTGTTTTAAAGTAATACAAATATAATGTAGTGTTGCCCTGCACTGGTTAAACTGCTGTGTTTGCTTCAGAAATAGTACTATTGTTTATTTAAATAAGCTGCTGTGTAGCAATGGGGGCAGTCATTCAATGAGAAAAGGCTTAGGTTACACAGCAGATAAGCTCTGTAGAACATAATGGTGTTATCTGTTATCCACTATTTAACCTGTGCCATATAGCCCTTTTTCAATTTCCACCATTGCTACACAGCAGCTTGTTTATATGAACAATAGTAGTGTTTCTGAAGCAAACACATCAGTTTAACCAGTGCAGGGCAACACTACATGATACAGTATAACCCCGAATTTACGCCCCCCGATTTTACATTTTCCCACATTTTACGTTGTTTTCCCACGGTCCCTTCATGTTCTAATGCATATCAATAGGAGTTTTTCCCTGGTTTTATGTTTTGTTTTCCTGGGTTTTAAGTTGCTTTATGACCCTTGTCAGTTGCTCTATTTTATCAATAAAAACCCTTTTACATTAAGTGTTAAGACATTTGAAACTTGTGACACGCTGCACAATTCTGCAAAAGGAGAAAGAAGTAGTAAGGGACCGTGCACAAGACTCGGATCAAAGAAGCAGGAAGTGTTTAAGGAGAAGTAAGGGACCGGGGCACAGCATTGTGATAGGCAAAAGGGAAACGGTAGCCGTGCTTGAAAAGAAGGGAGGGGGCTGGCAGGGAAGCTTTAGAAGCAATCCGGAGAGGTAACCCTTTGTTGGAGAAGAAAGTAGACAGCAGCAGCAGTGTTGGAGGGTGCAGAGAGGCAAGCGGTGCTAAAGGAGGAGTTAGGGACTGGGGCACAAGATTGTAAATGTAGCAAAAGGAAGCAACAACTTTTTACGTTTTTTTTCCCACGGTCCCTTCAGAAACGTAAAATCGGGGGTTCTACTGTATTTTCATTACTTTAAAACACTTTCATATTTTGGTGTTACTGTTCCTTAAAGGAGAATAAAGTACTCTGTTGCACAGGGGCAATGACTCATGGGATGAAAACACAAGTTTACCTCTTTATAGATCCCTGGTAAGGCCTCACCTTGAGTATGGAATGGACAAAGTGGGCAGTGCAGACATTTATGGCCAAACAGCCATTTATAAAAGCACTTGGCCTTGTGTCTTTTTTATGGCCATAGAACTCCTTTGATGTCTTTTGACAGCCTTATAAAGTGAACTTGGTGGTACATTATCCCCCCTCTATATAAGTATGAGCATTGAGGTATCATATGGAAGGGTTGAACTTGATGGACAGTTGACTATTTCCAACCCAAATCAACTAACTAACTACAAACAGTAGTGTTGTATTACATAGAAGAGAATATCCACTGAACTGGAAAGAAAAGTGAGTCCCCAGAGAAATGTAAGGTTCTGCTTTAGGATAAATCTCTCTGTAACTGCTTCGCCCACCATAATAGAATTTAGTGTGCAGCTGCAGCCTATACTCCCACCTGGGCCACAAGCTTCACAACTGCACCTGTGAGTATATATATTTCATGCACTTCTCTGCCGTTTAAATTGATACAGACCTCACTGTGGGTAATTCGTCATGCTCCTTAAATCCCAGTTGTCTAGTCTCCATGCATTTGTATTGTAATTCTTAACTCCATCAGCAGGAACAAAGAAGACAAAACCAGATTTATACAGATCAGCTGGCATTCTGATTGAAAGATTTTTTTACAATGTAATACAGCTGCTGACTGTGGAGATTTAAGCTGGCCATAGACGCAAAGATCTGATCGTACGAATCGAGGATTCGTACGATTTTCGGAACGTGTGTGGAGAGTCCCGACATTTTTCGTCCGGCGGAGATCAGTCGTTTGGTCGATCGGACAGGTTAGAAACTTTCTGTCTGCTGCCGATAATATCTCTGCGTGTATTGCCGATCGTACGATTTTCAGTGGGAGACTGTCACTAGCTTTGGTTGGACATAGATATTGTACGATTGCTGTCAGGGGCAGAACATTGCTGATCTGTTCTTTAACTAATCTGACTGGTAAGACTTTGATCTGAATGGTTAGTGGCGGGTCGGGAGATGGGAAAGTCCGATCGTACGATGATTCGTACGATCTGATCTTTGCATCTATGGCCAGCTTTAGGGAAAAGTTTTATTGTGCCATATTGTTTTAAGAATACAATCCTGATCTTGCTGGACTACAACTCCCAGCATATACCAACCTTTAGTATTCTGGGAGTTGTAGAACTGAGTAAAGTTTGGTTGAGCAGTGAAGCAAGGTTTAATATCCCTTTAACTTTTGGATATGATTGAATTATTTCTTATTGATTTTTTTTTTTTAAATGTATAGTAAGAAGTAGTAGTAGCAGAATGCCATATAATGTGCATATTCTCATAAGAATGTGCCTTGTGCATACGGTGCTTGGATAAGATGCATTTTCCTGTAAGGCAAAACTAAACCTATTTACTGCAGCTATATAGGATCTGTGCCTCTATTACTACTTTGCCGCACAGACTGAAATATAACATGCAGCTGCATAATTTGGCCGACAGTTCATCCACAGAGTCACAGCAGAGGGATACTGTATTCACTCTATTGTAAATCTTTCCCGTGCATGGTAGGCTTAAACATACTGTATGTCTCACGTAGCTAAGATCTTCTGTAATCGTTTTATGAATAATACGATGTTCAAATGCCAGGAGAGGTAAATATCCTGAGTGAATGGTTACCGAAGATGAAAAAAAATCATGGACAAAAATTCAGCTGAAAGGGCTGAACTGCTCTAAGATGCATACTGTTTAATTGTTGCTATTTATTACATTTGCATAAATGCTTTCCTACTATAGGGGGAATATGTGGTGTTTATACAAATTAGGGATGCACCGAATCCAGGATTCGGTTCGTGATTCGGCCTTTTTCAGCAGGATTCGGATTCAGCCGAATCCTTCTGCCCAGCCGAACCGAATCCTAATTTGCACATGCAAATTAGGGGCGGAGAGGGAAATCGTGTGACTTTTTGTCACAAAACAATTAAGAAAAAAATGTTTTCCCCTTCCCACCCCTAATTTGCATATGCAAATTAGGGTTTGGTATTCAACCGAATCTTTAACTAGGGTTCAGCGGGTTCGCCCGAATCCAAAATAGTGGATTCGGTGCATCCCTAATACAAATGGCCTGTAGGTGTCACTGTGCACTTGAGTTATACTGTGTATACATAGTACTTTCTATACGGCTTAAAGTGATAGAGTTGAAGTTACAGTTGAAGTGTAATGGCTGCATGAACCTGCTAATAAAGCACTGTTATACTCTACTCATCCTCGGTAACCAAAACATAACAATTACCTTTAATTTAAGTGCAAACAGTTTGCGATTAGCCATACCCCTGATTTTTAACTGAGCGGGTAGCCTAAGGGCCCTTACACACGGGCATTTTGAGCTGCACTCCCCTGCGTTCTGGTCTCGCCATTATTCAAGGGGGCTGTACACACAGAGGCATATAAGCGTCGAACACAGGTAAAATGCAACATGCTGCATCTCAACCTGCGTTCGGAGCTTACATGCGTCTGTGTGAGTACAGTCCCCTTGAGTAATGGCGTGCGTTTACTCCTGCACTCCCCTGTGGTTGAACGCATAAAACCAGAACGCAGGGGAGCGTAGCTCAAAACGCCTGTGTGTCAGGGCCCTTACCTTGGTCTGTCAGTCTAATTGAGTGTGGTTGCAGATTTGTGGCTGTTATTCTGATGATACCTGCTGGTGGATAATATGTGTAGTACATATATGGGACCTGTTATCCAGAATGCTTGGGACCTGGGATTTTCTGAATGCATCCGACACGACTGTCGGATGCGAACGGTGCACGTTGCGTCTTCATCCGGCATGTCGTGTTGGATGCAATCAGTTTGTAGATGCGACATTTCTATTATCTACATTCGATTCGGTGCATCCGCTGTGACGCCTGCGCTTCCTCTCATCTCGTTGGATCGGAAGGACACGCACTGTGGAGTTCCAGCCTAAGTCTACTATAAATCCTAAATATGTAAATGTTAAATAAACCCTATAGGCTGGTTTTGTTTCCAATAAGGATTAATTATATCTCAGTTTGGATAATTAATGGAATAAATCTGCATGGAATATAGCCGCATAGCAAATGATACATTTCTGTACAGGGATGGGATCCTTTATCCGGAAACCCATTATCCAGGAAGCACCAAATTACTCAAAACCCGTCTCCCATAGACTCTATTTGTCAAAATAATACAAAATTTTAAAAATGATTTCCTTTTTCTCTGTAGTAAAAAACAATACATTGTACTTGATCCCAATAAAGTTATCATTAATTCTTATTGGAGGCAAAACAATCCTATTGGGTATAATTCATATTTAAATGATTTTGTCATAGACTTAAGGTATGGTGATCCAAATTACAGAAAGATCACTCCTTTAAAATATATAAACCTTCATGTTTTAGGGTTTTATCTCACAAGTCATGATTATGCATAAAATGGGTAGTTCACTTTTATGTTAACTTTTAGAATTGTATCTTCAGACCAGAGCCTAGTTGCTAGGATAGATTGGACCCTAGCAACCATTAAGCTGCTAAAAGTCTAAAGTGGAAAGCTGTTGCATGACAAAAAAATATAACACAAAAAATGAAAGGCAATAAAAAATTGTTTTGGAGGAACACTGTCTGCATCATAGTAAATGTTAAAGTTGAAATATTCCTTTAAACATGTGTATGGCCCCTTAAAAAAGGGTTTATTGCTATATTTTAATGTTTCATACATGTTCAAAACATAATAAACAGATAAATATATGTTAAACTCACAAAAGCTCACACATAATATTTTCATGCTTCAGCAATCATTTTAATAAACAAATTTAAAGGAGCTGTTCACCTTTTGCTAACAGCCCTCACCCCATGGCCTTTACTTTAAAAAGAATTTATGGCATACAATATGTATCAATGCTTTGCAAAGTGCAGAATTCTGATACAAATTGTCATGATTTTTACCCCCACTGCAGCATTTTTTCCCAGAATTCCAGCACAATAGCAGAGATCCTTTCATTACTATTGCAACATGCATGCAATAGAGATATACAGATGCAAATCAATGTCCATTTTGGGAAATTGTGCCAAGTTGCACCACATCTTTTTCTTATAGCATTTGTGTGCAAATGGGCAGTTGTGCTGGATAAACAAGGGAAAGTTGTGCTCACCACTCATTTTTAAAACCATTAGGCGAGGGTCAAATGAGGCTGTGACCACAAAATTCACATAGACAAATACAAAAGTTCCTCTACAGTCAACCCATTATCAATATATTTAAGACATTGAAACATTTTGTGCATACTGCTACTGAAAAATGCCTTACCCTTTAAACAAAACAGGGATTGTTTGTCCATATATTGCAATATATTTAAGCTGGCCAACTATGTCCTCTTGTATTTGTCTATATGTATTTTGTGGTCACAGCCTCATTGCACCCCCGCATAATGGTTTTAAAAGTTATTGGTGAGCATAACTTTCCCTTGTTTGTTATAGTTATACAGGAGCAGTGACCAGCTCCATGTTGTAGCTCCCACCCTTCCCAACTATAGTCAGGTGATCCCACTGGTGTCTAATAAAAGGGCAGCCAAGTTTGGGAGTTTTACTTTGAAAGCAGCTAGAAAGTTGCAGGTAAAACTTAGTCTCTGTGTAAAATGTATTTGACGCAATAGAATTCTTAATGAATCAGATGAAAATTGAGCGTAGGACTGGCCAGATATGGGATGACTTTGATGTAGTTGGCCATCTTAAATATATTGCAATATATGGACAAATAATCCCTGTTTTGTTTAACGGGTAAAGCATTTCTTAGTAGTTTAAGGCACAAAATGTCTCAATGTCTTCAATATATTGATAATGGGTTGAGTGCAGAGGACCTCTTGTACAGTTCTGCTGGATGGCATCAATAACAGCATCAGCATCTAATTCACTTGGTGCAAGCCATAGTAACATAATAAGTTAGATTGAAAAAAGACATACGTCTATAAAGTTCAAGTTTTTAAGTCTATATACTGTATAACCTGCCTAACTGCCAGTTGATCCAGAGGAAGGTAAAAAAAAACATCTGAAGCCTCTCCAATTTGCCTCAGAGGGGAAACAATTCCTTCCTGACTCCAAAATGGCAATGGGACTAGTCCCTGGATCAACTTGGACTATGAGCTATCTCCCATAACCCTGTATTCCCTCACTTGCTAAAAAGTCATCCAACCCCCTTCTTAAAGCTATCTAATGTATCAGCCTGTACAACTGATTCAGGGACAGAATTCCACATCTTCACAGCTCTCACTGTAAAAAAAATCCTTCCAAATATTTAGCTGGAACCTCCTTTTGTAACTTAGGCTTTTTTTGTCTTAAAGGAATTGTTCAGTGTAAAAATAAAAACTGGGTAAATCGATAGGCTGTGCAAAATAAATAATGTTTCTAATATAGTTAGTTAGCCAAAAATGTAATGTATAAAGGCTGGAGTGATTTGATGTATAACATGTCAGTCAGAACACTACTTCCTGCTTTTCAGCTCTCTTGGTTTACACTGACTGGTTACCCTGGTTACCAGACAGTAACCAATCAGAGACTTGAGGGGGGCCACATGGGTCATATCTGTTGCTTTTGAATCTGAGCTGAATGCTGAGGATCAATTGCAAACTCACTGAACAGAAATGTACCATGTGGCCCCCCTTCAAGTCGCTGACTAACTCAGAGTTATAGAGCTGAAAAGCAGGAAGTTGGATTCTGGCTGTTTTATTAGACATCTGTTCACTCCAGCCTTTATACATTACATTTTTGGCTAACTAACTATATTAGAAACATTTTTTATTTTGCCAGTCTATCTATGTACACAGTTTTTATTTTCACACTGAACTGTTCCTTTAACTAAGGCTTCTATACCCAAAATGCGAGGAGTTCTTTTTATAATTCCTCTGTTTTAAGGGTCCCCTTAGACATTGTTTCAACAGACTATGCTCAGCAACTGCCAGTTTCCATTGTAGATAAATGGCACTATGTTGAGGATGGTCAGCCTCGGTTCCATTTAACAGCCATGCAGGAGTGTTTGGTCAATGCTAGTTATCATATTAGTTGCCATACATAATTGTGACTGTTACAAAGTCAGTTTTCACACAGCGAAGCTTGTGCCTTCGGTATATTTTTCTTTTAAATATTGGTCCTACATCTATGACTAATGGGCCAATTAGCCGTTTGGCTGCACAGAAGTGTGAGCTTGTGAAGCTGGGGATCAGCTGATGATCTCATACTAATAATAAATTAGGTCATTGCTTGGCCTTTTTCCCCTTTTGACAGCTTTCATCAGCCAAGCCATTTGTTAGGCGCCCTCACACAAGATCATTTAACTTGGGCATGCCTTTGTCATGAGGGCATCTCTGAGCCTGCCATCATGTGGATGTCACAAAATTAACCAATTACCTGTGTTTGATAATATGTCGACTATAGTTAGCCTCGCGGCTCATTTACAAATGGGGCAAGGTGTAGAAAAACAGGAGCAAAGTAGCACCTCACCTGCCCATTGTAAGGAGCGACTCTTTAGCATGGGAACAAAAAGGGTTGTATCTTGTCCCTTACCTGAGTATTCAATATAGACAGACTGGGGCGGTGGGACACCAGTAAAAAGCCAGGTGGGCCCAGCCGATACAGACCCACTCCTCTCCAAAAACTAAGTCATTTCTCTGTAACCTCCCCCTGAACGCGGACACAGCTTAGAAGTATTGGGGCCCCAGACACCCCAGTATGATGCTGCGCTCACAGGCCCTAAAAATGGTAACTTTCTATGGCATCTTACAGCTCCTCTGTCATTTGCAAGAACCCTCAGTAGGAGTATCTGTATGGCATCATACATAGAGTGCAATTTGATAATAATAGTTTGTAAATGAGCCTTTATAACTTAAATTGGGTGATTGATCTACTGTCAACCCACCAATGATTTCCTGATAAGTTACTACAGGTATGAGACCTGTCATGCAGAAAGTTCTAGACCTGGGGTTTTCAGGATAAAGGGTTTTCTTTCATTTGGATCTCTATACCATAAGTCGACTAAAAATGTATTTAAACATTAATTAAACCCAATAGGCTGGTTTTGCTTCCAATAATGATTAATTATATCTTAGTTTGGATCAAGTACCAGGTACTGTTTTATTATTATAGAGAAAAAGGGAATCATTAATTTATTTGATTAAAATGGAGTATGGGAGATAACTTTCCTGTAATTGGGATAAAGGGTTTCTAGATAACGGACCCCATACTTGTATAGCATTGCTCAAATTACAGCCATACATCGAACTGGTATGTTTAGCTTGGTTTGTTCCTATATCACATACTCAAGTTTAATGTTATTGTGTGTTGCCTGCTTCATTTTAGGAAACTCATGGCTCTTTTTCCAGCTGTAGTTTTCCTTCTCTGGGCCAGTACTGCATCACAAGCACATGGAAACAAACCCAACTTTGTATTGTTGATGGCGGATGATCTTGGAATCGGAGAAGTCGGTTGCTATGGAAATAACACTTTAAGGTAAATTGTTGATAAAATAATTGCAGTGAATTGCAGGGTTTTTTTTTAAACTGTATTTGCTTGCTATGATTTATGGGATTTAGATGTGGAGAACGGGGAGGGGGTGAAGCCTGGTGACTGAATGATAATAGATTCAGATATTTTAGGACTTTGAGGAATACAGGGGAATCCAAATAAAGATGCATTCTGTCTATGGAGGATTTTTAGTTCTGTTGGTGGAGGAATACAGTATAACAGGGCACAGGGCAGTTGGGAAGAGGTACAGTATGATTTGAAGTAGCTAAATCCCATATCATGAGACATAAATGGACTCCACGTACGACACAGGGGAGTATTGCCACTTGAATTGCCAGCAGCTCAATACAATGTCCTTTAATAAATGTGATTGTTTTTCAGGACTCCAAACATCGACAGACTGGCGAGGGAAGGGGTTAAACTTACACATCACATAGCGGCATCTTCTCTATGTACACCAAGCAGGGCAGCGTTTTTGACTGGACGATACCCTATCAGATCTGGTATTAAAATCTCAAATTCAATGAATATTTCAATAATTCAAGGGTACAGGCAAGTTATTCATTTCTGGTTCTGTTAAAGCAGAAACCCCACAAATAGATAAGTCTGTAGAAACAATTCTTACCTGCAACATGCACATTGAATATGCACTCGTATAATTCTTTATATCAATCCTGTAAAATAGAAAAAACAAAGGAGTAGAATTGTCAGTGCGTTTCCTTCATCCTCTGCCCCATATACAATATTTGTGCCCTCTGAACTCTAAAACACAAACACAATAAACGCCCTACTGATTTGGGAAATGATTTGCCAGAATGAGGGAGATAATAAGCATAGGTCCCATGCTCTTAGGGTTTCTGCCTTCAAATAGAATCTGATTCCATATGTAGTACAAGCGACCTGCGTTTTGTACAAATATATACATGTAGGATTGATCTAACTTTCTGACAGGGCCCAGGGGAAAATACTCTGCATTGGGTCCCATTATGTATAATACAGATTGCATCACTACAGCTGTCAGGGAATACTGGGAATTGTAGTTCACCCACAGCTGGAGGCTGCATGTTAAGTATTGCTTATGTTATTGAACAATTGCAGCCTCTTCACAGAAAAAAAAATAAATAAATCTCAGAGGCCTATTTATCAAAGTCCGAATTGATCTCAATATTTTCTAAAAAGTACTACGTTCATGTGAATTTTTCAGATTTTCCACTCGAAATCTCTGTTTTTAGCCTGAAAACCACTAAATCTTCAGACAATTGCACGAAACCAGTGCAGATCAAAATATTTTTGACTTATCTGCAACCTCGGCAGATCTGAGATGGCAGATTTTTGCATTTGGACTTTTTCCATCCTCAGAGGGTATAATAAAAAATTGTGTTTTATTCCCACTAAAAATTCGGATTTTATCATGGAAAAAAAAACGTTTTTTTATTTTCTGTTTTTTTTGGCATTCAGAGTTTAGTAAGTAACCCCCTCTGTTTCACAATGGAGTCTCCTCACTGCCTAACAGCATGTTTGTGGTTCCCTGCATATATCAGGGCCGGAATCCTCTCTAAAGCCACAGTCCTTCCTAAGGCTAATGCCACGATGGGCTGAAACTCACTGCCTGCACCCAGATCCATTGCATCGGCTTGGGTGCAGGCACACATGATGGACTTTTTCCAACAGCCATTGAGACTTACTTGGCTTGATCTGTTTATACTTTACAGTAATTAGTTTTATTTGTTTTTGGAAGTCACTGTAACGTCTAAAACATGGGGTCAATCCATAATAAAGGGCAGTTCCAGCGCCTACAGCAATATGGACCCAGTTTTTTTGTCAGGCAGTTTGGCTGATACACCATACTTCTTGGGTAGCCAGTTGTGACCGATCATACAAGTGGATTGCAAATGGTCTTTCCAGACTTACATTTCGGCTGCTTTCTCATTGGATAAATGGCACATCAACAATGTTAGCGAAAAGCAAATTACTATGTCATTCTCCAGCCTGATACTCCCTCTCTTGGGCCCCCCGCCAGAAGGGGTTTAGAAAATGCTGTATCCTACTACAGTATCAGACAGGGCACTTTTGTGGGGTGCAAGACTGCCCTTATTAGCTGGTCTCAATATCTCTCACTTCTATGACTAACAACAGTGAGTGCTGTGCTACTTTACAGATATTGACTTGCCTCTTTCATCTGCTCCTTGGCTTGTTACTGAGACAGTTGTTTTAAACCCTGACAGCACTGTCTGATATTCAACTGCCCAAAAGAGTCCTGACCTTTTTCTTCATACCCCTATATGAAGAATATCCCCTTTAGGTTTTTCTCTGTGCCTTGAACTGTCTAAAGGGAAATCCTAACGAGAGAACACTACCATCTAGTGGCAGAAAATAGGTTACTACAATAACAAGATATACAGATTATATAATATAAGAGCTTTTAATATTACACACAGATGATCTCCCCATCACAGGGGAATGCAGGAAGGAACACCGCCCAATCTATTCTATAAGTTCGTACTCATTTGAGTGCAGGTAACGGGATCTAATGTAGTACATGTACGGGAACTGTTATCCAGAATGCTTGGGACCTAGGGTTTTCAGGATAAGTGAGCCTACCATAATTTGGATGCTTTAAGTCTACAAAAAAAATAATTTTACAATAAATTAAACCCAATAGGCTTGGTTTCCAATAAGGATTCATTATATCTTACTTGTGATCAAGTACAAAGAGCTGTTTTATTATTAGAGAGAAAAAGGAAATCATTTCTAAAAATTTTAATTATCTCATTAAAATGGAGTTTATGGGAGATGGCCTTCCCATAATTCAGAGCTTTCGGAATAATGGGTTTCTGGGTAACGGATCCCATAGCTGTACTTCAAGTTTGGCATCTGTGTAACATTCTCCAGTAGCATGTTTCTGCATGTTGACTGTCTCCAATGCTTCCCATAACCTTTAAAGCGCAAATACAAGCATGAGTGCTTTGGGATACACCTCAGTTTCCCTTTAGAAAAGGTATTTATCAAGATATTCTGCAAAATACAAAACAGACTAAAACACTACATAATTAGGTGAGCACAAACATAGAGATAACATCTATTGTTATGTTACCGTACACACTGTATTCCGCATTGGGAAAACCGGTGGGACATTATTCCTGGTGCAAGATTTCCCAGCTGTCATTCCGTGAGTTAAATACAGTCAGTGATACAATACTCCGACCAGGGCTGTCAAACCCACCGTGTAAAGTGCAGCTGTTGTGCTGCTCGGAATCCTGTTACTTGGACAGCTGAAATAACATAATAACATTATTATTACTATTTTTTCACTTGAGGGAGAAGATTGATTTGTGGCATTATATACAAAGGGTTGGGAGGAGAGGAATTTACAACAAAAATGCAGACAAAAACAAGTTGAAAATTTTGGTACTGGGTCTAGCAGTGCTGAGTGGCACATTTTCCCTTATGTAAATTGTACCAGTTAAATTGACAGTGCTTGGGACCCCATGTGCATAAGAGTTTGTTGGGAATGTATGGAAAAGTCACCCACCTCCGAAGTGTTAGCGGTATCTCTGTATAGTTGTTGAACAGCCTTATTGTTCAGAGCCCCGGATTTATATTTCCGGCACCCCTAGGCTGGCCGCTGTGTGTCTGTCTGCCCCCCTGCCCACCCCAGGCCTGATTGTTCATGCCAATCTGCAGGGCAATGAGGTTGTAGTGCTTTGCCACCTCTATAACTGCAAAAGATCAATTTGTTGGTCCAAATAAACCAATAAATTGATATTCTGCTGCCACCTTTATGCATGGCCAAAAGTATGTGAATGCCCAGAGTCGGGCCAGACGTCCTAGGCAATCTGGCCAGTTGCAGCGCCGGCTGGGCTCGCATATTTGTGCTCATGCGCAAAAGCGCAAATAGACTGGGAAATAGCACAGTCTGGGAGAGAGGGGACCGGACATGGGGTAGGAAGCATAGAAGGTATGTGCCTGGCACCCTCCCCAGCTTTGCGCCCTAGGCATGTGCCTACCCCAAGTTCCCGCCCTGTGGATGCCCCATATAAAAAATTGGAATCAGTCATTTAAGTCATACCTGTCATCAGGGCCACCATTAGAAATCACAGGGCCCGGTACAAAAAATGTTCTGAACCCCGCCCACCCCAGATCCCGCCCACCTTACACCACAATTAAAAGACCACACAGACATCAGCGCTAAAATGGTACCCTCTGTGTCCCCCTGATGGTGGCCCTGCCTGTCATTGCCAACACAGATACCTTTGCATCATTCAAGGGTAGTTTTGAGAATTCTATGTTTATCTGCAACAACACCGTAGTGGAAGCCCCATCCTGGAGTGTAAGAACTTGATAGACCTGCAGCAGCACTGTCTTGCAATGCCCATGTGAACCACCTTGATGCATCGCCAAAAGTATGTGAACACCCATATAATAAAATGGAATTGACCATACGCACTATTGCCAATGCAGGTGCCAGTGCATCTTTCCAGGGTGTTTTTGAGAATTCAGTGTTTCCTACTCTGCAACAACACCTTAGGGGAGGCCTATCTTGGAGTGGAAGAACTAGACAGACTTGTGGCAGTGAATTCAGATGTGAGCTTGATCCCTAGGAAGGAAATTCCACCAGCAAGGTTCCAATATCTAGTGCAAATTCTTCCCCAGAAGGATAGTGGCTTTTTTTAGCAGCAAAGATACAACCAGCTTCTTATTAATATTTACATGTTGGACAGGCAACGGTCCACACGCTTTTAACCATACAGCAGAGTCAGACTGAGCCGGGGGGACACCAGGGGAAAACCCAGTGGCCCCCAGGCCTCATGGGCCCCACCAACCCAGTCCGATCACCACCTGCCCTCTGCCATCACTCCACCGTCACTCCACAGCTGCCCTCGGTGGGTAGGGGCAATGTTCAGTGTCTATGCAAACCATTTAGAGTTATATCTTGTTTTTTGTATGTTCCCCTCGCGTAGGAATGACTGGACATGATGGGGGATATTTAGTTCTGATGTGGTCCGCTGTGTCTGGGGGCCTCCCAACAAATGAAACAACATTTGCCAAAATACTGCAGGAGCAAGGCTACACAACTGGGATCATAGGTTTGTTTTTAATTCATACAAGTTATATACTGTATATCATAATTAATTATATATGAATTTACTGGTACATACTGTTTGTTTGCTTGTGTTTTTCTATATTTGTATTTCCTATTTAGGAGATGTAAATAAGTTAAAGGGAGTGTTCACCCTTCAGTTAACTTTTAGTATGATGTATGTAGAGAGAGAGATTCTGAGACAACTTGCCATTGGTTTTAATTTTTTATGATTTGTGGTTTTCTTGTTGCTAGGGTTCAAATTACCCTAGTAACCATGAATTACTTTGAGACTGGAATATGCATAGGAGAGGGTCTGAATAGAAATGTAGGTAATAAAATATAGCAATAACAATACATGTGTAGGGTTACAGTACATTTTTAGAAGGGGAAATATTTAGAAGCTGGAAAGATTTACAAGAAGAAGGTAAATAGTTGAAAAACTATAAAAAAATAAATAGTAAAGATCAAATGAAAAATTGCTTAAAATTGGCCATTCTATAACCACCCCTTTAACTTCCCATTCTGTGCAGGAAGTCTCATGGTGGGAACATGTGCCATGTGTGTGGGAGTTGTTCCAGTTGGTCAAGGGTAATATATATTGTATAAAGTACCCCCTCTTGTAAAATATAAGGATATTGTAAGTTACTGAGGAGTTTCATGACCATATAAAAACACGAGGCCATGGAACTCCGAGGTAACTTATAATATCCTCATATTTTGCAACTGGGGGTACTTTATTTATTATAATACACAAGTTTCAGTGAGTCATGTGACAGAAATGACATCAGAACTCACCGTTTATAACTGATGACATCAGAACTCACCGTTTATAAGGATATAATTTACAAGATATTCATGGCTTTTGTGTATTATAGGTATTTTCTAGTTCCATAGTTTGTAAAATAGGGAAAGAAACCAAAGTATTTCTCAATGGACTCCACTATAAGCTGAAGGGCCTGAAGAAAAGTGTAGAACAGTAAACTTACTGAAAGTTGGGGAACAGGAACCCCATGAATAAGGCTTTAGAAAGTAACAATCCAGCTCCTGTAAAGATTGTGAGACATATTGAGATTCAATCGCCTATGGATAAAATATTGTGAGTTTGGTCTTTCCTGCTAGTGTACAGTGAATGTAATTAAATGTCTTGATGAAGAAGCAGTTGATTTTGTCGCAAGAAACCCATATCACTTTCAAGCAGGTATCTCAAAGACACTATGAACAATTACAGATTTGCAATGCAACAAACTGTGTGGGGAGCAGTATTCCATCATAAAAGGCAAACAATTTATTGGTTTATTTGTTCTTTTTTTTGTAAATTAGTATTCTGTTTCTCTTTTATTACATATGGTCAGAGTATCGTCTTCTACTTCTTCTTCTTCTCTTTCCAGCTTTCAAATGGGAGTCACTTAAAAACAAATGCTCCATAAGGCTACGCATTTATTGTTATTGTAACTTTTTATTAATTGTCTTTCTATTCACACCAAAACGAATTGCTACATCAAATTAAAAGTTAAAAAATGAGCAACTAACTTTAAAAACATGGTGCTCTCGGATTTCAAAAAAAGTGAATGTCCTTTTATTTTCTGTTATTACAAATATACTCAAATATCAGGAAATGTTTGTATTTTGGTGCACATATTGTTTCACTGAAGACAAAGTGGCAGATCGCTATGGTGAGTAACCTATGCTCATGAATTCTATGTTGATTTTCAAGTGATCTAAAATCTAAACCTACTTGTAGTTATGGTATACACACATAGTAATGGTTAAAAAAAGACACAGATCCATCAAGTGCAACCTTAAGTCTATATATAACCGGCCTAACTTCCAGTTGATCCAAAGAAAGGCAAAAAAACCCAATTTGAAGCCGCCAATTTGCCTCAGAGGGGGAAACAAAAATCCTTTGTGACTCCAAAATGGTATATATTCCATTCGACTGGCCTAACTTTCAATATCCCTCAAAGCAATGCACTTGACCCTGTTAGACTTTTTACTCAATAGCGGGCCCCCATACAACTGCAAAAACTGCAGCAAAAACATTGCTCTAGTGGCTTTATGGTTTTTTGTTAATATTGGACGATAATTGTTTATTTTTTTGATCAGGAAAATGGCACCTTGGAGTCAACTGTAGATCCAGGGATGACTTTTGCCATCATCCACTCAACCATGGATTTGATTATTATTATGGCCTACTCTATACACTGATCAATGACTGCCAAGCCTCCATGCCAACTGAGATCCATGTGGCCTTTCGGGCACAACTGCTATTTTATGCGCAGCTATTTGCCGTGACTCTGCTCACTGCTATGGTTTCTAAGCGAATGGGATTTCTTACAGTTTCCTGGAAAGTTCTTGTCATTTTTGCCTCCGTCGGTATTATATACTTTGCCTACTGGCATGTGGCCTATGAGTTCTTAAGGTACTGGAACTGCTTCTTGATGAGGGACTTTGAAATCACTGAACAGCCAATGGACCTGGAAACAACAGCTGGGAAGATGGTTAATGAAGCAAAGTCATTTATCAGAAGGTAAAACGGCATTGACAGATGTTGATTTGTGTAAATTGATAAAAAAAATCTTTTTATGTCTTCTTGTGTTTATCATCGAGCTTTTATATCTGTGCCGGAGGCAACGGGAGACTAAACAACATGCCCAAGTGCAGGAATATATAATACAGAACTGAATTAGAGTTCACTCTGGTGATTGATGGGGCCATTGAGATATGGTCTTTAAAGCAAACAAACATTTAAAGGGCTATAACACACAGGTCATTGTCATTGCTGTCAGAGCAAACCATGGTGGTAAAAACAGTCTCATTTTAGTGGTTTTGAAAGCTATTATAAGATCCAAACTGAAAAAGCATAAGTGGGAAAAGTCGGGAAAACCGTGACCATGAACTTGTCGCACAATAACTACGATTTTTTTCATAAAACCACTTATCAATGAAAGAATTTCCAGTTGTAAAAGGGACAGCTGCCATTGACTTCTGCGTGATAGCTGGAGAATTTTCGGATTAGGAATTGTTGCATAATAAATACCGGAAAACTTTTTTCCTCACAACTTTGTTGGATTTTTGTCGTCAAAAAGCCTGATCTGAAGAAAAAAGTCGAGGTTTAATAAATTGCTCGTTAATCACTGAAACTGAAAGGTAGGCACCCCTCAAAAATAGCAAAACCACCAGTTACTTATCCACACATAGATATATCTTAAATGAACCAGTGCCCAAATGTTCAAAGAAAGACAAGCAAAAATAATTAAATATAATGTAGTATTTCTCTAAAATATGGTAAGTGCACAGTAAAAAAAAAACTGAGGCTGTGTATAGGGATTCCCCGTTGGAGAGAGAATTGTTGGCCTTCCATCTTCACATTTTTTGTGGAGTAACACATAAAAAAAAGGCAACCCAATGCCCTGGCTTCCCCATTCAGCAGTTTGTATATACTGTACCGGTTTGCTAGTGTTCTCCCATTGTCACAACGTGCTTGTTGATGTGGGCACCTTCTGGTGACGTCACAGCCTCAATAGTTTTGTCTTTGCCGATTTTGGCCAATAGCACTATTGCTTAGTTAATCTACAAAAATGTGACTGTATTTTAACGTTTTTCTGAGATTTTAATAAGACACACACACCCATCTACATCCCTTCAGTTTTTTTTATCGTCTCTCTAAAAGATTGAATTGTTTTGTATCCACGGGCAACGTCCCTATAAAAATATTATTGTCTGACCCATGTATTTTATCTATCATGTTCCTGTTAGGAACAAAGAGGGTCCTTTTCTATTATTTGTATCTTTCCTGCAAATCCACTCTCCTCATTTTACTACTGAGAAGTTCAGAGGGAAGAGCAAGCATGGACTTTATGGGGATAACATTGAAGAAATGGATTGGATGATTGGTAAGATACATTAGTAACTGCAGTTTTACACGCCAACAAAATATTCAGGCAAGTACAGGTACAGGAACCTTTATCCAGAAACCCATTATCCAGAAAGCTCTGAAGAATGGGAAGACCATCTCCCATAGATTCCATTTTAATCAAATAATTATTTTTTTGTTTAATGATTTCTTTTTCTCTGTAATAATAAAACAGCACCTTGTACTTGATCCCAACTTAGATATAATTAACCCTTATTGGAAGTAAAACCAGCCTATTGGGTTTATTTAAAATGTACATGATTTTAGTAGACTTAAGGAATGAAGAACCAAATTACAGAAAGATCCACTATCCTGAAAACCCCTAGCATTCTGAATAACAGGTCCCATACCTGTACTTTGGCTCCTGAAAATAGACAATGGGTGTGTTTTAGGGACCTTAGATGATAAGCTCTGCTCAAATTAGTTATTCTAAGGTTCTCTTGGCATCAGATGATTCCTTGTGGTTCCACTGTGGGTGACTATAGCTGATCTTGAAACCTTTCCAGTTCTTCACGGAATGCTTTAAAAAAATATAATCATGAGATTGTTTTGTGTAATTTCAGGGGAAATAATTGGTGCTATAGATGAAGAAGGCTTGGTGAACAATACACTTACTTATTTTACTTCCGATCATGGAGCATATTTAGAAGGCTTGCATCCAGCAGGCAGAGGCTTTAATGGAATTTATAGAGGTAAGATCTGGACATATGAAAACTTTGCAGCTATATCTATTTTGGTACCATATATATATCAGTAAATGGGCAAACTAGGGTTGTTCTTACAATGTTTGGCATACACTGTACTAAAACTGTGTCTACATTAAATAAATGCCATTCAAGCATCTGCGGTCAATATATGTAGTCTCTAATTATAGTGATTTGTTTTGAACCCTGTTCTGTAGGGGGGAAAGGGATCGGAGGTTTAGAGGGAGGAATACGGGTACCAGGTATATTTCGATGGCCGGGTGTTTTCCCTGCAAATACCATTATTGATGAACCTACAAACCTCATGGATATATACGCCACAGTGATCAAACTTGGAGGAGGCAATTTACCAGAAGACAGGTATGTTCATGATAAATAAATATATGTTACATATTTCACCTGGATGGAGCTTGTTTGTAACCTTTTTTGTAAAAAATAAAAACTAACCTGGCTGCAAGCAGTGTATTGTCAATGTCAAATCTGTATTTGACACAATGCATTTTAGTGAAAATTACACCAGTTCACCAGTTCATTTTTAGTATGACCTAGAGAGTGCTGTTCCGAGAAAATTTGCAAATGGGTTTACTGTGGTTTTTGAATTATTCAACTGGTCTCCAGTTTGGAATTTAGCAGCACTGGTGGTTATGGTACAATTTGCCCTGGCAACCAGCTAGCGCTTTGAATGAGAGAGTGGAATACCAATAGGAGAAGTTCTGAATAAAAAGAGAAGTCATTAAAAGTAACAATAACAATAAAATTGTAGCCTTGCACTGCAATAGATTTTTGGTTGCTGGGGTCAGCGACCACCATTTGAAAGCTGGAAAGAGCAAGTTCAAAACAATAGAGACTAGTTGAAAAGTTGCTAAGAATTGGCCATATTATAACATACTAAACTTTAACTTAAAGGTGATCTACCCCTTTCAGGACTACCAGGACTTAGGAGCAGCATCCTGTAAGTGCCCATGAAAAAGCACTATGGTTATGGAGCCCATCCTATGCAAGAAGTCTTCTGATAAGACCAGTGGTGTAACTACAGTGTTCTGGGCCCCCCTTCAAAAAATCTTTGGAGGAGCCTGCTACACTGCGATCCTGCACGCCCGCTCCCTGCCCTGCCCCGTATCTGCCCATTCCCCGCCTTGTATCTGCCTACTCCCCTACCCATGCCTGTTCATTCCCCACCCCATGCCCACCTAATTCCCGGTCCACACCGGAGTCTCCTGGCCGCCTCCTCCCCCCCTCCCCACAGCAAGTAAGAGAGCGGCTGGTAGGGGTATTCTTTTCAGCTATATTCCCCTGGTCTGCACACAATTGCAGGGTCTGCTTCCTCTATAGTTACGCCACTGCATAAAACTACTTTGTGCTTATGTAGGTTTTTTACAAACAAAATAAAAAAAATATTTGAGAATTCAGTCATTTCTAGCAGAAGCGAAGATAAAAGCAAACAAGGTGGGCCTTTTTTTTTTTTTTTTTTTTTTTATCTTTACCTCTAAAATTCTAATCTCATCAAACAAACTGCAGTTTTAGGTCAATCTAATCACTAACCTTGGACTCCAGGCAACCAACTTTTAGGTTCTAATATATTCCATGCACAACCTAGGCCTGTGCATGCATATGGCAAATCAGTGTTGGATGCCTAAAAAATTGGCAGCCCTGGTGCAATTGCCTTTTCTTGTCCTTTACATACAGTAAACTGCATGTACTTGGTAGGGAATCCCTGCTTTTGGGTGTATTGCACTTTTTTGTACACTAGGTTAATAATTGGCTATAATTAACTAATCTGAGAGCATATGTTGTATGGAATCTAACTTTCATAACTGCAATTAAAAATATCACCAAACTGGATTTTTTCTTAGAAAGTATGGTGGGATCAGTGTTATGCTCCATTTAAAGGTGTTGTAACCCTATTTAAACTGTGCCCCCTTCTAGCCCATTAAAGTAGGTGACCCAAACTTTACAGATGCAAGAATATTCACCATTGAGAATCCTCATGCAGAGAATTGTGCCCATTTTGGCTGCACAAGATTAAATAACAATTACCTCCACGTATGACCTTGAAATCATATTTGATATATATTATTATAGAATTAAATTTGCTTTCATTATGCATATTTTTTATATTTTGATTAACAACCCTTCTACTGTCGTATGACTAGACAAATGAATGCAAGAAGTATAAATTGATGTGCCAAGTTTGAATTGACTTAATGCAGCAAATTTCTGACACTGTATCCAAAGTCTTTGCCAAATCCAAGTACAGCATATATACATGTAATAAAGTAATCAAAGGTACAAAGATTGCATTAAATGCAGTAACCCATGGCCAATCCTAGTGTAATACCTACATAGAAGTAACACATTCTTGGCAGGAGCATTCTACTGAGGGTTTGTTTTATGTGATAAGCACTTATAGATTTATAAAATTTTGGGAACCATTTTAGCTCTTTTGTGTTATTTATTCTATAATGAAGAAGGGGTTCATGGTTTACATATTTAGCATGAACTAATTTAGTCATTTTAATCATATTAGGATAATTGACGGCAAAGATCTGATGCCTCTGCTGCAAGGAGTCGATTCTGTGTCATCTCATGACTTCATGTTTCATTACTGCACTGACCAACTGCATTCTGTCCGATGGTATCAAAAGAGCAGTAAGTATGTTTCATTGTAGTGGATGTTTCATACATCACAATGGTAAAGTATGCAATGTATATCTTGTTTTACAACTAATTTGTACATAACTGACAGACTAGAGGGGGATATAGCGGACATTCCAGAGGAAATATAGCGAAGCAAAATCCTATGTACAAGTTATTCTGAATTGAGAAAGCCAGTTGGAAGACTGGTGAAACGTCTTCAAGAAAAACATAGCAAGACCAGTTGATTTGACTTATTTCTATAGATATACCATGACCTGGATGACTGAGAATCTTCACAAACATAATTCACCAATAAGAAAAAAAAATATTTTGTAACTGTGGCTTCATTATATTACAGTGTCATTAAACATGGGGAGAGAGGACATACTTGCTGGGTGCTAGAAAATCTATTTCATGCTTTCAACTCCAGTTGCAGGAACAAAGAGCGGGGAGCCAGATTTACACCGATTAGACAGTATTCTAATTGGACAATTATTTGCATATTAATTAATTTGCTGGCTCATATAAGAACAAGGGAGTTATACTACTAGGCCACAGCTGACCCCTCACATTGAATACTGCATTCAGTTTTGAAGCCCAGCTCTACAGAAAGGTGATTTTTAATCTAATGTTTGAATTAACAAAGATTAAAAGGAAAGACTCCAAGAAAAATAGAGGTGATGAAATACATTCAGTGCAGGAGGGAATAATTACCAGTCATAGTAGGTGTTTAGAAACCGGGAACCACAATAGGTTAAAATAAATAAATATGACCATCTGCACCATTTCACTTTTGAGCTGGATCTTGTACTAATTGTTTAATTATGTTTCTGTGTCTTCACTCATTTAGAGATTCTATATGTTGTTATTTTTGTATTTCTATTTGATTCCAATGTGTGTTTCACTCCAAGATGAAACACACACACATGTTCAGTAAATGTAAGCCCTTCCCTTAGTGGATGGATTGTTCATAGAGTGCAAATGCAATAGCTACAACTCAGAATTTTGACCCATCTCAGACCCACCATTACAATGCACAAGACTCAGGTACAGTACTTTATTTTCAGTCCATCCATGATTTGGCAACCATCTGATCCTATTTCCATTCAAAATCGGGAGTCCATGTAGTTATTCAGCCAAGCCCAAGGGACTCGCCCCAGTTCAAAAAGGCAATCAACTACAAAAAATTTTATATCAAAAACGATATGTCCCAAGGCTTCTTCAAGTAAAAAATATTAATTTATTGTTATTCACATTAAAAAAGTAACTAGTACATACTACCCCCCATACCCCACCTTACGCGTTTCGCACCCTCCGGCGCTTAGTCATAGGTGTATCTTACCATCTGATCCTGGCTGCTGCATATTAAAGGTGCCTGCATTTCATCTTGGAGCAAACTACATCTTGAACTGGGGTACATAGCTAGACAATATATTTATTTCATATACATTTTCTATTATAGATCAAACAGTTTGGAAGGTCCATTACATGTCTCCAAAATTCTCTCCAGAAGGAGCCGGCGCCTGCTATGGAACAAAATTTTGCTCATGCTCTGGCAATGGCATCATACTCCACGATCCACCACTTCTTTATAATCTCTCTGGTGATCCCTCTGAGAAAAATCCTTTTCCACATGACGTGGGACCATACCGGGAAGTGGTACAAGAAATTGAGCAAGCTGTGGCAAATCATAAAATATCTTTACACCCAGTGCCTCAACAGTTGTACAGGTTCAACAATTTCTGGGACCCCAGGCTACAGCCTTGCTGTGGAACATTTCCACTATGTTGGTGTCACAAAGAATGAGCAACTCCAGAACTTTCTTTGTATGGGTCATCAAAGTATTCGGTTTAATTAAATAGTGTCCATATTTACAAAATGTTTTTCACTGGTGTTGAAGTACAACTGAGAGGTATACTGTATCTTACAAATTATTGTGTTGTGCTTTTTTGACAACTGACCATTCTGCAACAGAATTTAGCCTATAGAAACCGCTTGAACTGAGGTCTGTATGGTCTACTTTTATTCAATTTGTTAATTAATGACTTGGGACGGGGATTGCAGTTAATGTATCAGTTTTTTGTTCATGACACAAAACCATGTAGGATAATTCATTCCATTCAAGATGCGGGATCCTTGCAGCAGGATCTGGACTAGTTGTCAATCTGGGCACCTAAGTGGCAGATGAGATTCAATGTGAATAAATATAAAGTTATGCATTTGGAATTTAATAATTTGCAAGAAAATTATACCCTATATGGGGCTTAGTTAGGGAAGTCTTTAACGAAAATGACTTGGGGATCTGCATGTATCTGTAACAAGCAATGACAGGCAGCAAGGGATAGCAAGACAATTTTCTGCCATTTGATATTTCATTGATGAGGAGACCAGTGGTCCCAGACTTTTGTATGTTTTTAAAGTAAGAAAATTAATAAAACATTTCGGCTTTAAAAAAAGGGGTTTAGGAAAGTCCTACAACCCTTCTAAAAGACATTAAGTCCCCATCTAGAATATGCAGTGTGTTTTTAATCTCCAATTAATTCAGGAGACTAAGCTTATTATGGGTATAGAAGTTCTCCGTTATGAGAAAAGTTGGGACTGTTTTAAAAGGAAACATGATAACTATATATTAATACACAAGAGAACTGTACAATAAACTGTGGTGCTGTATTCACAAGTAAATCCTTTGAGCGGACATGATGGATTCCATTCGGCTTAGAAGGAAGGAAGTTTCAGACAAAGGACCAGATTCCATTCAGTGAGAATCACGTAAAAACTCATGGACAAGATTCGATTTGAGATGCAATTCAATTCAGAAAAACTTATCTCACTGTTTATCACACGAAAACTCTATTGAAGTCTATGGGACAAAATGAGAACTGAATTTGGAGAAAAGTTTTTTTTCTTTTTGAATTGAATCTCGTCCATGAGTTTTCACATGATAAATCATGAGATAAAATTAGATAAAAATAGACTCGTGTCTGATTGAGCTTCTTGATTACCTTTTATAGCAGTGGAAATAGAGTGAGGAGGCAGATGCATCACAGGATTACCAAGAAGTCCCCTGTCTCAGCCCTTGTATGTGTGCCTGGTCTGTGTGCTTGGCAATTTAGCATTCATTTGAGATGCCATGAGGTTTCGCTCTCTCTGCCATTCTTATTTTTGTAAGCTGACTGAACACATCAGGATAAAAACGGGCGTTCCTGCTTAGGTAGTCTCTCAGATATTAACAAACTATGTATATTTCACACATGGCTAATAATTTGCCCAGTCTAGAAATATTCTGTTTCTCCTTTGGGGGCAAATTCACTAAACGCCGAAGCGCCTAATGCCAGCGTGAATGCGCTAGCGTAGCGCATTTTCGTTAATTCACCAATTCACTAACGGATGCTGGCGTAAATTCCCTAGTGTTACTTCGCACCCTTACACCTGGCGAATTTGCGCAACGGACGTAACTACGCAAATTCACTGACGCGCTAATTATTCTGAACGCTACCTTTTACGCCAGACTTCTTTCGCCACCTCAGACCAGGCGAAGTGCAATAGAGTAGATAGGGATTGCTTCAAAAAAAGTTAAAAATGTTTCTAAGTCCCAAAAACCGCTGGCATTTTTTAATTTTTTATGGGTGATAGGCTGAAAAAGATCAACATTTTTTTTTGGGGCTCCCCTCCTTCTCCCCTACATTTCCTAACTCATGGCACCTTAACTATACAGTGGGCACATGTGTAGGGCAAAATTTAGTTGCTGTTTTGAAGGTTTCCCAGGCTTGTGTAGTTCTGCTACTTATACCTCCATTGTAACTTCAATTTGGCGCCGTATGCAAATTAACCATCGCTAGCGTAACTTTGATTTGCTTGGCGAATTAACGCTAGTGCAACTTCGCAACCTTACGCTTCCCCTGAGCGCAACTCCGGATTTTAGTGAATTTGCGTAGCGCTGGCGAAAATACGCCTGGCGAAGTGCGGCAAAGCGGACGCTGGCGCAACAACGATTCTTAGTGAATTTCCCACTTAAAGTCTGCGCTGTGTGAAGACTAATGTCCTTATTGCTTGCAAGTGATGAAAGTGGTTTACTGATGAAAGAGCTTTGAACTCTTGTTACTTTAAAGAAAATATGGTGGCCCAAACAAGTGGCACATGAGAAAGGAAGGAGTAAGGCTTTTGAAGAATTGTCTTACATCAATGACAAAGCTACAGAGTTCTGCACTGTATTAGAGAAGGCCTTGTCTATAAATCACATGGTAAGGTAATCTGAAAACAGATGGCGTCCTGCTTTTAGAACCTTTCCTGGTACTAGGAATATGTTGTGCAGGCCAGGTCAATAGCAGCGCTAGTCATTGAAGCAGCCATTCATCTCCATACATTTCTCCATTGAATTCCTAATCATACACACCTTAAGTGGTTGTTTAAATGTATCACTTCAAACCCTCCTTTAAGGTCCAAGGACAGGACAAACCTTGTGTATCAGTAATTCAGCTATGACAGATAAATGTTCAACCTAACTGACCTTTTGAATCTAGGAGAGTAAAGTGTTGTCTCCCCCAAATTATTATTAGTTGCATCAATGAAGCCTTTACATTCACTACTTAATGAGATAATATAAGGATAATGATGTCTTATGGAGCTCTTGTGACTTCTATGGGTCATAAAAATCACATCCTTTCCCCACTTGTCCAACTGAACAATATATAATATATATCGAGACAGACCATTTGTTATGGAAAAAAGACTCACATTAAAGTGCTGAACATTCTTTAATTGACTGTATTCCCATAGCAGGTACAGTTTTTCAGACTTTATAGTAACATCAGTTTTGATTAAAAAAAAAAATAACATTTCAGTCTTAAGGCAGATTATATGTGACAATGCTGTGATGTGAAAAATAAGAAATTCTATATAAATATATGAAAAAAAAAACTCCTTCGAAAAAGTACTCCAATTAAAAATACTCTGCTTATAATTCAGAAAATGGAAATAAAAGAAATTCAAGAACACGACCCCCACACCGACATGCCTAATTATGTTAGAGGCAATGGATAATAAAGACAGAAGATATTGCAAAACTAAATAGCTCTAATTTATTTGGATAGTTTGTATTAAAATATTACAAGGTCGTTAAGCATAATATAAAACCAAATAAAATGCTACGGCACAATAAATAATGCAGAGAGAAGGAAGGATGAACAGCCCAACAAAGGTAGAGAGTTACTGTAAAAATCTATCTAACTTTTTTTGGATGTTCTCAAAGGCATACTTTCCCATGTAGTCAATATGCCCTTGCTCCCACTTTCTGCGCTCATCTTCTGTTCTGGCCTCTTCTTCTGATTCGTGGATGGACAACTCCGAAGCAGAATGGGCAAGCTGGACCTTTATCAAAGCAAAGTTAAACATATTTTTAAAATAGTGTCCCATTCCCAATGGCTGGAAAGATTTTATTATTTTTAATGATCTTTTGTGCATCTCTTTGGCAGCATGAAAAACTATGACCTTTAGGTTAAGGGCACACCTGGCAAATTGGGGAGATTTAGTCGCCTGGCGACTAATCACCTATTATTTGGGGCGACTAATCTCCCCGAACGCCTTCCCTCTGTCTTGCGCCAGCTATAATGAGAAGTCACCTGCGGCATGGCACACGCTGAGCTTTGTATTCCGAAGTCGCCCGAAGTTTCCATGTAAAGCAACTTCAGAATATGAAGCGCCGCGTGTGTCATGCCGCGGGCGACTCTTCTTTATAGCCGGCGCAAGACATCAGGCGACTAAATCTCCCCGAATCGCCAGGTGTGCCCTTACCCTTACAGAAACATACTCCGTGCCAAATAATCTTTGACATTTATTTTCAATCAATTGTTTTTATTGAATTTTTAGATTTTGCCCATGGATTAAGAAACAACAAATGGCGGGGTATATAAAATGTCATTTCTCAAATAAGCGTCATGGTGATGCTTATTTGTCCATTGAGGTAAGGGGTAGGATTTGGGGGGAAAAGGGAAAAAATAAACACATTTTTAGCATGTAATCCACCATAACCAATATGGCAGATTACATGAGGTGATATTATATATACAGTAACTGACTATGGCTGCAAAAGAGATTCTAAATTATTTAACCATTGGATTTGCATAGGCTCAATAATTTAGATGAACGAACAACCAACACAGAAATCAAGAACAATCAAATGATAATGAGGGGTAAAATGGATCAAAAATTCAATTCTACTGATGCTGGAGCACAAAGTATGTAAATTATTTGAGAATCTACTCACAACTGTCTTTTATTACTTCTGAAACAGAATTATCCACAAGAAAACATTTCAGTTAAATAGGTTATACACCCCCCGTCTTTTGACAAAATTTTTTAAATTGAACTTAAGATTTGTAAAACTGAATCAAATTGAAACCGTGTATTAACACTTTTGTCTTGTAAATGAATTTGCAAAAACTTCAAACTCAAAAGCCTTCCCATGTAGACAATGTTATAAGACATTATTATTATTCTTCTTTATTATTCTATGTCGCACAAGTTGGGAATTCAAATCTGGTTGCTGGAGTCCCACATAACCTAGCAAACAGGCATTGTTCTTAATGAATTTAAAAAAAAATGAAATTATTTAATTATTTGAATTATTTAAAATAAAACTATTTTGTACACAAGTTAAAACACATTTTAAATTATTTTTTAAAAAAACCTACAGAGTTAATGTTCTCCCTTGTGACTACACAATAAAATGTAAATTTTAAGGGGTGGTTCATCTTTCACACAAATATTAGTATGCTATAGAATTGCCTATTAGCAACTTTTCAAATGGTCTGCATTTTCCAGTTTTTTATTATTTGCCTTTTTCTGACTCTTTCCAGCTTTCAAATGGGGTCCACTGACTCCGGGAGCCAAAAAACTTTTGCTCTGTGAAGCTATAACGTTATTATTATTGTTACATTTTATGACTTATCTTTCTTTTCAGGCCTCTTCTATTCAAATTCCAATCTCTCACTCACACCACTGCTTGGTTGCCTGGGTAATTTGGACCCTAGCAACCAGATAGTGGCTGCAATTGTAAACTGGAGAGCTGCTGAACAATCAAGCTAAATAACTAAAAAAATTGCAAATTGTCTCAAAATATCACTCTCTACATCATACTAAAAATTAATTTAAAGGTGATCAACCCATTTCACTTTAAGGGTCTGGCCACACGAGCAGATTCAGGGAGATTAGTCGCCCTAGCAACAAATCTCCTCTTCTTCGGGGCTATAAACACAGGTGACTGTTGACCTTAACCCTGGTGCGTGCAGTAGTCGGTTTCTTCCTTGTTGTGTACCTCCACCAAGGTACGTTTCAAACTGGAACAATATTATAGCGTAAGCAAGGAAAAACCTGGGAGGCAGAAGGTATCTGCTCAAGTGATTTTATTGGTATTTAACACTACATGTTTCGACTCTCCTGACAAAGAGCCAGGAGGCTCGAAACATGTAGTGTTAAATACCAATAAAACCACTTGAGCAGATACCTTCGGCCTCCCAGGTTTTTCCTTGCTTACGCTATAAGATTGTTCCTCTTCTTCGGGGCAACAATCTCCCCGAACTGCCTTACTCCTGCTCTTCGCCTGCTAAAATGAAAATCGCCTGGGGAAAGGCACACGCAGCGCTTAGTTTTCCTGAAGTTGCCTGAAGTTTCCTGAGGCAACTTCGGAAAACTAAGCATTGCGTGTGCCTTTCCCCCAGACGATTTTCATTTTGGAGGGCAGGGTGAAGGCAGTTCGGAGAGATTTTAGCTCCGAAGAAGAGATTTGTGGCTGGGGCAACTAATCTCCCCGAATCTGCCCGTGTGGCCAGATCCTAAAGGTGGCCATAGACGTAACAATTACGATCTTTCTTGGAAAAGATCTTTCCATGAAAGATCGTTCGTTTCAATAGACACGTGTAGAGCTGAATCGTCAGATATACAGGTAGATATACGGTAAGAAACAATAAAATTCTACCTGTATCTGACGATTCAGCACTAACAATGGCCGATGTTTGGGTCCCTTCAAAGGCACCCGATCAAAATTTTCCGTCCAGCCCGATCGACGAGCCGACCGATATCCAAGTCTTCTGCCGATATCGGTCGGCTCTTTTTCCACCATACACGCAACGAATTTTGGACGAAAATTTGTTTCGTACGATATTATCTGTGCGTCTATGGCCACCTTAAATCTCCTAAAAACTATAGATTAAAAAATAATAAAGTCTTAATACATTTTTAATGGTTTTATTGTCTACACTAGCTGCTGGAACAGGGTGAGCAAATGCAACCAATCAACACATAATTCAAAATAAAACCATAAACAGATGTTAAAATGCATCCACAGTATAATGTAAAGATCAGTATAATTAGCAGTCATGCAGGAGTGGTTAATTGAATTGTATTCATTGTTTTACATTTAATCAGGTGAGAGCCGCTGGTCTGGATGAGGGAATTATAAAGCAAATGATAAAATAAGAAGCGGATGGTAGTTTATAACTCAGCTATACTACCATTGGAACGTTGTCTTGAGTTACACAATCATTGTTCAGCTCACAAGGACGATCCAAGCCTTGACCTGGACCAGTGTAATCCAGACTGTGTTGTTCAGGGTTACTATCAGGTAGCTAGAAAAACAGTAAGATGCACAATGTCCACACATTTGGAAACAACCTATTTGGGAGAGGAGGATTGATTGTCCTTTAATAGAAATATTATGTAAGTTATGTCAAGATTTTTTTTTTTTTTGAAATGTAAAAAATTCATGATTTTTTTTCTGAAGGAAAAACACGTAGATCTAATTAGTATAGTAACAGTTGGGTGGATTAGGGAATTCAAAGGTCATTAAATGCTATCCAGCAAGCTGCCAACAGAGGAGCACATATTTATTCCCATCTGCCAGCGGCTGCACTCAGATCTGAACCATCAGGAGCAAAATTGGGTAGCGTGCTTGCTAGATCCTCTAATGCAATGGCAAATGTTGGAACGATAAGTCAAAACAAATAAGAATCCCCCGTACCAGAGGTAGAGCCCTTATTGAATATGTACTTATTCTAGGAAAAAAGGCTACAGAGACTCTAAGCACCCAAGTTCTCTTTGTCATAAGCCTAAAAAATGTTTTCCTCTCCAGCAACATAATGGGGGTTTATTTATCAAAGGTCGAGTTGATTTTTACCCGAGTCTTCGAGGGTACTCTAATTTTCAGGTAAAGAAATAACCTTTTTTTAAAGAGTTATTACACCCCGAAACTGGAAATAGTTAAATCCGTATATACTCCAGTGAAAACCTGACGGACATGTAGAAGAAGTCAATGGCAGATGTCCCTTAAACCTTTTGAAGATGTTTGTAGCCACTATGATGTTTGTTTTTTGGTGGGTTTTGCTCGAAAACTCGGAAATTCAAGCAATTAGAGGTTTTTTTTGACTTGATTAATTTAAGTTTTCAGGTTTTTCACCCAGAATTCACTGATTTGAGTTTTTTCCATTCAAGTATTTTCTTATATCAAAAAACATTTGAGTTGTGAGTTCATTCAAGGTATAAAAAAACCTCACCAACCTCTAAAACTCGACCTTTGATAAATAACCCCGACTTGTCTCTGCTGGCAATTCAAAAAGTAATTAATTACAGTTAGGCCCATAAATATTTGGACAGAGAGAACTTTTTTTCTAATTTTGGTTCTGTACATTACCACAATGAATTTTAAATGAAACAACTGAGATGCAATAGAACTGCAGACTTTCAGCTTTAATTCAGTGGGTTGAACAAAAAGATTGCATCACAATTTGAGGAACTAAAGGCTTTTTTAATACAATCACTTCATTTCAGGGCCCAAAAGTAACTGACTCAAAATTGACAATTAAAGGGATACTGTCATGGGAAAAAAAAAATTTCCAAAATGAATCAGTTAATAGTGCTGCTCCAGCAGAATTTTGCACTGAAATCCATTTCTCAAAAGAGAAAACAGATTTTTTTATATTCAGTTTTGTAATCTGACATGGGGCTAGACATATTGTCAATTTTCCAGCTGCCCCAAGTCATGTGATTTGTGCTCTGATAAACTTCAATCACTCTTTACTGCTATCCTGCAAGTTGGAGTGATATCACCCCCTCCATTTTCCCCCCAGCAGCCAAACAAAAGAACAATAGGAAGGTAACCAGATAGCAGCTCCCTAACACAAGATAACAGCTGCCTGGTAGATCTAAGAACAACACTCAATAGTAAAAACCCATGTCTCACTGAAACACATTCAGTTACATTGAGAAGGAAAAACAGCAGCCTGCCAGAAAGCATTTCTCTCCTAAAGTACAGGCACAAGTCACATGACCAGGGGCAGCTGGGAAATTGACAAAATGTCTAGCCCCATGTCAGATTTCAAAACTGAATATAAAAAAATCTGTTTGCTCTTTTGAGAAATGGATTTCAGTGCAGAATTCTGCTGGAGTAGCACTATTAACTGATGTGTTTTGAAAAAAACATGTTTTCCGATGACAGGATCCCTTTAACTCAAAGGCTATTTCATGGCCAGGTGTGGGCAATTCCTTTGTTGTGTCATTATCAATGAAGCAGATAAAAGACACACTGTCTGCTCAAATCCAGCTAAATGCAGTCAAATTGATTGGGAGGTGTTTCATAATGACCTAAAACATACATCCAAAGCAACCCAGGAGTTTATTAAAGTAAAGAAGTGGAATATTCTTGAATGGCCAAATCAGTCACCTGATCTGAGCCCAATTTCACTTGTTGAAGACTAAACTTCAGACAGAAAGGTCACAAACAAACATCAACTGAAAGCCACTGCAGTAAAGGCCTGGCAGAGCAGTAAAAAGGAGGAAACCCAGAATATGGTGATGTCCATGAGTTCAAGACTTCAGGCTGTCATTGCCAGCAAAGGGTTTTCAACTAAGTTTTAGACTAACATTTTATTTTCAGTTTTTTAATTTGTCCAATTACTTGTGAGCAGGGATGGGCGAATTTGACCCGTTTCGTTTCACCAAAAATTCGCCGCCAGCAAAATGTCGCAGACGCCCATTAAAGTCTATGGGCGTCAAAAAAAATTTGTCGCACGGCGAAATTATTTTGTCGCGTGTCTTTTTTTTTATGACGCACGTCTCCATACAAGTCTATGGGCGTCATTTTTTCGGCGAAACAAGGCGAAAAAATTCGCCCATCCCTACTTGTGAGCCCCTGAAATAAAGTGATTGTGTTAAAAAAAAAAACCTTTAGTTCCTCAAATAGTTATGAAATCTTTTTGTTCAACCGACTGAATTAAAGCTGAAAGTCTGCAGTTCAACTGGATCTGAGTTGTTTTATTTAAAATTCATTGTGGTAATTTACAGAACCAAAATTAGAAAGCCTAACTGTATGAGCCTTATAAACCTAACTGTATGTTACACTGCAATGTTATTACTGTGGATGCTTGTACATGCCCTTGTTTTAAGACTTTTGCCAATGGAACTTCAATTTCTTAAAATTCAGTTTTGAAATCTGACATGGGGCTAGACATATTGGCAGTCCCAGCTGCCCCCAGTCATGACTGGAGGCAGCTGGGAAACTGACAATATGTCTCGCCCCATGTCAGATTTCAAAACTGAATTTTAAGAAATTTTGAAAAATGGATTTCAGTGCAGAATTCTGCTGGAGCAGCACTAAAAAACATGTTTTCCCATGACAGCCTAATTCAGAGGCCTGGGATACTCAAACTAAATTTGGGAGCCCATGGCTGGATCTAGGGTGGTAACAATGGTAACAATGGTGTAATAACTTCCTTTGTAATAATCTATAAACAATGTAGTACTTTCAATACAATATGTATATTCCTTTAAATCACATTATGTCCTTTCCTAGAAACCTGTGTTTGTTTGTTTTCCCTGTGTTCAGCTTCCTTCCAAAAACATCCGTGCATGTTAATTGGTTGCTGGTGAAACTGACTCTGGTTTGTAGATGTCTATTCTTTGGAAGCAAGTACAATAATGGGGCAAGTTGAGAAGAGAAATGATTGGAATATCTCTAAAGTGATCATATTAAGCCTAGGGAGATTCAACACAGCTTCTCAGAAATAACATTGCTCTGATGTTCCTCCTATTTATAACTGACATTTGCAACTGCAAAGAGAAGAGCAGCACACACCATGCAAATATTAATGATCATATTAATCCTGGAATCTCACAGAAGACATTCTGAGCTGAGACATACGCACATACTTACAGACTGGTTGCAGGTTGGATTTCAGCTCTAACATGCATGTTTGCCCTGCTGCTCCTATAAATGAAACACTTACTGTATCTCCAGGGCTTTTTACAGGAGTCTCAACTGGGTTTTCATTTTTCACAAGAAGCTCAATTCTTCCAATTTGGTGCTGTTCACAAGAAGGCATATCAAAGTAGAGAAACCACATATGCTGCAGACATTTCATGCATTTATATGACTTTTATTGATTTGTGAAGGCAGAGAAATATAAGGCATAACAAGAAGATTACTTGTCAACAGAATTGTATTGTCTTCGTCTGATCTGAGTTTCGGCAGAATAAATGGATTAGAGAACTGGTCGAAGTGATTAATACAGGGAAAGATTTTCTAGCTTAAAGCTCTGGAAGCTCCTAAAGAGATTAACAGTAGTTAAAGCCATCCTTGCTTTTTGTATATGTGGTAAACCTATTCTATATTTGTCTTATGCCATCTAGAATAATATGCCTGAATGCCATAGACTGACAATAAGTACAAGGCTCCATTAGTTGGGGCCTGTTGGTGCTCCCTATGGGGTGTCCCAGTATTCCTCTCATGACTAGAGCACTGCTTGCGGCACTGTATTCATGAGAAATATGCAGGTCTTTGTGTTTCATTCTGATGTGCGGGGCAGGGTAGTGATGTGTGGGCTGACCCGAAACCCCCGAGTCGGATGGGTTTGGGACAACCCCGCACTCTTCTTTGTTGGCGGTGCCGGTTAAGGTTTTCTCCTGCTTTTCCCGCCCGTCTTTTATAGACGCTGCGCCTGCTTGGCCCACCTCTTTTGTGATGTCATCAGCGGGTGGCGCAGGTCTATAAAAGCAACCCAGAAGTCGGATGCCGGCATGGGCCAAAGTAGGGCGGGTTAGGGTCGGGGAAACACCAATCCGCATCAATAGGGCAGGGTGCATAATACAAAAAAATGACCGTTTGAGTCTTTTGCAATTAGCACAGTGCTCTTAGTATAGTAACTTATTTCACATCTTAGATTCATTACTACTGTTCATCCTTAAATGGCACAGCTTTGACTTTCAAGCTATTGCTTCTTCCCCGTAAGTAAAAAAAATAATAATAACATTTTTTGAATTTTAGTTAAAGGGGTTGTTCACCTTCCAAACACTTTTTTTCAGTTCAGTTGTTTTTAGATTGTTCCCAAGAAATGAAGACTTTTTCAACTACTTTCCATTATTTATTTTTTACCGTTTTTCCAAAATCTAAATTTAAAGTTGAATGTTCATGTCTCTGGTGTTTCAGTCTGGCAGCTCAGTAATTCAGGTGCAGATTCTGTTACAATTTTGCGACATTTAGTTGATACATTTCTCAGCAGCATCTCTCGAATATTAGCAACTATTGTATCAATTCTAAGAGCTGCCTGTAATGAAACCCAGAGATTCTGCTCAGCAGGGACAAAGATAAGAAATGTATCAACTAAATGTATCAATTTAGAACAGTTTACAGGGTCGGCGACCCCCCCAAGGACTGCTTCAGAAGGTGAAAAATGACACTTTACACTTCAATATTAGAAAAACGGTCACACATAGAAAATAGAAAGTCATTGGAAAAAGTCATTATTTCTGGTGATCTATCTGAAAACAACTAGTTGTTTGACGGTGAAACACCTCTTTAATAAAAAACAACGTGATTTAAGAATGTGAATTTCAATTTCAATCAGTAATACAGAAAAGTTAAACATTAACACAAACATATTTCAGAGAAAGCATTTTCTGTATTAGCAGCAGAATTACTGAGAAACCACGCGCACACTCAGGCCCTTCGTGGAATAATGCTGGTGCCCAGAACCTGAGGGAGACGGCACGCCCAATGGATCAAGGAAAGAGGACCTTTCTCTCTTTCCTTAGCAGCAGAATTGACACTAACAGAGACATAATTTCCCAATGGCAGGCAGTTTAGGGGGACTTTTGGTAAGGGGGAGGGTTTAGTTTTCCTTTAATAGATAAACGTTGGATTTATGGAAACCTTGATTGACAGTGAGGCTTGTGGCTCCACTGATGGGATGGACAGTGCCTCCTTGTGGTGCTATGCAAAAATGTAGTTAGTGCTATTTCAAACTGATGATTTCAGGCTCTCTGTGGCTCATTTAGTTTCACTTTTAATATATAAAAGAGTTATTTTATGGCCCAGATAATCATGGTGCACATCAGTGGCAACTCCACAAGGACATACATGAGTGTGGTAAAAAAACACAAAAATTTTGAAAATACAGTGCAATCCCCACTTTCAGGGGACCAGGAAGAAATTATGTAAAATCTGGGAAAATGTTCAAATCACACAATTGACTACGCGGATATATTTGTGTTAAAGTTTACTTACCTGTTGACTGTTTGCCCCTTCAGTTTCTTCTTGTTCTGTTAATAATGGCAGTATATCTGAAATATAGATTTCCCACCAAAGGACAAGATAGGAGAGGTGCTCATTTCCACTTAAAGATTCATCCTCAACAATCCATCTGGTCTGGGGGTTGTATTTGCAGTTCCAGGGCTTAGGTGTGCCCAGAAAATGAACCACCTTTGCCTCAGAGCCAAACCTTCATGGGAGACACAATTTCATATTCAGACGGAGTGTCACAAATATCACGTAAAGCAAAACACACACCATTAAAGGAGAAGGAAAGCTAACAAGGCAGTTTATTGTCAAGAGTGCAAGCTATAAGACTATATTTATACTTTAGAATGCTTTACCATACCTGAATAAACACCTCTAGAAGATATCTCTGTTTGTTTAGGATAGCAGCTGTCATATTAGCTTGGTGTGACATCCCTTCCTGCCCGAGTCTCTCCCTGCTCAATCATAGCTCTGGGTTCAGATTACAGCAGGGAAGGGAGGAGGGAGGGGGAGAGTTAGAGAGGAACAAACTGAGCATGCTCAAGCCCTAGCCCTGGAGGTTTATGCTAAAAACAGGAAGTCTGATACAGAAGCTCATGTGTATATAATAGAAGGAAATAAAAGCTGAGCAGCATTACTGGTGTATTTATATAGACCTTTCTGATAAAGCTTCATTCGTTTTAGCCTTTCCTTCTCCATTAAGTGAATACAGTGGAACTAAATATAATAAGCAAGGTCTGATATATGTATGCTGCCCCATAAGACATGTAAAGTCACATTGTGTACCATTTGAATATGCATCTGATTAGTACTTTACACCACTCGATTTAACTAATAAGTCACAGATTTTTGGAAACAGCAGGGCAAAACTTGTGTAAAATCAAGAAAAACATGATGTAATATCAGGGAAAAGCACCCACTGAAATGCATTATAAATTGGTGGGATCACAAAAAACAATGTCAAATGCAGGAGAAAAAAAAAATCAGTGTATGTAAAATTATGGTTTCACAGCCCATATAGGATATGATGTATGTGCTTAGTGATGACAAATCAAAGGGAGTTTCGTTTTCGAAACTCTCTTTGATTTGTCATCACTAAGCACATAAATCATATCCTATATGGGCTGTGAAACCATAATTTTACATACACTGTACTTGGTAGTCTAAATCAGAACTCCACGGGCATCTTCCGTCGGATCGACAAAACGCAGGAGACAAGTCGGATGAAGTCGCAGGCAGCAAAATCAAATTAGACTGAACGAAAAGTAGCAGGTAAGAACAACATGGTGTCAGCTGAAGACGCAGCTTTCTGCTTCACATACGACAGTCATGTCATTTCGGATGAAGTGTAGTTCTTAACTGCTACTCTACTTTCATTCCAATTAGACTTTGCTGCATGCGACTTATTCTAACTTGTCTCCTGCGTTTTGTCGTTCCGACGAAAGACGCACGTGTAGTTCAGCCCTTAATCAGAACTGCCAAACTCCTGGGCCTATAAACTAAAAGAAAGGTGGTGGGAACTGCAAACCAGTCAGCTGAGAGCTCGATCCACATTGGATCAATAGGATCTACTGATTAGCCCAACCAATATCAGAATGAGCTCCAAATTGCACATTCACAGGCCAATGATCTGTTAAAAATGTACCCATGCATAGTCAGCATAAGCGAGAGGATTCCCTGGTGTAGCCTGACTCTGCTAAAGTTTTTTTTTAATTTATAGTTATGATTGACAATATACAATTCTCTGTATAAAGTATTCCAGCTCTGCATTTATACATGTTGTAAGAGATGTGGTTGAAAAGGGCACGATTTCACCACTGGTGATGAGAAAACTCCAGGGAAAATATGTATGTTGCTGCAAGTGTGGCTGTATTTATTTTGACAGTTTAAGCTGGCCATAGACGCAAAGATCTGATCGTACGAATCGAGGATTCGTACGATTTTCGGACCGTGTGTGGAGAGTCCCGACATTTTTCGTCTGGCGGAGATCGCTCGTTTGGTCGATCGGACAGGTTAAAAGATTTCTGTCGGCTGCCGATAATATCTCTGCATGTATTGCCGATCGTACGATTTTCAGATGGATACTGTCAGCTTTTGTCGGACTTCACTTTCGTAAAATTGCTGTCAGGGGCAGAACATCGGCTGATCTGTTCTTTTGTACTTTATTTGATCGGAATGGTTAGTGGCAGGTCGGGAGATGGGGAAGTCCGATTCGTACGATTGGATCTTTGCGTCTATGGCCAGCTTTAGGAAAAGCTTAATAAATAGGTCCCTGGAGTGAATGAAGGAGAGCAGGGTGGGACCTCCATTACATACTCCATTTACGGTAAGGGCACACGGTCAGACTCGGGGGGGTTTAGTCGGCGACAAATCTCCTCTTCTTTGGGAGGGGGGCGATCTCCCCAAACTGCCTTCCCCTACCTTCCCGTCAGCTATAATGAAAAATCACTAGCAATTTCCTCATGAGGCAACTTCGGGCGACTTCGGAGAACTAAGCGCCGTGAGTGCCATCCCGCTGACGATTTTTCATTATAGCCGGCGGGAAGGCAGTTTGGGGAGATTCTCGCCCCGAAGAAGAGATTTGTCCCCGGGGCGACTAATCTCCCCAAATATGCCTGTGTGCCCTTACCCTTATGGTTTCTGCAGCTGCCTCACTAGAGGTAGTAATATAATCAGGCTGCAGGTTAGCTGCAGTTAAAAATATGTGTGGGGCTACACATCACTGCCCCTGGAGACCTCCGTGTGCTGGAGGGAAGGGTATGTGTGAGTAGCTGGGAAAAAATCCCCACTGTGTTTCCCCGCTGAGCTGAAGTGTTGGAGAGAGCTCCAAGTGGCTGGAGAGACGAACCGAAAACCCCTTCTAAGAGACTGTGTTAAGTGAGAGTCTAACAGAGCATTCTGGGACGTGCTTTGTACAACAATGTGGGTATTGGGACTGCTAATCCTATGTGAGGTAAGTGTACTGAATCTGTTGATTTTGTTTCTTATAAAAGCAAGCCAAGCTGCATTGAACTTTTAAAGGTGTTGTCAGACTCCAATCACAATGTATATACTGCATGTATGGAGCATAGGGATGCACTGAATCCTGAATTTCATGATTCAGCTGAATCCAAACCTTTTTCAGCAGGACCCAGCCAATTCCAAGTGCCTGGTTGAACCAAATCACATGATTAAAGGAGAAACAAACCCTTTACCAAAAACACCCTACCCACACCCCACATAGACCCCCCAGCCTAGCTGCTCCTAATGCCCCTAACTTTTTACCTACCCCTCAGTGCATAGTAACAGCATCGGCGTTCACCGCAGCTTTAGTAAGCTGAGACGGAGTCCGGCGAAGCGGCACATGCGCAGATGGGAGAAATTTACCGGTTTGAGACATCTGCGTATGCGGCGAAATGGACAGAGGGAATTGGACGGAAACTCAGATGCTGTGACTCTGCACCAAGGGGTAAGTAAAAAGTTAGGGGCATTTCCCCGGGGGGGGCAGCTAGGCTGGGTAGGAGGGTCTACATTGGGTGGGGGTAGGGTTTTTTTTGTAAAGGGTTTGTTTCTCCTTTAAGGGGATCCATTTTTTTTCCACATGCTGACGTGCGTGAGCTTTCTTTCCACCCTTGTGTTTGCTAATTAGTAAATGCTTATATGGATGGAATATGGATTCGGTGCATCACCCATACTAGCCGTTATATTTCTTCTGTCTGCTTCATTAGAAGGTTTATCAATGAAAACCACTGTAATATTAAGCAACACTTACTGTAGAAAAGCAGGTTTATATGTATAAACAGAACTAATGCTCAGGTTATAGATGAATGGTAGGTGCTTGCTGATGTCTGTTGTCGCCCAGTTACTGAAGAAGCTATTCAGTAGGCCTTGGTCACCTCCTTAAGGACAAATCAACAGAAAGAAAATGTAACTAAACCAAAGACAGGTCATTTCAATGTACAGCATGATATGGGTTATGGTGCATAATGTTCAGTGATCAGCAGTGTTATAAACCCCTTCTGGATGGCACAGATTGACTGATGAGAAAAGCTTTTAAAGCCTCTATGAGAGGAGTACAATGTATCAACATATTAAGCTGCCATACAGCAAAGCTCTGTAGCTATTATTATTATTTTGAAAATCTTTCTTTTATTTTTACGAGGGACATTTATTTCATATGAGGCTTGCTACACAGGAAACAGTAAAGCAAAGTTACAGCCAGGTATGAGCAGCATCAACTCGGATTAGACACTTGTTTTTTGATTATTTGATTCTTCTTGTTACCCTTTTTTCAGCTTTCAAATGGAGGTCGCTGACCCCGTCTAAAAACAAATATTCTGCAATACTGTAAACGTATCGTTATTGCTACTTTTTGTTACTCATCTTTCTATTCACTGCTCTCATATTCATATTCCAGTCTTTTATTTAAATCAATGCATGGTTGCCAGGGTAATATGGACCCTAGCAACCAGATTGTTGAAACCACAACCCAGCGACAAAACGCACGAGACAAGTCGGATGGAGTCGCACGCGTCAAGATATAATTGGACTGAATGAAAAGTCGGAAGTAACAACTACGCGATCCGACTGTCAGATCAAGACGCTGCTTTCTGCGTCCACATTTGATAGTCGTGTCGCTTCGGATGTAATGTAGTTTTTACCTGCGATTTTTCATTCAGTCCAATTAGAATTTTGCCGCCTGCGTCTCCATCCGACTTGTCACGTGCGTTTTGTCGCCGGGCGTAGATCCGACGAAAAACGCTCGTGGAGTTCTACCCTTACACTTACCATCAAAGCTGCCATGTATTTCCGCAAATTGTAGAAGTTTGTGAAATGTCTCCAGGCTTGGTCTAAAGACAAATACACCACTGTTGAAGCAATCTGGCCAGCCAGAATCAGGAGCAGCTGAAAACTCATCCCGATCAAACAGTTCGTCGATATTGCAAAGGACCTTGAAGTAGAACAGTTTCCAGTTTTAAATCTAAAACACAAATAATTGGCAAAGCAAACAAGTATCTTGAGTTTCAACACAGTTACAGGAACTAACTTTGAGAGAGTATAAACTTGGTAGGTTTTATTATAAAAAGGACCATTAAAAGAAACCTGGTGTTGATTTGCTTAAAGGAACAGTAACACCAAAAAATTTAAGTGTGTTAAAGGAATGACAATATACTGTACTGTTGCTCTGCACTGGTAAAATTAGTGTGTTTGCTTTAGAAACTCAACTATAGTTTATATAAACAAGCTGTTGTGTGGCCATGGGTGCAGTCATTTAAGCAAAGGTTACACTAAGGTTACACAGTAGATAACAGATAAGTTCTGAAGAATCCCCTTGTACATAGCTTAACTGTTATCTGCTGAGTATCCTGTGCCTTTTCTCCCTTTTTACAGCTTGAATGACTGCCTCCATAGCTACACAGCAGCTTGTTTATATAAACTATAGACACGTTTCTGAAGCAAAAATACCCGACATACCAGTGCAGCACAACAGTATATTATATAGTCTTTACTTTAAAAACTTAAATTTTTTGGTGTTATTGTTCCTTTAAAGGAGAACTAAAGTCTATCTAAAGAAGAAGGCTAGAAATGTTATGTGTTGGGCTTCTATACCAGCCCAAGGCAACCACAGCCCTTTAGCAGTAAAGATCTGTGTAGCCAAAGATGCCCCAGTAGCACCCCATTTGCTGTTTTGCTGATTCACTGCACACGCTCTGATTCACTGCACATGCTGAGTAGTAATTAATACAGATAATTACTACATGGCAGCACAGAAACCAATTAGCATCAGAATTTAATAATCAGCCCTGTAGCATCAGCTTATATTACAGGCCAACCTCATTTTCTGCTTGATAATTTGTGACTAGGGTTGCCACCCGGCTGGTATTTTACCGGCCTAGCCTGCCAAGGCTGGGGCGGTATTACAAATTTACTGGCAATGTAGTTGTCTGTAATTTGTAATACCCTTAAAAAAGCCCGTTGCCCACCCCCAATTCACTCAGAACTTCCTTTTTTTTTTCAGGCTTCTGGCCATCGCACGTGTTACTCTGCTTCGTTTTGTGGCACTGTGTGTGTCTCCACCCCTTTTTGCGGCACGGACCGCCCCCTTTTGTTTCTGTCCCCACCAGACGGAATTTTTTTTTAGAAAAGGTGGCAACCCTATTTGTGACGACCCCTAAGCTTAGCTTCTCAACAGCTGCTCAGAGCCCACTGAGCATGTGAGTGTCGAAGACACTTTCCGAGATGGTGACCCCCTGTGACAAGTTTGAAATCCTGGATCATTGCTGCTATTGACAAGCTGAAACTTTAGGCTGGTGCAATAAGTTCTGTATATAAAATGTGGCATTTTTAGCCATATTCATTTTTAGGGTTTAGTTCTTCTTTAAGGATACATCTTTGGTAGAGCATTTGTTATTTTAGAGCAGGTGCCTGAAGAAATCTGCACTAGGTCCCTAAATGAAACATGGCAATAGGGCTAACCTCTATGGTACCATACAAACTGGCCCTATGAGTGGCCACAATTCCTTGTGCTGCTGCTTTTCTAAATTTACTGTTCTGTTGAACTATGCACCGACTGATAGGATGCACTGATAATTTTACATTATCACAAACAAATATCATATTTATACAGAGGAATATGTGTCCCCCATATTTAGCATTGCTTATAAAAACTGCAATGAGTGTAGATCTACTTACAATTGTGTCAGCATCCATGTAAACACACTTGGTATACCGAGTAAGAGTCCAGCACTGAAATTTGGTGAAAGTGATTCCAAGTTCGGGTCTCTTCATCAAAGCCAAATGGACAGAGTCGGCACTATCTAAAATATCCACTTCGATGACTTCATCGAATATATTACTAAGGACGGCCCTGTAATAACAAACCAGAAGTGCGGCTGTCGATATCTGTCTAAATCCATTTACTGACTGATAAATATGCCCCGAGCTACACTGTTTTGGGATATCCCAAGTGCCTTTCTAGCTAGGCTGACTCCTCATGTCATAGTATATACAGTAGATGACTGGGAGGCAGTTTACACAGCTCATTTATTAGGATTAAGTCACTCTGAATTTGCCTGCAGAAGAAACATGTATCCTATAAATGAAGGGGTTGGCTGACCAAGTGCTGCACAACGGGCGTTGTTCCAATAGAGACACAAGCTCTAGAATTTACTAAGCCTGCCTCTCCAACGATTAGCAGCACCTCTACCCATACTAATGTTGTACACATGGGGGGTGCTAACTAAGTGAGCGACTTACACAACCCCACCTATTTAGGCCCCACTGACCCTTTGGGTTATGTGCTTCTAAGGGAGCGATCTATGTTGTATAACATTGCATGTAGTCTACTACCCCTATTACCACCATATTTATGACCGAATAGTGTTTAAACAGAGTGTTTTGGGGTGACCTTCACTGGCATACATTTAACACTTATCCGTACCACCAGCCCACTACCCAAAGTTAATCTGTCTCCCCAGTCCTAAAAATGTTTTTATTATTACTGGACTTTTTATCTTATTTATCAGTAATAAACGTTAAGCTTTAATGGTGTATAAATACGAGCATGTGGACATGCTTTGATGGGAGGGTGCAAATACATGGGTCCGTTCTTTCTCTTTCTTGTTCTGTTACAGTTTATATAAAAAAGCTACTGTGTAGCAATGAAGGCAATTAAAATAGGGCTAAACAGCACAGGTTAAATAGCAGATAACAGATAAGCTCTCTAAAACACCATTACAGTATACAGAGCTTATTCTAAACGTTTTTTCCTTCAAATTGCTTCACCCAAAGTTATATAGCAGCTTATTCATTTATTATTAAATAACTACACTCGTGTTTCTGAAGCAAACGCACCCGTTTTACCAGTGCAGGGCAAGAGTACATAATATTTTTTATAGGTAAATGTTATTGCTATGTATAGCCTGATAACTGGTGCTTATAAATGATACAAGAGGAAGCCTGTCTGTTGTATGAACGGGACAACCTACACATCTTTGTGAGTTGACCTTCAAACGAACGCCAAAAGAACACATTAGTAGTAGGGATGCACCGAATCCACTTTTTTGGATTCGGCCGAACCCCGAATCCGAACCCTAATTTGCATATGCCGAACCGAACCGAATCCGAACCCTAATTGCATATGCAAATTAGGGGTGGGAAGGGGAAAACATTTTTTACTTCCTTGTTTTCTGACAAAATCATGCAATTTCCCTCCCTGCCCCTAATTTGCATATGCAAATTAGGATTTGAATTCGGTTCGGCCGGGCAGAAGGATTCGGCCGAATCCGAATCCTGCTGAAAAAGGCCGAATCCTGGCCGAATCCCGAACCGAATCCTGGATTCGGTGCATCCCTAATTAGTAGTACAACGAATGGTTTACCTCATACGGCCGGTGACCTGTGATGTAATCATTACTACCAGTTGTCTAGTTGTTTTGTGATTCCGTAGAGATTTCCCCAGGACCAGGGCTCCTTGACAGTATATGTCATTTGTCCCCAGGGTGACAAACGCTTGGTCTGTAACTGAAAAATAAACAGGATTCATTTAAATAGGAAATACCCAGGTAACTGTATCACAATAAAATACGGACCATGGAAAGTTGTATGCCATATTAATACAGATAAGGGTTATTTGCATTGAGAAACCCTAGAGGGGCCAGCACGACACTTCTGCATCTTCTGATCTATGGGATTTTTTTTTTTTAAGCAGGTTACAGTGATTATTGGTGTAAACGTTAGAAGCACCAATCTAAATGGCGCACAGTTTTTGCATGCTGTAATTGGGCTTTATCTGTGGTGTGTGTGTGGATGAAGGCTACACTGGTTCCATGTGGTATTCAAAGCATGACCCCCCCCCCTGTAGTGTATTCAGTAGTAGCTTAACATTTTATATAACTGTTTCTGAAACTCCTACACACCCTATCACAGCACAGCATAGCCCTGCAGTATTAGAAAGTCAGCTTACTCTTTAAAGGGATACTGTCATGGGGAAAAATGTTTTTTTTTCAAAACACATCAGTTAATAGTGCTGCTCCAGCAGAATTCTGCATTGAAATCCATTTATCAAGAGAGCAAACAGATTTTTTTACATTTAATTTTGAAATCTGACATGGGGCTAGACATATTGTCAGTTTCCCAGCTGCCCCCAGTCATGTGACTTGTTCTCTGATAAACTTCAGTCACTCTTTATTGCTGTACTGCAAGTTGGAGTGATATCACCCCTCCCTACCCCCAGCAGCCAAACAACAGAACAATGGGTAGCCAGATAGCAGCTCCTTGGTAGATCTAAGAACAACACTCAATAGTAAAATCCAAGTCCTACTGCGACACATTCAGTTACATTGAGTAGGAGAAACAACAGCCTGCAAGAAAGCAGTTCCATCCTAAAGTGCTGGCTCTTTCTGAAAGCACATGACCAAGCAAAATAACCTGAGATGGCTGCCTACACACCGATATTACAACTAAAAAAAATACACTCGCTGGTTCAGGAATGAAATTTTATATTATAGAGTGAATTATTTGTAGGGATGCACCAAATCCACTATTTTGGATTCGGCTGAACCCCCGAATCCTTAGTGAGAGATTGGCCGAATACCGAACCAAATCCTAATTTGCATATTGAAAATTAGGGGTGGGAAGAGGAAAACTTTTTTTACTTCCTTGTTTTGTGATAAAAAATAATGCGACTTCCTTCCCCACCTCTAATTTGCATTTGCAAATTAGGATTCGGATTCGGTCGGGCAGAAGGATTTGGCCAAATCCGAATTCTGCTGAAAAAGGCTGAATCCTGGCCGAATCCCGAACTGAATCCTGGATTTGGTGCATCCCTAATTATTTGCAGTGTAAACAGTGTAATTTAGAAGTAAAAACTGCATCATAAAAATCATGATAGAATCCCTTTAAGCAACCACTTCCAGGCTAATAAAGTTCTCAGCACATATCGATTTTGCAAGGTGGACGACATTTGTGCCAAATGGACGGTCCCCTTGATGGGAATCTGGAAATAACTCCCAGTGTTATCACAAAGCCAAACAACTACCAAGGCATAAGCAAAATGCTTTATTGCAAAACACAAGAGAATGTGTGCCAGTTATTTGTACAGTAGGATAAAAGGGGTCAGTGAACCTTCTTGTTTGTAGGAAGCATCGCTTCACTTTCATCACAGAGAGGAACATGGCAGCAGCCGACATAAGCCACCTTGCTGTCTATGAACAGGGTGCCTGGCTATTTGATATACTGTAGCATGTGGGCAGCGCCAATGGAATCTCTGCCAATGTGGGTGGAAGATTTGGTTTCATATGTATTCTAAGCATCTTGGAATGGCCACTTGCTGTAGTGTTGCACAGTGAAGGTTAGAGCTGCTCATGTGATTGTAGCTAAGTCACTCTTTCTGACTCCTGAATTCTCTTTATCATTATACAGGTATGAGACCATTTATCCAGAATGCTCGAGACATGGGGTTTTCCAGAAAATGGATCTTTCCCTAATTTGAACCTCCATGCCTTAAGTCTACTATGCCTCCAATAAGGATTAACTGTATCTTAGTTGGGATCAAATACAAGCTACTGTTTTATTATTACAGAGAAAATCATTTTTAAAAAGGGGTGGTTCGCCTTTAAGTTAACTTTTACTATGTTACAGAATGGCCAGTTCTAGGAACCTTTTCAGTTGGTCTGCTTTATTTATTTATTTTTTATAGTTTTTTGAGTTGACTTCTTCTTCTGACTCTTTCCAGCTCTGAAATGGGAGTCACTGACCCCCATCTAAAAAAACAAATGCTCTGTAAGGCTACACATTTATTGTTATTGCTACTGTTATCACTCATCTTTCTATTCATATTCAAGTCTCTTCTTGAAATCATTGCATGGTTGCTAGGGTAATCGGGACCGTGGTAACCAGCTTGCTGAAATTGCAAACTGGAGAGCTGCTGAATAAAAAGCTAAATAACTCAAAAACCAAATTTAATAGAACAATGGAAACTAATTGCAAATTGTTTCAGAATATCCCTTTTAAAGGGTTGGTTCACCTTTAAGGTAACTTTTATTATGTTATAGAACGACCAATTCTAAGCAACTTTTCAATAGGTTTTCATTATTTATTTTTTATAGTTATTTGCCTTTTTCTTCTGACTCTTTTCAGCTTTCAAATGGGTGTCGCTGAATCCCTTCTAAAAAACAAATGCTACAAGGCTACACATGTTTTGTTATTGTTACTCTTTATTACTGATCCTTCTATTCAGGCCTCACTTATTCATATTCCAGTCTCTTATTCAAATCCACGCATGGTTGCTGGGGTAATTTGGACCCTAGTTACCAGATTGCCTAAGATGCAAATTGAAGAGCTGCTGAATAAAAAGCTAAATAGCTCAAAAAACACAAATCATAAAAAAATGAAAACAAAATGCAAAATGTCTTTGTCTCAGAATATCACTCTCTACATCATACTAAAAGTTATCTCAAAGGTGATGACAGGCTACTGCCCCAGGGCCTCCCTCCGGCCGCCGCTGCCGATCCAAAGTGCTGCAGGGGGCTAGTGCGCATGCGCGTGGTGCCGCGTTTGTGCGCTCGCGGCGCTACCTTTGTGCGCATGTGCAGATATTCTATTCTACCGCGACCAAATTGGGGGTCGCGCTGCCCCACTAAGTAGCGGATCTGGGCCGGAGGTGCCCACAAGAGCCCGGGGCCCACCGGGGGTTTTTCCCCGGTGTCCCGCCGGCCCAGTCCAACACTGGGTGATGACAACTGAGGCTATAGAATATGGCCTTCCCATAATTTGGAGCTTTGTGGGTAATGGGTTTCCGGATAATAGATCCTATACCTATGTATCACTACTCAACAGTAGAAAGTTGGTAAAAAAATGCAATTACAGTATAGCTTTCCCTTTTCTTATCTTTCTAGGGTTTAAACTATGGCAGGTGACTTTAAACTCATCATTTAACATAACTGAAGTTACCATAATCTAAATTAATATACCCTATTGGATGCAAATTTCTTTGGTGCACCTACAAAGTCACTGCTGTGTTTGATAATGAGTAAACAGCAGCCTCAGGTTTAGATACAAGTGGCAGGATTCGGAGGTGCGTAGGGTACGAGGGCACTTGGCAGACGTTGGAACTTACCCGGCATTGTGAAAAGTCAGCTGGCGTAGAAATTCCTTCCTTGTGTCTCGGGAGTCATCAATAAGGGAACTGACGGCAACAAGGATCTGAGAAATGAAAAACAGGACAGAAACTGACAGTTTGATGAGAATTCTGCATGATATGACAGCTGAATGAATATTTCTCATCTGGCCCTAATAGATTATGTACAGGATTATGTACAGGATGTATATCACTTGGCGTGGGACTTTGCAATGATCAGGATACCGTACGTAATAAGTAGGAAGCGCTGAGGGTGCAATACAACTCACACATATTCCCTATAGAATTGTGACACTGACTTATAAGGCCATGCATAACTGTAAGTGTGATTTGTATCTATATCCAGCTACTGGCAGACAGAGAAGGAGTGGGCTGCCATTCAGGTGCTGAAAGAATATAAATAAATGAATATGAAGAAGGAAGTTGTTTGTGCAAAGCCCTGGCACAGTTACCCTGCAGTTGCCCCTCCCCCTGCCCTGGAGATGCCCAGCCGCCCCGCACTACATATTCCCTCAGCAGCACTCACTGTATAGACAAGATGTGATTCTACTCTCTCTCACACTGACACACACACTGGATTAGTGACAGGGCACTGGCAGGATTCTATGGGTTTGTAGCAGCACACAAGGACCATGCAGAAATCCTGACAGAGAAATAAAAGGCCTTTACATTTCGTCCTCCAGGTGACCTCCCCCGCCGCGGCTATTGGCGCAGGGACACGGGGACACGAGCCGCACTGCAGGATCTCAGCCGGTAGCGCAGTAATCTGTGACGTCTCAGCTCGGAGCTGCCGGAGAGGGAGGAGGGGAGGGACCGAGTCAACATGGGAGGAAGAGAGAGGAGGAGTTGGAAGCCTCGGGGCGGAGCTGCACTTTGTAATACATTGCTGAGTACTGCTCTGTTTCCCACTGACTTTTATAGGAACCAGCGAAAGTTTGTTAGAGCTAGGGATCCTACCTACTGTGTGCCAGTGCCCCCCCCCCCCCCACACACACACAGCTTCTGTGCTATACACACTGTTCCAGTGCCACAAATTCACATCTTCAATGTCATATACAGTGTGCCAGGGCTATACAGTGTGTCTGTGCCATATATATTGTGCCAGGGCCATAAACAGTGTCCCAGTGTCATACACAGTGTGCCAGGGCTGTCTAATAAGTATAGAGATGGACTGCAGCTCACCGTTTAATTGCTTGATTGGTTATCCTGCGGGGTACCCTGTGTTGATCCCCCATACACAGTGTCTCAGTGTCATACACAGTGTGCCAGGGCTATACACCGTGTGGCAGGGTTATACACAGTGTTCCAGTGCCATATACAGTGTGCCAGGGCTATTCACAGTGTTCCAGGGCTATACACAGTGTTACAGGGCCTAAACAATGTCCCAGTGTCATACACAGTGTGCCAGGGCTATACACAGAGTTCCAGGGCTATACACAGTGTGCCAGGGTTATACAGAGTGCCCCAGTGCCATACACAGTGTTCCAGTGCCATACACAGTGTGCCAGGGCTATACACAGTGTGCCACGGTTATACAGAGTGCCCCAGTGCCATACACAGTGTCCCAGTGCCATACACAGTGTGCCAGGGCTATACACAATGTTCCAGTGCCATATACAGTGTGCCAGGGCTATACACAGTGTGCCAGGGTTATACAAAGTGTGCCAGTGCCATATACAGTGTGCCAGGGCTATACACAGTGTGCCAGGGTTATACACAGTGTCCCAGTGCCATACACAGTGTGCCAGGGCTATACACAATGTTCCAGTGCCATATACAGTGTGCCAGGGCTATACACAGTGTGCCAGGGTTATACAAAGTGTGCCAGTGCCATATACAGTGTGCCAGGGCTATACACAGTGTGCCAGGGTTATACACAGTGTCCCAGTGCCATATACAGTGTGCCAGGGCTATACACAGTGTGCCAGGGTTATACAAAGTGTTCCAGGGCCATAAACAGTGTGCCAGGGTTATACACAGTGTCCCAGTGCTATGCAGAGCGTCCCAGTGCCATATACAGTGTCCCAGTGCCATACACAGTGTGCCAGGGTTATACACAGCATTCCAGTTCTATACACTGCATCCCAGTGCCACCATGGCCCATGGCTATACATGGGCAAGATAAGACATATATCCATTTCCTTTATTAATGGAACTCTACCCTTAAAGTGGACCTGTCACCCAGACATAAAAAGCTGTATAATAAAAGTCCTTTACAAATTAAACATGAAATCCAAATTCATTTTTTTAGTAAAGCATTTGTAGCTTTTGTAAGATCATTTAATAATCTCAGCTGTCAATCAAATATTGTCTGCCCCTCCTCTATGCCAAGGGCATAGAGGCGGGTCAGACAATTACTTTCACTTTCCATTCAGCACTTCCTACATGTCACTGCTCTCCCCACATTCCCCCAGTTCTCTTAACCATTTAATTGTGTAACCCGGGCATGGGGATGGAAATCGGGTCTCCCATTCTGGTGCACAAACAAGATTCTGAGATGATACAAGGCTTGTCTTAATAAGTGTCCACAAAATGACTCCTGCCTGCTTACTATAATTATGAGTTCCCAGACTGAAGGAAACAAGATTCAAATAATTTATATATAGTGTAATTAAAGTTCATTTTTGCTTGAATAATGTGATAAAATAGGATTTGGAATTTTTTATTTGGGTGATGGGTCCCCTTTAATTATTATTCTTTGGTTACAGGACCAACTTTGTGCCCAACTTTACAGTGATTATACTTTAGTCATGTCAGTCCCTGTCCAAAGTTCTCTAAAAACATCTACATTTTCCAAAACCCTCCCCTTTAGTGGAAACTCCACCCCCTTGGTGGCAATCTGGGAAACCTGATTGGAGAGGGCCCTCATATGGGTAATTGCACATGAAGAGCTTAGTCACACACAATAAATCTGCTTTACCGCAGGCAACTAATCTCTAAAAAATGCTTTCCCACAGGCAATACTGTAAATTGTTGGTGTAAAAACATAAATGTTCAATTTTTTCCACCTGCAATACATCCGCTATAGGTGTACGCCAAGGGCTGGGAGTTGTAGTGAAATAAGAGAGTATTTTACCGTTAGTAACAGAACATTGTTAATGCCCTTTTGGTGTCAGTGTCCATCACCTCTTACTGAATTCAATGTGCTTGGAGCATTGTCCCCTCTGTCTCACACTCTATATACCAGTGCCTGTTGAACTTTTTTGGGGTGCATATTTTAGTAGCAGAAACGTCTTCAGAACTTGGTTTATGTACCCTATTTAATAGCTATTGTAATTGGTAGGAGAAACTAACTGTATTCTGTAGGTTCCTGGAAATTCATCCTAAACACTATAGAGACCCATATTTGAGCTCCAAACCACAGGTTTAATAACCACTGCTATATAGTATACTAAGGATGTCAGAACCCATCGCTTCTCACTGTAAATAATCACAGTTCCTAAATCTGAATTTAATATGCTTGAGGTACTACCCTTATTGTTTGCCATTTCACTCTGTAGAGGCTTAGTACCTACTGTCTATTATTATAAAGTACTGCCAGTGCCTCTCACTGAATTTTATCTGCTTGGCATGGCAGTACCCACTGCCTCTCACTATAAATATAAAGTGCTTGGGGTGCCCATTCCCAGTAGGGGTGCTTGCTTATAATATAGTATTTGACAGTTTTTATGTTTTTGTAGTGTTAGTATCCCACATATAATGTTGTTGAGATACAGCCTGTGAATATTTCGGAAAAAATGAGTTTTCCATGTTTTCCTTAAAGAAACAGTAGCACCAAAAAATGCAGTGTTTTAAAGGAATATATGTTTAATATAATGTATGGTTGCCCAGCATTGTTAAAATGGTGTGTTTGCTTCAGAAACACAACTATAGTTTATATAAACAAGCTGCTGTGTAGCCAAGGGGCAGCCATTCAAGCACAGGCTACACAATAGATAACAGATAAGTTCTGAAGACTCCAATTGTTTACTACAGAGCTTATCTGTTATCTGCTGTGTATCCTGTGCATTGTCTCCTTTTTCAGCTTTGAATGGCTGCCCAAATGGCTACACAGCAGCTTGTTTATATAAACAAAGTAGTGTTTCTGAAGCAAACTCACCAGTTTAACCAGTGCAGCACAACAGTACATTATATTTTCATTACAGTAAAACATTTTAATTTTTTGTTGTTACTGTCCCTTTCAATATCTTTTAACGGTGGTGTGTTTTATAGTGGCAGTGCCTGAGCATTAATGTCTTCTGCTCCCTATGGGTGCAAGAACTAGAAAGGAATGGGAAAGCTTTAACTGCAGCCTTTAAATGGTTAGTGTTGTTAAACTACAACCTTTAACAGGAGAGCATTTAGGGCTAAACATACACTAGCGTGAGCTGACCAGTACACAAAGATGTAGCAGATAGACAGCACTGCAGGGAGCAGACTCATGAGCCACTTTTATTGGATTTCATACAGTAAATATTTACACTATATCTTTTTCCCTGGCCATGACCTGTAATAACCCAGTGTTTTCTTCCAGCATATTAATTTATCAGCCCTAACATGAGCTCTACTCTGAATGCACACGCCAGTCCTAGTATCATTTCCAGTACCCTCAACCCCTGCCAGCCCTCAGCTTTGCTCTATGCTCATACAGTAGTTCATCAGCAGTCCCATTTTTTTGTGGTCCCCTGAAAAAAACAAAAATATGGGTTCTACTGTACATTAATATATAATAAAGAATGATTCCCATTTCCTTAACAATTAACGTGCTTGGAAATCGCTGATCTAGAAAATGTCAATACAGCAACTTGTCCCAACCCCTGCCTATTTGATTATAATTGTTTATAAATTTAATTAAACTCCCTGGAGAAACTGCTACATAGTTTAGGGGGCAGAGCAGATTTAGCAATGGTCGAATTGAAACTTCGAATTTCAAATTCAAATTTTCACTTTTTTTATGGCAAAAATTGTCAAATTAGACTAGAGAATTACTTAAAATTCGATTACGGTTTTGTTAAAAAATTCAAATTCGATTTCCGAGATTTATCACACACGGACACTTTAAGAACTCAAATTCGACCATTCGCCACTTAAAACCTGCCAAATTGCTGTTTTAGTCAATAGGAGACGTCCTGGGATCCATTGTTTGGTGCCTTCCTGACATTCAAGTTTTTTTTCGAAGAAAATAACAAATCGAATTCGAAATTGTACTATTGATAAATGTGCCTCTACATGTCAGTTGTTCCCATAGCCTCAGGTCAGCACTGCCTGGAGTATAGTGTCATATGACTGCCATCTAGAGGTTAATGTAGCATTTGCAGCACTGAGAGTTAGGAAGGATAGAAGTCATGCTCCAGACATAAGAGAGCTCTTGTGCAAAAAGCTAGATGCAAAAACCATCACACACCAACATGTTTTTATTACCATAAAAACATCTAGTCCAGAATGGATGAAACACTGGGTCTTCTGGGTCAGGAGAGGTTTCCAACTATGACTCAGGTGACGATGACGATTCATCCTTTCATATAGATATGGTGGAACCACTTATTAAATCGATCAGAAAAATCCTTGACCCTGAAGAACATGGAGATAGATCCTCTTACCAAACAAGATGTTTAAGTCTGCATCCACAAAGAACCATTTGTCATTAAATCCACTATTAATGCAGAATGGGAGATCCCGGATAAGAAACAGGTTACCCCCATGAAATTAAAAAAGATTTTCCCCTTTCCCACAGAGTTTACCAAATTCTGCCCAAACAATGAACTACTCTCCCAGTTGATAAAGACACTATGGAAAGGAGGCAGAATGAGTCTTTAAAAAGGGCTGTCACAGTGGGTGCTACATGTAAATCAGCTATTGCCATAAAGTTGGTAACTAGGGCCAACAAAATATTGCAACAAGAGTTAGAGACAGCTATAAAAGCTGGAACACAGAGAGAAAAGTTAGTCAAGACATAAAAGTGGCAAATGATTTTGCAGCGGAGGCTTCTATGGACTCCATTCAAAAATAGCTGAATGAAAAAAACAGAATTGATGTTGACCTGCTGTTTCCAACACACACCATCCACAGTGTGATAGCTATGGACTCCATCAAGTAGCACTGTAGGAAAATCCATGAGCTTTCAGAAGTGGCCAGGGGGATTATGGCTCAGACACTGGAATGCAGACTTTCAGTCTAAACATAACTTGTGTTCTCTCCCCTTATTCAGACCAGAATTGGATCAGATAATCTCAGCCATTGGCAGGAAAATCCTCTTTTCTACAGCAAGAACCTAGAGAAAAGAAGAACAATAGGACTCCCAGGAACTCATAAAGAGAAACTAAACAATACAAACATGGTAGACCATTTTCCAGACAATGGAAGCTTAGGAATTAGTCCTTTCCTGCAAAAAGGGCTGAACAAAAAACAGACAAAGACCATGAAGGTTTAGGAGCCCCATGGCACATGGAAGACTTTGTGGACTTGATAATGTTCAGAAAAATGGGTCCTGAATGTGATTTGGAAGGGTTACAAGCTAGGCCTTTTACAAGGACTTCCAAGGGTGTTCGTATGCTCGGACAAACCAAGATCCCCAGAGGGAAAAACGCTTTGACCTGTATCATTCACGATCTTCTGAAAAAGTGTAATTTCAAAAGTTCCATATTCTTTCAGAGACATATTCTCACTTGTTCCTCAGACAAAAACCTGGAGACTTCGGAGTGATCCTCAACTTAAAAAACTGAACAGGCTAAAAGTTCCATCCTTCAAGATTGAAATGTTGAATTCCATTGCCTAGTTATTAAACACAGGGGACTGGCTAGTAAAACTAGACATAAAGAATGCATATTCCATATTCCAGTCAGAAAAAGTCACAGGCAATTTCTCAGCTTTTTTGGTCCTAAACAAATTCTACCAATACAGAGTGCTCCTGTTTGGCCTTTCTAGAGCTCCAAGGGACTTTAACAAAGTCTTGGCTCCAGTTGTATCAAATCTGACACTTCAGGGGATTCTCATATCTGGATGATATCCTAATCAAGGCCCCTCAGGAGAGATGCTTAGAAAACATGGCAACTTACCTTCAAGGCCTAGGATGGATGAGAAGAGTGGAAGCACTCCTGTCCTATTTGCATGGCAGGAGGGATTAACCCATTATTGCCATCCGCCATGTTCCAGTGCAGGAAAGGAAAATCTCTAAGTATTATATGATATTCACTATCCTATATGAGTGCTGCCATCCTAAGGGCACTTGGTAAAAGAAGCTCAGAGCTTTTGAATGAACAGTACACAAGAAAGCAACAACGAGCCTAAAACCAAAAACATAGTACAGGTATGGGACATGTTATCCAGAATGCTCAGGACCTGGTGTTTTCCAGATAACCGATCTTTCCAAAATTTGGATCTTCATAACCTTAAAGGGCATGAAAAGGCAAAATCCCATTTTTACTTTCTTTAATTTATGACAATCCCCAAGCCTCCCAGCAGCAGCCCACACTGAGCATGTGCATGGTCTTGCAAAGATGTATAACAAAGTTACAAGATGGTGACCCCCTGTGGCCAACTTTGAAAGCATAAATCATGTGTTTGATTAGGCTTGTGGTGCAGTAAGTTCATGTTTATGCTTAGTATACAAAATACAGCATTTCTAGCCTTATTCTATGTTAGACTTTGCTTCCACTTTAAAGGGATACTGTCAAAATGAATCAGTTAATCAGTGCTGCTCCAGCAGAATTCTACACTGAAAACCATTTCTCAAAAGAGCAAACAGATTTTTTTATATTCAATTTTGAAATCTGACATGGGGCTAGACATATGGTCAATTTCCCAGCTGCCCCAAGTCATGTGACTTGTGCTCTGCTAAACTTCAGTCACACTTTACTGCAAGTTGGAGTGATATCCCCTCCCTTTTCCCCCCCAGCAGCCAAACAAAAGAACAATGGGAAGGTAACCAGATAACAGCTCCCTAACACAAGATAACAGCTGCCTGGTAGACTAAGAACAACACTTAATAGTAAAAACCCATGTCCGACTGAGACACATTCAGCTACATTGAGAAGGAGAAACAGCAGACTGCCAGAAAGCATTTCTCTCCTAAAGTGCAGGCACAAGTCACATGACCAGGGGCAGCTGGGAAATTGACAAAATGTCTAGCCCCACGTCAAATTTCAAGATTGAATATAAAAAAAAAAAAATCTGTTTGCTCTTTTGAGAAATGGATTTCAGTGCAGAAGTCTGCTGGAGTAGCACTATTAACTGATGCGTTTTGAAAAAAACGTTTTACTAGAAAATCACATAACCATTAAATAAATCCAATAGGTTGTTTTTGCTTCCAATAAAGATTAATTATATCTTAGTTTGGATCAAGTAACATGCATTTATCAATGTACTATTTTTATTATTACAGAGAAAAAGGAAATTTTAAAAAATTTGGAAAAAATGGCTTCTACGGGAGACTAAATGAAAGAACAAATACCGGCACTCGGGACTCCATGCAAGCGGGCCAAGCCCTGTGTGTTTATTACAACGTAACGTTTCTATGTACTGCCTTTCCAGAATTTGGAGCTTTCTGGATAACTGGTTTCCAGGTAACTGATCCCATACATGTACAATACATGTTTTTATATACAAAGTCTCTCTCACACTTGGCAGTGCATGATAAATGCATCTTTTGTGCCATGTTTGTTGGCAGTAGTCAAAGCTCAAAGGTATAAATGACAACATGCTTTGTAGCCATACATTCCATCCTTAAAAATAACGGGATACATTTGTGTTTGTGCAAAAGGTTTATTGCAGCGATGAAAACACACTGATGGGAAATTAGATGATGTTCTTTGAAGATGTATGTGTTGTCTTTTACAGCACTGGCACACATTGGCAGATACATTTTAAAAGCGTACTGTAACAATGACATGATAATAAAAAATGCTCAATAAATGGTACATTACAAACAACAATTTTAAAATGGAAATAAAAATGAGTAGGATGTTTAAGGGGGGTGGGTGTATAAATTCTGGAAAAACATTTATTGCTTGCCCCTTTTTGGTATGCGTATTATCTGGATTTCAGTCTCAAAATTTGCAGTTACGCAAATACAAAACCCCTGAAGATTTACCCTATGGGAGACTAAAGGTGGCCATATACGAAAAGATCAAAGGTTGTCAAACTAGCAGATCTTAACCTGATATGTCTCCCAAAGGCAGGGCGATAGGTTAATCCCAAGGCCAAATGATTAGATTATAACGAAGGAAATGGGTGCAGACAGATCGTAGGACCACAACCAGGTGATGCCGTCCTTGATTGCAGGAAAAAAAAAATCAAACCTGCTCGGCCTATCAATCGGGGAGACCAGTAGGAAGCTCCCACACACGGGCAGATAAGCTGCCAAATCAGTCTACAGAACACATATTAGCATCTTTAATCTGCCTGTGTATGGCCACCTTTAGGGACAATATAGTGGTTTTATGGGGGGGGGGGGACAGAATGCAGTAGCTTTTAATTTAAAACAAAGGCCTGTTATACACCTCCGTGTAGAAATGATTCAAATGTCAAAGTATTGACATAAGTCTTAGGTGGCTCCAAAAAATCCATATAAAAACAAAGAGTCACTGTAGAGGGCTTCACATTTTATTCGTTTGCATATCTTTTCATTTAACTTGAGAGCAAACTATAAAGAAAATGTGAAATACAGACAAAAGCCAAAAGTTTATTGGCCACAGCAAAACAGCTAACAATGTTTACTCCAGCTAAATATATTGACCCAAGTTCACATGATTGTGATACACATGTAATCCAATTAAAAACGGTATAACTATGCACAAATGTTGTCCTTTTATAAAATGTCCATGAAATCACTACAAACCAAAAACACTCACCCATAACACACACTATACCCATACTTCTTATGATACACTTGGCAACATTTACAATTAAAATTAGTGATTGTTGGAACTTTGACACTGGGAACTGCATTTCCAGTAATGAGGTTTGGGTCTATACTAAGGAGTTTTGTATGTGTGACAGTTTTAAAAAATGAGTAGAAGTTAAGTTTCCTATGGGAGCAGCCCCAATTACTATACAAAGCCATGGCAGTCACCTGAACCTTTGATCTGGATATCATTGGTGATATTGTTTAACTATGGAGCATAACAGAACTTTAAATAGCAGAATGTTCCAAACCACTTTTAAGTCAGATTGTTATTTTCTCCTGCCCACTTGCACAATTCTACGTATAGTTCCAAGAACAAACATCCAGTGCCTTTCAACCCAGTACAAATGTACCTGAGCTAACACTGGAACCTTCCATTTTTGCTCTAAAAAAAAAAAAAAAAAAACTATAACGTCCAATTCTACTTTCTGTTCATCTGAGGACAAACAAAACCAATCAACTGTCCACTGAGAAGCCCCCTGTATGATAACATGCTCCTTATCTAAATGGTTAACAGGCTGTAGGTGGAAAAAGCGGGGTTGTTTATTTAGAGGCTTCTCAATGAACTGTTGATTTGCTGTAACTATGTTCTGACGAACAGAAACTAGATTGTGACTTTCAGAATGTGTCGTTTAGTCAAATAAATCTATAAAAAAAATATGAACATTTTATAATTACTGGCACATGGAATCCAGCTTATGGCCAGAATTAGTAGAAAACCACAAAGGTGAATTGTGTAGGGTGATTTAGCCCACATGTCCCCACACAATCCAGTAGATATCTACCTGTAAATGAAGTAAAACAAGATGATGATCAAAGACAACAAAAGTCCTTCTTTAAATCTATTTTCAGTAGCCACAAAATGAAACATTTTGTGGCACTTTTTTGGGAACATCCTTCACATGGAGTAGTTTGGTTATAAGATTGGTTCCTTATCACTACTACAAAACATACAACATATACAAGGAAACTTTGGCCTACTTCATGACACGTGTGTTCTCCCACCATCAATTCACATTACTGCCTGTGGGAAGAAAACTATGGAAATGTTGTTGCATGCGATAGTGCAGACTTACCATGGAGACAAAATGTCCCATGTGCCATTGCCCAAACCTGTTCAAACACTTGCAGCAAACCCTTAACTTCATGGGCAATGTCACAAGGGTGTATGACTGCAACCCACAGGGGGTCATTTATAAACACTGGGCAAATTTGCTCCTGGTTAGTAACCCATGGCAATGTTTGGTCATGTGCAGATTTGCCCATTGTATGTAATGAGCCTCAGTGTTTCCAGCTGATGTCAAAGAGAAGCAACCCAACAAAAGCAGAGTCTGTTTTAACCATAACTTCAAGAAGCATCTATCAAAATGCAACCTGTGATATAAGCCAGGTGTTAAAGCCAATTCAGGAAACTTTATAAAGGCGCTTGTTATTTTGAGGGAACATATAGCTAATGAAGCTTAAAAACATGCCATCCGTATGAAGGAAACAGTTTAGGAATTGATAGGTGTGAGATATGCTGACCTACACATCAATGATTAAGGCATCGTGGTATTTACATTCAAGTCATACCAGTGGATATTATACAAACGTCTCCAAATAGTAATTTTTTTACCCTTTTTTTAATTAAAAAATAATCGATTAATTTAAAACAGAAAATGGAATAAAGCTTAAAGCCACTCAAGGATATTCCCCCATGATACCTAGTCAGTGGAACACGACCTTCTACTTTTATCTTATTACATCATGAATGATAACATGTAGTTGTGCCGACCATGGACGGCACTAAATATAAAGAGAGGATAATGTGTGCATCTGTTCAAGAGAAAAAAAAAGTCGCAAAACTAAAGTATATACACCTAAAACAATGCATTATTTTCAGTTTTCAATACCCAAATCGTATGTAACAGCACGTTTATCGGTCTCCCAAACATTTTTTCTTCTACTAGAGATTTTAAGCAGTTTTAGAAAATGTAGACAACTGATGTTGCTTCTCCATAATTCGCCACTAGTGTGTTAAGTGTTGTGGTATTCATTGGATGTCTTCATTTCCACGATTATTTGGCAAGGAGGAAGGGTTGAACTAAAAGAAATAAATAAATGAATTAAATTTCCAAAACACCATTGAATTGTGAAAAGATTTTCTACCTACTAATTATTTGGAAAACTGACAAATCTAAATAGATGTATACTATACAAAGGGCTGTGCGTGTGGATGTAGCTCATCTGATGCACCATGAACTCCCATTTCCAACATATTATTGGAACTATGGCTATAACAACATTTACATATGTCTATAACTCTGTTCCAATTGAAGGTGGGGGATTACAGGTTAGACCTTACAGGGAAAGCTGAATCAAAAAGGATTAGATTAGTTTAGAGATTGTAATTCAAGAATTTATTGGGTCAATTTAAACAGTTTAATTAGCCTTCTTCCTATTACTAATTAAACTGCCTCAGCCTGGGGAGGGCCTTTTCCCATCTTTTTTTGCTAACCAGAGGGAAACAAAGTGGAGTACGATTTAGAAAGGACCACAGGGTTCTTATAATTTTAATTTTTTTACAGCAGTTATATTGATCGCAGCACAAATGAACAAACTCCTATCTTTTGCCTGCCTGTTGAGAGGTCAACCCTGGCCCACCAGGCTGATTCCAGCATGGATTGTAGATTATCAGATTGGTTGTGTTGAGGTGGGCAGGGACAGCATGGTAGGCTGAGCTGGCAATTTCTCTTAAATAAAAAAAATAAAACCTATTTTTGAAAAAAAAAAAAATCCCTGCCATTTGTATGAAGCTGGAATACATAATCAAAGAATCTACGCTCTGTGCCATAGATGCTGCTTTCAATGGCAGGCAAGTGATTTAACAAACACTACACTAAAAAGGGCATGTTTATAGCAAATATATGATACAGTATCGTTAAGGTGAAGAAAGGATTTCCCTTTCATGTTTACTCTGTTCAGAAGAATACTGAATTTAGCAGGAAAGGGATGGAAACAATGGCCACCCAAACAGTCCTTCAGTGCAAAATCTCAATACCGCTTCTGTATATAGAATGTTATAGCATGATTATTGTCTAATAGAGCATGTATGTTTTTAGCTCCTACCAAAAAGGTATTAATCTATTCACATGTTTTACTGACCTTGTGGCTCTGCTTGATCCCCTTTATAGCTTTCCATGTTTACATTTTCTGGGTCACCTTTATAGTGAAAAACATAAGTAAAAAGATAAATGTCTTCAGACTATGTTACACAAGTATCAAGTCAATCAACATTGTGTCCAATATTAGTATGAATTCATTCAAGCACTGATACATTCCCTGAATTGTACACTAAATGTAAAGACTTAGAAGAGATAACAACATGATTAATGTTTGCATGTCCATGTTATACCCAGGATCGCATATCATGAGGATGACAAATTTTATTAAAAAGAAGGGTGTTGGCCAGTACATCCATGTCAAAGTCTACGTTTTCAAAGAAAAGATTTTTCTTGGGATAACATGACTGTTTACTGCATTTTATCAGTATCCCTTTAAATGGAATTCAAAAACCTGTATTCAAGTTCATTATCATAGGGTGAAGTATGTATTATTTATCAAGTTCCCCCCCCCAACAGCACCACTTGTTGCCATAGTGATCTGAAGTACGGATAGTGTCATTCGGCACCATCAGGCACGCTGCACTAATTCTGGGCAGGGAGCTGTCCTGTTTATTTCTACCCAGGGCATTTTTTTTTTCATCTGAAATATTGGAACTTTCAGGTCAGGAGGTTGTGCTTTGAACAGTAATACAAATAAAGCCCTATGGGGATGGTTGTGAAATTTGCACCTCAACACATATTGCGCACTGGCCGCATTCAGCACGCAGTGATATTTTTGTTGTAACCCCTACAGGAGGTAGGTGCAGTTGTATCCCCAGCCAGCCCCCAGTAGTTCCACCACTGACTTGAAGATAAGAAACATTGTATTGTATTGTATTTCTAACTACCACTCTGTGCTTACTCTAAAGACTTACCGCTTGATTCTTTGAAGCACAGTTTCTTCTTCTGGTAAGCAATAAAGCTTGATACTGCCCCAAAAGCAGCTGCACCAACTGCGCCCAGTATTCCAGCAATCATGCTGGTTTTTGCTGCAAGAGGAACAAAGGATTTTCACAATCATGTAGGCCTTACATAATGTAGCAATTTCACTCAACAACCACACTAGGGATTCTGGCTTGCTCTATTTCACTATAAACCAGTGGTTTCCAAATCTGTGGTACTGAATTCCCAAACATGTGAACCAATATAAGGGTAGCCCAGACTGAAGACAAGATATCTGAATGTTTAAGAAGCGGGAATGCTCATCTACTGTCTTGGATTGCAATGGAACATTTTGCAACCACCAAGATAAAATATGCGCCCAAAATGTTTGCCTATAAAGCACGGGTCCCCAAGCTTTTGTACCCATGAGCCACATTCAAAGGTTAAAAAGGTGAGAGAGCAACATATGCATTCAAAATGTTCCTGGGGATGCCAAATATGGGTTGTGGTTACTATTGGTAGCCTCTATGTGGACAGGCAGACTACAGGAGGCTCAGTTTGGCAGAACACAGTTTTTATGCAACTAAACTTGCCTCCATGCCAGGAATTCAAAAATAAGCACCTGATTTGAGGTCACTGGGAGCAACATGAGCCACTGGTTGGGGAACACTGCCCTAAAGAAAGTCTGAACACCTCTTCTGTAAACTCTCAAACACACCTAATCTGGTCACTTTTTAAATGCTAATACAGAAGAAAAAAACAATAAGCCACTTTTTGGGTGATTGCCCATTTAGTGCTACCTATTTTATATATATATATATATATATATATATATATATAAATAAATAAATAAATAAACACACACACACATTGTTATGCTGTCAGTTAAAGGCCAGCTTTACCCAGACCCACAACTATTATAGTAGTTATTGGCCATATTAATAATTGCTGTTTCCTATACAAGCCAAAAGGCGAGTTTATAGTAACAATTAAAAAGAAGTGCCCTGGTAAGATACAGGTTCCTCTGCCCATTCTTTTGGGGAACAGTAGTAACCAGCACTATATAATTTCAGAATCTTAATGGGAAAAAAAAAAAAAAATAATAACTTACGTTCTTCTACTGGCTTTTCTTCTGTGTCTGCAAAGACAAACAATGTTCTGATTTACTATTCTGCTCTATGTTAAGTCAATAAAGAACACCATTCCACCAAGTAAGTATGCATAAGCAAAGCATATAGCACTGATACAGCAAATAGAAAGATGTGTTAGGTGGAAATCTGGTGAGATCCTGCCATATTTGACATATCAAACATGTCTAACTATATAGCCAAGAGAAGGGGAGAAAAAGTGCAGCTTTAGTAGGTTAATTTTTTTTGAAAGTTCCAATGAAGGTTTCAAAAAATTAATAAAAAATAATCAAGGGTTATAACAAAGAGTAAGGACAGGGAATATTGAGGGAAAACGAAAAACAAAACAGGAAGACAACTTACCGGCAGATGGAGGATATTCACGGTCTAGTGAAACCATTTAAATAGAAAGGAACAAAAATCAGAACTCTTAATGGCACTATTCAGCCACCAGTTCTATCAGAAGGATGGGCATTCCTTATGGCTTTAAATATATTTTTAAAGGTTATATGTAAATAATAAAAACAAGCATATGATCGGTTGCTATGAGTTACTGGACGCTGAGCAATAACTTCATTCCCTGGTTTTTAGGGGATAAGCACTGGCTTGTATTAAATAGTGTATTTGGTAAAGTTTGGCCCACTTGTAATCCTTAGCAACCAAGCACATTTTTCTCTCACCCAATACTATTCTTGTTAGCAAATATTAATGCTTATTTTGAGAAGGCCAGCACAGCATTTTAAGAAGGCAGAATAAACCATTGAAATAAAAGTTAGAAAGCCACCAATTATAGTGTTACTCAAGCAAAACAGAATGTGCTTTAAACAGGAAGAACGCCTTTGTTAACTTTAGTATGTTGTAGAATGGCTAATCTTAAGTAATGATTCAATTGGTCTTTTTTTACTCTTCCAGCTTTTAAATAGGGGTCACTGACCCAATCTTAAACAAATGCCCCTTAAGGCTACAAATTTAGCTGGAGAGCTGCGGAATAAAAAGCTAAATAACTCAAAAACCACAAATGAAAAAAAAAAAAAAATGAAAACCAATTGCAAATTGTCTCAGAATATCTCTACATCATACTAAAGTTAATTTAAAGGGGGAACAACCCATTTAATATTGCTGGCAAGCATGACAAGCTCAGAATTCACCATGTTGCTACTAATTTTTACTATGTGCCAGCTCTAAGATTTGTCTTAGTAACCCCTCTAATGATGCCCAACATTGCAGTTATACATAATTTTACCGGATATGTACAGTGAGTAACCAATTATTTGGGACTATAAGTACATACTAGGTAAGTGTCTTATAATAAAAAGGAAGAAAGTTTGTGACAGGGCTAGTTCTCTATAGCAACTGGCAGGTAGTGGTCAGCATTTTATTGGTTGCTTGGACATCTGCACCTGGGCAACCTGAACAGCCTAATAATGCCTTTTATATTACAGTATGTACAAAGAAAGAAAGTATAAGTTATCAAATACAGATTAAAGAAGGTATATTGTGTTTTGTAATTTCTAGTACATGTACCGGACCTGTTATCCAGAATGCTCGGGCCTGGGGTTTTCTAGATAGCGAATCTTTCCGTAATTTGGATCTTTATACCTTAAGTCTACTAGAAAGTCATGTAAACATTAAATAACCCCAATAGGATGGTTTTGCTTCAAATAAGGATTAATTCTATCTTAGTTGGGTTCAAGTACAAGGTTCTGTTTTATTATTAGAGAAAAAAGGGAATCATTTTTAAAAATTTGGATTGGATCAAATTGAGTCTGAGCTTTCTGGATAACAGATCCAATACCTGAATCACACATGATCAGTCACTTTCAAGGACTAATACACATCTTTTACTCAAAAATGATTGCATGAATAAGTCTTGAGCTTAACATGCTTTAAATCTGTTTTTTTTTTTTTTGTTATATTTCGCCCTAAGAAAGAAAATGAAACCACTTCGTTTCTAACTTTCTGGTTCAGCCAAATCTCTCCTTGCACAGGAGTATGTAAAACTACCAGTTGATAGATACGCCCTCTATATAACCCACTCCTGTTCAATAACAAAAGGCTGCAGATTTGGGAAAGTAAGGCTCATTATACAGAGCTCACTACCTCCATTTCAACAACAGGTTAGTAAATTTCCCATTGATTCATAATAAAAAAAATTGAATTAAAAAAAAAAAAAAAAACTGCATACATTTTAGTGCTTTGTAGTATTCTTATGTTAATCAAATGTATAAATGTTTATACTAACCCTTAAATAAGAACTGGTTTTGTTTTACCCAATAGCGTTATTTTAGAATATAAAAAAAAGTTCTTGCTCCTTTAGATAAAAATCAGTCTGGTTTCATTCTTACCTTTGGGGTCATCGGGTAAAGGTTGGCCATCAAAAAGATCCTCGTCGCTGATATGTCCTCCTAACAGTCACAAAGAAATCTCAGGCATGCATAATCCAACTGGTTAATACGTTTGAGCAACAAATGTATTAATAAGGATATTGATGAATGATATAGAACATATAGATGCAGATTTTAAAAATCTTCCATTATCAAATAAACTATTGGGGCAAAAGGAAAGAAAAGAAGGAAAGGCAATTGGTAAAACTTCAGCATATGGGGGGGGGGGGAAGAAAGTCAATATATGACAAAACATGGAAAAAGGAAAGGTGGTGTCCTTACATTGATTGCACCCCTGCTGTAGGTTATAGACCAAGTGAGGAAATGTTCAGTTTAAAATACCATTCATCTTTTTTAAAAAAAAACTCGAATTATCTTACCCCTATATGCCCACCTTAAGGTGGTCAATACTAAGCCAAACAGACGAATTACAACAATGGTAAATGCAGGCCATTGGGCACTGACCTAATCAACGATAAGGTAGATGTACAGCCCAACCCGAAACAAGCGGGGACCAGGCCGACTACTGCAAAAAATCTTCGGGTCACAGGCAGGGAGAGCGGAAGGGAGTACTCAATCCTAACCCACCCAAGACTCAAAGAATTTTTGTGGTAGCAACACTGCCAGCTTCCAGTCTGTCAAATTATATACTCGCACCTGCCCTGCGCCTTTTGTAATGTCACCACGGGGCGGGCACAGGTCTAAAATAGAGGGGACAGAGCAGGCAGGGTTCGGGTTGGGAGAAAAACTCGACCCGCACATCACTTACATAGTGCCTAATTAATACAACCTGTAGTAGTGTTCTTTAATGGTTTGTTGATGCTATCAATGCTCAAATGCATAAGAATTCAAAGTAGAACTAAAGGACTGTGGTGAATTTGGAGTCGTACAGAAGGCCAAAATACAAAAAATAGAATTTCGACCCTAGTTCTTTATTAAGCTTTAGTTCTCCTTTAATGCCACTTGGTTTCAGGGAGGCATGATGGCAGTGTTACATGGTTATTTTCATCTGATGCTGAATTATGGACCAAGAAAATGGGAGAAACCATAAGTGAATTACTTCAGGGTGGTTAAAAACAAATCAGATACAGCAGCCTGATTAGATGTATTGCATCAGAAGTGGTATCTCAAACTGGAGCAAAATATCTCCAGGCATACAAAGATTTGTTAATTATATTTAGGGTCTGGCCACACAACAAATATTCTCTTCTTCGGGGCGACAATCTCCCCGAACTGCCTTCCCCCTGCCCTCCGCTGGCTAAAATTTAAAATCACCTGGGGAAAGTCACACGGGAAACTTTGGACAACTTCGGAAATTTAAGTGCCGCGAGTGCATTGCCACAGGCGATTTTCATTTTAGCCGGCTGAGGGCAGTTCGGGGAGATTGTTGCCCCAAAGAAGAGGAGATTTGTCAATGGGGCAACTAATCTCCTCGAATCTGTTTGTGTGGCCAGACCCTTAGCAACATGGTGGCTCAGTGGCCACCACTACTGCCTTTCAGTGCAGGGGTCCCGAGTTTGATTCCAGTTTGGGCACTAACTGCAAGGAGTTTGTAGCGCTGCAAATTATGTTGGAGCTCTAAAAAATACATGTTAACAATAACAACATGCTAATAATGTTCTCCCTGTGTCTGAGAGTGTGGCATACCCAGAGGAACTACACTGGTTTCTGATTAAATTGACTATACTGAGAGTGAATGTGACATACTTTGTTGATTTCATTGTAAGCTTTACTGGGGCATGCTCAGCATGTATTATCTCTGTAAAGCACTGTGCAAATGTGTCCGTTCTATATAAATAACATCATAAATGAAATAAAATACTTTTTGTCAAACATAACTAGATGACCTATTACGGTTATTACTATGTAATAAACCGTATGAAACATGCCCAGGTGCAGTAACCCATAAGATGTTTGCTTTTAGTGACCATTTAGTTGTAAATGTGTTTGGTAATTAAAGATTGGAACAAGTTACTCGGATTACTAGTGGAAAGGGTTTTTGCAATCACAAGTTATTACATGTAGACTACAAACAGGCAAGGTTGAAAAGAAAGTATAAGTGCATATAGAGTGAAACAAGACTGGTTTGATCATATTTAAACAAGCCCATCAGAATCTTACCACCACCACCACCTGCTGCTCCTCCACCACCACCAGGCTGAGGCTTAGGCTGAGGCTTGGGAGTTTCAGGGCCTTTATCTAGGGGAAAGAAAATATTTATTTTCATCAGAAGTTAAATTACATTCCCACAAAATGCCACAGCCCTGACCTATGTCTTGGCATGTATATAAGGTGTGGCAGTACAGGGGCCTTAAGCACTTGTACAAATAATGATTTCCAGGACAATTAATGGGTGGGTCCTCAATTTCAGCTGCACAGGTCTTTTTGGCTTGAATAGCGTTGTCGGGGGGGGGATTATGAATATTGCTCGCTCTGTAATAATGTATCATATTAAGAATGATAGGTTACAAAAGGAAGTGCTTCTGTTCTCTACATAAGTGGATACATTGCTTATCATTGGCCCCGCTGAGCAGAATCCTTGACTTTCATTAAGCCTAGAGCCAGACGATGTTTAGCATAGCTAAAAATCTAAATTATTGCATAGCAGACATTCAACAACACATTCCTTTATAAAGATATTGTTCCGGCTAAAAAAATGGTGACAAAATAGATATATACAGGTGAATGCAAATAAAATCCCTTTGCTTTTAGTGCTATTGGCCCTTTAAAAAAATAAAGCTAAACCAAGTCTTTGCTGGGATTTTATCATTCATTGAAATATGTCGTTTGTAAGTAAGGTATATCTTCTGCTTAGATTTCCCTGAATAGGAACATTGTGAATGGAACATTCCTTCTTTCCAGATCATTTTCAGAGGTATTCTAAATAGACAGCCAAGGACAAGTTTGTCTGTTTATGGTCACTTTTTTTTTTTTAATTAGTAGTTGTATTTCACATTTAACTGTTCATTACTTCAGTGCTAGGGATAGGAGAGATCTAAAAGTTTTAAGACACTTGAGCTTTTTACTTTTACATTGCATCATTTACCCATGGTAACCAAATACTTATCTGTCATTTTCTACCTTTTATTAGACTGATCATGTGGTTTTATAAAATTATTACTCGTTAAATTACTTATGCTTGGTAAGCAGTTCTTGTTCATTTTACAGAATAGTACACAATTTTTACATGGAACATAAATCCCATTTTGTGGATTCAGGTTCAGGGTATTGTTTTTTTTTTTTTAAATCATACTGAAAAATGCTTACCGCCATTGTCAAATGCATCGTCAAGATTAAAATCTAAAGAAAAACCAAAGATATTTTACAATACAAATCTATTACATAACAAAGTTTAAACCTTCACACCCAAAAAAAAACTTCATATCAAGAAATTCCCAAAACACATTAGAAAGGAGCTCTGCAGTGGCAAAAGTGTGTTTTGACAAAAGACCAACAACAACTGGTCCAATAAATTGGTTATTCTACATGAGCTTCTACTGTTAAAGGACAAGACTAAACAAGTATCTAAAGCTTAGCATCCATTAAAAAATCTGCTACTAAGGAGAAAACAACAAAGTAGTGGTCCATTTCCGGCCCTCCAGCCACAATCAGATCCCAATAGTGGACAATGTATACCATATCAATGCAACCCTCGCCCAAAAGGGATTTCTAATTTGCCAGATAGATATCTGGACAATTACAAGCAGGATATCACTTGGCCTGGTCATGCAAGGGTCCAATAAGATACTTGTTTGTTCTGAAGGGGCCTAGTTGGCACCAAATATATTTGGCTAGGCTATAAATCACCACCCTGATCTCACTGCACCATGAATTTTATTGTTCGGCTACCTGGTTTTTATATACTGCAGGATACCTTTTAATCAGGTCTTACCCTCAATCCCAGCACCACCTGGGTTTGGTTTTGGAGTTGCTTTTGGGGGTCCTAAAAAATGAAGAGAAAATAAAAAATTAAGAATAGTGGAGATATGTTGGTAAATCATCCTCAGACGAAATTATATGGATTTAGCAGAGGGAGCAGACTGATGGGGTCTATGAGTGCAGAGGGCCCAGTGAGGCCCTAATTAATGAGCAATTTCCAATATAGTTTGTTAGAATAAGTCAACTGGCCAATACTTTGGCACCCTGAATTGAAATTGTTGTTGGGTCCAATAATATCCAGTTATGCCACTGGATTTAAGATCGAGTACCAATTTACTATAGTACTTGTATTATAAATATGGATAAATGGAGGGCACACCATACAATTAGATATTTGGCAAAAATATGCATTACAGGTGCAAAAAAAAACCAAGGTCACCCCAACACAGTGGCCATATAATCAATATACCATACAATAGGTTATGCACTCAAAAAAAATTCAATTATAAACTCAGGTGGTATCAAAAAATCTGTTATTGTTTAAAACAATTTGGCAGTTTACAATAGTATTAACAAAAGTTCAGTTTATACAGCAATGATATACATAGCAATAGTATACATACCACCCAAAAGTTTGTGTGAAGCAAAAACAGCTTCAACCCTAACTCCCAAGCACAAGCCAAAGTATATTATTAAAATATCGCCTAAAGAATTTCACAGCTATTTACTTACCATCCACAGGCTTGGTGGGAGCAGCAGGTGTTTTTTTAGTTACATCTACAAACAAAAAAAAAATAATTATATATGCACACACATTACATACAGGTATTTCTTCTTAAAATATCCCCCCAAATTTGTCCTGTCCCTTTAATACATGTTAACCAGCTGCAAGGTCTCTTTACTTCTAGGATGAGCGACGCTGAGATCTTATAGTCACATATCCTTTAAAGGGATTCAGTCATCCAATTTTTTGGTATTCTTTTTATTTCTAAATTACACAGTTTACATTTCAAATAATTTATTCTGTAACATTTTATTCCTGAAGCAACAACTGTATTTCTTAGCTGTAATAATGGTGTGTAGTCGGCCATCTCTGTGCATTGTGCCTAAGCCAGTACTTCACAATAGAAAAGCTTTGAGATAAGCCATTGTACTTCGGTACAGCCCAAGTTATGTACTAGCAACACAGGGTTTCTCCTGCTAGGGTGCTCTTTTCATGTCTACCACAAAGTGGGGAATGAGAGCATATTCAGTAATGCAAACTTTTTTTTTATTATTTATTTATTTTTAATTCATTCAACCTCAACAATGTTGGAATTGTCTCCAGCCTTCAGGATTCCTGCTTTTTGGATGGGGTGAAATGGGGTGTTAGAAATCATTGCCTCTCATTTATCAACACTGGGAAATTTTGCTCATGGGCAGTTACCTATAGCAATCAATCTGTGATTGGCTTTTTGAAACCAGCTGCAAGTAAAATAATGAATGGAGCAATCTGATTGGTTGCCCTGGGTTACTGCCCATGGGCAAATTTGCCCAGTGTTGATAAAGGAGCCCCATTGTATTTAATGGTCTGGGGCTTAAGGTCACAGTGCATCTGTGGTGACACTGCTTCTGCCCCCTCACTGTGTAATGTATTTAAGATCTGGAGTTATTGTTCACAGAAGCCAGTGTACCATTATTTGCTGTGTGTATATAGCTATATACTTGTACAGTAAATGAGATTATCTATCTATATATATATATTAAGGATGCACCGAATCCACTATTTTGGATTCCACCAAATCCCCGAATCCTTGGTGAAAGATTCGGCCGAATACCGAACCAAATCTTAATTTGCATATGCAAATTAGGGGCAAAAAAGGAAAAAAGTGGAAAAAATTCTTGTGAGATGAAAAGTCACGTGAGTTCCCTACCCGCCCCTAATTTACATATGCAAATTAAGATTCGGATTCGGTTCGGCCAGGCAAAAGGATTCGGCTGAATCCGATTCCTGCTCAAAAAGGCCGAATCCCGAACCGAATCCTGGATTCGGTGCATCCCTAATAATGCCTGATGCCAACCTAAATTACTGGGAGGTAGTATAGGCAGTTTTGCATGTTCATACACTTGCTAAAATTCAGGACAGTACAAGCAGTGTAATTAGCCCACAGAGCTACTACAAGTTCAGGCAGCCAAATCGAATAATAGAGGTTCAGGGAGCTGCTATCTGGTTTCCTTTCAGGTGGGAAAGGGAGGGGAGGCGTCATCAGTCCTACGTGTAGGGCAGCAGTCACATGACTTGAGGGCACCTTGCTCTTTTGAAAAACAGATTTCAGTGCAGGATTCTGCTGGAGAAGCACAATTAACTGATGTGTTTTGGGGGAGAAAAATTGCTTCCTGTGGCATTATTGCTTTATATATTCCTTATAGGCCACCTTCTCATTCGCTTTCCATTCCCGATCGAGCAAGCAATTACAAGATGAGCTTACCGACAACATCATCGAAAACGTCTTTTAGATCAAAGTCACCTTGACCTGTTAAAATATATACATGTCAAATGTTAGTAGTGCATCTTGAAATGAATTAAAACCCAGTAATTTGATTTTACCTTACATCAATTGTTTATTTTGTTGGTGCAACCAAATTTGAAAAGCGAAGGGCTTTCGTAAGAAAAGCTACAATATCTGTAACCAATTTTTGAAAGACAAAGAAGGGAAGGCAATAAAAGGTCTAGTAACTCATAGCAACCATCAGAAGTTTGCATTAGTCACCTGTAATTTTTATTAATATTACCCATAAATCACTAAATTATACATATAATTTGAGCATGCTCAGTTTGCTACTCTTCCCCCCCCCTTCTCTGCTGTTGTCTGAGCACAGAGCTATAAGTGAGCAGGGAGAGACTCAAGCAGGAAGTGATGTAACACCAAGCTAATATGGCAGCTGCTAACCTAAACAAATAAGAGAGCTTCTAGAGTATGGTAAAACATTCTACAGAATATAGCATTCTAGCTTGCACTATTGCAGCTAATCTATTGGCAATAAAATGCCTCTGTAGCTTTCCTTCTCCTTTAAGGGTTTTGAAGGTTTTTAAGGGTGCAGAGCTTTCAATCTTTCACCGAAATGAGAGCCAGTGGTTCTTTATAACTTAAACAGATAAGTTTTATTGAGAAGAATACAAAAAGGAGGCCAGCATGACATAGGCTGCAAACATAATAAGTCATCATATACTCAAGGAACGATAGCCGCACAGTGCTGTATTGTGAGTATATAAGGGCTTATGTTTGCCTTAGAGAGGAACACATGAATTCACTTAAGAGTTCTATTCGCTTCTCCCAGAACGCCTCTAGTGGAACCCATGTAGAACTATCTAGCTGCTAAGGCCTACATGCCGACTCCTTCTTTGGGCAACAATGCCACTGGGAACCTGATCCCTCTAACACTAATTGATGGAGCTCATCATAGCTTCTAGAAAGACCTATAAAAAAGGAGAACTCACACTCACTAAATCCTAAACTGGTCTGGGGTTCCACTCTGGACTCCAATCCATTTAGCAGAGATTCTCAGGAAAAAAAAGAAAAAAAAACAAAAACCACACACTTAGTGTCACCTTGTGGCTAAACTAGGGACCTCTAAGGGCAGGGGCACATGGGCAGATTCTGGAGATTGTCGCCTGGCGACTAATCGCCTCTTCATCGGGGCGACAATCTCCCCGAACTGCCTTCCCCCTGCTAAAGTCGGTTTCACCAATGCACTCGCGACGCTTCGATTTCCGAAGTCGCCCGAAGTTTCCTCGTGCGCCCGAAGTTTCCTCGTGCGCCAACTTCTGAAATCGAAGCGCTGCGAGTGCCATTGCGCTGGCGCTTTCTCATTATAGCAGGCGGAAAGCAGTTCGGGGAGATTGCCATCCCGCAGAAGAGGCGATTAGATCTTCCCGAATCTGCCCCTGCCCTAAAAGTTCATAGTTTGCCCCAGGAAGGGGAGCTTTTTTTCACCATAAACTAAAGAGCCCTTTTGTAGCCACACAAGAGACTTAAAGGAGAAGGAAAGGCTAAAGTTAAGTAAGTTTTATCAGAAAGGTCTATATAAATACACCAGCAAACAATCAAAGTAATGCTGCTCTGAGTCCTCTGTCAAAAGAAACATAACATTTCTTTACTTCTATTGTGTACACATGGACTTCTGTATCAGACTTCTTGTTTTCAGCTTAAACCTCCAGGGCAGGGCTTGAGCATGCTCAGTTTGCTCCTCTCCCCCCTCCCCTCCCTGCTGTAATCCGAGCCCAGAGCTATGAGTGAGCAGGGAAACTCAGGCAGGAAGTGATGTCACACCAAGAAAATATGGCAGCTGCTATCCTAAACAAACAAAAGAGAGCTTCTAGAGCTGTTTATTCAAGTATGGTAAAGCATTCTACAGAATAAATATAGTGTTATCACTTGCACTATTGTGGCTAATCTATTGACAATAAACTGCTTTGCTAGCTTTCCTTCTCCTTTAACAACAATAAAGGGAAAACCATTGACCAGTCTCCTACTTGAGCATGGCTATTTCTAGCACTCATGCAGAGCACTTCTATCATTTGAATTATGATTTAGACCTTAAAGGGTGGTTCACCTTAATGTTAACTTTTAGTATGTTATAGAATGGACAATTTTAAGCAACTTCTCAAGTTTTTATTTTTTATTTTTATTTAATTATTTGCCTTTTTCTTCAGACACTTTCCATCTTTCAAATGGGGGTCACTTACCCCATCTAAAAAAAGCCTATTGTTACTTTTTATCAACTTTTTATTCAGGCCCTTTCCTATTTATATTTCAGCTTCTTATCCAATTCAGTGCATGGTTTCTAGGGTAATTTGGACCCTAGCAACCAGATGGCTTACATTACAAACTGGAGAGCTGCTGAATAAAAAAAGCTAAATAACTAAAAAAAACACAAATAAAAAGTGAAAACCAATTGCAAATATCACTCTACATCAATACTGTCCCAACTTCTGTGGTGCCAAGGGCTGAAATTTTTCCGGGCTACATAGTGGAGGGCCGATAATGGAAGCCACTGTTGATCAACCCCTGTTTTTAAACCACACCCACTTAAAACCACACCCATGTTACCACAAGGCCATGTCCACATTAATTATGGTAGCACACCAAAAAACCAAATGGTTGGGGCTCACTGCAGGGATATCACTTATCACTCATATGTGAAAAAAGTGGTCATATCAAGACATACCCGTAAATCCATATGCCTCCTCTACCCCTTGGATAACACAGCACCCCCAGCACATGATTAAACACCTTCATGCTTATAAACCCCCAGAAAAAATACCAGACTTGTGTTCCACAGGCAGAGTAGGGCACACACAGGCAGAGCATATGGAAGGCAGAATAGAGCAAGAGACAGGGAAACCTATCAGGACCACTCTAACATGTACTACATACAGTGACACATTGCTGTTGCCCCATTAGCATTTTGTATAAAGTGTAAACAGGTGAACAATGTGGGCAGTTTCAGTCTGGGTCTCAGGTGTGAACAGTACAGGGCTTTAGATTACAATGCAGGGCCCAGTTAATCTGTAGTGATACCATTTAAATTTTACACATGGTGGGGGCCACACAAGGGGGGGGCTGCCAGTTGGACAGCCCTGCTCTACATCATACTAAAAGTTAAGTCAAAGACGAACCACTGAATTATTACCAACGTTGCTATACAATGTACCTTCAGATCTAAAAAAAAAAAAAAAATTAAAATAAAAAGTCAGTCAAAACCCATTTTATTTCGGATTTACAGATCGAAGGCTTGACATCTAACCACTAGAAGGCCGCCCATAGGGATACTTGGGCATAGATATCCATTCCAACATTAATCTGCCAGAATCAGAACTGCATGGCGGCACATGAAAAGTTGCTAAGTCTGCGGAAGTTAATTGCTGATGACTCAGCACAGGATTCACACACACGTACAGGCATTTTTCATAATATGAGCTAACGTGGAATAAAAGCACTAAAAACTGTAGTAGATAATCAATATTTTTTCTCACAAACGCTATTTATTGTTTATACTCTTAGGGGCAGATTTATTAAGGTTCAAGTTGTTTTTTCCCCATGAAAATTTCAGTTTGAGTTTTTTGGCCAAAACTGGTTTTTGGATTCTAAAAAAAATAAATAGAATAATCAAATAATTACAGATTTATTATAACCAGAACCTGGATAAAGCTTGAATCCGAAAATACACCATCTAAACCCCGTCGAGGAGTAGGAGTCAAAGGCAGAGGTTTCTTTTACCATTTGAAGATATTAATAGTCTTCATGATATTCGATTTTTTTTTTTTTTTTTTTTTTTTTTTTTTAGAGGGTTTTGCTGAAAACTCAATCAATTCACAGAATTGAGTTTTTTTCCATTCAAGTTTATTCTTAAGATACTATTCGAATTTATAAAAAAAAAAAAAAAAAAATTCAACCTTTGATAAATGAGTTTTGGAGATACAGATGCAGCCACATTGGTTTGTCTGACACAGAATAACTAAACACAGATATCCCATTTATCTCATTTAACACAGAAAACTGCATCACAACATCCCATTTAATTAAAGCATTCACCATTGTGAACAATGGTGCTTTGGTATGCTAATGAAAAGGTTAAATGCATTAAATGAGTTAAGATGACTTTAGATAACACAGTTTCTTCAATTAACCCTGAGTCACGACGCATTTAACTCACAAATCTAAGTGGCTTCATCTGTACAAATGGTTTATTAATGCGCTTCCTTATACCCATTTTTCCTACTGTAAACACCACCACCATGCTGAAATATGAGCTAGATATCTAATGAGCAGGCTTAAAACTCCAGTCAGGCAAAATCCGCATAGAAACTATCCTGATGGGCTTGCGTAGGTGCCCGATATGATCCTATAGTTTGGCCCCTGGGCCCAATCCCAATTTGGCAAAATCGGGCAAACATCCACTTGCTGACAATGTGTAAAGCCAGCTTTAGACCAAGTGAAAACAGTCTGTGCTTCGCAGCTAACCAGAGAAAAACGGTTACAGTGAGGAAATCAAAAATAAACTGTAAAATCTAAAAATCAGTAAGAAAAAAAATATAAGGTATAATAATTTGTGATCATATTTATTAAGCATCCAGCAGAATTACTTTTTTTCAATATACATGTATGGGATCAGTTTTCCGGAAACCCATTATCCAGAAAGCTCCTGAATCTCGCACAGACTCCATTTTAATTAAATAAACCGCATTTTAAAAAAGTTATATCCTTTTTCTCTGGACAAAGTACGTTTTATTAGTACAAACTAAAATATAGTTAATCTTTATTGGAAGAAAAACCAGCCTGTTTTTTTTTTTTTTTTTTTTCTAGTAGACTTAAGGTATGAAGATCCAAATTATAGCCTCCGAAGGCAGCACAAATTTAACACAGGTGACAAATTTCCCCACAATAAAACATACAGGTATGGGATCAGTTTTCCAGAAACCCGGTTACCTGGAAAACCCCAGGTCCGGAGCATTCTGGATAACAGGTCCCATACCTGTATATTCCCCACAATGCATAACTTCTCTGCCATTTATTTGGGACATCTGTTTGAAGGTGTGGTACAAATCTAGCAGTGACAATGAGCAAGTGATGGAACAAAGTGCTTCTGTAATGGCGCAGTGGGATTTGGTTACAAGAATCCTCTCTGGGGAGTTATTAAAACACAGCGCAGCCCTCACTTGTATGCACTGAATTAAGCTCTGATCTGACTGCTCTAATCCAGTTTTCTGGCCTATGCAGAATGCTGCATGTCTACATTGAGCACCTCCCATTAATATAAAGATACATTTTATTTTGCAAATAAAGTTTGCAAGGAAGGAGTTAAAAAAAGTTAAATTTATGAGGAACCTGTTCTATGCAGCTGCTATGGTTTGCTTCTCTGAGCACATTAGAGGAGTGGTTGCTTTCCAGCGGACGATAACGTTTTCTGTGTGCCATTACCGCCATAATGCGGATTAACAATTCATTATTTTCAATATATGGAGACTGACTATGGAGACTGACCAGCAAGTCTGCAGCTTATATCAGTCCCTGTATGGCTAGCTGTAGTCAAATCTTGTATTTAATGCAACTAACTAATATAAGCACCTATTATTGACTTTACAGCCCTCAAGCATATGCAGGGTCAGACTGGGGGTCCCGGGCCCCACCGGGGCTGCTGTCTTAGGGACCCCCTGACCCTGCCTGTCCCACCTGCGTTTGACGCTTTCATGCGTCTGTGTGAGTACAGCCCCCTTGACAATAATGCAGTGTGTTTACTCCTGCGGCTGAACGGAAGAAAGCGGAGCGCAAGAAAACAACGCCAGTGTGTAAGTGCCCTTTTTTTCGGTGATCACACTTAGATTAGTATTGCCAATGAAGTAGGTAGACCACACAATGCTTCTTGCAATCAATGGCACAACTGCATAGTTATCCCCAACAACTGTGAATATGAAGGCAATCAGAATCACATACATAGTCAGAGCTCTGCATTGTGATTCACCTAGATTTCCTGCTGCATTTCCGGACACAGATTTAAAACCAATTTCTTTATGAACAACTGCAATATCACAAGTGCTGTGCTTTATACACAGACGTCCTAATGCAGCACTTCTTCAGTGTTAGATTTGACGGAGAGATGGACAGATATCCCGGAATCTTGTTTACTTTGCTACATTGTGTTCATTTTCTTACACTGTGGAATCCTTTCTTATGGACGAGCCTTATGCAGCACTGACTGAGACTGCGCCTTAGTGCATCTTTGTAATTACTAACCACATTATTAAATCAGGATTAAGTAAGCCCTGCAGCAGTCATATTTATCTGCTAAATACACTTAAGTGAAAGGCTGTTTTTTTTCTTAAGTCAAGGCCAACACTCACAATACAGTACACCATTGTCCAAATTACCATGTGTTTAACATTAGCTGGGTAGAAGGGAGCCGGCATTAAATAAAAGCAGTGTGCCAAATTCCTCTTTGTTGTGTCACCACGAGACTGTGAGTCACTGCTAACTAATCACAGATTCACTGGAGCAGCATCAGCGGACTAGAATGTTGGATACACCCTAACAGATCCCTCCAAACTGCTGTACTAAAGTGATCTATTCATATGGATGTCTGTCATTATGTACTACAGTTATTATGTAAATTACTATTGACACCATTATTCTGTAAATACGGATTTAGAATACAAACCAACAGTATATATGTGTCCCCGTGTATACGGACAGTCGTAACATGCAGAACATTCATTTTACTGCAACTGTTTGTATATGCAACTAATGCCTGCGAGTACAATTTTAAATTAAATTAAAGGTGTTGTTCACCTTTATATTAACTTTTTGTATGATGTAGAGAGTAATTCCAAGTATTTTTTTTTTTATTATTATTTGTAGTTCTTGAGTTATTTAGCTTTTTATTCAGCAGCTCCCAGATTTGCAGCTTCAGCAATCTGGTTGCTATTGTCCAAATTACCCTAGCAACCATGCACTGATTTGAACAATAGACTGGAATATGAATAGGAGATGCCTGAATAGAAAGAGGAGTAATAAAATGTAGCAATAACTATAAAATTTGGAGCCTAAAGGTGGCCATATATGGAGATCCGCTCGTCTGGCGATGTCGCCAAACGAGCGGATCTCCCTCCGATATGCCCACCTTGAGGTGGGCAATATCGGGCTGATCCGGCGGTCAGATCGCAGGACCGTATCAACGAATAGATGCGCCCGCGATCCAACGGGATTTTCTGTCCCATCCAATCGAGATCTGGCCGAGCCCCATACACGGGCCAATAAGCTGCCGACACGGTCTGTTGGCAGCTTTTATTGGCCCGTGTATGGCCGCCTTTACAGAATATTTGGTTTTAGATGGGGTTCAGTGACCCCAAATTGAAAGCTGGAAGGAGTCAGAATAATAAAGTAAATAATTAAAAAGCTACAAAAAATAAAAAAAGATAAAATAAAGACCATTTGAAGTGTTGCTTACAATTAGCAATTTTATAACATACTAAAAATTTAAAAAGTAAACCACCCCTTTAAACCCAGGAATTTTTTTTTATGCAATTGAGATGCAGGTTTGGAAACACCGAATTGCATTAGTTAATCGATTCCATTTTATTGTGCCTTCAGAGTTGAGTTTTATTCCACCTGAGTTTAAGCAGCATGCTGCATTCTCGTGCTTGGCGCACGTTTCTAAATCAATTGAATAGAGGGGTGCGTATGGCACTGACAAAAATGTATTTATGTGCATTAAAGGGGTGGTTCACCTTTAAATTAACTTTTAGAATGTTATAGAATGACCAATTCTAAGCAACTTATTAATTGGTTTTCATTATTTATTTTTAACAGTTTTAGAGTAATTTGCCATTATCTTCTGATTCTTTGCAGCTTTCAAACGGGTGTCGCCCCTTCTAAAAAAAACAAATGCTCTGTAAGGCTACAAATGTATTATTGCTACCGTACTTTTTATTACTGATCCTTCTATTTAGACTCTCTCCTATTCATATTCCAATCTCTTATTAAAATCAATGCATGGTTGCTACGGTAATTTGGGCCCTTGTAACAAGATTGCTTAAATGCAAATTGAAGAGCTGTTGAATAAAAAGCTAAATAAACTCAAAAACCTTCAATAATAAAAAATTAAAACCAATTGTAAATGCTCTCAGAATATCACTCTCTACATCATACTAAAAGTTATCTGATAGTTGAACAACCCGTTTAAAGAAAAACACGCAAGTACACGTTTTTACATTCTCAGCACGTTTTAATAACACCAAAAAATGGCTATATTTAAAAACCATAAAGGTACAGGTATGGGATCTGTTATCTGGAAACTCATTAACCAGAAAGCGCCGAAATACGGAATGCCAGTTTCCCATAGACTCCATTTCATCCAAATAATACATTTTAAAAATGATTTCCCTTTTCTTTATAATAATAAAACAGTAGCTTGTACTTGATCCCAACTAAGATATAATTAATCCTTATTGGGTAGTAGACTTGTCCCGACCATGTCCCGAGCATTCTGGATAACAGGTCCCATACCTGTACTCTAATTCTTATTCACTCTCATCATATCGCGTCTAGACTACTGTAACTCTCTTTTAATTGACCTCCCCCTCCAGAGACTGTCACCTCTCCAGTCCATAATGAACACTGCTGCGAGGCTCATACACCTCAGCAACCGCTCCTCCTCTGTCTCGCCATTCTGTCAATCCCTGCACTGGCTTCCATTACCTTTCAGAATCAAATTCAAATTAATGACACTGACTTTCAAAGCACTTCATAACTCTGCCCCACCCTACATCTCTGAACTCATCTCTATATACTCACCCAATCGCTTACTACGCTCCTCTACTGACCTGCTACTCAACTCTTCTCTCATTACCTCCTCACATGCAAGACTTTGCAAGGGCTGCACCCCTCCTCTGGAACTCTCTCCCACGGTCTGTTGGACTTTCTCCCAACCTTTCTGCTTTCAAGAAATCTCTGAAAACGCACTTCTTTCGAGAAGCCTACCCTCATTCTGCTTAACTACCAAACGCTACACCACATACAGTACCACATTTCTCACCCACTTAGGGGACCGGAGGGTGTTTTGGGGTGGTGAGGGTGTGATGCGGTTTTGCCCTGCACTAGTGGAGCTGCCATGTTTGCTTCGGAGACACTACTATTGTTTGTTTATGTGGATAAGCTGCTGTGTAGCCATGGGGGCAGCGATTCAAAGGAGAAAAGGCTCAAGTTACACAGCAGATAGCAGATAAGCTCTGTAGGACATAATGCTATCTGTTATCACTTATCTATCCTGTGCCATATAGCCGTTTTTCAATTTCCACCATTGCTACACAGCAGCTTGTTTATATGGATTGTGGTGGTTTTTCTGAAGCGGACAGATCAGTTTTGCCGGTGCGGGGCAACACTGCATGGTGTTTTCATTGCTTTAGGACACTTTTGGTTTTTGGTGTTACTGTTCCTTTAATTCGATCTTGCCCACTCCCACACCTTGTTTATTACTCCCTTCCCTTTAGAGTGTATGCCTATGCATAGGGCCTTCCTCACCTTTTTGTACCTGTATGGATTGTGATGTTTGTTACTCCATATGTTCTATGTATGTAATTCATGTGATTGAGTTGCATAATCACATTTACTTTACAGTGCTACGCAATATTTTGGCGCTATATAAATACATGTTTATAATAATAATAATAATAAATAATAATAATCTCAAACAGCATTCTACTAATTTGCCTGGTTAGAGGAATGAATGAACCATAACTCTGTACAGACTGTAAGTAAATGGACTTTCCAAGAAAGTGCAAGAAGTTCAGATTTCACATATTTATACACATTTAGGGTCAGGCCACACTGGGCGTTTTGGGGAGATTTGGTCGCCTAGCGACTAAACGCCTTATTTTTGCGGCGACCAATCTCCCCAAACTCCTTCCATCACTCTGCACCGGCTAAAATGAAAAAAAAAAAAACGCCAGCGCTAATCACACGCGGTAATTCTTTTTCCAAAGTCGTTTCGGGTGACAAAATTTCCACAAAACGCCCAGTGTGGCCTGACCCTTATACAGAAGGAAGGAGCAGAGCTGTGGAGTCAGAAGCAATTTTGGGTATCTGGAGTCTGAGTCGCCAAAAATTTACTGACTCCTAATAACTTTAAAAACAAGCACTGAAAATAATCAAATCAGATTTATGAGCTTCTATGAAGGAGGATATGGCAGCAGCAATTCTGTTTCTAAGAACAATACTTAAGTTGATTTTGGATTGTATTTAGCAGCTATTCTACAGCTATATGCCAGGTTCAATTAATATAGAAATTGTTTTAGGTTTTCCAATTGCACCTTCTGTTCAAGTTCAGTGAAGTATCTCTTGCCTTAAGGTGGCCATACATGGATAGATCCGCTCGTTTGGCGATGTCGCCAAACGAGCGGATCTCCCTCCGATATGCCCACCTTGAGGTGGGCAATATCGGGCAGATCCGATCGTGGGCCCTAGGGCCCAACGATCGGATCCTAGCATTCGCAAACGGGCGGTCTGATCGCATCAACGAACAGATGCGGCCGCTATCCGACGGGATTTTTAAACCCATCCGATCGAGATCTGGCCGATCGGGGAAGCCCGTCGGGGGCCCCCATACACGGGCCAATAAGCTGCCGACACAGTCTGTCGGCAGCTTTTATCGGCCCGTGTATGGCCACCTTTAGGCTCCTGGTATGGCCACCTTTAGGCTCCTGGCACATGGGAGACTTGGTCTGCTGATGCCTTCAGGTAAAGAACAGTAAATGCCACCCTCCATCCGTCACTGCTCTTTATTTCTTGGCATACTAGTGAATTACACACAAACAAATGAACTCACACGGAGCGGTGGCACTTAGTGTTGAGTTCTGCCACTGGTTGTTGAGCATGTAGTTATGTGCTTCTAATTCACTAGGATGACAAACTGCAACACTTATGTCACACAAAGATTCCTTCAGTGGAACGGGTACCCACAAATAAGCTACATACTCCTCTGATTAAAAGAAGGGAATCCTCGGAAGCAGAGGAGGAGTGTTCTTCCCCTGTCTGACCCATACCAAAGCCTAAACCACATTGGTTGGCCAAATTTCAACCCAACTGGTGGTACACCAGCGGGTCACCAACGCAGGTTACCAACGCATGCGACGTGTCGGGATGTCCTGAAGATACAGGAAGAGAAGGAGAAATCGGAGGTTAGAACTACATTCATCCGACTGTCCGTTGAAAACGCAGCGTGCATGAGTTTAGTCTCATAGCGACATGTCGGCTGGGGCCGCACCGTGGAGTTCTACCCTAAATGAAACTCAGGGATTCTGCTCAGCAGGGACAAAGTGACAAAGATAAGAAATGTATCAACTAAATGTATCAATTTAGAACAGTTAACAGGGTCGGCGACCCCCCCCATAGAGGCTTTAGGTGAAAAAATTTGATTTACACTTCAATATTAGAAGAAGGGTCAAACAAAGAAAATAGAAAGTAATTGCAAAAACCCCTTAAATGAAATAAGTCACATTTTTAAAAACAAAATGAATGAAATATAATGTATAGAGCTGAACGATGTCAATGCTATATAATACTTTGAAAAAATAAAACAAAAAAAACACCTGTATGCAGTGACTGTGCAAATAAGACAGAAGTCTGTAGTAGGAACCAGTTCTAAATGATAATGCTGCAGAGGATCAAACTGGAGGACCTTACACTTCAATAAGGCTCTGCCATAACATTTCCTTGAGAATGTTGTATAGCACAGGGCAATACCGTGAGAATTAAATTCTTATAGTTGTTTCTTTGCACACAGAGCAATTATTATATATATATATACATACACACATATAAAATGTACAGATAAACACCTTGAAATCCAATTGTGAATGCAAGAGGTTAGTCAAGGAGCTGCCCAGTTGCCTCCTAGCTATCCCCACCTGAATGATCAAATTAAACAAAAAAAACTAAATTGATCATATTTCCAACTAAACTTGATCTCCCCACCTTCTTGGCACACAAGGAGTTGTGTCACCCATGGGAAATAGTCAGTATCACGGGGCCTCAAATCTGCTGTTCCACAAGTAACAGCACCCATGCCATTACCCTGTCCCACCAAGACTACTGTAACCTGCTACTACTAACTGGTGCCTCTCCCCTCTGCCGCCTGTCACCCTGCTTCTAAAATCCTCCTTTTCTCACAGGCTTCTGTCTGCATTCTTTATAGTGGGTTCCCCATTAAGCACAGAATAACATACAATCCTTCTCATGCCTTCAAAGCCCTTCATTCCTCTGCACCTCACTACATCTCTTCTCTCCACACATTCCTTCATTGCTCTCAGAGCCTAGGCCTGACCACTCCACCTACTTCCACTGTATTCGCTACTCCTTACCTCTGGAATGTCATCCCTGAATTCCTTCATAGAGAATCCTCCCTCAGTCTCTCCAGAACTCATGGCAAAAGGTAGTCTTTAAGTTAACATCTGAGCGCTTATAAGGCAATGACAGAGAAACAAGAACAAGCCTGCGTATCTATCCAGATTAAATACCTACATATTTAATCTGGATAACTTTACCCCAAACATGTGAAAACTAAGACATACAGAAGCAACGTCCAGACATATACGTTTTTTTTTGTTTTTTTGTTTTTTTTAACAGATGCTGCGGCCAGACAAGGATATCCAGTCCCTGTTCAAAAATGACAAGGGCAATGTGTGTGTCTGGCTGTTGCTGAACTACAAGAGTTGGAGATCTAGACGGCATGTGGGAGTGGTTCAGCAACGGCAAGACACCACAATGTCTAAAAACAGACTAGTAATCTAAGGAAAACCTGAATATAAAGTACCTGTAAAATCTTTGTGGAACAATAAGACAATATGTTTGCAGGAATCTAAATTGAAAACATTCTAGTCAACAATTAAACTTGGGCACATGGAAAAAAAAAATGGTTGTGAGCCCAATGTTTCAGGCTGGTCTAATACAGGTATAGGATCCCTTATCCGGAAACCCAATATCCAGAAAGCTCCGAATTACGGAATGGCTGTCTCCCATAGACTCCATTTTATCCAAATAATCCAAATTTTTAAAAAATGATTTCCTTTTTCTCTCTAATAATAAAACAACAGCTTGTACTTGATCCACACTAAGATATAATTAATCCTTATTGGAAGCAAAACAAGCCTATTGGGTTTATTTAATGCTTAAATTAATTTCTAGTAGACTTAAGGCATGAAGACCCAAATTACAGAAAGATCCGTTATCCGGAAAACCCAAGGTCCTGAGCATTCTGGATAACATACCTGTACAATCAAACAATGCACACAGGTTTAGATAGATAAAAATATGCTTTAGTCTGTGCTGCCCTTGCCTTGCATCAGTGCTTTACACAGCCAGACCCTGGGGGCCCCACAGACTGTATGACATCATTGTATCCAAACCCAGCCCTGAGTATGTGATATTATGGAGAACACTGGGACACAACCGCACTGGGACTTGCTCAAGCCTCCACTGACTCACACACACAGAACTGTTATACTTTGCCTATTTTTTAAAAAGTTGGCATCAATTGTCACAGGAAGTTGCTGAGCAGCAAACATGGAAAGGTTACTCTGTGCCACACACACACACACACACGAGCGCAAAATAGCAACATGTTTTCTTTGTATGAGTTGCATTATATTAGTCAGTGCACCATGTGGTCTGACACACTAACAGGGCACCCCCTGCCCTCCCCCCACATAACTTAATACACAGAGGGCACCCCTCCCTTTAATAGAATAGGGCACCTTCAGCTTTAATATACAGGGCACATTATTACAAACTATGCAGAGCACCCCTGCCCCCCTCATTTAATACACACACAGGGCCCCCCTCATTTAATACACACACACGGCCCCCCTCATTTAATACACACAAAGGGCCCCCCTCATTTAATACAGACACACAGGGCACCCGTGCCCCCTTCTTTTAATACACACAAAGGGCACCCCTGCCCCTCTCATTTAATATAGACACACAGGGCACCCCTGCCCCTCCTTTAATACAGACACAGGGGGCACCCCTGTCTCCCCACCCCTGCACCCTATGACTGTGCCCCACCCAAAAAGTACAAAAGTAACTGCCCACTGCAGGCAACTGCCTCCCCACTCTTTATATATAGCAGTCCCAGCTGTTGTTGGGAAGCCTGGCAGCAGCTGCATATACACATATATCCATTTATACACACATATATATATACACACAAAGGAACAGGCACATAATGGAACATGATGGAACATGAACCCTTCCACCGATAGCAGCAGCAGCAGTATTGTCAGCGTTTAGCAGAGATGGGATAGAAAGCCAGATAGTTACCTCTAATGTGCAGAGTGAGAGAGGCCAGGCACAGCAGGAGCCCCAGGCTGCGGAACATTCTACTGGGAGATGGGGGAAATGTCAGGAACCAAAGGTGCAACACAAGCGCCTCTCCTTATCCCAACTGCGCGCAACAAGTGGACAAGAAACAACAGCGTCTGCCTCCAGATTAATTTCCACCTCTCAGACTTTAAAATAACTTTCCACACCCTTCAGAACGCTCCGCCCACATTGTGCCCAGAAATGAGTGGAGCCAATGAACTCGCACAGGCACAGCCGCCCTCCCCCCTCCACTCGATCGGCTCTTCTCCCTGGCGGTGGCACAGCTGTGTGGCCTGGGGTGGGACACTTTCAGTGCCGGGAGCACCTAGTATTTCCCTCTACCGACACATTTTTATTTACTGTGTGTTTCATTGCTCTTCTCTTTCACACTATACAGCTGTAACACAGAGCTATGAATGGAAGCCTGAAGTCACTAAAGGGACATATTAGATGTATATCATGTCCTCCTCACTCACTGGGACACCAGGGGCCCACCATAAACCCCTAGACCAAGGGCCCACCATTAACCCTTACACCAGGGGCCACTCTCACTACTAATATTCTTCATCTCCTCAATCAACCTCTTATCTTCCTAGTCTTTATACTATAATCTATTATTCCATCTATATAGCCTCTTTGTCCTCATAGAAATAGGGAATGGCCATAAAATAGACCAAAGCAGCATGAGGGCCCAGTGCTAGCGTTGCCACCCAGCCGGTAAAACACCTGCCAAGGCCGGGACCGGTATTACAAATTTACCGGCAATGTAGCTGCCAGTAAATTTGTAATAGCCTTAAAAGACCCCTCGGCCTGCCCCCAGTCCCCTGTAAACTTAGCTTTTGTCCTCAGTCTTGGAATCTCCGTTCAGCTTTACGGTAACTTTTAATATGTTGTAGAATAGCCAATTCCTAGGAACTTTGCAATTGGTCTTCATTATTTATATTTTATAGTTTTTTTTTGTTATTGGAGTGGCCCTTTGCCCTTTTTCCAGTTTTCAAATGGGGGGGTAGGGTTTCCACCTTTTTTGGAAATAAATACCGGCCTTCCTCTATATTTCGTTTTTTTCCCTATTAATAACAATGGGGTCAAGCATCAGTTTTACTGATCAGGCCGGTAAAATACTAACCAGGTGGCAACCCTAGTATGGGTTATTATTTATTGTTTTTGCTAATTTTTATTACTCATTTTTCTATTCAGATCAGGGGCATAACTACCGGGGGAGCAGGGGGTGCGACTGGGCCAGGGCCCGCACCCCCTCAGGGCCCCCCGGCAGCTTGCGCGACACTCATTCCGGGCGTACGGAGGGGGGCGGGGGGCCCGGCTGAACGTCCCGCGGCAGGGCCCACCCCCCTCTAGTTATGTTGCTGATTCAGATTCTCTCCTATTCAAATCAATGCATGGTTGCTAAGGTCATTTGAACCATAGCGACTGAATTGCTGACATTGTATTGTTCACACTTGTGACACCTCTATTGTTCACTCCCCTAAAGCCCTGTACTGTTCACACCTGAGACCCAGACTGAAACTGCCCACATTGGAAATTATTGTTAGGGGCCACTAAGGTGTTTAATCATATGCTGGGGTACTGTATTATACACAGGGGAGGAGGAGGCATATGGATTTAATGTCTTAATATGACTTAGCTTTTTTCACATATGAGTGACATCCTTGCCAGGGCAGGCACAAGGTAGTTTGGCACCCTAGGCAAGAGCTTCAATCAGTGCCCCCCCTGTCCTGCATTACCATTCCCCTTCTTACCATGATGGTAAATATTTTTAATAAAGAAAGCAAGAAAGTGTACAACATTTTTTCATTTATATTACTGCCCCCTGTATCTGTACCAGCAAGCCCAGCAGTCATCCATCATACAGCCCTCCAGCAGCCATCATATTGCCCCCAATCTCTACCTGTGTCAGCAGCAGCCAAAAATAAATCTGATCACATCATATTGCCCCAAGTATTTATGTATCTGTCCCAGCGCCCAGCCCAGCAGCAACAGCAAACATATGGCCCCCAAATCTGTACCTGGATGTGCCAGCAGGAAGCTTCAAGCTTTACAGTAATAGAAAGAATGTCTTCAGTTCAGTGCAACTGTGCAAGGCCGAGAGCAGCGAGAGCCACACCAAGCAGCCCCCCAGCTCTCTGCCTCTCTCTGTCACCCAACACATCAGTGACGTCATTGACGTGTGTATCCGTTTTACCCGACTCACTTGATTTATTTGGTGCGTAGTCCTGAAAAGCCTGAATTTTTCGGATTTTTGCCTGAAAAGGTCCGATTTTTGGGCTAATTCCAGAGCAGACCACAGAAATTTCCAATTAGGATAGGGACCTCTGCCATTGACTTATACACAACTAGTGATCAGCAAATCTGTCCCATTTTGGTTCGATGAAAAATTAGCGAAACTCCGAAAAAATTCACGAAACGGCGAAAAATTGGAGAACCACATTGAAGTCAATGGGAGTCAAATTAATTTTGACGTGACAATTTTTATGCGCATGACAATTTTTACACGTGCAACTTTTTTTGTCCAAGTGCAATTTACAATGGGTGTAAAAATAATTTTTAGCACAACAATTTTTATGTTAGCAACGTTTTTTATTTTTGCAGCAGTTTCGTCTATCATCTTGATCATACATGAAAGAATTACAATACAAACAAATCCCTTTAATTACAGAACACAATGGAAACTGCAGGTACAATTATGTAGAAATACAAGAGATAGGAATCTTATGCTTATTAATGAGTGCAGTGGGTGACTGCCAAATGCAAGATAAATATTGGTGACCTGTGCATGTAACACAAATTATTTTAAGGGAATGTCAAGCCAAAAAATAACTGTTGCCTAATAAAAGAAAACATAAGTCTAAGCAACTTTGAAATATACATTCATAACAAATTTTCCATGGTTTGCAAGTTATTCATATTAATATTGAAAGTGGTGTGTGTCTGCCTCTTTCTATTCTCTGTCCTGGTGCCTCAGACGGTTGATACAATGTAAGACAAGGCAGCTGATTAACAGACTTAGAGGGGCCGATTCACTAAATTCGGGTGAAGGGTTAGAATAAAAAAAACTTCGAAGTTTTTTTGGGCTACTTCGACCATCGAATGGGCTACTTCGACCTTCGACTACGACCTTCGACTTCGAATCGAACGATTCAAACTAAAAATCGTTCGACTATTCGACCATTCGATAGTTGAAGTACTGTCCCTTTAAAAAAAACTTCGACCCCCTATTTCGGCAGCTAAAAGCTACCGAAGTCAATGTTAGCCTATGGGGAAGGTCCCCATAGGCTTGCCTGTGTTTTTTTGATCGAAGGATTTTCCTTCGATCGTTCGATTCGAAGGATTTAATCGTTCGATCGAACGAAAAATCCTTCGATCGATCGATCGCAGGATTTGTGCAAAATCGTTCGACTTCAATATTCGAAGTCGTACGATTTTAGTTCACAGTCAAATATCGAGGGTTAATTAACCCTCGATATTCGACCCATAGTGAATCGGCCTCTAAAAGTAACAACCAGGAGTGAAGCAAATGCTGCTTTCATTAGCAACTGTTTTTACAAATAAGCACTGAAAACTTTTAAGAAATGTATATTGGAAAATTGCTTAGAATAAGGTTTTATTTTTAATTACTGGAAATCGGCAGTTTGGCACGCACTCAGCAGGACTTCAGATAGCGGTAAAAAATCTCTTTACTTTATTGCACAAACATATACAGTATTGTTTGTGCAATAAAGTAAAGAGATTTTTTACCGCTATCTGAAGTCCTGCTGAGTGCGTGCCAAACTGCCGATTTCCAGGTCTTGATGTCTCCCCCATGCTGAGGGTTCGGGGCGCAGCACCCGGGCCACTGAACAGGAGCGGTGAGTGACCCACAACTTATCATATTGGAAAGTTTTATAGCAGAGGGTTCGGGGCAAGCGCACCCGAACCATTTTAGAACAGCGGTGAGCAAGTTTTGATGAATGTAAAAATTAACTGCTAGACAGAAAAGGATTCCAATATGCAATATCAAACACACGGCGGGGGGTTGGAGCGCCCCTGTCTCCCTTCCCTAATTGAGTTTATTTTTAATTAGTCACATTTTTATCTTGGGGTTGACTTGCCCTTTAAACAGGCAGCCTAAAAGGGCCTGATTTCCAGACTCAAAAAGCTACACGTCTGACTGCCACTTTCCCAACATCCTAGAGGTGCTCAGGTTTAATAACTGTCAGGAACTCTCTCTCGAGGCACAATCAGCAACAGCAGCAAAACACAGGACTTCGTAACAGTTAGAATAAAGACATAAACTTATGCAAACGATATATAGTGAATAAAGCACCCCCTTTTGTAAAATATAAGGATATTATAAGTTACTGAGGAGTTTCATGACCATATAAAAACACGAGGCCGAAGGCCGAGTGTTTTTATACAGGTCATGGAACTCCGAGGTAACTTATAATATCCTCATATTTTACAACTGGGGGTACTTTATTTATTATAATACACAAATTTTAGTGAGTCATGTGATAGAAATTACATCACTACTCACCGTTTATAACTGATGACATCACTACTCACCGTTTATAAGGATATAATTTACAGGATATTCATGGCTTTTGTGTATTATATAGGGGTTGTTCACCTTTAGGGTAGGGGCAGACGGGCAGATTCAGGGAGATTTAGTCGCCTGGCGACTAATCACCTCTTCTGCAGGGCGACAATCTTCCCGAACTGCCTTCTTCCTGCCTTCCGCCTGCTTCAATGAGAAAACACTAGCACAATGCACTCGTGGCGCTTCGATTTCCGAAATCGCCCGAAGTTTCAAGTTCGGGTTATTTCAGAAATCGAAGCGCCACAAGTGCATTGCGCTGGCGTTATCTCATTCAAACAGATGGAAGGCAGGAAGAAGGCAGAAACTTTGGGCGATTTCAGAAATCAAAGCGCTGCGAGTGCATTGCGCTAGCGTTTTCCCATTCAAGCAGGAGGAAGGTAAGAAGAAGGCAGTTCGGGAAGATTGTCGTCCCGCAAAATAGTTGATTAGTCGGCAGGCGACTAAATCTCCCAGAATCTGCCCATCTGCCCTTAGCCTAAAATTAACTTTTAGTATGACGTAGAGAGTGATATTCTGAGACAATTTGCAAATGGCTATCATTTTCTATTATTTGTGATTTTTGCGTTATTTAGCTTTTTATCCAGCAAATCTCCAGTTTGCAATTTCAATAATCTGGTTGCTAGGGATAAAATTACCCCAGCAACCGTGCATTGGTTTGAATAAGAGACTGGAATATGAATAAGAGAGGGTCTGACTAGAAAGATGAGTAATAAAAAGTAGCAATAACAATACATTTGTAGCCTTACCGAGCAGTTCTTTTTTTAGATGAGAGTCAGTGAACCCATTTAAAAGCTGGAAAGAGTCAGAAGGAGGCAAATTATTTGAAAAGTATAGACAATAAATAATGAAAAGTTGCTGAGAATTGACCGTCCTGCAACATATTAAAAGTTACTGTAAAGGTGAACCACCCCTTTAAGATCATTGTCATTCTTTCTTTTCTAATACAATACTTCCCTGTGCTCTTCTTCTTTCCTGATGTGACAGCACATAATAATCCAATAATATATATTCTTGTTTGGCTGCAGGTTTGTCCATCAGCAGCTCTTACTGATCTTAAAATAAGAGGAAACACACATTTCACCTCTGCAGCTGTGAACAGTCTGGGAGCAAAGGATATTGAAGTCATATTGACGTTACATAATGACAACACATTTTTAAGATCCAAAGTCACTTTTAACACACCCCCTTATAAACAGGACTGTGTTACATTCTGTTACTGCTCAGATTTACTTCAGCCCAACAAAGGGATCAGTGCTAGTTGACCTCACTGCTGGACAAATAGGAATATATCTGACCATTAAAGTGAAAGAATATACAAGTATCCCTTTTTTGACCTCATTCATAAGACTTATGCAAAAAAATAAATGTACATAAACACCATGTGGAATATCTTTTTACAGAAATATCCATTCCAAAGACTGAGAGGAAACCATGATAGCCCCCCTCTGATTGGCACAGATCATTTCTCTACACTAAGGGGCAGATTCACTAAGGGTCGAATTTCGAAGTTAAAAATACTTCGAAATTCAACCCTCGAATTGAAATCCTTCGACTTCGAATATCGAAGTCGAAGGATTTAGCGCTAAACGTTCGATCGAACGATCGAAGGATTTTTCCTTCGATCGAACGATTAAATCCTTCTAAACGAACGATTCGAAGGATTTTAATCCAACGATCGAAGGAAAATCCTTCGATCAAAAAAAGCTTAGCAAGCCTATGGGGACCTTCCCCATAGGCTAACATTGACTTCGGTAGGTTTTATCTGCCGAAGTAGGGGGTCGAAGTTTTTTTTAAAGGGAAAGTACTTCGACTATCGAATGGTCGAATAGTCGAACGATTTTTAGTTCGAATCGTTCGATTTCGTTCGACTTCGATCGAATTCGAACGAATTTAACCAATTCGATGGTCGAAGTACCCAAAAAAAACTTCGAAATTCGAAGTTTTTTTTATTCTAACCCTTCACCCGAATTTAGTGAATCGGCCCCTAGGTTTGCATAGCCTTGTTGAATATTGAAAATCATGGATTCTGGAACGTGATGTCCCAGAGTCATTTCTGGGCCCACCATGGAAAGCAGAGAGATTTCAACTCCCAGAATCTATGACTTCAGCCTTGAACAAAGTAAGGGAAGGGTTGCCACGTGTTTAGATATAATTTACCCACCAGCAGGGAGGGTGGTGAAAAAGGGGGTGGTTCATGATGTCACAGAGGTGGGGTGATGACAAAACAGGGCAGACTTATGACGTCACTCCAGCTCAAGGAGGATCAAGGAAGAGAAAAAGGGTATGTTTTTGCTAGATTCTGGGAGGATTGCAGAGGGGACAAGGCCATTATTATCCAGAATGCTCTGGACCTGGGGTTTTCTGGGTAATGGATCTTTCCGTAATTTGGAACTGCATACCTTAAGACTACTAGAAAATCATTTAAACATTAAATAAACCAAACAGGCTGGTTTTGCTTCCAAAGTTCCAATATGGATGAATGATATCTTAGTTGGGATCGAGTACAAGGTACTGTTTTATTATAAAAGAGAAAAAGGGAAATAATTTTTAGAAATTTGGATGAAATGGAGTCTATTGGGACGGCTTTCCCGTAATTCACAGCTTTCTTGATAACGGGTTTCCGGATATAGATCCTATACCTCTACTTCATTGCCGGTAAATTTGTAACATTGGCCCCAGCCTTGGCAGATATTACACTAATTCATCAGGCGGAGGGAAGTGGAGAGGACGCTAGTTTGCCCGTAGCCTAGCACCCCCACTGCTTTCACAAGCAAGCTATTTTGGATCAGAACAATGCACTTATTTGATTCTTGTCTGGAGCCAACCGAAAGATTTACCTTGTTAGTAACTATCCCTTTGTAGCATGAGGCTTCTGTTTGCTTAAGCAAGATTCTGATAAGTGTTATAGGTTTTCAACAATGACTTGTGTAAACTGTCTAGATAAGATAATAGTCTTTGCATAGTGTCAGTCCAAACATACTGTATGTGCAATGGTACATGGTAAGATTTGTTGCCTGCAGTTAAAGCTGTGCTACCCCCAAAAATGCCATCCCCTTTTGCTAACATTTAAATTTTCCCAAGTAAATTACATAACTCGCCCCTATTTCCCTTAAACGGGTTGTTCACCTTTAATTTTTTGTATGATGTATTGAGTGATATTTTGAGCCAATTTGCAATTGGGTTTCATTTTTTATTATTTGTGGTTTTTGAGTTATTTCGCTTTTTATTCGGCAGCTCTCCAGCTTACCATTTCAGCAATCTGGTTGCTTGGGTCTAAATTACCCTAGCAACTATGCACTGATTTGAATAAGAGTCTGAATAGAAAGAAGAGTAATAAAAAGAAGCTAATTCCCAAAGACACAAATCCATGCTCCCCAATCTGCAGATTTGTTTGTTAATAAACAACTGAATTACAGGACTATTCCCAGCATAGAGTATCCTCTGAAAAACAAATGAAATGCACCAATTATAAGACATTTGCTGTTTCTTGCTACTCTCTGTAATTTGGAAAGAAGCCTAGTGTCACACACTTCTATAAGGCTGGAATGCAAATCCCACCACATTTAGGGTCAGGGCACACGGGCAGATTCGATGAGTTTAGTCGCCAGGCGACAAATCACCTTTTCTTCGGGATGACTAATCTCCCTGATCTGCTTTCCCCTGCCATCCGGCGGCTAAAAGAAAATCACCTGGGGGCAGGCACTCAGAGCGATTCGTTTTCCGAAGTCGCCCATAATTGCCTCATGAAGCACTCCGAGTGCCTGCCCCCAGGCGATTTCCATTTTCACCAGCGGAAGGCAGATCAGGGAGATTAGTTGCCCCGAAGAAGAGGAGATTTGTCGTCTGGCAACTAATCTCCCAGAATCTGCCCATGTGCCCGACAGTGTATATATGACAAATACAAGTGTCCTCTGCACTCAACCCATTATCAATATATTTAAGACACAGACATTTTGTGCATACTGCTACTGAAAAATGCCTTACCCTTTAAACAAAACAGGGATTGTTTGTCCATATATTGCAATATATTTAAGCTCAGGGCTGATCCTATCAAATGTGGGGCCCAATTGGGACCATGTTGGCGGGGCCCCTAGACAAAGTGTTGCTGGCTACTGACACAGCAAGTATTTAGGAAAATAAGGGCATACAGGCACAAAATAGAAAGGAAAGGGGCAGACAAGGTAAGAGAGTGAGAGGGATGAAATAGGGGCACATAATAGGGGCACACAGGGTAAGAGAGAGAGGGAGGAAATAGGAGAGTGGATTGGGCCAATTAGTTTGGGGCAGGCTGGGCCGATTCAGCTTGGGAGCAGGCTTGGTTGGATTGGGGGCAGGCAGGGCCTATCAAGGTTGGAGGAAAGCTGGGCCTATTAGAGTTGGGGGCAGGCTAGACCTATGGAGTTGGGGGATAGGCTGGCTTATCAGAGTTGAGGGTGGGCTGGACCTATGGGTTTGGGGATGGGCTGGACTCTCAAAGTTGGGGGCAGGCCAGGCAGCATCATGTGCTGAGGGAAATATTATCTGTGCTGCCCTGTGGTGCGGGGCCCCCAGAGGTGCGGGGCCCAATTGGTCCAATTGTCCTAAGGCCGGCCCTGTTTAAGCTGGCCAACTACATCAAAGTCATCCCATATCTGGCCAGTCCTATGCTCAATCTTCATCTGATTCATTAAGAATTCTATTGCTTCATTATACATTTTACACTGGAAGTTTAAAATGCAAGTTTTACCTGCAACTTACATGTTGCTTTCAAAGTAAAACTCCCAAACTTGGCTGCCCTTTTATTAGACACTAGTGGGATCACCTGACTATAGTTGGGAAGGGTGGGAGCTACAACATGGAGCTGGTCACTGCTCCTGTATAACTATAACAAACAAGGGAAAGTTGTGCTCACCACTCATTTTTAAAACCATTAGGCGGGGGTGCAACTTTCCCTTGTTTGTTATAGTTATACAGGAGCAGTGACCAGCTCCATGTTGTAGCTCCCACCCTTCCCAACTATAGTCTTTGTCTTAAATATATTGATAATGGGTTGAGTGCAGAGGACTCTTGTCTATATGTATTTTGTGGTCACAGCCTCATTGCACCCCCGCCTAATGGTTTTAAAAATTAAACTTTCCCTTGTTTGTTATAGTGTATATGAGACCATCTGATACAAACATCCCCTTTGAAGTGGTCCCTTTAAAAATTAGCAAAAAGAAATGATATCACAGAAATAGATGTTGATGGATTAAAGTGAGCAAAATTATATTTGTCTCCAGTCAAAATGTTCCAGTGTTTAGTCAATGTAATGTGGAAAATGTTAGAGCAGTGTTTTACTGACATCAATGCTACCTGACTGGTAACACAGGTTTTCCTGTAGAACCATATACAAGGGTAAGGTTTTTGGCCTCTTAAGATATACTAAGAATTTTGTTTCTTTCCAGGATTCAAATTCACATCATTACGATAGAGGTATAGGATCCATTATCCAGAAACCTCCAAATTCGGTATAGGATCCATTATCCAGAAAGCTCCAAATTCGTTATAGGATCCATTATCCAGAAAGCTCCAAATTCTTTATAGGATCCATTATCCAGAAAGCTCCAAATTATCTCCCATAGACTCTTTATAAGCAAATAATGCTCATTTTTATACAATGCTGTTTTGGCACCTCTCCCTGGAAGGTTTAATAACACCTCAAAGCTCCAATCCTACTAATATAATCAACACTTAACTTCATGACATCCTTGCTGATTATGATAAACAGATTATGCTGATTGGAGCAACATTCCAAAGGATATAATGCCGGAGAAAGATCCTATTTACAAGTTATTCTGAATTGAGAAAGCCACCGGTGAAGAAAAAACACAGCAAGTCCAGTTGATTTGACTTATTTCTACAGATATACCATGACCTGGATGAATGAGAATCTTCACAAACTTATTTATAAATGATTTCTTTTTTCTTTCTCTGTAATAATAAAACATTACCTTGTACTGGATCCAAACTAAGATATAATTAATCATTGTTGGAAGCAAAAACAGCCTATTGGGTTTATTTAATGCTCAATTGATTTTTTAGAAGATTTACAGTATGGAGATCCACATTATGGAAAGATTCATTATCCAGGAAACCCCAGGTCCCAAGCATTCTGAATAACAGATCCCATACCTGGATAGTATTTTGCTGTCATTTTTCCTTAATTTCAGACCAAATGGCTTTTTGCTTGGAAGCATGATGCACAGGCCTTGACATGTTACCAGCTTCAATAAAGAATTATAACTTATTAATGATTATCTTATGTAATTGTGCGTCCCCCCCAAACAGCCTTATCAAAACAGCGTATATTCCTCAAAAATGTAAAATCCAGTTAAGAAACATATAGTTTGTCTTTGTTGGACTATGAAAAAATAGCATTGATTCCAGGAAAATGTAAAATCGGGGTTCTACTGTTTTATGCAGTATTATGCTGTTGTTTTGCAATCAGGCTGTTACTAGGGAAGCAACATAAACGAATGCAGCAACATACATTTTTATTTAAACTGGTTATTCATATCCTGCACATATTTTACTCATCATCACAATGAGTCACGGGTGTAACTACAGAGGAAGCAGATCCTGTAGCTGCAGGGAAGGGTGGAGGTATAGGGGCCCCATGAGATTCATGAAATTTACAAATTCAATAAATAGTGGTAAAACAGGTCAATCTCTAGATATTTTGGGGGCCTGAAAAATACCATGCTGTGGAGTCCAGTAATATGTAGTTACGCCACTGCAATGACAATACTATTTAGATAAGTCAATAACGAATTCACTATACTCTCAGTTACTCCTGTAGACATGAACTCATTACAGGTAGCAGCATACCTCCCAACTGTCCTGTTTTTCGCGCTACAGTCCCAATTTTGACAGCTCAACCCGCAGTCCAGGATTGTCAATGAAATGTCCCGACTTTCTCTTTGATCTCCTGCACTGAACAGCCAGAAAAAGATACAAAGTTTCTAATTTAATCGGCTTTTGGCAGAGAGGCCAGAATACGTGACAGTGCACTTTGATTCTTTCGTAATAATTTAAGATAAGCAATTTAAGAAGCAATTGTAATTATGTAAGATAGGCAGGTTTCTTGGGGAAACTGTGACTTACAGCTTAAGGGTCAGGCCACACAAGCAGATTCGGGGAGATTAGTCGCCCCAGCAACAATTCTCCTCTTCATTGGGGCAACAGTCTCCCTGAACTGCCTTCACCCTGCCCTCCACCGGATAAAATTAAAATCGCATGCGGCAACGAACATGCGGCACTTTGTTTTCTGTAGTTACCTGAAGTTTCCTCGAGAGGAAGTGAGACTTCGGAAAATGAAGCGCCGCTTGTGCATTGCCGCAGGCGATTTTGATTTTAGCCGGCGGAGGGCAGGGTGAAGGCAGTTCAGGGAGATTGTCGCCCCGAAGAAGAGGAGATTTGTCACTGGGGCGACTAATCTCCCTGAATCTGCTCGTGTGGCCTGACCCTAAAGGGCAATTCACCTTCATTAACAAAACTGTAATAACACATAAAAACCACAGAAATGTGTTCAAGCTTTCATAACCTGCCAAATTTTGTAAAATGAACATGGTAATTAGGGGGGAACAAAAGGGGGCGCAGGGCAGGTACAAAGGATTAAAGGGTCTTTTGCCAACCCCTAGTTTGTGTTCACTCTCCCCTCCCCTCTCCTCCTAGGGGGGAGTGGCCATGGGAAAACCTACTAAGTTGTCTCTGTTTTGGGGAGTTCTATGATGCCAAACCATGATTGCTAGGCCACCCTATGAGAAACATGGGCAATAATAAGAAAGTTTGTAGGGAGCCAACCTGAACGAATATTGTGGCTTAGGCAAGGCTAATAGTAGTTGCTAGCCCTTTAAAAGGGTGGTTCACCTTTATGTTAACTTTTAGTATGTTATAGAAACAACTTTTCAATTGGCCTTAATTTTTTTCATAGTTTTTGAATTCTTTGCCTTCTTCTTCTGACTCTTTCCAGCTTTCAAATGGGGGGTCACCCATCTAAAAACAAATGCTCCGTAAGGCTACAAATGTATTGTTATTGCTAATTTTTATTGCTCATCTTTTTATTCAGGCCCACTCCTAATCATATTCCAGTCGCTTATTCATGGTTGCTAGGGTCATTTGCACCTTAGCAACCTGATTGTTGAAACTGCAAACTGGAGAGCTGCTGAATAAAAAGCAAAATAACTCAAAAACCATAAATGATAAAAAATGAAAACCAATTAAAAATTGTCTCAGAATATCACTCTCATTATACTAAAAGTTAATTTAAAGATGAACAACCCCTTAAAACCTAGTGGACCTCATCACTTTAAGGAACAAATCTAAACCCCAAACCCTTAAACTAGTAAGGGAATGGTAAATTAGGTACTTTCTAAAGATTAACTACTCCATAAACAAGCACTGGTTAACTTTTAGTATGTTATAGAATGGCCAGCTTTTCAATTGGTCTTCATTGTTTTATTTTTTTCCTATAGTTTTTAAATTATTTGCCTTCTTCTGATTCTTTCCAACTTTCAAATGGGGGTCACTGACCCCATCTAAAAAGCAAGTGCTCTGTAAAAATACAATGTATCAGTATTGCTACTTTTAATCACTCATCTTTCTATTCAGGTTCTCTCTCTATTTATATTCCAGTCTCTTATTCAAATCAATGCGTGGTTGCTAGGGTAATTTGGACCCTAGCAACCAGATTGCTAAAACTGCAAATTGGAAAGCTGCTGAATAAAAAGCTAAATAACTCAAAAAACACAAATAATAAAAACTAACAGAAGCAACTTTCCGATTGGTCTTCATTGTTTATTTTCCATAGGTTTTGAATTAATGGTCTACTTCTGTCTCTTTCCAGCTTTTAAATAGGGGCCCCTGTAGGCAAAACCTATTGCTCTGTGATGCTTTAATTTTATTGTGATTGTTACTTTTACAGCTATTATCTATTATTACCAGTCTTTCATTCAAACCATTCCCTGGTTGCTAAGGTAATTTGGACCCTAGCAACTACATAGCTGTCAAAATATCAAACTGGAGAGCTGATGAACAAAAAGTGAAATAATTAAAAAACTACAATTTTTTAAAAAACGAGGACCAATTGCAAATTGTCTGTAAATATTACTTTCTATATTGTAATTAATGTTAACTTGAATGTGAACAGCCCCTTTAATAAGACCAGCAAGAAAGCTTGTAAACCACAGTTAACCCAGTTAACTCTGTTGGACCAATAGAAAGCTTTGATTTTATTAGAGTAGTGTTTAGGAAACCACAAAGTGTTTAAAGGAGAAGGAAAATTACTAAGGCAGTTTATTGCCAATAGATTAGCCACAATAGTGCAAGCTAGAACACCATTTTCATTCTTTAGAATCCTTTTCCATACCTGAGTAAACAGCTCTAGACACTGTCTTTGTTTGTTTAAGATAGCAGCTGCCATATTAGCTTGCTGTGACATCACTTCCTGCCTGAGTCTCTCTCTGCTCGCTCATAGCTCTGAGCTCAGATTACAGCAGGGAGGAGGGAGAGGAGCAAACTGAGCATGCTCAAGCCCTGCCCTGGAGGTTTAAGCTGAAAACAGGAAGTCTGTTACAGAAGCCCATGTGTACCAAATAGAAGGAAAGAAATGTTGTGTTTCTTTTGACAGAGGACTCAAAGCAGCATTACTTTGAGGGTTTACTGGTGTATTTATATAGACAAATTTTAGCCTTTCCTTCTCCTTTAATTTAGCAATAGGTGTGTTAATTGTTGCCTTTGGCAGGCTTTATGTGTTATCACTTTACTCCTGTCCTGAAAAGACTGTGTCACAATGGTTAGGTCAAGGACACGCCGCCCTCTTCCTATCAGATACTACAGTTCTATGTTCTGTGATGCGTAATGTAGTTTATGTACTTTGTTCCCATTAATGCTCAGGAAGGCTGAACAGGAATAGCACATCATAAAAAAGCTGCAAGTGTCTGGATCAGTTTTTATATATCAAGAAGAGATTGTTCACGCATTTCAAGCAGCACAGTGTTTTTGTTTTTTTTCTCTGCTGGATAAAATTAAACTGTGACGGTGCTATTAAGGTAATTGGATTTGTGCAGGTATTTTTTTAATTCTTGTGATTGATGGTCGATGTGGGTTAATAAACACTGACACTGTCCATGTTACAAGCAGGTCTATTATCAGCTTTAAAAATCCACCTGTTTATGGCGAAGGCAAAGCATACAGTGGGGGAAAAGTATTGGAGATACAGCTTGATAGGGATTATGTAGGAGCAGGTACGAACAAGTAACCCTTATCAACCAACGCATTATTCATGGCAAACATCTGTTTAGTATCTTCTGAGAAAGACAATATACAATACTTGTCAGTAGATCAAACATTAAATGGGTGGTTCACCTTTAAGTAAACTTTTAGGGGGAAATTTACTAAAGGGTGAAGTGGCAAATGCTGGCGAAAATTCGCCAGCGTGACGTCATCTCAGCACTTCGCCGATTTACTAACGGACGCTGGCGTAATTATGCTAGTGAAGGAGATAGACTCTTGAGCAACTTCGCACTCTAACGCCAGGCGAATCTTTGCTCTGGTTGAAGAGCGTTACTACACAAATTCACTAACTTTTTGATTTTAATGAACGTTACCTTTATCGCCAGACTTGACTTCGCCACCTCAGACCAGGCGAAGTGCAATAGAGTAGATAGGGCTTGCTTCAATAAAAGTTTACATTTTTTCTAAGTCCAAAAATATGCTCGCGTCTTTTCCTTTTTACAGGGTGATAGGCTGAAAAAGATCGTACATTTTTTTGGGGGGTACCCTCCTTCCCCCCTACATTTCCTAACATATAGCACCTAAACTTTACAGTGGGCAATATAACAACTATATTTTATTTTATTAAGGTTCCCTGGCCTTGTGTAGGGTAATGTATTTGCTGCAACATATACGTCCATTGAAATGTAATTTCCCGCCGTATGCAAATTATCTAATGCTAGCCAACTTTGCCTGGCGTAGTAACGCAAGCAAAATTTCGCAAGCGTTCGGCGCCGGAACTTTGCAACTTAGCATCTGGTGAAGGCGGCGAATTTTCGCCTGTTAGCGAATTTCCCCCTTTGTATGTTATAGAATGGCTAATTCTAAGAAACTTTCCAATTGGCCTTCAGTTTCTGTTTTTTATAGTTTTTGAATTATTTTCCTTCTTCTTCTGACTCAGCTTTCACATGGGGGTCTCTGACCCCTTCTAAAATACAAATGCTCTGTAAGGCTACACATATTGTTATTGCTACTTTTTAGTACTCATCTTTCTATTCAGTCCCTCTCCTATTCATATTCCAGTCTCTTATTCAAATCAGCCCATGGTTTCTAGGGCATCACCTTATATTATAGGCCAACTTCATTTTCTGCTGGATAATTAGCGACGACCCCTAAGCTTAGCTTCTCAACAGCTGCTCAGAGCCCACAGACCTTTTCCAAGATGGTGACCCCCTGTGACAAGTTTGAAGTCCTGGATCATTGCTGCTATTGACAAGCTGAAAACTTTAGGCTGGTACAATAAGTTCAGTATATAAAATATGGTATATTTAACCATATTCATTTTTGGGGTTTACTTCTCCTTTAAAAACTTGACCAGAATAAACAGAGGTTTAATAAATAGGCCCCTAGGTGTGGCAAAAGTATTTGTGTGAGGAATTATTCATTTACATGTGAAAAATGCCTGCCTTTCACTGGAACATAGGTGTGATCATATACTTAGCACAAAGTAGGAATGTCTACTATAAGAATTTTACATTTAGTGGTGTCAGATCACATACAGCTGGCACAGTTTAAATGAGATGATCTGCTCTGCATACCCCCGATCACAAAGTGAATATCACAAGAGGCAGGTACCAGTTCTATCTGCATTATATGTGTTTAGAGTAATGAATTACAGAATAAGTGAAGCCTTATTTATTAAGCTTTAGAGTATGGGACTGCTGCTTCCCTTGTGGCTGTGAAAATCCTGCTTTCCTTCCCTTTTCCTGCCTGTGTTAGGGAATGGAAGGTTGACTTTTAGGGGCAGATTTATCAAAGGTCGAGGGGAATTTCAAGCTATTTTTTTTGTGTACTGACTAGGGAATAGTTCTAATTCAATTCGAATTTGAAAAAAATTAGAATATCAAAATTTATGATGTACTGTCTCTTTAAAAATTCTACTTCGACCATTCGCCGGATTGCTGTTTTAGCTTATGGGGGACCTCCTAGAACCCATTTGGAGTCCATTGGTGGACTTTGAAAAATCAAAGTATTTTTTTTTGGGAAAAACTTCTCATCGAATTCGAGCAGTGGCGGAAGTACCGGGGGCGCAGGGGGTGCGAGCGGGCCAGGGCCCGCACCCCCTCAGGGCCCCCCGGCAGTCCGTGCGCCACTAACAAATGCGGCCAAATGCGGCCGTACGGAGGGGGCGGGGCCCGGCTGTGCATCACGCACCAGGGCCCGCCCCCCTCTAGGATCGCTACTGCAAATGCGCTATTCCTTCTATTCAAATTCGGCCGAATACGGACCTATTCGATCAAACATGGACCTATTCGACAAAAAAAAAAAAAACTTTGACTTAATTTCGGTTGGTCTTTTTGAATTAGAATTTCGAAGTTTTTTCAATTCGAAAGCCGACCCTTGATAAATATGCCCCTTAATGGTCTTCCTTCAATCATTGCTCATCCCCCTCTGCTCATTGTAGCTGCAGGGAACATAAACTACATGGGGCAGATTCACTAAAGGGCGATTTGTCGCCAGCGACCCATTTGCACCCATCGATGCACTTCGCCAGGCACAAATGCGCTCAGACTACGTTAATTCGATAAAATGCAGAGTTTTGCCATGGACGCCGAACTCTGGTGACTTTCCGCTTGCGTTATTTCGGTAATGCGAGCGTTCATTTCACCTTAGCAAAAATTCGCTAGGGATCTTGCACTCAGTTCAATTTGCATAGGGCGGGAAATTTAAAGTTGTATGGACGTCTTTATGTTAAATGTTGGTGCATAAACTTAACTTTAAAACACATGTCCAGGGCAGTGCCGGGCCACGCTGGGCAGGCACCCTAGGCAGGCCCGGCAGTCGTGGCGCCTGTGCGAATATGCGCTTGAGTGCGCATGCGCAAAATCCTGCTCGCATGCGTGAATTCCTGCTCACACACGCATGCGCAAATTCCTGCCCACGTACATGCGCAGAAGCGCTGAGAATCGCGAAGAGAAAAGAAGGGAACCGGACTTGGGGTAGGAGACAGGTACGTGCCTGGCGCCCTCCCAGATTTGCGCCCTAGGCACGTGCCTACTCTGCCTACCCCTAGTTCCGGCCCTGGTCCAGGGAACCTTAATAAAGACAATAGAGTTATTCTAATGCCCTACACATGAGCCCACTGTAACATTAATGTTCCATATGTTAGCAAATGTATGGGGAAAACCGGTTACCCAAAAAAATGTAAAGTTAGGACTTTTGCAGGCTATCAGGCTGAAAAAACGAAAAGTCACCAGCGTTTTTTGGACTTTAATGCAATTCCGGCTCACGGAATATAATGTAAGTGACTAAAGATTGAGGAATATCTAGCTTCTTTTTATCAGTTCACCTGGTCTGAGGTGGCGAAGGCAACTCTGGCGACAGAGGTAACGTTCAGTAAAATCCGAACTTTAGTGAATTTGTGGATTTACGACCATTCGCCAGAGCAAAAAGTCGCCTGGAGATGGAGTACGAATGAGTGCTAGCGCCAGTCTCTTTCGCTAGCGAATTGGCGCCTGTGCCCGTTAGTAAATCGGTGATGTCCCTGCTGCAGTAACGCTAGCAAATTGTCACCAACGTTAGCCTCTTCGCCTTTTAGTAAATCTGCCCCTATGTCTCTTGTGGACCCCTAACACTCCTCCTGTCACTTGGGACATATGGCAGCCCTCCATTGTGTATTGTTCTTTTACACAATTGTATTGATTTTTCCTATGTGTGACTAGAGTGAGCACTAATCCCACCGCATACCACTTATATTATATATGTTTAGTTCCACATTTTTTATATTTGCCTGTAAAACTACAATTGTATGGAGAGTGCCACTGGATTTTGACCACCAGTGTTGTCATGCAAATATTTTTAATGCTTTGATTGATTTTGTATTGTTATTATTAACAGGCATTTATAGAGCCCCAACATATAGCACAGTGCTGTTTATTGTTTTGTTTTGGATTAATTGTATTTGTCTGTACAAATGTTGTGTGCACTGTTTTTTATTTTGGGGTGTCTACATGCAAACTCATTTTGTAATACAATGCATATTGGGTATGAAACTGTTCATAAGACCCTGGCATTCATAATTATTGTGTTTTATCTTTAAAAAACGAAAACATGTAGCAGATAAGATGCTGTAAATTGTAAGCTTTATAGGGGTTGTTTGCCTTTAAATTAACTTTTAGTATGATGTAGAGAGTGATATTCTAAGACAATTTGCAATTGGTTTTCATTTTTTTTATCATTTGTGTTTTTTGAGTTATTTAGCTTTTTATTCAGCAGCTCTTCAGTTTGTCGTTTTAGCAATCTGGTTGCTAAGGTCCAAATTACCTTAGCAACCATACATTGATTTGAATAAGAGATTTGAGTATAAATAGGAGAGGACCTGAATAGAAAGATGAGTCAATAAAAAGTAGCAATAACAATAAATATTTAGCCATACAGAGTATTTGTTTTTTTGGATGGGGTGGGAAAGAGTCAGAGGAAGGAGGCAAATCATTTAAAAACCATAAAAAAGAAATAATGAAGGCCAAATGAAAAGTTGTCTAGAATTAGCCATTCTATAATATGCTAAAAATGTACTTAAAGGTGAACCACCCCTTTAAAGGTTTTTATTTATCTTCTAAACCTTCTTTCCATTTCAATTGTTTTTAGATTGCTGGCCAGAAATAAAGAATTTTTGCTTTCCGTGTTTTATATTTGACTTTTTCCCCAGAATTGAAGTTTAAAGTTTAGGGGCAGATTTATCAAGGGTGGAATTTCGAAGTTGAAAATCATTCAAAATTTGACCATCGAATTTAAATACTTTGAATATTGAATTCGAAGTTTTTTTAACAAATTTGGCAATCGATCGATCAAATTAAAATTGTAATTCCTTAGAATGGAATGATTCGAAGGATTTCAGCGATCGATCGAAGGATTTTAATTTGATGTGTAAAGACTTGGAAAAAGTTTGTAGAAGGTCCCCATAGGCTAACATAGCACTTCGGCAGGTTTAATTTGACGAACTATTGAAGTCAAAGTTTTTTTTAAAGAGAAAGTACTTCTGCGCAGGTCCAGTCCAGGGAGTTCACCGACGACATCTTCTTCCACGCGATCTTCTTCCTGCTGTGAACGGCGTTTTGGCACATGCGCAGTAGGATCATTTTGCCGGTACGGATGCGCAGTAGATCGTACCGGCGAAATGACCCTACAGCGCATGCGTCGTTCAAAGCAGGAAGAAGATCGCGTGGAAGAAGATGTCGTCGTTGAACTCCCAGGACTGGACCTGCGCAGAAGGGTAAGTAACAAGTTAGGGGCATTTGCCCAGCGGGACGGTTAGGCCAGGGGGAAGAGGGAGGGTGGGCAACAAACGGGAGGGGGGGTGGGGGGTTTGCGCTGACTAGGTTTCCTTCCCCTTTAATGTTCGTCTTTCTGGTGTTTCAGTCTGGCAGCTCAGTGATCCAGGTGCACATTCTGAACTATTAGAATTTGATACATTTCTCAGCAGCATCTGTGGAATATGGAACTATTCTATCAATTTTAACAGCTGCCTTAAATAGAACTCAGGGATTCTGCTCAGCGGGGACAAAGATATATAATGTATCAACTAAATGTATCAATTTAGAACAGTTACAGGGTCAGTGACTCCCCTCCTAGAGCCGCTTCATAAAAAGGTGAAAAATTAAACTTTAATATTGGAAAAAAATGGTCACAAATAGAAAGTACAAAGTAACAGTCTGGTAAAATGGCTAAAAACAACTGAACTGAAAAAAGTGTTGGAAGGCAAAAACACCCTTAAAGGGATACTGTCATGGCAAAAGATGTTTTTTTTTTCCAAAACACATCAGTTAATAGTACTGCACCAGCAGCATTTTGCTCTGAAATACGTTTCTCAAAAAGAGCAAATTTTTATTTTTTATTTTTAATTTTGAAATCTAATACGGGGCTAGACATATTGTCAGTTTTCCAGCTGCCCCCAGTCATGTGACTTGTGTTCTGATAAACAGTCACTCTTAACTGCTGTACTGCAAGTTGGAGTGATATCATCCCCTCCCTTTCCTCCCAGCAGTCTAACAACAGAACAATGGGAAGGTAGCCAGATAACAGCTCCCTGACACAAGATAACAGCTGCCAGGTAGATCTAAGAACAGCACTCAATAGTAAAATCCAGGTCCCACTGAGACACATTCAGTTACATTGAGTAGGAGAAACAACAGCCTGCCTGAAAGCAGTTCCATCCTAAAGTGCTGGCTCTTTCTGAAAGCACATGACCAGGCAAAATGACCTGAGATGGCGCCTACACACCAATATTACAACAACAACAAAAAATACACTTGCTGGCTCAGGAATGAAATTTTATATTGTAGAATGAATTATTTGCAGTTTAAACACTGTAATTTAGAAATAAAAACGACATCATAAAAATCATGACAGAATCCCTTTAAAGTAATTTTTAGAAGTGTTTAGAAAAATTCGAATTTTGGCAGTTATATCTAGTTTAGTAGTTTGGAGAAATATATCAGAAAGTCAGGTTGTTCCCAACTGCTCCTGTTACAGGAAAAGTGCATCACTCTCTCCCATTTCCTCTGTGGTCACCAATGTCGAGATAAAAGCAGGAAAACTCCAAAAGCAGATTCAATTGCAAAAATAATTTTCTTTGTCACACAAAAGGGCCCTAAAGAGCCAGTGAATACTATACCAAAAAGGTGCCTGCCAAGGGTTAATAAAATGTTAAATCTTCTTTTTTTATTCTTAAACCAACTGAATCCTCCTGTTATGTCTCAAGAAAAAAAGTCTCCTAATCCCTTGCCCCAGAAAATCATTGCAGTTACTCTCATTATACTAGTACAGGTATTGGATCCCTTTCCACTGGAAATCAGTTATCCAGAAAGCTCTGAATTACAGGAAGGCCGCTTCCCATAGACTCCATTTTATCCAAATAATCCAAATTCTTAAAAGCGATTTCCTTTATCTCTGTGATAATAAAACAGTAGCTTGTACTTGATGGTAACTAAACTGCATAAATCCATATTGGTGGTAAAGCATTCCTATTGGGTTTATTTAATTAAATCATTTTTAGCAGAATTAAGTTATGGAGATCCAATTACAGACAGATCCCTTATCTGGAATACCCTGAGCATTCTGCATAATCCTATACCTGCATAGATCCTATACCTGTAATAGTTACTGTTCTGATGAGTTCCATTCCCCATATTTAATAAAACATTTTAGCTTTGTTTCTGAAACTGGCAATTTTTTTCTCTTTTTTTAACCATTGTCCAAGTTTTATGGCCTTTATTCAACGTACTTCTATGTCTGGTTTTCCTTGATGTGTCTGGACCATTGTAGCTGGGTCATACATTTGTATTATATGTTCTCTAATTATTAAAGGGGTTGTTCACCTTTGAGTTAACTTTTAGTATGATGTAGAGAGGGATATTCTGAGACAATTTACAGTTGGTTTTCATTTTTTATTATTTGTGGTTTTTGAGTTATTTAGCTTTTTATTCAGCAGCTCTCCAGTTTGCCATTTATGCAGTATAGTTGCTAAGGTCCAAATTACCCTAGCAAGCTTATACTGATTTAAATAAGAGATAATAATATGAATACATAGTAACATAGTAACATAGTAACATAGTAAGTAAGGTTGAAAAAAGACACATGTCCATCAAGTTCAACCTTTTTTTTTTTATTAACTACCTATCTGCCAGTTGATCCAGAGGAAGGCAAAAAACCCATCTGAAGCCTCTCCAATTTGCCTTAGAGGGGGAAAAATTCCTTCCTGACTCCAAAATGGCAATCGGACTAGTCCCTGGATCAACTTGTACTATGAGCTATTTCCCATAACCCTGTATTCCCTTACTTGCTAAAAAGTCATCCAACCCCTTCTTAAAGCTATCTAATGTATCAGCCTGTACAACTGATTCAGGGAGAGAATTCCACATCTTCACAGCTCTCACTGTAAAAAACCCCTTCCGAATATTTAGGTGGAACCTCTTTTCTTCTAATCGGAATGGGTGACCTTGTGTCAGCTGGAAAGACCTACTGGTAAATAAAGCATTAGAGAGATTATTATATGATCCCCTTATATATTTATACATAGTCATCATATCACCCCTTAAGCGCCTCTTCTCCAACGAGAAGGGGAGACCTCAATAGAAAGATGTATTAAAAAGTAGCAATAACAATACATTTGTAGCCTTGAAAAGCATTTGTTTTTTAGATGGGGTCAGTGACCCTCATTTGAGAGCAGGAAAGAGTCAGAATAAAAAGGCAAAATAATAAAAAAAACTATGTAAAATAAACAATGAAGACCAATTGAAAAGATGCTTAGCAGTGGGCATTCTATAATATACTAAAACTTAACATAAGGTGAACCACCTCTCTCCATCAATTTAGCTCATGTTCTTTCCACAGTAACTTGTTGTTATTTGTTGCATTTTATATTTATATTATTTCCTTTACCTATGTTTCTTTTTAAATAATGATGTAGTGACACATTGGTTATCAAATTGGGCCTACAATGCATGTTTTATCTGCAAGTATAAATATAAGATACAATTATGGCTAAATATGTTGCATTTTATATACTAAACGTACTTTGCCAGTCCTGAGGTTCAGCAACTCTATTATAGTAATAATCATGCAATTAATATTGTTTGGGTTGCACTGGACCAATGGGACACTGGGAAAAAAACCGGTGGGCCCCTTCTCTTGTGCGCATGCTGACCCAGACCCAATCCTTCCCTCCCCCATTTCTCACCTGCTTCCCTCTCCCATATCTCCCCTGCTGCCCTCCCCCATCTCTGCCCTGCTGCCCTCCCCCATCTCTCCCCTGCTGCCCTCCCCCATTTCTCCCCTGCTTCCCTTTCCCATCTCTCCCCTGCTACCCTCCCCCATCTCTCTCTGCTGCCCTCCCCCATTTCTCCCCTGCTTCCCTCTCCCATCTCTCCCCTGCTGCCCTCCCCCATCTCTCCCCTGTTGCCCTCCCCCATTTCTCCCCTGCTTCCCTCTCCCATCTCTTTCCGCTGCTGCCCTCCCCCATCTCTCCCCTGCTGCCCTCCCACATTTCTCCCCTGCTTCCCTCTACTATCTCTCCCCTGCTACCCTCCCCCATCTCTCTCCTGCTGCCCTACCCCATTTCTCTCCTGCTGCCCTCCCCCATCTCTCTCCTTCTGCCCTCCCCCATCTCTCTCTCCTGCTGCCCTCCCCCATCTCTCTTCTACTTCCCTCCCCCATCTCCTTCCTGCTGCCCTCCCCCATCTCACAATGGCCGATGTTTGGGTGCCTTTAACGGCACCCAATCAAAATTTTCCATCCAGCCCGATTGACAAGCCGACCAATATCCAAGTCTTCTGCCAATAATGGTCGGCTCTTTTCCCACCATACATGCACCGAATATCGTATGATATTATCTGCGCGTCTATGGCCACCTAAAACGGCCAGCGATGGCCATCTTAAATTGCCAGCGATGGCTCTGCTGCCATTGCAACACTTACAAGGCGTAAATTCGGTGGGACAATGGCAATTCCCTAAAGTGCAAAGTTGTGTCCAAGGCGCCGAACGATGGTGAATTTTCGCTAGCATTACTTTGGCAATTAAATCAAAGATGCGCTAGCGTTGTCTAATTTGCATACGGTGGGAAATGATAAAGTTACATGGACGTATATGTTGCAGCAAATACATTACATTACACAAGCCCAGGGAAACCTAATAAATAAAATAGAGTTTTTATATTGCCCTACACATGAGCCCACTGTATAGTTTATGTGCCATATGTTAGAAAATGTATTGGGGAACCTGGCTACCCAAAAAAAAAAAACTTATGGACCTTTGCAGGCTATCACTCTGAAAAAACAAAAAGACACCCCCTTTCTTTGGGACTAAAAATTGAGGCAGTCCTATCTACTCTTTTGTACTTCGCCTGGTCTGAGGTGGCGAAGGCAAGTCTGGCACAAGAGGTAACGTTCAGTAAAATCCACATCAAAATCCACAAAACATGCAAGCAGTTAATTACTTTCATAAGGGCATATTTATATGAATCATTTTTATTATACTGGAATCAAGCCTGATCCAGGTGCATTGTTGGCTGGAGACTCTTTACCTGCTCCGGTGACTCCAAACTTTGTCTGCAAGGCTCCACAAACCATAAATATAGCATTAAAAATGCAGCACAAACAATGGTTCAGTATTCCCAGCAACATGTTAAAAAAAAAAAAACATTTTTTTATGGGACATGTATTATCTCAATATTTTCTGCTACAAACGAGATCAGATGCTGGATTTTCCGATTCAGACTCCGAGAAATTCTTGATTTTTTAAAAGTCTGATTTTATTTAAAAAAAAAAATCTATTTTTTTTGTGATTTTTGCATTTGTAGTTTAGTAACTAACCCCCTTAGTGTGTCTCCTATTACAAGTGTAATGTAGAAAATGTAATTCTGAGCAACATTCTAATATCCATTAACTACAAAAGTTCATAGATGTTAACGTTATTTGTAATTGTTGCTTTTCTTTGCACCTTTGGTTCTGACTATTGAAATAATGTAGCCAAAGCCAGCTGATTAACTGTGAAGAAGCACATCCTTGGCTGGAGGAGAGTCACCTAGTGCTGCAATGTTGCAAGAATCAGACCAGCAGTGAAGAAGGGGGCAGTCAGAAGTCTCTTTTATTATTTACAAAAAAATTTTGGAAAGTAACTTTTTTTTATAGTCACAAAAAAATCTTTCTTTGGCTTGACAAATGCTTTAAGACATGTACTAGATCAAAACCCTTAGGGGCCCGTTTACTAAGGGTCGAAGTGAATTTTCAAATTCAAAAACTTCAAATCAATCTTGAAGTCATTTTTTGGGTACTTCGACCATCGAAGAGGCCAAATTCAATTTCGACTTTGATTCGAATTGAAAATACTTTGAATATTCGACCACTCGAAAATCGAAGTAATGTCTCTTTTAAAAACTTCAACGTCGCCACTTCGCCACCTTAAACCTGCCGAATTGCTATGTTAGCCTGTAGGGACCTCCTAGAACCTATAGCCAACATTTGGCTAAGTTTTTAGAAGTCAAAGTTTTTTTTTCTGAAAATCGATCGTTTAAATCGTTCGAATCGTTCGATTCAAACGATTTCTACAATCGATCGAACGATTTTACTTCGATCGAATATGGACATATTCGATTAAAAAAACGTAGAATATCGAAGTAATGCAATTTGATTGTTGAATTTCGAAGTTTTTCCACTTCGAAATTCGACCCTTGCTAAATGCACCCCTTAATGTCATGTGACGTTAAAGTGCTGGACACCTGAATGTGACATTTTTTGCTTTTTAATTTATGTAAACTTTATGTTCTAAAATATGAATATGCAAAAAAAAAGGTTTTGGATACAGCAAAGCCAGTTTAGGATTTGACTGTATGTGGTCAAATCACAAAATCATGGATGGAGTTGGTGCCACTGCTAGAAATTTAGATAATGTTGCACCTTCCTGTGTCTTTTTCAGTAAAACTTTGTTGGCTCTGGGTTCCTTGTCCTCTTTTGGGAGTTCTTTGTGTGGGTTCTTTGTACTCTTTTGGGAGATTCCATTTTCTGGACCTATTTTCCACATTTGGCATTTTCGTTACTGCGCAAATTCACTAACGAACGCTGGCGTAGTTTCGCTAGTGTTACTTCGCACCCTTACGCCAGGCGAATTTTCGCTAGTGATGTAATTACGCAAATTCACTAACTTGCGCAGTGTACTGAACACTACCTTTTACGCTAGACTTCTTTCGCCACCTCAGACCTGGCGAAGCGCAATAGAGTAGATAGGGATTGTTTCAAAAAAAGTCAAATTTTCTAAGTCCCAAAAAACGCTGGCGTGTTTTCTACATTATGGGTGATAGGCTGAAAAAGATCAAAAAATTTTTTGGGGCTCCCCTTCCTCCCCCCTACATTTCCTGACTCATGGCAACTTACCTAGACAGTGGGCACATGTGTAGGGCAAAATAAAATTTTTATTTGCTGATTTGAAGGTTTTCTAGGCATTTGTAGTGCTGATCCGTGTTCCTCCATTGAAATTTGAATTTGGCGCCATATGCAAATTAGCCTTCGCTAGCGTAACTACGCTTTACATAGCGAATCAACGCTAGCGCAACTTCGCAACCTTACGCTACCGCTGTGAGCAACTTCGGATTTTAGTGAATTTGCGGAGCGCTGGCGAAAGTACGCCTGGCGAAGTGCAGCGAAGTGCGGCGAAGTGCGGCGAAGTTGCGCCTGCCGCAACTTCGCATCTTAGTGAATTTGCCCCTATAGGTCTGTCCAACAGGCAGCCCAAGAGTCAAGTCTGGCCCTCAAAGTATTGGGTGCTTGGGATGGCACTGCACATTTACCTGCTTACACCAAACATGTAAATCAAAGGAAACCAGGAAAAAAAAGTCAAACTGATATTTTCTGTGGCATTTTTTTGTTTTAAATGCCTTGTTGCTGTAGACAAATAACTAAAATACCATGTGCATGTTTAACTTGAATTTGCACTAGGAATGCACTGAATCTAGGATTAGGCCAAGATTCAGCCTTTTTCAGCAGGATTCGGATTCTGCTGAATCCTTCTGCTTGCCGAACCGAATCCGAATTATGCAATTTAGGGGCGTGGAGGAACATTGCGTGACTTTTTGTCGCAAAACAAGGAAGTCAAAAAGGGTTTTCCCCTTTGCCGGATCTTTCACGAAGGATTCGGGGTTTCGGCCGAATCAAAAATAGTGGATTCAGTGCATCCCTAATTTGCACACATGTGCCAGATGCCAGAACTTAAAATTTAACCATAAAACCTCTTAAGAGAATATTATTTAGCAGTCTGACACACAACATATTACCATGTATATATTGTATACGCTTTAAAATGGTTAGCACTTTGCATGGAATAAGAAAAACAGAGAGCACATGCTATAACAGTATTATCCCATGAGGTGGTGGTAGTGCTTAACTAGAAATATTGTGGCTGAAACCTCCATATTGATATTGTGCAAGGCTCACTACAACCTTTCCTGTTAAGATCTGAATATATAAAGTGGTATCCATAAAAATAAAAATTGATTTATTGAGAAACCAGATTGTGAAGGAATTTATTCAAATTCATTATTTTTTAAACAGAAATTGTTGAATTTTTGAAAGAAAACTAAAAAACAAAGATGTACAATAAGATAGTTGTTAAAGTAAGTATACACAAGTTAAAATTTATTTGGACATCATTCAACCCAGATTGCACTTCAACTGTACAGCCAACACTAAGGGGGTTATTAACTAAACTTCAATTTTTTTTTTGTTCAGGGTTTTTTGGGTAAAATCATTTTTCGTGGGAAAAAAAACTGAGATGTATTTTGGGTAAAAACTCACATTTTTCGTGGGGAAAAAAAACTGAGATGTATTAAACCCTGAAGCTGCAAAAAGTCCAAATCCGAAAATCCGCCATCCCAAACCTCCCAAGATCATGTAGAAGTCAATGGCAGATGTGCCTTTTATAATTTGAAGATATCTGCGATGGGTTTCGTCCGATGACTAGAAAAATTCAGGGTTTTCGGGCGATAACACGAAAAAATCAATTGATTCGGTCGTCATATCTGAAAAATTGGTACAATTCGGGTTTTCTCTAGATTTTTCCCAACCAGACTTTTTCGAGTTGTTTTATTGATAAATAAGATAAAATTGTGCATGGGAGTTTGGCCAAACGTGGTTTAATAAAATATAAGATAAATTCGAGTTTTCATAAATAACCCCCTAAGGGTCCTTGACTGGTATGGTATCAGTGGATTGGCAGAAACCTACATAGTTACATGTACATTTTAATTTGCAATATAGACTAATATGATTGACATCTGTAGTGGGCAGAGTGAACATTTGGAGGTTTTTGTAAGCAACGTACTGGTGTTTGCCAATGATTTAAAACTTTGCAGGCCAACTAATTCCATTTACTATGTGTGACGGCTCACCCTGGTGGTCTAGTGGGAGGGACGCCTCTCTCCCCCTCAGCGGGGACACCCGCCACGAGGCGCCTCTGCCTCCAGGCCTGCTGCTCCATAGGGCGCGCCTCTGCTTTATTTGTAGGCGCAGGCGTGTAGACGCCAGTAGTTCAAGAGTATTTAAAGCCACAAAACACAATTCTCACTGCCCGTTATAGGATCTTGTTCCTGGTGCTTCTGAGCTTTAGAGCTATTTTGCTGATTGATTCTGATTATCTGCTGTTACCCTGCCTGCTTTTGACTTCCCTGACTTCTGGAATCCTGACCTGCCTGTTATCCGACTCTCCTGTATCCTTAACCCCTCTGATTGATCTCCTGGTTTGACCCTTGCCTTCCTGACTCCTCTGCCTGCCCCCGACCCGGCCTGATCTGACTACTCTTCTGCCTACGTCTTGTACCGCGACCTTCTGCCCAAAGACTGTTGTTCCCCTGTGCTTGTTTAGAACCCCTCGCTTTGCACCTCTCTTTATAAGACCTGGCAGCACCCGATTAGCCAAGGGCTCCTCCCGAGGTGAAAGGCGGCTGTTAAAGGTGGAAGCAAAAGCCGAGGACAGGGTGCTTAGCATCGGTTCTGAATTTAGGGTGCCGACCGTGACACTATGTGTAATTTTTGCAGAAAGATCTGGACAAGCCGGCATCTGGGTGGTAGATGAGATTCACTGTTGATAAATGTAAGATTATGCACCTGGGATTTAAAAACAAAAAAGGCAAGCCACTTATATCCTTAATGGGACTAAGTTAAGCAAATCCTCAATGTCGAGAGACCTTGTGGATAATAAACTTATCTGCAGCAATGCCAGTTAGAAGCCTTACGTGCCAGCAATATATCGTCTTAAATTAAAAGAGATATTGATTCTCAGGAGTATAAGGTAATTCTTCCCCTCTATACAACATCATTGAAGCTCCATTTTTTAAGAAAGTTTATATATTAAAATAGATTTTTTTTTCAATCACTAAAAATTGTTCTCACTCAAGTTTTTTCTCCCTTTGTTCGTTGGTTACTATGAATAAATTGTGAGCAGGTTGTCAGCAAGTGTTTCACTTTATTTCTTAAAGGGGAACTCCGGCTTCCAAACCAAAATTTAAAGGAATAGTTCAGTGTGAAAATAAAAACTGGATAAATAAATAGGCTGTGCAAAATAAAAAATGTTTCTAATATAGTTAGTTAGCAAAAAATGTAATGTATAAAGACTGGAGTGATTTTATGTGTAACATATCAGTCAGACACTACTCACTTCTGCTTTTCAGCTCTCTTTGTTTACACTGACTGGTTGCCCTGGCTACCAGACAGTAACCAATCAGAGACTTGAGGGGGGGCCACATGGGTCATTTCTGTTGCTTTTGAATCTGAGCTGAATGCTGAGGATCAATTACAAACTCACTGAACAGAAATGTACCATGTGGCCCCCCTTCAAGTCGCTGACTAACTCAGAGTTATAGAACTGAAAAGCAGGAAGTTGGATTCTGGCTGTTTTATTACACATTTGTTCACTCCAGCCCTCATACATTACATTTTTGGCTAACTAACTATATTAGAAACATTTTTTATTTTGCACAGACTATCTATTTACCCAGTTTTTATTTTCACACTGAACTATTCCTTTAAGGCCCACGTAACACAGAAACCCCTAATAAACACATCACAGTTAACTGTTTCTTCAAAAAGTATGAATGCTGAAATCCAGCTGTTTAACAGTTCTTCTCTTTCTGCATCATTTGAAATCCTGGCAGGGAAGGAGGGACTAAACACTGATGTTACAAATTGTAACAACTTCTCCACAGCTTACAGACAGCATGCAGGAACTACATAACCCACAATGCATTGCACTGTGATGTTCCTTTCCTTATTGAAATCATGCGTGCAGGGAATTGTGGGGTTTGGAGGATGCAGGCTGAGGACAGATGGCTGTTGATACAAAGTAACAGTAGTCAGCCAGCTCAGCAAAGTAGTCAGACAGACCAGCAGGAAAGCAGGGGGCTAGGCTTAGGGGACTGTCAGAAACCATTAAAAATCATGAAAAAGTCTGTATTTGTTTTAATTGATATATATTGCAAAGTTGCTTGAAATTCTGTTTACTTCTCAAAAAGCTTAAATTATGTTTTTGTGGAATCACCCTTTAAATTGGTCATCATATTGGTTAGGGATGTTATTAAAGACAGCAAGAAATCTGCAGATATATACTGTACAGTCATCCTCTCAGAGCCCAATGTACGCTGCTGTTTTTAATTGTCTGCAGTCTTTCAGCATCGTACTATGTGCCTATAAGGAGGTTTTATCTTGGGTACAGTGTTTTATTAGCTGTGAAGTGCTTAAACATGTTGCTGTTATATAAATCTCCCTAATTATTTCAGTAATATTTTGTATGGGTCAATACTATCTGGCTTTTCAGCACATCAGGAACCTGAAACGACCCAACAGGGATGCAATGACCTTTGCTGCTTGTGGATATCCAAAGAATAAGCCCCAGGCTGTCTCTCCTGCCTTTAGAGGTAACATCATGGAGATAAAAATACAGCAGTTAAATATTTTTGTTCTATGCTAAGAAATAATAATATTTAAAATGAAAGGAATACAAGGCATTCTTATATAAAAAAGTGAATTCTAAAGCAGGGGAAGAAGGCAAGTAGTTTTCCTATCAAGCAGGTGGTGTGTGCTGGGATTTCAGGGTTATTTAAAGGAGAACTAAACTCTAAAAATGAATATGGCTAAAATGCCATATTTTATATAATGAACTTGTTGCACCAGCCTAAAGTTTCAGTTTCTCAATAGCAGCAATGAACCAGGACTTCAAACTTATCACAGGGGGTCACCATCTTGGAAATGTCTGTGACACTCACATGATCTATGGGCTCTGAGCAGCTGTTGAGAAGCTAAGCGTACGAATCACAAATTATCCAGCAGAAAATGAGGTTGGCCTGTACTATAAGCTGATGCTACAGGGCTGATTATTACATTCTGATGATTATTGTGTTGTTTTCTCAGCTGCCATGTAGTTATTATCTGTATTAATTACTATTTAGCCTTAGTATCAGCCTTATATTGTGAAATTTCTATTCTATTTGTACTGTATATTGTGAGTGGGTCCCTAAACTCAGTAAGTGACAGCAGCACAGAACATGTGCAGTGAACCAGCAGAAAAGAAGATGGGGAGCTGCTGGGGCATCTTTGGAAACACAGATCTTTACTGCTAAAGGGCTGTGGTTGCCTTGGGCTGGTACAGAAGCCAAAAACAGAATGTACAACATTTCTAGTTACTTCTTTAGTTAGGCTTTAGTTCTCCTTTAAAGGAAGTGAGTAGCAGGACTCTATGTTCTCTGAGACTGGCATCACAGTCTATTCCCCCAGATTTTATGTTGAAATGGTGTTGCTTCTGGGCTGGGGCATTAATAATAGCATTAATGTTTGATTCATTTGGGGCAATCTATTTATGGTCATTGATGCAACCCACCCAACGGAACTTTGGAATTGCCAGAAGGAGTAGGATGACTTTCATTCCAGATTTGTCTTAAGGCAAGATAGATGCTTAGTGCTCTCTGGTCTGACATCTTGACATTGATCTCTGTGACATTATGTGAATTATTGTGATAGGCTACATGATAAAGAGATAATATTTATCTTATCTTGTTTGACACTATAAGCACCATAGATCTTCCAGATCTTCAGATTCTCTTCCTTTCCTTCGGCAATTCACGGACACTACGCTTGCGTAGTTGGTACGAATAACAGACTGCTCCAACTGCCCATGCACAAAATACAGCGTTGCCTTACAGAAGAAGACCGAAGATCTGGAAATGGCACCCATGAGCTTGCTGCGCTGCTCTGTGTAAATAAGTGAGCATGCTGTTTAAGGGGGTTATTTATCAAACTCCGATTTTATCTCATTATTTTCTACTGCAAACTCCGATCAAATCCGCTCGGGTTTTTTACGCTTCTTTATTATTACAATTTCCCGCAAATTTGCTTTGCAGAAAAAAAAAAACGATTTTCACAATATTTTTGGATTTTTCACCCGAAAACTCTGATTTCTTATGTTTTTTGCCCAAAAACTCAGGGTATTGCACAAAACCCCCCACATCAAAAAATTATTGGGACTTCTCCCATTTACTTATATGTAACCTCAACAGGTCTGAGGTTTAATAAATTCGGAAAAATTCATGATTTTTTAAAAGTCAGATTTTATAAAAAAAAAAAAATCACAATTTTTTTTTGCATTCGGAGTTTATTATTATTATTAACATGTATTTATATAGCACCAACATATTGCGCTAACAGTTGACCCTAGGGTGGTGCCGAGTCCCTGGCTCCTTTTAATTAGAAAGGTAGAAGGTGCTTGGATTAAAGAATTATAGCATCCTGTAAGTTTGCTGTCTTGGACTGGAGAAGTTTGGTACAGGTCTTATTGGGGATTCATTTTTGGGAAGTTACCCTAATTTGACCATCTTACCAGTCAGAATTTCCATCCTATTTACCAGGAGCAGGATGCTTGTTCATTGGGTGTGGTCTGGGCATAATTGAGGAGTGACTGTGGGAAGAATGGGGTGTGGCTAAGGCTCACCCATTTACAGACTGGATAAGATTGGGACTACAATTACATGCTTTTTATTCATTGTCCTATCAAGTGTGATAACATATCCCTACGCAGTCTATCTGCTCTTTAATGGACAAATTTACTAAAGGGCGAAATGACTAACGCGGACGAAAATGCGCCAGTGTGACGTCATTTAGGTACGGAGTAACTTCACTAGCGAAGGAGATAGACTCTAGCGCTACTTCGCTCCCTAACACCTGGCAAATTTGCTCTATGGCGAATGGACGTAACTACAAATTCACTAAGATGCGGATTTTACTGAATGTTACTCGCCTTCACCACCTCAGACCAGGCGAAGTGCAATAAAGTAGATAGAACTTCATCAAAAAATTGTTGAAATTTTTCTAAGTCCCAAAAAACGCAGGCGTCTTATCCTTTTTCAGGGTGATAGGCTGAAAAAGAGCATACAATTTTTTTGGGGGGTAACCGGCTTCCGCCCTACATTTCCTAACATATGGCACATAAACTATACATTGGGCTCATGTGTAGGGCAATATAACAACTCTATTTTATTTTATTAAGGTTTCCAGGGTTGTGTAGTGTAATGTATTTGCTGCAACATATACGTCCAGTGAACTTTAACTTCCTGCTAGCGCAACTTTGCGTCACTTGGTGCAGTAACACTATCACAACTCCGCCAGTGTTTGGCGCCCTGGACGCAACTTTTCATTCATTTTAGTGAATTAGCGTTGTCCTGGCGAATCTACACCTGGCGTAGTGTTGCGCTGTGAGCGAAGCCGTCGCTGGCGATTTTTTCAGAGGTTAGTGAATTTGCCCCAATATGTCTGGTATGTTTTTGAATGTACACCATGAATTTATTCTATCAATATAGGGCAAATGAATGACGATTCTGTTTTATCTCAGCTATAGGAGGGAAACAATTATCTGTCACAGTGGGAATTTAAGGGTGATGGTCTGCCTATGTTATTGTATTGGGTCTTTCACTCTTTTTATTCATAAATATCAGTCTGAGCAGTGAGTAACTGAGCTCACACAATCGTATCAAGCAATGCATTGGTGCTCATGATCGTAAATGAGCCCTTTATACTATTAAGCCCTTAACCTGCCAGAGTAAAGTAACTGGGAGTAGACTTACCCCTATGCAGTTACCCATAGCAACCTATTACAGACTTTCATGACACGGTGAATAATCAATTGACCCTTCATCTTGAGGTCATCCCGCTTGACAGTTTTGTTTTATACTGTGGGACTTTATTGCAAACATAGGTGCTTAATTGCCCCAGTGTGGTTACCCATAACAATCAATCATTACAAACTTACATTACATTTTCTAACTTGCAATAGACTGCTGAAGGCACGTTAGTAAATGATCCCTTATAACCAAACAGATTTAGATAGAATTGAGATATTGAGAATTGAGGTATAGGATCCCCTTATCCAGAAAGCTCCAAATTACGGAAAGACCATCTCCCATAGACTGCATTTTATCCAAATAATCCAGATTTAAAAAAATTATTTCCTTTTTCTCTATAATAATAAAACAGTACCTTGTACTTGATCCCAACTAAGACAGAATTAATCCTTATTGGAAGCAAAACCAGCCTATTGGGTTATTTAATAATGTAATGTTTACGTGATATTCTAATATACTTAGGAGCACATTTACTTAGCTCAAGTGAAGGATTAGAAGGAAAAAACACTTTGAATTTCGAAGGGTTTTTTTGGCTACTTCGACCATCGAATTGGCTACTGTGACCTTCGACTATTCGACCATTCGATAGTCGAAGTACTGTCACTTTACCTTTAAAAAAAACTTTGACTACCTACTTTGCCACCTAAAACCTACCGAGCACCAATGTTAGCCTATGAGGAAGGTCCCCATAAGCTTTCTAAGCTTTTTTTGATCGAAGGAAAATCGTTCGATCGATGGATTAAAATCCTTCGAATCGTTCGATTCGATTTTTCCTGCGATCGTGCGATCAAACGAAATTCGGTAAATCCTTTGACTTCGATAATAGAAGTCGAAGGATTTTACTTCGATGGTCGTATATTGAGGGTTAATTAACCCTCGATATTCGACCCATAGTAAATGTGCCCCTTAAGGTCCAAATTACGGAAAGATCCGTTATGCGGAAAACCACAGGTCTCTTTATTTTATTAATAATTGAAACATTAATAAATAGGAGCTTGCCAATCCATACAGAAGAAATTATCCATATTTATATAAAGGGGGCTAAGGGCTTTGATGTAGCTTTGTGCCCCTCATTGTGGGAGTTTTTCATAATTAACAGCTCCAGTTCTGTACAAGCCCAGTTTTCTGTCTCTATAGCACACAGCTCTATAAAGCCTCAGGACCATAATGCTCTCATTGATCAAAGGGACAAGAATTCTTTACTTTATGAGTAAATCCTAGAAACAAAGAATGACTTGTCAGATCCTTGTCCGTGAGCTGAAACAGGAATGGGGTCATGCAACACAATAACTCTCCTAAATACACAAGTAAAGATACACATTGCTACAAATTGCAGTAAAACAGTTGCAGATTGGGGATTGCATCACTTCTGCCATGCAGCTATAGAGTGTCTGTTGCAGCTATAAATGCAATCCAATGTACAACACTGGAATTACTGCCAAGGTCACAGTGATCTTGTGTACTATTCACAGCTTATCACTATATGGAAGAGCATGTTATTCAGATTGTTTGGGGTTTTCTGGACAAGGGGTTTCCCCAGACTTTGGATCTCTGTACCTGAAGTTTACCAAAAAACATGTATACATTAAATAAACCCAATAGGATTATGTTGCCTCCAGTAAGGATGCATTTAGTTTGGATCAAATACAAGCTACTTTTTTGTTATTATAGATAAAAAGGAATATGTTTGAAACTTTTGCATTATTTGATTAAAATGGAGTCTATGGCAGACAACCTTTATAATTCAGAGCTTTTTGGATAACGAGTTTGTGGTTAAGAGATCCCATACCTGTATAAGCTAAACAGATCTATTTTAAAATTATAGGGATCATCATGCAACCCTATTTATTATTGTAATGGAATGCTTCAGTCCATCATGTATACATGTTTTCAGGTGCAAATAGACATCTATATATATAAAAAATAGGGGTAATTTACATACCCTGGTGGCCAGGGGTGATCCTGGCTCCTCTGCAGTCTGAGGCAGCTTGTAGTTGCTGCCACCCCCTCCCCCCGTGCGCTCACCTTTTTGCGCCGGAGGGGGACCAGGGGGGTCCACCAGGGTGGCAGAGAGGGCCAGGACGCTAGCACAGAGAGCATAATTTTGCTCTCTGCGTTAGAAGACCCGAATTTCCGGTTTTAAAAATGGAAATCCGGCTCTTAAAGTTCTTCTCAATAGCGATTTTTCCTCTTTTTTTTCGGATCACATCTACTTCCTATGATGTCACTTCCGGTTTACAATGACAGCACTTCCTGTTTTACTCCTTTTTTTCTGATCACGCCTACTTCTGATGATGTCACTTCCTAGTTACAATGAAATTCTGAATATCTGAAATTCTGAATTTCGACCGGCAGAGGAGGGTGAACAGTGACACTTGGATACTTTCTTCTGTTTTAAGACTTTGAACTAGTTACAATGAAAGCACTTCCTGATTCTTGATGATCAGTGGGTTACGGGTTCGGGTTGCGGATAAGGTACTTGCAGGTCAGGTAGCGGGTCCAAGCGGGTAAGAATGTGGGCTGCGGGTCTGGGTTGCGGATTGCAGGTATGGGACCCTGAATGCCGAACAGAAACTTTGAGTTGACGGATTGTTTGCTGCCCTGAATACATCCTCAACGTAACAGGATGACTGTTGCCTTAATTTAATATATGTCTGTAACCTGGTATGCTCTACAGGTGGCTGAGAAAATGAAACTAGATAGACTGAAACAACTGCAAAAAAAAAACAACAACCAATATCTGCTTGTTTCACGGGGCTAAACACCCAGGGCCTGATTTAACAACTTTCAAATTCAAATTTCTGCCACAATTCTTTTGTGCCGAAACTTCCAAATTTGGATTATAGTTTCAAAAACTGCTTGGTACTTATTAAGCCCAAAAAAAACCTAGACAAACGTTGATCTAAAAGCTTGCAAAGTCAGGTAGAAGTAAATGGGAGCTATGCTGGGCAAAATGTACAATATTTATTCAACTTGAGTTTTTGAAGGTTTTTTTTGAGCTTGTAAACTCAAGTGTTTTTCCAACGATTTTATTCAATTGAAGTTTCATGTTTGGATCAATTAGCATCCATTCGAAAATTTTAAAATAGGAGTTTGTATATGAATATAGATTTGAAGAATACAAAACTCCTAACATTATATATAGAGACCCTGAGAGTTAGACATTTGCATGTGCAGTTTCACCCTGTAGTTTGGACACTAACGTGGTCCTTAGAAAGCTCTGGGTTAAAAGTATTTTCCTGATCAGTAATCTGAGCAAGATACCCCATGGGATCCCTGGAAGATTCACCAAGACGTGCTGTACTCTACCTCCTAAAGGTGGCCATAGACGTAGAGATCTGCTCATTTGGCAATGTCGCCAAATGAGCGGATCTCCCCCCAATATGCCCACATTGAGGTGGGCGATACGGGCAGTCGAATCGCCGGACCGCATAAATGCACAGATGCGGCCATCCAACGGGATTTTTTAACTTGCCCAATCGAAATCTGCCCGACTTTCGACCAGATATCAATCGGGGAAGCCTGTCGGATGGCCCACACTTGGCCCAATAAGCTGCCAACTCTGTCTGTCGGCATCTTTTAAAGGCCCGTGTATGGGGGCCTTGAGAGGGACTAAACTGAAGTTATCTCAGAGTGTGAGGGTTTCCACTGCCTGACATGAAAATGTTGAAGAGCTTACTATCTAACAACCGTGATTCTGCTAAACTGCCTGTTTGTTCAATCTGATTGCTCTGAAACAAGCCAGGATTGACCTGAGGGTAAGGTGCTTAAAGGATAACTAAACCCTAAAATGAATATGGCTAAAAATGACATATTTTATATACTGAACTTATTGCACCAGCCTAAAGTTTCAGTTTTTCAATAGCAGCAATGATCCAGGATTTCAAACTTGTCACATGGGGTCACCATCTTGGAAAGTGTCTGTGACACTCACATGCTCAGTGGGCTCTGAGCAGCTGTTGAGAAGCTAAGCTTAGGGGTCGTCGCAAATTATCAAGCAGAAAATAAAGTAGGCCTGTAATATAAGCAGATGCTACAAGGCTGATTATTAAATTCTGATGCTTATTGTGTTGTTTTCTGAGCTGACGTGTAGTAATTATCTGTATTAATTACTAATCAGCCTTATACTGTGACATTTCTATTCTATGTGTACTGTATATTGTGAGTGGGTCCCTAAGCTCAGTAAGTGACAGCAGCACAGAGCATATGCAGTGAATCAGCAGAAAAGAAGATGGGGAGCTACTGGGGCATCTTTAGAAACACAGATATTTACTGCTAAAGGGCTGTGGTTGCCTTGGGCTGGTACAGAAACCCAAAACATAATATACAATATTTCTGCCATACTTCTTTAGTTAAGCTTTAGTTCTCCTTTAAAGGGCCATTGTGCACTGCTGGGAATTGCTGCTCACAGTTGCAGGCCACATTGGCAGCAAGCAGGGGCGATCCTGGCCCCTCCACCGCCTGAGGCAGCAGCAGTTGCTGCTGCCCCCCCTCCCCAGGAAATTCGCTCTTAAAGTACCAGGAGCAGCATTTTTGCTGCCCCTGGTACCTAGTGGGGGCTGCCACCTGAGGCGACAGCCTCAACTCGCCTCATTGGCGAAGCACCCCTGGCAGCAAGTCACACTATTACAAACAACACTTATAGCACACCCACTGGTGGACTACATACACAAATTCCAATTTTGATAAACAGGACTCCCTAAGGTCTACTTTGGTTAACAGACGGTAGACATGGTGGCTCAGTGAGCAGCACTTATGCCCAGAAGACACTATCACCAAGGAGTCTGTACTTCTTCCATGTGTCTGCGTGGGTTTCCTCTGGGGACTTTGCTTTTCTCCCACATTCCAAACACATACAGGTAAGCTTAATTGGCTTCTGAGTAAAATGACCACAGTGTGAGGACCTTTGACTGTAAACTCCAATGGGGCAGGGACTGACAAATAATGAACAATCTCTATGTAGTGCTGCGGAAATGTGATGTTGCTATATGAACAGGAAATATTAAATAAATACAAACACCTTTAGACAACATTATGCAACAATCTTTAAATCATTAAATCATTTTATACACAAAAATGATGACTACGTTATACGTTAGATTCTGTTGGCTTTGTGAATTCTCTTTATCATTCCATGGATACATAATTGGCTCATTTTATACAGGCAGTGTTATAAATGCTTCATCCTCTATGTACCTCTCTGATTTTATAAGTGTATTAATGACTTAGAAGTGGGTATTGAGCACTTTGTATCGGTGTATTGGATACATGGAATATAGACACTGGGGAACCTGGAGAGGGCACAATGTACAGTAGCAGGAATGTTGCATATAGTAAGATGAGTGAGTAGAGGGATAAGTCAGTTGATTCCAAAGTCAATCTATGCAGTATAAAAAAGGTGCCGATTTCTCTTTTTTAAGCTCTTTTACATCTCATATTGGAAAATAAAGCTGCAAAAAAGATAATAAACTCCATTTTCTTTCCTAAAACTATTAACAACATTGGGAGTCCCAGAACTGACTCAACTGATCCAACATGTTAAGCTAATATTTAGGATGCTTGGATTCTTTTTCAGCAGTCGAAAGTAGAGTACAGTTTTTCATAACTGACCAGTATCAGTAAAATATGACTGCAATTTTTAAAGGGGAAGTAAAGTCTAAAATAGAATAAGGCTAGAAATGCTGTATTTTGTATACAAAACATAAACACGAACTTACTGCACCACAAGCCTAATTAAACAAATAATTTATGCTTTCAAATTGGCCACAAGGGGTCACCATCTTGTAACTTTGTTAAACATCTTTGCAAGACTAAGACTGTGCAGATGCTCAGTGTGGTCTGGGCTGCTTAGGGATCATCATAAATGATCAAAACAGCACAATTCAAATAATATCTGCCTGAAGCAGATACAGCAAGACTGATTAATAATCAGAATATACAGACTTCACTAGGCCCTGTGTGGTCATGTAATCTAATGTGGATTTTATAGTTTTTGTATTGTTTAATAAAGACTTTCTCCAACTCAGAGAGTTCTCCAACTGCAGAACCAGTGGCTGCAGCAAACAATTCTCCAAATAGAATCCCAGTTTATCTGTTTAAATCTGGCTCCATGATCTTTGCCCTGCAGCTGGAGTTGGAAACAGTAAAGGGGATGTAAAGGCAAAAATAAAATACAATACAAATCACTACACAGTCACCCACTGCTCTACTGGGAAACAAACAAAGCTGCTTGAGTTCTGCATGGCTGGTAAGTAAGGCGGGGGCTCCCCCTGCTGAGCATTTAGGGACCGTCTGACAATTCCTATCCACAGCAGTAAATGAAGGGAGAATTTCACTGCATACAGTCAGGTTTCTTATAACACCGGTAATTTAAGTATATTGGAGATAGGTTTATTTTTCATTAAAGAAAGTAAAAATGGGATTTTATTTTTTTGCCTTTACATGCCCTTTAACAGGATTGGATGAAAGTGGTTTACCATGTGTTTCTCCTAAGGGTTGGGCCACAATGGTGACTAGGTTGGCCATGGAGAATCTGCTTGCTCAGTTCCATTCTCCTTAGAAAGGGGTGTGCAAGTGAGGCAAGCTCTAGCAATGTCACTGCTGTCAGAATAGGAGAGCATAAGGCTCAGATCTCACTACCAATGCTCATCCTTATCATACACAGGCTAGTGTTCCTGGTGGTACTTACCTATCTGACTAATACTGTACTGCTTTCCAAGGGCATAGGGGAAATAATATGCCTTTCAGTTTCTGCCTGCTGCAGCCAGATAAGTGAATCTCAGCGGAGACTCCAATGTGGAATTCTGCATGTGGTGTTCCCTGACGAACAACTGATTGTATCTTAGGGAACATCAAGGTTCTGATGAACAGTGCTGGCCTAGAGTGTTGGGCATTATGGGAAACAACAGTCCTGGAAATTGCCGGCCAAACAGCCCATGTTTTAATCATTGCTTAATATACACACAACCTTGTCTTTCTAAGTCTTTATCTCTTTCTATTTCCATGTGCCATTGGAAAATCCCATAGTCGGATATTGCCATTTTAACAACCCTCGCTTGAGGCTCTGTGCTCACACACAAACCAAAGGCACACATACATACTAGGTTACATCAGCCAATGTACAGACAGAAATTAAGAGTAATGGATAGCACACCCAATTTAGAAAAATAAGTCAATTTATTGCAAAAAGAAGAAAGAAAAAATATAAATGGGTGAGCTCAACGCGTTTCAACCTTAAGGGTCTTCCTCAGGGACACAAATAAACAAAAAAATCAAGTTGTTTATTTGTGCCCCTGAGGAAGAGCCTTAAGGTCAAAACACGTTGGGCTCACCCCTTTATATTTTCTGTATATTTTTTCTTTCTTCTTTTTGCAATAAATGTACTTCTTTTTCTAAATTCTAACATTTTTGAAACTTGATTTCCTTTTTCTCTGTGATAATAAAACAGTAGCTTGTACTTGATCCCAACTGAGATATAATTAATCCTTATTGGAGACATAACTACAGTATCTATTGAGTTCAATGTTTAAATGTTTTTTTAGTAGACTTATAAACCCCATGTCCCGATTATAACAGGCCCTACAGTATACCTGTATTGTCCTAGGGCTGCATTGCTAATCAGCTTCATTTTCAATCAGCTTCCAAATATATTGCTACTATCCCCTATAATGCCATGAAAAGATGACCATCTCTGCTTCCAAATGGAAGGGAAACACTGGAACTGGTAAGTGAATGACATATATTTGTTCTTAATGGAGATTGCTGTGTTGAATATCTTATAAAACGTAAACTACAATTATTTTAATAACACCAAATTTCCACGGTGGGGGTAGCTACTGCCATGTTATAATGTCTAACTGAAGCTTTTATATAAGCTTCTGAGTGCACCAAATGATATTATAGCGCCAACTGAAAAAGTGAGAAGAAGGAAACACAGAATCAAGGCCAGTCTTCCATCTTTCCCTTTGCTAAACCATCAGTTATTTGTATCTTGTATTTGAGATTTTGAGATCACGCCAATGGTTAAAGAGTTAAGGGCAAGGTTAAAAACAGGAGTAGGGAACTTTATTCAGCTGATACAGATGAAATGAGCGTTTGTGTTTTTGCATTTGCAAGTCTTTTTATTCCATCCATCCCTCTGCTCTGGTTTGTTTGTTTGTATGTTTGTGTCGTACCGATGCAGCATGCTGTCCAAACACAACACAATAATGACACCCAGGCATTAGGAGTGTGGCGTTCTGTTAGAGAACGATAAAGAAGCAGAGGAGGAGTTTTGCAGTGAGAAAGGAGGAGGACGGAGTGAGATATTGAGGTGGTAGAGGGAGGGAGAGACTTTGCTGGGTGGAATACTAATCAACCTAGTTCACAGTCTGCAGCAGCCTGGCTGCAGACATATACACACACACATACATATATATATACCCTGGAGTCTCCAATCCAGCACATGCTAAAGCTTGCTCTCCATCACACACACACATTCTGAATGACTGCCTGCCACCATCACATAGTCTGACTCAGATATCAGGATCTTTACCAGTCTCTTCCCGTTGGGGTAAAGTCAGAGGTGAATATTTACACCTTGACCTTCTACCCTTTTTTTATTTTTGCTTGCTCCAACTTTCCCACTTTTTTTTCCATTTTCTATCTGTCACCTTCATTGTATTCTCAGCTAATGTGTTTTCGTGAAAACAACTGTCACCGGTTACTTCTTGCAGCTTTCCTCACTTGTTTTTTTTTTTTTTTCTCGTCAACTTTGAATGGGGCTTTGTCCCCGCTGCTGCCGCTCTGAACAATAGAAGTCAAGAGGATCAGCTCTGCCCCATGGCAGGATTATTGGCATCATTAAGTTTCATTTGTGCTGTCCTTTTCTTTGCTCCAGTTGAAGCTTTGATCCTTCGTGCCGGAGATTCAGATGGACGTGTGCAGAGCATATTTTGAATCTGTGTACCGACCGGCTGTCATCAGCTTTTGCTTCTCACCAGCATAAAACACCATTTCTGCATCTCCATCAACTTGGCACGAAGCAATGCAGATGCTCCACAGGTTTTAGTTTGTATCTTTCACTATAGCAGTTTGATGTTGGTGGCCGAGACCATTCCTGTGACCATTGTTCCACTAATTGCCAAGTAATCTCTTCCGTCTGAACCCCTAGATGACATGCAGTCCCTCATATCTCCTGTGACCAAAGCTATTCTGGTAGCTTTGTTCATTTTTGCCATTCTGTTGATCCTTTATGTGATTCTATGGTATATCTGCCGTGATGTGGATTGCGACCATGGCATTTGATTTAGCATGTTGGGCAATGGAGTAAAAAAAGGGGGTTTTCCGCACAAGATAAAAAAAGGGACCATTCACTTGCCAGTGTATGAAAGCCAAGACCTGAAGCTGACCTTCAGAACTCAGGGTGACCTGGTAAGTCATCTTCTCCAATTCACAGTCATATTCTAAATTAAAATGTGACATATGAAGGGTATTTAGATATCACATTAATATTAAACTGCAAGCTTAGTATTTTACAGACAAAATCATTGTACAGGTATGGGACCAATTATCCAGAATGCTCGGACCTGGGTTTTTCCGGATAATGGGTCTTTCCATTATTTGGATCCTCACACCTCAAGACTACTAAAAAATCATTTAAACATTAAATAAACCCAATAGGCTGGGTTAAGAATTAATCTTGTGGGGATCAAGTACAAGATATTGTTTTATTACTATCGAGAAAAAGGAAATCATTTTTAAAATTTTGGATTATTGATTATAATGGAGTCTTTGGGAGACGGCCTTTTCCGTAATTCAGAACTTTATGGATAACGGGTTTCCGGATCCCATACCTGTACCATAGAGCATTAAAGGTGAATAAATACAATCCTTATTATGAATCAGAAAATACAGCCAAACAGCACTGTTAGAATGAGTCCTCTAGTCCAGATTTTCAACCTGACGGAGCACAAGAATGATTCTCTCCATGAATAACTGATGCTGTGATTCCTTTACTATCACTGAACTCCAAGCTTCTATTTTCTTTTTCTGCGCAGGACCTATCTTAACCCGATTCCACTAGACTCAGACTTGACATGAATGACAAGTTATTGCCATCATGAGATTCAGAGCCCAGAGCACTGGAGTATTGATCAGTCTTTGAGGAGGGTTGGAGGTCACAAGAGGCAACAGTTGCATGTGTAATCAATATGGAGACTTGTGTGAGATACATACATCAGCTTTTGGCTTTTTTTTTGGGCAAAATATCAGCTATTTTTCAACTATAACAAAAAAGAATTGACAACCCCCCCATCCCACACACACACACACACAAAATTTAAAAAATAGTTCTTTAAAGTCATTTAAAATTAGTTTCACACTCTCTTTCTTTCTATATATTATACTGTATATGTATATATTTTTTCTATTATTTTCATTTTCAGGGGGGCTTTAAAGTTGTGATACCCAAGTGTGTGCTCTGGAAGCAAGCATACACTGCATTGTAGGGCTGATTTATTTTGTCTTGGAATATTAAGAGAGACAGAAAAGGACAGAAGCATGAGGATGATGTGCTCCCTGCATTCATATGCAAGAGATAATATCAGCTCTTTCAAAGAGATGATGAAAAGAAACCCTTGGGATACTGAGAACATTGTAATTGAAACAGCAACCAGTTTATTAGCATGGTTTGAAATTCTGACAGAAGTGATGGTGGGAAATTGTGAACATTTTCCCTTTTAGCATTTGCATTAGATATATATATATATTCTGTGTTTATACAAATAGCTGGTTGAAGATAGATAGATAATGTACAGTTTATGCCATATAAATTCCATTGCAACCTAGTACAGCTATAGGATCCTTTATCCAGAACCTGTAATCCAGAAAGCTCCAAATTACGGAAAGGCCGTCTCCCATAGACTCCATTTTAATCATCTTAAAAGTTCAGTTTTCTCTGTAATAATAAAACAGTACCTTGTACTTGATCCAGACTAAGATCTAATTAATCCTTATTGGAAGCAAAACCAGCCTATTGGGTTTATTTAATGTTTACATGATTTTCTAGTAGTCTTAAGGTATGAATATCCAATCTACGGAAAGATCCCTTATCCGAAACCCTAGTTGCCAAGCATCCTGGATAACAGTTCCCATACCTGTATAAGAAATTTCACTGAACTATCCATAACATACTGATTTATTAACAATATAATGGAAACTTCGATTTCTGGAAAAAAAAAACTAGGAACACCGATGGGAAAAATTATTTTTGCAAAATGTGTAGCTTTTAAAAGCAAATATCTCCAAGTCTTTTAAAAAAAAAATCTTAAGCGAGTGATCTCAGCCAGGAAACTGCAGACCTGTAAGTGTGACATCTTTTCAGGCTCTAAAAATGATTTGTAAGAAATTCTACTCTGCAATGAATCTCTGTGCAATCGTTAGTAGCTGTAACAAATGAAGTAATCAGGGAATCCCTGTAATGGGCTTCAGATATTTGGAGTTACTTTAAATGGAAATGTCATTTTATGAATAAATGAATGAATGTATCTTGAGATTCTCTACCAAAAGGAGAGACTCACAGATATATATACATTTACATAAGACATTACACTTCAAGTGCAGTGTGCAGCTAACACATCCAACACTAGCATAATAAGCATGTATTATACAATCTGTGCACTGAACTAATACAATAACATAAGAAATGTATTCATACTTTCTCCGGAAAATCCAATTTAGCCTTATAAATTGACCTTCTGGATCCATGCATCCAGACTGGAAGCTGCTATAATCTAGTGAGAAGGAGAGGGGGCGGGGGAAGCTGATTCATATTTATATTTTAGTAAAATTTTGCAGGAAAATGTCACTGTACAATTTGTTTTAAAAGTCACCTATCATTCCTTGCAAACAACAGATTTTGCAGATTTATATTCAACAATAGGAAAACATACAACATTGACAGATTGTCAATACTAACCACTTTTGGAATTGGAAAACTAAGGCCTATACACTTGTACATATTGTTCTTCCCTCTGTGTTCTCTCTTGTATTTCAGTCCCAGTTTTCCCTTAGAAGAGTTTGTAATCTTCTTTTGCTAATCTAGAATTACTTTGCATCCCATCACGGAAATCCAATTATTACTGCTGAAATCCTGTGTATTGTACCTTCCCACTGATGTCTAACATTCTTCCGCTACTCTCTTTAACCTTTGCGTTACAGTTGTATTTAGGGTTGCCACCTTTTTCTGGAAAACAATACCGGCCTTCCTATATATTTATGCTTTTACCCTATTAATAACATTGGGATCAACCATAATTTTTACTGGCAACCCTAGTTGTATTGTAGATCTGCCCATTAGACTCTGCAGTAGTGTTTCATATCACTTTGTGTCTCATAAGTCGAAAGCCGAATGAAAAAAATAAAAAAAAAGGAAATTGCTAAATTTCAATAAAGGCTGGACAAATTTGCCCCTGGGCAGTAACCCATGTCAACCAATCAGATGTTTGTTTTGAATGTTCTACCTGCAGCTGGCTCAAAAAATCCAAGCTCTGACTGGTTGCTATGGGTTACTGCCCAGGTACAAATTTGCCCTTCAATTACCCACATCAATACTCCAAAACCTGTTGAGTCCATATGGGAGTCAATGGTAGAGGTCCGTTGAACCATTTGCAGATGTTTGTAACCGTCATGATGTTCGAGTTTTTTTCGGTGAGTTTCACTCGATCAATTAGAGCAAATCCAGTTTTGTACCGCGGAAAACGCAATCAATTCGAGTAGTCCAGTTTTTCACCCCCACTGGACTGATTTTAGTTTTTTACATTCAAGTTTTTTCTTAAATTAGAAACCATTCCAGTTGTGAGTTCATTCTAGGTCTAAAAAAGTTCACAAAGCTCTAAAATTCAACCTTTGACAAATAAAGGTCATCTTTAGGGACCTTGATCTTTGTGGTCCCCCAACTAACAGATTAGGAATCTGTTTTGAGGTCTCACTAGGCCTCTTTCTTTTTTGTTTAATGGGCTGTAAACCTTCTTATCACTTCTGTTCAGTTGTTTTCAGATTGCTCACCATAAATAAAGACTTTTTTCAATTGCTTTCCATTTTTTTTAAACTTTTTACTGTTTTTCCAAATGTTAAGTTTAATGTTCCCATCTCAGGTTTTTCAGTCTGACATCAGTGATCCAAGTACAGATTCTGAACTGTTACAATTTGCTACATTAGTTGATACATTTCTCAGCAGCATCTGTGGAATATGAGCAACTATTGTATCAATTCTAACAGCTGCCTTTAATGAAACTTATGGATTCTGCTCAGCAGGGACCAAAATAAGAAATGCATAGACTAAATGTATCAATTTAGAACAGTTACAGAGTCAATGCCCCCCTGCTGCTTTAGAAAGACAAGGTGAAAAATGAAACTTTTACACTTTAATATTAAAGGATACATTTTACATAACCTTCATATTCAGTTATATGATCAATCTTTCCTCAAACTATGTAATGATGCAGAAAAAAAAAGTTTTCAAATGCATTTTATAAATGGCCTGCTCAGACTGCAGAGGAAAGAGTAGAAGTTGTACCTTGAGTAGTGCACCCAACTGCCCAGAGTGAACACGAACTGTAGCAAGGCCACATCCTCGCCAGAAGAGTCCAGAGTGGGATCCCCGCGGCAGCCACCTGAGTTGTCCTGACCAGAACCATCACACAGAGACTCTCCATTCGCAGCAGCATTTCTGGGTGGCACTATTACCTCAATCACCACCATTCCCCCACATGTCCTCTCCCGCAGGTCCTTAAGGATCTCTTGTTGTTGCTGTCACAAATCCCACAGCTGTAGAGACTCCGCACGGCAGATATAAACACCAAGTGGAGCCGCAGAGCCTGGTCTGGCTTGGACTGATGGTTCAGTGGAAGCGTGCGTTCCTGGGGCTCCCCTTGCAGCAGTCTTAAGAGCATGGTGTTTCTGCTGGAGGCGCTTGCTCGCTCATGGAGAAAGCTGAACGAGGATGAGCGCAGCAGCCCTGAGAAGGACCCAGGCGTGACTGATGTGACATCAGAAACCAGCGCCTCCCAAGTCTGCGGCTCGCTAGAAAAAAGAGAGAGAAAAAAAGAGTGAGCTGGCAGAAATGAAGAAAAAGGGAGGAGCGTCATAACAAATCAATGATTGCAAGGAAAGTGGACCCAAAAGGTATATACAACAATACATTATATTCAATTTTATTGCAAAAGGAATGGATTAAGCAAGCGTAAAAAAGTATGGTATATGTAGAAAGTAACTGGAAAAAGTCTTTATTTCTGATGAATTATCTGAAACTGAACTGAAAAAAGTGTTGGAAGGTGAACAACCCAAATGTTGTGTATGCAGGTAGGACACCAACACTGGTGAACTTTCTTCTACATTTAATGACCAGACGGTATTTACATATTGTAGGCAGTGTCTTCAGCAATGAACTGGTGTGGCATTATGACATTTTGTAATGTGGAGCAGGAGCAGATTTATTCTATTAGCATTTTCCTTCCCTTTTTTTTGAAACTCAAGTGTTTTGAGCAATGGGCACATTTATCAAAGCATCTACTGCTTTTCATCAGTGTGTTACATTGATTGATTGACTACGTTCAGCTACTTTGACTCCATTCTGTGCTGCTGAGCTCTAACACTACTGAATAAATAAGCCCCAATGAAATGATTGCATTCAAATTAACATAATGCTTAACATGTTGAAAAAGCTATTTCAGTACCATGATGTATTGTAACCAAATGGTAACCATCAGGACCAAACTTTAATAAATCAATCCGCTTACTTTTTTATGTGAAAAAAAAAAAAACTAAATGCTAACCCAAGGGCATTAATAAAAGCTAATTTCCTAGGGAATTTTGGAACTGTGGCTGCATTGGTAGATTAGGTCAGGCTTATCAGTATACAATAGGATTTCTGATTATGGTTTGATGCTGGAGTCATGTGAGACATTGAGAGCCCAGTGACCGATGTATTGCTGCAATAAGGTGATACTTATATTATTAGATATTATATGTTCCTTTGGCTCTAACAATTGTCAGCAAATTCACCCATACACAGCTAGTGCAAATGCTGAATCACACACCATCTGCAGGCTAAAGTTTCACTCAGAGCTGCATAGAATCAGACATTCCAAATAGGAACTATTAAAAGTGACCAAAGAGCTGTCCCTGATGTATACAGGCAAAACTGCAATTCTGTTTTTATTTCTCATAATGTGTAAGTTAGTATTATCCAATACCCCTACTTATTTATGGTCCAATTAATCTATCTATATCTATCTCTCTATCTATCTATCTATCTATCTATCTATCTATCTATCTATATTTATATAGTCCAGGTGTGTATCCGCACCCTGACTTAATTATGTGGGTGCTTAATAACGATAATTAATAGCAATAGAAGAGATCAATCCTTGATAAAGGTCCAAAAGTGGGCTGAAATGTTGGAAAACACAGTGAAATAAACTATAACTAATAAGAAAACTTGGAGTGCTGATCTCTTCAGTGGTGTGAAAAACTATTTGCCCCCTTCCTGATTTCTTATTCTTTTGCATGTTTGTCACACTTAAATGTTTCTGTTCATCAAAAACCGTTAACTATTAGTCAAAGATAACATAATTGAACACAAAATGCAGTTTTTAAATGAGGGTTTTTATTATTTAGGGAGAAAAGAAATCCAAACCTGTGTGAAAAAGTAATTGCCCCCTGAACCTAATAACTGGTTGGGCCACCCTTAGCAGCAATAACTGCAATCAAGCGTTTGCGATAACTTGCAACGAGTCTTTTACAGCGCTCTGGAGGAATTTTGGCCCACTCATCTTTGCAGCTTTGAGGGTTTTCTAGCATGAACCGCCTTTTTAAGGTCATGCCACATCTCAATAGGATTCAGGTCAGGACTTTGACTAGGCCACTCCAAAGTCTTCATTTTGTTTTTCTTCAGCCATTCAGAGGTGGATTTGCTGGTGTGTTTTGGGTCATTGTCCTGCAGCAGCACCCAAGATCGCTTCAGCTTGAGTTTACGAACAGATGGCCGGTCATTCTCCTTCAGGATTTTTTGGTAGACAGTAGAATTCATGGTTCCATCTATCACAGCAAGTCTTCCAGGTCCTGAAGCAGCAAAACAACCCCAGACCATCACACTACCACCACCATATTTTACTGTTGGTATGATGTTCTTAAGTGATTTCTTGATTGAAACAGGTGTGGCAGTAATCAGGCCTGGGGGTGAGTACAGAAATTGAACTCAGGTGTTAAAACCACAGTTACGTTATTTTTTAACAAGGGGGGCAATCACTTTTTCACACAGGCCCATGTAGATTTGGAGTTTTTTTTCTCCCTTAATAACGTAAACCTTCATTTAAAAACTGCATTTTGTGTTCAATTATGTTATCTTTGACTAATAGTTAATGGTTTTTGATGAGCAGAAACATTTAAGTGTGACAAACATGCAAAAGAATAAGAAATCAGGAAGGGGGCAAATAGTTTTTCACACCAGTATATATATATATATATATATATATATATATATATATATATATATATATATATATATATATATATTTATATTACATAAAAGCCATGAATATCTTTTAAATTATATCCTTATAAACGGGGAGTACTGATGTCATCAATTATAAACGGTGAGTAGTGATGTAATTTTTGTCACATAACTCACTTAAACCTGTGTCTTATAATAAAGTACCCTCTTTTGTAAATTATAAGGATATTAGAAGTCATCTCGGAGTTCCATGACCTTATATGATCTTGAAACTCCTCTGTAACTCATAATATCCTTAGAATTTGCAAAAGGGTGTATCTCCATACCTTAAGTTTATTAAAAAAAACATTTAAACATTAACTTAACCCAACAGGCTGGTTTTGCTTCCAATAAGGATTAATTATATCTTAGTTGGGATCAAGTACAAGGCACAGTTTTATTAATATAGAGAAAAATGGAAAATCATTTTTTAAAATTAGAATTATTTGCTTAAAATGGAGATGGGCATCCCGTAATTCAGAGCTTTCTGGATAACAGGTTTCCGGATAATGGGTCCCATACCTGTATGTTTAAATATATATATATATGGACACTTGAGTGATATTGAAATAAACTTTTTTGATTGAAGATTTGGAGTGCTGGTCCATTTTGAATTTGTATACCTCGTCTAACCAAGCACCCACTTACACTAAGGAGGAAGGAGTGCAGGTACTTTGTGAACATTTATATATATATATATATATATATATATATATATATAAAATTATATACACAACATATAAATTATATATAATACATAATATTTTAAAAGTGAAATTATATCTTGGTGCATTAGTTTTGCAGAAGGCCTAAGACAACAGAGATAATCACATCAGGCCTACATGTTACGGTTTCCTAGAAAAGCTAATGAGATTACTTTCCATATTATACAGCACCTGGTGGTGCAATAGCTGTGAACCTATATGCAAGTTCCATGGCATTCATGCCTGCTGCTGCAACATGACAACAAATGAAAGTGAAGTGCAATATTTTAGTTCCAGGACACATAAAATATACAGTTGATTATTATGAAGACGTGTGATCAAACAAGAGCAGCCCAGTTACATTGCCATGATCCACTGACCCGCCCCATTTAACCAGTCCTTTAATTACATTATATTTAACCAATTAGTTCATTTATTCTTCGTTATTGACTGGATGTGGATAAAACAATAGGTAATCATTAACTTAGCCTACAGCATTACACCAGAATTACTCGTACAACAGAGTACCAATATATTGCATAATCAATAGGAGCAGCCAACTGAATACTATGATGCAGACCATTCAGTATCCAAGCAATGTACCATGCCTTACTGTATTTAATTGCAAAGATGTTCAACTAGAAGGTTTGGATTGGTGTGTCCTAAATCAGTAAGAATTGTCACAAGTAGCACCCTTTTGCCTTACATTTATCCTCCTGGAGGTAAAATCTTTGGTGGTATTCATTCTTTATTTTTAGTTTCATTTCACCCTGACTGTTTTTGCTATCATATATGGCTACCAGAAAACGACGGTGACATGACTTGCAGTTAACTCATTCCAAAGAAGACTGTCAAATATAGAATATGCTTAATGCCAAGGACTATACCCATTTATAATATAAGCAATGAAATAAGTTGCACATTTTAAGGGGGCGATGTATCAACACTCCAATTTTAGTTGTTTTTTTTTTTTTACTAAACTCCGAATTTATATGTTTGGCGCAAAACTCAGTTTTTTTAAAAAAAAAAACTTTTTCAAGATTTAATAAAGTCTGATGATGCAAAAAGCCTGAATCCGAAAATCCGCCATCTCAAGTCAATGGCAGAGATCCTTATCCTATTTTGTAGTTTCTGTGGTCTGCAATGGAATTAGCCTGAAAATCCGTCCATTTCGTGCAAAATCGGAAAAATCAAGTGATTCAAGCAAAACCCCCGAAAAATTATACGATTCGGGTTTTCACTCGATTTTATCGAGTTTTTTACCCAGACCGATTAAATCGAGCTTATTTAATAATAAATAAGGTAAAATCGGATATTGGAGTTTGTTTATTTTTTTTATTTTAAAAAATGAGATAAATTCGGATTTTAGTAACAACCCTCACCATGTTTGCTGAGATTCCAGTTTTGATTAAGCTAAACTCACAAATTTGCATGAGAGATTTGAAAGCTTGAATTTCAAAGATTTATTAAGCACAACAATTTTTATTTAAAAGTCGTTGGGAGTTGTCATAGGCAAAAAGTTAAAGGAAAACTATACCTCCAGAACGAATACTTTACCAACTGAGTGGCATATTAAAGAATAACCTAGTAAGTAGCATATTAGAGAAGCTTACCAAACTGGAGAATACATATCAGTAAATATTGCCCTTTAATCTCTCTTACCTTGAGTCACCATTTTGTGATGGTCTGTGTGCTGCCTCAGAGATCATCTGACCAGAAATACTGCAGCGCTAACTGTAACAGGAAGAAGTGTGGAAGCAAAAGGCTTTGTCCAGTAATTAGCTCATTTGATCTGACATTGGTTTGTTTGTGCGCACTGTAAATTGTAAGAACCCAGGAGCGACCCTTAGTACTTAAAATGTCAATTTTCTATATAGGATAACCCAATGGCACATACTGCTAGAAAAGCAAATTTTTATGAAAATGGTTGATTTAGGTGAAGCAGATGGACTGTTTTATACAATATATATTTATGCAGACCTGAGTTGTTTGGGAGCTATAGTTTTCCTTTAAGTGTCTTTTTCAAATCCAGTTTATCAAATGTTTTTATCTTATAAACTCACAAATTCAAGGTATTCGAGTTTTTATTCAATCAAGATTTTATATTTGGTTTTTTAAAAAATAAGCAAATATTCAAGTTTTTTTAATATGAGTATATTTGAAGTAGAAAAAAACTCAAAAATTACACAAATGCAAATTTAGCTAAATGGGCCCTGTGTTGTATTATCCTTAATTACTTTAAGTACTGGCTAAATATTCTAGATCATTTACTGTGACACATGAAGGGTAATGCAATGAAACTCATAAGTATATAGAAATTTACAAAATGATGGGCCAGATTCAATTTGATGAGAAAAACATATCTCCTAATTCAATTGCAGATTTTCTCATAGAGCCAATGAGAAAAACTTTTGTTTCAAATTGATTTCCTATGATTTGAAATATTGAAAACTATATTAAAGTCTATGGTTACAAAAGCTGAATTAGTTGAGTTTTCTCTCCTCAAATTGAATCGTGCCCAAATTTTCACATGAAAACTATAAAATAAGGTTTTCTTATGGGATTGAAACTGACCCTGTGAATGAAAATTCACATACTGTGCATAGTTCACCGTTTTATTTCATCTACGTCTATGTTTTTCTATTTTGAAATGTATAAATTCTTCTGATTTCACAATAATTTGGACTTATTCCTAGCCGCTACAGAAGGCAGAAGCATTAACAGTACAAAATGTTCCATAAATATGGTGTGAAGCTTTCTGAACATTTTTTTCATTAGTCTGTACTCATTTTGGCTCCCTGCAGCCTTAGTACAATTTACAGCTCAGTTTGGTCCACAGAATAAAATATATTGTAGGCTGTGTATTAACTGGCCAATACAGTATATCAAACTGATAAAATGAGACTTTCAGCTGAGTGTGAGTTTCTTTAAAGCGTAATATCTAGGAAACCTGATTGCAACTAATATATGACCTCAAGATTACAAAAATGACAACATTTGTATTTTTCATGCACCCATATAATTTTGCCTTATCAATGTTAATCATTTAGGTAAATGGCCAGAAGCTGTACTAGTTTAAGCTTAGTTTCTATTTATGGATATAAGCTCTACTAAAGGGGTTGTTCACCTTCACTAGATGTTTTCCGAAAGGTCACCAGAAATTACTTTTTCCAATTACTTTTTATTTTCTATGCGTCACCGTTTTTATAATATTGAAGTGTAAAGTATCTTTTTTCACCTTCTAAAGCAGCTCTGGGAGGCGGGGTCGCCGACCCTGTAATCTGTTCTAAATTGATACATTTAGTTGATACTTTTCTTATCGTTGTCCCTGCTGAGCAGAATCTCTGGGTTTCATTACAGGCAGCTCTTAGAATTGATACAATAGTTGCTAATACTCCAGGAATGCTCCTGAGAAATGTATCAACTCAATGTTGCAAAATTGTCAGTTTATAGTCTGCACCTGAGCTGCCAGACTCCAACACAGACAGGAACATTTAACTTTAAACTTAGATTTTGGAAAAACAGTAAAAAAAATAAATAATGGAAAGTAATTGAAAAAAGTCATTATTTCTGGGGAACTATCGGAAAACAACTGAACTGGAAGGTTTGGAAGGCGAACAACCCCTTTAAAGAGCACTATATGAATATAAGAATGATGAGAAAATAAGGATACAGATATAGTACAAACAAATAGAACACCATTTCATACACTGAATATACATTTGATAGGTGTATTAAAAAACGATTGTTGGTCATACAGGTATGGGACCTGTTATCCAGAATGATCAGAACCTGGGGTTTTCCAGATAACTGATCTTTCTGTAATTTAGAACTTCATACCTTAAGGAACATGTAAACCCCCTCCACACAAATGTAATCAGTGAACAGCCTCTCTGAAATCTTTAGATAACTGCCACTCTGGTTGTTAAAAGGTTAACAGTAAGGCTTTAGTATCCCCTTAATCACTTAGAAATCCTTCTCCTCCTCTAACCCATTCTGTCTCCTCCCTCAGAAATTTGCTTTGGCTGTTGATTTATGAGCATGCTCAGTTCTTCTCAGCTTAGATTACTAAACACACCCTCTTGTCTAACAGCCAATGAAGAGATAGCATTGCTGGTTACCATAGAAACTCTGCTCTAGCTGTCTTATTCTATTTTTTCTCCTAACCACCTCTCCTGAGCTCAGCTTAACTATTACAGTGCTCAGCCCCAGCAGTACTTTTTATCAAAGTATGTTGTGCCTGTGTAAACCTGCATTCTGCATTGCATGACCTTTAAAGCTACATGTCCTGTTTGCAGATGTCTATGTTACTGATGATGTGTCAGAGGAAAAATGGCTGCCAGGTGAAAGCTGCTATTTGTTATAGGCTTTACATGTCCTTTAAGTATACTATATAATCATGTAAACATTAAATAAACCCAATAGGCTGGTTTTTCTTCCAATGAGGATTAATTATATCTTAATTTGAATCAAGTACAAGGTACTGTTTTATTATTACAGATAAAAGGGAAATCATTTTTAAAAATGTTTATTATTTAAAAATGGAGTCTATGGGACATCATTCAGAGCATTCTGGATAAGAGATTCCATACCTGTTTATGAATTAAGGCTTCTTTGTAGAAGCATCATGGGTGTCCCTATTAGCAACAATTTAGAACTTCATTCTTATCTGTCATTTAAAAAAAAAACCATGGGGTTTCTCTTTCTTTGTCATCCATTTGATTTTTGATTATTTACGTATATATTTTATTTGTTTTATTTGAATATTTTTGATTTCGTGTTTTTGTTCATTTTGAATTAGCACCCTCTTTTTTTACCATGTTTCTGATACTGCAGGATTGTAGTAATCATGTTATTTTCTTTTTGCATTGTGAAAAATCCAATAAAATATTTGAACACATAAAAAAAAGACCATACCAGCTGAAGTCCCCCAGCCTTTTATTCTTAGTGTAATTTGTGACCGATGCTATGCTTCCAGCCATGGTTCCCTCTTTGCAATCTGTGCGTTTCATTGAGCTATGAGGACAGATTTACAGTGAGTGACCAGATGGTAAGGACTCTTAGCAAGAAAGTTAGAATTACAAACTATATGACATTCAACTCTCAACATATACGGTGATATTTGCTTGAAGTATTTTCCTAAGAATGCAACATTTCTACAATACTGTGAAAAAAATGTTGCTAAGATCATAAGCCACTGTATTTTATGCAAATACAGTTAACCTAGAGGTAACCATAATCAGACAGAAAATGCCAGTTTTTGACCAAACTGGCAACCTATTGGCCTGTTTATGTTCCAAAATGGATGCCCTCCCAGATCAAAATCTGGTTAGTACTTGAGTAGATATTAATAAGGAAGGTAGAAAATGTTGTTGGGTGATGGCTACATTAGAGTTGATGGGTCCTCATGGGCTCCCAGTGTAATTCAATAATTGTGGCTAAACAATGGGGTATAATTTGTCCTAGTTTCAATCATTTAATACATATGGCCAAATCAGGGCTGTCCAACTGGAGGCCAGTGGGTTAAATGTGGCCCTCCAAATCACTTGTATGGCCCCAGTCTGCTCTAGGGCTCCATAGACTTCATTGTATGACATCATAATTTTAATATAATCTGGCCCTCTAATATGCTGTATGCAAATTAATCTTCCCACTACATATAATAAACTGGACAACACTGAGCTAGATAATAATAACATGCTATCAATATTAAAAGTTATCTATATTGTACAGTATAAAAATGCTAAATATAAAAGCTTCTACTTGCTGGTAGTCTTAAGTTGGCAGGTAAGTCAATATCCTGTACAAAGTTATTTTGGTGGTGCATTATTCTTAAATTCCTTTCTATACACAGCTATATTTTTCCATTATATTACCCTCTTCAGTTTCTTAAAATATTCGTATTTTAACCTGTAACAGCGGGAGTCCCTGAGATTGTCATAGCGCTAAGCCTCTGAGGTTTATTTAGTTAGGAAGCACTGTACTTTTTGTTGTAATCAATATAAATGGCGAGTGATATTCAAATGACATTTGAAAACAGTTTTAGTTTCATTTACCCTTTAAGACATGTTGGTTCTTCATGTAAAGACGTGAGCCATTCCAATGGAAGTCAGTGAGTAAATAAGTGTCCGCTGGTAAAGACTTCATTTTTAGAAGCAGATTTGTTGAACCCAACCCGCTGAATATTTTCTTAACTGAGGCAGTTAGATTGCCATTTTGGAGCAGTATTTCCAATACACTTGCAGAATTCCATACACTGTAAAAGCAAAATGTTCAGCTTTCTGGTAAAACAAGTGTCTGATGAATATTCATATTCACTTTTAGTGCATTAGTCAGGTATGGGCTGAAGGCTTAAAGCATTTTATGAAAAGTAACGAGGCTTCACATACTATGTACAATGACAGAAGACGCAGATCACAAGAGATAACAGTCTTGTTCCTAAAGGATAATGGAAGTTTTTTGTAGCATTGGAGCGTTTCCCTGGGAAAAAAAAATAAACGTTGACCGACAATTGGTATTTCTGTGTTCTTCTTAGCAGGTCGGACTCCATTTCTCTATCAAAGTTGAATGTCAGCTTAATTTGAACCTCTGTTAAGTGTTTTAGAAATTTAAAAAATGATGAGAAAGTGTGTTTGAAGAGCATCTGGTCAAACAACAACAATCCCAATACGAACCTGCACAAAATAGAAACATTCTCAGCAAATCTATATTTAAACAAAAATGCAAAGTGTTCTGCAGTTTCCAGGTGCTGGCACTTACAATAAGGTTAAAATGGCCATTACATCATGAATAAATATGAATTTGTGCACACTAATATTAGTTTGAGTGAATATATAAAAAAGTAAATAAGGGCACTGAGCTCCCAAATTGGAATTCTGGCTAAAAATATTCTTTTAGCAAATAGTATTTTTATTTAAATGGTATTGCTTATTTACAAGTTGTTACAGGAATAGTTCAGTGTGGAAATAAAAACTGTGTAAATAGATAGGCTGTGCAAAATAAAAAATGTTTCTAATATAGTTAGTTAGCCAAAAATGTAATATATAAAGGCTGGAGTGAACAGATGTCTAATAAAACAGCCAGAATCCAACTTCCTGCTTTTCAGCTCTATAACTCTGAGTTAGTCAGCGACTTGAAGGGGGGCCACATGGGACATTTCTGTTCAGTGAGTTTGTAATTGATCCTCAGCATTCAGCTCAGATTCAAAAGCAACAGATATGACCCATGTGCCCCCCCCTCAAGTCTCTGATTGGTTACTGCCTGGTAGCCAGGGTAACCAGTCAGTGTAAACCAAGAGAGCTGAAAAGCATGAAGTAGTGTCCTGACTGACATGTTATACATCAAATCACTCCAGCCTTTATACATTACATTTTTGGCTAACTAACTATATTAGAAACATTTTTTTATTTTGCACAGCATATCTATTTACCCAGTTTTTATTTTTACACTGAACAATTCCTTTAAATCTTTCCTATAATTTTAATATTATGGACAGAGCAGGCGCGATGCATTCAGGGAACTGATACATGAGGCCGCATATATGTGGGCCTCGTGTAAAAAGGGAATATATTATTTGCAGATTTGATTTAATTACATTCATTTTTATATCTGATTAAAGGTGACCCATCACCCCAAAAAATATTCAAAATTCTGTTTTATCACCCTAGTCAAGTAAAATGAACTTTAATTACACTATATACATTTTTTGAATCTTGTTTCCATCAGTCTGGGAATTCGTAATTCCCGCCCCTAATTCAGATTTGGTTCGGCCAGGCAGAAGGATTCCCGAATTAGGTGCATCCCTAACATTTATTCTCCTTTAAGGTGTGTGTTTTGTTCATATTTATTACATATGATGGCCCCATGTTGGGCATTTTACAATATAGATGGACTTTTGCACCTGGAGGTACTTGAGTAGTTCCAGTCTGGGCATGCTACATAGGTCAACTCATAGCACAACTACTGACTTAATCCTGTATAGGCTGCCATATGAGGGCAGACTTAAACTACCAATTTGGGTCCTGTAGCAAGTAAGTTGCCCTTTAGCAACTTATCTGCCCTCAAATGGGCCTTCCCAACTGATATTTGGCCAAAAATTGTCCAAATGTTTATTGGGCAGGTTTGGTTTTTCTATTGGATCAAGGAATGTGATCCAATCCGACTGTGTTGATCCGATGGCCGGCATAGCAGCAATTATGATCCGATTATTGGCCCTCTGGTCTCTGATCTCAAGGAGGGCATAATGGTGATAAATCACCAGCTTTGTGACCTCACCAGCTTTAGTGCTACGAAAGCCTACTCTCTGTATATAAAAGCATTACTGGGTTGCCCTGCTGAAGGCTATGGCTACTAGTGAGAATGGGATAATACAATATGTCTGGCTTTGGAACTGTTTGGTTTCACTAGTTGTCACGGAGGCACCCACATATTATAAACATGCATATAATTAAAACATGCAGATGCAAAGTTTAGTCCAGTTTTTATTAAACTATATTTAATTAGATCACCAAAACAACTGAAGTGAGAGTCAAGTGTCCTGATAGCCTGAACACTTGCCCTACAACTCCCAGCAACCCAGTTCAGACCGCTATCAACAGTGCTGGTGATAGTTTAACACTAGACCCCTTCCCCATAGCTTAAAACATAACTTTTAATAACTTATTAGTTAAAAACCACACACACCCTTAGTGTGCCACACTTCCCACGACCAAACAAGACCCACTGCGTTAGGTATAGGTATAGGATCCATTGTAAACCACTGTAAAGCTTTCATTAGCAGGGGGATTATCAGAGTTCTGGTAATGTAATGATTTAACTCGCAAGGACCAAACATGGAGTAGCTTTAGTTGCCAAACTGACTGACTTTATGTGACTGTTTTTACCCAACTTTGGAAATGATTCTGTATAGTGTGTTCCAGGCTGCATTTATATAGTCACATACTGCATCTTGTGGCTTGTCATGGCCTGTGGTAGAATTTCAGAGCTCTGCACCTTGCTGCTCCCAGTGATACTCAAACCAATGACAAAAAATGTGACATACCAATGCAGACTAAAACAGTAAAAGCATCAATTTAAACAGTGTGGTTTTGTGTTCAAAGTTTCCAGTTCCGGTATGGTCAAGTTAGTTACTGCTGTATATGTTTTAATGTTCCCTTAACACAAACTGCCATAACAGCTATTCGGTCAGAAATGGAAATAATAAAACACAATAAATTCCTCCGAGCCCCAGTAATAGAAAAAACATGAACATAAAGTTATGGTAGACTCAGGCAAAATGATTCACTTGGAGGCCTTGGTTCTGGTGTCTCTATCTGTTAGGACCCTGAAGAAAAAGACTTGATAATTGGACACCCAGTGAATATCTTTTCAAACATGAGGTCAGGCTCAGCATATTCTCTAATCGAAATGGTTTTGAACCATTACACACCCATTTAATGATTTGGGTGCTATTTAATAATTTAATATTTTGATAATTTCACATTAACTTTTTGTAAAGCAATTTCAATTCCTTTACATTGCTATGTCTTAAAACTGAATCCTTCTTTCTGGTTTCCCTCAGGAATGCACAGAGAGATATAAATATCAGTGTTGACTACTCGTCCATAGAAATGGTTTTCCCAAAATGAACTTTTGACAAAATGTATTTTGACAGGTCCACGGAAATAAAATAGGCACAAGCCTAACGGAGATATAATATTTATGGGCAGGCCTTTTAATGAAGATATTCTCAACTCGTTTTGCACACACACTTGGGGGCACATTTACTAAGCTCGAGTGAAGGATTAGAATAATACTTTGAATTTCAAAGTATTTTTTTGGCTACCATTGAATTAGCTACTTCGACCTTCGACTACGACAACTAAAAATCGTTCGACTATTCGACCATTCGATAGTCTAAGTAATGTCTCTTAATATAAACATTGACCACCTAAAACCTACCGAGCACCAAAGTTAGCCTATGGGGAAGGTCCCCATAGGCTTTCTTAGCAATTTCTGAGCGAAGGAAAATCATTCGATCAATGGATTAAAATCCTTCGAAACGATTTTTCCTTCGATCGAACGAATTGCGGTAAATCCTTTGACTTCGATATTCGAAGTCGAAGGATTTAACTTCGATGGTCGAATATCAAGGGCTAATTAACCCTCGATATTCGACCCATAGTAAATGTGCCCCTTAGATTAAAATACCTCCTATATATAACTGTATATTGCACCGTATACTACCAAGGTTGTTTGAATTTTTTGGGTCAATTACTTTTATAAATTGTGGCATGTGTGTGTATGTTGTATCATTTTCAAATGAGGCATATATTGCTCCTCTCTGGAAAAAGTAACTGAAAAATTCTTTCATTCACCTTCATTCTGAGTCTCCACCCTTTTCTAACCTCTAGAATCATAATATGGCAAGGCATGAATAAGGTTGAACCTCCAAAAAGTATACAAGCAGTCTAAAGGTCCCCACAGACGCAAAGGTTTTTCTTGCCGAACGACCGTTTTTAGCGAAGTCCGACCAATCTTTCAAAATTATCGTGCGGTTAGTGGGATTCGAACGATCGTACATCTTACGATTTTTCGTGTCCCAGTGCAATCTATCTATGTTTGCAGGGACAAGCAGGCAGCTCCCCTTGGTTTTCCTGGCAATATCGACTGAAATGGTATTTTTAGTTGAAGGACAATTCGTAAGATCATTTTGAGATAATCGTGCTCTCACGATGACGATCGGATCTTTTAAAAATCTTTACATCTATGGCCAGCTTTAAACGCATGATCAAGAGACCTAAAGCAGCTGGTCATCCAGATCATAGCCATATGGGCAAAACATTCTTTGTTGACAGAGAAAAACATCTAGGAAGAAGCAAACAACAAAGTCAGAACACATGATCACTCTCCAAAGGAAGCAAAAATTCTTCCAGTAGTGAAGAATTCTGCTCAAGCACAACAACTTACAGTCCTACAACTACAGCCAGGACACAGCAAGAAAACTAGACTAATTCTTCCAGTAGAGAAGACTTCTGCTCAAGCATAACAACTTACAGTCCTCAAACTACAGCCAGGAGAAAATCATTATTCTTTTCTAGATTTGCTTCACTAACCCATAGACTCAATCTAGAAGCTACAATGTACAGGCCTGCTCTTTGGCCTTACCCACACATTTGAACCCAAGACCTGCAGTGTTTTCTTTATTTTTGTCCATAACTACTGAGCTAAAAAGGCAGGCTGTGGGTTTGTCTTTCTTTACTTTATGTTCTGGTGCAGCCAAATCTCTATCCAGCTGCACACCTCTAAACAAGTGTTATTTTCAGTCATCTATCATAAACCCACTCCTACAAAAGCCAGGCATTTACCCACAGCTTATTTTATAGGTGACTGTATTCAGAATTGCTTTTCTTCTTCTGTTCTGTCTTGTTATGTGTCCTGCCCCTGATCTAGTCTGCTTTATTATGCGCTTCTGTCTCCTGGTTTGGGAATCACTGTCATGTTCTGGATTTGATATAGCCTGTTGGCATACCCTTTCATTGCTATATTGCATATATAACTGTACCTGGTTTTGTCTGTACTTTTTCTGCATTTTTTTGGTTTATCTCCCGATGCACCTCAGCCTCCTACGCCTGGTGCTCTTGTTTGTCCTTGAGGATGCTCAGGGTGTCCTATGCATTAAATCTTGGTTGCAGCTCAGTGTTGACTGAACCCTTTTAAAGGAAAATGCAACAGTATAGTTATTCAGATATGTGAATTATGAATTACTCTTATTATTTGTTTGCATTATTACTGAACAAAATTGCTGTTGACCAAGATTAGTGTCTCTCCAGGCCAATGTTCCTCTGGGTTTTGCAGATAGCTCAAATAGTGGAGAGCACAAACAATATTAAGTACTTATTCTCTCACCTCTCTGCACATATAGGTTTTTTAAAGTATGTACAAAAAGAAATTGGAGGGAATGTTTCCCTAGACTCCTATCTGTTTGATTTTCCCTAAATCATTGTAGTGTTGTGCGATTGGGCTTAATTCTAATCAGCATAACTAATAAGCCTGTGGCATTATTTTAGACTGATACAATTATGGTTTTGTAACTGATAAGTTCTTGTTTTATTGTGCTTATTTGTACATACCAATTAGAAAGGCATTGCAAAATATGCACAAACTATATACACCGTTGACATTGCACTGATTCCCCTAACTGAAAAGCCCAAGACCTTTATCTCATGGGTGAATATTTGTATTTGCAACTAAAATAGCTCCAAGCTGAACTTACTAGAGCATATAATTCAATAAAAATACAGCTGGAAAATAAAAATACTGTTAAAGACACCAGAAAAATTTCTCTATTTCATAAGCAATAATCAACTTCTGTAACATTCAGCTGGTTGGCCCATTGTCACGTATTCTAGCTACTTACTTGCATGATCTGTAATGTTCGCTTTTTTTAGTCTAATTATGTATTTGTTACAACACTGGTATTTATTTTCACCTGTATATATCATTTTCACCTGTATATTTATTTTCACCTGTATATATCATTTTGGTTTGGGATTTGGCCAAGATTCGTCCTTTTTTTTTCTTAGCAGGAGTTGGCCCAATCCAAGTGCCTGGTCGAACGAATCTGAAAAATCACGTGGCTTTTCGTTACACAAAAAGAATGTAAAATTATTTTTAGCAGCTTGTGGTTCTCTTTCCCCTTTGTTTTACATATGCAAATTAGGGTTTGGATTTGGTTCGGCATTTGGCCTAATCTTTCAAAAAGGACTCTGGATTCAGCCGAATCCTAAAATAGTGGATTTGGTGCATCTCAAATATTTTATACCATGGGGTGAATTATTGTTTTATGCCACTTCTTCAGTTTTTCACTCATGTGACATGTAAACAAATCATTAAAATTTTAAGGTTTTATAAACCAGGTTCAGAAGGATTATGCACTCTCCATACTTTCTCAGAACGAGCTGTAGTAATATCTGTAACTTGACATTTATCAAGACATTTTAATAAAGCAGCCAAGTGCCTTAAATAGAGGTGCCTTCATGATGGGATATATATTGTTTATGATAGATAAGTAGATGGGCAGCTACTGGGGGCATCTTCAGAAATGTCGCTACTAAAGAAGCTCAGAATATAAGGTGTAGCATTTCTAGCCTAGTTCTTTGTTAAGCTTTAGTGCTCCTTTAAGACAGGCAAATAAAATTGGTCTGTTGGGAGCTCCAGGTGCTGGTCTCTCTCTATGTCAGTCATTAGGCCAGTATATCGCATCAACTCATTTAGTACCAGCTGAGATACCAGTTTAAAGCAGGAGTAAAATTCAGTAAAATTAGCTAGTGATTTAAAAAAATCAACCCTTGGAAGCGATATAACCCTTTTAATATTGTAGAATACTTTTAGCAGTCAGTTTTATAGCATTTTAATCAGTATGTGGCCCTGTGGTTTTATATAGTCATATAAATGCTCTATGAATATTGCTATCATTTAGACAAGGGTATATTATCTCATGTATGAATTTTTTTTTATTAACCTCCCGAGGAACAGCAGTCACCCTCTTCCTATGTTTAGAAATAAAAGTCGCTAGCCAAGATGTGTCTCTCCCCTAATAAATCTGTTGTTGAGAGAAATAAATGCAGGAGAGTCCCTTATCTCTTTTTACTAGAGTGTTTGGTGATATCCTGTTTAATTATTACGTCCATGCTTAGTAATAATCGCCATGTCTGCTTTATTTTAATAGCACCAGCTCTAGGGGCATTTAATCAGTTCAATTGGAGTCAACCATTTAATTTTCCAGTTATCATAACATGTATTCTATTCGTTTTGGATTGATTTGGTTCTGATCCAAGGTGTAAAGCCACATATTTATGAAACCATGTGAGGCGATATCTAATACAGTGAACTGCAGTCTTTGAAGACCAAAAACAGAGAGATCTCATTTTAGTGGCTAAATTAGGGCACAAGGAACTATTCACAGTCCTGAAAACACTGTTCTAGCCACCGCACTGGCTTTCTATAATACCCAAGCCAATTCCCTTTTACAGATGATAAGATTTTATAGAAATGTATTTAAAAAGTATTTTTGTACATAACATAAGAGTATTGTGGATAGACCACAAAGAGGCTCATTTATTATGAGGGTGTCAAATGGAAAAGCACCCCAATACGCTGCCACAATGCTGCAGAGTTCAATTATTTGCTGCACTTGTGTTGCATCCAAAGGGACTAATTCAACGATGGCTGTTATATCAGTTTTAATTAACTTACTTGATATATTACACATTTCCTATTATTTCTGCCTAGAAAAATAGTGGTGTTATATAGTGCAAAAGGTGTCTGTGAAAGGGGGCTAACAAATCCTTACAGAAATTCTCAGTGAAAGGTTTATTGTGGGAACAGGTATTATGTAGTGCCACAGTACAGCTTGCCAATACTAAATGAAGCCTAGTTTCTGTTCAACTGAAAAACATACAGTACATGGTGCATCTGTATTCTGTCGGTTAAGAGACAGCTTTTCTTTTAGCTAGAATTCCACAAGGACTTTTCAGTCTTGGTTTTACTCAGCAAATTCAATCGAATTTGGAGTGCAGTCTAGAGGTAGCAACATACTAGGGAGACATAAGAACATTCCCATGATCTCCCAATCAAAAGTTGGGAGGTATGCTATATCTTGTTTTATTTTTAGAAAAATATTTGTTCTTTCTAAAATGAATCGGCCTGTATTCTGACTTTGAGACTGAGTGATGGCCATATTTAAGTTTGGTTTCAACCAGTTCTCAGCTGCAGCAATGAGGTTACTTCTTCACCAAATCCAGGTGCATTATACCTAATACTTTATTCCAGGTACAGCCTCTACTTGACTGGCAAACCCTATTACCCCATACTCCCTGCCTTGGTGGGGTAATTTTACAAAACATCCTGTTATCCAATCGGATCACATTGAGTCTGTCTAAACAGATATTGTAATCTGCCTGGTGCCTGCATATGGAATCATGAATGATGAATTTATTCAGGCCACTGGCCCAAATCAACTGAATAATTCTGGTTGGCCGTCTGCATGAAGGAATAAATAACACCATCTCCATCTGTCTGGCCCATGGGCAGGTTGTTCATATAAATGTATATTGGAAGCAGTCCCCTAGGACTGATCAAAGCAGAATGTAAGAATGACAACAAGACAATGAGAATGAGGGAATCTAAGAACAGAATAAAGGTAATAAAGACAAACAAAAACCCAACAGCTCAGCCCCAGCACAGAGATATAAGCTATTTGGGAAAGTACTGATTGTACCTGAAAAATTCTCTACACAGTGTTGCGTAAATTTTAAACTATTATATAAGAAATAAAAATGAAACGTCAGCTAGGAAAAATAACTGTGCCAAAAATATGTTGTGAATTGGTTGAATATTATTGAGCCGTATAAACTATAGTAAATTGGATCATTCCGTAATTTAGTCAGTTTCCACCATATAGAAAGTCAGTGTTATGTGTATGTTTTGGGCGACTGCATTCTGGTATGATTGCTACTTTGCTATGTCAAAATGGGAGAATAGCTTTGCTGCTCACTTCCACTAAAACATGTATGAGGGACATTGGCTAACCTGGAAGAACAGAAGGCTCCTTTTGCAAATGATTTGATATTTTAATAGCTGACAAGATAATCATCTAAATCAGTGCTATTAGGCCATCCACTTATATAACCAAACTGCATATTAATACGAAAATCAGTCTATGTCCTACATTCATGTGGCATAATCCAAAAGAAAATTATATATATATATATATATATATATATATATATATATATATATATATATATATATATATATATATACCGTATATACTCGTGAATAAGCCGAGTTTTTCAGCACCCAAAATGTGCTGAAAAGGTCTACCTTGGCTTATACACGAGTCAATGGGCTTCCCCCTATAGTTATCTGCCTGCTGCCAGTACCTTTGTGCCTTTGGTGCCTTTGGTTGGAGTCGAGGCTGCTGAGGACCCTGCTATGCATTCCCGCTGGCTGCACTGCGCCTGCATGAAAAATTCTACGTTGACGGCAGGAAGCAGCAAATGTACCGTAATGCTGTCTTCGCATGCGCATGCGCATTCTATTACGCGAGGCTATTATGAAGGAGCGCAATCGGCACTGCTACTTTCCGTGTCTGCACCCCCTCAGGACCGCACCAAGGGGGCTCCAGGTCCTAAAGGGCCCCCACCATTGCTGCTGGCCAGTAATCTGCGAGGCTATTATGAAGGAGCGCAATCGGCACTGCTACTTTCTGTGTCTGCACCCCCTCAGGACCGCACCAAGGGGGCTCCAGGTCCTAAAGGGCCCCCACCATTGCTGCTGGCCAGTAATCTGCGAGGCTATTATGAAGGAGCGCAATCGGCACTGCTACTTTCCGTGTCTGCACCCCCTCAGGACCGCACCAAGGGGGCTCCAGGTCCTAAAGGGCCCCCACCATTGCTACAAATCTGCTCCTGACTCCTAGCGCCGGTAAGTGTGACAACTGTCCCAAGCATGTACTTGCGCTGGTTGCCTCTTTCTCTTGTGGTGCGGGGCTTGGGGTGACAGAAAAGGGGGCAGGCTGGAGCACTGCTGGAAAAGTGGGGAGCAAGCAGCTGTGTGTTAAGGAGCACTAAAGGGGAAGCACTGACCCTGTGCACCTAGGTTCACCTGTCACACACCCGTACAGTGTGCCCGCTCACACTCCTGTACATAGGAGGCTGGCGCTCTCACTTGCACAGGCGGTCCAAAGCCCAGTACATAGCAGCAGCAGCAGCACCCTCACTTACACCAGAGCCTATATGGGATAGTGAAGGAGAGGGAGGAAGCCAACAGAAAACCAGGAAACGCTAGCGTGGTTAGTATGGTGCAGGAGCGTGTGTTCTGCTGAAGATGTCCTAAAATGCATTTCTCACCCCTAGACTTATACGCGAGTCAATACGTTTTTCTGGTTTTCATAGGTAAAATTAGGTACCTCGGCTTATACGCGGGTCGGCTTATACACGAGTATATATATATATATATATATATATATATATATATATATATATATATATATATATATATATATATATATATATATATATAATACCGTCGGCGTCCGCACACGCTAAACTTAGTTGTTCAACTCCAATGTTCAGCTTCCGGGTGCTGTGTCAATGTTGTATCACAGAAGAAAGGCTGTAGCGGCACGCACTCCGGTTCAGTAAAATTCAACTTTTATTCATCTTATGCGATACATAATAAAAGCATCAACGTTTCGGTCCATGGTCTGGGACCTTTGTCAAGATGCATTAACTCATTTATAAAAACAGGCAACGAAAGTGGCAAATATAAAGGTTTAACAAATCCCGCCCTGTTGCTGACATCACACTCAATTATGTTAATAAGTGTTCAATTAAACAAAAAAAAAAAAAGTATATAAACCCAGTGCATAGATGGGTAGAATAAATAGAACATGTTATAGTAAAAGTAAAAACATATTATCTTTTTGCCAAAAAGCAGCTGTATGTGCAATATTCATTCAGACCTTTGGGAGAGAGGGTATCTAATGTTTTTATCCAAAAGGTTTCACGTTGGAGAAGAAGACGAGATCTATCGCCACCCCTTCTGGGCATAGGAATGTGGTCAATTGCGATAAATTTTAATGTTGGGACCCTATGTCCCATCTCTAAAAAATGTTTAGCCACCGGTTTAGTGGTTTTTTGATCTCTATAAGCCGTATTGATTGCTGATCTGTGCGCATCCATACGGAGTCGCAACATTAGATCCGTTTTGCCCACATATGAGAGCCCGCATGGGCAGGTGATGAGATAAATCACATGCGTTGTAGTGCATGTTATGTGATGACGAATTTTATATCTATGGCCAGTTAGGGGGTGTGCAAAACTCGTACCTGGTGTCATAGATCTACACGACAAACAGGATGGACACTTGAAACACCCTGGTTTTTTCGAAGGAAGCCAAGAGGTTGCAGTTGGACTCTCACTATAGCACTGAACAGGGTCACTGGATACTAAAAGATCGCGGAGACTTCGTCCACGTCGGTATCTCATCATAGGTGGATCAGAGCAAAGACGACCCAGCTTATCGTCTGCTTTAATTATGTGCCAGTTGGTTCTTAAAACTTGATTTAAGGAGGCAGACATATTAGTGAAACATGTAGACATTATGAGTGGACTAGTTTTTGGAGTGGAATCATCTGGGGTTTGCTCAGAAATTTTAAATCTCGCTTTCTGTAATGCCACATCAAGTGATTTGATATCATAACCCCGGCAAATGAATCGCTCCCTCATCTGTGTCAATTGTACCAGCTCGAGAAGGAACATATCTTATTGAAATACAGCCATAAGATCACATTATATAAACGATTTATCGATGATATTGTGCTCATCTGGAATGGTGATCAGGTGAGCTTTTTTCAGATGATTGATGAAATCAATACTATCACAGATACCATTAAATTTACTGCCAACTGTGGCACTGAACTTGAATTTTTAGATTTACATTTACATTTACAAGGCACCAGGGTTGAGTATTCCCTGTTTCGTAAAACCACTGACCGTAATACTTTACTTCATTCCACAAGTTGTCATGCACCGGCACTGAAGCGCTCCTTACCTGTGTCACAATTCTGTCGTGTATTAAGGAACAATTCCAATCCATCGATTTGTGAGAAACAATTGACACAGATGAGGGAGCGATTCATTTGCCGGGGTTATGATATCAAATCACTTGAGTCCAACTGCAACTTGAGTCCAACTGCAACCTCTTGGCTTCCTTCGAAAAAACCAGGGTGTTTCAAGTGTCCATCCTGTTTGTCGTGTAGATCTATGACACCAGGTACGAGTTTTGCACACCCCCTAACTGGCCATAGATATAAAATTCGTCATCACATAACATGCACTACAACGCATGTGATTTATCTCATCACCTGCCCATGCGGGCTCTCATATGTGGGCAAAACGGATCTAATGTTGCGACTCCGTATGGATGCGCACAGATCAGCAATCAATACGGCTTATAGAGATCAAAAAACCACTAAACCGGTGGCTAAACATTTTTTAGAGATGGGACATAGGGTCCCAACATTAAAATTTATCGCAATTGACCACATTCCTATGCCCAGAAGGGGTGGCGATAGATCTCGTCTTCTTCTCCAACGCGAAACCTTTTGGATAAAAACATTAGATACCCTCTCTCCCAAAGGTCTGAATGAATATTGCACATACAGCTGCTTTTTGGCAAAAAGATAATATGTTTTTACTTTTACTATAACATGTTCTATTTATTCTACCCATCTATGCACTGGGTTTATATACTTTTTTTTTTGTTTAATTGAACACTTATTAACATAATTGAGTGTGATGTCAGCAACAGGGCGGGATTTGTTAACCCTTTATATTTGCCACTTTCGTTGCCTGTTTTTATAAATGAGTTAATGCATCTTGACAAAGGTCCCAGACCATGGACCGAAACGTTGATGCTTTTATTATGTATCGCATAAGATGAATAAAAGTTGAATTTTACTGAACCGGAGTGCGTGCCGCTACAGCCTTTCTTCTATATATATATATATATATATATATATATATATATAGATAGATAGATATAGAGGTCCCTAGCCTTTCTCAAAGTGAATGAAACAAACAATCACAACCATTTTAAAGCATCAAAGGCGGGAAACGGGTATGGGTGACATCATAATGTCCCCGTATAGTAAAGGTGCCCAACTGTAAAGGTGCCCAATTGTTGTGCTAGGTATATGGCTTATGGGCGCACCAGGTACTGTTATGAGCCTGGTCTAAGAGTAGCCACACAAGGGGTGGTAAAAGGAGTTAAGGCTCTGGGACCACCCAACAGGGTGCAAAGAGGTCATAGGAGGGTCCATTTTAGTGCACAAACTATAAGTCTGATGTGGAGGGTAACCAACAAAATGTAAAGGGGATAACCACACTGGATATTGGGCTAGGCATACCACCAGTATGTTATAAGGGGTGTCATTGCACTAGGTCCGTCCAACAAGATGTGGTGTGATGATGTAAAACTATATTCTCCACTTTAAGTCAGTAGCTGTGAAGAGAGAATGGAACTTGATAATTAATGTGCACAATGGAGAAAAGGCCCATTTATTTTCGAAGGGGCAATCGACCCACCTAGTCCTTGGACCACATCCAGAAATTGTTTTTGAATAAACCACGTGTTGTTGGTTAGCAGCAGGCCTGGTCAGTGGGGGAATAGAGGAGGAAAAAAGAGATAGAGGTAGGGGAAAAATAGGGCTGTGAAGTCATATCGTCCCCTATATTGACATAAATGTATGAGTATGCGTAATATGAGATTATATCACATCTATCAAACTAAGCGTATCAGAAAAAGGGGGCATAGGAAATCAATTCGTTTAAGCCTCGAGGGCTAATAGTGTCCAATCCGTGTATCCATTTCTGCTCGGTCTGGAGTAACAGGCGTTCACGATCACCCCCCTGGATAGGTGTGGGTACAAAGTCAATTATCATGCTCATAAAGGAATGGTTTAATTCCACGGTTATCCTGTGTTCAATATCCCAAATCGATATGTCAATAATGCAGTTAGTTGTGGAACAAACCCAAGGCAGCAAGTTGACTGCAGTAATCTTTATTGGGAAGCAGAGTTACACAACATGTTTCGGGCGAAGCCCTTTGTCAAGTGACAACTTGACAAAGGGCTTCGTCCGAAACATGTATAAATATATGCCCCTGGTCATATGACTTGTGCTCTGATAAACTTTAATCACTCTTTACTGCTGTACTGCAAGTTAGAGTGATATCACCCCCTCCCTTCCCCCCCCCCCAGCAGCCAAACAAAAGAACAATGGGAAGGTAACCAGATAACAGCTCCCTAACATAAGATAACAGCTGCCTGGTAGATCTAAGAACAACACTCAATAGTAAAAACCCATGTCCCACTAAGACACATAGTTACATTGAGAAGGAAAAACAGCAGCCTGCCAGAAAGCATTTCTCTCCTGAAGTGCAGGCACACGTCACATGACTTGAGGCAGTTGGGAAATTGACAAAATGTCTAGCCCCATGTCAGATTTTAAAATTAAATATAAAAAAATCTGTTTGCTCTTTTGAGAAATGGATTTCAGCGCAGAATTCTGCTGGAACAGAACTATTAACTGATTCATTTTGAAAAAAAGTTTTTTCCCATGACAGTATCCCTTTAATAACAGTGTCCACAAAAAGGCTCCTGCCTGCTTGCTATAATTATGAATTCCCAGACTGATGGAAACATGATTCAAATCATTTATACATCATCATCATCATCATCATCATCATTTATTTATATAGCGCTGTCAAGATACGCAGTGCTTTACTGCAGTTATAGCAAACAGGGAATAAATGGTGGATAACAGACAAGGATTACAGAGTACAATAGGGTTTACAAACTAAAAGGTTAGGGTACAATTGAGACATTAGGATTGTATAAACAATTTGTCATTTTTGATACAGCAATGATTAATTAAGGTACATCGAATAGGCCTCTTTAAACAGATGGGTCTTTAAGGAGCGCTTGAAAGTTTGGAAGGAAGGGGAAAGTCTGACAGCTTGTGGCAGAGAGTTCCAGAGAAAAGCAGAAGCCCGAGAGAAGTCTTGTAGACGAGAATGGGCAGAAGTCACCAGAGGAGAAGTGAGGCGAAGATCAGAAGCAGAGCGTAGGTTTCGTGAAGGAGTGTATTTGGAGATTAGAGATGAAATATAGGGAGGGGTTTCTTTATTAAGGGCCTTGAATGTGTAATTAAAGTTAATTTTGCTTGACTAACATGATAAAATAGGATTTGGAATATTTTTTTGGGTGATGGGTCCCCTTTAAATAGATATACATAGTAATTAAATTAGGGATGCACCGAATCCACTTTTTTGGATTCGGCCGAACCCCCGAATCCTTCACGAAAGATTCGGCCGAATACCGAACCGAATCCGAACCCTAATTTGCATATGCAAATTAGGGGTGGGAAGGGGAAAACATTTTTTACTTCCTTGTTTTCTGACAAAAAGTCACGCAATTTCCCTCCCGCCCCTAATTTGCATATGCAAATTAGGATAATACTGTATCAATTTAAAGAAAGAATTTTACAGGTAGCTTGTACTTGATCCAAACTAAGATATAATTAATCCTTATTGGAGGCAAAACAATCCTATTGGGTTTATTTAATGTTTCAATTATTTTTTTAGTAGATTTAGGGGTTATTTATCAAAGGTCGAATTTTAAAGTTATGTGCTTTTTAAAATCTCGAATGAACTCACAACTCACAATCGCTCAATAGCTTAGGTCATGGTTGCTATAAAACTGTGCTAGCTTGTAAATAAGTGTGGATCTCAAGTACAGGTATGGGACCTGTTATTCAGAATGCTCGGGACCTGGGGTTTCTGCATAATAATTATTTTTGTAATTTGGATGTTCATACCTTAAGTCTACTAGTTAAACCCAATAGGCTGATTATACGTGCAATAAGGTTTTGTTATATCGTAGTTGGGATCAAGTACAAGCTACTGTTTTAATATTACAGAAAGGAAATCATTTTTAAAAATTTTAATTAATTGGATAAAATAGAGACTATAATTCAGAGCTTTCTGGTTTCAGAATAACGGATCCCATACCTGTGATTTTTCAAATGAAATATAGATACGCTGCGAATGGAATATTTTCATAGACTGGCGTCTTTCAGTGTCAAATTGCCAGTGTTAACATGAAGGGTTCATTGGTTCTTTGTAATTTGCTAATTATATTTTTTACTTTACTATTTCCTTTGTCACAAATATTAGGATCAAAGAATTCATGGGATTTGCAGTGCTGAAGGTGGAAGACACAAATGGAGCAAAAAATATGGTAAGCTTATGTATAATGAGATGATGCAATATGGCTAGTGTACATGATGCATTTAATGAGATGTTGTGCCCACTTTAATAAGCTAACATGCAAAAGCAATTTATTAGTTATTATAGGAAATATGAAATAAAGGGGCAGATACAATCAGTGAGAAAAAGTTGCTCACGTCAAAAGTCATGGACAAGATTCAATTTGAGATGTAATTTAATTCAGACTTATCTCGCTGTTTATCTCCTAAAAACTTTGTTAAAGTCTATGGAAAAAACTTAAACTGATAAACTTTTTCTCACTGAATAAAATCTGGCCCAAAAAATCTGGCTAGTAGGCTGCAATAGGAAATGGAGGATCTATGTTTATGTCTCAAGGGCCAGTAGCTGCACACCAAAAGCTCTGCAGGATGGCTATCAGTGCACAGGGAAGAAAGGAAAATTTTAAAGGAGAACTAAATACTAAGAAAATATGGGGTAGAAATGCTGGGGCTCATTTATCAACAATGGGCAAATTTGCCCATGGGCAGTTACCTATAGCAACCAATCAGTGATTAGCTTTTTAAAGCCAGCTGCAAGTAGAACAATGAATGCAGCAATTTGATTGGTTTGCCATGGGTTACTGCCCATGGGCAAATTTGCCCAGTGTTGATAAATGAGCCTCGCTGTATTTTAAATACTGAACCAGTCTAGAATTTCAGAATCTCTATAACTGCTACGATCCAGGCCTTCAAAATTGTTCATAGGAGCTTGGGTTTTGCTAGGAGTGTCGGTGACACTGCACATGATCAGTGTGCTCTAGGCAGCTGTTGAGACGTTAAGCATAGGGGGCCGTCACAAATCATCAAACAAAATGAGGTTCACAAAATTCACCTATCATTGAAGATGATGCTTCAGGGATGATTATTAAACTATGAATAGCAAATTGCACTGGTTTCCAAGATGACATGTACTGTGACTATATCTCCACTACATTGTGAGTCTGGTAACTGACAGCAGCACAAAGAGTGTGCTGAGAATAATAAAAACAAGAAGATGGGGTGCTATTAGGGGCATATTTAAATTCACAGATATTCGTATTCATATTCATTTTTTATAAGGGGCTTGTTTTTCCTTTAATGAAGAAACGCAACACAACCCAACAGGTGGTTCCTCTTCTCAAGCAACTAAACAGTTGCAACCTGTAATTTACTGGATGCAGTATGTCCTGGAACCCCTTTTTTTTTACAGTATGTGGGTGTGGCTAGCAGGGATAAAAATGGCACGTTCTTCCTTTCTCTTGCATTATAATTCCCTATGGTAACACTTAGGATCCTTAATAGCCTATAACTAACCTCTCTTTTTTTAAACCACTATTCAATTAGTTTTACATTGTTCAGACATGCCCATTGTTAAGTCACATCTCCTACATTGCCATCTCCATTTTATGCTTTCTTCATGACTTCTTTCCCAACCTTGTCTACAGGACACTCCTATCTGTGCTCATAATTCGAATCCATGCTCATAACCCATATCTGTGCTAACCCCTCACAAATTCTTACTTCATCTGTAACATAACCTGAGGATTTGTTTACTCTGTTAAGCTATGGCTCTGAACCATTAGGCTGTACCTGTGCTATAAACCAGCGGTTCTAGATGCATAGGTGGCCAAGGGACTTAAAGGAGTGATTTGCATGTCTCTGCTCATGATGCCTTATGGGAGAATTTAATTTTTGGTATCTAGGCAGTGCTATGTGTATGGCATGAGATAAGTAAATACCTTCTGATTTCAGAAGGCTTCACTTTGTCTGTTAACCTAGTCATCTAAGGTTTATGAAATTCAGGAAGATTGGTAGTTGTTACTTGTTTTAAACGCTCGTTAAAATGATAGGAGTGCTCACAGAGAGCCGAAAAAATTTGCCTGTGTATAGTCAGCTTTAGTTATTCTGGTTTTGACTAATATAATGTGTCTACCAGTTTCAGGATAGTCCTTACCAGATTAAAAAAATAAATATAGAATTGTGCTGCTCATGGCACACCAAAAGCTAATTTTAAGGTGAACAACCTGTTTGTGCAGTCAGAACATACTCTCCTCGCTGTTGAACTTGCAGTCACTCTAAATATTGGACAGCACCCCTACAAACTAATTTGAGCAGCAGAGGAAATGTGTTGGAGAATAAAAGTAGTACTAGGAGGTAGTTTACTCTTTCTATAAGCCATGTACATTCCCTAACCAAAAGGGAATTCATTTTCAGCCAACATAATCCTTCAATCTCTATTTTACAAGCTGGTGCCTTAAACATTGCCCATAGGAAAGCAAAAAAACAAGATGCAGTTTATTGCTGACTGGAATAGTCCAAGGGGCAAATTCACTAAAGGGAGAATTTTCGTCAGCGAAGACTCCACCACACTTCGAGCCACTTTGACAGGCGTGAATTCGTTGCCACTACGATCATTCACTAAAATGCGGAGTTGCGTTTCTGTAGCCAACAGGTGTTGGTGCAAATGCTTGAAGTGGCCACTTATTATTACGAATGTCCAAGGAAGCAAAATAAAGAAAAAAGAGATCCTCTAATGCCCTAGACACGAGCCCACCCTAAAACAGATATGGCATGACCCTCAAATGGTTGGAAAAAATGTTTACACAAAAATCTTCAATAGTTAGGACTTTTGAAGCCAATCCCACATTAAAATATGAAAAAAGCCAGCGAATTTGCAGAGTAACGTTCATTCTCCGGAGTAAAAATTTGACCCGGTGATAGGGCGTGAAACTGCGCTAGGTCTCTTTCGCTAGCGAATTGTCCACTCCACCTGATAGTAAATTGGCAATATCCCTGTGGATTAGATTTTGGCAAATTTTCGCTAGTGGCAGCCACTTTGCCCTTTAGTAAATCTGCCCCCAAGAGTTTGTCCTGTTATGATGATTTAACATGTTGATTGGGGATAGGATCCAGACTTTGTCATAAATAGGGGCACGTTTATGAAGCTTTTGCTGTGATTAGAGGATATTTGCAGCAAAAAATTGGAAATAGTTTTTTAAAATTTGAGTTTACCAAAACTCTAAGCTTTCAATAATCATGCACGTGGAATATGCTAATGGACGGAAAACAAAAAAAAAAAACTGGACACGCTTTAGACACAGCTTCTTTAGAATGTCCTATTCATTTAAGAGTCACAGTGCTTGTGGCAATGGTTTCAGTGTTCTCTGTAGAAGCTCCTTGGAAGACTATAAAACTTACTCTATATAAAGCCATTCACAATGATGACAATCTCCTGCCTCACAGCTTGATCTAGGCATTCAACAGCTGTTTAATCCCTCTTTATACCCACTGTCATATTGTTGAATGTTCAAAAAAGTGTAATATTCAGCATAGAACAGTGGCCTTGAAATGTTAGGAACACTTTTAAAGGTGATATTTCTGCATAAATATGAAACAACAAAGTAATCTATTTTTCATGCAAGTCCTAGAAGTGGATAATGAGAATCCAGTGAAAGTCAAAAACATATTTGTTTATATTTAATGAAAGACATGATACAAAGTGTTCTCATTATCTGGTTTTAGAAACTGTGTGAAAAACAGATGAGCATTAAGGGTCATATTTAAGCAAAATATATTTAAGTTTTCTCATACTTTCCCCAGCACCGCTGTGTGTTCCCTTTTTTATATGGTAAATTAGCAAAAGAGGGCATATAAATTGTAGACAAATACTTAAAACTAATTATTTCCGCTCATTTGTATGAAAGATTGTAAGACAATGTCGACAGTGTAAATTAACTTATTTAGTATTCAAGATTATTATACTAATTATAAAAATTTCTTAGATGTTTGAAAACTTACCCCAAAGCTTTCAGTTTCTTGCATCTTATTTCACACGTCATTGAGATAAATGAGAGATGCTAAACAAGCAGGTCCGGGGTCTACTGAACAGTCCGACATCCAATGTGCATAGGTTTACCCAAGTATATGGCATGGTTCATGGTTAAAGGATGGTAACCTAAAATTTTTAAAGTGTTGGAAAGCAATTAAAAGATAATGTACTGTAAACCCTACACTGGTAGAAATTGTGTTTGCATAAAATGTTATGTAGACACGGGGCCAGCTATTAAATCTGTAACAGGAGAAAAGGCACAGCTTCCATAGCACAGGGGTCCCCAACTGCCAGGCCACGGGCCGGTTCAGAACTGGGCCGCTGAACAATTAATGCGGCATGCCAAATTGGACGCCGACCCCTCCCAACCTTGGAAAAAAATTGGCTCTTTTTTGGTCCCCAGGCCAAAAAAGGTTGGGGACCCCTGCCATAGCAGATAAACAAGCTGTGAAGAATACAATGGGATTTAGTTCTAACACAGGCAGATAAACAAGGGATAAATGCCATTCATGGCTCTCTATAGAACTATATAATAAATACCACCTTTCTATATATAATAGAACATTTCTGACTCAGAAATGGTTTATTTGTAGGTTCAAGATCTGCAGACACAAAGTTTTTGATATTAACACTTTGGCTGCTGCAAAATAAACATCCTACCTACATGTTATGTGTCAAGAGCCCCCAAGTGTATGTGGACCCCTGGAAACAAAATATCTTTGAAATGTACACATTTTCCTGAATGCAAAATGGGTAGATATGTTTTTCTGCTCCAAGATATTCTGAAAATCAAATTAAAAAAATGTATCTCACAGTTTCTTAAATACAAAGAGAACACCCTAAACATGAACACAAGGGGCCAAATTCACTAAAGGGAGAATTTTTGTTACCACTACGCTAATCCACTAAAATGCGAAGTTGCGTCTCTGTAGATGAACGCTGACATTTCACTAGCGTTAATTCGTCAGAGATGTTGGTGCAAATGCTTGAAGTGGCCACTTATTATTACAAACGTCCAAGGAAGCAAAATAAGTACAAAAGAGATCCTCTAATGCCCTAGACATGAGCCCACCCTAAAACAAATGTGTCCTGCCCCTCAAATGGTTGAAAAAAATGTTAACACATAAATCTTTAATAGTTAGGACCAGTGAAGCCAATCCCGCTTTAAAAAACATGAAAAAACGCCAGCATTTTTTTTTTTTAGAAGTTTTATGACTTTCCAACATACAGGATATGATGTCACGGACATTAGATTGAGGAGGATGCAGCTTCATCTTATCAGTTCAGCAGGTTTAAAGGGAATCTGACACCAAAAAAAATCGTTTAAAAAAATGATTCTTCATTTGAGGTTACCTATAGGTCATGCTGACTGTTTTCTCCTTAAAGCATTTTTTCACTTCATAAATTCAATTCTGCATCTGACTGTGGCTGCCAGACTGTAGCTTTCTCCTGCTTCCTGTCGGAATGTGAGCTTGATGATGTCACGAAGGGGGCGGAGCTTCTTGTTCCGTTCCTCCCTTTATTGCACGGACTATCAGAGCTTCCTACGTACAGAAGGAATACCTTTGTGTATCAATACATAATATTCAAAAAGTCACAGCGAGACCTGTATTTGAAAGTGAAGCCTGTGCGATTGGTGCTGACACTTTACTGCCTGAGGAACTCTCTGAAACGCAATTGATTGTGGATTGTGGCTATTTATTGTGCCTGTTTATTCAAGTCTATGTGTAACATCGAAGAGAGCTGGCAAATAAAGCACCAGAATTAGGGATTCTGATAAATACTGTAACCCAGAAACTCTTATCATACCCCCCAACCAAGTTGCTGCAGGGCAGTTGCTCCTGTGTTTTTGTCCACAATCAGTGTAGAGCTGATTCTTCCTGTGATCAAATCTTTTTTTTTTTTTTTAACATCGGACAGAAGCCCCAGCTGAGTCCGCAACCCCCCCCCGCAGGAAACAATCGCTCGCCTGAGCAAAAATTTGCCTTGCGATAGGGCACGAAACTGCGCTAGCGATGGTCTTTCACTAGCGAATTGTCCGCTATGCCTGTTAGTAAATTGGCATTGTCCCTGCGGATGAGATTTCTGGAGAGTTTTCGCTATCGATGGCCACTTGACCCTTCTGCCTCAAGGGGTCTACTGAACAGTTTGATGGCCAATGTGCATAGATTTACAAAAAAATATGTAACATGCAGGAACCCCAGAATGAAAACAGATCTCAAACCATATATTTTTTAAAAATACGCAGTCTGACAAAACCCAAATAGGCAGATATGTTTTTTTTTACTCCAAACTAAAAAAACCAATGTTAAACAAGTAAAGAGGAAAAAGAACTTACGTGACAGTGCAGTTATTGGCCAATGTTATTTTAATGCGTGTAATGCTTCCGAAACAAGTGCCATGCTAGATTCATGTGTTCATTGGAGGCATAGAGATCATTATTTCAGCTTTCATATGTTTCTTGAGTGACATCGTAACAAAATGTTGCACCAAGCAAGAATAAAAAAGCTCTATTAGGGCTCTTACAAACGAGCGTTTGAAGCTGCGCTCCCCTGCGTTCCGTTTTTATGCGTTCAGCCGCAGGGGAGCACAGGAGTAGACACATTCAGTTTTTTTCAATGGGGCTGTACTCACACAGGCGCATGTAGGCGCCAAACGCAGGTTGAGACGCAACATGCTGCATTTTTCCTGTGTTCGGTGCTTACATGCTCCTGTGTGAGTACAGCCCCATTGAAAAAAACTGAATGCGTCTAAATGAAGCTCGCTTTATAACTTAGTCAGTTACAGGTGTGTGAAATAGTGTTCAATCTCTTAACGGGCATGAGAAGTAAAAAAGTAGCACATGAATATACTGAGTGATTCATGAAATTGATCAGGCTCACAGTGCTCATTTCCAGGCTGGAACGGTTTTCATGCTTGGCCACATTATAAATAGCACTTTGACAATTAAATTGTTTAATTCTCTACATGTTTTAATTGTCTCAGTGTCTCACATGGGCATGTCCTACATTCTCCTTTTAGAAACAATTTACAACATATTTTTCTATGACATTACAGGTATGGACCTGTCATGCAGAATGCTAGGGACCTGGGGTTTCTGGATAACAGATCTTTCTGTAATAAATCAAAGCCAGAATTTACCTCAATATTTTCTTCTACAAACTCCGATCAAATCTGCTCTGATTTTTTGTGCTTATTTATTATTACATTTGGCCGAAAATTAGCTTTGCAGAAAATATTCGATTTTCACGACTTTTTCACCCGAAAACTGTGATTTTTGCCCGAAAAGTCTGAGGTATTGCAAGAAACCCAGCGCAGCATCAAAATAAATCATTGGGACTTCTGCCATTGACCTCGACAGGTCTGAGCTGCCGGATTTTCTGATTCAGACTTTTCCATCCTCGGGGGTTTAATAAATTCTGAAAAAGTCGCGATTTTTTAAAAGTCCGATTTTATAAAAGAAAATCACAGATTTTTTGTGATTTTTGCATTCGGAGTTTAGTAAATAACCCAAGTCTATTTGAAAATCATGTAAACATTAAATAAACCCAATAGGCTGGTTTTACTTCCAACAAGGATTAATTATATCTTAGTTGGGATCAAGTACAAGCTACTGTTTTATAAATAGAAAGAAAAAGGAAAAAATGTAAAAATGTTGGATTATTTGGATAAAATGGAGTCAATGGGAGACGGGCATTCCTTAATGCGGAGCTTTCTGGATAATGGGTTCTAGGTTCCATACCTTCACTGGGGCTCATTCATCAACACTGGGCAAATTTGCCCATGGGCTGTTACCTATAGCAACCAATCAGATTGCTGCATTCATTGTTCTTCTTGCAGCTGGCTTTAAAAAGCTGATCACTGATTGGTTGCTATAGGTAACAGCCCATGGGCAAATTTGCCCAGTGTTGATAAATTAGCCCCAGTAGTGTGTATATATTCCAAATCCAATCCTGCTGAAAAACGCTGACTTTTGGCCGAATCTCGAATTGGATACTGGATTCGGTGCACATTCAAAATGTGTTTGCTGGCCCTAGCACAGAACAGCTTCGATTTAGGTCAGTTTATCAGGCAGCCGCGACATGTCGCCGAGCAGCTATTAAATAGCGATAGGGCACAATAGCGCAGCGAGCTTGGTTATAACAGAGGTCAGTTCAATAGTACTGATGACATCACTTACAGGATACTATTTGCAATATAAGTGCGGCAGGCCTGTCTGTCCTGGGAAAACTTTTAAAGGCGCTAGTTGTGAAGCGCGCTCACAATTCACCGTCCCTTGCCTTCCTGCTATTCACGATCCCGCTCTCTCACCTCGTGCACGCTCTTTTAACACGCAGAGCCGCTGGTTATTTTTTTTATCTTTTACCACGTGCCCGTGATATACCCTTATGTGCGCCACCAAAGCCCAGTCACTCATTCACTCACTCACTCACAGAGGCGCGCACAGACGTGAGAGCCGACCCCGCTACAGTCCTATGTATATGACATTGCATGCGGCCTCTGCCGCGTTTTTTTTGTACTTGTGCTGCGACTAAACCGCCCCCTTCCATCATTTACATGATCGCACTACAAACGGCTACAGTGTAGCTATTACTTCATACACAGCAATGTTTACTCTATGGTCAGGCCTGGTGGTTGTTTATTATTTCTGTGTTGTCTACAGGTTCTAATAGATATTTCACACAAGGGGCAGAATGCACAGCTGGTGTCAGGCGCCACATTGGTTATTATTGTTTTTACTGTACATCTATAAAGTGCCAACAGAATCCTCAGCTGTACAATAGAAGGGTTCTACACTAAACCTACTGCTGGATGTGTTTGTGAGAGCAAAAGAGATTGGTGTGTAAGTAGGGTTGACACCTTGCATATTATGTTTCATGTTTTCTAAATGAGGAAAACAGGATTCCCCATGATTGACACGCCGATCGCCGCATCATAGCCACTGTCCCTGACTAGGGTTGCCACCCGGCATAGCCGGTAAAACACCTGCCAAGGCCGGGGCCGGTATTACAAATTTACCGGCAATGTAGCTGCTGGTAAATTTGTAATACCCTTAAAAAGATCCCCTCGGCCCGCCCCCAATTTCCTGTAAAATGTAGCTTTGTCCTCTGTCTTCACAGCTCCGCACCCGGCCCCGCCTTGTTTTACGTCATAGCCCCACCCCTTTTGTTCCCGCCCCCTAGCCTTTAACAAAATTAGGAAAAGGTGGCAACCCTACCTCTGACGTCACAAACCCTCTGTGTCACGACCCCACCCCTTGCCCGGTTTCCACAGGCAGAAAAGGTGGCAACCCTATTTTTGGGCCTTTGGCTGGTTTGTACTTTGAAAATCAGCCAAAGTGTTTTTCTTGGAAATGAAATGAGGAGCTATGAACACTGTATTACTTAGGCAATCACACTGCAAGTTTGTGTAGATTGAACTACTAATCACAAAAGAAGAAAAAAGAAGTGAAATCAAAATACTGTTAGTCCATACACACTCACTTCAAAGCAAACTAGTTCAGTGTGGCGCCTATGTAGTATGATTGGCAAAACTGCCTTATATAAAATGTAACTTTTAATAAAATTAGGCTAAAAAGAGGAAAGACAAACCCACTGGCAGTAACCTATAAGGCCGCAGTGCAGGACCAATGTCCTTAAAAAACATTCATTTAAAAACCAGCAAATGGTGGAAACGGTGGTATATTAATCAGCCAACAAAAAACAATTCGCCGGTAGTAGTATGAACCAATTGGTTACAGTGCAAACACTACCCACTCCCACCCTTCCAAACTGTGCCCCAAGTTTTTCAGCATAAACCTGCCTATCTACGTAGGGACAAAGTGGGAGCTAGGCTGCCACCGTCCACCTATGCCGCCCAACACGTTTCACTGACTACTTCGCCCTTGAGGAAGCTGAAGTAGTCAGCGAAAACGCGTTGGGCGGCATAGGTGGACGGTGGCAGCCTAGCGCCACTTTGTCCCTTCATAGATAGGCAGGTTTATGCTGAAAAACTTGGGGCACGCCCACACGCGCCTGTGTGAATACAGCCCCATTGGAAAAAACGTAATCCGTCTATTCCTGCGCTCCCCTGCGGCTGAGCGCAGAAAAACAGAACACAGGGGAGCGCAGCTACAACCGCTCGTCAGTAAAAGCTAAAGCAAAATTGGAGCCAAACACACACATACAATTGTGGTTATTAGATTTTTAACCCCTTTTATTTTGGCCCGCATAGTATATATGAGGATCCTAATTTGCTTTGAACTCTGATAGTTATACCACGCCAGGTATCCAGGGGGCTCCTGCACCACTACCAAAAATACTGCTATTTGTCCTACATTATTGCTTTCCTTTTAAATAATCTTGGCATTAAAAATCATTTTTACGGTCTGAGTAGGTTAACAGCCAAATGTTGGTATATTCCTGCACTGAGTTGGGTACCTCAAAAAAGTGGTTGTGGTCATATAGATTCTTGGGTGACATAGTAACAAAATGTTGCACCAAGCAAGAATAAAAAAAAAGGTTCTATTAGGGCTCTTACAGACGAGCATTTGAAGCTGCGCTCCCCTGCATTCCGTTTTATGCGTTCGGTCGCAGGGGAGCACAGGAGTAGACACAGGCGCATGCAGGCGCCAAACGCAGGTTGAGACGCAACATGCTCCATTTTTCCTGTGTTCGGTGCCTACATGCGCCTGTGTGAGTACAGCCCCATTGAAAAAAACTAGATGCGTCTAAATGAAGCTCACTTTATAACTCAGTCAGTTACAGGTGTGTGAAATAGTGTTCAATCTCTTAACGGGCATGAGAAGTAAAAAAGTAGCACATGAATATACTGAGATATACTGCAGAATGCTAGGGACCTGAGGGTTTCTGGATAACAGATCTTTCTGTAATAATTATCAAAGTCAGAATTTACCTCAATATTTTCTTCTACAAACTCAAATCCGCTCTGATTTTTGTTTCATTGGATAAAATGGAGTCAATGGGAGATGGGCATTCCTTAATGCGGAGCTTTCTGGATAATGGGTTCTAGGTTCCATACCGTCACTGGGGCTCACTTATCAACACTGGGCAAATTTGTCCATGGGCTGTTACCCATAGCAACAGATTGCTGCATTGATTTTTTCTTCTTGCAGCTGGCTTTAAAAAGCTGATCACTGATTGGTTGCTATAGCTAACAGCCCCTGGGCAAATTTGCCCAGTGTTGATAAATTAGCCCGATCTGTGTGTATATATTCCAAATCCAATCCTGCTGAAAAACGCTGACTTTTGGCCGAATTTCGAAATGGATACTGGATTCGGTGCACACCTAATTCTATGCAATCGGTTTTAGTGTGATCATTCAAAATGTGTTTGCTGGCCCTAGCACAGAACATTACTCATACATTCCATTTGAAAATGACTTTCTAATGTGTGTGTCCAATCAATCTGACATGCCCTTTTAACCAAAGCTGCATTCTCAACTTAGAATATTAATAGCATGTAATGTCTGTTGAATCAGTGGAACATTAGTTAATTATTTTGCTTTTCTGATTTGCTTTTTTTCTGCACTTTTTTGCTGTGCTGTCTCTTGTACTTCTCCTAACAATCTGCTCCTGGCTGGCAGGCTGCAAACAGCAGACGCTGTAATGTGGTGCTCACTCTGCAATCTACTGATCACGTCTGCTGTTTGCAGCCTGCCAGCCGAGAGCCGATTGTAAGGAGACACAGCACAGCGGCAGAAAGATCAGTTTCACTGCTGCTGCTCCACAAAGTCAGTACAAAGGGCTGGGGGACTTGGTCGGGCTTCTCATGAGTGAATGTATACGCGCTGTCTGTGCTACTGACGAGTTCCGCCGTGCGACAGAGTTGTTGTGCCTTATCCCCCGACTGCCGACATGTGGCTCGTGTCTGTGCTGCTGCCCATCCTGAGGGTCTATTACACGGGCCTGAGAGTCATCCTCCAACAAATGTGCGGAGGCCTCGCATTCTCCCGGCCAGGTCAGACTTTGTCGTTCTTATTTGGGGACATCAATTATGAATGTCGCTGTTCCTACTGAATCCCTATCGCAATGTGCATATCGTGATGCCGCTGCGCTAAAGCGACCTATATAGATAGCTAGATAGATATATATAGATATATATATTTATTTCTTTTATATTATATTATAAGTCATAAACAAATGCATTTTAGTTTCTGGGCTTGCGCTAAAGGAGAGCTAATAATGCATCCTATAAGATACATACCAATGGGCATTTACATTTATATTTGCTTTTCATTTACAGTAGGGGGTACATTATTCCTTATAATACATGAGTGATACTCACAGTTCCCTGTATAACTCAGCCTGCAGCCTTGTGCCTTTATATGTGCACAGAACAACCCCTCAGTGACTTCTAATATCCTTATCATTTACAGTAGGGGGTACATTATTAGCAGTTTTAGAGTTGCCAACTGACATTCCACAGGGACTCCAGTGCCTGATTTTCTTTATTCCAGCTTTCTCTCCGTTCATTATTTATTCTGCTTCCCCATCTTCACTCCTATTTATTTTGGCCCTATATTTTTTATTCGATCAGCCTCTCCTCCTTTTGCTCCTATTTCTTTTTTCAATTGTATTTTAAAAATTGGATAATTGCATCTTACTGTGGCAGGGAGCATTACATTCAGGGCTTCAGGCAGAGCAGCAGTCAGAATACACAATATAATCCACACCTGTCCACAGCCTCAGTAACTACTGGGCAGACGTGGACCTGCTGGCTGCTGCTCTATAGTAGTGTGTGCTGCAGCCTGTCTGTACTCACTGAGCTGATGTGGGAGACTGAGAGGCCCTGTGTATTCTGCTTCCACACCACTCGTGCACGGCAGCAGAGACGAGTGGGAGGGGCTGGGCCACAGTTGGAGCTAGGACTGAGGAGCGGGGTCCTAGAGCTCGCTGGATGCGGTGAAAGTTCTAAATAACTATTGCTGCGGCCCAATTAAACAAAATATAGTGCGGCCCCTCGGGCATTTCCCCGAAAAGTTACATTGCCAGTCCGGGCCTGACATCACTTACAGGATACTATTTGCAATATAAGTGAGGCAGGTCTGTCTGTCCTAGGAAATCTTTTAAAGGCCCTAGTTGTGAAGCGCGCTCACAATTCACCGCCCTTTGCCTTCCTGCTATTCACGATCCCGCTCTCTTACCTCATGCACGCTCTTTTAACACGCAGAGCCGCTGGTTATTTTTTTTTTATCTTTTACCACGTGCCCGCGATATACCCTTATGTGCGCCACCACAGCCCAGTCACTCATTCACTCACTCACAGGGGCGCGCACAGACGTGAGAGCCGACCCGCTACAGTCCCATGTATATGACATTGCATGCAGATTTATGGCGCCTCTGCCGCGGTTTTTTTGTACTAGTGCTGCGACTAAACCGCCCCTTCCATCAAATACGTGATCGCACTACAAGCGGCTACAGTGCAGCTATTACTTCATACACAGCAATGTTTACTCTATGGTCAGGCCTGGTGGTTGTTTATTATTTCTGTGTTGTCTACAGGTTCTAATAGATATTTCACACAAGGGGCAAAATGCACAGCTGGTGTCAGGCGCCACGTTGGTTATTATTGTTTTTACTGTACATCTATAAAGTGCCAACAGAATCCTCAGCTGTACAATAGAAGGGTTCTACACTAAACCTACTGCTGGATGTGTTTGTGAGAGCAAAAGAGATTGGTGTGTAAGTAGGGTTGACACCTTGCCTATTATGTTTTATGTCAATGCTATTAATAGGGAAAAAAGAAAAAATAATATAGGAATGCCGGTATGTTTTTCCAGAAGAGGTGGCAACCCTATGCGTTCGTTGCGCAAAGTTCTGCATGGTGTGGTACTATTCACGAACTGGTTTTTGCCCAAATTTGTGCAAGGTTGCCAGAATTGGGCTACTCATTTAAAGCCCAGGCTGGTTTTGAAAGTACAAACTAACCAAGATACGGATTTGGGCTACTTTTTGGGTAGGATTGCCACCTGTCCAGTTTTGACCCGGACAGCCCGGTAATTTGAAGGGCTGCAGGGTCAAAACTTCCTGCCTGGTTTTCCAAATGAGGAAAACCGGGCAGGATTCCCCATGATTGACACGCCGATCGCCGCATCATAGCCATTGCCCCTGACTAGGGTCGCCACCCGGCCTAGCCGGTAAAACACCTGCCAAGGCCGGGGCCGGTATTACAAATTTACCGGCAATGTAGCTGCCGGTAAATTTGTAATACCCTCAAAAAAATTCCCTGTAAAATGTAGCTTTTGTCCTCTGTCTTCACAGCTCCACACTGCGGCCCGCCTCGTTTTACGTCCCTTTTGTTCCTGCCCCCACCAGCCGTTAACAAAATTAGGAAAAGGTGGCAACCCTACCTCTGACGTCACAAATCCTCTGCATCACGACCCCACCCCTTGCCTGGTTTTCACAGGCAGAAAAGGTGGCAACCCTATTTTTGGGCCTTTGGCTTGTTTGTCAGTTAAAGTGTTTTTCTTGCCCTAATGTGCCAAGCCTGCATCTCCCAATGCATGTTGGGTAATGTCGTTTTTGTTTAAAAGTTCACCTCTAAATAAACTTCAAGTGTGTTATAGAATGGCCACCTCTAAGCAACTTTTCAATTGGTCTTCATAATTATTTTTTTTTATAGTTTTTTAATTATTTGCCTTTGTCTTCTGAATCTTTCCAGCTTTCAAATGGGGTCAGTGACCCCATTAAACAAATGCTCTGTAAGGCTACACATTTATTGTTATTGCTGCTTTTTATTACCCAGATTCCTGTTCAGACCCTCTCCTAATCATATTCCAGTCTCTTATTCAAATCAATGCATGGTTGCTAGGGGAATTTGGACCCGAGCAACCAGATAACAGAAACTGCAAACTGGAGAGCTGCTGAATAAAATGCTAAATAATTCAAAAACCACAAATAATAAAAAATAAAAACTAATTGCAAATTGTCTCAGAATCTCTTTCTCTCTCTCTACGTCATACTAAAAGTTAACTCAAAGGTGAACAAACCCTTTATCAATTTGCCAACTGTCAAGTTTATTGTAAGACTACAATACCCAGCATGTAACGGGACTGACTTGTGTACAAATTCAGAGTTACTCGATTTTGGGCACTGTACCCCAGTCTCCCATCCCTCTTAAGCATTCTAGCATTTTCCGTTGACTTTTTCCTCAATTTCAGACAATTTTGGGGCAAACATCTGCTGGCCGCCAAAATGTCTAGAGGTTGAGCTATTTTACCAATATTTATTGAAATTGTACATGTATTAAGGTCTTATGGGGCCCCTATACCTCCTGGGCCCCCCTCTGTAGTTACGTCCCTGGTGATGGCCAAATCTGGCCCATTTTGCTTCATAGAAAAATTTGCAAACAGTGAACATTTGAAAAAGGCATATTTTCACATATATTCATCTATTTTTTAGACTTTTTTTCCAGTGCACATATTGTGCTATTTTTGGGCTACTTCTGAAATGTCTCTTGGCAAGTTTTGGGCTGGTTTTGTAGCTGACTTGGCTGGTTTTGAAAATTAGACCTGGCAACCCTGATTCTACCTGACAACAATTTGTATGAACAGAAAAAAATGTATCCACTGCTAAAAAGCAAGGTATTTCATGCCACGCCAGACGCATTTTATGAATAGAAACCGATCCGTTGGTTTTTGTTTTGTGGCGGATGTATTTTTAGCTGATTATAATTGTACTTGATTCGATACTCCATTGACATTTCATCGTATTAACCACTGCTGACTTGTGCAAAGCCTGTGCCTATTAATGTGCTCGTTATTCTCATTACAAAGAGCTCACATATAATTGTGCCAAAACGTGAATGTCCCACTGTGTGTTATAACTGTACAAATATTTTATTTTGAAAGCAGTTAAATTAGCTCAGTGTTGGCAGACCTTCTCGTCCACCTATTCTGGAAAAAAAAATACTAGCCTTCCTATTGGTTTTATGTGCCTTCCTTGTAAGTCCAAGTGTAAAGCAAAATTGGAGCCAAACACACACACACACAATTGTGGTTATTAGGTTTTTAACCCCTTTTATTAGCCCGCAGAGTATATATCAGGATCCTAATTTGCTTTGAACTCTGATCAGTTTGAACTCTGATAGTTATACCACGCCAGGTATCCAGGGGGCTCCTGCACCGCTTCCAAAAATACTGCTATTTGTTCTACATTATTACATTATTATTATTATTATTATCCTTTTAAATAATCTTGGCATTAAAAATCATTTTTACTGTCTGAGTAGGTTAACAGCTAACCGTTAGTATATTCCTGCACTGAGTTGGGTACCTCACAAAAGTGGTTGTGTTTTAGGTTGCATGCAGGCCCGAATTTGTGGAAAGGCCACCTAGGCCCGGGCCTAGGGCGGCAGGATTTTAGGGAGGTGGCATGCTGCCCAACCACACCCACATTGGTTCAAAAACACTGGGGATGCACTGGAGATACAATAATTTTTTAAATTTCCCATGCACCAATCCCCATTGCTCCAGTCCAGATGATGAAAATTTGCACTAATAAAGGGGAGGGGAGAGAGGCGACGAACGACAACGGGCCTAGAGGCGGCCACTATGTAAATCCGGCCCTGGTTGCATGTGAGACTTGTGTGTGCAGGTATGGGTGAGCAAACTGGGTCTGTATATAGAAATAAATTTTATATTCAGTGGTGGGTACGTAACCCATTGGTACACCCAATTAATTTCCTTTAAATATTTATATTTGAGTTTTTCAGCCTAACTTTTTGTGTGGTCACAACCAACACATTCATGCAGCAAGCCACTGACATCTGTCTGTTCTCTCTGGTTAAATACAGCATGAGTTAGCAATGTGCAGTGCAGTATATAAAAAACAACAAAGCTGAGTCATTGGCAGTAAGAAAGAAGGCTAGGTTGAGGAACCACACTACTAAACCATTTGGTGGCCCATATGTTTAGCTAAAGTGCACATGATTCTGTGTAAGAAGTGATCAAGGCAGATATCATGGGAAGACATGGAACGCACAAAAAGCAGATCTACTGGAGAGAAAGTAGGGGAAAAGGCATTGCCAAAAATATATAATTTAGAGTGTAGCATACAACTAAAGTTACCCTCTTTTTTTCAAGGGTGGAGAATTAAAATCCTTGGTTTAGGTGTAGAGCTTTTTATAAAATAAAAAATAGAGAAGAAAACAAACGGTATGTTAACTAAGATTTCTTAGTGTTCCTCAGATGTACAATTGACCTAAAGCCTTAGCTCACTATTCTTATATACACAATACATTGCCAATGACATAGACAGAGAAAGATAATGATAACTGTATTGTTTGTGGACTTTGGTTCCTTTCCTTTCTAAGTGCAGTGGTACAGCAGTAGAATGGTACTGAATCATCGTCCTTTGGGACCTGATGTTAAGTAGCGGTTCCCTTTTTTTCTTTAACGATCTGGTATAAAAATTGATCTTTTAAAAAAAAACTGTATAGATGCAGTGATCAAACTTTAATTGTTCTCTATATCAGCAAATAACGTGCAACGCTAAATATAGTTTTATTATCCTTTATGTGATGCCGACTTCACATAACACCTTGCTCCAGTGGTCCTTATTACATAACACTCTAAGTTCCATACAAATACTAGGGTTAATTTTAAATCAGGAGCCAATCCCTGGTAAGAGCATGCTGTCTCCTTGCAGGTAATGCCCAAGTAGGAACTGAGCCCAGTGCTAGACTATAAATGCCATCTTTACTGCAGGCGCATAATCTGAAATTTACCATGGTCTAGTAAGCGAACTAATAAGATGTTTTGTTTGCTTTCAAAAGTAACCAGTAAATGCTACATTCTGATTGCTTTCTGCAGGTTATTACTAGCACACTGTGCACCTTTTTATTATATTACCACTATAGGGATTGAAACAGTGATAGAGGCAAATGGAGAGCTGAGTTTAGTCAGCTGCACTAGATGGCTATTTTGCAGAGCTTTGTTTAGACAAAAGTTATTAGATCTTGTATCCTACGTTTCATTGTGGTTTCTCCGATATAGGCAGTACATATATTTTTATTTCTAATAATGTCCACACTATATCACTAGTCAGATAAGGAAGTACAACATAATTTCGGAATGGTGAAAACAAAGCTGATGTGTATGTAATTGCTGTCCAAACAATGGGCATGGATGTCATTTTTAGCACTGATAATTTTAAAGTGCTTTAACATGCATTTTCTCATTGCTGTCCATTGCACGTAGTTGGTATTAATGATCCAGGAAACTTGTCACCAAATCAGAAAAACTTGAGCACACCAAATACTACATACATTTTCACTTGGTAATTGTAGCTCAGTATATTATAATTACTAATATACTTTTTTATTCAGCAAATAGTTATTGCGGGAATTCCACCAATATCACACTTTGAAAAAAGGACAACACATGAATGCCAATTGGATATTTTCAATCTACATTCTAATTAAAGTGGAACTGTTACCCAGACATAAAAAGCTGTATAATAAAAGTGCTTTTCAAATCAAACATGAAATCCAAATTTGTTTTTTATTAAAAAATTCATAGCTGTAAACTCATTTAAAAATCTCAGCTGTCAATCAAATATTGCCTGCCCCTCCTCTATGCCTTAGAGGTGGGGCAGGCAATTACTTTCACTTTCCATTCAGCACTTTCTAGATGTCACTGCTCTCCACGCATTCCCCCTCTTTCTTTACCTTTTAATTGTGTAACCAGTGCATGGAGAAGGACATTGGGTCCCCCATTCTGGTGCACAAACAACAACAACAGAGCTGATACAAAGCTTAATAACAATGTCAACAAAATGGAGCCAACCTGCTTGCTATAATTATGAATTCACAAACCGAAGGAAACAATATTCAAATAATTTTAAATTGTGTAATTAAAGTTTATTTGGCTTGTCAAATGTGATAAAATAGGATTTTTAATATTTTTTTCTGGTGACAGGTCCCCTTTAAATTATACCATTGACTCAGAAGCATTTGCTTTGGCTTACAAGACCAGCGATAATTTTCTTTCATTTTATTAAATCACATTGCATGTCATTTACTCGTTTACCATCTTATCAAGCTCTTCTATATCCCTGCATCTGTTTTTTGTTTCCACCTAAAAATTCTATACACCGTATATATTTTTTTTTTTATAAAAGCCATTCTAATCTCATACACAGCACTATTTATTGTATAATATCTGTAAAAGCCCTGAACTTACTTTTCTGTCCAAACTTTTGCTTTCTGATTATATCTCTAATCTGTCTTCCTGCCTCTAGCAGGTACTCATTAATGAGTGAAGGATTACCTGACGTAACGGCAGCTTTGACACAATGGAGACTAAAAATGCAGAAGGTTTGCAACCTGACCTTAAACTAGTTGCCCACCCGAGAGCTAAGAGCAAGGTATGGAAGTACTTTGGGTTTGACACCAACGCAGAGGGATGTATATTGCAGTGGAAGAAGATATACTGCCGCATTTGTATGGCCCAAATTGCATATTCTGGAAACACCTCAAACCTTTCTTATCACCTTGAGAAAAACCACCCAGATGAGTTTTGTGAATTTGTTAAGAGCAATACTGAGCAAATGAGAGAAGCATTTGCAACAGCCTTCTCCAAATTAAAGCCGGAATCCTCCCAGCAAGTTGTTCAGGAAACGTTAATAATGAAAAACACCCATAGCTTTGAGAATAAAAAGCACCTGGAGTTGACATCTGCTGTAATCAGCCTGATTTGTGAGGGAATGTTCCCTGCTTCTATATTAGATGAACCTACTTTTAAAAACCTTTTGAAAACTGCAGAACCAAGGTATGAATTTCCATTGAGGAAGTATATATGTACCAGGGTATTGCCAGAGAAATATAATGCTATTCGGGAGATCGTTTTGAAAGATCTGACTGATATTTTGTGGTGTGGGATATCCACAGATCTGTGGAAAAGTGAAAATCAGAACAGATCATATGTTACCCTCTCAGTCTACTTTATGTCTAGTGGTCCCTCTCATTGTTTATCTGTAAACTCCCGCTGTCTAAAAACATTTGAAGTGCCAGAGGAAAACAAAGCAGAGACTATTACACGCGTTCTTTATGAAACGTTCATTGAGTGGGGAATCAGTACGAAAGTCTTTGGCGCTACAACCGATTTTAGCAAAGACATTGTCAAGGCATGTTCACTCCTTGATATTCCTGTAGACATGCCTTGTTTAGGACAGACATTTGATATGGGAGTACAACAAGCATTTCAACTTCCAAAGCTGTCTAGCTTGCTTGCCAGATGTCGCAAATGTGTTGAGTATTTTCAGCAATCCTCCATTGCGATGTACATGCTCTGTGAGAAACAGAAACAACAAAATCTTTTTCCCTGCATGCTCATAAGTGACCGTGTTTCCTGGTGGGGCAGCACACTTCTCATGCTACAACGACTTAAAGAACAGCAGTTTACTATTGCAGGAGTTTTGGTGGAAGATAGCAATAACCATCATCTGATGTTAGAAGCTAGTGAGTGGAATACAATTGAGGGTTTGGTGGACCTCCTCCAGCCATTTAAGCAAGTTGCTGAAATGTTGTCAATGTCAAAATATCCAACAATCAGTATGATCAAACCCCTTCTCCATATGCTGCTGAATACATCATTAAACATCAAAGAGACAGACCTAAAAGAAATAAGCATGGCTAAAGAAGTGATTGCTAAAGTTCTATCCTCTACATATCAGCAGACACCAGATATAGACATGTTCCTAAATGTTGCAACTTTTTTAGATCCGCGATATAAAAAATTGCCCTTTCTGTCTGCATTTGAGCGTGCACAAGTTGAGAACAGAGTAATCGAGGAGGCAAAATGTTTCATAGACAAAGGAAAAGAGAACTTAAAAAATGAAGATAAAGTTTTTACAATTTCAGAAGAGCCCCCAATGAAAAAAATGGCTTCCTCCACCCCACCCCCTACCAGCAGCATTAACAGCATGTTGGCTGAGATTTTCTGCCAGTCGGGTTCATCTGAAGACCAAGAGGAATGGCATGCCCAGGTTGTTGAAGAACTGAGTAATTTTAAGTCACAGAAGGTTCTTGGTCTAAATGAAGATCCACTTAAGTGGTGGTCTGATCGCTTGACATTGTTTCCTCTTTTACCAAAGGTACTTCAAAAGTACTGGTGTATAAGACCTACCAGAGTCTTCCCTGAACGCCTTTTCAGTTCATCAGCCAATGTTGTAAATGCAAAAAGAAATAGATTAGCTCCTGCTCATGTGGATGAGCAGATATTTTTGTATGAAAATACACGCAATTGCTCTGAAGCAGAGCCAGAAGATGATGATGAAGGAGAGTGGGGCTTGCAACAGGAACAGTTTTTTAGTTTAAGCGACACAGTTAATGTTGGCAGTGCATTCTTTTCCATAAGGGATAATGGATTTATTTAGAATATACTGTACAAAAGATACTGTACATGCTACTGTAAAACTTCCAGCAAGGTGTTTGTTTTACCAGCCACTAAAAAATTTACCCTGGTGCATTTTTAATTGTAAATGGTTCTGAATTTTGTATGTGTTGTCTGCTATAGTGAGTATAAATATGTTTGCCTGGCTTGTCCCAAACTGCTTTTTTTTCAGCTGTTCCTAAACTTCAGTTGCCAACATGCACAGCTACCTAACAGTGAGGCTGCAGGTTGAGCATCCCTGTACTAAGCTTTAAAAGGTTCACACCTTAAAAATCATTTATCAAGGCCATATTAGTTAAAATATACCCATAATACAAGACTTTTGTTCATGTAGCATTGTGAATCTAAAGTTTCAACACAAGCAATAACAAACATCCATTTGTAAAGGTGGACGTATGTCTTCATCTTATTTTTAACCAAAATAAGTTCATTATTTTAAACTACATAATTTTTCTAAAGAACCCTATATGACTGTTTATTATTTTAGTGATATAGCCCAAATTGTACTGTGAAATAGTAAAGGATTCAGGAGCATTTAATACTGATTTATGGTTCCCGGAAACTACAATTTGGCACAAAACCTGTGGCTGAGAAGAACCTGCATTTTTAATATGCTCTTTTAACCTGCAGTTCTGTGAAATGTGAATCAAAATTAGGAGATGCGGGTTGAAGCGAGGTGCAGAATATGATTTTAGATTTTAATTTTTATATTACAAAATGGAGATTCCTGCTTCAGCTCTAAAATCATGGAGTTTAACAGGACTTGGCACTATTGTTTTGCACTTGGACAAGTGGTTTCAAATTACGGAATTGTTGCTAACGTATTTTAACCTACACCTGAGCAGGACAATATTTGTGAAATAACTTAAATCCATGCATTCATCTTTAAAGGTGACTGGTGACACTTTGGTGCAGATTTAGCAAACTGTGAGTTTAGAGCTTAATAAATAAAAACTCATCCACATTTTATTCATTCCTATGGGATTTCTAGAATTGTATTCATTAAATGGTGAGTTCTAACTTTCACCCATTGATAAATAATTCTAAAAATCCCATAGGAATGAAAGGAATGTGGGCGAGTTTGTATTTATTAAGCTACTTTTGATAAATCTGCCCCTTTGTATAACAGATATCCCTATGCAACATTTAGATAGAGCTCTATTTTGAGAAGATAAAAAAAAAAGTTATGTAACTTTTTAAAAAATCTCTGAATACTTTTATAAATCGTTCTTTGTTGCCATCCCTCTGCAGAACAGGAACTACTCCTGACATTTTGTGCATTACCAGTTTAATGATGTCAAACTAAACTAGCTGGGTACACCTACTTTTCATTGTCAGAAGGACAACACTTCTTCTTGAACTGTGGTGGGTGGATTAAGCAGATCAATAGTTTTTAGGAAAAGGGCACACCGAGCATAGGCTCCGCTGCTCTCAGCCTGCATATTTTTTACAGGCTGAGAGAATCTCATCTGCTCTGCACCCCATCTCCATTCATTTGCACCGATTGCGTGCAGTCACACAGCATGGAGCAGAGGTTGCCCCGAAAATGCTTGGCCAGACCTCTGCTCTGCATGTGACTGCAAGCAAACAGATCTTATTCAAATCAATGGAGATGGGACATGGAGTGGATCCGCTTCTCTTAGCCTGCAAAAAATATGCAGTGTGGCCTACACTTTGTGTGACCTTGGCCTTAATGTGTGAGCTGTTTATCACATTGTAGTAATGTCAAGAATCTACAGCACAAGACCAGGCAGGTCTTAGGCCTTTGTTGACCTTGATTCTTCCTTTTCTCAATCAAATGTTTGAGGTTTGCCCATCATGTTATGCTCAACACTGTGCTGAAATATGTTGGATGGGTGTTTTGTAAATCATTTGAACTTATATTTGTTGGTGTGTGGACATTATATATTATATGGTACAGAATGTCATGATCCTCAGCCTAATACCACTTCTTGAAGGACAAAACAATTTAAGAGGAACTCTTTTGATTCTTCCTCTTTCTAGCCAAAAGTTCAAGGTCTGTCCATCTTATCCTGTTCAACATTGTACTGAAGTGTGCATGGTCAGCAGTTCTTGTTCCACTTTAAGCTTTGAAACTGCACCAATAAGAGCGTGTCCCAAACTTTGGCCATATATTGTATGTAAGCTGCTTACACACTAAATAAATGTTTTGATGAACGTTGTACTTAATGTTTTAAGCTGTTTTTGACAAATTTAATTATTTTGTTACATAGTCATGCCGTCATATTGTCTGGAATTATTGTTAATATTATGTTATATTGAAAGCCATAATCTTGTTGATGTATCGCTTAGAGATCTACCTAATGCTGGGAATCAAGTATGGGAATAATTTATTTGAAGAAAATATATTTTTTGTTAGGTACATTCAAGCTTTTTGATATCGTTGATGTCTTTCATGGTGTAAACATTTCATATTGTACAGTTGTGTGGGAACTGTTAGCGCTTTATTAATAAATTATGGCCACAATAAATAAGGTACTACATTTGTGTACCAGTTATTCACTGCTCATTTGTAATTGTCCTGTGTTGTAATTAAAAGATGTAAGTTATATAAAAAACTTGATATAATCTCTTGATCTAATTTTATTTAGAAAGAAGCAATAAAGACAAATATGTAAAAATATGGCTCTTTGTGCAGAAGAGGAGGCCCTTTGTGCAGAACACTTGGGACCCATTTATTTATTGAGCAATTGTAGGGCAAGATATTCTATTTCTAAGCAAGACTGTTTTCCTTTTGGTGTTAACCGAGGCTACATTGTTCTTTGATAAAATATCTGTAAAGTTCAAGGTATAGATATAGCATTATGTGTGTAGTTTGTTTTATTATTAATGCTTTGCCTGCCAAGCACATATCCTATACATGCTGGCAGGCAAAGGCTCTAACTGCCAAGCACGTCTCTAATATGTGCTTAGCAGTATGAGCACTTCCCTTTACATTAGCAGCTTTTGCCACCTCTGCTGAGGGTTGGGAGTGTTGACAGCCCCCTGGGCAATGAGCCTGGGGTGCTGTCATGTTGGCCCTGCTAAGCGATTGTCGTAGGGCTGACATCCAAACAACAGACACAATGTGATCTGTGTCAGCTCCTTCCTCCTGCCTAAGCTCCACCAACTCACTTCCTGGATCTGCCATGCTTCCAGGGACCCTCCATAGCTGCCAGGAGCCCTCCTGCTAATAAAAATAGTAAGTGGTCCTTTTTTAAACACGTTTATACACGTTACTTACCAAAGATTGCATTTTGCTGCATTTGAGGATTTTTGGGGAGGCCATTTTTTTTGGCACACTTGCATGAACACATACACTGTCACACAACTTTTACAAGTGTAACCACATGCATGTATTAAGCATTGTGTATTTATGTATTGTATCACTTTGCAGTTTACTAGTTTGTTGTAGAAAGACACATTTACCCATGTTTGATTTGTCTTAATGTGTACTTTTTAAAAAATATATGGATTCCTAGGGGTCTTTGTGGAGTTAGGGGGTCTTACTACCCTTGCAGGGGGTTTGCATCAGCTGAGTTTGCAGCCGAGAAAATGAATATGCACTATTTATAATTGGGGTTCGCACTTGCCAGCTGCTTTGGTATATCTATGGTATATCTATGCATATTGGGCACGCCAGTGGATCCTTGGCGTTCATATTTAGGGTGGCTTAACATTGTATGTAAGAAATTGGGTGAGATAAATGTGGCAAATTGCAATAATTATAGATGGTTTTCAGAAATATCATAAAAACCGATGCCTTTAGGCGCATCTTTTCAGTATAGTGGTTTGTAGTAGAAAGGCATAATTACCCATTTTGGGTTTGTCAGAATGTGTACATTTCAAAAATATATAGATTTCAGCAGTCACCATATTTTTTTGTAGCTTTTGATACACAGAAAACTGGCAGTGTATTTTTAAATTTAAGCCATCAAATACGTATGCATAAGGTAGGTTTTGGGGTCTTTACAAGCCACATATAATTCTATAAACCTATGCATATTGGGCATCAAACTTTTCAGTGGATCTCATATTTAGGGTGTTTTATCTTGGTCCCCAATGATATTTGGTAGATAAGATGTTGCAAAGTGGTAGTTTTGAGGTGATTTTTGGAAATGTCATCAAATTCACCAAATATAAGAACACTTTGCGGCTTGGTACTTTGGAGTAAAAAGATGTGGACCAGGGATTCATATTAAGGCTATTTTATCTGGTTACCTAATGATATGTGGGAGATATGATGTTGTAGACTGGAAGCCTTTTTTTAAAAATTTACAAGTTTAGAAAAGAAATGCAACTTGGTAGTTTAGAGTAGAAATATATATTTACCCACTTTGTGGTAAATCTGTTCTTTCCAAAAATGTGTAGTTGTGAGAAATCTCAATAAAACTAAGGAGACATGGAACTTTCCAAATCTGCTGTGTTTTCATGCATACAATAAATAATGTTTCTGATATATGTGTTTATATTCTAGGAAACAATACTTTTTTTCCCATTTCTTTTTAGACAAGCCCTTAAGGTAAAATTGTGCAAAATTAAAATGGTCTGGCAATAAAAGTACCAAAATCTGCTGACAATTAAAGGAGGTGTAAAGTAATAAACATTGGGGGGACCAAATGTTAGGTACTCCCCCCGTTGTTATATTCACTTACCTGATAAGGTTGCTTACCTTACACAACACAATGTCATTCTTTTTATTTGTCTTAATTTAATTATTTACATTTTTGTTGTGCAGCTGTCATACTTGGAACAGTTATTCTGAATGATGAAAGATTAATGGTAGAAGGTCTTTACAGAATTATAAGCAATAAAAAACATACTATAATAAAAAAAATTATATATATATATATATATATATATATATATATATATATATATATATATATATATACACACACAGTATATCAGTATATGTATTATTTTTTGCATAGTGGACTCCATATCTGTATAATGTTCTTTGTTAGATTCATTAATAGTATTTTTTTCTGCAGAATGCTTAATATTTCCTGAATCCTAAGTCCATAGGCAACATAAAAAGAAATAGCTTAGCATGAGGATCTCTCTATTTGGTTATTTAAGCCTTGCACATACAGTATCTTTTTTCCATTCAGACTCAGATTGTGATGAGAGAATTAAACTACTAAAATAGTTGCACATAATGTGATTTGGGTTAGGGTTGCCACCACTGATCTTGACAAAGGCCAAACAAGGGGGCAGCTAATGAAAGTGGGCTCAGAGCAGTAACATAAGGGAACGGGCTTGTGCCTTTGCAGTTAGTTATTGGTTTGAAACAGACAATTATGGATCCAACAGCCCCAAGAAAAAAAAAAAAACAAGCCCTTTGGTTCAAAACCAGACAGGTGGTACCCTTCTTCAAGTGTAAGGAAGAGCCACTGCTAATGTTTTATGTCAGTGCTGACTTTCAGCCCCCCCACCAAGATTAGTAGAAAATGAAAGTAGAAAGCCTTGGGGAAGCACAGATATGCTCATATATGTGCACAAAGCTGTACTCTGAAATGCCCAAACTGTGGATCATGTGGTTGGGGAAAATGAGAGGAGTGATGTGTTATTGGACAACTTACTTAATAGTAATACTTTTTAAAGCTACTACTTCTGGAACTGAAACAGGTAAATCAGGTGATAATGAAGACACATCTGTGGAAACAAAATAAGTTAAGATATCTTGGGGTGGCGGGGCTGGGGCACACACGAGGACCTATACCAGCTGCAGGGGCATCAAACATTTTTTCTGGCTCAGAAGTTAAGTCACATGCATGCACACAACCTCTCCTGAAGCCATAGATTCTGTGCTGTGTATGCGTACATCGATTTGCTGAATTTACTGAAATGTTCTGCACAGTGCACATTTTTTGCCTGGAAACTGTGGAAAACTGTCAAATTGGGGGAATGCGTATGAATGAAGGGAGACCGGGAGACAGAGTGCACAATATGGTAACTCTCAAAAAAATAAGGGGGTTGACAGCTCTGGATAACAACATGCAGGTAGGGCAGTCAGATAAAATACCACATACCATTAGAGAGGGTTACACATGATTGGGTCATTCATTATCAATTCTAGGCAAATTTATCCCTGGGCAGTAACCCATGTAAAATATTAGAAAAATATATATATATTCCATATATATACCGACACATTAGTGGAAGAGTTGTCTGTCTGCATTTCTTTTGCAAAAAGTGCAAAAGTGTGGCTCCAGTAGTTCCTGATTATTGTAACAATCAGACGAACAAGTGATAGGCGGCTCTTCAGTAACACAGAGCAGGCCATCTTAGCGAACATACCGGGGTGTGGACTTGTGTAGATGGTAATGAATGTCCATTTTTGTCCTAGGTGTGGTCTTGTTTTTTTTCAGTGAGGCCACGTGCTCACTAGAGTATCCAAACACTTGATATATCGGTGAAATTCGCCGTGCAGGAGGAGAAACATTCACAGCAACTTGCGTGCAATTTGCCATATTTGTGCGCTGTGGTGGTGGCATCTAGTGGGTGCCTACTAACATGCTACTACTCTTGTGCAACACATGCTGTGAAACACAGTGTGGACAAAAAAACTCTTGTGTTTCCAGGCAGATTCCACAGCAACCAAAATGTAACCATGGCAAATAACTGTAGTCCCCAATACCGCTCGCTCCCATATAGGAAATGTAGTTCATAAGGGATCATTGCAACATATAGGTAAGAATATAAGGGTGATATTATAAGGATATTCAAAGTTAAATGAGGTTTCATGATCATATAAAGGCACAAGGCTGAGGTTTTTATATAGGTCATTGGACTCCAAGGTGGCAATTCAAAAATTGCACTTTCCTCACTAATTAATGCGTAAGAATTTTCAGTTCGAACTTGTTCCCAGTGGCCTCAATGCAAGTGTTTATTTTACATTTGTATGTGGCTTATTGTGTTTTCTTGTGTGTTTTTTTTTTTTTAAAAGGGGGGATATATTCTTTTTCACTACCACTGGGAGTTGGTGAGACCTCCGGTATTACACTCCCCCCCCCGGGGTGCATCAATTTAGTGTTGCAACACATAACTCTGCTCACACTACCTTCTTAGCAACTTTTCAATTGGTCTTTATTTTTTTTTTTATAGTTGTCGAATTTCTGCCACTTTCCAGCTTTCAAATGGGGTTCACTGATCCCAGCAAACAAAAAAACTATTGCTTTGTGAGGCTACAATGTTATTGTTATTTTTACATTTAATTACTTATTCTTCTAGTCAGGTCTTCTCCTATTTATATTCAAGACTCTTATTTAAACCACTGACTGGTTGCTAGAGTAAATTGCACTAAATATTGCTGCTAAAATGCTAGAATGGAAAGCTGCTGAACAAAACACCAAATAATTTAAAAACCACAAATAAAAAGAAATGCAAGTGAGGAAGGCCCTATGCAAAAGAGCATACACTCTAATGGGAAGGGAGTAATACACAAGGTGTGGGAGTGGGCAAGATCGAATTAAGTGGGTGAGAAATGTGGTACTGTATGTGGTGTTGCATTTGGTAGTTAAGCAGAGTGAGGGTAGGCTTCTCGAAAGAAGTGCATTTTTGAAAGCAGAAAAGTTGGGAGAAAGTCGGACAAACAGTGGAAGAGAGTTGCAGGAGGGGTGCAGCCCTTGCAAAGTCTTGAATGCGAGCATGTGAGGAGGTAATGAGAGAAGAGTTGAGTAGCAGGTCAGTAGAGGAGCGCAGTAAGCGGTTGGGTGAGTATATAGAGATGAGTTCAGAGATGTAGGGTGGGGCAGAGTTATGAAGTGCTTTGAATGTCAGGGTCATTAATTTGAATTTGATTCTGAAAGGTAGCGGAAGCCAGTGCAGGGATTGACAGAATGGTGTGGCAGAGGAGGAGCTGTTGCTGAGGTATATGAGCCTCGCAGCAGTGTTCATTATGGACTGGAGAGGTGACAGTCTCTGGAGGGGAAGGCCAATTAAAAGAGATTTACAGTAGTCTAGATGTGATATGACGAGAGAGTGAATAAGAATTTTGGCAGAATCTTGGGTGATAAATGATCACATTTTGGATATGTTCCTCAGGTGCAAGTGACATGATTTAATAAGTGACTGGATATGAGGAGTGAATGACAGGGCAGAATTTAGGATAACTCCAAGGCACCGGGCCTGGGGAGAGGGGGTGATAGTGGAATTGTTAGCTATGATGGAGACTTCTGTGATGTTACTGGTGTTAGTTGGAGGAAAGAGAACCATTTCAGTTTTAGAGAGGTTTAATTTAAGGTAGCGTTGTGACATCCATGTAGAGATAGCGGACAGGCAGGAGGAGACGCGAGTTAGGAGTTCTGGGTTGAGATCAGGAGATGAGAGATAGATCTGAGTATCGTCAGCATAGAGGTAATGGAAACCGTACGAGTTGATTAATTTGCCGAGAGAGGAAGTATAGAGGGAGAATAGTAGTCCCAGGACAGAGTCTTAAGGAACCCCAACAAAAAGAGGTAGGGGAGAAGATGCTACTACGTTGTAGGAGACACTGAAGGAACGATTGGTGATGTAAGAAGAGAACCAGGACAGGGCTGTGTCACGAAGGCCAAGCGAATGGAGGGACTGGAGGAGGAGAGGGTGATCTACAGTGTCAAATGCAGCTGAGAGATCAAGCAGTATTAGTAGTGAGAAATGATTGTTGGCTTTAGCGGTTAAAAGGTCATTAGTTAGTCGAGTCAGGGCAGTTTCAGTGAAGTGTTGTGGCTTAAAGGGGAAGGAAACCTAGTCGGCGCAAACCCCCCTCCCGTTTGTTGCCCACCCTCCCTCCTCCCCCCTGGCCTACCCGTCCCGCTGGGCAAATGCCCCTAACTTGTTACTTACCCTTCTGCGCAGGTCCAGTCCAGGGAGTTCACCAACGACATCTTCTTCCACAAGATCTTCTTCCTGCTGTGAACAGCATTTTGGTGCATGCGCAGTAGGATCATTTCGCCGGTACGGATCTACTGCGCATGCGCCAAAAGTCACGCGCATGCGCAGTAGATCATAAATGATCCTACTGCGCATGCGCCGTTCAAAGCAGGAAGAAGATCGCGTGGAAGAAGATGGTCGTCGGTGAACTCCCTGACTGGACCTGCGCAGAAGGGTAAGTAACAAGTTAGGGGTATTTGCCCAGCGGGACGGGTAGGCCAGGGGGGAGGAGGGAGGGTGGGCAACAAACGGGAGGGGGGTTTGCGCCGACTAGGTTTCCTTCCCCTTTAAGCCACAACACTTCACTGAAACTGCCCTGACTCGACTAACTAATGACCTTTTAACCGCTAAAGCCAACAATCATTTCTCACTACTAATACTGCTTGATCTCTCAGCTGCATTTGACACTGTAGATCACCCTCTCCTCCTCCAGTCCCTCCATTCGCTTGGCCTTCGTGACACAGCCCTGTCCTGGTTCTCTTCTTACAAGTAGTCAGTTTAGAGATGAAAAGTTAGCAGAGAGATAGGTCGGAGGTTGTCAAGATTGGAGGGATCAAGAGAGGGGGTGACAAGCATGTTTTAGTTGAGAAGGAAACAGTCCAGTTGAGCGAAAGATTAAATAGGTGCGTTAAGGCTTTGATTAGACAAGGATTGGTATTGCGGAGACGTTTTGAGGGAATTGGATCAAGCGGGCAGGTGGTAAGGTGAGAAGAGGCCAAAAGCTTTGAGACTTCCTCATCAGTGACGGGGGTGAAAGAGCACAGGAGAGACTGGGGAGTGTGGAGGGAGGGTGGTGGAAGTCTAGGGGGGTTGAGTAGTGTAATGTCCCTTCTGATAGTGTCACTTTTGTTTTTGAAGTGCTCAGCAATATCTTGAGCAGAGACAGATGTGCATGGAGGGGGTGGAAAAGGGGAAAGGAGAGTGTTAAAGGTGGAGAAAAGTTGTGCTGGTTTTTTAGAAGGGAGTTTACGCCAGGCGCAACTTCGCCGCACTTCGCCAGGCGTAGTTTCGCCAGCGCTCCGCAAATTCACTAAAATCCGAAGTTGCACACAGGGGTAGCGTAAGGTTGCGAAGTTGTGCTACCGTTGATTCGCTATGTAAAGCGAAGTTACGCTAGCGAAGGCTAATTTGCATACGGCGCGAAATTCAAATTTCAATGGAGGAACACGTATCAGCACTACAAATGCCTAGAAAACCTTCAAATCATCAAATAAAAATTTTATTTTGCCCTACACATGTGCCCACTATCTAGGTAAGTTGCCATGAGTCAGGAAATGTAGGGGGGAGGAAGGGGAGCCCCAAAAAAATTTTTGAACTTTTTCAGCCTATCACCCATCATGTAGATCACACGCCAGCGTTTTTTTGGGACTTAGAAAAAAAATGTACTTTTTTAAAAACAATCCCTATCTACTCTATTGCGCTTCGCCAGGTCTGAGGTGGCGAAGGAAGTCTAGCATAAAAGGTAGCGTTCAGTACACTGCGCAAGTTAGTGAATTTGCGTAGTTACGTCGCTTGCGAAAATTCGCCTGGCATAAGGATGCGAAGTAACACTAGCGAAACTACGCCAGCGTTCGTTAGTGAATTTACGCAGTAACGAAAATGCCAAACGCTAGCAAATTAACGCTAGCGTTCGGCGCTTAGTGAATTTGCCCCAATGAGTGAAGTAAAGTATGTTTGTTTGGCTTGGAAGAGGCTGGTGTTATAGGAGCGCAGGGCAGATTTGTACCTCAAAAGTCTGACTCTGAGCGGGATTTGCGCCAGCAACACTCAAGTGCACGTGAGTGTCTTTGGAGAGCTTTTGTATGAGCAGTATGCCAAGGCTGAAGTGGTTTGGGTCTAGCACGTTTAGTTTTTATAGGAGCAAGCTCATTAAAGGCAGTGGTGAGAGTACTATAGTAGACAGAGGTAGCCACATTAGGACAAGAGATGGCTGAGATATTAGAGTGAAGAGAGTCAAAGGAAGAAGAGAGATGTGACACGTCTACAGCTTTGGAGAATAGCAGGGGGTAAGGAGGGAGTTAGGAAGAGTTGAAATGTGAGCATATTGTGATCATAGAGGGTGAAATGGTGAGTTCTGGCTATTATGTCAGACATCCAGTCACTCCAGCCTTTATATATTACATGTTCGGCTAATTAACTATATTAGAAATATTTTTTATTTTGCGCAGCCTATCTATTTACCCAGTTTTTATTTTCACACTGAACTGTTCCTTTAAGGTGTACAAGTGCAATTTAACTAATATGAATGACTTATGGCTTATGACTAATGACTTATGGAAATGGCAAGTTATTCTGAACTTCTCAGTCTGTTTTGCCACTAATTCCCCTAATGGCAAGATTATCAGAGCTCATTTTGGCCTGTCGCAGTGTTTTCCGGCAGGAAGGTGTTGGACAACAAATGAGATTTTCAGTAACAAGATTACAGTCTTTAAGAAGAGCTGCTTAAGAAAAGCTGAATCAAGATTTGTGTAAACCCTTTGAGTGCCAGCTTGATACACTGGCACCTGCACATGCTGTGGTTTCAGAAGAAAATACCATTGTATTTGTCATCTTCTCCTTACCTCTAATAGTAGCTGAACCCAACGGGCCCCACTACAACATATGTGCCCTGCTTTTGTTTGGTCAGAGGATAACCTCTTGATGCTTCCCATTAATGATATGTGGATGGACTAAAAGTCGACCTGCACCCGTCCCTAACCCGCTCCCATGCTGGAGATGGAAGCTGGAAGTCTACGGTCGCTGGTGGGGAGAGTGAAAGGAAGATTTCAATCTTAACCCACCCACGGCATGGAAATCTCTTGTGGAAGTTGGTCCAAACCCAGCCAACCCACGGAAGGGCCTACACATCACTACTTCCCATCCTTACTCTGTCATATTGTTGTATAAGTTCTAGCTGAAACAGCAGAGAGAAAATTAAACTGAAAAGTGCTTTCTAAAAAGTTTAGGGACCCAGCTGAATTCAAGACTCCTAGTCACCTCCATTACAGAATAACCTCCTACAACTATTTATGTGTTAGCATGTGTCCACTTGCAGGAATATTTGTCCGTGTATATTTGCCAATATGATTTTCACTAGTGGCAGCTAGTATTCTGCCTATGCATCTGTGTGTGTGTGTGCATATGTATCTGTATGGTTGTGTATCTATATGCCCATTTTTGTTGCGCATGTAAGTGATTATTTGTGTCTATATATAACTACTTACTTGTCAGTGTGTACTTGTGCAACATGCATCTGTGATTCTGCAAATACACTGGTATGTGTTAAAGTATGTGGTCATGAACATGTGCAAGTACAGGTATGAGACTTATTATACAGAATGCTTAGGGCCTGGGGGTTTCTGGATAAGGGATCTTTCCGTAATTTGGATCTTCATACCTCAAGTCTACTAGAAAATCATGTAAACATTAAGTAAACCCAAAAGACTCGTTTTTGGTTATAAAGGATTAATTATATCTTAGTTCGGATCAAGTATAAGGCACTGTTTTATTATTACAGAGAAAAAGGAAATTATTTTTTAAAATGTGGATTATTTAGATAAATGGAGTCTATGGGAGACAGTCCCTCCCATCTTCCGTGTCCATAGTCTCACTCCTGTTGCTTTTCCTCATCCTCCTTAGAGGCAGAGCTGATGATCTCACCCATGGCAGGTAAACCTAAAAAAATCTAAACAAAATCAGAAGCAATACAAATAAAAGGAACAAACAAGAGAGTACAGGCAAACACAAAAAAACAACAACATTAAATAAGATGAACACACACAGGGGAAACAAACAGGGTTAATAGACACAAAAGTAACACAAAACATATTGTATGCATTTATAAACCATACATGAAAGCCAGGATGTAAAACATTGCATGCAAAAACTGTAGATTATAATGTACCCCCTGCGGCCTCGTGCTTTTATATGGTCACATAACTCCCCAGTGACTTATAATATCTTTATAAACTACAGTAGGGGGGTACATTATCCACTATATAATACACAAAAGCCATGAATATATTGTAAGTTATATCCATATAACTGTACTGATTACATCAGTGACTACATCATCAGTTATAAATGGTGAGTAGTGATGTCACAAGACTCACTGAAACTTATGTATTATATGTATTATAATAAATGAAGTACCCCCTGTTGCAAAATATCAGGATATTAGAAGGCACCTCGGAGGCCTCTTGTTTTTATATGGTCATGAAACTCCTCGGTAACTTACAAGAGGGGATACTTTATTCACTATATATATATATATATATATGTATATATATATATATATATATCAGTCCATGAAAGAGTCAGCGACTAGGTTCAAATGTGCCTGGGTGCAGTGTCCAAATTTTAGAATCTCTATCCCACAAGTAAGGTCCACACTCTCAGGTCTTAAGCTTGCCATAGACGCAACGATCCGATCGTACGAATCATGGATTTGTACGATTTTCGGACCGTGTGTGGAGAGTCCTGACATTTTTCGTCCGGCAGAGATTGGTTGTTTGGTTGATCGGACAGGTTACAAAATTTCTGTCGCCTGCTGATAATATCTCTGCATGTATTGCCGATTGTTCGATTTTCAGTGGGAGACTGTCACTAGCTTTGTCGGACATAACTTTCGTACGATTGCTGTCAGGGGCAGAACATCGGATGATCTGTTCTTTTACTACTTTATTTGATCGGAATGGTAAGACTTTAATCTGAATGGTTAGTGGCAGATCGGGAGATGGGAAAGTCCGATCGTACGTTGATTCTTTGCGTCTATGGCCAGCTTTATACAGGTATAAGACCTGAGAGTATGGGCCTTACTTGTGGGATATATATATATATATATATATATATATATATATATATATACATATATATAAATATAAATATAACCGTATCTACTGTGTCTCAATTTCTAGCTGTATATGTCCATATGAACATTTATTTGTATATGTGTTTTTGTGCAGTTACTTATTATTATTATTATCATGTATTTATAAAGCACCAACGTATTCCACATTATTGCCCATAAACATAGTTTCTTTTGTACTCCCAACCCTGTTACTTTTTCATACCACCCAGCAGGAAATTCTGGGGAGAATTACCCAGCATTGCAGATAATACCAGACAAGAGTTGGAATAATCTAGCAAGAAGGGGCCGTCATTTGTAGCTGTTTTCTTTCTTTCATTGATGTTAAGGGTCATTTACTAAGTACAGTGCAAAAACAGGTACAAACTGCTATAACTTTTGCAACCCACCCAGCTGCACAGGCACAGGTTTTATTCACACCTTCCTGCTTAGAGGTATACCTCCTCTATATGCAACACATATGCAAATCCCTATGAAATATAATAAAAGGTAACTCCGTTGCACCCCAATTTGTATGGGTTTTGAAAAAAATACTGTGTGTGTTTGTAACAAAACATGTATAAACATTATCCAAATACTCCGCTTCACATAACATTCGTATTTTTATAATTTATTTGTGTAAGACTTGTGAAATATCCAAAACTAGGAAATGTCACACTGATTTATTAACGTTCATAATTTTTTTTCCCATGATTTGAACTTTGTAGTGCTAAAAATGTTGCATGTGCAGAAAGGTTTTAGGTCTTAGACTCATAGCTTAAAGGGCAATTCACCTTCATTAGCAACTGTAACAACTAAAAAAAAAAAAAAAAACACAGAAATAAGTTCAAACTTTAATAAAAAAATTTTGTAAACTTAAGATGGTAATTAGGGGGTGTGACCACAAAAATGGGAGTGGTCAAAAACATTTTGCCAACTTTTTTTGTCAACTCATGTTGGGAGGTATGATATATCTGCAATGCTGGTTGGTTTGTTTACACTGCACAACAAAGGCATTTTAGAAGATACACAGATAAGTGGAATTTTATGTAGTCTTGTATTTAATCTTGTATTTTTTAACCTTTTTTTTTGTGGATCACTGAATTCTGTATACTCAATCATACAAAGAGCAATCTTGGCAGCAATAACGTCCCTTATGCAAGCGCCCGGTAACATTTTGCCGTCATTCGCACTAATTATTCATTAAGCACCTTTTTCAGTTTTATAGGCCTTAAGTTAGTGTTCACTAAAAGCACCCTTAAGATTTTTTTTTTTTTATAAAATAGACATAAGAACATTTGTGCCCTGTAATTAATGTAATCTGATTCTGTGATATGAAGGCACGTTCCCTAATTTATTTCTTAAATTCCTGGAAATATATCTATCGTGCACAAAACTGTGTGCGCAGAGCAGTGGTTGAGTTAATTAAATACAGAATGTTGTGTTTGTGTTGTCATCACAGTTTTTGTGAGTGGACAGCTAAGAGGGTACCTTGTCTGCAGCTAAACCCTGCTACCTTAAAGGAGACATATAGGATAAGTGAAAACCCATAGTATTGTAGGCAGTAATGAATAATGTATGGTGCTGATTTTACTTTGGGCTAAAGTACTTTGGGCAACTGAAATGTTTTATTGTCTGCTTTTGACACTAACACACAGGTTATAAAAAGCTATTGATGGTCAGGGCCCCCTTATAAGTAAAAAAAAAAAGAAAAAAACTGTGGCGCCAGGGCCCCCCTTACAAGTTAAAAAAAAAATTGGGGCCCCAAAGAATATTTAAAAAAAACATTGGTGGCAGGGGCTGTTTATATAATATAAAAATATCTGGAACGGTCCAATTCCTAAGACGGACGAATGGCTAGTGTCAGAGGGTTGATATTTGTCACCCCCGCCCTCTACGACGCCATAACGCTATATGGCCCAAGGCAGGATGGACTAATGGTCTACTGTGGACAATGGTCAATAATATAGCTTATACTAGGCCATACAAACAAAAGATCATCACTCTGTTTCTTAAATGCCAGAGTATCAGCAAAATGCCAGTCTGTCTGGTGGGGCCCCCTCCTGCAGACGTGCGGCTCGAATTACTTGAAATACCACAATGGCCTTGGTTAGCCGATAGCTGATTGCGAGGCTGTGGACCGTTGGAGCTAGGCACAGTATGTTACAACATTCCTTTGATAACATGTAAGACTAAGTAAATCATTTAGACATTAATTGTACAAGGAGGAGACCGACTATGTATGGTATTTCCGTGAAACCCTTGTCACAATTATTGTAAAAGCCTTCTGAAAGCTATATAATGCCTGGACCAAGAGGAGGGTCTTTGGTAAGTCCTTGGCTGACATTCTGTGTGTTACTCCAACAGCTTACCCAGACAAAACTGTTATGTTGTATTATGTAAGAATAAATTGCCTGACTATTACTAAAGGTTTTCCTTTACTGAGTTTTGTCTTACACGAGGTCAAAATGGTACTACTAAAAGTACCATCAGGGCCTATAGAATATTAAAATAATACATTGGTGGCCAGCAGATTAAAAAAAAACAACAAAACACAAATTGGTGTTCAGTAGAATTGAACTCATGGCTTCAGGCTTCAACTTCACCTCCTTCTGTGACTTTGGGTCTTTTCGCCGCTTCGGGACTTCGGCTATTTTAGTGGCTTCGGGTCTTTTCACCACTTTGGCTGTTCGGCACTTACGCATTTCGGCTGTTCTGAACTTCAAAAATGGCGCAACGCTTTGGCGATCTCAAGGGGGGCCCTGGTCTTTCAAAAGTGCAGCACTGCCGGGCCCCCTGTTCCCCCTGATGGCGGCCCTGATTACAAGCATTACATTTTTTAAGGCTAAACTGTACAACCATTAAAAAGTGTTTTATAAAATAAATATACTAATGAGTTTGGGTCTCAAAATAAAAATAAACATATTTTACTAAAGTATAAAGCTTTTACTGAGAAACAAGCTGGCAGCAATGTCTTTGTGATACATTCCAGAATGCTGCCAAGTCAGTATTGGGGTCATATATTACAGTTAGCAAAGTTTGCCCAAGGTCAATAACTTATAGCAACTGTAGCTGGAAAATTATACAGTGTTATAAAATTTCAGGTTCAAGTTTTCCTCTCCTGGAAATTTAATGCCAGTTTGTTGCACCTGAGGTTTTTTAGGGGTTTCACAGCAAATGGGAATATACATGGGAATATATTCTTTCTACTTCAGTATTATGGGCTGTATTGTGTAGATCAGTGACATAGACATTCAATTAAATCCTTTTTATTTTGAGGTTGTATTTCAAAGAAATATTGAAAAATACTCGGGTAGTTAAAAATACTCAGGTGTCCGTTAACTTTTTTAGAGAGTAGTGGGAAACAAGGAGAAAATTAAAGAAATCATTGGCAGAACACACTTCCTTGCAGATGGTGCCTGGAACTGGACCGCATTGCTGCATAGTACCATGCAGCACAAAGCCACCAATACTGCACAATGTTATTGAGTGGTGTTGCTTTAAGGATTGATCCTTGATGTTCCTAGGCCACCGCTCCTGCATGCCTCAGCCCAATTCATGTGAATTTTTTTTATTTCGAATATACTCACAATTCAACTGGGAGGTTATTTAAGAAAAATTAGAAAGTCTAATATTCAATCGAATGGTTCCAACCCGAAAATTTGGATTGTATTCAATTTGTATTTGATCCGTACGAATTGAGTTTTTCTCAGAAAAAAGAAAACTCGAATGTCAGGAAGGCTATTAACATCTCCAAATGACTCAACAGACCTCTGCCATTGACTTGAACTCAGCAGGTTTTATGTGGCAAATATTCTAATTAGGACTAATTAGAAATAAATATCTCTCAATTTACATTTTGAATGGGGGATTAAAATTCGAATGTGTGAATTTTGGAACTTGAAAATTCGAATCTACTATTCGAACTAGGGATGCACCGAATCCAGGATTCGGTTCGGGATTTGGCCAGGATTCAGCCTTGTTCAGCAGGATTCGGCCGAATCCTTCTGCCCGGCCGAACCGAATCCGATTCCTAATTTGCATATGCAAATTAGGGGCGGGGAGGGCAATCACATGACTTTTTGTCACAAAACAAGGAAGTAAAAAATGTTTTCCCCTTCCAACCCCTAATTTGCATATGCAAATTAGGGTTCGGATTCGGTTCGGTATTCGGCCGAATCTTTCACGAAGGATTCGGGGGTTCGGCCGAATCCAAAATAGTGCATTCGGTGCATCCCTAATTCGAACCTTGATAAATCTGCCCCTATTTGTTGCTACTTAAAGTACTTATAGAGTGTAGATTAAAAAAAAAACACTTTTATGGAAGGTCTATGCAACAACAAAGCAACCTGGTCTCATTTCGGGAATATTTACTAAAAGGCAAAAGTTCAACTTTCAAATTAAAATTTGCTATATTGGCAATTTACTAACAGGTGAGTATTTTTTGCCGGGCAAAATGGCTCTAGAGTGAAATTCACCAATTTATAAAAAGCACAAATACCAACAGAAATTTTTCCAAGTCCAGGCTGGTGAACTACCATTAGAATGACAGCTCTTCTTCAGAGAGTGTGTGTTTGTTCTATATGGTTCAGCATGACACCAAATTGCACACCATACACAAAGTTTCGGGCCATCTGAGGAATGGATTGGGTTACACACCTCCTGAAACGGAAAAGAACAAGTGGGTCTCTAAAAACTTTTCTTTATTTCATGAGTTACTGGTTGGAAGGTACCAGGATTTCCCGCTTGTCTCCCAGTGATTTTTGTTTTGTATTATAAGATCTTTAACCACCATGCTTATATCCCATATAGAGTTAGGCCCATAAATCTTTGAACAGAGACAATTTTTTTCTAATTTTGGTTCTGTACATTACCACAATGAATTTTAAATAAAACAACTAAGATCCAGTTGAACTGCAGACTTTCAGATTTAATTCAGTGCGTTAAACAAAAACATTGCATAAAAATTTGAGGAACTAAAGCCCTTTTTAACACACTCACTTCATTTCAGGAGCTCAAAAGTAATTGGATAAATTAAAAAACTAAAAATAAAATGTTCATTTCTAATACTTGGTTGAAAACCCTTTGCTGGCAATGACAGCCTGAAGTCTTGAACTCATGGACATCACCATATTCTGGGTTTCCTCCTTGTTAATGCTCTGCCAGGCCTTTACTGCAGTGGTTTTCAGTTGCTGTTTGTGGCCTTTCTGTCCGAAGTTTAGTCTTCAACAAGTGAAATGCAGCTCAATTGGGTTCAGATCAGGTGACTGACTTGGCCATTCAAGAGTATTCCACTTCTTTGCTTTAATAAACTTCTCGGTAGCTTTGGATGTATGTTTTGGGTCATTATGAAACGCCTCCCAACCAATTTGACTGCATTTAGCTGGATTTGAGCAGACAGTGTCTCTGAACACCTCAGAATTCATTTGACTGCTTCTGTCCTGTGTCACATCATGGATAAACACTAGTGTCCCAGTGCCACTGGCAGCCACCCAAGCCATCACACTGCCTCAGCCATGTTTTATAGATGATGGGGTATGCTTTGGATTATGAGCTGTTCCACACCTTCTCCATACTTTTTTTTTTGCCATTATTCTAGTAGAGGTTGACCTTGGTTTCATCTATCCAAAGAATGTTTTACCAGAACTGTGCTGGCTTTTTGTTAGATGTTTTTTTTTTTAGCAAAGTCTTATCTAGTCTTTTTATTCATGATGCTTATGAGTGGCTTGCACCTTGCAGTGCACTCTCTGTATTAACTTTTATACAGTCTTGTCTTTATGGTAGACTTGGATACCGATATGCCTACCTCCTGGAAAGTGTTGTTCACTTGTTTGCCTATTGTGAAGCATTTTTTTTTTACCATGGAAATGTAAAGATTTATGGGCCTAACTGTATTTCTACAGATATACCATGACCTGGATGAATGCGAATCTTCACAAACAACTTTTATGTATCTTATACTTTTTTAAATTCCTCCAGCTCTTATTAAATGAGAATCCCCTTTAAATTTTCATTTAGCATGCTAAACATCTAGATCATAGTGTATCTTGTATATGTCATGATACATCATGATTTTGCTTCATCTTATACAATGCTATGATCATTGTGTATATTTTTAGATACAATCAGAAAAAAACAGATCTGCATCTGAATTCAGCAAATGGACACACTTTTATCTAATGAGAGAATACCTTGCCTCATTCAAGAACTTGCATGATAATCCTGTTATACAAAGTCCTAATTGCTAATTAATCATTCAAGAAAACAATCTGCTCAGTTGTCTCTATTGGAGCTGAGCTGTTGTCTTTTGTTCGCAACATAGCCAGAAACATTAAAATGTCACGGACACCTGCCACAAGGAATTATCTCATTCTTTGGCAAGATAAAATTAGAATGCCTGTTAATGCTCACATGTTTTGGAATTAAATTTGCCACCATGTGTCAAGGTTTTTATCTTGAAGACATTTTGTTATTTATGACCAGGGTTCATTCTTCATTTATTTAATTTGACATTTAGGACCTTCCTCCATATCTCCAGTGAAGGAAACAGTTTTCCACCAATAGATGCCCTTTGAACAGCTTCATGGAAAGCAAATTCAATTCAGCTAAAGCAATGCTATATACTGTAAGAATATATGTCTCTAAAAATGTAACTGCCCAATACTGAAAATGAGCAGGGAACTCCCATAGACTCCATTTTAATCAAATAATTAAAATAATAAAAAATGTAATAATAAAACAGTATCTTGTACTTGATCCCAACTATGGGGTATATTTAGCAGAAAGTGAAGTTAGAGATCGCCACAGTCCTCTAGAGTGAAATACTGCCTCTCTCCATTCCTTTCTATTGGATTTTTAAAGGTGTATTTATCAAAGTGTGAACTTTCAGCTTTTAATAAATACACCTTTGAAAATCCCATAGAAATGAATGGAGAGTGGCGGAATTTCACTCCAGCGGACTGTGGCGATCTCTAACTTCACTCTTTGATAAATATACCCCATTGTTCGGCATTATCGGAATTGTTCAGCATAACAATTAAAACTGGTTAAATAGATAGGCTGTGCAAATAAAAAATGTTTTCAATATAGTTGGCCAAAAATATATTGTATGAAGGCTGGAGTTACTTGGATGTCTAATATAATAGCCAGACCACAGCATCCTGCTTTGCAGCTCTCTTGGGGGTATATTTATCAAACAGTGAAGTTAGAGATCACCACAGTCCACTGGAGTGAAATTCTTCCACTCTCTATTCATTTCTATGGGATTTTCAAAGGTGTATCTATTAAAAGCTGAAAGTTCACACTTTGATAAATACACCTTTAAAAATCCAATAGAAAGGAATGGAGAGAGGCAGTATTTCACTCTAGAGGACTGTGGTGATCTCTAACTTCACTCTTTGATAAATATACCCCTTGGTTTCCGCTGGAAGGCATAAACCAATTAGTGACTTACCAGGCAGGAACCAATCAGTGACTTACCAGGCATGAACCAATCAGTGACTTACCAGGCAGGAACCAATCAGTGACTTGCTGGGGGGCACATGGGTCATAACTGTTTGCCTTTGAACCTGACCTGCATGCTAAGGGTCAATTGCAAACTCACTGAACAATTATGTCCCATGTGCCCCCCCTTAATGTTGCTGAAGAGCATGAAGTTGGGTTCTGTTTTGCTAGACATCAACTATATAAGAAACATTTTTTATTTTGCACAGCCTATCTATTTACCCAGTTTTTATTTTTCCACTGAACTTTTCCTTTAAGGATGGCGCGTGGCCTGAATGAGTCTATGGCATGAGATGTAGCTGCTGTGTTTACAGACTGCTTGGCTATTTTATAATCCAGCATCAACTTAAAAAATATTATTTTTAATTACCGTCAATGCAGTGCTGTAAACAGATAGAGAAACCTTTGACGTGCTGGACAGTTTTAACTTATCCTAAAAATGACAGATGGGTAAGATTATAATACAGTGGAATAATATGATATTACCAACTTGCACACCCTGGCTCTCTGTATCGTGAATGCCCGGTGCCCGGTGAAGAAGTCTTCGGAAACCTCCAAATTTGTGAGTAAAAATAATTTCACTGGCACTAAGGTCAAAGTTCAAGCAGGGACAAACCCTTGCTGTGTTTATTTGCGAAAGTGCAATGAAACCCCGAAACGTTGCACTTTCGCAAATAAACACAGCAGAGGTTTGTCCCTGCTTGGACTTTGACCTGAGTGCCAGTGAAATTATTTCTACTTAACATTATAATACAACCATACTTCCTAACTGTGCCTGTTTTTTGGGACATTGGTGCTGCTGACAATGAGGGGTCTAATAGCAAATGTACAGGGTGTATAAGGGGATGGAGAAGCAGAGTGTGGCTTTAGTGGGTTAACTTAGGGGCCCATTTACTAAGGATCGAAGTGAATTTTCGAATTAAAAAACTTCGAATTTCGAAGTAATTTTTGGGTACTTCGACCATCTAATAGGCCAAATTCGACTTCGAAGTGAAAATACTTCACAAATTCGACCATTTGAAAATCGAAGTACTGTCTCTTTAAAAAACTTCGACTTCAACGCTTTGCCACCGTAAACCTGCTGAATTGCTATGTTAGCCTATGAGGACCTCCTAGAACATTTAGCCAACATTTGGCTAAGTACAATTAAATCGTTCGATTCGAAGTACGCTTGTACGATCATAGTACGTTCGTACGATCTTAAAAATACTTCGACTACCCTCTTCGATGGTCGAATGTCGAAGTTTTTTTCACTTCGAAATTCGACCCTTGATAAATCTGCGCCTAAATGTAGTGAAGACTGAAACCCTTTTATTGCAAATGTCACCTTTGTAAATTTTCTTGTCAGGTATTTTTTTACTCACTGAAATATTGCAATTTAAATTTGTAATATGAGGCAGCGATTAAGCTCTCCATCATTTTGTTATGCATGGTTTGTTTTTTTCCTAGCAAATATCCCATTTACCTTCAGGCATTAAACACTATACTAACTTATCTCTCAAGGTGGCAGTTGCACCGCCAGCATTTCTTACAACAAATAAACCTAAGGCTTTAATGGTGATGTGATAACACTGTTTAGATCAATTCGATATCTATATATGTGTGTTTATTTTTATATATGTATATACATATATATGTGTATATATATATATATATATATATATATGTGTGTGTATATATATATATATATATATATATATTTACAATTCAGAGCAATATTGTTTACACTCCAGAAATTATGGCCAAGGCGTTTAATAATACGTATGAAAGGTCAAATAATCCCTTAAATAAAAAATGTCAAGGTTAAGGGGGTCATTTACTAAGGTTCGAGTTCTGCTTTGCATGAAAAATTCAAGTTGATTTTTTTGGTTAAAAACTCGAATTTTTGGATATTTATTATACCCTGACCCTGGAAATAGCTCGAATCCGAAAATACACCATCTAAAACATGTCGAGGTCATGTAGGAGTAAGTGGCAGAGGACCCTTTAACCATTTGAAGATGTAAGTAGCCTCCTTGATGTTTGAGGTTTTTTAGAGGGTTTTGCCCGAGAACTGGAATAATTTGAGTGATTCTAGTTTTTTCCCGCTGAAAACTCGGTCAATTCGGTTTTATACCTCAAACTCACAGAATCTGGTTTTTGCCATTAAAGTTTTTTCCTAAAGAGATACTATTCGATTAGCGAGTTCATTCGAGGTATAAAAAGCTCTAACATTTGACCTTTGATAACCCCTAAAACCTAAAAATAGAGGAGCAGGAGCTATTTCTTCTGTCTCTTGTTTGAATGCTGTATTTTTCACAATATCTTTGCTTGGCTCTCATCAATTGAATATGGTTATTCTACCATTTGGCATGGTGAAGATGTGTATTCTGGGTAGTTATTCATGGAGGTAAGTTAGGAGTCTTAATTCAAGCAAAGTGTCATCGAGATCATTTATCTTGTGCATCTGTAAAAACAACAACATTATAAGGCCAGTGCTGGATCCATTTCAGATCAATTGTCTAATAGTTCTATGCAATATATTATATAATTACATGATTTTCTGTTAGACTTGAGGTATGAAGATGATTTTCTGTTAGACTTGAGGTATGAAGAACAGTGGTGGAACAGTGCAGGATTAATTTTAAACATCACAATGATATTGTACAGTATTTAATATATTGCATTGAATAGGGCCAGCCTGGGCCCTATAATTTTAATAGATCACATTGCTTTGCTTCTCTTTTAGAGACCACTGGAGACTATTGAAGCAACAAAAAGCTAAGTTAGCCTGTATGTAACAAATAAGTGAACTTTGTATCCTGTACTTGAAAATGTAATTATAATTGTAATTGGTTACAGATGGTTACTGTTAAGCTTCAAAATACTTTTGGTGGATGAGTGCAACCACCAGAGGGCATTGCTAATGTGGGTATTTAAGGAAGTTACACTCTGCAGTTTTTATACTTTGTCAGCTTGAGAAAGGACCAAGAGGTCCGAAACGTTGCTGTGCCAGATGTAATTCTGAAATAAAGGCGGTTTTGTTCTATGATGGGAGTGCTGCTACCTCTTTTCTATGTCGGAGGCCTCAGGCAACCTGGCCGGCCGTATTACCCCCTACGCCGCGCGCTAGTGCATGAGTTCGCACACATGTTTACTCATACATGAGCTCGCGCATGCACATTGACCGCCAGCTTCTTCCCCCTCAAGCAAGCGTGTAAGAGTGCATGAGCACATGAGCACAAACAAGCGCATTGAGCAGGACTGCAGACTGGACTGGGGTAGGCAGCAGTGAAATGTACATGCCTGGCGCCTCTCAAGCTTTGCACCCAAGGCACGTGCCCACTCTGCCTACCCCTAGTTCCGGCCCTGGTATTGATAATTTGTGATATTGCTTTTGTCACATGACTTGTAAAAACATCAATAATAAAAATGATGCATCCCCTTTTTAAAATATAAAGATATTACAAGTTACCTTGAAGTTCCATCTCTTAGAACCTCTTAGTTTTTTATGATCGTGGAAGGCCTCCATGATTCCTTTTTTAAATAAAACTGAATCTTATTTAGGGAAGTTCTTAATTTCATGGTATTTCCAAGTGGTTGATAAAATACTGATTTGTTGAGTTTTTTTGTGCTCTTTTTAGCAATCTCATCACAAAACGGAAAAGTTGCTATAGTCACAGGAGGTGCCAAGGGAATAGGATATAGCACTGCAAAACAACTGTCAAGACTTGGCATGCACGTGATAATAGGTGAGTTCCATGATATCTCCTTATTTAAAAACACATTGAGAAGTGTTTATAAGCAAAGGTGGCTCTGCACATTTAGCCATTCAATCAGTGTGAGTAGGCAGCAGAGACAGTGCCCCATTGGGAAGATTTGAGAGACTGTCTTGCAGTCAAACTATAATACCAAAAGGAGAAGAGAATATGATGTGTAGCATCTGCTTATTTCCCTGTGCAACGTAGGAGTCCATCTCTCCTCTTTATTGCTTCCAATGTCTCAGTATTATAGATAAGAAGGAGTTAGCAAAACTGGAGTTTAATGGGAGTGACAATCTGACTATATACTTTCTCATCCTACAAGTACTCTAAAAAACTATGGATGGGGGATTATTTATTCAAATGCACTGAATGCAAACAGAATTCTTTTCCAACTTGGGACCCGATTCAATTCAGTGCGAAACAGTTACCTCATAGTGAAAACTCATGGATGAGATTCAAATTGAGGGGAAAAAACTTTTCTCTTAATTCAGTTCCAGTTCCCATACTTCCCAGACTTCAATTGAGTTTGCATGTGATAAACAGTGAGCTAATTAAGTTTTTCTCAATTGAATTACATGTCAAATTGAATCTCATCCATGAGTTTTCACGTGATAAACCTTTTTCTCAATGAATTGAATCTGGCCCTTGGTTTCTAAGGGTCAGGGCACACAGGCAGATTCGGGTTCAGATTAATCACCCGGCGACAAATCTCCTCTTCTTCGGATCGATTTGTTTTCAGATCTCTCCCAAAGTTTCCTCTTGAGGCAACTTCGGGCGACTTCGAAAAACTAATCGTTCCGAGTGCCTTCCCGCCGGCAATTTTCATTTTAGCCGGCGGCAAGGCAGGGGAGGCAGTTCGGGGAGATTAGTCACCCTGAGGAAGAGGAGATTTGTCGCTGGGCAACTAACCTCCCCGAAGCTGCCTGTGTGCCCTGACCCTAAACCATTTAAGCCAAGTATGAACAAAAGATTGTATGAAGGATGGGATGCCAATAAATATGTATTTGGTTCCCCGTGGTCCCAGTTATGCTACTTTTATTTGCTACTAATTTCCATACCTATAGATTATGGAAATGTGAATAAGATTGCTTTAAAAAGGCAATCAAACATTGCATTTGATTATTTGAAGTGTTTGTACGAGTATGTGTGTCTAATGCTGCAATGTATAACATATAGAGTCGGCAGTATTCATAGATTCTGAACATTCCATTCATTATCAGAAATTACCATTTTCTTTTTACATTATAGCTGGAAATAATGAAGCTGAAGGCAATGAAGCAGTGACTCGAATACAGCAAGACACTCAGAATGAGAAAGGTAAGAATTTTTCTATGCAGTCTCTGGTTTAGCATTCTGGGAGCTATGGTGCAAATCTGTGTTATTAGAGTTTTTGTTATTAGACTTGAATGGGGACCCAGAGGACCATTATGAATCTTTGCTCCTGTTCTGAACTATTGTCAGTTCTAATAATAATACAAACATAATAAAAAGGGGGGAAAAAATCCATCTTAATTTACAAAACTCTTGTGTAAATGTTATACCTCATATGTTATGGCAATGAATGAGGAACATAATGAAGTCCTATGCATAAAATAATATCTATAGTGTTGTTTTCTCTGAGGACTTTGAGTTTTTTGCATATTACAGAATAAAAAATATCGGGTGGGGGTTTTTAGGGGGTCCAGAGTAAGTTAGCGTATTCATAAAAGACAACACAGACCAGCTATTTTCTTGTACTGGGCCCATTATCCAAGGTACCACATGTTCATGCAACCAGATTCTAATGCAGTGGTTACTATATAAAATTATCAGTGGTGACTTTATGCAGACTGGCGGCTAGAAGGGTCACCCTAAGCCAGCCGGACAGCCTGTGCCATAGAAGAACATGAGTTGCATCAAATAAATCTATTCCACAGCAAATACATTTACAGCCATTTTTTCCAGAATGGTTTATTCAGAGATTGTGTGCTTGAAGCCAGCCGTTAAATTCGTTACTATTCGTCACTACGCTAATTCACTAAAACGCAAAGTTGTGTCTCAGCAGCCGAACGCTGGCGAAGTTTGATTAGCGTTAATGCATCAGTGTGAGCATTGCTTAGCATTGCTAGCGTTCAATTCTGCCTAGCGAAACTTTGTTTGCTTATGTCAATTTGAATAGGGCGGGTACATATAGACGTCTTTATTAGAGATATTGGTGCAAATGCTTGAAGTGGCCACTTATTATTACACATGTCCAAGGAAGCAAAATAAAGACAAAAGAGATCTAGACATGAGCCCACCCTAAAACAAATGTGCATGCCCCTCAAATTGGTAAAAAAAAATATTGTTAACACAAAAATCTTTAAAGGGGTTGTTCACCTTTGAGATAACTTTTAGTATGATGTAGAGAGTAATATTCTGAGACAATTTGCAATTGGTTTTCATTTTTTATTACTCAAGGTTTTTGGCTTATTTAACTTTTTATTCAGAAGCTCTTTAATTTGCATATTAACCAATCTGGTAACTAGGGCCCAAATTACATAGCAACCATGCATTGATTTGAATAAGAGACTGGAATATGAATAGGAGAGGGCCTGAATAGAATGATCAGTTATGAAAAGTAACAATAACAATACATTTGTAGTCTTAGGGCAAGGCCAGAAGTGGCGTTTTTACATTGCATTTTCAAAAAAGAAACGCCACTGAAACCACATGTGATGCGTTTTTCAGCACGTAAGTTTCTTTTCCCAACATGCATTTCACATTGTTCTCATTGAGAATTTGGACTCCATATTTAAAATACGCTGCGTATTTACGCAAAGTGTGGTTTCAATCGTGCAGATCCAATAGAGTCTATTGATTTGGTAGTTTCTTGACGTATTGCTGTTTCTGCTGAAAAATGCCAATACTGGCGTCCTGTGGCGGATTTCGGCTTGTAATCACCCTGTGTGAATTGCCATAGTGCGTTTTACATTAGTTTCAATGGTAGGGCAGTTTATGCGTATTTACACCTGGCAGAGCTTTTTTTAAAAAGGCAGCGTAAAAACGCCACGTCTGGCCTTGCCTTTACAGAAAAAAAACATAAAAAATAAATAATGAAAACCAATTGAAAAGTTGCTTAGAATTGGCTGTTCTATAACATAATAAAAGTTACTTAAAAGGCGAACCGCCCCTCTAATAGGTAGTGCAAGGGATAATGAGATATTCTAACCCTATATTCTATAACCTTATAGTATAACCTTTGAACTAAGTATATTTAAGAAATCGCAACCCCTTGATTTGTGTTTTCTTCCTTTTAAGGTGATTTGATTTTGTTAGATGTTTGAAATCTGCCCAGTAATGAAAAAATGGAGAAAAACTCAGCAACTTTTAACAACCTACTCTTTTTAGCAACACAATTGCAATTCTTTCTCAGTGTTCACTGTGTGAAATCATCTGTTTCATGCAGTGAGAAGAATATTTAAAACTGTGTAATTGTCCTCAAAGCAGCCATAGAGGCTTCAAACAATCCGAATCAGCCAGCGCTCTCTGACTTGCACGTCTCAATGAGACATAAGTTAGGTGACTGGATAGGAGATAGCATACCCCAGCCAGCACCCTCTTCATGAATACATTGCTGCCGAACATAGTCAGTGCAGTATTCATTTAGCTGGTGCTATTCTAGAGTGCAAAGACCTACAACTGTGTGTGCCCAGTTCAGGACAGGAGATACAAAAAGAAATTGCAGTTTGAGTAGCAGTTTGAAATCCACCTCTTATTGAGGAAAGCCTCGTTAGTTTCTTGCCTGCTCCTTGTATGTAAATTTAGCAACATAACATAATTACATAGTTACATAGTTAAATTGGGTTGAAAAAAGACAAAGTCCATCAAGTTCAACCCCTCCAAATGAAAACCCAGCATCCATACACACACCCCTCCCTACTTTTAATTAGATTCTATATACCCATACCTATACTAACTATAGAGCTTAGTATCACAATAGCATTTGATGTTATGTCTGTCCAAAAAATCATCCAAGCTATTCTTAAAAAAAAAGGCATTAAAGGAGAAGGAAAGCTACGGAGGCATTTTATTGCCAATAGATTAGCTGCAATAGTGCAAGCTAGAATGCTATATTTATTCTGTAGAATGTTTTACCATACCTGAGTAAAAAGCTTTAGAAACTCTCTGTTTGTTTAGTATAGGAGCTGCAGTATTAATGTGGTGTGACATCACTTCCTGCCTGAGTCTCTCTCTGCTCTGGGCTCAGATTACAGTAGAGAAGGGGGGGGAGGAGCAAACTGAGCATGCTCTTGCCCAGGGCAATGAGGTTTAAGCTGAAAACAGGAAGTCTGATACAGAAGCCCATGTGTACACAATAGAAGGAAAGAAATGCAGTGTTTCTTTTGACATGGGACTCAGAGCAACATTACTTTGGGGGTTTACTGGTATATTTAGATGGACCTTTCTGATAAGGCTTACTTAGTTTTAACCTTTCCTTCTCCTTTAACTGAATCAGCCATCACAACATCACCCGGCAGTGCATTCCACAACCTCACTGTCCTGACTGTGAAGAACCCCCTTCGTTGCTTCAAATGAAAGTTCTTTTCCTCTAGTCTAAAGGGGTGGCCTCTGGTACGGTGATCCACTTTATGGGTAAAAAGGTCCACTGCTATTTGTCTATAATGCCCTCTAATGTCAATAACATGAACATTTTAACACAGTAGTTGAGGCTCAACTTTTTTTTTTTTTTAAATTATTCCCACAAAAAATAAAATATTCTATAATGGTTTAACTTGCTGGCAAACCATAGCACTTACACTTTTGTTATAACAAACAGCAGGTTTACAACTCTTGTTAAACTACAGTTCTCAGCACGCTGGGATAAAATGGTTAAAAGGAACTGTAATACCAAAAAATTAAAGTGTTTTAAAGTAATTAAAATATAACGTGCTGTTGTCCTGCATTGGTAAAACTGGTGCGATTGCTTCAGAAACTCTACTCTAGTTTATTTAAGTCTGAAAAAGAAGAAAAAGGCACAAATTATTATATAGCAGATAAGCTCTATAGAATTGATTTAGGTGACCATACATTATAGGATCCACTCATTTGGCAAGGTCAACAAATGAGCAGATGTTTCCCCCTGATATGCCCACCAAGGACCAAATGATCTGATTACAATGACCAGAATAGGGGCTGGTGGGGCAAGAACCACATGAAAGAGCTGATGCGGTCCAAATCTGCCTGATCAACATCTGGCTGATTTTATGACCGGATATTGGCCCAGTAGCCCCATACACAGGCAGATAAACTGCCGACTCAGTCTAGAGGACTTTTATCTGCTATGCAACCTGTGCCTGTGTATGGATGGGGCTACAATTTCTTCCCACCTATGCTTGCATAGACCAGCCAGGTCAGTAATGCTTGTGACTAGGATAGGACAGCAGCTTTAGTGTAGGTATGTATACAAAAACACAACACTACACTCAACGGGAACTATCAAAATCAATCTAGTGATTTCAAACAAAAATGTCCAATATTGCGATCACAAACAGTAAGCTTCCTTATTTATAATGTGTCCAAAATGGATATATCATGCTTGCACTGCCTTTGCACATTGAAAAATAGTGATATGAGGGTCAGGAAAAACTCAACCCACACCCGACCATAACCTGAAAAATGTTGCCATTGTAGCACCTGCACCTCCACGTCATCTCACCATACATATTAGTCCTTTGTAGTGATGGAAGTCATGTGTGATGATGTGACTTGCATCAATACGTAATTTGTGACTTTCATGACTTTCATGACCGATTAGAAGAAAAGAGGTTCCACCTAAATATTTGGAAGGGGTTTTTTACAGTGAGAGCTGTGAAGATGTGGAATTCTCTTCCTGAATCAGTTGTACAGGCTGATACATTAGATAGCTTTAAGAAGGGGTTGGATGACTTTTTAGCAAGTGAGGGAATACAGGGTTATGGAAGATAGCTCATAGTACAAGTTGATCCAGGGACTAGTCCCATTGCCATTTTCAGGAAGGAATTTTTCCTCCTCTGAGGCAAATTGGAGAGGCTTCAGATGGGTTTTTCAACTGGCAGATAGGTAGTTAATAAAAAGAAGGAAAAAAAAAGGTTGAACTCGATGGACGTGTGTCTTTTTTCAACCTTACTTACTATGTTACTATGTTACTTGCATCACTACAAAGGACTTATATGCATGGACTATGGGTATTTGCATAGATGTTATGCCACTTAGCCATTATGTATCCTTTAAGAATGAGATATAATTTGTATTGGGTGTATATGTCATTCATAGTTATGATGTCATAGCTTTAATCACTGTGGGTGTAGTATCCGGTTGACCTCCCCTTTAAAGAACTTTCCTGCACACACTTTGTAAGTAGCACGTGATGAAGGGGCTCGGCCCAAAACATTGAGTGGAGCGTGCCTTTGTTCCTACCTTGTTTTATGAGTAAGTAGGCTTGTGAAAAGCTAAGTTTTTATTTTTTATCAGTCAGTTATTTACCTGTTGCCTAAAACTGTATTGATTTCACTTACACAGGATCTCTCTTTCTCTAAATTCAAGTGCTAACACCAAATAACCTTTCAAACATTTAGCCTGACCTGGACAACAAATAATTCTTCTTAAGATTTTATCTTTCATATATAAAAAAAATCTATACATGGCTTTCATTAGCTGCGTGGTAATATTCTGTACGCTCAGACTTGTTTCATGTATATGCAATAATTACACTGACTCCTAATCTGGTACAGTATTAGCTGCTAGAGTCGTGTCTGCATGATACCATCACTGCATTACATAATTACATTTACATTTTCTGGTCATTATTAGTAGTCTTTGGAGGAATGGTAATGATAATCATTTTGCTGAACCCAAAGATGGGAGTCTATTGATACACTGGGAGGAACTTTTTATAGCACAATAAGGGACTAATAAGGGACTGATGTATCAATAACTAAAACAACAGTAAATGATTTCTAATAACGTTATCAATCACAATGTATTTAGATAAAATGGAGTCTATGGGAAACTGTACTTAAGCAATTCAGAGCTTTCTGGATAATGGGTTTCTGTATACTCATCGCTTAAACAGAAAGTATTCTAGGAGCCATTTTTGGTACTCAACGTTTGAGAGCATAAGGGAAGTATTTTGTCTGGGGCGGTAGTAGCCAGATCCTACCAGAAAGCAAGATGCCCAACCTCAAAGTGTGAATGGAAGCAAATCCTTCTAAAAATCTTCCAATATTTAGGGGAAAGCCTTTTTTTAGAATGAAGCAACAAACAAATTTGGAAGGAGATGATAGACAGGCAACAGGCAGGTATCCACATACTTTTGACCATATACTGTATTTCATCGGCTATGCATCTGGATTTGTGTTTTCCCCAGAACTTACAAGAAAAGACATTTATGGAAAAAAATGTATATTGTTTGATGGACTTTCATGGCAATATGGGAGGTAAGAGCCATTAAGTCTCAGATAACAAATCACTTTGATAAGAAAAAAAAAAAAAAAAAAAAAAAATATATATATATATATATATATATATATATAAAATCTCCAAATAAATTTAGAATGCTGTATTCAGATGTTTTTTTACCTGAAAATTTGGAGTTTTCAAGGGTATTTTTCAGTCAAAAAAACCCGAAGATTTTTGAGATTTATTATACCCCAACCCTGGAAATAGCTCAAATCTGAAAATACTCCAGCTAACACCTGTCAAGGTCATGTAGGAATCAATATCAGAGGTCCCTTGAATCAATTTGAGTGTTTCGAGTTTTTTTTCTCCGAAAACTCGATCAATTTAAGTATTCGAGTTTTTCACCCCAAATTCACTGATTTGAGTTTTTTCCATTCAAGTTTTTTCATAAATCAGAAACCATTCGAGTTGTGAGTTTATTCGAGGTATAAAAAACCTCAGAAACCTAACCTAAATAATCCCTTAAGAATCTTGAAATCATCTCCATCTACAGATAAATAACTTCCCTGACCCTGTTTTTATTGGACAATCCTTGTGGACAAATAAAGAATAAGTCTTTCAATATTTTGGCTTTATCTTAGGTAGATTTATATTAATGATCTTGGCAATATTTATAATTTTATATATATATATATATATATATATATATATATATATATATATATATATATATATATATATTTTTTTTTTTTTTAAAACTTGCTTTTATTTAAGTATCTGTACATGATAGTTATATAATTGCGGCTATACAGTAGGTTTCTGTGCTGTTCCGCTAACATTATGTATCTACATTTTTAAAACATCATCATAACAATAATAACAATGTAAACTTGCAGCTCAAGTGTCAAACATCAGTGAGACCCTATTGAGGGTTCTTAAAAGAAACATCCGTGAGACCCTATTGAGTGTTCAGTGTATAGGAGGCTAATAACCTGTTAGTTAGGTGACTCCTGGGGGGGGCATGGCATGGTTCTCGTTGATCTGGTGGTTGGTCTCTGAGGCACCAGGACGATTCCATGGCTAACGGTTGCTCCGTCAGTAATGCTGTATCAGACCATGTGGTGCATCTAAATGTATGATATTTATAATTTTTACAGCCAACTGTAAATTTAGTAGATTACTAATTCATACAGAAATATTATTTTAATGATCAGTGGAATCAGTGCTACCTAAGCACACACCGTATGGAATTTCTATATTGCTTCATGTTTGCCTTCTTGTTTCTCTGTGCTCTGGGCTACTGGCAGGTTCATTGGTTTCTGACCTCAGTGACTTATGGTAGGAAGATAAATCTGGAAGCTGGATGGGGCAGAGACTGAAGTTGAACAATTGCTCTCTAAAGCATTGGGAAACAGGTTGACACATTTTAAAGGAAAATAATAAATACTTAAATCTGAATATCCATTCATATAATCATTTCTGATTCCTTGAAGAAATTGTGAGCTTCTGGTCTACTTCCCTCTAACTCATCATTCTCTTTCACTAGGCAAGAGCACAGACGGTACTCTTATCAGCTCCTATTTGGTCAGTCACTTATTTTAGCCCATGGAAGATATCCTTTTTAACAGCGTAATAGCCAATGGCTTTCACAAGTGCCCCTTATTTTAACACATTAAAGGCTTTCTCTCATGGAAAAACATGCAATTGTTCCTGAAAACAATATGACTGCCCCTTGCAGTTCAGTTGAATTGATGATTCTGACTATTGAACCAATGTAGCAGAAGCTTGCTCATTAGCTGCAGCTGACTTCTGCTATATTGCAGAGAAGTGCATTGGCATTGCAGAAGAAAGGCAAATACAGGTATTAGGGATGCACCGAATCCAGGATTCGGTTCAGGATTCGGCCAGAATACGGCCTTTTTCATCAGGATTTGGCTGAATCCTTCTGCCCGGGCCGAACCGAATCCTGGTTTGCATATGCAATTTTGGGACGGGGAGGGAAAGCGTGTGGCTTTTTGTCAAAAAGGAAGTAAAAAATGTTTTCCTCTTCCCACCCCTAATTTGCATATGCAAATCAGGATTCGAGGGGGTATTCAGCCACATCCAAAATAGTGGATTTGGTGCATCCCTAACAGGTATAGGAGCTGTTATCCCAGAACCCGTTATCCGGAAGGTTCTGAATTACGGGAAGGGCGTCATTATGATGTTATAATTCAAAATTGTAAAACCTATTTTATTTATCTCTGTAATAACAAAACAGTACCTTGTACTTGATCCCAACTAAGATATAATTAATCCTTATTGAAGGCAAAACAATCCTATTGGGTTTATGTTAATGTTTAAATAATTTTTTAGCAGACTTAAGGTGTGCGTTCCAAATTACAGAAAGATCCCTTATCTGGAAAATCTCAGGTCCAGAGCGTTCTGGATAACATGTCCCATATCTGTACTGCTTTCAATTGCAATTACATTTATAAATAACTGTAAAACCATCAAAAATTCCATTGATGGGTTTTTTTGTCACTTTTAGTTTTCATATTTTCCCTTTAATCAGCTTTCCACATTCACATCTGTAATTGTTATTGCAATCAGCAAATGATGAAAACAAAATGGTTTAATATGATATTTGAAGTCAATAGCACTGTATAGAAAAAAAACACAGTGTGCCTAAAAGTAAAATAACCAGGAAATGCTCACTGAAAATATTGGTAAATATTTTTTAAAGCAACATTTGTTGGCGGTAAGAAATAATTAATTGAAATACATAAATCGTGATGCCTACTATGCAACTTGTCCTTGAATTTGTCCTCAGAGGTCAGTAGGGTAATTTGAATATATAATGTAACCTTTTTACTGTCGAGAGTGTAATAAATATCTGAGACTACATTTTGCAATTAAGATGCATTTTGCTGTTAAGACTGATTAGAAATACGGTAGTCTTTAAAGGCAAAGAGAAATAGATTATGCACTGCAATTCACTATAAATCACTGCAGCATTTCTGTTTGTGTGGAAGGCTACAGCCCATCAAATAAATACATGAAAACATATACATAATATAAACACTTTTATATTTTTATGATGATGATGAGTAATAATAATAATCAGCAAATGGAGAACACATTTATAGAGTTCTGGCACAAATCCCTATGCTCTGTACTTTGTCGTATGAAAGCTAATGATAACAGCCAAATCCCATATTCAAGATGGTGCATTGACTGGGGTTTTGTAACATTCTGAAATTATAAATATATATAGATGACTATACAAGGTGTGGATATTGTGATAAAAGATAGGAACAAATGTTAGAAAGGACTTACATTGTACATGGCAGAATATTTCAGTTATTCAGAATTTGGAGGACTTAATTCAAGGAATAAAAAATGAGGGTAGGATATTTCAGAGATGTTACATTTTTTTTCAATGCAATATTTTCTACGATGTGAAATATATTTTTGTTAATGACTTTGGCACAATTCTAGTATAACTTTAAAAGGGGAAAATTAAATAAACACCCAAGAAAATGACCAGTGATTTATTCATGTCTTTATAACTTCTCTTCAAATACATCTATTTTAAACACAGAAATGTATTCCATGTGTTATAATGAATATTATTAATATGTTGTTATTATTATTATTAATATGTATTTATATAGCACCAACATATTGCGTAGCACTGTAAAGTAAATGTGATTATACAACTAAATCGCATGAATTATGTACATAGAACATATGGAGTTACATACATCACAATCAATACCAGTACAAAAGGTGAGGAAGGCCCTATGCAGAAAGTGCGTTTTAAAAAATCTCTTGAAAGCAGAAAGGTTGGGAGAAAGTCGGACAGACCGTGGGAGAGCGTTCCAGAGGAGGGGTGCAGCCCTTGCAAAGTCTTGAATGGGAGCACGCAAGGAGGTAATGAGAGAAGAGTTGAGTAGCAGGTCAGTAGAGGAGCATAGTAAGCGGTTGGGTGAGTATATAGAGATGAGTGCAGAGATGTAGGGTGAGGAAGAGTTATGAATTGCTTTGAATGTCAGGATCATTAATTTGAATTTAATTCTGAGAGGTAGTGGAAGCCAGTGCAGGGATTGACAGAATGGTGTGGCAGAGGAGGAGCTGTTGCAGAGGTGTATGAGCCTCACAGCAGCGTTCATTATGGACTGGAGAGGTGACAGTCTCTGGAGGGGAAGGCCAATTAAAAGAGAGTTACAGTAGTCTAGACGTGATATGACAAGAGAGTGAATAAGAATTTTGGCAGCATCTTGGGTGATAAATGATCGTATTTTGGATATGTTCCTTAGTTGGAAGTGACATGATTTAATAAGTGACTGGATATGAGGAGTGAATGACAGGGGAGAATCTAGGACAACCCCAGGGCACCGGGCCTGGGGAGAGGGGGTGATAGTGGAATTGTTAGCTATGATGGATACTTCCGGGCAGGTCCGGACTGAGAATTAAAATAGGCCCTGGTATTTAAGGTACACAGAGGCCCAATCAGCCCACAAAGAGGCCCAAAAAGGTCCCACCAGCCCACTAAATACTGATTTCCTATGGCACCTTATAGCAGCCCCTCTGGCATTTGCCAGAACCCACAGATTGCCAGTCCGGGCCTGCTTCCGGGATGTTACTGGTGTTAGAAGGCCAAGCGAATGGAGGGACTGGAGGAGAAAGTCTGATTCTGAGCGGGATTTGCGCCAGTGACAATCAAGTGTATGCATTTGATTGCGCTTTTGTATGAGCAGTATGCCAAGGTTGAAGTGGTTTGGGTCTAGCATGTTTAGTTTTTGTATGAGCAAGCTCATTAAGGGCAGTGGTGAGAGTACTATAGTAGACAGAGGTAGCCACATTAGGACGAGATGGCTGAGATATTAGAGTGAAGAGAGTCAAAGGAAGAAGAGAGATGTGACACATCTACAGCTTGCAAGTCACTGTAAGTACGTGTTTGGGGAATAGCAGGGGGTGAGGAGGGAGTTAGTGAGAGTTGAAATGTGAGCATATTGTGATCAGAGAGGGGAAATGGTGAGTTAGTAAAATTGGTGGTTGAACAGAGTGGTAAATATGAGATCCAGAGCATTACCATTGGAGTAAGAGGGGGAGTCTGAGCACAAAGATAAGTCTAGGGAGGAAGTTAGTGAAAGAAGTTTAGAGACAGAAGGGATTCACTAAATCTAATATACATAGATTTAGTGAATCCCGTTTACCTCTGTACCTATATCACTTGTTGGTTCTGCTGTACTATTTCTATACATATAAATTGCCTATAATATTATCAATGCTGTGGTTTTATTGCTAATCCCACTCATATATAGTTTTTTTTTGTGTTTTGTTTTTTAAGTGTGGGTATATGCATACCAGCTTTGCTGAAAACCTACTGGATTTTACATATTTCATATGCTTGTATGTATGCCTTTGTACTTGGCACAACCTTTACACATATTAAAAATGTACCCCACCTGCTGTGACCAACATATATGTTATATACTTTGGACAGAAGCTGATGTACCTTCAAGATACTAAGAAATAAAGGAAGAACAGATGTTTGTATCATCAGTGTATGTATGGCAATATCCACACAATTTAACAAATCTAAGGGTAAAAGGTTGGTTTAGGAATGCAAAAAAGAAAAAAAATAATGGATTAATATAAAACTATTAACCCAAATTGAATACCAACAGTTTTGGGGTTATTTATCAAAGGTCAAATGTTAGAGTTTTTTATACTTTGAACAAACTCACAACTTGAATGGGTTCTTATTTAAGAAAAAACTCAAACACAAAAAGATCCAGCAAGTTTGAGTTGCGAAACCCAAAAACTTGAATTAATCAGTGGAAAAAAAATATCGAATCACTCGATTTGATTGAGTTTTTGGGCAAAAGCCTCAGAAAAAAACTTGAACACCACGTAGGCTATTAACATCTTCAAATGGTTCAAAGGACCTCTGCTATTGATTCCTACATGACCTTGACAGGTTTTAGATGGTGTATTTTCAGATTCAAGCTAATCCCAGGGTCGGGGTATAATAAATCTCGAAAAATTAAATTTTTTTTGAACCTGAAAATGTAAATGTAATGTAAATAAACTTAATAACCCCTTAATATTATATAAGTGACTTATTAAAGTATCTTACCAAACTGGTATATATGTATATATATGTATATATACAAACAAGGGAAAGTTGTGCTCACCACTATTTTTTAAAACCATTAGGTGGGGGTGCAATGAGGGTGTGACCACAAAATACATATAGTCAACTACAAGAGGTCCTCTGCACTCGACCCATTATCAATATATTTAAGACAGCGACATTTTGTGCATACTGCTACTAAAAAATGCCTTACCCTTTAAACAAAACAGGGATTGTTTGTCCATATATTGCAATATATTTAAGCTGGCCAACTACGTCAAAGTCATCCCATATCTGGCCAGTCCTATGCTCAATTTTCATCTGATTCATTAAGAATTCTATTGCTTCATTATACATTTTACAAAGGGACTAGGTTTTACCTGCAACTTACTTTCTGCTTTCAAAGTAAACCCCCATACTTGGCTGCCCTTTTATTAGACACCAGTGGGATCACCTGACTATAGCTGGGAAGGGTGGGAGCTACAACATGGAGCTGGTCACTGCTCCTGTATAACTATAACAAACAAGGGAAAGTTGTGCTCACCACTTATTTTTTAAAACCATTAGGCGGGGGTGCAATGAGGGTGTATGTATATATATATATATATATATATATATATATATATATATATATATATATATATATATATATATATATAAATAAAATATATGTAAATATTACCCATTTGCATTTCCTTTTTCTCTGTAATAATAAAACAGTAGCTTGTACTTGATCCTAACTAAGATATAATTAATCATTATTGGAAGCAAATCCAGCCTATTGGGTTTATTTAATGTTTAAATGAATTTCTAGTAGACTTAAGGCACGAAGACCCAATTTTCGGAAAGATCCGTTATCCGGAAAACCCCAGGTCCCGAGCATTCTGGATAACAAGTCCCATAACTGTACTTTAATTAAACCATTTGTTCCTTACTTGTTATATTCTTTCTATTACTCACCTCAACATCTATAAAGCTCACTTTTTATTAATAGAACTAGAACACGACAGAACTAAAGACAAGCACAAAATTGTTCATCGCCTACTGCAAATACATTACAAGAATTAATTGTATTTGTACGACAGCATATTAATTACAACTTCTGTTTACATAATAATACTAGTTCAGTTGCCAAGTAGACCTCCTCATTTCAATGTAGAAACTCATAACACCTCCAGAGTCTCAGAAAATAAAGATGCATATTCATGGCAGCTTAAAAACAATATTTAAGTTCTTCTCAACGTATGTTATTTTGTGCTGGTTTGAAGGTGTTTTGAAAAACAACAGACGTCCTCTATGCAAATTCAGATCATTCTAAAAATAGTGTTGACTCATTTTTATTTTAATCTAATTATGCTATATGTATCTACAACTTGCTCGAAGAAAAGACAAATATTTTTTGGAACTCTGCCTCGCTCGTGGATTGCTTTCACTATCAGGGATAGATCCGCTTGTTTGGGCAAGGTATATTGCCACCTTCAGACTTACCGCATGCTTTACACAATTCACTCAAATAATTGAAACAATCAGTTATAGTCTTTCAGTACTTAAGAAAAGAACACTGCAGTCAAGTGTGAAAGGTTTAATATACAAAAATAGCACTGTACTAATATATGTAAATTAATTAGTACAATATATTGCTTGCAGCATTTTTACATTAAAGGAAAACTATACCCCCAAAATGAACACTTAAACAACAGATAATTTACATCATATTAAGTGGCATATTAAAGAATCTTGCCAAACCGGTCTATATATTTAAGTAAATCTTGCCCTTTTACATATCTTGCCTTGAACCACCATTATGTGATGGTCTGTGTGCTGCCTCAGAGATCACCTGACCAGAAATGCTGCAGCTCTAACTGTAACAGGAAGAAGTGTTGAAGCAAAAGACAGAACTCGGTCTGTTAATTGGCTCATGTGACCTAACAAGTATAGTTAGTTTGGTTTGTTTGTGTGCACTGTGAATCGTACGATCCCAGGAGACGGCACTTAATTTTTAAAATGGCAATTTTCTATTTATCATTACCCAATGGCACATACTACTAGAAAAGTATATTATTATTATGAAAATGGTTTATTTACATGAAGCAGGGTTTTACTGTTTTATACAATATATTTTTATAGATACCTACATTGTTTGGTGGGGGTATAGTTTTCCTTTAAATAGATCAATTTAATAGTGCTGCAGTTATTATACAGTACTATGTCGTACCACAGGTTTTGTTAGCGACTACAGAGGTGAACATATATAAACAGGTTGTGCATTGATTTGCTCCACAGTAAAAACTACTAACGTAAATTAGGTGGAACCTCTTTTGTTTTGGCCTTCTACTTGTAATGTCCACTCACCCTGGTGGTCTAGTGGTCGGCAGGGACGCCGATGAGCCTCCAGCAGGGAAAGGGCTGCCGCGTGGTTCTTTTTCCTCTGGTACGGTCTCACCTATGGTGCACGGCCCGCCCTTCCAAGTTTTACACGCCGCCATGATGACGTCATTGCACACTGGCGTGAAATTCAAAGGTTTTTAAAGGGGCTTTGAATGAAAACTCATTGCCCGTCGTTAGGTCTAATTTGTTTAGTTCCTGGGTGTTTTTTCCTCATGAATTCTGCTTGTTTATACTGGTATTGACCCTTGCCTGCCTGCCTGACTATTTGGAACTTTGCAATCCTGACCCTAGCCTGCCTGAATATTCCAAACTCTCCAAAACTGATCCTTGTCTGCCTGCCTGATTATTCTGAATTCTCCAATCCTGATCCTAGCCTGTCCGACTATCCAGTGAACTCTGCCTGTAGCGTCCCGGGCTGTCTGACCACGCTATTGCTTTTGGTTCCTCCTGAGAAGTTGCCTTCCGTCCAAAATCCTTGGTAAACAATCGTGCCCCTTTGCTCTTCCAGAACTCTTGCTAGGCTCCTCTCTTATTAAGAACTGATGGCATCCGATTTGCGGAGGGCTCCTCCCTAAGTGAAAGGCGGCTGCTACAGGTGGAAGCGGAACCGAGACCAGGGAGCCTAGCACTTGTTCTGGATTTAGGGTGCCGATGGTGACACTACTAAGCATGGCGACTAACTCTGCTAGTACTACTTATAGGCTACAAACCTTTTGTCCTCTCAAAAATATTAACACATATACAATAGTGATGAGTGAATCTGTTTTGCTTTACTGAACAATTTGCAAAACTAAAAATGTGCGACTTTTTTGCCTTTCAACTTTTTTGTAGCATTGGCGTCTTTGCTCTGCTTTTGGACTACCAATAAAACATTTTTCCCTTAATTTTAAGTCTGGTTGACTGTGTTGAATGAAACTGCTGTGTGTCAGAATTCACAAACTGGAGTTGAAATTCGCCAAATTGAATTGGAGTCAATGGGAAAGCAAAATCACACACATTTTTCACTATACTGCTACACATGTGCCCTACGTTGTTAAAGGACCTCCTATCCATTATGCTACAACTGCTATTTCAATGTAAAAAAAAAGCTCCCATGTTGCCAATATCTTAAAAGCATGTCTGTGATTTTTTACCTCTGGCAGACTGGTAACAGTATCTGCTACTACTTAGGGGCAGATTTATGAAAATAGGAGTTTAGAGCTTAATAAATATAAACTCACGCATGTTCTATTCATTCCTATGGAATTTTTAGCATTGTATTTATGAATGGCTGAAATACTCACCATTTGATAAATGTGGTTCTAATAATCCCATAAGAATTAATAGAACATGCTTACATTTTGATACATCTGCCCCTAAGTAACTATGTTGCTGTTTAACCAAAAAGTACATCTATATATTATATATTAATTACAAACACAGGCAAAACGAATAAATCCGAACACAACAGATAATACATGGGTGCTCAAATCCCAATGGTTTATAAGATGAAAGAAGAGGGGAGAATAATATGACACTCACGTTTTTCTTGTCTACTGCAAGTCATTTTTGTGTACTGTGCACCTTTTTTGTCTCATCTCGTGGGGAATTTTTGGAGCCACTTCGCAAAACTTTTCACTGAAACCATACATAGTGAGAAAATATACAATATCACTTAATTACTTGGCTAGTTTGTTGGAAGGAAAGATTCTTTAATTTTAATCCCATTTAACAGAAAGTGTGGACTGTTTAATAGGAGACTCCGAGGAGACTCTTAAGTGTAACTTGACAAGCTAACACTTAAGAGTGTCCTCAGAGTCTCCTATTAAACAATTTTCCCTTAAGGCATGACTTTAACACCATAGTCTTCAGCTATTATTTAAAAGTAGTAAGCCTATAACTATGTACTTTAAAGCACAAAATGCATAAGGAATAGCAGATATCTGACATACAACACAGGAAATCTGAAATAGAATGCAAAAGGAAGCGCACACATAGAGTAGTATTGTCTCAATTAAGATAAGCAATTAAGCCCCTAGAGCCACAGAGTGTTTGAAAAAGGTGCCTGGAGAGCTATATTGCAGAAGATCCACCAGTGTGATATTCTTCAAGATTCCCCCTTTTGGGTATATACTCACAAGATTTCTTGGATTTTTGATGTATATAGTAATGTTCGTTCTTCACCTTATAAGTTTTCTCCAGTCATCCACCAAGTAGTACAATGAAGATATAAGCAAAATATAGTATAATATTGCTTTAATAAATGTTAAAAATCACCATAAAACAAACGATTTTCTACTCACAAGGATCGCCAGATCATAAAGCGCGTAGTACCCAAAGCAAAATAAAAGTCTAGAGTTCTCTGGGTCCAGGAAGGTTTCTCCTGTTGAGTCTGTGATCGATGAATGAATCAAACTGCTCCAATATCTGTGATCAATGAATAAATCAAACTGCTCCAATATCCAACGCGTTTCGCAGTCTCTCTTGACCGCTTCCTCAGGGAAGGTGTGATGATCACACAAGCCCTTGTTAATCATGTCGGTGCTGCTTCCTCCCTGTTGCAGACTTACCCGTTTATATTTATTGTGACATAATTACCCGCAACTTGATGTTCAAATTTTAACATTAGCAGCAAATACCCAATAAACATATAAACATATTCCAAGAAATTCACAGTGTATTTTGATTATGACAGTTAATCAAATAAGTTTGTCTAGTTTAGACCATAACAATTAAAAATGCTAATTTATGCTAATTAGTTTTTTTTGTCAATAGTGCAGTGGCACGGTATTGGTATAATTTAATTATACCTAATCGTTTTCAGTGGTCAATGTGACCTGTATTCCAATTTTTGGTCAGGTTTCATTCACCACCTTAAAATTTCAGGGTTAAAACCATGGGTGTAATTATGATTAGTACAACTGGTTCAGGCATGCTGGTGTCCAATCACTTTTAATGGACAAAGATATTCACGGTCATCTACTGAAAAACAAATAGAGCTGTAAAATGTGTTGAGATATTTTTGGTGGCTGTAGCTGTGTTTGCAAGGACTGCATCCCACGGGCTTTAGTATTCCTGCCCAGCGTAGAGATGTTGGCACCTATACTGTTACATTTCTTCAGAGTGTCTGCTCCTGTTTTTTTTTTTTTATATGAACGCTCCAAATAACTCTACAGAACCACTGGAGATTTGCAGCAGGAGCTGTAAGTTGAAAGCAGATGGAAGTCACAGGTCAGGCTTTTATGTAATCTGAGTGCTTGGTTTGCCAATTTAAGTAATGGAAAAAAACTAATGCAGAAATCAGGCATTAGTATTTTTTTTGTATTATCCCTGCAGTTTCTGCTGAGAATTCTTTATATTTACTTATTAGATTTATAATTAATATTATTGAGATAGGTGGGGTGTTGAGGAGGGATTTACATTCATGCCACAAGTTCATAGCAGAGCTAGCGGGATGTAAAATGATTTATGGCCAAAATTGTATTTTAAAAGCTTCATTGGTGTCTTAGAGTGAATTAATACCATGTATTGCAATTGCTAACTAAAGCCTCCCGCTTTCTATCCTTCAAGAGGTTCACATGTTAGAAGGGGAGGGGTTCACCTACTATCCTTAAACAGGTTTACATGATAGAAGTTGGGAGGTTCACATGATAGTAGGTGAACCTCTCACCTACTATCATGTGAATCTGCTGAAGGATGGCTGACAAAAGCTAGTAGACAACGTACTGTGCTGGCAATTTATGAAACTCCCTCCTTTATCTTTTGCCTCGTGGAAGAAAATCTCATTTCACCTCTAACATCATATATAAACTTGCTTTAATGTAGGACCAAGCAGTTGCGATTCTGAAAACTTCAAGGAAGATGATTGATTTTTAGAGGTGGTATCCCATGACAAGCTACGTAGCCAAAGGGCCTTCCTAGCAGAAACTGATTCCATCATAGATCAAGCCGATAACTTCCCAATATCTAGGGCAGCCTCTTGTGTAAGCAAAAGCTCAAGAAATTCATTAGAACCAAGCGGCTCAGAGTAAATAGACTTTAGACAACAAATCTAGCTGTTGCATTAGCAAAACTTGAAGAGTTTATTTTTTTCCTTATGGGATAGTTAATGAACCTGCACCTCTACCGGAAGAGTGGTGTTGCGTGATAAACACACAATAACTGGATCTATATTGGGCAGTTTATTGTAGCCTACGGACAACTCTTTCTCGTAAGTGGTGCAGCGCCTAGTGAAGCGCATTGGGACTGCTGGGAGTGGGGATGCAAACTTACCTGCTTTCCCTCTGGCCACGTCATCCACCTGGCACTGACATGTGCAACCACTACGAAACGCATTTTAGGACATCATCAGTAGGGATGTAGCGAACGGCGGAACCCCCTAGACTTCAATGGGAAGGCGAATTTTAAAAGCTAGAAAAGACATTTCTGGCCAGAAAAATTATTTTAAAGTTGTTTAAAGGGTGCAAAAGACCTGGACAGTGTCATGCCAGAGGGGGATCAAGGGCAAAAATGTATCTGAAAAATACATTGTTGACACAGCGCTGCGTTTCGTGCTGTAAAAGGCAGAAATCACACTACGTCACTCAGGTGATGTTTCTGGACACGGAATGCGAAAAAGCTCACACAGCTAGGTGGCACTTGGTTAAAGACTGGGCAAACAATGCCTGCAAGGGCAACGTATACAGTAGTGGATACGGAATATATTATTGCTGCTGTAAAAACATCACTCAGGTGATGTTTACCGACACGGTATTATTATTGTTATTTAGACAGAATGTGAAAAAGCTCACACAGCTAGGTGGCACTTGCATACCTCCCAACTGTCCCTCTTTTGACCACTCAACCCCCTGTCCCTCTTTTGTACTGGAAAGTCCCTCTTTTCTCTGCACTGAACAGCCAGAAAAAATCCAGTTTCTAACTTAATTGGCTTTTGGCAGAGAGCTCAGAACAGCTAACAGGTGCAAATAAGATACTTTGTAACAATTTTGACTCTGGTTGGTGCTGGTAGTGGTGAACTACTAGGAGGAGCAGCAGCACACCAGTCCCTCTTTTCTCTGCACTGAACAGCCAGAAAAAAAACAGTTTCTAACTTAATTAGCTATTGGCAGAGAGCTCAGAACAGCTAACAGGTGCAAATAAGATACTTTGTAACAATTTTGACTCTGGTTGGTGCTGGTAGTGGTAAACTACTAGGAGGAGCAGCACACCAGTCCCACTCCCCAACACAGCTAGACTAATAGCACTGGGCTCTTATAGTAGCAAAGTAAAAAAACAAAAAAGAAAATAAAAGCAGTCCTTACAAGGACTATTGGGTTATTACAGCAGTCAGCAGATGAGATCAGAAGCAGTGCCCACCGCAGCTACATACAGAGCATTGCAGTAGAAGGTAGATTACTAGTCAGCAAAGCTAACTAACCTAAACTCACTGTCCCTCAAATCCCTGCAGAGTTCTGTCCCTACAATACAGAGCAGTATCAAGTAGATTACTAGCCAGCAAAGTTACTATCAACTGTCCCTCAAATCACTAAACAGCTCTCTCCCTACACTAGCTCTTGCAAGCACACACAGGCAGAATGAAAAAACGCTGCAGGGCTTCAGTTTATATATGGAAGGGGAGTGGTCCAGGGGGTGTGGGGGTGGTCCAGGAGGGAGAGCTTCCTGATTGGCTGCCATGTATCTGCTGGTCTGGGGTGAGAAGTCAAAAATAAGCGCCAGCTAAGGCGAACCCAAATTGGTGAACGTCGCGCGACGTTCACGAACATTCGGCGGACGTTTGCGCGAACTAGTTTGCGGGCGAACAGTCCGCGACATCCCTAATCATCAGGAGAACACACATTCCTGCATGCACTAAAGAAATAAGCAGACTCTTCTCTTGTTCTACTCATTTATCTGGAGAAACTGCAGTCACACCTTTGTGCCCTCCCTCCTCGGTCCTCCAACCTTCCTCCTCAACCCTCATTACAAAAGCCCTATGTCCTCAGCCCTCCTTACTCAGCTCTCAGACCTCCCTCCTCAGCTATCAGCCTGGCTTACGAGCTGTGGTCTGAGCACTGAGAGCTGAGGAGGGAGGGCTGAGGAATGAGCCACATAGGGGATATTGCAACGCCAAATGTGGGCAGCATGTAGGTAGGACTGCAGTTTTTTCGGATAAGTGAGTAGAACAAGTGACGAGTCTGCATACTTCTTCTTTACCAGAGCACATGCAAGAGCAGGTGTTCTCCTGATGCTGTCCTAAAATGCATTCCGTAAACCCCGTCCCCTGTCCTGGCACACATAGAGCAGCGTCACTTCCTCCCTTCAGGCAACGAGGGCCATCTTAGATCAGCAGCGCTCCAACCGTCAGCAACACCTGTAAAGGCCTGCTTCTTCTGAATCTATTTTTTTTAAAACACAAGTTGGGCCTTTATAAATGTTGTTGTACACGTTATCTCATACTGTTCATACATTAATATATTTAACTTTGTTGACAGCGAAATTTTTGATCCTTGCCTTAATATTATATGGAAAAAGTATGGTTCTCACATGCCTATTGCCCATTGCTCTTGCATCGGTTTTGGTTTTGTCTTAAGTGGTTATAACTTGTTTTTGGTATATAAAAATGTGTTTACAAGTGGGCAAGGATCACTGGATAAAACTTTCTAATAAAGTTGTGACCGACCTCCATCCACAAGTCAGTCTTTGAAATAGGTGACTTACAGTCTGCTTACTAATTAACAGACAGGAACACTGCTTTTAGGGCAATGACAGATGGATACATTATGTTGATGTTTAGTCTCGGGAACTCTGGGCTGTAAAATGTTCCTTGTTCCAGTGGCTAACATGGGATAATTTCGCTATAGTCTGCTTAGTGGCTACTTTCTCGCAAGGAAACTTCAGGCAATTTTGTGCCACGTATATTTCCTCAGCATCGATTCACGTTGGCCTCTGGAGAGGAAACCAGGGAAGTCTTGTCACCTGCTATACCCAAGATTTATTGTGGGTGTCAAAATGATCCTTCTGTCATTGCCCATTGTCCAAAACTCAGCTTAAGATACACTGATCCATTTGTCTTTAATCTCTGATGAAGTGAGTATGGCTTTCAAAAGAGTTTTAACATTGTCAGACTTTCTAATGTTCGACAGCGCCGAAGAAGCCTCGCAGCAGGCTACTTTAAAACAGATTCCTTATTGGCTTCAATCTATTTCATGAGTATCCTTCTCTGGCCATTATATTTTAACACTTTCTCCAAACCCACTGTTTTTAGAATACCATATACGTAGCTACAAATAGTGTTACATTTGGGTGGCTTGCTGTAATATATTCTTAATTTGAAATGAAGAATTGTAGGAATTGCTACATTAGTGCAAACTTTAACACAGATTGCATATTTAGCACATAGATTGCTTACTAAAGGGACTGACTGAAGGCTGTTTTGTGACAAGGTGGTGGTGCAATGTGACCTTTTATCCAGAATGCTTGTTTCTGAAATAAGCTAACACTTTATAAGTCTCCCTAAGTAACCGAGAGGCCAGTAAATCAGTCATGATGATTTATTCTGCAAATGGGATATGCAAGTATTATGAACTGCATAAATGACAGTGTGATGTACTTCAGCCCATGAGACTGGGTTGTTATATGATTTGTAATAGGAAAATAAATCCTCATTTCCCAGAGGTACACAGAAGCTAATGGCTATATTCTGCCTTGGGAAAAACATTTACGGTGAAAACGAAACGGCTATTTTCCAACAAATAACGATGTACTGTATAAATGGGTATGGGAACACTCTGCTCAATGAAAATATTTATTTTGTGTACTGGCATGCCATTTATTGGTGTCAGCAATATAAGCAAAGCCATGCAACTGAAATGTGGAATACTGAGCTAATATTATTGTGAGAAAACCTGGTGGTCTAGGGGACTGGTGGGGACGCTTGCCACATCTTCCCTTGTCGTGCGTCGATTATTCTTTGACACTGCGATTGATGCTTCCATTTTTTTTGGCTCAACATAGGCTCAACATAGGTCTATTCGCATAGTTCCTGGGTGCGCTTATTCTGTTCTGTCCTTGACTGTTCCTGACTAATTCTAATTTGCTGCCTGTACTGACCTTTGCAAGTTTACTGGCCACTCTGCGGATTCTGATTTTGTACTGTGTATTGTTGGTTCTGACCCCGGCCTGTGACACCGACTACACAATGCCTACCATTCTTGTACTATATCGCCCAATCGGTTCCTACCCAGCCTGACCATCGACTACACTTCACATTCTTCTACTATACGGTCGGTTCCCTAGCATACCCAGAACTCTCTCCTTGGTCCTCGAGGCCAAAGGCGGCTGCTATATGCAGAAATGTGAGCCGAGACCTAGTCCTTGGGGTTAGTTGGGTTTGGGATACTCTACTTTACAATTGTATTCTATAAAACTGTAGCGTGTTGACCCATGTGTGGTTTTATAAGCTTATACCCCATTTGCTATTTATTTTTGAGATAACAAATCAATATCTAGTATAATTTTAGGATTTCAGGTATTGCCCCTCTAACTGCAGGGAGCTTCTAACTGCAGTTCTTATGCAGAAAAACTCAAACATGATTGATCCTGTGGTATACTTGCTTTAAACCTCCAATGATAGACATGAATGTTTCAAGTATTGCATGCACAGCAAACTTTATGCATATTTATGCTAATAAATATTTCCTATACAGAAGGGGCAAACTATAGCAAGACTTTAGACTTTTGATGGCTCAATGTCCCATCTAATCACTCCATTTATAGAAAGAATGCCTAATTCACTTAGTCACTTGTCTTTGGCAGTGACAACATTTTATGAACTCCCCCACTGAATTACATCTCTAAATTTATTGTCTAGGTCTTTTTTAGAAAAAAACTTTCCTTGCCCAGGGAGTTTTCTAAAGAATCATGCCATTTTATCCAAGCCTCCCTTGTAAAGAATTAACCTTGTGAATAAGTGATTGGGCAGATTTGGGCTGACTTTAACACAATGTTCGAGGGCCGTGGGTGGATTCAGGCTGAACTTTAACTTGCGCCCACCATACCAGCGACCTTATAGTGCCCCGCCTCCTCCTCTAGTCACAGTTTTTTATACACTAGTGCCTGCATGCACCGCCCCTCTGTGACATCAGAGTGGGGTGGGTCAGGTGCAGGTCCATAAATAGGGAAGAGCACTGGGTTAGGGTCGGGTGCGGGTTGACAAAATGTGCACATCACTATTGTGAATGTACATTAGTATAAATTTTACTAAATTGGGTTTTTTCACGTTTACCTCAGATAAGGTGGTGGTTCCCTAGGCTGCAATTTTTTTCAAAAAAGTAGCAATGGCCTGAGAAATAACTAAACCAGTGAATTAGGCTTTCCTTGTCCTTTAAACAGATCTTTGTCGTCCGTATTTAAGTGATGCATTTCCTCCATCTATAAAGCTAGTCAATGTGAGTCGAATTTGACACGGTTATTCTTCTAACTTTCCATTTTTAAACTTTCACATGCTGCTTTTCTATGCTTTATCATTGTTCAAAAAAATGCCTTCCTTGTAGTTTTGCAGCCTTGAGTAGATAGTTTTACTGTTTGGATAAAGGGTACAGTAGCTATGGATTTGATGCATGCACACTCTGAGAATCAATCAGTTTTATCTCTTTGCTGTTTGCCTAGACATCGGCTAGACCATTTACTTCTAGGAAGCAAGCAAAAATGTCTGTCAAATGTAAAGCAAGTCCAGTTATGATTGTTCTACACTAAAGTCTTTCGAGAACAATAAAACTTCCTGGCAGGTCTTATAAATGAATTCGAATATTGAATAACTGGGAAATGTTACTAGGCCTGAGTCATGGAACACAGATGGCCATTTTAAATTCTCCTCAGGCAGGAAGATCACTGTTGTTTCTTAGGTCTGCAATAACAAATATCTCAGATCCTGACTTCATTCATCAACGTTTTCCAAATGTGCATTGCTGTTGTGTAAAAGAGTTTGACTATAGATCGGGGTTTCCAGACTGAATTTGGTAAAGGTCACATCCTCCTTATCTACAAACAACAATTTCAGTGTCATTTATTGAATTTTTTTATGTTTCTGTATTATGCAAATAGGGGTAAACAAAATAATGGAAACACTTCAGTGCAAAATGTCCTTCATATATTGTAATTAAAAATGCCCATTTTTGTACAGGTATGGCACCTGTTATCCAGAATGCTCGGTCCTGGGGTGATCTTTGCATATTTTGGATCTCCGTACCTGAAGTCCCACGTTAATAAAAAGTAATTTAAACGTTATATAAACCCAGTAGGCTTGTTTTGCCTCCACTATGGATTAATTATATCTTAGTTGGGATAAAGTGCAAGGTACTGTTTTATTATTACAGAGAAATAGGAAGTAATTAAAAAATATTATGAATTATTTGATGGAGTCTATGGGAGATAGCCTTCTTGTAATCTGGAGCTTTCTGGATTATGGATCTCATGCCTGTATATGAAATACTTACTCTAGATATGTTTTTTGTTGCACGTGCATACATTGTCACACACTTAGATATATGATTTTGTAGCAAAATAGTGAAAATATGATTTTATAAGAATATCAGCCCCATCCAGTGGCTCCAAAGCAACACTGTTTTAGGGCCTCCATAAACGTTGGCAGTCATAGATACAACCCTACAGGGTTCAAACATTTATAGGGGAATGTATTATTGAAGGCTAACGAAAAAAACGTTGAGATTGCTAATTAGTTTGCGATAGTGTACAGTGTATGTAATAAAACTTCTCAATGAAAAAGATGTTATGTTTTGTATCTCATTTAAGAAAAAAACTTGAGTGGAAAAAAACCAAATTCTTCAAGTTCGAGCTGCGAAACATGAAAACGCAAATTAATTGAGTTTTCGATGGGAAAACAATCCAATCAATCGAGTTTTCGTCAGGAAAAAACTCTAATCGCTCAAATTATTTGAGTTTTCAGGGCAAAACCCTCCAAAAAAACTCAAATATCATGAAGGATATTAACATTTTTCTGGCTTTAGACGGTGCATTTTCTGATTCAAGCTATTTCCAGGGCCAGGGTATACTAAATCTCAAAATATTTTAGTTTCTTTTTAACTCAAACTCGAATATTCGTACAAAACACAACTCGAACCTTAATAAATAACCCCCCAGTAAAGTTGGATCCGATAAAGTTGGATGATTTAGTATGTTCACGAATCTACATCTGAAAGTCAGTGTATTTCAATGGGGAAAAAAAGTCAGACACCATCCGATTTTTTTTGTTGTCTGATGATGCGTTCCCATCCGACAGTTGTGTTGCGTTTTCCATATAGTTTAAACATCAGGTTTTGTAGCAGTCCTATTATATGTTGACCCATGCAACTACATCCGACTTGTAGGTTGCATTTTGTCGACCCACCACCATCCTTTTATTCCAAACTATGTTTTTAAAGATATAATATTTATAAATGATACTTTATGGATAATACAGTAGAAGTTGTTGAATCTGATGAGTGGTCTATTATATCAGGGAGATACTCTGACCTGTGCCTGTAGCACAGGTCAGAACTAATGATTACTGCTGATACAGGTCAAAACTACTATAGATATGCAAGTAATACAATTCAATACAGTTTACAAGAAAACAACCTTTGTCTTAAGGAGCTTCAGGGCTGGAAATAGGGGTAGGCAGAAGAGGCTCCTGCTTAGGGCGCAAAGCTGTGTGGGCGCTGGGCAGGTACCTGTTCAAAGCCTCCCGGCATAAGAGCATTACCTGAAATAAAGGTCTCCCGACCTGGGCATTGGTTTCAATCATAGGGCTTGGTCCTCCCCCACCATTAGCTTTCAAAGGCTTTAGCATTTGATATTATGACCAGAGGTAAATAGTTAGGGACCACCATATGGGTTTTACCTTGACGTGGTATGGTGGCTTATCAATCATATGATCATAATTGTGTAACTAAAAATACCATGTCTTTGTTAACACATGCATCTGCATAGATTACTTATATGACAGGGGACCAGGGAATGTGCATTGATCAATTTCTCTTCTTTTTCTCTATGTCTGTAGTTAATTTGGCCAGATCAGTAGCACTTCCATTGTATTGTAGTACATTTTCCTTTTTGTATTAAGTTTACTAAAAATATTTTACAAGTCAAATAAACAATATGAATGTTTTGCCACCAGTATGGATTTATGCATCTTACTTGAGATCAAATACAATGTTTTATTATTACAGGGACAAAAGAAATATATATATATATTTTAAAATTAGACTTATATTCTTGATAAGGACTAATTGGGAGATGGCTTTCCCATAATTTAGATCGTTCTGAATAACTGGCTTCCCAATTCAAAATTATATACCTGTACTTTACCTTATATACCCTAAACACCAGATCACCTTGAACCTTTACTGAACAAAATGGAACACGGAGAACATTCTCTTTCTCTGCCTGACAAATGTGATGGAGGGCATGATATCACTTCTCTTTCTGGGCAGGTGACCTCTCTTCTTGAAGAAGTGACACAGAGTGATACATTTCGCAATGCAGGAGTATTTTTCAAAAAGACATGTCTCCTTTGCAGTTGTTTTCAGAAGACATCTTTTTTTATTATATTTTACCAGTTTGATTTTTTACAAGGCCTTTATGGAATGTGATTAACTGCATCCTATGGATGCCACCATGTTATTTGACCACAGCACAACAAGCTATATGATTAGCTACGCATATCTCATCTCCAAAACAAACCACACTTGCAGGGCATATCATTCCTAAAAAAGATTTATTGTATAGTCTAGCATTTTTGCAGGATCACCAGCCTTTTTCAAACAAATGTGGACCATAGATTTATGTTTGTGTCCTTCTGATAACAAGCACTTGAATACATGTAGAAGTATTATCAACAGTTATCTTCCCACATTGCTATATTAGTATAATATTTTATTGTGAATTATACATGAGCATGTGACCAGAGCATATTGAATTTGTATGTCTGAGAACCTTTGTAGTGCTTCTTTCCATTAAAAGTCAATTTTTTCATGTCTCATTAATTCTTTTGCTTATGTCATGGCATTCATGCTAATCCTTTTCACACTTGCTCGCAGCACTGTATCCTTGTTCTGACGGCATAGGACAAAGCCATTTTCTTTGTATTAAAATGTCCTCATGATTTATAGTGTTGACAGAGTGCCTTATAAATCGTATAATGGAATAGCCTTGTTAATGAAAGAAAAACATGGCTTCTATTATCTAATCTATTATATGAATATGTTGATGCTCATAGGATTGCAAAGCTTTACAGATTTTATCCAAACTATACGACAAGTTATAAATAATCCTTTTGTTCATCGGCTCATTATTCCATTATTTGTTTCCACAATTCAGTACTGCATGTATGGCCAAAATAAAAAGAATAGAACACATTATTAAAGGTTTTGTTGATATCATAGAGTTAAGAATGGGGTGTTGACTGGGGGAGAGTTGCTGCCATAATTTCTGAATCAAGGGTGACCGTCCGTAAAAATTGTAATACAGGTATGGGATCCTAGAAACCCATTATCCTGAATGCTCTGAATTACGGGATGTTCCATAGAGCTCCTGATGTAAGAGTGGTGTAAACTCACCATCGATATCCTTAGTGATTATGTGAGGGGTCAAGACTGAATTTTATAGGTGGTAGCCGGACATAGCACTCCAAACCCTCTAGTACACCATTCCACAGAAAATAATCTTAAAAATGCCAGTATATAAGATTCAGTGCTGCCGCAGTTATCTACTTGTAATGCAAGAGCCATGAATATCCTGTAAATTTTTTTTATATATATATATATATATATATATATATATATATATACTTCGAAAAGACCAGCAACACCAGGATTTGGCCATGAGGAAGGTCCCTGCGTGGACCAAAACGTCACGTCGGCTATTCATGCAATAATTGAATACACTTTGTTTTGATACACAAAAATCCTGGTGTTGCTGGTCTTTTTGAAGTATTTGGATTTTTTACTGTGCACCCAGGGAACACGACGTCAGCAGGGTGCTGCCCTAGTGAAGATATATATATATATATATATATATATATATATATATATATATATATATATATATATATATATATATATATATATATATATACTTAGTGATGTCATCGGTTATAATCGGCGCTTAATGATGTCATTTCGGACTCACTGAAACTTGTATATTATAACAAATAAAGTACCGCCTGGTGACCTGTATAAAATATGGTCGTGAAACTCCTCAGTAACTTATAATACTGTATATTTATATGGGTGTTTCTGTTACAAACAGGTGTTACCCTAACTTCATTCTATTTACACACGAAAATCTCATGGTTTGGGAGCATATGCCTTATTTATTAGTGTGCTTAGTCAAATGATTTAAATGTAAAAAATGGGCTCAAAAATATCTTTATCTAGCTATACTTTTAGACTCTATCTGAAAGACAGTATTGCAACTTGCCTAACCTTCCTTGCCTTCATACTTGCAAGTTGTTCCCTCTCCCTTGTCAGGCCGATTTATCTGCTCAGGGTCACAAAATGCTATTCATTTGTACTGTCGGTAAAATAGTGAACTCCTGAAGGTAAAGTCCATTTAGAAGCTCTAAATAGTAATTATGTGGTTATTTTTTAATGGCTTTAGAAGGGTGAGTCATCTTTGAGATAAACTAAAGAGACTTTTTTCCCAGGTAGAGGGAAACATTTTAAATTTGATTTACAAAAGGACACATCACTTACGTTTGGGCAAAATTAATTCTGAACTTAAACTGTCAGTGAAATCGCAAGTAATATTGTTTGCCTTCCTTTTGTTGCTTTAGCCCATGGTACCTCTATAGGAATGGGGTTATTGGAGGTTTCCTTTTATCTGAGAATAAATCAATTTAAAGTAACACCATTACAACTATTACATACAATTGCTCCTAGCCTGTGCAGATAGTTTAAAAATATATAAATCTTTTAAGGACCAGTAACATCATAAAAATAAAGCCCTGCAGGTAAGAAAAAAGTAAAAACATTGTTCTTTACATTTAGGGGCAGATAAATCAAAATGTAAGTTTACATTTTAATAAATAATTCTATTTTATTCTATTTTTTGAAGCGTATTTCTCAAATGGTGAGTTCTAACGTTCACCCATTGATAAATGTGCTTCTAAAAATCCTATAGAAATGAATAGAACTTGGGTGGATTTTAACTTATTAAAATATAAGCTCACATTTTCATAAATCTGCCCCTAATTGTTTGTATTTCTTGAGCCAACACTGATAAATGAAATCTTCGTTCTTGGCAACAAATGTTATATTTTATATAAGAAATGTTTTCATTCTGTGGAGAGCTGTGAATGCCATTTGACCCTTGTTATCATTCTATTGATGTTTTTGCCCTATACACCTTAACTGCCCCCATGACTACATGGCAACTTATTTATATATAGGGGAGATTCTGAATTAAACACACTTTTGTGCCAGTGCATTATATTTAAATGCATAAATAACTTTTTGGTGTTACTGGTCCTTCACGCTCACCATAGATCTGCATCATCCAGAGTATTTTTACTCTATAAAATGTCAGTAATTTAATTTTATCTTATGTACAGACTCTGATCAATGCTCTGCTCCCCTAGGCCAACACAAAAATACCTGTGGTCATGGGAGTATGTTTTGTTTTTTAAAGGGCTCCTTTGCCTTTAAATTTCTTGATATTCACATTACAGTGAATAGGATGGGGTGCAGATGTAAGTGGTGGGGATTTGGTGGGTACAGCAGGGTTATAGTGGGCCAGGGGGATGACTTTGAATTGAACGATTCAAACTAAAAATCGCTCGGATATTCGACCATTCGATAGTCGGAGTACTGTCTCTTTAAAAAAAACTTCGACCCCCTACTTCGCCACCTAAAACCTACCGAGGTGCAATGTTAGCCTATGGGTCCCCCCCCGTGAAAAAGCTAAACATCAGATGCTAGGTATATCTGCTCCAATATACTGTAGAATTGGGAGAAAATCTAAATTCAGTTATCATTAGTACCTGGAATCTGCTTGGACTGGATCAGGGTATATAATAACAGTATATAACAGATAAAATATGATTAAAGCAACAGCTTTTCATTAGCCTGTACTTAATATGTTTTGTGATCCATTAGCCTGTTTTTAATAAGTTTTGGGATCAAGGTATTTAGAGACTCATCCACCATTGAAAAAAGTTGTACTTTTTTTTTTTTTTTTTTAAAAATATTTTATGGTTTGCAAAATAAACATTTGCATTGTACATTGTGAAATTTTTAGACTTCGAGATTTATTATTCCCCAAAGCTGCAAAAAGCCTGAATCCAAAAATACTTTAGCTGAAACCTATTTAGGTCATTTAGAAGTCAATGACAGAGGCCCCTTGAACCATTCAAGGTGTTTTTAGCATTCATGATTTTCATTTTTCTTTTCGCTGGTTTGTGCTTGGAAATGAGATCAATTCGAGCTTTTTTCCGCTGATAAGTCGATCAATTTGAGCATTTCGAGTTTTACCCCCGATTTCGTTGATATAGTATTTTACATTCAGGGTTTTCCATAAATAAGCAAATATTCAAGATGTGAGTTTATTCGATGTAGAAAAAAACCTCACAAACTCGACCTTTGATAAAGAACCCCCTCAATGCTAGAATGTTTTCTGTTTATTGTAACAAAGTTTGTACCAGGTCTTTTGAAACAGATGACCAGTAAATGCTTCACGCTGATTAGTGGCATTACGTGTTAAGCAAATATCTAGTGTGCTGTTAGTTAATAGACCTGGTGGTTCATACTTTTATTTCATTAACCCAAAAATGTTTGAAAAAGCATTAAATTTACCTGCTGAGGCAAGGACATTTATTACGCACAGTACATATACACAACTGACAGCAATTGAAAATAATATCAAGGAGTCTTTATTGATGTGACATGAAAGATATGCTGAAAGGAGCATAATGGGATTCCCTACAGTATATGACATTCTTAGGGGTTATGGTGATTGCAATTTAATTCTGAAAGGAGAACAACTAAAACTCTAAGTCCTCTCTAGATGCCCCCCTTCCCAAACCACAGCCGTGGAGACCCCAAAAACTGTCTAGTTTGTTGTACCAGGTTATAAAAAGCAGAATAGTGCAGCAGGGAGGGGAGTTGCAATAGGAGAATGTTCCCTTGAAGCTGACAGGGACTTGTGCATGCTCCATGTTAATAATCGCAGAGAAGAGGACCTGTTCTCACCCACTGCTCTACTGTGCAAGTACAACAAACAGGGCAGCTTTGGGGGTCGCCAGTGATATTGTTCAGGAGGAGGGATGGAGGTCTCTGGAGGGGGCCAATATTTTAACCAAGCTGTTGTTTTCCTCTAAAGGAGACATTTTGTGTAAGTAATACGAATGTACCAGTGCGTTATACTCATTTAGATATAGAAGAATTGTGCTAGAAGTAGCGTTTCTGGTTGATTTATTAAATATTTCTGTAAAAACCTTAATAATCCCTCCCTTCTCTTCCACTTCCTGCTCCCTGAATTCCCAGGCTGTTCAGGGGAGCTGGCGGCTCTCAACTCACTGCACTGTAGGACAGGAACCAATCAGCAGCTAGCAGGACTTGATAGGGAACTGAAGCCTGTCTTTGCTTGTGTGACTGCAGGGCTGTGATTGGCTGTCTCCCTCCTACTGTGCTTCTGGCACAGTAAAGGGGCTATATTTAAAGATAATATTAGTTTTTAGCACCATGTAAAAGCAATGTCATATATTACGTATAATTGCCTACAAAATTAGGGTTTTTTTCATTTATCCTATATGTCTCCTTTAAGCTTTCCCATTAAATAACTATCACATAACACAAGTCACAGCCTAATAGCAGACAATGCAAATAGATTTCTATTCCTCAGACCATTGAAATGCTGTTGCAGCTGGTCAGTTTTAGTCTTAAAAAAACAGACAAACGTTTCCGGACAAACCCCCTTATGTAATAAAGGTCACTAAGTTTGCTCAGGAGCAGTAACCCATAGCCACCAATAAGATGTTTGCTTTTAAACAGATGAAACCTGCTGATTGGTTGCTATGGTTTACTGCTACTGGGCAAACTTAGTGACTTCTATTACATAACCACAGAGTCTAAACCTGGGACTACCCCTGGTGATAGGGACAGTTGGCCTTTGATTTACCAATGCAAAACCAGCAAACACTGTTTCGAATGGAGTGACTATAAGACTAGCAAATAACACACCAAATAAAAAAACAAAGCTTTCTCTGATCTCTTGTGACAAACGGGCAGATGCTGTAAATTCACTCGCACTTCTGTTCCGATTTAATGGATGTTTGACGGGAGGTGAGAGACATCTTTTATCAGATCACTAAGCAAGATGTACTGAAATGCAAGACATGAACTGACCTTTCCCCACCAATTCCCCAGTGAGATAATTACACTGACTCTCCCCAAACAGTATTATATTAGCACTTATTTAAACAAAACATGACAGAGGGCACATCTGACGTTTATTTTTAGCTTTCTTACCACAGGGCTTTTTTTGACTTATTCCCAGTACATATGTCTAATAACTTCAATCAGTAATCTGCTTTGTAATCAAATTACAGACACCTCCATACAATTGAGCATTATGACATGCCATTCCTGTTTATGTGATCTACTTATTATTATTGTGTGTGTGTTAAAGGGATATCACATAAATGGATTTTTTCCCCAACCACTGCGCACTTTTTGTTGGATAAGAAATCTGGACTGAAATGACCTTTTTGAGAAAAATTAAAAAAAAAAAAAAATGAGGAAAAGCTAATTATTTTCTATGTAAAATATTTTATCCAAGTACAATTGACAAGGTCAAAAAGCAGAAACAAGGACTGAGTTTCAACCAGCTATTCAACGGAAAAAAAAGCTTTTTTTGAAGCGGGTCTGTATCTGTATGATGTCAAAGGGCAGGCAGAGAAGCTTAAAGGTTCACAAGAATTATTTTGTGATTAAGCAAAGTTAATGTATTCAGAATGAATTTCTACTTCACTTTATTGACCTTAATAGTCCAATAATGTAGGTTGGGAGAATAAAATTAATTAGTGGGCTGCGGGTCTTTAGCAGTCACATTTAAGAACTTTTGCGACTATGCATTATGCATTTAATCATTTCATTCCCAATGCTTCTCATAATTCCATTCCCAGTGCTTCATAGGGTGATAGAGTGACCCAATGCACTCTCACCATGATACCCGGGTATTAAATATGCAAAATGTATGTCCTGTAGCCCATCACAATCACAAAATGTATGTGCTGAAGATCCCTAAAAAGTAGGGAGAGTGGTGCACTTCTTCTCTCCCTCCTCCCCTACTTTTTGGAGGTCTCACTGCATTTGGCACTTTTTGATGGCTGATGAGTATATTCAAACGCTATACATTTTGTTTTTTTTTACTTGTTAATACCTATTAGATGTGCTGTGTGATTGTGATACACTGATACATTTTGCATATTTAACAGCCGGTCAGGCCCGGATTTGTGGAAAGGCCACCTAGGCCTGGGCCTAGGGTGGCAGGATTTTAGGGGGGCGGCATGCTGTCCAACCACACCCACATTGGTTCTAAAACACTGGGGATGCACTGGAGATACAAAAATTTTTTACATTTCCCATGCGCCAATCCCCATCTCTCCAGTCCAGATGATGACAATTTGCACGTATAAAGGGGAGGGGACAGGGGTGACGAATGGCAGTGGGCCTAAGGGTACCGACTATGTAAATCCGGCCTTGCAGTCGGTGGCAGACTATTTAAAATAAAGATTTACCTTTTATAAAATGCTGGTGCAGAGTTATAGAGTATTTTTTGTGTGTTAGGAATAATTGGCCAGTACCCATATGCACAGCATTTAGGAAGTGAATAGAGATGTGTATATCAACAAAAAGTCGACCTGCTCTCTACACTAACCCGCCCCTTCCACCCCTAATCCAGCACAAAGCGTATTATAAAGATACCTGTGCCCGTCCTCTTTAATGTCATAGAAGTGATGGGGTCATGCACGATCAAGTCTAGAAAAAACGCACACTGGAGGCGGAGGCCAGCACAGTGAGGTCGTGGGCGGGAAGAGCTCAACCTGAACCTGTCCACGACCAGGCAATTTTTAGCGGAAGTAGATCCAAACCCACGGGTTTTGGGTTGACCCACACATCATTGGAAGTGACTTTTATTGTTATTTATACAGGTACTGTACTCTTTTCTCTTTTTGTGTTTGGTTTGCTATGATATAGACTTTATAGATCCTACATAGTAGGGATGCACCGAATCCACAATTTTGGATTCGGCCTTACCCCCGAATCCTTTGTGAAAGATTCAGCCGAATACTGAATCCGAATCCTAATTTGCGTATGCAAATTAGGGGTGGGAAGGGGAAAACATTTTTTACTTCCTTGTTTTGTGACGAAAAGTCACGCGATTTCCCTCCCCGTCCCTAATTTGCATATGCAAATTAGGATTCGGTTCGGCCAGGCAGAAAGATTCGGCCGAATCCTGATGAAAAGGCCGAATCTTGCCCGATTAAGTGCATCCCTACTACATAGTTACCTCCTCCACCACCATCTTTTTTTAACCAAAAATATGGACCAGTGCAACCTGCTCAATTCATGGTGAAACATGGTCAGCTGAAGGGTTAGTGCATCTTTAAAAGTAAACATACAAACTCCACATGCAAAACTGCTTATTGGCACAGTGCTCAGCATAGAAATCAGTGTAGTCTGCAGTATTTTTATACATATTCTTCAAATTAGCCATGCAACATGAGGAGAACATACATGCACTGTGGTTAATCCATGCCTCTGGGCAGCTCTATCACATTACTACAAAACATTGATTAGTTTTTCAGAGCTGGACTTTCCAATTGTGTCAGTGGAATTGGTAAGAGCCGCAAACCTGGAAATAACTGCTCTATATATTAATAAAGGTTAGTTTAGTAATAACCGAGATTTAATAAAAAAAGGCTGTCATCATTTATTGTCATAATGTCAGCCTTTTCATTTTGATAAACCGTTCACCAAATTGTTCCCCACTTGTGAGCAACATGAGAAGTAACTATTTGCTCTTTGCATTGTTAATAAAAACATGCCACTTTGTTCCTGTTGCTCACACTCCTTAATAAATGAGATATGTTACCTCTGTTACATCTGTTATTTACAAAAGTTAGGTGTAAAAATGTGTGTGCTTAAACTTTATATGTTATAGAAAAGCTCATTTTAAGCATCCATTCAATTGGACTTCATTTCTTCTTCTTTTTGAACTATTTGCCTTCTACTCGACTCTTTTCATCTTTGAAATAGGGGTCACTGACCCATCTAACAAAAAAAAAAAAAGCTCTATAAGGCTACTTATTGTTATTGTGTTATTGCTACTTGTTAATACTTCTCTTTCTATTCATACACTTTTCCGTTCATAGTATAGTCTTTTATTCAAATCAAAGCGTGGTTGCTAGGGTCATTTGGACCCCAGCAACCTAACTGCTAAAATTGCAAACTGGAGAGCTGCTGATAAAAAGCTAAATAGCTCAAAAACCACAAATAATAAAAAATAAAACCCAATTGCAATATCACTCTCTACAACATGCTAAACGTTAATTCAAAGGTAAACAACCCCTTTAACACCTTCCTTGACCTGGTGGTAAATAAAGGACTCCCTACCCTCCCTACCTGTTGCACATCTGTACAGGTAAGTGCTCAATGTTCAGTTGATAATCATGCAGGTCTACACTAATGCACTGCTCCTATTTTTGTGTAGCTTTAAAGGAAAACTATACACCCCAAACAATGTAGGTCTCTATAAAAAAGATATTGCATAAAACAGCTCATATGTAATACCCTGCTTCATGTAAATAAACCATTTTCATAATAATATACTTTTTTATTAGTATGTGCCATTGCGTGATCATTAATAGAAAATTGCCATTTTAAAAAAAAGGGCCGCCCCCTGGGATCATATGATTTACGGTGCACACAAACATACCAAACAAACTATACTTCTTAGGTCACATGAGCCAATTAATAGACAGAGTTCTGTCTTTTGCTTCAACACTTCTTCCTTAGTTAGAGTTGTAGTATTTCTGGTCAGGTGATCTCTGAGACCACAAAATGGAGGTTCAAGGCAAGATATGTAAAAGGACAATATTTACTTAAATACTTATTCCAGTTTGATAAGATTCTTATATATGCCACGTGATATGATATAAACTATCTTTTGCTTAAGTATTCATTTTGGGGGTATAGTTTTGCTTTAATATCTTTTATAACCTGTACATATATAATAAATTACCCTATTTTTACACTGCCCCACTCTTGTGTGTTTAGCAGGATAGCTGGGATTGTTTTTTCAATAGATAACTTTAATTTATTCCTTTTTTCACCACTTCCCAAGCCTTTGTGTCATCTCGTTATAGATTGCATCTCTCCTGCTATCTTGACAGAATTACTACAATGGAGCAACGGTATGAACAAAGCTCCATAAGCCATTCCAAGATAAATGGATTTTGCTCAGATTAGTTTATTAATGCCTACAGTAAACAGATGTTTATCTGCTATTAAATGAAACATTGGCGCCATATAAGAGTATGAAAATGACAAAAATGTTCTGTTACGGTTCTACAGACTATTGTCTGAATCCTTTTCGTTTTTAAAAATTGCTTTTAACTGAAATGAAATACATCATGTTGCCTTTAAGCATGACCTGCCATACAATGTGTTTATCAGTATTTCCAGCGTTCCCAGAATTCGGCTTGATCTGTATGACTACTGGCAGACACAGCCTGCAGCTATTTTGAGTGACGGCAGTCAAATCTGGGATACCATAGGGAAGTCGTTTGTAAAACAGTTGCAAATCACGCTCCACTTTTAGTAGCAAATGGTCTTGCAGTGATCATTTTTCCACCAACCAAAGCCAAGTTAGTTACAAACGAATACAGATCTTGACTAGACTGTAGGTCATTTGATAGGGCTCACATCTCTTTCTATGAAGGGCCAGACTGGGAGTAAGAAGTAGCCCTGGGGAAAAAAAATCAAAGCAGTCCACATATAAATGTACAAAATTGGCAACCAGACCTCCAATTGGTGGTCAGCCCTCCCATAAATGTACAAAAACATTGGTGGTTAGGGCCCCCCATAAAAGTTAAAATAAATTGGTGGCCAGCCCCCCCCCCAGTTAAAAAACCATTGGTGGCCAGCCCCAAAGTTAAAAAAACACATATCCATATCTCTAGTATGAAATGTCTTGTTAAAGCCATTATTCTACTTCTTATTTATCTTCAGAATTGATCATTTTTATACTAATTACAATAGGGCATGGGAATGTAATTCTGTATCTTAGATTTCTAGATTCTTCTTTTAAATGCAGAAAGCTACTACATGTATGGGACCTGTTATCCAGAATGCTTGGGACCTGGGGTTTTCCAGATAACGGATCTTTCCGTAATTTGGGTCTTCATGTCTTAAGTCTACTAGAAATTCATTTAAACATTAAATAAACCCAATAGGCTGGTTTTGCTTCCAATACTGATTAATCATACCTTAGTTGGGATCAAGTACAAGCTACTGTTTTATTATTACAGAGAAAAAGGAAATCATCTTTAAAAATTTGGATTATTTGTATAAAATGGGGTCTATGGGAGACAGCCATTCCATAATTCTGAGCTTTCTGGATATTGGGTTTCCGGATAAGGGATCCTATACCTGTACTTTTTAAACACACTACATAAGACAAGGCCTGCTTTTACAAGTTAACCAAATTAAAAAATGTGACTTTATTTCAACATCTACTGGCAATGTTATATAATAAAGAGGCCCAGATATTTTAAATTCTTTGCTGCAAAGCCAACATGGAGCAATCTCTCTTTTCTAGATGTACACCTGAATAATATTTGACCTCCAAAAAAAAATCAACTGTGATTATTGAAGGGTATCTGAAAATGTATTTTTGGAGTTAAGATTCTGATATTGTCTGAATTATAAGCAGTTTTAAGATGGCCCACACTGCCAGATCCGCTCATTTGGCTACCTTACCAAACTCGCCAACTATTGGATCATACAGTGGGGCCTACAGAGGCCTGCATCAACGCACAAATGCAACACTCTCTATAAGGCAATTTGTATTCTGTAGTTTATATAATAAAAAAAGAGAAAATATTTACAATTTCAGAAATCTGAAATCACTTTGTTTTGTTCCTAAAATGTAAAAAAAAATGCAGTATCCTAGAGTGAACTGGTCTCTTGTCCTGGCACCAAATCAACTTCAGCAGTCATTCTTGAGGTATATATGTAATCTACGTTGGGTATATATCTGTAGAAATAAGTCATATCAACTGGACTTTCTGTGTTTTTTCTTGAAGACGTTTCACCAGTCATCAGACTGGCTTTCAATTCAGATGGGCTGAACTGAGTAAGCCAGTCGGATGACTGGTGAAACGTCTTCAAGAAAAACACAGTAAGTCCAGTTGATTTGACTTACTGTATTTCTGCAGATATGCCATGACGTGGCATACAACTTTATATACACCGTGTGACCCAAAATATCCAAATGACTGTCCAAAATTTCCTACCTCTTTGAGAAAGATTTTCACTAGATGTTGGAACATTAGGGGTGGGATTTGCTTCCATTCAACCACAAGAGCATTCGTGAGGGTGGACACTTATGTTGGTTGATCAAACCTGGCTCACAATTGACTGTCCTATCCATCCTCCTGTTGTTCAACTAAGTTGTAGTCAGAACTGTTCTGCAAAGTTCTTGATTTGTGCATGGGGGCTTAAACCACAAAAAAGAACCCCAGGCCATTATTAATTTTCCATCAAACTTTACAGTCAGCATTATAAATTCAGACAGGTAGTATTGTCCTAGTTCATACCAAACCCAGACTGCCCTGTCAATATTCCAAATTTTGAAGTAAAAATCATCACTCAAGAAAAACAATATCTTTATATCCAGAATAAAGGGCTTGAATTGAATCAGATACTTAGCCAACAATGACAATACGTCTCTTTTTAATCTTTTAATCTTATTTGCATCCTGCCAACATTTCCTCAAGTGACTATAGTCCACACTGTTGGGCCTTGTAGATTGTAGGTTCATATTTTAGCCACTGTCCTTACTGTCCTTATTAATTAAATCAGATAATTAGTCAACAATGACAATAAGTCTCTTTTAATCTTTTTTTAACATCTTATTTGCATTCTGCCAACATTTCTTCAAGTAAATATATTCCACACTGTCGAGCCTTGCAGAATCTGGATTCATATTTTAGCCACTGTCCATATTTCTAATACTTTATCTCTTTGGGCTACAAGTTACCATAAAAATATAGATCACTGTCAAAAAGGAAGTAGAGCAATCAGATGAACACAACATCAATCACAATGATGGAATATCATGCCTCCAAATCTCATCACTGCAACGGCCAGATGTCGTGCACAAGTCAGATTTGTTGCACTATTTTTAGTGGTGCATTTAAATAAAATCCTTTGTTACAAAACATTTAAACAATTTTGGCCCCAGTCACCATTATTGAAATTTGAAATGCAAATTATTCTTAAATCACGTGATGATTTGAAGAGCTGGGGAGTAAAGTATTCTTTGAGACATTTAAAAGCTTTATGAATTAATTATACTTGGCCATGAAAAAAAATTGCTGATTTTGCAGTACTTTCAGCATCTCCATATTATAAACTGGTCTTATTGAATGCCCTTCCAACTTTTATTTCTTGCAAATAATAACAATGTGACTGGAAAAGCATATTAGAGTAACTCTTCACTGCGTTATGATGACTTGAGACTGATGTTTGAAGGAGAAGGAAAAGGAAAACCACTGGAGGGTGCCAAAAGTTAGTGATTGTATTTACTTACCTGATACCTTTTAGGTAAGCACCATGGAGTGATCCTCTTCCTCAGCTTCTTTTCTCTTCTATACCATGGGACTGACCCATGTGAAAAAGCATGGAAAAGACTTTCTACTCTACTGCAGATACACACCCACAGAGGCCCAGACTGTCAATCTGTGGATTGAGGGGCTGCTCTAAGATGCCATAGACAGTCACTATGTAGTGGGCTGGTGGAGGCTGTTTAGGCCTTTGTGCGCTTGGGATGCTAGGAACTATTTTGACTCCAAGTCCAGACCTGCGCACTTACAAAGAAAAAATACGACAGGAAAAGGATCCCTCTGTGGTGCTCGCTAAGAAGAACCCCCGGGCTGGTGTAGTTTTCTACAAGAGCACAGACCCAGGGTATCACTTAAGTGAATACAATCACTGGGGGTGCCTAACTTTTGCCACTTTTTTTCCTGGTACTTAGATTTAAATAGCCATTACAATGTATATTGTGCCTATGACTACGTATCTTTGATACGAAACGCATCAGGACAACAATGTTTCTTTTAATCTGTTGAAATAAACTTTACCCTACGAGTGGACCTTGGAGTGCTTGCCAGCAATTTTCGGTTAAAGAGCAAGTGTTAACTCGTGGATGTCTTAGTCTGATGTGTGAATGAGTCAAAGTCAAGCCAAATGCTCATTAAAGTGCAACCAGACCCCAAACCTCCTTATTTTCGATACAATATCACAATAATATGATTTTGTCTAATATAAACCCTGATTAAAATGTTGTCTATAATATATAAGACATGAAAAGAAAGAATGCAGTTTTTCCTTACCATTCCATCTTCTTATAGGTTCAGCTGGATTAATTTATTCAGCTTTAAATGTACAACTAAAATGATGGCATATTCAGGAAAACAAAAGTGATGGCTTACAGATGCAGCCAGCAGCCAGCTCTCTTCCTTGAAAATAAATTAAGGTCCTATAAACTGCTTTACCCCTTTCGGTGTTCATTTAAAATAATATTGAATTATTAATGAAATACTCTGATGGGTATGAATGAGATGCTCTGAATTTATATGACAGTTTATTTCCATGCCAGTTAGCAGGAGTTAGTACATTGTAATTAATTTCTCATTTATTAAAAAAAAATAACACTTCTAAGATAAGATTTTATTTAATGATGCCAATATCTTGATAATTAGTTATATGCAAAAAGGGCAACATTTCCATCCACTTAATTTCGCTGCGCAGAAAAAGAGCTACCATCTGCACTTTGTGAATGAAGGGTTTTCTTAATTAAATTGCCAACATTTGTTATGCTGTGATTCACATGTTATTAACATTATATAGAATTTATAGTCTTTTCTCATTGGAAAACCGAGTTTTCAGTTGTTGCATAACAGGTTTTTCTTCCTTTTAATGGCATTAGCCCCCCTGCCCCTTAACTCTTACTTCTAGCATTTTATTTTAAAGGATTCCAAATGTTCCAGCCCAGATGTCAGCCTTAAAGGATAAGTAAACCTTAAAAATAAGTGAATGTAAAATTGATGAGGGGACTATTCTAAGCACTGTTGCAATTTACATTCATTATTTATTTTCCTTGTATTCCAAGATATTAAGGGATACATGTGCTGTTAATATGAATGAATTGTGTTACAACAGCGCCACCTGCTGGTCAGTTTCCCACCAGTCTGACCAGCAAGTAGTCAAGGAAGTTGTCAGGAGAAAGAAAGAGGCTGATGTTCTTCTGCTTAGGAAAGATGTGAGAAAGGTTTCTAATTTTATTCCTAAGCAGAAGAACATCAGCCTCTTTCTTTCTCCTGACAACTTCCTTGACTACTTGCTGGTCAGACTGGTGGGAAACTGACCAGCAGGTGGCGCTGTTGTAACTAAATACATTCATATTAACAGTACGTGTATCCCTGAATATCTTGGAATACAAGGAAAAGAAATAATACATGTAAATTGCAAAAGTGCTTAGAATAGTCCCCTCATCAGTTTAACATTCACTTATTTTTAAGGTTTACTTATCCTTTAAGGGACACAGTCACCCTTGAAACTATATATTTCTGTATTTAGCTTGCATTTTTAAAAGTGTTTGCCATGCGTGTTGTATCACGCTTCCCAGTAGGTCTTTACTCTCAGGAATGGAGACTACTGCTTGACACGATAAAAATTGGTTTTGCACAATTTTTATTGCATTTATTGTTAATCGTTGTTAATCTGTGTTCCTATGGGTACAGACCCGTGAGACACAACAGATTAGTCAAATCATGCACCAAACGGCAAATGCTTTTAAAAATAAGCTTCGTGCTTGCCATATGCATGAAGCTGTAAAAGAAGCACTGTTGAAGCGTGATCTGGGCGAATTACAGGAATAAAAACATTATATTGTTGTCGATTGGATAGACACAGCCTGCGTTCTTTGTTGCTGTTTGAAAATAAATTTCCCTAATCAGAATGGACCAATAAAATCAAATAATGTAATGTTTATTTTAAAGGACAGGAAACTCCCATTTATTTGGAGGTGGCAATATTTTACTCACCCTTAGTGGATCTAAAAGCAACATTTTTCCCTGTGTCAGTGTACTTTCAGGATTAAAATACACGGGCCCTAGGAAAAAAGTAGCACAGTGCCGCACCGACTGTTTACCCAGGCACCCTTTGCACCAGTAGAGTATGATCTGATAATGTCACTCTAAAGTGAATGCACAAGTGTAAGTCTGAAGAGAGATTCCTTCAAAATGTAAACAAGATGGCAGCACAGTGCTATATTAGTTATTTCCCTCGTCTGGTGCATTCGTAAAGGAGCACCAGCCCAGAGAAATAAATAGCAGTTCTATTAGCTGGAGGTGGCTAACATAATGCTGATGAAGTGGGGTTTGCTTGTTATTTAAAGAGGTACTGACACCAGAAATGATAACACTGTCTTTGTACATTCATATTTTGAAGAGTATTTTTTATAGTGTCAATATCACTTTAAGTAATTTCATTTAATGAAACCCTACTTGTAAACAAGGAGCTGACTTCTAAAAAGCTTCCGCTACCGGACTTTCATAGGTTTTATTGAGGTGTGGCAGTCAGCCTTTATGGGGGGGGGGGGGGTTGCAACAGTGATAAAATACACTTTGTTCTTTATTGATAAACCAGCATGACAGTCACCCTGAGGACATTTTAAATATACATTTAAAGGAGAACTAAACCCTAAAAATGAATAGGGCTAAAAATGCCATGATTTATATAGTACTGAACTTATTGCACCAGCCTAAAATTTCAGCTTCTCAATAGCAGCAATGATCCAAAAACTTCAAACCTGTCACAAGGGGTCACCATCTTGGAAAGTGTCTGCGACACTCACATGCTCAGAAAAGCTGTTGAGAAGCTGAGCTAGGGGTCGTCCCGAATTATCCAGCAGAAAATGAGGTTCCCCTGTAATATAAGCTGATGCTGCAGGGGTGATCATTACATTCTGATGCCAATTGCACTGGTTTCTGTGCTGCCATGTGTTAATTATCTGTATTAATTACTAATCAGCCTTATACTATGACATTTCTATTCTATATGTACTGTATTTTTTGAGTTGGTCCCTTAGCTCAGTAAGTGACAGCAGCACAGAGAATGTGCAGTGAATTGGCAGAAAAGAAGATGGGAAGCTACTGGGGCATCTTTGGAGCCACAGATTTTTACTCTTTCCCTGGCCTAATATATTGGGGCTGTAATGTATCTAATTCACTTGGGGGTTCTAACTTTTTGCATCACCCCCAGTAAATAAGGGTTTCCTTGTCTTTTAACTTCTAGATATTCCATTTGATGCAAATGAGCCCTGTAGGCGGCTATATTGTGTGCAGAACCTTGTTTATAAAACTTGTTTTTTCTTTTTTCTTTCAACATAAACGTTTGCCTAAAAAATAGTTTAGGGACTTGAATACAACACAAATACAGGAGATTTTTAGTCTTGTAGGACATTCAAGGTCTTTCCTTTAAACATCAAACTTTTGTTTCTTATTTTGTCTCCAAAAAGAAACCCATCAATCTTTCTCCCCTCTCTATCTCCCTTGTTATAGTGTTATGAATTTGTAGCATCTTCATTGACTGTTGTCAGCCATTTGATATACTACTAGGCACAGAAATAAAAGCAGTCTTGCCAAACATGAGTAAAGTGGATTTAATACTGTATTGGTTTTAAAACGTGAAGCTTCTGGCGGCCAGCATATGGAAACAATCAGTGGAGGGACAGGTATGGGACCTGTTCAGGGCCTGGGGTTTTACCAATAACAGATCTTTCTGTAATTTGGATATTAATACTTTAAGTCTACTAGAAAATCATGTAAACATTAAATAAACCCAATAGGATTGTTCTACTTCCAATAAAGAAATATGTAATCCTTTAAAATAAGTGGATGTAAATTGATGAGCATGCTATTTTAAGCACTTTTACAATGTTCATTGGTTTTTTTTTTTAATTCCAAGATATTAAAGGATACATGTACTGTTAATATGAATGAATTTTCATACAACATCGCCATCTGCTGGTCAGTTTTCGACCATTCTGACCACCAAGTAACCAAGGAATTGGTCAGGAAAAAAAAGAAGGCTGGTCTGATGTTTAGGAAAAAAGAAAAAAAAAAAAAACCCTTCTCAAATCTTTCCTAAGCAGAAGAGCATCAGACTAGCCCACTTTCTTTCTCCTAACCAATTCCTTGGCTATTTGGTGGTCAGAGTTGTGGGAAAATGACCAGCTGGTGCTGCTGTTGCAACACAATTCATTCATGTTAAAGGGATACTGTCATGGAAAAAACATGTTTTTACCAAGTATTATCAATTATATTAAATTTTGAAATCTGACATGGGGCTTGACATTTTGTCAGTTTCCCAGCTGCCCCAATCATGTGACTTGTGCCTGCACTTTAGGATAGAATTACTTTCTGGCAGGCTGTTATTTTTCCTTCTTAATGTAACTGAATCAGTCTCAGTGGGACTTGGCTTTTACTATTGAGTGCTGTTCTTAGATCTTCCAGGCAGCTATCTTGTGTTAGGGAGATGCTATCTTGTTACCTTCCCATTGTTCTGTTGTTTGACTGCTGGGGGGTAAGGGAGGGGGTGATTTTATCAGAGCACAAGTCACATGACTGGCGGCAGCTGGGAAATTGAGAATATGTCTAGCCCCATGTCAGATTTCAAAATTGAATATAACAAAATCTGTTTGCTCTTTTGAAAAATGGATTTCAGTGCAGTATTCTACTGGAGCAGCACTATTAACCGATGTGTTTTTTTAAACAAAAACATATTTATCCATGACAGTATCCCTTTTAACAGTTCATGTATCCTTCGATATCTTGGCTATTGAAAAATTTATGTACATTGCAGAAGTTCTTAGAATAGCACTCTCATCAATTTTACATTCACTTGTTGAAAGGTTTACTTATCCTATAAGGGTTAATATAGGTTACGGCCTAGTTTTTTGTAAATTAACCCAAATATCCATTGGTTGCATTTGGTTGCCCAATATCCACGTTTCCATATTCATGATTGGGGTGTTGTACCTAATAACAAATTCTCTAACAAAATATTGGATTTATCTGGTTTCCTAAGATAAAGAACATTATTCCTGCATGCATTATTTTCATTACTTATTCTTGTATTGTACCTGATTCACATAAAATTACACTTCATTTTACATTCAGGCATAATAAAGACATTATAAAACAATGCAGAATTGTTATTACTGCTATGTGCTGTAGGATGATTGTATTTATATTTTCTTTTTTCCCAGTGGAATTTTTATATTGTGATTTGGCTTCCATGAAGTCCATCCGGCAGTTCGTCCAGAATTTCACAGCAAAAAACCTCTGCCTTCATGTGTTGGTGAATAATGGTGAGTCCTATAAATTTTTATGTACAGCAAACATAATAATAAGCCTTGTGGGTGCGTGATTAGAATGCAGAGTGCTGGGCATGTTATAAATAGTTAATGAAGTGCGACATGTTAGATTTATTGTGAGAATTCAGTACTGTACCCCTCGATTTCAATCAGCAGACTTCTCTTGCTATTCCATGTGGCTCTAAGTTCATTGACTCTAGAAATGTAAGCTGAAATCTGTTTGTAAGATCAATGTCATAAGAAATTTAAATACAAGCAGAGTATATATTTAACATAGAGAGGTAGATGTGCAAAAATGTAAGCTGAAATGTGTGCAGAGAAGTGTGCAAGAAGTTTAATGTACATCTGTATCCAGCATGAGTTTAGTAAATAGTGCTGTATGTATGTATGCCTAAGTTTTAATCTTAAAGGGGTTGTTCACCTTCAAACAACTAGTTGTTTTCAGATTGTTCACCAGAAATAACGTCTTTTTCCAATTACTTTTTATTTATTTTAAGTCTGAATTTATCTCAGTATTTCATGAAAAAAACTCTGACCAAATCCGCACAGATTTTATGGGCTTATTTATTAATAGACATTCCCAAAAATGTTGTTTACGGGGGGAAAAAAAATTCCGGTTCTTTCATCTGATTTTCACTATTTTTTGCGTATTTTTTACCCGAAAACTCAGAATTTTGCAGGAAAACACCGAAAACGTTGGGGTATTGCAAAAACGCAGCACACATCAAAAAATCATTGGTACTTCTCCCATTGACTTATATGCAACCTCGACAGGTCTGAGATGCCGGATTTTCAGATTCAGACTTTTCCATCCTCTGGGTTTAATAAATTCATGATTTTTTTTAAAAGTGTGATTTTATAAAAAAAAAAAAAAATCACATTTTTTTTGTGATTTTTGCATTAGGAATTTAGTAAATAACCCCCTATGTGACACCTTTTTTCTAATATTGAAGTGTAAATTTCTCACCTTCTAAAGCAGCTCTGGGAGGGGGGGTCGCCGACCCTGTAAAGTGTTCTGAATTGATACATTTAGTTGATACATTTCTTATCTTTGTCCATGCTGAGCAGAATCTCTGGGTTTCATTACAGGCAGCTGTTAGAATTGATACAATAGTTGCTAATACTCCAGAGATGCTGCTGAGAAATGTATCAACTCAATGTTGCAAAATTGTAACAGTCCAGAATGTGCACCTGAATTACTGAGCTGTCAGACTCAAACACCACAGACACGAACATTCAACTTTAAACTTAGATTTTGGAAAAACAGTAAAAAATAAATAATGGAAAGTAATTTAAAAAAGTCTTCATTTCTGGGGAACAATCTGAAAACAACTGAATTGAAAAAAGTGTTTGGAAGGTGAAAAACCCCTTTAAAATGTTCTTGATTTTTGTTATTTCTTAACAAACAGAGGAGAATACAGGTATGGGACCTATTATCCAGAATGCTCGGGACATGGGGTTTTACAGATTACAGATCTTTCGGTAATTTGGATATTCATACCTTCAGTCTACTAGAATATCATGTAAACATTAAATAAACCCAATAGGCTGGTTTTGCTTCCAATAAGGATTAATTAAATCTCAGTTTGGGATCAAGTACAAACTCCTGTTTTATTATTACAGAGAAAAAGGAAATCATTTTTAAAAATGTAGATTAAATATAATTTATATAATTTGTGGGAGATGGCCTTTCCATAAGTCGAAATGTTCTGGATAATACGTAATAACTGGTTTATGGATAAAATATTGTATTGACATGTCATTTCTTTGGTTATTCAGAGCAATTGTGGGAAGGTAGTAAATCATATCATTAATTAAAGGGAGCAAGTTCAGAACTCTTATTGAATCCATTTTTATAGCATTTGTAGCATTAAAACTAAAGTTTGATTTACAAAGAAAGATTCACTCATTTTCCAAAGTTGCCATATACAGGGGTTGCTGTGGCCCTCACTCCAGGATCCAGGACTCCAGCATCAATATCCAATCAGATATAGTCTGGGAGGCCATTGTTTGACATTTTTCACAGACCAGGGCAGACTCACACAATTCACAGAAGAGTGTTGAGGAGGATGTAAGAGGGAAACGTATAAATTATTAGCTCTTTATTATACAGGTATGGGATCCGTTATCCAGAAACCCATTATCCAGAAAGCTCCTAATTACGGAAAGATTGTCTTCCATAGACTCGATTTTATCCAAATAATCTAATTTTTTTAAAAATTGTTTCCTTTTGCTCTGTAATAATAAAACAGCACCTTGTACTTGATCCCAACTAAGATATAATTAATCCTCAATGGAAGCAAATCCAGCCTCTCTGGTTTATTTAATGTTTACCTGTTTACTAGCAGACTGAAGGTAAGAAGATTCAAATTACTGGAAGATCCGTTATCCGGAAAGCCCTTGGTCCTGAGCATTCTGGATAGCAGGTCCCATACCTGTACAAATAAAGCAAATATGGATTTTTATTAAAATATTTGCTTTGTGTCCTGTTGCCATTAACATAATATTATTCCTCTATATTTATACAGATATTTGATTTATACATGTTATCCAGAATGCTCAGGAACTGGAATTTTCCAGATAAGGGATCTTTCCATAATTTTGATGTCCACTTAAAAATCATTTAAACATTTAGGGGGAGATTTATCAAGGTTCGACTTTCGAGTTCATGGTTGATATTTTAAACTAGAAAACATGGGCAAGTGGTCGTCCGCACAAACAATAAAGCAAGGGTTTCCTGCAAACAAATGCCTTGAATGCCGGTAAATTTGCTTTCTACGTTACATGGGAGGCTGCCGATTCCTCCATTGCTGAGCACCAGGCTGCACACTTTGAGGGTCTTGTGGCTACTACCTGCTTTCTGACTTATTTTACACACCCATGAACTCCCATGAACTCGAAATTTGACCAACTGCAAACGAAAAATCTAAATTTTGGTATTCGGGTGAATAGGATGGACCTGAAAACTTGAATCGAATTTGACAGTTTTGGCCATAAAAATATTCAAAATTCGAAAATTCAAATTTTAACTTTGATCCTTGAAAAATCTGCCCCTAAATAAACACAATAGGATTGTTTTGCCTCCATTAAGAATTAATTATATCTTAGTTGGGATCAAGCACAAGGTACTGTTTTGTTATTACAGAGAAAAAGAAAATAATTAAAAGAAAACTGATTTGTTCGCTTAAAATGGAGTCTATGGGAGACTGCCTTTCTTTAATTTGGACCTTTCTTGATAACATATCCCACACCTGTGTAAAATCTATTTTAAACATATGACATGATTTAGCAGCATTCTAAACCTAATGTTTTTAAAAACGGCGTACATTTTATCTCATGGATGCACTATATAGCATTATTGGTAAAATTACAAAATGTAACATTTAATTAATATTATTCAAGGACACTGTGGTGCTTATCAGCTTAATATTCAGGCTCAAATATGCATTCCTGTAGTTCTTCTAATAAATTCTATCAGACAGTCACCACATGGATCATCCAGATGTAGACCGACCCGTGTCTTAGCTTTCATGCTGATAAAGCATTCTGTCATGAGGCAAACAGCCCCTATGGGCATATATATTCTAGCAATTAATATATTACACACCAGCGTAGAGTATCATTATACTATTCTGCTAAATACCCTTAGTATAACAAGCTTATATAAACTGGAGAGAAGTATACTGACAGTACTAATTATTGGTCAGTAACACTGAAATACATTAGAACCCCCATTTTATGTTTTTCAGGGGACCAGGAAAAAATGGTGTAAAATCCAGGAAAATGTAAAATCAGGGAAATGTATCAGGGGACCAGACAGATGGTGAGCTGCATTAAACTGATTTGATGTTTTGTATCCTGGGGCAATGACTGGTGCCAAGCAGATATTTTGGGGGAGGACCCAATTTGGCCATCACCAAGTCTTATACTTAATCCTTCAGATATTGATTATGGCCCATTACACAAACCAATTTAATGCTAACTGGACCAGGAGCCTTGTACAGCTGAATTTATTTAGAAGTCAAGAGGGGCAATAATGGAAGGCAGTGTTGACCACTCCCTGTTTTAAAACCAGACCCACTTTACACCACACCCATTTTATCACAAGAACTTTTAAGACCATATCCACATTAATGGTGGTGTAAAAAAAAGAGACACTTCTAAATTGCCCATTCTATATATGTACAGATAGGGGACCTGTTATCCAAAATGCTTGGGACAAGGGGATTTCCTGAAAAGGGATCTTTCCGTATTTTGGATAACCATACCTTAAGTCTACTAAAAAACATTTAAACATGAATTAAACCCTATAGGATTGTTTTGCATCTAATAAGGATTAATTATTTCTTAGTTGGGATCAAGTAGAAGCTACTGTTTCATTACAACAGAGAAAACTGAAATAATTTAAAGGGCTGGTTCAGCTTTTACTTTTCAATTGTTCTTCATTATTTGTTTTCTCTCATTTCTGAATGATTTGCCTTCTTCTTCTGACTCGAGCTTTCAAATGGGGTTCACTGGCCCCCATCTAAAAAACAAATGCTCTGTAAGGCAATTTTATTGTTATTGCAACTTTTTATTACTCATCTTTCTATTCAGGCCCCATCAAATACATATTACAGTCTCTTATTTAAATCAATAGTCTCTTATTTAAATCCATGCAGGGTTGCTATGGTAAGTTGGACCCTGGCAGATTACTGAAATTGCCTTCTGGAGAGCTGCTGAATAAAAAGCTAAATAATGCAAAAAAAACCACAAATAATAATAATAATAAAAAAAAAATAATTGTAAATTGTCTCAGAGTGGCACTCTCTATCTACATCATACTAAAAGTTGATTAAAAGGTAAACAACCCCTTTAAAGGGGACCTGTCACCCAAAAAATCAGATTTTATCACATTAGTCAAGCACAATGAACTTTAATTACACTATATAAATAATTTGAATCTTGTTTCCTTCAGTCTGGGAATTCATAATTATAGTAAGCAGGCAGGAGCCATTTTGTGGACACTGTTATTAAGACAAGCCTTGTATCATCTCAGAATCTTGTTTGTGCACCAGAATGGGGGACCTGATGTCCATCCCCATGCCCTGGCTACACAATTAAATGTTGAATAGAACGGGGGAATGTGCGGAGAGCAGTGACATGTAGGAAGTGCTGAATGGAAAGTGAAAGCAATTGTCTGCCCGCCTCTATGCCTAAGGCATAGGGAGGGGCAAACATTATTTGATTGACAGCTGAGATTTTTAAATGAGATCAAAACAGCTATAAATACTTTAATAAAAAATAGAAATTGGATTTCATGTATAATTTGAAAAGCACTTTTATTATACAGCTTTTTGTGTTTGGGTGGCAGGTCCACTTTAAAAGTTTTTGAATTATTTGATTATAATGCAGTGTATGGGAGATGGCCTTACTGTAATTCAGAGCTTTCTGGATAACCAGTTTCTGCATAACTGATCCTATTCCTGTATATACCTTTAGTAAGTGTATCATGTTCTGTGATGCTCTAAATGTGTCTTCCAAACCTAAAGTGCATTCTCATAGACAACACAAAACCCTATCTATTATAGATAAAGACAATGTCACTCACACAGAAGCAGCATGTGCATGATTTTCATCATAGTTGATGTGGAAACTGATATTTTCTCTTTGATGGCCTTATTATTCACAGTTGTCCGAGGGATAAACTTAAACGTGGAAACAGAATTACTCTGAACAATTATGAGCCTTCTCGTAGAGCCGTCTAAAGAAAGCCATTCATTAGGAAGAAATACTGCAGTGCTCATTTACTAATGTTGTGCAGAGACAGACGTGCATATCCTCAGCACAGTTTGCATGCTTTCCTACCCACAATGCAACATTATTTCACAGTATGCCAGCGCAATTGATGGATGAATGCTGCTAGCCCAGCAGAAGCTAGAATACGTTTTGGTAATCCAAATGTAAATTTTGTACACAATTCAATATGAATAGAGGAATTTTACAAGGAACGTACTGTATATATTTTGGCCAAGGGCCCCATTTATGGCCAGGTACCTAAAGCAAATTCCTGTCACTAATTACTCTAAACCTGATATTAACTAGACCAGTACACTGTATTATCTAACAGTATATATATGATGTGCCTTTCAAGCCTTTCATTGTATTTTGCCTGAAGAAGGGGCCTGTGTGCTCAGAAAGTTTGCAATCTTTACTTATTCAGTTAGCCAATAAAAGGTATCACCAAACTTTACATTTTCTGCATCCTTATAAACAGTGAGTTCTGATGTCATCAGTTATAAACAGTGAGTTCTGATGTAATTTCTGTCACATGACTCACTGATACTTGTGTATTATAATAAATAAAGTACCAGTTGCAAAATATGAGGATATTAGAAGTTACCTTGGAGTTCCATGACCTGTATAAAAACATGTTCATGAAACTCCTTGTTAACTTATAATATCCTTATATTTTACAAGAGGGGGTACTTTATTCACTATATAATACACAGGAGCCATGAATATCCTGTAAATTATATCCTTTTAATTGCTGCTTAGTGATGTCATTGGTTATTATCAGAGCTTAGTGATGTCATTTCTATCACATGACTCACCTGAAACTTGTCTATCATAATAACATACCCCCTGTTGTAAAATATGAGGATATTAGAAGTCATCTCAGAGTTCCTCAGCTTTGTGTTTTTATATGGTCATGGAACTTCTCTGTAACTTATAATATCTGCTGCACAGAGCAGGACTCGTATAAAAAGAGAAGCAATGTGCATAAATAATATTGAAATTGCAATGTGGTGAATAGGCCATCTGCTAATTACACAAACCTACATTGGATGTTTTTGTGGAGAGAATTATACTCTTACATCATCGGTTGCACAAGCAGTGCTCCATGTGCAGCTGGGACTGGCCAAAGACTCCTGTGACTAGTGACTGCACCTGATTACTATTTATAAGACAGCAGCTGCTTTAGTAAATAGCTGGCCTTAGCAAACCACTTGAGAGGTGGTGTTTCTTCAGGACTCTGTTATGGATGATAAATGACCCAATAGGCAATACTGCTATTTTTAAGTAATTGTTTTGCTACGTCGTTTACATCATAATAATTGTTGTTTCTTAGCTTAGAAGAAAACATAATCATCTTAAACCTTATGAGGCTGCTTATTACTTACAAAATCCCTATTATAGTCAATGAGGAAATCCAAAACTAAAGCTGGGAATAAGTATATCTCATATCAGTCAGGGCCCTTTGTGTTAAACTGCCACGTGCGAAGTAAAATTGGGAGCCACATGGTAAGGCTGTTCAAACCACCTGAAAATACCCTACTGAGAATTATCTCCGCTATTTAAGCCATTATGTAATTGTCTCTGATAAAAAAATTGCAAGAATATATAAGCCATTATGCAATTTTGGGGGTTTATTTATTTAAATCCGTATGTTAAAATCTCGAAAGATTCTAGTTTTTACAGTAGAAAAATCTTGTCTGTATCTAAAGTAGCAGTTGTTAAGCTTTCTTGGTTCAATCTACCATTAGCCTGTAATGAGGTTACAGATATATAAAAACAATTTCTGAATAAGCTACATTCTAGCAATATATTGAGTAGTAATTAAGTGCTCAACCCAGAATGCTTCTATATTTGACCTTCATACTATGCTTCCTGAAGGATCAAATAGGCTTTCTCTCTAGGGATGGGCGAATTTGACCTATTTCGTTTCGCCAAAAATTCGCCGCCGGCTAAATGTCGCAGACGCCCATTAAAGTCTATGGGCGTCAAAAAAGATATATCGCGCGGCGAAATTATTTTGTTGCGCGTCTTTTTCGGCGAAACGAGGCGAAAAAATTCGCCCATCCCTATTTCTCTCCAAAAACTCTTATTCTTTACACCAAGCCACCCTCAGACACTGCTGTAACCCCACAGTTTTGGAATTATTGATATAACGCTAGAAATATTAAGCTCAACTGCTAGGCTGAACAGCACTATAAAGAGCTATACATGGCCAGCAAAATCTCATCATGGCAAAGATCCTTTTTCCCCACGTGTGGATTCTCTGTTAATAATAGGGTAGAGAAAGGAAAATTCTAAGAAAAGTTTACATGACTCTTCATTGAAATCTATACAGGTATGGGATCCGTTATCCAGTAAGCTCTGAATTACAGTTTTATCCAAATAATTCAAATTTTTAAAAATGATTTCCCTTTTTTCATTAATAATAAAACAGTACCTTATACTTGATCCCAACTAAGATATAATTCATCCTAATTGGAAGAAAATCATCCTACTGGGTTGATTTAATATTTACATAATTTTCTAGTAGACTTAAGGTATGAAGATGGAAGGATCCCTTTTCCGGAAAACCCCAGGCTCTGAGCATTCTGGATACCCATACCTGTACTATGAAAAGTATGGATGAAATTGAAAAGCAGTCACTGAGGATCACTTTTGGATTAAACATATTAAATTTATGGGGTGTATAATTGTGTCACGAAAGAAGAAATAAAGTTGCTGAATTTAGTCTTGCTGTAAGGAGTTGGCTTGGGGCATCAAACACCTGAGCCATTTGACTTCAGTGGTGAGCTTTTAATGAAACTATAGCAAAAGTGTTTTATAACTGACCTTGTATGGTTTCTCTGAAGCATTGTGTTATATTTTGTGACTTTTATAGCTATATGGAATGATTCAATACTGTCACCGTATTGATTGTAAATATTAGAATGATATCAATTCTGTTGGTTATTTGAATTTATATACTGTAAGCATTATTCAGTGTTGTCTGGAATCGTGTAAGCATTGTTGGGTGATTATTTGAATCCTGTGGCTAAATGGAAGAAAGCAGAACCTGTTTTTAATAATGAAACCACAGGTACCCGACAAGCACCTGGTGAATTGCTTCAGAGACTTGAGAGGTTATTAGTTAAGGCGTTAAAGGTGTGGTGGGTTGTGCTAGAGAAATGTCATATTTTTAATATGGTTCCCTGAGGTTTGTGAAGTAGAAAAAAATATGGATAGCAAGTGCATGTGCAGGTAGAATAACATCCTGTCAGTGTTCCATAAAACAAATGCAAATCTTTGTTGAAAGGAATAATCATGTATTAAAGGTTGTTCACCTTTGAATAAACTGTTACCATGATGTATGAGAGTGATATTCTGAGACAATTGGCAATCGGTTTTTATTATTAGTGGTTTTTGAGTTATTTAGCCTTTTATTCAGCAGCTCTCCAGTTTGCAGTTTCAAGCAATTTGGTTAATAGGGTTCAAATTACCCTAGCAACCATGCATTGATTAGAATAAGAAACTGGAATATGAAAAGGAAAGGGCCTGTATAGAAAGATGAGTAATAAAAAGTAGCAATAACAATACATTTGTAGCCTTACAGAGCATTTGTTTTTTAAATGGGGTCAGTGGTCCCTGTTTGAAAGCTGGAAAGAGTCAGAAGAAGAAGGCAAATAATTCAAAAACGAAAAAAAAGAAAAAACGAAGGTCAATTGAAAAGTTGCTTAGAAATAGCCATTCTATAACACACTACAAGTTAGAGTAAAGGTGAACCAACCCTTTAACACAACTGAATATGAAATATAGGTATAGAATATGTTATATGTTATCTTGAAACCAGTTATCCCATAGACTCTATTTTAATCAAATAATTCATATTTTAAAAAAATAATAATATTTATAATAATAAAACAGTAGCATGTACTAAGGTATAATTAATCCTTATTAGAAGCAAAACGATCTGCTTTTATTTAATAATTATTTGGTTTATTTAATGTTTAAATAATTTTGAGTACTCTTATGGTATAAAAATCAAAGTTATGGAAAGAGCCCTTGTCTGGAAAAACCCAGGTCCTGAGCATAATAGCATAATAGGATAATAGGTTTCGATACCTGAATAGGAATGGCATGAGCAGTGGAAATTGGATTAACAAATTTTAATTTTAAGTGGTTGAAGGAGGGCATAAAAGAAAGTGAAAGGGAGGCTGAGATTATAGCTGCCAAAGTATCCAGATAGTAGCGATTTTGAGGAAAACTGTGTCCATTTGAGGAGTGGAAGGGATAGCTCACGTAAACAACTCAGATCCATAAAATAGGAAAAATATTAAACATGAGTTTTTCCAGTGGTGATGCACATTTAATTGAATCAGTCAAAGATCAGTTCACTTCTTCCATGTTCTACTCTTCCCAGGAACAGTGACACAAGTAAGATAAATAGACTTCCCTTATCAGGAGGCTGTTAGGGTGGTGGGGAAAAGAAGATATACAGGCAGTTGTATGGTGCCAAGAAAGAAAATGACCAGGAGAGGAAATGTTAGAGAAACAGCTACAGCCGGAGGCATTGCAAAACTGGGAAGAAGAGCTACATGGAATTAAATTTATCAAATGGTACACTTACTAATTAACAATAATTGGCACTTGATAAAGCACTTTCTTTTTGTTCTTTGTGTAATTGGAATGTAAAAATGTTTGTAAACTTGTGCTACATAAAGCATTTTTTTTTATATTTGGAAAATAGAAGAACAAGGTAGGAACGAGGCTGAACCAGGAATTAGCAAGACCTTAGTTGAACAAGGTATGACAAAGGAGAATTCTGTATATTTTGGGGAGCTGTAAGAAATATTTTATATCAAATTAATCTTGTCCCTTGAGCCACGAAGGAGACCCCAATCATGTAGGAACTTGTTTGAAGTCATTAGATAGAGCAATAGAGAGGCAACCTGATTTATATCCTATCCTATTTGATCCAGGGACTAGTCCGATTGCCATTTTGGATTCAGGAAGGAAATTTTCCCCCCCTCTGAGGCAAATTGGAGAGGCTTCAGATGGGACTTTTTGCCTTCCTCTAGATCAACTAACAGGTTGAACTTGATGGACGTGTTCTTTTTTTCAACTTAACTTACTATGTTACTATGTATTCAATGTAGGGTGAGCTTGGTGGATGCATGTTACAATTTGGTGGAGGACGACCTTGCTTCCAAGCAGGCACAAAAGGGCAGTGCCCTAGTACAGATTATTTGATAGGCACTGTGGCAGCTGAGTATAGCAGAAACATATATGATCATGCGGTCAGATCCCAACAAGCAGTTTAAGGCGCTACTCCAGTCAGGACACACTACAAAGCATACATGTTGGTTAATTGTTTCATTATGAAACCAACCCAAGTGTGTATTGTACTAACGTATTAAGGACCTTAGATTGTAAACTCCACTGAGGAAGGGGATGATGTGAATGATGTTGTGTCATTGTTGTATCAGCTGCCCATGTAACTATGCTGCTCATCTCTTGTGCAGTGCCAAGCCACTGGGTTTATTAATGGCCCAATTTGTTCTTCACACCTTTACACAATCCTGCACAAAGCAGATAAGAGCAGATAAGACCGACCCTAAACATTTAAATGTGAAATGTTTCTTGTTGGCTGCAGCTGAGAACAATCCCTGTAGATGTTTCCATATAGCCTGTAGCCAATGTCACATCAAGAAAGATATTGCTCCTCCAATGCCATTTAGAGGTCAATAAACTTTTCAGATGCTCACAAAAGCTACGCACGAAGGCCACAGATGAATGGCACAATGCTTGTTCCTTCCTGACATCCCACAAAAGACAGTGCCAGAGAAAATTATATTAACATTTAGTAATTCATATTAAAATTATTTTTCCACCCCAAGCTTAATAATTCAGTGCTCCACATATACAGTTACTTTGATTCTCAGTATGCATATTCACAATTATTTACAAGCACCGTAGTATCATTCCATAGTCCGTGTTTTATCTTTGCTTTTGTTTTTTTTTCCTTTTCCTTTTTTTTATAAATAAAATTATGTTTCTAGCACTTGGTTATTTATAGCTAAAATATAATCCTATGTTAAAGAAGAAGGAAAGCTACGGAGGCAGTTTATTGCCAATAGATTAGCTGCAATAGTGCAAGCTAGAATGCTATATTTATTCTGTAGAATGTTTTACCATACCTGAGTAAAAAGCTCTAGAAACTCTCTGTTTGTTTAGAATAGGAGCTGCAGTATTAACATGGTGTGACATAATTTCCTGCCTGAGTCTCTCCTTGCTCTGGGCTCAGATTACAGTAGAGAAGGGAGGGGTGGGGGGAGAGGAGCAAACCGAGCATGCTCTTGCCCAGGGCAATGAGGTTTAAGCCGAAGGCAGGAAGTCTGATACAGAAGCCCATGTGTACACAATAGAAGGAAAGAAATGCAGTATTTCTTTTGACAGGGGACTCAGAGAAGCACTACTTTGGGGGTTTACTGGAATATTTAGATGGATCTTTCTGATAAGGCTTACTTAGTTTTAACCTTTCCTTCTCCTTTAAGAAGCCCAAACAATAGTATTTTGCTAAATATGAACCTCTTTGTCTTGAAAAAAAATTCTTATTTCAATTTAAGGTGTACAACCTCTTTAAGGAACCAGTAACATCAAAAAATTAACACGTTTGATAGGGCTTTTAAATTCAGTTATGGGACCTTTTATCCAGAATGCTTCAGACCTGGGGTTTTCTGATAAAGGGTCTTTCGTAATTTAGAACTCCACATCGTAAGTCTTCTTAAAAATCAGTTAAGCTGTAAATAAACCCAATAGAATGGTTTTGCCTCTAATAAGAAATGATTAAATATTAGTTGGGATCAAGAATAAGGTACTGTTTTATTATTACAGAGAAAAAGAAAATCATTTTTCAAAATGTGAATTATTTGATTTAAATGGACTCTATGGGAGATGGCCATCCCATATTTTGGAGCTTTCTGGATAACTGGTTTCAAATAACGCATTGTGACGTTCGTGGATGGATTTTACAATTGGCGATTGACATTGATGCCAGAACCAATTTATTTTCAGCCATTTTTTGTCTGTGGGTGACATAAAACCTTGTGCCATTGCCCTTAGGAGTTGCATGACACTTTGGTAATCCTATCACAGTAACTACACAGAATCAACAAAAATGTCACCTCTTGTGCCATTGTGATTGGATTAGTGGAAGAGATTATATGACGAGGACTTCCCACACCAGTCAGTTGAACTCCAGTCAGTTGAACTAAAAAAGCTGCTCGATGAGTAGTGAAATGTCTTCAATGATTACTCAGCAAGTCCAGTTGTTTTTAGAGTTACTTATATTAGATATACCATGACCTGGATGAATGAAAATCTTCAATCACATTTAAAGGTAACACACATGCACCCAGCATTGGTTGGATATTCTCGATTTGCACTGATGCTCCGTCACAGGCAACCACAGGGTTAACTTCAATATATTAAATTGGCAAATCAAGAAACACAGCAGAAAGCAGAGTAGGTACTCTGCTTTCTGCTGTGTTTCTTGATTTGCCAATTTAATATATTGAATGAAAATCTTCATAGTCATATGCCCTTAGGCTAGTGTCACACCACTTATTCTTTCTGCCGACTTTAATATGTTTGCAGAGAAAATGCAGATCAGTGCCTACGAATTCCAAATGCTCTACCTGTCAGTGTCGGTTGGAATGGAGTGGACTTGGGTTTTTGCACTGGTGGCGAATGCTTTATATTTGATATAAATAAGCTGCTGGGTAACAAAGGGGGCAGAATTCAAGTAGAATAAGGGTTAGTCCACACTGGGCGTTTTGGGGAGATTTGGTCACCTGTCGACTAATCGCCTCGTTTTTGTGGCAACCAATCTCCCCAAACGCCTTCCCTGACTCTGTGTCGGCTAAAATTAAAAAACGCCGTCGCTAATCACACGCGGCGGTTCGTTTTCCGAAGTCGTCCGAAGTTGCGACTTCGGAAAACAAATCGCCACGTGTGATTAGCGCCAGCGTTTTTTCATTTTAACCGGCGCAGAGTCAGGGAAGGTGTTTGGGGAGATTGGTCGCTGCAAAAACGAGACGATTAGACGCCAGGCGACCAAATCTCTCCAAAACGCCCAGTGTGGACTAAGACATAAAGACACATGTTTACACAGCTGATAGATTGTATAGAAAACAATGGTTTTAGTTTTTACACAGGAAGAATAAGGTGTAAAATACCATTCATGGTGCTCTACAGGATAATAAAGTGAAAACCTCCCCCATATAAACTATAACAATTTTTTATTTGAAGAGCAATACTTTTCTGGCGGCAGGGGTCATTGACCTTCATTTAAAATCTGCAAAGAGGAAAAAAAAATAAAAAATCAAATGATATTAAAAACTGTAAAAATAAAAACCAATTTAATAGTTGCTAGTAATAGAATATTCTATGTCATACTAACATACTAAGGGGGTATTATTAAAACTGATTTATTTTCAAATATTTATTAAAAAAAAGGACCAAACTTCCAAATGGCCTTAACTTACTTAAAAAAGCTAAAAAGCACTTTTGGGAAAAGCCGCAACAGAATTGTGCAACTTTTTCCAATTGTTGCTCGAAAAGCCACAACCTTTTTGGATTGTCACACAGAAACCAGCATCAAAAATGCCCGAAACCCTCGAAAATTGAGAAGGCATGAAACATCTTCCAATTGTAAAAATGACATCTGCCATTGACTTCTACATGACTTTGACAGGTATGGAGGCTGGAGTATTTTTGAATTTGGATTTGTTGCGTACTAAATCCAGAAAAAGTAATGTTTTTATACCCACAGCTTTTTTATTGTTTTTTTGAGACAAAAATCGCAACCAGAAAATTTAGAGCTTTATTAAATGTGCCCCTAAATGTATAAACTGTATTACTGATTATACAAAGGCAGGATGTTTTGCCTAGAACCACAGGGGTTGATGCATTATGCTATTGTGCAAATGCTATTAATAAGTAATACACAGCTTTTAAAAATATTAGATGGCAATGCTTGCCTTATTTCGGGGATTCAATGTTTTGGACCCTTTCCAATGATTGGATCATTAAAGGGGCCAATACACGGCCCTATGCCACCATCAAAAGGCCTCCCCCAACAGGATTTTTAAATATTGCCTTATACACAGGCTGGTAAGCTGTTTATTAGCTTGTGCATTGGCCTTTTATAATTAATGCATCTGAGGAACAACATGAGCCCTGGAGACAACCACATTGCACCTTGTTGGAAAGGCTAGATTAAGATGGGCTGTCTAGATGTAGGAGATCTGGTTTGAAAGGCTAGTGGTTTTAAGATGTAATCCGCTAAAATTACATGGAAATCCTTGCCTTATTTGCAATGTATGGAGTCTACAGTCGGCTGTCCTCCAGGATGTTGTGGGTGTAGAACGTATCAGCCTGTGCGTGGGAGAAAGGAACAGACTTTAAAGAAGAACAAAAAACATCCTTTGTGACTATCATGTTGGAATCCTTCCTTCCATTTATCGGAATATATGTAGGTGTTGACAAATACAGGAGAAAAATATGAACATAATGCAATTAGTGTTTAGTGGTGCGTACCATATTGACTGTGCTGAGAGGTCATTTATTAATGCATAGATTGCAAGCTCTACTGGTGTAGCAGTGTTCTCCACGGGCCCTTTAAAATGGGTGGATTTCCCAGCATTTTTCCCCACATCTCCCCTATGCCCCCTTCTGCAGGCCCCTTCCACATGTTAAAATTTTTCTTTCTTAAGCTGGTAGTACTGCATGCTTTGTTTGCAGACACACCCAGCCCTATCCTACCAGTTCTACAATAACTGCTCTGATAGGACAGGAGAGGAGGGGCACCTATTTCTTCCCCCTCTTCCTCACTTTCTTTTTTTTTTCCTGAAAAAACACTGGGTAGGAAATATTGTTTATCACGACCAATATCAAGTGTAAAATTACAGTCTCTATAGTGACAGGAAGAGCTGAATGAGTAACTCATTACTCACCCCAAATCTCAGTGATCGTCTTACAATCTGCCTTCCGTTGACAGAACTAGGGCTCACAAGCCACTCTCCTCCAGTCTGGAACTGTCTTTGTTCAGACACATTGTGCATGAGTACTACGTTGTACGGTTATTTTAAAGTTTTATGAATGTTACATGATGTTGCAAAACAAATGGCACTGAGCTGAAGTAGACAGTCTTCATTAGTTTTGAATGGTGTTTGTTTTACTGTGCTGTAAATGTATCATGCCAAAGAAAAACCTAAAATGTATAAATATAAAAACCTATTTAATATTTCTTCTTCTGGGAGAAATAGTGGGTAGGACAATTTGTAGTAAGATGAGGGTAAGGTGGCAATTTCTACAATTTGAGTTGAGTCTGACAAATCTGCTCTGCATTTCTTAATATGGTACCACCTCCTCTATTCCTGCCACCTTCTAAACCACCAATGTCGTCACTTTTCATTTTTAGGCTGTGTGAGGGGTCAGGTTGTGGGTAAAGAGATTGCATGCTGGATGCAGTTTGCAGTTCCAGAAAGGTAAGGTTAGGCCCATGGATATAGCCTCTTGGAAACAGCGGTGACAGGTGATGTTTGGTGCCTCCATATACTTTGTCCTTTTATTCAGCCCCCCATATATTCTATATTCAATATTCTAGAATCGATGCCATCTTACTCAATGCAACAATGATCCCTAACTTAAAGGATGCCTTTATAAAAGTTTGCCCGTGGTCTGATCATGATCTCATGGTTGCTAAGGTGTTGATACAGGGTATTCACCCTAGATCATCTAGATGGTGGCTTAATGAAAGCCTGCTTAGCGACCCCCAAGTCACACAAGAGTTAAAAACGACCCTAACTAATTACTTCAAGGAAAATACCACGGCCGATGTCATGCCAGATATTGTATGGGCGGCCCATAAGGCTACTATACGAGGATATCTCATACAACATGCAGCTATGAAGAAAAAACAACAAAGGGATAGATATAACCAACTAGAATCCTCATTGACCACCTTAGAAAGGCTTAATCAAAACTCACTGTCATCACACCTGACCAAACGTATTAAAGCACTTAAACAAGAACTGAATACTTTACAAATGGAACAAGTAGATAAAGCTATCAGATGGACTAGGTTTAGATACTATAAGAATTGTAACAAACCAGACACTTACTTAGCTAACCTTGTGTGCCAAATCTCAGATTAACCAGATACCCCATATTAGAACTTCACTGGGCACCATTACCTCTAACCCGGAAAAAATAAGGGACACATTTTTAGACTTCTATAGGAAACTTTATACACCAACACATAAACCGGATTCTCGAGCTATACAGACCTTCCTTTCTCAATATCCTTTACCTACATTTTCTGACTCAAGTTTAGATATGCTGAATGCTGCCATAACGGTCAAGGACATTGCTTATGCAATCAAACATCTCAAGGCAGGGAAGGCACCCGGCCCTGATGGCTTCTCAGCCAAATATTATAAAGTCTTTGCTGACATAGTAACTCCACACCTTAAATTGCTGTTTGATCATATCTGAGATGGTAAACCCATTCCCCAAGAATTGCTGTCAGCTCATATTACACTGATCCCTAAACCGAATAAGGACCCTCTCCAACCGAAACATTACCATCCCATTTCTCTATTGAACATTGATTTAAAAATTTTGACTAGCATCCTAGCACGAAGGTTGTCCTCTATTTTGCCAGAAGTGATACATAGAGACCAGGTTGGATTCATCCCATTCAGACAGGCAGGGGACAATGTGAGAAAGGTCCATAATATAATACAACATGCTAATTCTACCCAAACACCCATGGGTGTATTAGCCTTGGATATAGAGAAGGCGTTTGATTCCCTTGACTGGCAATATCTTAGAACAATACTTAGCTCACTTGGGATTGGCGAACCTTTTACTACCATTCTTTCTACGTATTATTCCACCCCGTCTGCTACTCTGAAATTACCTACTTCCTCCTTTCAAACTATCGAGATACAAAGGGGCACGAGGCAGGGGTGTCCATTGTCCCCTGCCCTTTTTGCTCTTGCAATGGAACCGCTGGCAGAGGCTATTAGGGGTAACCAGAATGTTAAAGGCTACACTATAGCTAACACTGAACATAAAGTATCCCTTTTTGCAGACGACTTATTGTTGACTGTCACACAACTTGTAACTACGCTGCCCAATTTTCTCCACATTATTCAAGAATTTTCTAAGGCCTCGGGGCTACGATTGAATCAGGATGAGAGCGAATTTATGCCTTGCGGCGTTCCCAAGAGTACCAGCAAACTTATTGAACTTAATTTTGGGTTTCAACTGAGAGAAAAATACCTGTCATATTTAGGCATACACCTCACTGCCAACCTGGAAAATAATTACCCTCAACTGTATAAGAAATTGTTGCACGAGTTATAGGATTGGAGGCTAAAACAGATTTCTTGGATAGAGAGAATAAATTGTATTAAAATTATGACATTGCCTAGGTTGTTACTTTAGAACTCTGCCCATTGCCATTGTGAGAAGGGATCTGATCAGTTTCCAACAGAAAATCATCTGGGGGAACAAGAGACCTAGGATCAATAGACATATTATGTACCTCCACAAAACTAGGGGCGGATTGGGGGTCCCAAATTTGCTTCATTATTATAGGGCAGCACGTTGTGCCCAGATCCCCCCTTATACATGGAGGACCTCAGGCTCCTTTGTGGGTGCTCATGGAGTCTAATATGATACAACCTTATTCATTACAGAGCTTTCTCTGGAATCCAAACTCGGATGTTAAAGTGTGTAGAACTGTTTCCCCATTGACTTATACTATGCTGCAGTTATGGAACATACTTAAATTCAAATACCGTCTGGCTTCAAACCCTTCGGCAATGGTACCATTGCATGGAAACACGCTTTTTCCCCCGAGCCGATCCGAGTTGGCCTTTACTTGGTGGAAAGACAGGGGGTAGTCACTGCTTACCAGCTCACTGATGGATCTAAACCGCTGCTTATGGAGACACTTATTCAGAAGTATCAGGCGCCGCCAATTGAGACCTACCGGGCAATGCAACTGTCCCATTTTGCTACACACCTCTGGCACAAGCATATGGTCTCTAGAACCTTTTTGGAGGTCATTTGCATGAATTTCCCAATGAGTAAACGAGTCCTATCAACCATTTACAACCAGATGAATCATGCTGACGCACCGGACAAACTTCGACACATGCAGGACTGGGAAACAGACTTGGGGAAAACATTTTCTCCGGAAATATGGCTCAAAAGCTACTTAAGAATTTTCAAGGGGAGCTATAATGTCACCATAGTGGAAACCTCACTTAAACTCTTCCATAGAGCGTACTATGTTCCAGAGCGACTTCATCGTATATACCCCACTGTTTCACCTCAATGCTTCAGGAATTGTCCCACTAGAGGGTCGGTGTGACATACCTGGTGGAGCTGTCCTGTGACACAAGCCCTATGGCGGCAGATATCTCGGATATTGACTACGCTCTTTTATACTCCCATTGACCCATGCCCAGAAGTTATGTTCCTTGGACATAAACTGGAAGGCATGAACCATTCGGCACAGCATCTGACTCAACATATCTGTATGGCAGCTAGGATTCATATTGCGGCACAGTGGAAATCACCCTGCCTTTCCTTACCTAAAGTTCTGGACAAGATAGAGTTCATACATGCCAATGAACGTTTGAAATACCAAATTGATAACCAAATGGAGAAATACACAGAGATCTGGGACACTTGGATTCTTCATAGGGAATCGTTCATATCCCTCTGAGTTGGAATGGGGCAATGGGCAGAGTTCATTTCATTTTCTTTGAAATATGTGCTTAACTGATGTTTGAGACTTATGGCAACAACTTGCTCTACAGATACCAAATGTGACATGCTTAGTGATAACTTTCATATAACCAGTGGATCGTTTTATTTATGGCTCATTTTCTTTTCATGTTTTTTCCTTTTTTTTTTTCTCTTTAATTTGTTTTTCTGTATCTTTTCCCCTGTCAAGCAATATATTGTACCATGCATTCATGTGTTGTGCATTATGCTGTTTTGTGCACAGTCCTTCGGGAAAAGTAAAATTTGATCTTAATAAAAAGAAAGTTGACGAAATATTTCACGTTTCTATATGCCTCATTTTTCATACTCTTACATTTTGCAATAGCAGCTCAGTAAGCCAGGTTGCCGAAAAGCAGCTGAAATAAGCCTTTGATTCTCATTTACTATTTGAAAAGAATTAAACTGGAAAAAATGTTGTGAGGGCAAACTATCCCTTTAATCTAATTGTTATAAGTCTTGTTGCAATCACTTGAAACAAATTATACTTGATTGATGTAGGGAGACATGTATAGAAGATTACTATAAGGAGCACAGGACCGGGGTGACCAAAACCTTTTCTAACATGTTAGTTGAGCAAAATAAACTTAACTTACATTATATATCATTTATTTAGATTTTTATTTCTTCTCACAATTACAGTCAACAGGCAGGTAACAGGCATTTTGGTATACATTGTTATCAAGGCAAATGTTTAAATACATTTATAGGCATGAATTTTGGTTTCATGTTTAATTTGCAAAGGACTTTTATTATACATCTTTTATCTGGGTGACCATGTCCCCTTTAAGATTGTGTAAACATAAATGTTTGGTGAGATGGGCAACCTTTCGCTCAGGTTGTTACTTGACTTCATGCAACTGGACGCACCACTTCAATATGAATTATAACAAAAGTAAATTGCCCATTATAAAGAAATACCCTATTCTGCATATAATGTAAAAATTGCATTTAAGGTCACTTTGTAGATCAGTATTTGAAAAGGCAAAAGAAAATGAAAGATTTTATAATATAAATGAACTCCAAGATGACTTGGGACTTGTTATTCAGAGTAGACAGTACTTTATTCTTTATGCATGGAAAATACCTGAGTGGACTATTAAGTTATCGTTTGAATTTAGATTGTATTAAATTTTATTGAAGCTTTCCGTAAAGTTGAAATAGGATAAACATGTTTTATCTTAATAGACTTCATAGAAATGGTTGTATTTTTGTTGCACAGCTTTATAAATATATATATGAAGCGAGAAAATAAGGAAAATTTGCTTCATGGTTTCTGACAAATGGCTGGAGACATCAGTACCAGTAAGCCACAGAAAGTTTGTCCTTCAGATGTCTCAGAAATCAGTAAGTTATGCTGTTCTGGTGGTCATGGCCTTCACCATACCTCCCAACATTTGGAATAAAGAAAGAGAGACAAAAACATTTGCTGCTTGACATTTTTGGAACACTCCCATTTTATGGCCACATCCCCTAAATGCCACATCCTTTTTTGCAAAATTTGGCAGGTTATGGAATCACATTTATGGGGGTTTTAGGGTCCGGTTTTTGTGTTATTACTGATTTTTCTAATTAAAATGAATTGCCCTTTAAGTTGCAAGTCACATTTTCACCAAGATACCTGCTTATCTTAAATAGTTACATTTGTTTATTTGCTTATCTTAAGTTGTTACAAATGTATCTTAGTGCAGCTGCCATTCTGGGTGTATCTTTTTCTGGCTGTTCAGTGCAGGAGATCAAAGAGAAAGTCGAGACATTTTAGTAACAATACGGGACTTCGGGGTTGAGCTGTCAGAATTGGGTTTGTCCCGTGAAAAACGGGACAGTTGGGAGGGATGTCCTCCGTGCCCCCCCCATTCCATGGTCTGTGACCTCCTATATCAACATTAGGGCCAAAAACTGCTGAAAACTAGCAGGATTAAATATTTGAGAAAGCATTTTCTGTATTTGATCTCTGGAAAACATTCTAGGCAAAGGGAAGGCACCATTGACTGTGGGAAAGAACTCTCATTGACTTGCATTGCAACCATTTTTATTATAGCAGCACATATTCGTTATGTTCAAGTCTGAATATATTGGTTTAAGAAATGGAGATATATTTAAGTATATACAAATACATTATACACTGCTAAATATTTGTCACAAGATACAGTAAGTAGGGATATAACATCTTATGGTTTCCCAGCTTTTTCTTTACAAATGGACTCTATGTCTTCTATTTTCCTGTATACCAGTTAAAAGGAATATTTCATGTATGAAATGTATGGTGGAGAGTGGGGATAAGGAATGCTGAACACATACAGCACTGTATTCATGGGGGGGGGGCAGGTAACCTCAGGTCTTTGTTCTTTGAAACAGAACCTGCCAAAAATTCTTTAAACTAGGAAGGAAGTGTGCAATAAAAAAAAAAAAAACTAGCAGATTGTATCCCTTTTTTTGCATTTGCCTCACTTTCTTTTTTTTTCCTTTTTCTTTTTTTTGAGTATTTCTTTTATTACTTTTTTTAAAAAAAAAAATCATTTAAATACAACAGAGTTGCCAATACATTAATTTCACAAATGAAAGTTACGAAAATATCCCACATTCTTCCTTTACATTTAACATTCATTGCTAATGTACAAAGTACATAAACACCATATACCAGTCAATAATGCATCATTAGTAACCATTAAATATTGTCTACCAGACTGACAGTAAAATACTTATATTGCTGGATATACATCCACCCAGGTACCCCAAATCCTAAAAAAAAATGTATCTCCCATTCCTCTAGCTTCAGAAGTAAGTTTAACAACTGGAAGCATTTTATTAACCAAATTAATTCAGTAAGAGGATTAGATTTCACCCGATTCAATATAATAGCTTTTTTAGCATAAAATAGCAACGTCCTACACAGAATACACATATTTCATCCATAATACCAAGCAAATAAAATTCAATATGGGGAATAGCAAGATTGTCATATAGAGTTTTTATAATCCCTTTCCAATATTTAGCAATCTGCAGACATGTCCATAGCATTTGAAAAAAAATCAGCTTGAAGAGACTGACAGTGAGGACATGCTAATGATCTATCTGAATAAATTTGACTTGCCTTAGCCAGAGTATAATAAAACTGATGTAAAATCTTAAAATTAATCAGTTTATTCCTTGTAAAAATCAAAAAATTATATAATGAATATAGTTTCTTCCCAAGGGCGCCATTTATCAAAAGCTTTATGAGATGGTGATGGAAACATGTTCTGATATATGATCTGGTAAGAACCAAATTGAACTATAAATGCATGTTTACATTGTAGGTATCAAAATTGATCAATACTCTGGCCTTGTACAAATTCCAATTCCAAAGTTGTGGCAAAGATTTAAATTTCCTCTTCTCCAAAATATGCCCAAATGTTTTAATACCCAGTTTAGGCCAATATATAATGGGGAATGGGAAAGTGAGAATTACCCCATTGAGGTGTATGTGGAGTCAACAAGTACGGAGTTAATTTCCATCATTACCAAGAGCAGTAAGAGGCTTGTAGCACTGGCGGAAGAGATTGCAGACTGTCTTCTTGATCATAAATGACCTCTGTAGTCTTTAAAAGATTCCCTTTACTTGCAGAACTGACCAAGTTGTTGCTTCTAAGAGATAACTGTGAGTTCTAATACAGGAAAATGTTTTCTGTTCAAGATTTGTATAATGTTATTTCACCAAAGAAATCCCAGATATTTAGATTTGAAACTCATTATTTGCCTTAAAATATGGGAAAACCGACCCATCTCTTTCGTTTATAGTACTGACTGATGTTAATAAAGTTACAGGGAGAAAGCTACAGTGACTGATTATGGAACATGGGGAGATCTGTAGAGACTCCATTTTATTTGACAAAATCATGTTGCCTTCCTGCAGTTGTCTAGTTTTCTAATTGGTCTTAATAAGCTTACGTGAAATCTCATAAACTGATATAAATGGTTCCTAAAAACAGCAGTAAAAAGTACCATTCTCAGGTCCAGGTAACTCCCAGGGCTGTATTGTTAGCATTGATCTGAAATATAAATAGAATTCTAGGAGACTGGCCAACAACATAGTAATTATATTGCGTTAAAGAGCTCATCTGCGTTTAAATAAGATCATTCAATCCCGGGGAAGATGCCAACTACTAGCTGGTACCTATGTTTTAGGTTTGAATATTGGATATACAGGTATGGGACTTGTTATTCTCATTGTACTGGACCTGGGGTTTTCCAGATGTCTACTAGAAAATCATGTAAACATTAAGGGGGCAGTTGTATTAAGGGTCAAATATCGAGGGCTAATTAACCCTCAACATTCAACTTTCGAATTAAAATCCTTCGCCTTCGAATATCGAAGTCGAATGATTTTGCGCAATTCGCTCGACCTTCCCCATAGGCTAACATTGACTTCGGTAGCTTTTAGGTGGCGAACTAGGGGGTCAAAGTTTTTTCTTAAAGAGACAGTACTTTGACTATCGAATGGTCGAATAGTCGAACGAATTTTAGTTCGAATCGTTCGATTCGTAGTCGAAGGTCGAAGTAGCCAATTCGATGGTCGAAGTAGCCAAAAAAAATACTTTGAAATTTGAAGTATTTTTTATTCTATTCCTTCACTCGAACTTAGTGAATGGGCCCCTAAATAAACCCAATAGGCTGATTTTGCTTCCATTAAAGGAAAACTATACCCCCAAAATGAATACTTAAGCAACAGATAGTTTATATCAAATTGAATGACATATTAAAGAATCTTACCAAACTGGAATATATATTTACATAAATATTGCCCTTTTACATCTTTTGCCTTGAACCACCATTTCGTGACTCTATCTGTGCTGCCTCAGAGATCACCTGACCAGAAATACTACAGCACTAACTGTAACAGGAAGAAGTGAGGAAGCAAAAGGCAGAACTCTGTCTGTTAATTGGCTCATGTGACCTTACATGTGGTTTGTATGTGTGCACAGTGAATCTTACAATCTCAGGGGGCGGCCCTTATTTTTTAAAATGGCAATTTTCTATTTATGATTACCCAATGGCACATACTACTAAAAAAGCATATTATTATGATAATGGTTCATTTACATGAAGCAGGGTTTTACACATGAGCTGTTTTACTCAGTATCTTTTAATAGAGACCTACATTGTTTGGGGGGTATAGTTTTCCTTTAAGGATCAATCATATCTTAGTTTGGATCAAGTACAACGTACTGTTTTATTATTTATAGGAATAAGCTAAATCATTTTTAAAACATATTATTTGGATAAAATGGAGTCTATGGGAGAGGGACTTTCCTTAATTCGGAGCTTTCTGGAAGACGGGTTTCCAGATAATGTATCCCATACCTGTACTATAAATGTAATCACCACAATAGCAAGCAGATAGCAGCTGCAAATGGGCTTTGTGGTAACTTAATTATAATAAGTAGCCTATGCATTTGTTGTATAGATACAGTTGTGTATATATATATATATATATATATATATATATATATATATATATATATATATATAGATACACATAGTACGGAAGGAATCATGAACAAACTACCTGGAATAATACCGACCTTCTGCTTTTTTGTGAAATGGAGGGTTAAGCTGTAGGATTCCTGCATATGCTGCAGCAAGTCACTTCACAGCACAATCTTCTGGGGAGTTTCGGCTGCCTAATCTGTTTAATCTGACTCAGTCATCACCAGCAGACTTTGGTTATTACACTGCTGGGAGTGCATCTGCTGCAGTCATTTATTCATCTTACAATAAACAAGTTATAGCCATAAAAAATACATGAAAAAGAAAACTAAAATACATTTTATTGTTAGTCCATTTAAAAGTATTTTATTAATGTTTTTTTTACTCATGAGAATAATAAATCACTGTGATCCAAAATGTTTTCTCCTGTTTCAAGACTTGTTTTGCTACGGGACATTTTCAGTACAGGTATGGTATCAGTTATCCAGAAAGCACCAAATTATGGAAAGGACAGCTCCCATAGACTCCATTTTATCTAAATAATCAACATTTTTAAAGGAGAAGGAAACCCATTTTACACTTGGGGTGCCAAAAGTTATGCACCCCCAAGTGATTACTTTTACTTACCTGACACCCCGGGCCAATGCACCAAGGAGTGATCCTCTTCCTGCTTTTTCTCGGCTGCGCATGCGCTGTAGAGTGATTCGCCGAACTTACCGAAAAAGCCTATCTATTTCGCTCTACTGTGCATGCGTCTGCCCCGGGAAATTTGAAAACAGAAGAAGCAGGAAGAGGATTGCTCAGTGGTGCTAACTTTTGGCACCCCAATTGTAAAATGGTATTCCTTCTCCTTTAAAAATTATTTCCTTTTTCTCTGTAATGATAAACTAATACCTCGTACCTCGTCCAAACTAAGATATAATTAGTCTTTATTCTTAATATAATTAGTCTTTATTGAAAGCAAATTCAGCCTATTGGGGTTATTTAAAGGGATTTTGTCATGATTTTTATGGTGTCGTTTTTATTTCAACATGACACGGTTTACACTGCAACTAATTCACTCTACCATGTAAAATTTTATTCCTGAACCAACAAGTTTTTTTTTTAAATTTATAATATTGGTGTGTAGGCATCCATCTCAGGTCATTTTGCCTGGTCATGAGCCAGCACTTGTATGTAACTGCTTTCTGGCAGGCTGGTGTTTCTTCAATTCAATGTAACTGAATGTATCTCAGTGGGACTTGGCTTTTTACTATTGAGTGTTGTTCTTAGATCTACCAGGCAGCTGTTATCTTGTGTTAGGGAGCTGCTATCTGGTTACCTTCCCATTGTTCTGTTGTTAGGCTGCTGGGGGGGGGGGGAAGGGAGAGGGATGATATCACTCCAACTTGCAGTACAGCAGTAAAGAGTGACTGACGTTTATCAGAGCACAAGTCACATGACTGGGGGCAGCTGGGAAACTGACAAAATGTCTAGCCGCATGTCAGATTTCAAAATTAAATATAAAAAAATCTGTTTGCTCTTTTGAGAAACTGGTTTCAGTGCAGAATTCTGCTGGAGCAGCACTATTAACTAATGTGTTTTGAAAAAACATGTTTTCCCATGACAGTATCCCTTTAATGTTTACATGATTTTCGAGTATTCTGTCATGATATCTATGGTTTATTTTTTATTTCTAAATGTCACTGTCATAAATAAATAAAAAATAAAAATTCAATTAAACATTAAATAAACCCAATAGGCTGGTTTTGCCTCTAATAAGGATTCATTATATCTTAGTTGGAATCAAGTTCAAGGTACTGTTTTATTATTACTAGAAAAAAAAGGAAATGTTTTGTAATTTGTTTTCTGAATAACAGATCCTTCACCTGTACTTCTCAGCCCTGCATTGTGACTTTTACATTGTGTATAAATAGTATACAGGGGACCTGTATACTTTTCGGGACCTGGGGTTTTCCGGATAAGGGGTCTTTGTGTTACAGGGCTGCCCTATGATATCCTACCTCAGGCAAATGCTTATACAAGTCTGTAGCTATGATAAGTACAAAGCTGAAGTCTTTACTCTCCTGGAGTTTACATCACAGTCTCTCTCATTCTCCCTGATGGTAGACAAGCTCATTTAAAGTAAATGTGCTATAGACAAAGTCATTTGTAATACGTTCTTGTACACAGATATGCAGAATTGGCTTAGACAGGGAGATGCCTTCCAGCTTAAAGGAGAACTAAAGCCTAACTAAAGAAGTAGCTTTAAATGTTGTACAGTATGTTTTGTGCTTCTGTACCAGCCCAAGGCAACTAGAGCTCTTTAGCATAGAAGATCTGTGCCTCCAAAGATGCCCCAGGAGCTCCCCATCTTCTCTTCTGCTGATTCACTGCACATGCTCTGTGCTGCTGTCACTTACTGAGCTTAGGGACCGATACACAAGATACGGTACACCTAGAATATAAATGTTACAATATAGGGCTTATTGGTAATATATATGGATAATTTCTACATGGCAGCACAGAAACCAGTGCAACTAGCATCAGAATTTAATAATCAGCCCTGTACCATCAGCTTATATTACAGGCCAACCTCATTTTCTGCTTGATAATTTGCATTGACCCCTAAGCTTAGCTTCTCAACAGCTGCTCAGAGCCCACTGAGTATGTGAGTGTCACAGACACTTTCCAAGATGGTGACCCCATGTGACATGTTTGAAGTCCTGGATCATTGCTGATATAGAGAAGCTGAACTTTAGGCTGGTGCAATAAGTTCAGTATATAAAATTATGAAATTTAGCCATGTTCATTTTTAGGGCTTAGTTATCCTTTAAAGGCCTTACAGGGAAAGAACAGAGTACTACTTATGATATACCTAGGGGCCTATTTATCATACCATGTAAAATGAACACTGAACAAACGGTGCAAAAGCTGTGTGAAATAAATGGCAAATTTATTAAGGTCGCCCAAACACCGTATTAGACGATATTATTTTACACCGCTTCAGACCTTAGATGATCTGTAAAGCCTATGGGAAAATTTCAAGTGTCAAGTAAGTTCCAGGGGAAGTCACTGTAGCTCCTCTGCATCAAGTGTTCCTGCCAAGAGGAGGCCTTATATTTTTTGTTGAATGCTTCACATACTTAGGGGCCTGTTTAATATTACTCAAGCTTTTTGGCACAAGCAGCCTTTAAGAAAACCCTTATGAGATTTCTTGCGCTGGGTTTCAGGCCGAAATGTCCTTTTGGGTAAAATTACAGAAATTGTCAAGGTATTTCAGCCCTGAAAGTCAGCTTGGGGTTTTCCCTAAAGATTGCTTGAACTGAAAGGCTTGAGCACTCTTAAATGAATAGTTCAGTGTTAAAATAAAAACTGGGTCAATAGATAGGCTGTGCAAAATAAATAATGTTTCAAATATAGTTAGTTAGCCAAAAATGTAATGTATATAGACTGGAGTGACTGGATGTCTGATATAATAGCCCAACTTCCTTCCTTGATCTTCAGCATAGATTCAAAAGCAACAGATATGACCCATGTGGCCTCCTTTAAGTCTCTGATTGGTTACTGCCTGGTAAACAGGGTAACCAGTCAGTGGAAACCAAGAGAGCTGAAAAGCAGGAAGTTGGGCTGTTATGTTAGAAATCCAGTCACTCCAGTCAGACATTACATTTTTGGCTAACTAACTATATTAGAAACATTTTTTATTTTGCACAGCCTATCTATTTACCCAGTTTTTATTTTGACACTGAACAATTCCTTTAAATACAATTACAATTCCTTTAAATAGGCCCCTAAACAACAGCAGCATATAATCGTTACCATTTTCTGGATTTATTCTGCATAGATGTGCAGTAAAAATTGCAGCCACAAAAAACAAAGCTGTCTCTGGTATTTTTCAAGAATGATTACACTCATATGTCTGATTTGTTTTTGCACAAAGATTTTTTGCTAGTTCTGTGATCCATATGAAATAATCTCATATTATTCACTGTGACAATTCTAATTTGCAGCACGATCAACAGAGAAGATTGGATACTCTATCTTTCTATCTAGGTCTGTGCTTTAGCTGCTTGCATGAACATCTATCATTTCACAATTCATTTCTTTTAATGCTTTGATTTAATCCTATAATTTATGTATATGGCACCTTTTTGTTAGTACTTGAGTTTGACAACAGTTTCTTTAGACTCATAAGGACAGACAGTTGCATTTTACTCTAATAACAGAGGTGAAAACCAAGGTTAAAGTATTACTATTATAATTATGATGAAGATAATAATTGATATCTACAAAATATGTGGTGTAAAAAACTATATCATCCAGAGAGATCTGCTGACAGGTTGCTGCTAATGTCATTTTATTGACTGACCCTCTGATAACCTCTGTGTCCTTGGCTTTCTAATCCATTCCATTATTTACAGACCTCCCTGACCTCATATCATTGATGTTCTTATTTGCAATCTTTTCTATCTACTTTCTCATTAACCATTATTCTTTCTATTTGCACCTTAGAGACATATTTCCTCTAAACATCGTGGCAGTGGAGTGTATGACTGGTGGTGTTGGAGGGTATAGCACACAGAGTAATAAAATAGTGGAACTGGTGGTGTTGGAGGGTATAGCACACAGAGTAATAAAATAGAGGAACTGGTGGTGTTGGAGGGTATAGCACACAGGGTAATAAAATAGAGGAACTGGTGGTGTTGGAGAGTATAGCACACAGAGTAATAAAATAAAGGAACTGGTGGTGTTGGAGGGAATAGCACACAAAGGGGCATGTTTACTAACATTGGAGATAAATATCTGGAGAGATTTCTGGAGATGTTGCCCATGGCAACCAATCAGCAATTAGATTTAAACAGCCATCTATAACTTAGAAAACAAAAGCAAAGATCTGATTGGTTGCTATGGGCAACATCTCCAGAAATCTCTCCAGATATTTATCTCCAATGTTAGTAAACATGCCCCTAGTAATAAAATAGTGGCAATGGTGGTGTGGGAGGGAGTGACACACAAAGTAATAAAATAGAGGCACTGTTGGTGTTGGAGGGAATAGCACACAGAGTAATAAAATAGAGGAACTGGTAGTGTTGGAGGGTATAGCACACAGAGTAATAAAATAGAGGAACTGGTAGTGTTGGAGGGTATAGCACACAGAGTAATAAAATAGTGGAACTGGTGGTGTTGGAGGGAATAGCACACAGAGTAATAAAATAGAGGAACTGGTGGTGTTGGAGGAAATAGCACACAGAGTGATAAAATAGAGGAACTGATTGTGTTGGAGGGTATAGCACACAGAGTAATAAAATAGAGGAACTGGTGGTGTTGGAGAGAACTACACACAGAGCAATAAAATAGAGAAACTGATGGTGTTAAAGTCTATAGCATGAAAAGCAATGAAGTTACAAACAGTAGCAAAATATCTATACTAGATGTACTAGATTTTCTAGTGCTACATGCAGAATGAAATATTTGTCCAAACTTGATTATTTGTACTGTTTGTTATTTATATAGAAGCGATATGTTTGCGAAGCACTTTACAGAGCACATGTAGGTCTTATATATGTCTCTATTAGTGAGTGTTGGTGAAATTGCTTGAAGTGGGCACTTATTATTAAAAATGTCCAAGGAAGCAAATTTTAGTAAATTGGCGATGTCCCTGCAGAATATGGACGATAATGTAATGCCCTTGGTAACAGGGGGTTCAAACATCCCTTCTGAATAGATATCCCCTAGTTTGGGTTACAATGGGACCCCTAACACTAAGCCCTCACTTGTACAGACAAGCAGAGGGCAATACAATATGCTGTGCTCTACTTTACTTGAAGCACAGGGTCCTCTGACTGTCAGATCCTATTCACCTAACTCATATACAGGTAATACAGCTCTTATGTTCCCTTCCTAATACATATCCATTGAGCACACATTTGTGTTTCTTCAAGTGGGGAATCTAAGGGAGAGACTTGGATGATTTCCCTGGCCTGTATACAGTACACTGCAGGTAGGATTCCATGGGATACTACATTCCAAAACAGACTCTACCATTGTAGTGGGGCTACTGTAAACTCTGCCACTGTTTTCCACATCATCACACCAAGTGTTCCTCATACTGTTTATTCCCTATGGGTTACTCATCTACGGTAATACATTGGCACATTCTGGTAGGGAATGCTTTTACACTTCACTGTTAAAAAGTTAAAGGGCACCTATCACAGCCAAAATCAAACACATATTAACAATCTGGCCAGTACAAGCGAAACACATTTAATCAAACTACATAAATAGTTTTTTGAAAAAACTGCAGGTTTTAAAAAAATCCCTTACTTTGTCAAATGGGTTCTTTCACTGAGGGAGGCCATACTGTGACTATAACAGAGACTCTAATATGCAAATTTCAGGAGCATGCTCAGATTGTAACACTGCTTTGAGTATTCTACCCAGAATGCCTTGTTTTAGTAAACTCCTCCACTAGAAGTATCTTGTCCCCTGCTGGTAAAGTCATTATGCAAATGAAGGGCACACAGTAACTTCCAGCAGGGGGCAGCACTACTGAACAGCAGCTATCGCAGAGGTTTGGCTGATTTGAAAATAGCTTAGAAGGGTTGATAATCAAGCAAGGAATTTCAACTGAGCATGTGCGAGATTTCAGAGCTACAGTTGGCTGGGTAGATATAGGTAGGAGGAGCCAGTGAAATCCAAGATGGCTGCCTCAGCTAGAACTGCAGGGGAGATAGGGGAGATCTTGCAGAAGGAATAGTGAGCTGATCATTTACATTATACAAACAATTCTAACTGTTTTAAAAATCGGATTTCTTGAACTTTCACATACTGTATTTACTTAGTAAATGATTTTGGTCATGATTGGTGCCCTTTAAGCTACAGGCAAAGCAAGCATGAATGTTGCCATTACATTCAGAAGAACAATGTTCCACTGAGTGCCAAAACACAGACACACTACCTGTAAACACATATCCTACGTTTATTATTATTTTTAATTATTTTAACAAAGTAAACCCAAAGCTTTTGATGCAAAACAGATTTTGAAAGCCATATTTTTTCACAGTGTTTATTTATTTGCTGGAATTTTAATTATTTCATTATTTTTGTTGCAAAACATAATCATTTTTGTATTTTTTGTTTGTGCTCTCATTTATTGCAGCTGGTGTAATGTTGGTACCTGAGCGCAAAACAGCAGATGGCTTTGAGGAACATTTTGGCTTAAATTATCTGGGGCATTTCTTACTGACAAACCTTCTACTGAAAACGATGAAAAAATCAGGAATGGAAAACTTGAATGCTCGCATCATCACAGTCTCATCTGCTACCCATTATGTTGGAGAGCTGAACTTTGATGATCTCAATAGCAGGTAAAATATGTTGTTACTGTATTTGAACATCGAAATATGAGTATTTGCCTAGAAGTGGGAAACCTAAGAGATTCTTTGATTATTCTTTGGTTCTTTGATTATCTTTGATTATCAAGTTCTGTTATTTCCTTGTCATACTTGATACGGAAATCCAGGTAAAAAGGGATCTCATAGATACTTCACAAAATATCAAAACCAGAACTTTTCCTACTATTGTGAATGCCACTGTGACATCTTTGTCAATACAAGTCTATGCTATTAAATATTCCTTTTAAAAAAAAATAAATAAAAAAAAAGTAATACATTGGCAACTTTTGAAAAGCAAAACAAATACACCAGAAATGGAGTGGAGTAAAACGGAACTATTGTGTTTTCTAACTGTATGGATCTTTAAGATGTCCTTATATACATAATAAAAAACATTAGAGATTTATAATATAAATACATTTAATATATGTTGAGGCCCATTTATCAACAGTCTCATTTTAGTGGTTTTAGAGGTTCCTGAAACAGCGAATAAATGTATTTTCTCGAAAACTACGAATGCCATGTAATGTATAAAAATATCCAAATATAAAAAGCACAAACGGAAAAAAAATGCTTAATCTGAATATAAAATACAAAAACCTCTAATTATGCGAATTTGTTGGGCAATTACAAGTAAAAACAATTCCAAAAACCTCTAAAAGTCTGACTAAATTAAAAATGGATAAATGCAGCTCTCATTCGCTGGCGGCGAATCGTGCAAATTCGCCGCAAATTCGCGCCAGGCGAATAAATTCGCCCATCACTATTACTGGTAAAATAATCATTTTCTGGAATTTAGAACCTAAATTTCCTCTAAACTTATAACATTAGCAAACCCTAAAACAACTGCATTGCCATACAACTGAAGATCCAGAACACAGATTTATAGGAGTAAAATAGGAAAATAATGTATGAACTCATTAAGCCAATTTTAAAATGTTATATGTACAACACAAAATCATATATTTATAAAGCCAAAACAATTGATAGCATACGCAAAAATGGTTCAAAATATTAAAATGGAATAGTTCATGCAAATGTATTTGTTGCATGTATTGATAACAGCAACGAGTAGCAGTATGGTGCCAAAAAGAAACACTTCAGGATTATATGAGATAATATAATGCTTAAATATACAATGTATGAGGATAGCAGAAGTCACCTTGCAGCTTCAAGGCACATAGATAGATTAGAAGAAAGTTCAACTTGTGCAGTACTAAAGGTGGCCATACACAATAAGATCTTTCCCCGATATGCCCAACAATGGCAGGGCGATATCGGATTTAATCCAAATGTTCGGCCCTAGGGTCAACGATCGGATTACAACAAAGAAAATGCGTGCCGATGGGTCGTAGGACTGCATCAACTAGCCGATGCAGTCCTTGATCGCCAGAAAAATCAAACCTACTCGAATTGTATCTGGTCGATTTTTGGCCTGATATCGATTGGGGAGACCTGTCGGAAGCCCCCATACACTGGCAGATAACAAATCTGTCTAAAGCAACAATGTCAGCATCTTTTATCTGCCCATGTATGACCACCTTAAGTGCCTGATCAAGTGGATGTCATTCCATGTTAGGTGCTCCATCCAATTATTATTCAGAAAACAAAAGGTTCTAATCATTCATATATATATATATATATATGTATATATATAGCTTCATATATATATTAGCCACCATCCCTGCTGTAGTTAAAAAAAAATACTTAAAGGGGACCTGTCATCCTAAGAGAAATTTCAGAATCCTAATTTATGATGTTAGTTAGCAAAATATTTAAATCAAAATTATTTAAATCTTGTTTCCTTTATTCGTTTGATATCCACAATTAGCGCATACAGGAAAGTTCCATTTTTTACCATAGTAATCTTTGCATTATCCCAAAATCTTGTTTATGCTCCAGAAAGGGGGACCTGCTGCCCATACCCATGCAGGTATGGGAGGGGCAATGAGATGAGTGCAGTGACATCTAGGAAGTGCAGAATAGAAAGTTATTGCCTGCCCCGTAGGGTTGCCACCTTTCTGTGGCTCACGATCTGGAGAGGGGGCAGGACGGTGATGTCACAGGGGTGGGTCAGTTATGAAACGGGGCAGGTCGGTTAAATCACAGGGCAGAGCCATATACGTCACGGGGCAGGGCTATGTGGTGTCGATCAGCAGTTGGCTGATCGCCATGTCAATCAAGGGGGATCCTGCCCGGTTTTCCTTATTTGGAAAACCAGGCAGACTGTCTTGAACCGGGCAGCCAGCTTCTTAAAACTGAGCTGCCCAGGTTAAAGCCAGACGGGTGGTTACCCTTCTGCCCCACCTCTATGCCTGAGGCAGATTTGATTGACAGCTGAGATTTTTCATTTCCTTTATAACAGGGATGTAGGTGTTCATTAAAAAAGAATGTAGGTTTCACGTTCTGTTTGCAAAGTACTTTTATTATACAGCTTTTTATGTTTGGGTGACAGGTCCCCTTTAAACATAAGCAATCTAATTGTCTTGTTACTGTACGTTGAAGGGACCGTCTTCAGATATGACTGAACTGCTGGGTTCTTTATCTATAGAGTGTAAACATTCTGGGAATAGATATGCTTTTAGGTATTGTTTTGTATGCCTCTTTGATACCAGTATCTTTTCCTAATATTAACATTAAAGGATAAGTAAACCTTAAAAATAAGTGAATGTTAAACTGATGAGGGGACTATTCTAAGCACTTTTGCAATTTACATGTATTATTTCTTTTCCTTGTATTCCAAGATATTCAGGGATACACGTACTGTTAATATGAATGTATTTAGTTACAACAGCGCCACCTGCTGGTCAGTTTCCCACCAGTCTGACCAGCAAGTAGTCAAGGAAGTTGTCAGGAGAAAGAAAGAGGCTGATGTTCTTCTGCTTAGGAATAAAATTAGAAACCTTTCTCACATCTTTCCTAAGCAGAAGAACATCAGCCTCTTTCTTTCTCCTGACAACTTCCTACCTCCTGACTACTTGCTGGTCAGACTGGTGAGAAACTGACCAGCAGGTGGCGCTGTTGTAACACAATTCATTCATATTAACAGCACATGTATCCCTTAATATCTTGGAATACAAGGAAAATAAATAATGAATGTAAATTGCAACAGTGCTTAGAATAGTCCCCTCATCAATTTTACATTCACTTATTTTTAAGGTTTACTTATCCTTTAACTGAAGAAGATTTCAAAGCCAATTCTTGGCTTGCAGCTAAAGGGAATTAAACTAAATATACATTTATATTGGTCTTCACTCTCATATATCATAGGGACATTATAGCATACTGTGTAAAGCAGTAGCTGTACAAATAGATTCCTGATATATTTGTCACTCGCATGCCCAGACAGCAACAGAAACCAAAGAATTCCAGGATACACAGCAAAAGAAATGAAAATAATACACATATGTAACAAGCAAATCTACATTATAACAACTGAGGTACACTATGTATAGTTCATATTTTAATAAAAAGGGAAAGAATTGCTGGTCTATTTAGTAACTGATGAATGATAGCCAGGGACCCTGATGTGAGAATCATTCTCTTCCGCAGCAGTATTCATATCACACTAGGAACAATTAACAGCACAGTGCAATCATTCATTCGAAATGTAGTTGAAAACAATTCAAAAGGATGATATAACCCCTGGTGTGCTATTAAGGTGTGCCTTTATTTAGCCTGAGTTTGTGTATTGTGTATTTGTGCTTTGCTGTTGAAAACCCTGCTGTTCAAAATGCAGTTTATCTCCTCCTCCTCCTCCGTGTTTTTTGCAATACCGGTTTCATGGGCAGAGAGCAAATCTGCTGAAAAGAGACAAATAATTAAGGAGCAGAACAAATGGACCAATTGGTTCTTTTGTTTGTAATTTTGTGTGACTCAAATATATGATATTCTGAAACTGCATGAAAGGCAAAAGGGGTCCAAAGGGGTCAAGCATAACATTCAATAGTGGGCAGTGACCAACTTTTATGAAATGATTTCTGGGATACATGGCTGCAGAATGGCTCAGTATATTCTCATACTCATCACTATTACCATAGTTTTTCTCCAATAAGAACTGTAGGTAATTGTCAGCCTGATGTTATAACCATGTGTCATATATAAAGTTAGAGGACAATGTAGAATTTGTGAAAATAATTTATATATTTCCTATCAAATGAGATTTATTTTTAACTAAGAGAATACACAAGGAAGCAATATGTAAAATATAAATGTAATACACACATTTTCAAATAAATGAGGCTTTGAAGGTAGTGTATTAGTAGCTGTGTATTCGTTTTTCCTCCCAGAACCCTCAATTCCAAGCTTTGCTTATTATGGATTAATGGAGGATGGGGTTAAAAAGCAAACCTGTTCCTTTTGTTTGTTTACATCTACATTGGACGATGAGTGGATTGGAGGTAGCGGTAAACGTAATTCAGTTGCTGAGTCTCCCAAACAAGGTTTCATGCTTCATTTAGAAATGGTTCAAGCAACCTATATGCCTCCAAGATCAGGGAAGATTCAGGTGAGGGGGATGCATTCAGTGGTGTAAATAAGCATAGATAAAGTATATAGAAACAGATTTCCTACAAGAAATTTTCAGGGAACAGAGGTAAGACATTCCGGCAGAATGTACCAGTATTCACTACTTGAGAGAGATAAGAGAGGGCTTTGTTTTACAATTTACTCAGGTTAATAGGTATAAGCCTGGGTTATATAGTGAATAAAGTACCCCCTCTTGTAAAATATAAGGATATTATAAGTTACCGACGAGTTCCGTGCCCATATAAAAGTACGAGGCTGAAGGCCGTTTTTATACAGGTCATGGAACTCCGAGGTAACTTCTAATATCCTCATATTTTGCAACTGCGGGTACTTTATTTATTATAATACACAAGTTTCAGTGAGTCATGTGACAGAAATGACCTCAGAACTCACCGTTTATAACTGATGACATCAGTTATAAATGGTGAGTTTATATGTATTATATGCATATAATACACAAAAACCATGAATATCCTGTAATCATATCCTTATAAACGGTGACTAGTGATGTCATTAGTTATAAACGGTGAGTAGTGATTTTTTTCACGACTCACTAAAACATGTATATTATAATAAAGTACCCCTTGTTGCAAAATATGAGGATATTAAAAGTTACCTCGGAGTTACCTTCGGCCTCGTGTTTTTATAACAAAACTCCTAGGTAACTTATAATATCGTTATAATTTACAAGAGGTACTTTATTCACTATATAAATATCCACTACCATGTCACCCAAGAGTTAGCAAGGTACCTTCTCCTGGAGTAGGGTTGCCACCTGTCTGGTTGTCACCCAGACAGCCTGGAAGGAAATTAATGGCATGGCGATTAGCGAATTGCTTATTGCCATGCCACCAGTTTTGCTCCAGATATAATCAGCCCCAACATCACCCACCCCACCTCCGACGTCACAAGTTCTCCCCGGTGTCACCCGCCTCTCCCCCTGCCCGGAGTAGAGGAAACAAAAAAGTGGAAGAAGAACTTAAGTTGTAAAACTGTATTTAATGGTATGAATTCGTCAGAATCCCGGCAAAGGGTTCATTTTAAATTTAAATTTTGAAACAGTTCGGGTTTACATTTGTATTTTTGTTTATTTGCTGTATGCCTCAGTTTCATAGGCACATCTTAGATGTTCCTGGTCCCATTGACGCCTGCGTCATGATGTCATTGAGGGGTGCCGGGTTTGAATTTTGGCACCAAATCTTCTTTAAAAGGCCAGTCCACCATTTTGAGAATGCCCAAGTTGGTACCAGTTTACTGTTTCTGCCGAAGCATTTGTTTGTGATTTGAATTCCTGCTTTTTGACTCCTGCCTGACTTTTGACTATGATACTTGGCGTCTGCCTTGAACCTCTTGCCTGATTCTCAACTACGTCTGCTCTAAATCCTTGCCAGTACCTTGTTTACGAACTTGTTATTTGTTACGCACCATCTCCTTGTGTTTTCCGGGGCCCCAAAAGGGGTGAACACCGTAATCCACAGGGGTCCCCTGTGCATTGTGAGTGTACCCATCACTGAGCAAGGTTCCCGATAACAAGATTGTTACAGCACAATGAAACTGCACTCTGCATACCTACAATGCTGTCTTACCTTTTTGTACTATAGCTCTATATCAACATATAAGGCTATGCAAATGATTCTCCTGCTCCACTTTTTTTCATAACAGACAGTGACAGTGAATAACAGACAGTGTCAGTAATGTAGGACTTGTCTTCCATTTGCACCCATGTATTGTACCTCTGCTCAAAAGTATCATGTGGCTCTCAGCAGTCGATGTTATGCTACTTTCTGAGAAAATAGGGGTCATCTGAAGATAACCAAGGTCCCATCCATCTCTTTGGCATTGGCTTTGAAGGCAACGTGATGTGCAGAAGCTTTGGGGAACAAAAATATAGTAACATTTGGATAGAAAGTTATTAAGTAATGCTGTCATCTGAACAAATCAATGAAAGAGTCAATATTTCAGAACTCTTCCCCCTTGTGTACTCTTTAGATCCTATTCATATGATTGATCTTTTCTTCTTGCTCGAGTGAATTACACTGTGGAAAAGGCTAAGACTGATTTATTTCTGGTTTTTTTTTTGCTTATAGAAGTGGAAGGTGTTTACATTTAACATTTGCTGGACAGAATTAGATTGTGTGATATTCTTTGACCTTTATCACAATTCATTATAATGCTGTTTGATACATGAGTTGAATGGACTTTTTCAAAGAATACCTGGTGTTATCGACTACAAGCCAATACTCTGAATACACCAGAAGACAAAGGAAGAAAAATGCTAGATGTCCCCGATGTCTTTTAGTTTTGTTTCACTGAAGTGAAGATTCCCAGAAGGAAAAAGGGAAGAAAGGTTATTTTTTTTCTCTCACTTACCCATGACCTGTTCTTATTATGGGTCCTTCCTCTGAATTCATCCACTTGGCTATTTCCCTTGTTCTTCCACTTTGCCTCTAATATGGAAATCAGCACTTTGTACAAACTATACTGCTGTAAACAGTTGTTATTGTAACACCAAAACAACTCCCCGTGAACTGTAGATATTGCATTTTTATCTACCTTAATATTTCCTTTTCTGTAACTTAAATTTGAATTGGTTTTTACTATAAACAGTCAATACAACAATGTCTTGCAACAGGACATTGTCATGGTAATATTAAGCAAAAAGTAACAATGAACCTTAGAAGCCATTTTTAAAAGCAAGCATCTCAGTCAAGTAAATCAAAGCTAAAGAAGACATAAGATTTTGGTGGGGACTTGCAGTAGATAATGTTGTGCATTGAATGGATTATGGGTGATAGATTACAACAACAAAATGGTCATAAGAACCAGTTCAGGGAAAGAAGAACAACACATAGGTATATAAGGAATTGCTGACTCTATTCATTTGGTGACATGCATTTTGGCCTATTCATTTGGTGACATACAGATCCCTTCTAAAGCTAGTTTTCAGAAACTGGGTTGAAGTTCCCTTTATTCTTGCTTCAGAGAGAGAGGGTCTCTGGGGATTTTTCCAATGCTGGGCTATTGAGTCTGGAATATCAGAGGTTTTTTTACCCATAAGCCACATTTACATGTGACAATAGTTGGGGAGTAGTGATCTGCTCGCTGGCCCAACCTCGCACTCCTCTTCCGGCTTTATAGCCGCGCGCCTGCTCATCCCGACTGTTTTGTGACATCATCAGCGGGTTGGATCGGCGCGGGTCTATAAAAAGAACCCTAAAGTCAGTTGAGGGTGGGTTAGGGCCAGTTGGGGGTCGGGAAAAACCCGACCCGCACATCACTATTGGGGAGCATGCTAAAAAATATTCCTGGTTGATGCAACATAAGTGTTGTGGTTCACCAGCTGTTAGCCCCTATGTGGACTGGCAGCCTATAGGAGGCTTTATTTGGCAGTACATCTGGTTTTTATGCAATCAAAACTTGCCTCCAAGCAAGGAATTGAAAAATAAGCACCTGCTTTGAGTCCTCTGGGAGCAACATCCAAGGGGTTGGTGAGCAATATGTTACTCATAAACCACTGGTTGGGGACCACTAGTCTAGATACGGTAAAGATGTAGTTGGTGAGCTTCTGTTCCGTGCTGATATTATGATTCAATGGTTTCCACACTAGAGCATTTAAAATGTCTAGTTTTATTATCTGAAGCAATATTGTAAAAAGTAAGCCCTCAAGGCACTGCACATACCGTATATACTCGAGTATAAGCCGTCCCGAGTATAAGCCGAGGTACCTAATTTTACCTCCAAAAACTGGGAAAGCTTATTGACTTGAGTATAAGCCTAGGGTGAAAAATGCAGCAGCTTCTGGTAAGTTTCAATCAAAAAATCGAGGATTTCTGCTCCCATTGGAGGTGCCGGCATCTCGTTTTTGGATGGCGGCGACCATTCTTGGACGCCGGTGAATATTCTTGGAGACTATTCTTAGGCGCCGGCGACCGTTTTTGCGCTTGACCCGAGTATAAGCCGAGGTAGAGTTTTTCAGCATATTTTGGGCGCTCAAAAACTCGGCTTATACTCGAGTATATACGGTAATATGCTGCAATCACCCACTACCCCACAATTCCTCCAAAAAAGGTGGGAAGAATTTGGGAACATTTTATGAAACTTCACTTGTTCCAATAAGTCAAAGGGTGCTGCTGTGAAACAAAGCCTTGCATGCCACCATTAAAGGGGTTGTTCACCTTTAAATGAACTTTTAGTATGATATAGTTAGTGATATTCTGAGACTATTTGAAGTTGGTTTTCATTTTTTAATATTTGTGTTTTTTTGAGTTTATCTTTTTATTGAGCAGCTCTCCAGTTTGCACTTCCAATAATGTTGGTTGTTCGTAGGGTCCACATTACCCTAACAATCATGCTTTGATTTGAATAAGAGACTGGAAAAGAAGAGGGCTTGAATAGAAATAGGAGTAATAAAGAGTAGCAATAACAATAAATATGGAGCCTTACAGAGCATTTGTTTTGATTTCAAGAACACAAATATTTAAAAAAAACCTATATAAAATAAATGATGAAGACCAACTGAAAAGTTGTTGGCCATTCTATAACACACTAAAATTTGTGAATTGTGAGACAGTACACAATATATAGTTAATAAAGTACCCCCTATTGTAAATTATAAGGATACTATAAGTTAAGTCAAGTGGATTTTGTTGTATTTCAGCCATATACAGATGATATATACAGGACATAGTAGAAATGAAATAACCTTTCTCCAAAACCCATGGTGCTTCACATAAGACTATAAGAGGTTTATCAAGTGTGTATATTTCGATTTCTCTTTAAGTGTGTATATTTTTTTGAGGTAAACAATACACAGCCCTGCTGGGCAAGGTAGACATACATTTGTGTAACGTATTCCAGAGGTTTTTTTATGCAGTTCATTGTGAATATATTCAGTTCAGTCCTTGGGAGTTGAGATGCCTGATGGATTGTGGTAAAAACTGTTGCAGGAATAACCAAGGAGTTCCATGACCACATAAAAACATGAGGCCGAAGGCAGAGTGCATTTATACAGGTCAACTCCGAGGTTGCTTCTAATATCCTCATATTTTCCAACAAGTGGTACTTTATTTATTAAAATACACACGTTTTAGTTAGTCATGTGACAAAAATGACATCAGTACTCACCGTTTATAACTAATGACATCACTAGTTACCATTTATAAGGATATAATTTACAAGATATTCATGGCTTTTGTGTATTATATAGATATACTCCAACAAACAATAATAAGAAAAAATATAGAATGTTTTCCTTGAGCATTTTTCCACATCAGAAGGCAATAGAGAAATAGGGGAACTATAGTCCCCATCTGTTTGGGTTTCACACGTTTGACAGTCCTAATTTAGAGAACTTTTTTACATGAAGATATTCTCAAGATGTATTGGTGCTTAATTCTACTCGGCCTAGCTTTAAACATATGATGGGCGTTGCATGGTAGAGTCCTGCGAGGGTCCATTTTTTGGAATCCCGACCCGTACCCGCATCCCGGACCCGCAACCCGACCCGCAACTACCTTATCCGCAACCCAGACCCGCGAACCGCTGACCATCAAGAATCAGGAAGCACTGTCATTGTAAACCGGAAGTGACATCATCGGACATAGACATGATCAGAAAAAAGGAGTAAAAATTGCTATTGAGAAGACCTGCGGCCCGACCCGCAAACCCGCAGAACTGCTGACCCGCGTCTATACCAGCACCTGGAATTTCTACCCGCAACCCGCAGGGTACCGCAGGTTTTTGCAGGTAACCCGCGCATGCCCGACACGCTGCAGGACTCTATTGCATGGTACTGTTGATTCTGTCCAAAGTACCTTGAAAGGTATTTTTAAACAGTAAAAAAAAGCTTTTTCTCTTGTGAACATTCAATACAAAATATCTATTTTGTGTGGCAGTGAAGGTTTTTGTTTTTTTTTAAACATTAAGGCTGAGTGGAGGAATGAGTCAGCTTCTGCTGGTGACAATAGTACATATAATTTTACCATTATTCAAACTATGTATAACACTCCTTTCAGCATGTTACAGCAATTTTGTTTTACCACTGCTGAGAAAAGTACTCCATTTACAATATGTTTTGAGTACAAGCCGTGTTATAATGAGGAGCACACTGACCATTCCCAGACTAAATAAAGGGGTACATTTCTGCAGTTCTGCGCTTTCTGGGACTGTATCAAAAAAGACATCAGTGTCTGCAGAAACCGTTACGTTTTCCATGTTTATCTTTACATTTTCCAAAACTGTGGAGCGGCACCTTGTAATGGGACTTAACCAAATGTGCCAATGTGCTTATTTTTTGTCCTTTGTGTTTCTAAAACTAGCAGGGTGACAGGGTGAACAATATTTTAGCCTTGTTATGCATTAACTATATATATTTTTCGGGGGCGGGGGGACTCCCTTTTCTGGCAGATGTATTGCAGCTTACTCATGTAACTGACTCCAGCACAAACAAAATAACTGACTTTGGCACAAATCCTGCAACTAGAGAGAGACAGAGTGTATCTCTGGTGAGTTTATAAGAATAAGCTCTAAGGGCAAGGCCAGACGTGACATTTTTACGTTGCGTTTTTAAAAAAGCTCGGTTGAGCTCCACTGAAACCACGCGCTACACGTCATGCATTTTGCATGCGTTTTTCAGCACGTAGGTTTCTTTTTCCAACATAAAAAGATAGAAATAGCAAATAGGAAAGCTATTTACATGCAAAATAGAGCAGGAATGCTTGTCAATATTCAACGTAATTACGTCACTGGCCTAATACACTGTAAAAATGTATATGCGTCATCTCACAAGAATTTGGATGCCATATTTAAAATACGCTGTGTATTTACGTAAAGTGTGGTTTCAAACTCAGATCCCATAGAGTCTATTGATGTGGTACTTTAGTGCCGTATTGGCGTTTCTGCTGAAAAACGCCAATACTGGTGTCCCGTGGCGGGTTTTGGCTTGCAAGCGCCCTGTCAGAATTGCCATAGTGTGTTTTCCATAAGTTTCAGTGGTAGTGCAGTTTATTCATACTTACACCCGATGGAGCTTTTTTAAAAACGCAACGTAAAACCGCCACGTCTGACTTTGACCTAATACATCTTCTTGGAAAAAAGAGCTGCCCCAAAGGCTGCATTGGACCCAACTGTCATTCGTCAGAATCCCAACTCCTGCATGAAGAGAGAATGAAGAGAGATGCTGAAATTGGGAGAGCAAGATTAATTTGATTATTTCAGAAATGGGTTGCTGACAGACAGTATAACCAGAGGCATGGCCTGCTATATAGTGCTGATGGCACTGTGTATAATTTAGGATTTGCGTGATGTACAGTATATAGTAATAATAATAATATAGGTAAAAACAAACTATGTAAATCTTAATCTGTCAGATTTTGTTCTAAATACATTATTAAAGTCAATGTTTGTATAACTTCGAAAATGCAAAGCAAAGCACATTTTCTGCCTTAATACACATATACATTTCTAAGATTACTTTGAAGGCTTACCATAAGCTGTTTTACTTTTAAAAGTAGAGCTTTGAAGCTTCTCTCTGAGCCATGTGTAGGATTTTTATTTTTTTTGACAGTTAACTGGTTTATATAAAAGAGGCTCATATAACTTTGATAGGAGCTAATATAGGCACAGAAATACAGACGGGAAGCCACCATACATTAATTGCTTGCATTCATCTATACAAATGGTGTGCTTCAATTTGCCTATTTGAGTGCACGAGGCTCAATTTTACAGTACAGGTAAGAAATCTATTATCTTGGATGACCGGGGGGTTTGTTTTGGATAAGGAATCTTTCTGTAGTTTGGATCTCCATACCTCAAGTTTGCTATCATTTAGGGGCAGATTTATCAAGGCTCGAATTTCGAGGGGTTAAATCTGTCGACATTCGACTAGGGAATAGAATTGAATAGGGAATTCGGGCGAATTTACGCGCCGGCAAGTAGTCGAATGGGCGAATAGTCGTGCGATCGAATATTCGATTGAAGGATTTTCATCGAATGATCGATCGAATGCCTTTTTCTTCGATCAAAAACTTAGGAAAAAAGCCTATGGGACTCTCCCATAGGCTTTTAAAGCAATTCGGTAGGTTTTAGGTGGCGAAGTAGTGGGTCGAAGTATTTTTAAAAGAGACAGTACTTCGACTATCGAATGGGCGAATAGTCGCAGCGTTTTTTCACTCGATCTATTCGAATCATTCTACTCAGGCGAATTTACGCCAATTCGATAGTCGAGGAGCACAAAAAACACCTCGAAATTCGAAGTTATATTTCATTCGAATCCGGCGAGTAGTCGAATGGGCGAATATTCGCCGGCGAATAGTCGAGCGATTGAATATTCGATCGAAGGATTTTCATTCGATCGAATGCCTTTTTCTTCGATCAAAAACTTAGAAAAAAAGCCTATGGGAGAGTCCCATAGGCTTTTTTTAAAGCAATTCGGTAGGTTTTAGGTGGCGAAGTAGTGGATCAAAGTATTTTTAAAAGAGACAGTACTTCGACTATCGAATGGGCGAATAGTCGCAGCGTTTTTGCACTCGATCTATTCGAATCATTCTACTCAGGCGAATTTACGCCAATTCGATAGTCGAGGAGCACAAAAAACACCTCGAAATTCGAAGTTTTTTTCATACGAATCCTTCACTCGAGCTTAGTAAATGTGCCCCTTAAACATTAAGTGGGTTATTTGTCAAATGTCAAATTTTAGAGATTTTATACCTCGAATCAGGACTGGACTTGGAGCCAAAATACTGTAGGCCCTGCAATTCCAAATACACAGAGGTCCCCCACCAGCCCAATAAATAGGAAGTGTCTATGGCAATTTAAAGCAGCCCCAGTCTCGGCCTGCCTCAAACTCACAACTTGAATGGTTTCTAATTTAAGAAAAAACTCAAATTGAAAAGACTTGAATCAGCGAGTTCGGAATTAACAACCCCGAAAATTTAAATGAATTGAGTTTTCGTCTGTAAAAATTTCGAATTGCTCAAATTGTTTGTGTTTTCAGGCAAAACCCTCAGATAAACAGATGAACATCGTGAAGGCTATTAACATCTTCAAATGGTTCAATGGACCTCAGCCACTGACTCTTACATGACCTTGAAAAGGTTTTAGATGGTTTATTTTTGGATTCGAGCTATTTATAGGGACGGGGTATAATAAATGTCAAAAAAATTGAGGGTTTTTTTTTAACCTGAAAATGTGACTTTTGACCAAAAAATTCTACTCAAAAACTCTACAAAATAATTTGAACGTTGATAAACCTGCCCCAAAATGAACCCAAATGGATTGTTTTGCCACCAATTTGGATTTGTGCGGCTTAGTTGCCATTAAGTACAAGGTACTGTTTTATTACAAAGAAATAAAGAATCATTTTTAAAAATTAGATTTATTTGCTTACAATGAACTCAATAGGGGATGTCCTTCCATAATTCAGAGCTTTCTGTATGATAGGTTTCTGGATGAGGGATCCCATGCCCTTTGACCAACACCTGCCATAACTGAGACAGTAAATACATAGCTTCCTTTGCATCAGTTAATTGAAGAGTGTGGGGTTGTTCAGCTTTGATATAACTTTTAGTATGATATAGAGAGTGATATTCTGAGACAATTTGCAATTGGTTTTGATTTTTTAATATTAAAGGTTTTTGACTTATTTAGCTTTTTATTGAGCGGCTCTTCAGTTTGCATCTTAACCAATCTGGTAACTAGGGATGTAGCGAACTGCCGATTTGATGTTCGCGAACACCGGCAAAAAATGCGAACGTTCGCGGACAGTTCGACAGTGCGATCTTCGAACACCCGCTAAAATCGTTCGATTCGAACGATCGAAGGATTTTAATCATTCGATCGAAGGATTTTCGTTCGATCGAAGGATTTTCATTCGAATCGAACGATCAAAAACCATTCGATCTAATGCTTTTCATTCGATCGAATGCTTACAATCGTTCGAACGAATGGAAATCGTTCGATTTTTAGCGGTCGAAGGAATTCGAATGGTCGAACGAATGGAACGCAAACCCAAATTGGCGAACGTCGCGCGACGTTCGCGAACATTTGGCGGACGCGAATGGTCGAAGTTCGCGCGAACAAGTTCGCCGGCGAACAGTTCGCTACATCCCTACTGGTAACTAGGTTCCAAATTCCCCTAGCAACCATGCACTGATTTGAATAAGAGACTGGAATTTGAATAGGAGAGACCTGAATAGAAAGATGAGTAATAAAAAGTAACAATAAAAATACATTTGTAGCCTTACAGAGCATTTGTTTTTTAGAAGGGGTCAGCGATGCCCATTTGAAAGCTGCAAAGAGTCCGAAGAAAAAGGCAAATAACTATAAAACTATAAAAATAAATAATGAAAACAAATGGAAAAGTTGCTTCGAATTGACTGTTCTATAACATAATAAAAATTACCTTAAAGGTGAACCACCCCTTTAATACATGTCCACATCTTACAAACGTTCCACCCCTTACTTTACTACCTATTTACTAAGAGTGCTAATCTCTGGTATTGGATGTAAAATCTTGAATCTAATTGGGGGCATTTACAATTACATTGATAGTCTGGTAGAGAATGTTGCATTGACAGCTGAACTTTGCAACCACTAAAGCCTTTTTAAAGAAAGGCGCAACGAGAATGGATTAGGAAATGAAATGAACATCTCATGAAAAAAAAAAAAAAAAAAAATTATTGACTTTAATATTTGCCTATTATGAATACATGATATAGGAATAATTGTTTTTTCCACTTTTGCATGCAGCTACTGCTATTCTCCGCATGGTGCGTATGCTCAGAGCAAGCTCGCCCTGGTGATGTTCACCTATTGCTTACAACGTCAGCTGTCTGAAGATGGGTGCTACGTAACTGCCAATGTGGTGGATCCCGGAGTCGTGAATACTGACCTCTACCGGAATGTGTGCTGGCCAGGCAGGCTGGTAAAGTGGTTGACAGCATGGTTGTTTTTTAAGGTATGAAACAATCGGTAATTTAAGAGATCTCATCATCGAAGGTGCAAAAGTACCCTTTGGTGTATGGTAGGTATAAAGTTGGCCACAGATGTAGAGATGCAGTATATTCAGACCAATAATGGTGTGCTGCAATCTCCAGACCTGCCACTAACCATTCAGATCAACTAAAGTAGTAAAAGAACAAATCAGGCAATGTTATGTCTGACAAATAGTAGTGACAGTCATCCATTGATATCGTCAGACAATATATATGCAGAGACATTATGAAAAATTTTCTAATCTGTCCTATCATCATGGCACAAAAAATGTTGGGACACTCCACACTCCAAAACTCATACGGATCCTCAATTCTGTATATGGCCAGTTTAAAGGATAAGTCAACCATTAACTAAAAAAAACCCCTATCCCCCTAACCTACGTAGACTCCCCCCAACCTATCTCCCCCTCCAGGGAAATGCCCCTAACTTTTTACTTACCCCTCGGTGCAGATTCAGGGATCACAGTTCACGGCAGCCATCTTCCGGGTCTTCGTGTCTTCTTCCGGCGTTTCTGCAATTTCCGTCCATTTCAACGCATGCGCAGTTGTGTGAACCGGGAAATTGCTGCAAACTGCGCATGCACTGACTTACTGGTCTCCGTCACAGATTACTGAAGACCTGGAAGATGGCGGCTGTGAACTGTGATCCCTGAATCTGAACTGAGGGGTAAGTAAAAAGTTGGGGGCATTTCCCCTACCTACGTAGGGTAGGGGGGTAGGGTTTTTATTAGCTAACGGTTGAATTTCTCCTTTTAGGCAGGAAGCATGTACAAATGATGTGTTCAAGGAAAACTATACCCCCAAAATGAATACTTGAGCAACAGATTTATATCAAATTAAGTGGCATATTAAAGAATCTTATAAAACTGGAATATATTCCTTTTTATATATATATATATATATATATATATATAATATATATTATATATATATAATATATATTATATATATATATATATATATATATATATATATATATATATATATATATATATATTCCTTATTGCCCTTTTACATCTCTTGCCTTGAACCACCATTTCATGATGGTCTGTGTGCTGCCTCAGAGATCAGCTGACCAGAAATACTACAGCTCTAACTGTAACAGGAAGAAACGAGGAAGCAAAAGACAAAACTCTGTCTGTTTATTGGCTCATGTGACTTAACATGTATGGTTTGTGTGTGTGCTCCATGAATCCTACGATCCCTACTATCCCAGGGGGCAGGACTTATCTTTTAAAATGGCTGTTTTCTATTTAGGATTACCCAATGGCACATATTACTAAAAAAAAGCATATTATTATAAAAATGGTTTATTCACAAGAAGCAGGGTTTTACATATGATCTTTTTATGCAATATATTTTTATAGAGACCTACATTGCTCAGAGGGTATAGTTTTCCTTTAATTACCTATGGGAGGAGTCTGACAGCTTTCTCTTCTGGTTACCTCCATCCTTACTGCCTTCTTGTGCCTACCCCTCTGATTGTGCCACCTGCTTGTTTCAGGGGGTAGGAGGTTGGGTTGCTGGTAAAGCTGCTCTGGTTGGATAGGAGATCCTAACTGGTAAGAATTTTGCAAATCACAGGTGTGGGAAAGGGCCCAGTATATCTGACTTATGCTGACTAATACTCTAAATAGAATATTACACTGGTATATGTACAGTTACAACGCTATCATTAGACAGGTATGGGATCCATTATCTGGAAACCCATTATCCAGAAAGCTTCGAATTACGGAAAGGCCTCCCATAGACTCCATTTTATCCAAATATTTAACTTTTAAAAAGGATTTTCTTTTTCTCTGTAATAAAAATAATAATAATCTCTCTGTTATAATAATACAGATCCAAACTAAGATATAATTAACCCTTATTGGAAGCAAAACCAGCCGATTGGGTTTATTTCATCTTTACATGAGGAACACAGGATAAATCTAGAGTGATCATAAACACTCAATGGTTTAAGCAGATCCATTATCTGGAAACCTGTAATCCTAAAAACGTGATAGCCATCTCCCTTAGTGGGACATTCACTAAGATTCGTTGTTGCGCCAGCGTCCGTTTCCCCGCTCTTCGCCGCAGTTCGCCAGGCGTATTTTCGCCAGCGCTACGCAAATTCACTAAAATCCGAAGTTGCGCTCAGGGGAAGCATAAGGTTGCGAAGTTAATTTGCCAAGAAAGTGTTTTAGATGTGTTTTTAACTTACACTGATTGGACAATCAATTATGACACACTAATTGAACGAAGCACTGTTCTATTTATTTGCACTTTGTATGTGGATCACGTATGCTTGACAAAGGGGTTTTACTTCCCGAAACGTTGCATCACACTCCGCTTTGAAATACATTTTGAAGATTTCCTACAGTCCTGTGTGCCGATGGAATTCCTTTGCATCACTACACAAGCCTGGGAAACCTTCAAAACAGCAATTAAAATTTTTATTTTGCCCTACACATGTGCCCACTGTATAGTTAAGGTGCCATGAGTTAGGAAATGTAGGGGGGAAGGAGGGGAGCCCCAATAAAATGTTCGATCTTTTTCAGCCTATCACCCATAAAAAATAAAAAAACGCCACCGTTTTAACTTTTTTTGAAGTACTCTATTGCACTTCGCCTGGTCTAAGGTAACAGACAAAAAGGAAATCATTTTTAAAGGGGAGCTCCACAAACACACAACTTAAGCTTTTTGAAAAGTAAACATAATTTCAAGCAACTTTGCAATATACATCAATGTAAAAATATGCCGACTGTTCATGATTTTTAATGGTTTCTGACAGTTCCCTAAGCCTAGCCCCCTGCTCTCCTGCTGATCTCTCTGACCAGGGCCGGAACTAGGGTTAGTGCCTAGGGCGCAATGCTGGAGGGGCGCCAGGCACACACCTTCTCTGCCTCTGCTATCCCCTAGTCCGGTCCCTGCTGTGGCCGATGTGCGTGTTTGCACTAGTGCGCATGCGCGAAAAACTAAAGTGCGCACGCACACTCAAATTTTTTCGCGCATGCGTACTAGTGTATTGGAAGCTTTGCCGGGCCAGGGTGCCTAGGGCGCCTGCCCGTGTTGGCCCAGCACTGTCTCTGACTACTTTGCTGAGCTGGCTGACTACTTTGCTGAGCTGGCTGACTACTGTTACTTTGTATCAACAGCCATCTGTCCTCAGCCTGCATCCTCCAAACCCCACAATTCCCTGCACGCATGATTTCAATAAGGAAAGGAACATCACAGTGCAATGCATTGTGGGTTATGTAGTTCCTGCATGCTGTCTGTAAGCTGTGGAGTAGTTGTTACAATTTCTAACATCAGTGTTTAGTCCCTCCTTCCCTGGCAGGATTTCAAATGATGCAGAAAGAGAAGAACTGTTAAACAGCTGGATTTCAGCATAGAAAAAGGCATTTATTCATACTTTATGAAGTATCTGATGGGTATATAAGGGGTTTCTGTGTTATGTGGGCCTCTTTATCAAATTTCGGTTTGAAAACCGGTGTTCCCCTTTAACAATTTGAGTTATTTGATTATAATGGAGTCCATGGGAGATTCGGATCTTTTTGGATAACAGGTTTCTGGATAATGGATCCTCACCTGCACACATTTTAGTCAATGCTATTGATGGATCTGTAACTGGGATCTTCTGTCTATTTATATCATAACCACTTTTTCTTTTTTTCCTGATTCAGATACACGGTGTAATAATAAGGAATATATTAGGCAGATTTCACATTTTTTCTCAGTGATAAATAATATACATAATCCGTAGAAAGATTCTTACACAAATCTTGAGCACTGACAGACTAGACAGATACTTTCCGATTTCCTCTGGCACCTCGAGGATTATACTTTGTGACTAAATGAGTCCGGTTCATATTCTGAGTGACACTTTTATCTGGTGGAGATTAAAAAATTGAGTTACTGAGAAAAGCATATCTAATATTTTGCTCGGGAATGGTAACTCTGTTATTTTAATGGGGACCGGGACCTATTTAGCAGCCATGGGTTTGTGTGCAACAAGAGCACCAGCTGCGGAATATGTTGGCACTATATAAATACATGTTAATAATAAAGTATACACACAATGAGCCCATGTAGTTACCATATTCGGATTCAGACTATTGCAGAACGGAAGTAAGTTTTGAGGGTGACTTTATTACTAATGAAGTTGTGATATAAATCATTTCTTCTTCTACTGAAGTAAAAATATATATTTTAGCCGTTTGCTTCGTACTGAGCAATTTAATGAGTTTTTTTTGTTATAAGAATAATTCTGGCACCCAAATTCCAGTTAAAGGGGTAGTAAACCCCTTCATCATGGGTAAAATTAATAATTCTTGTACTGAGCACATATTTTAGCTAATGTATTAATCACAAAAAAAATGTGTTTTTTGTTATTTCTTTAGCTAATCAGAGCAAATAAAGAAACAAAAGCTACTCCATGTTTGGTTTTTGTGACCAGTACACAGATAATTCCCAGCATAATGGACTCCCACTAACCAAACAGTCACAACAAAGGCTGGACGGGTGGATTGTATACTGTTAATCTAACTATTAATATCAATACATGATTATCTCTTTCATAAAGATCATTTTATGGGAATGATTAACCCAAAATTAACATTTGGTATGTACTGGACAGAAATGTTCTAAGAAACTGATTGTTATTCCTATTCTGCTGCTTCCACACCTGGAATTTCAGTTGCTTAGCAAATAGATTGTAACAGGTATGGGACCGGTTATCCAGAATGCTTGCAACCTGGGGTTTTCTGGATAACAAATCTTTTTGTAATTTGGATCTTTATACCTTAAGTCTAACCATGTAAACATTAAATAAACCCAATATTCTGGTTTTGCTTCCAATAAGGATGAATTATATATTAGTTCAGATCAAGTACAAGTTACTGTTTTATTATTACAGAGAAAAAGGAAATCGATTTTTAAAAATTTGGATTATTTGTATAAAATGGAGTCTATGGGAGATGGTCTTCCCATAATTCGGAGCTTTCTGGATAATGAGTTTTCGGATAACGATTTCCATACCTGTAATACAACCTTTTCACCCTCTTCCTATCACACAGTATCAGAATGCAAATAGCATGATTACCTTTGTATAGTAGTGACTATCACCTTGTCTCCAGACAGGAAAGAGTGAGTAATAAATTATTTTAGTTTATTTAATTTTTTTCTTATTTTTTTCCTTTATTTAACAGACAAGGAACTCTTAATCGCTGGGGGGGGTCATTTTTTACACCGCACCTTGTGATTATAAACTATAATCTCAGACCCAAATCATATTTCCTCTTCTCTGGGCCATCCCGGGGTACTATTCTAGTAATGGCTTGCCGCCATCTTGTTTACGGTCTCCAGGATTCATGTTGCTTGCTTGGGCTGTGCGTGCGGGAAGTAGAACAAAAATGTCATGTACCATTTAAATAAGAGACCATTTATTAAACTACTCCCTTACTATCTAAGTTCTGATTTTACACTACTGTGCATAGCCCACGCAAGCTGCCAGGGGTTCCTGGGAGAGTTTACAGATGGTGGCACTCACCGGAATAGTAGCACGGTTAGGGAATTTTTCAGCAAAGAGCATCACCAGCCTAAGGTTTGAATTAATCAATTATTACTGGGTTGATTTGCACTCTACAGTGATTAACCTTTTCATTCTCCTTTTAAAGTGTCCCTACCATAATAGCACATACTGTAGATTAAGGGGCAGAATTGAAAATTCTAAATTTGAATTTTTTGAATTCAACTAGGGAGTTATTCAAATTTGATTCGAGTTTTTCAAAAAGTTTGAATTAGATTTTCAAGATTTATCATACACTGGCTCTTTTAAATGAGAATTCAACCCTAACCTTAAAAAAAAACCCTACCCCCTACACGACATAGACCCCCTCCTTCCTCCTCCTCCCAGTGTTTTACGTTTTACTTACCCCTTGGTTTAGCATCGGAGTTCTCGGCGCCATCTTCAGCTGAGACCAGCACTTCAGCAATTTCCTTGAGTTTCACCGCATGCACAGTTGTTGCTAGGCAGAAAATGCCTCCAAATGCACATGCCGGTCTCATTCCAAAGAGAAGAAGATGGCGCCCGTGAATTTCCGATGCCTGGGGGTAAGTAAACTGTTAGGGGCATTTGCCCGGGTTACACTTGGTTGGGGGAGGGGGGAGGCGGGGCTATGTAGGGCGTAGGGGATTTTTAAGTTTAGGGTTGAATTCTCCTTTAAGGACTCAAACTCGACTATTCACCACCTAAAACTTGCCTAATTGCTATTTAAGTCAGTGGGAGAAGTCCAGGGATCAATTTGGAGCCTGATCCCTTTCTGACAGTCGAGCTTTTGAAATTCGAATTTGAGTTTTCAAGTCGATCCTATTCACACAAGTTTAAAAATTTCGATTTTTATAATAATTTACGATTGGTTGAATTTTGAGTTGTTGGGAGTTTTAAAAAACATGAATTCGAAATTTTACACGTGATAAATGTGCCTCTAAGTATTAATATTTGTAGCTGTCGAACAAAGTATACAGAATGAAAAAAATAATAAAGGCAATCGATTAGATCACAAGACAAAATCACTGATTTTCTGATTTCAGTTGGAGTCCCACTCTGTCAGGGGCCCTATAATAAGGTTATTTCTAAGGGCAAATAGACATTGGTCTAGATTTGAAATATATCAAGAAGCAACCCCCCTGAGATCAAAATGCCTTGTCTGTATTTATGCAACACATAAGGTGAAAGACAATTTAGATACCGACAAAACATTTCCTTACACTGAAAACACAGCCATACAGTATGTTTTTTTTTATTGTCATTCCCAGCATATACGATTGTGTCCTTTCTACCAGTGAAATGATTGGTTGTAATAGGGCATCATGGGAAGGAATATCACTCTTGTTCCATACATTATTTGCCAATGTAGAAAAATAACTCAGGCTCAGGGTTATGCACTGCTGATAGTCCCCTAAAAGCTCCTCAGTCATGAAACAGATTCTTAAATAAAAAACAAACAAGATTAGGAATCTGGCAAATTTAAACCTTACAGAATAATTTTGCTCATTATTATTCTTTATTGAGCAAAATAATTATTGTCTCTTTTTCTTAAGTCTGGATGCCACTCTTATTAGTATTGTTAATGATAAATATTGTTTATCTGATCCATAGAAAATAAATGTATCATTTAGGGCAGAGACACATGTGATGATTCGTGGGGAGATTTAGTCGCCCCGCGACAAATCTGTTCTTCTTCAGGCGAGTTATCTCCCCAAACTGCCTTCCCGCCTGCTAGAATCGAAATCGCCAGCGGGATGGCACTCGGATCACTTCGTTTTCCAAAGTCGCCCGAAGTTTCCTCGTGAGGCAACTTCAGGCCACTTCGGAAAATGAAACACTCCGAGTGCCATCCCACCAGCGGTAAGTCTTTTCGGGAGATTTGTCGCACGAAGAAGAGGCAATTTGTCGATGGGTGACTAAATCTCCCTGAATATTCACTTGTGTCTCTGCCCTTAGAGTTTTTTTTTTGTTATAGAAACATGTTAAAGTGATTGTCTGATGAGCTTTTAGATGCCCCTCCTATTGCTGCTGATTTATTGATGAGTCGGTAGCTTATCGGCCTGTCTGTAGGGTCCTCCGACGGACTTTCCCGATCGATATCTGGCCAAAAGTCGGCCAGATGTCGATCATGCAGGGTAAAAAATCCCATTGGATCGCGGCCACGTGATCCAACCGCCCGTATAGCCTCCATTCTGATCCCTAGGGCCCAACGATCGGATCAACCCGATATCGCCCAGCTCAATGTGGGTATATCGGGGAGAGATCCACTTGTTTGGCTGTGAATATACTGGTCCATTGAAACTTTCTATGTCCTATGGCTAGATGTGTCTGATATCTGAAGGTCATTGAGATTTAACCATTGCAACAATCCCACCAGGGGACTAATAGGTAACGCTCTGTACCAAACATCAGCTGCTGAGCAAATAGACTCTTCTGCACTATGGCTAGGTTATTTGCTTTTTGTCTTGCCGTGTAGATTGATTTATTCTATGTGTCGCTGTTATTTGTCCTACTTCTTATCTCTACCCCTGTGTAATATATAATAGCTTGTGTGAAACCAAATAAATAGAAGCATCTTCACAAGGCAGAAGTTCCTGTACTGTATGTGCATATAGTCTGCCCCCGTCGTATTTCTTCTTCCAGATTTCTAACTTACTATAGTGCCACTAAATTAATAGCTTTTTCTTTCTTCCTGGCAATTTCTTTGAGCGGGTTACAGGTCAGAGTACAGACCATAAATCACAGAGACCTGATCATCATCACACTTGAACTTTTAATGTGAACTTGGCATGCTTGAATAGATTGACTCATTTTACAAGGTAAAGGACAGGAGGCGTAGCAAATATGGCATTAATCTCAGCAACAGGGATAAGTAGCAGGGGCTCCTGAATAAGGGAAAAAGGGGAGCTGAATTTCAGGAAATGTGTATTGCTGGTAAATTGTCCAAATCTAATACTGCATCTATGGTCTTAAATAAATGATTTTTTTGGTGACCCGTATGGGCTGCACCCTGTGGGTTCAAGCGTATACTTGAAAACCCCCTCTCTTAGCAGCATCGAGGTGGTTTCAAAGTGAAGGACAGATTAAAAACAGTCAGTGTGGGCAGCCAGCTGGGTAAGGCTGTCTCCAGTCAGCTCAGTAGCACACTATGGGGCCTAACGCTGTTTTAAAAATGGCATAAAAATAATACACCAAGCACTGCCACATATAATCTGGGATATTTATAACGGTATGCATTCATTTTAGGCAAATGCAAAGCCCAGTGTTCCAGCCAAACAAGTGCTCGCTTGAAATGCAGTCTTGTAACAGAAAACAGAATGTTTTTAATACATAGATTTTCTGCTAGATAGATACATTTAGTATAGTCACATCTGATGAATCTCACAGTCTTTCCAGCAGCCTTCTGGAAAGTTAGTATAATAAACGGTAATATAAGGATATTGATTATGGCTGGCAAATACTTTCTCTCATTTTACATTGCTATCAAAAGATTATCTAGGAGATCTTTAAGTCAAAATTGCAGCGATTAGATAAACAGTTAAACATTATTGGTTTGTAACAGCCAGAAATGAGACAGTACTACTACTACTACTACTACTACTACTACTACTATCCCCATAAAATACCTAACACAATGACACAATGTAAATATGGCACATGTATATAAATAGAACAAATACGTACGTCTCTATAATACCAATGCATATTTTTTTAAGTATGAGGTGCAGAACAGTTGAACGTTTGGTAGTTTGTCAATTATAAAAGAATTAACACACTTCAGCAATGTAGAAATAAGACCCCTATAAGCAAAAAGCATGGCAGTTACTTAGGGGCAGATTTATTAAAGTTCTAGTTGTTTTCCATGAAAATTTGAGTTTTCAAGCTGATTTTGTTTTGTTCAAAAATCACATTTTCAGGTTAAAAAAAACTAAATTTTTTCTTTCAAGATTTGTTATACCCCCTCCCTGAAAATAGCTCAAACACATCTTAAACCTGTTGAGGTCATGTAGGAGTCAATGGCAGACGTCCCTTGAACCATTTGAAGATGTTAATAGTAGGGATGCACCAAATCCACTTTTTTGGATTCGGCCGAACCCCCGAAACCTCCGCGAAAGATTCGGCCAAATTAGGCCCTGGGAAGTAGGGGTGGGAAGTAGAAAACATTTTTAACTTCCTTGTTTTCTGACAAAAAGACACGCAATTTCCCTACCTGCCCCTAATTTGCATTTGCAAGTTAGGATTCGGATTCGGTTCAGCCAGGCAGAAGGATTCGGCCGAATCCGAATCCTACTGAAAAAGGCCAAATCCCAAACCGAATCCTGGATTCGGTGCATCCCTAGTTAATAGCTTTCATGATGTTTAAATTTTTTTTTGGCGGGTTTTGTCCAAAAACTCTAACAATTTGAGCGGTTCAAGGGTTTTTTTTTGCGGAAAACTCAATCAGTTTGAGTTTCCTGGTTTCGCAACTAGAACTCACATGTATCAACTTTTTTCCATTCACGCTTTTCCTTAAATAAGATACCATTCAAGTTGTTAGTTCATTCGAGTTCATTTGAGGTATAAAAAAACTCTAACATTCGACCTTTGATAAATAACCCACATAATGTAATTTTTGGTCGAAAAAACCCAGTGATCCCCAACACACAAACAAAATTCCAATAGACAGAACTCCCATCTCCAGTCCCTACCCAGGTGCAAGGTAAAAATAAACAATAGAAAGACAGAAAACCAGCCAAACCAGGAATCCAATTTTCTTATTCCAAGCCGTAAGAAAGATCCCATTTGGGAGCAAAACCTCATCAGTTATGCATATTTTTTTTTGGTTTTAAATACATGTTGGATTGCAGGTGTTGGTAATATCAATATATACATGCATGCATACAAATATTTATACTCCTACATAGATATACAAAACTAACTGTAGATCTTGAGATCACTATAGCCCTGGACATTATTTTTGTCCATGAAATTATCCAACCACTCCTAATGTAATATGCCATCATAACACACCTAGAAGGATATTTGTTCTTTCCTATGTGAAAAAAGAAATCCTGCTGTCTATAATGGCTAAATATACTAATATAATCCTAATTTACTTGTAAAGAATTATGATGTCCCCTCACAAGCACCTTTTTCTCCAAAAATGTTGTCTGTCTCATCACTATTCAAGGTTCAATGTCCAGACATCATGGATCCCGTTTACCTGTTCTCTAAGGGGGTTATTTACTAAAACTTGAGTTTGTCTCAATTTGTTTGTTAAAACAAAGCCAACTTCCATCCACAAATGTATCAATCATTTTTCTTGAAAAAGTTGGAGCGAGCGATAACATTCATGTATGAATTCGAATTGTACGATTGACGCTCTGAAAACTCGACTTTATCAAATTGTCTGCATAAACTCTAAATATATTTAAAATTCAAAACCAGGAAAGGAAAAAACATCTTCAGGAACATCTATCATTGACTTCTACATGACCTTAACAGGTTTGAGATGGAGTGTTTTCGGATTTGGATTTTTAGCTGCTTTGGGTTATAATAAATTTTTAAAAAATGTAGTTTATTTTTCCTCAAAAATCTCAAGTTTTTCCCTTTAAAAACTCGATCAGAACAATTTGAGGTTTAATAAATAGGCCCCTAAATGTATGGGACAAATATAACTATTTGGCTTAATTTATTTCACCCTAGTTACAGGAAACCTCCTCTTTCTTATCCTGAAGCCTTGAGCCTTCAGCTGGTGGGCAGACTGAGTGTTCAAATTCATTTATCATATTTTGCTTTCACATCAGTTTCTGCTTCATTGAAGTTTACAATCTAAGGGCCCTACCAGACACACATGCAGACATGACAGTTAAAGGGGACTCATCACCCAAAAAAATTATTCCACATTAGTGATGTGCAGGTCAGGGTTTTCCCGCACCCGTTCTTCCGGGGTCCTTTTATAGACCCGTGCCACCCGCCCTGCCGATGACGCCACAGTGATGTCACAAAAGGGGCCCGGAAGCAGGAACCTGGAAGCCAGCATTTGAAGGTGGCGGACGGGGAGAGCAGGAGAAGAGCTCAACCCTAACAGGCCCTGCTCCAACCCACGCCCCCGCACCCGTTCTTCCGGGGTCCTTTTATAGACCCGCGCCGACCCGCCCTGCCGATGACACCATAGTGACGTCACAAAAGGGGCCCGGAAGCAGGGAACAGGAACGCGCAGTGGCGTAACTATAATACAGCAGACTTCGCAGTTGCGGGGGGGACAGAGGGGCCCGGACCAAGGGGTCTGCTGAACTGAAATTCCTTGCACATCACTGTGTGCGGCGACCGCCAGAAGTAATTTAGCGGCGGGGCGGATCTGAGGCTTTCCGAAGGGACAGGAGATGTGCGAGCGCTGAAGGAGGTCAGCGGATGCGTGTATGCGCATGCAGGTGTACTGTCTTTGTGTTTTTTTTACTTGCAAATGAACGAATTTTTTAAAAAAAATTTGTTTGATGTTACTGGTCCTTTAATTTCAGCAGGAACCAATCCAAAGTTAGACTGTATGGTTTTTAGTGCACTTTTATTCATGCCCAGCAGAGTCTGGTTCAAGATTTATTCACTTTGGAGAGCACACTAAATAGACCATTGGTATTATTCCTGTTCTTTATACAGTAGGTTAATTACCTAAGTGGTACTTTCTCATCGTTTTCTCCTCCGCATGGGGTGTCTTTAATTTAAACTGTGTTTTTGCAATACAGGCATGGGACCTAGTGTTTCTGGATAAGGGCTTTTCTTTAATTTGTATCTCCTACCTTAAATCTTTTAAAAATATTTTGAACATTAAATATACCCAATAGGATTGTTTTGCCTCAAATAAGGATTAATTATGGGGCCAATTTATCAAGGTTCGAAGTGAAAATTAGAATTTTTGAGTTTTTTTATGGCTAAAACTATCAAATTTGACTAGGGAATTATTACAATTGGATTAGAGTTTTTAAAAAAATTCGAATTAGATTTTCGAGATTTATAATACACTGGTCCTTTAAGAACTCGAATTCGACTATTCGCCACCTTTAACCTGCCGAATTGCTGTTTTAGTCTATGGAAGACATCCTGGGATCAAGTTGTTTGCAGCTTTCCTGACATTCAACAAACTTGAATCTCGAGTTTTTCAAATTCGATTTGAGGGACGACCCTATTCACAATTTTTTCAATAAATTTCGATTGAATTCCGAGTTTATGGGAGTTTTAAATAACTCCCATGAACTCGAAATTCGACCCTTGATAAATCTGTCCCTATATGTAAGTTGGATCAAGTACAAGGTACTCATTATTATTTCCTAAAAAAGGAAATCATTTTTAAAAATGTGAATAATTATCCTAAATAGTGATGGGCGAATTTATTCGCCAGGTGTGAATAAATTTGAGAAAATTTGCCGGCGTACAAAAAAAATGGACGCCGGCGCAATATCGGCAAAAACGGACGCCGTTTCGCTAATTTTTCGTCGTTTCGAGAATTTCGCAGGAAATTTGCAAATTTTTCAGCGAATTGAAACGCCCCAAATACACCCATCACTAATCCTAAACTAGTCTATGAGAGATGTCTTTGCCATAATTCAAAGCTTTTTGAACAACGAGTTTCCGGATAATGGATCCCATACCTGTACAACCATATAATTCAACTGCAAAGAAGTCATGTTCTCTTGGCTTTGCCCATCATGCCCTTGACCAACCCCGTGTTCCACAGTCTTGCAATGCTTATAAAGTAACGTATGCAAATATTAGTGTGCCTTTATCTTCACATGAGCGAAGCTGTTGGGAAAGGGGTGAGCAATTTCCTTGAGTAAAAAAGAGAGGTGACAAAACCGAACCAAACATTTGCCTTTTTATCATGACTAATTCATATAACCTCTTTAAATAAAACATGAGACTATTCATGTTAAAGTAGCTATCACCACCTGAAATTTTTAGAATATTATTTATTTATGCTGCTGAATTCACTGAGCTGCAAAGTTTTTATTTTTCATTTTAGATAACTTTCAGCATGCTATTTCTGTGACCATGAGTCACTCTACAGAGCGCAGCAAGTCAGTGGAACATTCCTAGAATAAAATATTTACTTCCAACTAGAATATGCTGTGTGTGTGTATAACTATCCATCTTTCTAAATATCAATGCATTTATGTTGAACACAGAGCCCAAGTACACCAGGTTTAAGGCCTTCTTTGATGATGATGATGATGGGTAATTTCCCTGGGAGCAGTGTGTGGCATTTTGTCTCAGTGACCTTTAACTGGGAATCACTGATAACTACCTGACAAAAGTTTGTGACAGTGGAAATGCTTGTAGCATGCATAACTGATAAGAAGGAGTTAAGCTTTTTGGGGGGCAAGTATTTCTTGCATGTGCTGTTTGATTCACATTGTCTTCTATCACTATCCTTTTTCTTTTCTGGGAAAAGTCATAGAGGCAAAATACCACGTTCTATTAAATTTGTGCCATGTGTGGATATACAGTATGACATTGCACAGTTTTTCTCAAAATGTGAGACCCAAGAGTGGATTACTCACTGCCTGCTTCTATGCCCACTCCGTACTGCTCCAGCTTTGTCCTAATCTACACCCACTCTGCCCACTTTATCCTGCTCCAATATGTCCTGTTCTACACACATTCAGTAATGTTTTATACACTGATCCAATCTGTTCTCTTGTAAGCCCACTCTGTACTTGTCCAATCTGTTCTGATCTACACCTACTCTCTCTCTACACTCCCACTTTATCATGCCCCAGTCTGTCCTTTTCTACACCCGTTATGTGCTGTTACACCCATTCCGCTTTGCTCCACTCTGTACTGGTCTACCCCCATGCCGTCCTGGTCTACACCCACTCCATCCTGATCTACTCCCACTCTGTACTGGTTTACACCCACTCTGTCTTGGTCTACACCCACTCTGTCCTGGTCTACACCCACTCTGTCCTGATCTACACCCACTCTGTCCTGGTCTACACTCACACTGTACTGGCCTACACCCACGCTGTCCTGGTCTACACTTACGCTGTCCTGGTCTACACCCACTCTGTACTGGTCTACTCCCATTCTGTCCTGGTCTACACCCACTCTGATCTGGTCTATACCCACTCTGTCCTGGTCTATACCCACTTTGTCCTGGTCTATACCCACTCTGTCCTGGTCTATACCCACTCTGTCCTGGTCTATACCCACTCTGTCCTGGTCTATACCCACTCTGTCCTGGTCTACAACCACGCCGTACTGGTCTACACCCACGCTGCCCTGCTATGTCCTGTTTTACTCTGTCCCTCTCCAGTCTGTCATGTTCAAGATGCTTGTTTTTTACCCGCTCATCACCTTTCTATTGGAGTATCAGATTTTCATTAAGAATTCCTGTACAATAATCAAAGCCAGTATGATCTATTTACAGGAATATAAGTATGGTACTTTATATTTTCCTTTGAGTTGATTGTTCAGCAAGAAACGGCACATTTCCATCTTAGAAGTAGGGATGCACCGAATCCAGGATTCGGTTTGGGATTCGGCCAGGATTCGGCCTTTTTCAGCAGGATTCGGATTCAGCCGAATCCTTCTACCCGGCCGCACCGAATCTGAATCCTAATTTGCATATGCAAATTAGGAGCAGGGAGGGAAATTGCGTGACTTTTTGTCAGAGAACAAGGAAGTAAAAAATGGTTTCCCTTTCCCGCCCCTAGTTTTCATATGCAAATTAGGGTTCGGTTCGGTATTCGGCTGAATCTTTCATGAAGGATTCGGGGGTTCGGCCGAATCCAAAAAAGTGGATTCGGTGCATCCCTACTTAGAAGCAAAATATTGTGAGGGAAGTTCTTTAAAAGAGATTACAGTATAACTTATGCATTATGATTTGTGACACTGCAACTGCTATCGTCTGTACCTGAGGGATCATTTTGGTTCAGATGAAATTGCCAGTAATAACATCTTTACGAGATGATGGATTATAACTGTGCACATGCTACTTATGAAACCAGTGAAATATTTCCTTTTCATTTTATCTTTTGTATAGACACTTCTTTCTTTTTACACATATACTAAGCTATATAACAAACTTTTAATCAAAGAAACTTGCTGCTCACACATTTTATTTATTCCTCCTTCACATATTGGTTTAATGCTTTCCAGCTAGCTGCTAGTCAGTCCTAGGGGGTTATTTATCAATGTCAGAATTTATCTCAATATTTTCTGCTACAAACTCCGATCAAAACTGCTCCGATTTTCATGTTTTTTCCGGAATTTTCAACCAAAAACTTTGGGGTATAGCATGAAACCCAGCAGACATAAAAAAACATTGGGACTTCTCCCATTGACCCATGTAACCTCAACAGGTCTGAGATGCCGGATTTTCCGATTTGGACTTTTCCATCCTCTGGGTTTAATAAATTCCGAAAAATTCGTGATTTTTTAAAAGTCAGATTTTATAAAAATTCAGAGTTTAGTAAATAACCCCCCTAGAGTCTGTGTTGTATCTTATTTACAGTAATAGACTAAGGGAGATAACCTGAGACAGAGGGACTTATTTATTATTGCAAGGGAGCAACATTGCACCTTCTCAGTGTTCAAACACAGAGCACTTGCATGTAGAGCAATGGCTACACTCTGCATCTTGCTCTGAAGTTAGGTTGCTAGGATCCTAATTACCCTAGCAACCATGCATAGATTTAAATAAGATACTGGAAAATGAATAGGAGAAGGCCTGGATAGAACTAGGAGTTATAAAAAGTACCAATAACAATACATTTGTAGCCTTAAGCTGGCCACAGACGCAAAGATCCAATCGTACGAATCATTGTACAATCGGACTTCCCCATCTCCCGACCTGCCACTAACCATTCAGATCAAATAAAGTACAAAAGAACAGATCAGCCGATGTTCTGCCCCTGACAGCAATCGTACGAAAGTTATGTCCGACCAAAGCTGACAGTCTCCATCTGAAAATCGTATGATCGGCAATACATGCAGAGATATTACCCGCAGCCGACAGAAATCTTTTTACCTGTCCGATCAACCAAACGACCGATCTCTCCCGGGCGAAAAATGTCGGGACTCTCCACATACGACCAGATCTTTGCGTCTATGGCCAGTTTTACAGCGCATTTGTTTTTTTAGCTGGGATTAGTGACCCTCATTTGATAGCTGGGAAGAGTCAAAAGAAAAAGGAAAAATGAAAAATTAATATAAGCTTCAGCATACTGAAATAAGAAACTTTCAAAATACAAACAATAAAAAATTCTGTACCATTTTTGAAATAATCAAGTATATCTTCACTATTCCTCTCTCAGCATCTGTTTCTCCTCATTCTTTCTTAATGCAGGAGTTGGGTGTCAAACGAATGATCCAATATATCTTATAGGGGGGGGGTTCCTTTTGTCTAGAAGATGTATTCGAGCTCACTCTAGAAACCCTGTCTCTCTACATGCAGAATTTGTGCAAAAGGCACTTTGTGGTAATTATAGGGTGTGACCATAAAACGGGTGTGGTCGAAAATGTTTACCGTGCTGTGTGCAGCAAAACGTCTTGTCCCTCTTTCTGTTTTCAAAATGTTGGGAGGTATGAATTGGGGATGTTATTGTCCTTTAATGTTATGTTGATTTTCTTATATAGCAAAGTGTTTGCTGTTGTTTCCCTGAATACACCAATACACCAATATTAAGGGCTACCCGGCTATAGCATTGACTTTTCATGGGTGGATTTTCCTCTTCTGTTCCTTTTAGGATTCCTTTCCTATAATGACACCTGTGAAAAATATTGCTTTTACAAGTGCATTTATTTTTGTTGATTTAAAAACCCTTCTCTGGTTGTAACAATAGAAATATGACAGATGAGCTGTAGCCTGCCTCATGCTGATATGCAAAAATAATTCATATTGGAAGACTCACTATGAATATAGCTTATATTTCCAGAAGCAAAAACCCCAGACAGAAAGGAATAGCGCATCCAATCAGTCTAAATCCCACATGAAAGCTATTTATGTTTTGGGGGCAATGATGCAGACGCTTAATAATGTATGACCAAACCCTTCTAGCAAGGCAGCTGCCAATTTAACCTCAGGAATGAAAAAAAACATTCCCTCCTCATGCAAAATCCTTTAGTCTGTTATTATCACTGTATTTAATCATCCTAAATATCTAATATCCCTTGCCTAATGGTATCACTTAAGGAACTCCAGACTTAATTTGAGTCACAGGTTCTGAATTGTCCCCACTGTTTGGTTTGGTCCTACTAATCTTTCCCCCTAAGGGTCAGTCCACACGAGCAGATTCAGGGAGATTAGTTGCCCCAGCGACAAATCGCCTCTTCTTCGGGCGCAGATCTCCCCGAACTGTCTCCCCCCTGCCCTCCGCCGGCTAAAATGAAAATCGCCTGCGGCAATTCATACGCGACGCTTTGTTTTCCGAAGTCGCCCGAAGTTTTGCGATTTTCATTTTAGCCATTTTTGATTAAAATGGAGTCTATGTGACAAGGACGTTCTGTAATCCAGAGCTTTCTGGATAATGGGTTTCCGGATAACCGATCCTATACCTGTAGTATTAAAGGGGCTGTTCACCTTTGAGTTACCTTTCTCTAGCAATCAGATTGCTGGAATTGCATACTGGAGAGCTGCTGAATAAGAAGCTAAATAACCCCAAAAGCACAAATAATAAAAAAAAAAAAAAAAAAAAGGAAAACCAATAATAGAAGAAAGGTAACTCAAAGGTGAACAGCCTTTTAATACTACAGGTATAGTATTGGTTATCTGGAAACCCATTATCCAGAAAGCTCTGAATTATGGAAAGTCCTTGTCCCATAGACTCCATTTTAATCAAACTTAAAAAATTTTAAAAATTATTTCCATTTTTCTCTGTAATAATAAAACAGTACCTACTTGATCCCAAGTACTGTAAAATCAATAAAAAACAATCCTATTGGGATTAATTAATGTTTAAAGAATTTTTTTAGTAGATTTAGATGCAAATTTATCAAGGGTTGAATTTGAAAAACTTCGAAATTCGAATTCAAAAAGACCAACCGAAATTAAGTCAAATTTTTTTTTTTGGCCGAATAGGTCCATTTTCAATCGAATAGATCAGTTTTCCCAAAAAAAAAACTTTGATTGACTCCAATTGACTCCAAGTTGGTTCTAGGAGGTCCCCAATAGGCTAAATAAGCAATTCAGCAGGTTTTAGATGGCGAATGGTCAAAGTCGAATTTATAAAGAGACAGTACATGATAAATTTTGATATTCAAATTCAAATCAAATTTGGACTATTCCCTAGTCGAAGTAACATAAAAAATAACACGAAACTCGAAAATTCACCTCAACCTTTGATAAATCTGCCCCTAAAGGTAAGGAGATCCAAATTATGGAAAGACCCCTTCTCTGGAAAACCCCAGGTCCCAAGCATTCTGGATAACAGGTCCAATACCTGTGCTAACAGGCTACACATTTAGTTGTATTCACTATGGGAGGAGATTTATCAGTGACCGTTGGATGGATCAGTTGATTCCAGTCAGTCAATGATTTAGGGATTTCTCATGGAAAATAGTGGTTACGGTCAAGTCAAAAAGAATTGATTGAATTCTGATTTGCCAGGAAATTTCCAATCCAGATGCTCTGCGCCATTGACGCAAATTGAGAAACTGAGGGGCCAGAATCACCCCTGATTTAATCAGATCAATATCTCTACTGATTGCATCGACAGGAAAAACGTTTTTAGAAAGTTTGGCTGAAATTGGACTTCTCAGACCAGTCATTCTGTATTTGGGTCCAAGATAAGGAATCCCTGAAGGCTTGGCAATGATAAATACATTTGTAGTGTATTGCTTTCAAGGTATTCTGTTACCCAGGCACAAATCTTATCCTTTTGTCCAAATGATATTGTTCACCATGTTATGTTCATGAAGCACAAAGCTGGCAATAAAGAGTTAATAATATACAGGCTGGACATGCAAATGCAAAGTGTTACATACATTTAGGAGCATATTTATCAAGGGTTGAATTTAGAGTTTATGGGAGTATATAAAAACTCCCATAAACTTGAAAAAAAAATGACCAATTGAAATTTATTAAAACATATGAATTTTTTAAATTCGGATGAATAGGATCAACCTTTTCGAATTAGATTTTTTTTAAAACTTGAATCGAATTTAGACTATTCCTTAGTCGAATTACACTAAAATAAACTCGAAATTCTAATTTAAAAATTAAAATTTTCAATTCGACCCTTGATAAATCTGCCCCTTACTCTTATTGAGCTGTTTGATAGACACTGCCCTCCTTAGTGCACCCCTGTGTTCACCTAAGCAGGTGACTGTTCATGGGCAGACTTTTCAACTCTATGGGGGGCATCTATATTCAGAATTTAGATTTTTTTTTTTTAATCTTGTCAGGCTCGTAGATATTTACTTTATGTGCCGTCTCCTTCCCTTGAGGAGTGCTGGCAGCACGACTGGTGCATTTGATGCTGTCAATGTGCTGGAAGTGACATGTTCCATTTGATTCGCCACAGGACACACAACATTGTGATGTGAATTTGCCGCTTGCTAAGGTGGTGAAAGTACTCTCCTAACAGCTGGTAATATACAGTGTATCCCAAAGGAGGTTAGAACAATAGCGTTTGCAATATATAGAAAACATAGTAAGTTAGGTTGAAAAAAGACACACGTCCATCAAGTTTAACCTTTTAACTATATTTTAACCTGCCTAACTGCAAGTTGATCCAGAGGAAGGCAAAAAAAACCCTTCTGAAGCCGCTCCAATTTGCTTCAGAGGGGGAATATTCCTTCCTGACTCCAAAATGACCAGTCCCTGGATCAACTGGTACTATGAGCTATCTCCCATAACGTAGGAACAAGACACACCGGCACAGCATGGGTAAGTTCAGCAGGTTAAACCTTGCTCGTTTATTGTGGGTGCCATCCGCAATAAACGAGCAAGGTTTAACCTGCTGAACTTACCCATGCTGTGCCGGTGTGTCTTGTTCCTACGTTGTTTTTGAGGTTGCCCATTCCCTCTGACATCGAGCACCTGGGAGTCGCTGAAGTCTGGACGGCCAGGGTGTGCGAGTGTAAGTCTTTCCTTTTACTATCTCCCATAACCCTGTATTCCCTCACTTGCTAAAAAGCAGCCAGACTGATTCAGGGAGAAAATTTTACATCTTCGCAGCTCTCACTGTAAAAAAACACATGCATAGGACGTGCATAGGACCCCACTTGTGTTAGTTTTACACCTGTTGAAAGGAAGAGGGAGAAGTGCCTGTTAATTATGCAAAGCATTGAAATTTAAAATGACTTTAAATATAACTATATATACAGGTATGGGACCCAGGCCCGGATTTCATGCTGCAGCGCTCAGAGGCCACCGAGTCCTAGTGCCGGCACCTGCGCTCGCACCGCCCCTGCACGCCTCCCCAGTGCTCCCTTGGATTGTGGCTGGGCGGCATGCCGCCCCTAAAGTCACGCCGCCCTAGGCCGGGCTATTATGGCCTCGCCACAATTCCGGGCGTGATGGGGCCTATTATCCCATCAGCTTGGGACCTGGTGTTTTCCGGATAAAGGATATTTCTATAATTTACATCTTCATACCTTAAGTCTACTAGAAAATCATGTAAACATTAAATAAACCCAATAGGCTGGTTTTGCTTCCAATAAGAATTAATTATATCTTAGTCTGGATCAGGTACAAGGTGCTGTTTTATATTACGGATAAAAAGGAAATCGTTTTCAAAAATCTAAATTGTTTCATTGAAATTGAGTCTATGGGAGCTATCATGCAATTTGGATTACAGGTTATAATGGATCCATGTAGAATGGATCTGCTCAAACCATTGAGGTGTCCATTTATGATCACTCTAGATTAATCCTGCGTTCCTAAATCACATAACTGAGTCTAAGGTGGCCATAGACGTAACAATTACGATCTTTCTTGGAAAAGATGTTTCCAAGAAAGATCAATCGTTTCAATACACACGTGTAGAGCTGAATTGTCAGATATACATATAGAAACTAGGGATGCACCGAATCCACTTTTTTGGATTCGGCCGAACCCCCGAATCCTTCACGAAGGATTCGCCGAATACCGAACCGAATCCGAACCCTAATTTGCATATGCAAATTAGGGGTGGGAAGGGGAAAACATTTTTTACTTCCTTGTTTTCTGACAAAAAGTTACGCAATTCCCCTCCCTGCCCCTAATTTGCATATGCAAATTAGGATTCGGATTCGGTTCGGCCGGGCAGAAGGATTCGGCCGAATCTGAATCCTGCTGAAAAAGGCTGAATCCTGGCCGAATCCCGAACCGAATCCTGGATTCGGTGCATCCCTAATAGAAACAGAAGAATTCTACCTGTATCTGATGATTCAGCACTAACAATGGCTGATGTTTAGGTGCCTTCAAAGGCATTCGATCAAATTTTTCTGTCCAGCCCCATCGACGAGCCGACCGATATCCAAGTCTTGTTTCCCAAAATACATGCACCGAATATTGTACGAAAATGACTTTTGTACGATATTATTTGTGAGTCTATGGACATCTTAAAGAATGTTTTTACAATGCCCATATGGTATTTGCATGCAACAATCTTGGTAAAACAAAGAAGTGAAATGTAAATGATCTTATAGCATTTTGTACTGCAGGACTACCAGGTAGGGGAGGGGGGGTTTGTTGAATGTGTCATTTGTTGAAGATTTTGATTTAGCAACTGCATCAGCGTTTACCAAACAAAATTTTCTCTACAATTTCTATTCAATATTATTTTGTCTGTCCCAAAGTTTTGTTCAGTTTGTTTATATTTTCACAAAATTTTATTGATCGTAAATTTAATGAAACTTTTCCCCTAATGTGTTATTGGCAAATTATTTTTAAAAGTGAAATTTGTTCTCCTACTCTGACCTGGGGATTATAAAAAAAAATTAGTTTTTTTCTCAATTTTGCTAGCAATTCTACTTTTTTTTTTTTTTTTTTTTTACAAATGGGGGAAAGGGTTTGAACTTAAAGGTATACTGTACTGTGATGGGAAAACATGTTTTTTTCAAAACACATCAGTTAGTCAGACATAATATCCAAGGCTATTGTGATACTAAACTCTATAGTTAGTATAGGTATGGGTATAAAGAATTTTAATTAAAAGTAGGGAGGGGTGTGTGTATGGATGATGGGTTTTCATTTGGAGGGGTTGAACTTGATGGACTTTGTCTTTTTTCAACCCAATTTAACTATGTAACTATGTAAATAGTGCTGCTCCAGCAGAATTATGCAATGAAATCCATTTCTCAAAAGAGCAAACGGTTTATTTTATATATTTAATTTAAAATCTGACATGTGGCTAGACATATTGTCAGTTTTCCAGCTGCCCCCAGTCATGTGAACTTTGGACACTCTTTACTGCTGTACTACAAGTTGGAGTGATATCACCCCCTTCCCCCCCAGCAGCCTAACAACAGAACAATGGGAAGGTAACCAGATAACAGCTCCCTAACACAAGATAACAGCTGCCTGGTAGTAAACAGCACTCAATAGTAAAATCCAGGTCCCACTGAGACGCATTCAGTTACATTGAGTTGGAGAAACAACAGCCTGCCAGAAAGCAGTTCCATCCTAAAGTGCTGACTACACCATAAAAATCATGACCGATTCCTTTTAAGTGCTGGAGATTTTTCAACTACTGTTTCTGGATAATGGGTTTCTGGATAACAGATCCCATTCCTGTAAAGCCAAATCCAAGTGCCTGGCTAAACCGAATGAGAATCCTTAGGAAGTCAGAAATGTTTATTTCTCTTATCCCCTACCTAGGATTTGTATTTGATTTTGGACTCATCCAGATTGTTAATGAAGAATTCAGGGTTGCCGAATTTATTCAGCCTGGGAAAGAGGAGTATCTGCATGGTTGCTGTATAAGTACCTCCCCTATCCATTGCCTTCTACCAGGCAGGAAGAACAGGTGTGCAATGGGGATATATTTTGTAGAAATATATGGTTTTGCTGGGTACATTTATTTTGTGCCATTTTTCCTTGCAATCTAAAGTACAGTATGCTGATTTCCAGAGCAGTGTTTTGAAAATTCAGTAGTGTATTGATATGAGTTCTTTACTGATATTTGTACAGAATCCCTATAGAAATAAAACATATTGGGCATGTATGCACTCTGCGATTTCCAAATCAGTTGTAGTATTGTTTCGTAGTTTTTTAGTGTCAGAGGTTTGCTTATCTTTTTCATACAGCAAATACTGTGCAATGTACCAAAATGTGAAACAAAACACCTTTAGACCTCCAGACACAATAGCAGATTACTAGGTTATTAATGTTAATTTGTCACAGTTCTATCATTTTATACATGTAGTAAAACTAATATATTGTTCACCCTCTGTTGGAGCTCTCCTGACATTATTACATTAAAGAATTGAAATAATTACGGCCTTACAAGATTAGCCTGTAACTGGAACCGTCCAAGAGGATTTGACTGATAACAGAATTAATTCCTTTTTTTCATTAGCGGATTGAATAAAAAGATCAATGTTACTGTAAACCTCTGTAAAATTGGGACAAAAACAAGTTTTCTCTTCTAAGAGCAGAGCTGCATTGGTGAATTATAATCAATACGCAACTCCAAGGCTTTTAAGCTGAACACGTCAATAAGGCAGCAGATACAGTGTGTGCCCTATCATTTCTGGAAAGATTTGTATTTCTGTCAGATATAAAAGGAAGCTTCTCCCATGGATGTTCAATTAACCCTACATATTCTTCTCTGTGACTATAGCTTCTCATAGATTTGTTTTTGGTGTTACCCACTGCAGTCATTTTAAACTACCGGACATGAGATTGTAGTGACTCCCAGCACTGGTTCTCTACCTTTCCTCTGCCACTTTCATTTGGGTTGGGGGGGGTTAGCTATATAAAATCAGTTTGTCAATTCTAGGCAACTTTTCAATTGGTCTTCATTTTTTCTTGAATGATTTGCCTCCTGATTCTTTTCAGTTTTCAAATGGGGGGGTCACTGAACCCATCTAAATTAACAAATGCTCTGTAAGGCTACAAATGTAGCGTTATTGCTACTTTTTTTATTATTCATCTTTCTATTCAGGCCTCTCCTATTCATATTCCAATCAAATCAATGTATGGTTGCTAGGGTAATTTGGACTCTCGCAACCAGATTGCTGAAGTTGCAAACTGGAGAGCTGCTGAATAAAAAGCTAAATAACTCAAAAATCACAAATAATAAAAAATGAAAACCAATTGCAAATTGTCTTACAATATCACTCTCTACATCACACCAAGGGGCAGACCCTTGATAAATCTGCCCCTAAAAGTTAATTTCAAGGTTAAAGATTAACTGGTACAGGTATGGGATCTGTTATCCAATTATCTGTTATCCAGAAACCCATTATCCAGAAAGTGTTGAATTACATGAAGGCCATGTTCCATTGACTCCATTTTAATCAACCAAGTGAAATTTTAAAAAACGACTTCCTTTTTCTTTGCGATAATAAAACAGGAGCTTGTACTTGATCCAACCTATGATAATCCTTATTGGAGGCAAAACATTTTATTGGGTTTATTTAATGTTTAAATGATTTTTAATTAGATGTAGGGTATGGTAATCCAAATTATGGAAAGAGGCCTTATCCTGAAAACCCCAGATCCTGAGCATTCTGTATAATAGGTCCCATGTCTGTACATACCATGTTTGTGGTTTTGCATTATCCTGTTAGCTCAGAATTACGTAGACTCCATTTAATCCGAATCCAAATTTTTAAAAATGATTTCCTTTTTCTCTGTAATAATAAAACAAAACCTTGTACTTAGATATGAGAGGCAAAACAATCCTAGTAGACTTAAGGTAAAACCAAATTCCAAAAAGACTCGTTATTCAGATGCCCCCAAGCATTCTGGATAACAGGTCCCATACCTGTATAGATAGTTAGATAAAATCCACAGTATGCAGATTTATATAGTCATTTATTGGTTAAAAGGTGTATAATCTAATGTGGAAATAATGTGATATGCAGGGTAGCCTGAAACCTGCAGGTTTATTGCTTTTAGAGGGTAACGGTGGGTGATAGGCCCATGGCCCTCCCTGCGAATCGACCAAAAGTTGACCTGAGTGGCAACTTATTAATAAGACTGCTATGAGTTACCACTCAGGTGCAGTTTTACCCAGGATAAGCAATTGAAGTATTTTAAATAAAAACTGTACTGTCAGTATGAATAATTAATTTATATACCGAATTGGCATATACAGTAAACATTGACCTTTTACCATGAGCAACCATTTTGGATGTTCCTCAGAGACAGCGCCGGATTTCATTGACGGCCGCCCCTAGGCCGCGCGGTCCGACCAGGCGGCCGCGCGGTCCTAGCGCCCACCGATACCTCCGCTTCCTAGCGCGCCAGCGGAAAAACGCCAGCACAGCTGCTGTGATGCGGCTGGGCAGCATGCCGCCCCTATTTTTTTGCCGCCCTAGGCCCGGGCCTATGCGGCCTTGCCGCAAATCCGGGCCTGCTCAGAGATCACCTGACAGGAAATAATGCAGTTCTGTAACAGAAAGCAATGTTGGAGTAAAAAAACAGGACTCTGCCCGTTCATTGGCTGATGTGTGCCCTTGGTTTTGTGTAAGCGCAGCGAATGAGCCAGGGGGCGGCTCTTTGTACTTGAAATGGAAGTTTCTCAATTTGGGATAATCCAATGCCACGTGCTACTAACAAAGTGCATTTTTATGAAATTGCTGTATTTAGATGAAGCAGCGTTTTACCTATGGGATCTTTTATGTGATATATTTTTTATACAGGCCTGCATGGTCAATTGGTATAGTTTCCCTTTAAGGCAGATGGAATATTAAGTAAAATGTTTGGACAATTAAATGTAGCTACTGAGAGATAGATGTTGTATAATGATACATTTTTATATGGGGACACAGGATTAGATTCTTCTCTAAGAGAAAGCCTGAAGATACAGTGAATAATCAAGATACTTGTTTGAATTCATCCCTGTAGCTCACTATGTTACCAGCACCATCGCGTCTGTGTGTTGTGAATAATTGCAGCTACTTTGCCGGTTTTTTTTGCCTTTTCTTTCGTAGCTTTTCTTTCTGTCATGTTCCGTATTCTGCTTCTCCTTTTTATGATACACTATGTATACACTTGGTTATTTTCGTTCACTGCGAATTGCTTTGTTTCTAATGTTTTTCACTGGAACAAAGGAAATGAAAACCACTTTGTATTCACAGTGAGAGAGGCTGCCAGCACAGGGCAAGTAGCATTAGCTCAGCAGGCATGCAACACAACTGACTACTATGATATTGAGTGATATTAAAACTGAGGCCTGTATAAATAGAATGAATTGAGTCAAAGCAAATACTGTGTGGCTTCTGTGTGCAACAAAAACGACCTCTTCTGCAGCCTCATGCTGAGAGCTCTGTCTAGTTATTTGTTACTAAAGCTTGAGCCATATCTCACCGATCCTTTTAGTGCCAAGCACTGTTCTGACGCTCCGTCTGACCCCTAGGACGCAATATTTTTCGCACAGATATATTACATAAGCACAAAACAGTAGCAAACGCAAAAATACGATGAGTCGCAATGAAAGATGTTTTCACTGGAAAAAAACTAATAACCATATACCTTTACCACATATAAAAAAAAATGCTGACATATATCTTTACCACATATAACTTGACCACATTTTTAAATTACATGAAGAATAGCGAAAAAACGTACGCAATGCGAACGGTGGAATTGCTCCACGAATATCTTTCTGCAAAAGTTGTACATACACCTTCTTCTCACAACACTGATAGCAAAGTCACGTGAACACAATTACATTGCGATTAGATTGCGAATAACATTTGCACTGAACAGCGACTACAGACACGACTCGTTAAAAAAACCAAGCGTAATATAAGCAATTTGCGATAAGAAGTTTTATTACATTGATAGCGCAACAGCGCAATAGAGCGCAATAACAAAAGTTTGCAAAGTGGAGGGAAACGGCGGAAACAGTCGCAGAACAGGCGCAAATCGAATTATTACATACCCACTCTTGCGCGCAAACTACTCGTAATTTGCTTTGTGAACAGTTTATGCTATTGCGCGTGATATTACATTCCCCCGTTAGAAGTCTAAAGCTGGCCATAGATGTTGAGATTTTTAAAAGATCAGATCCTGATTGTGAGACCACGATCTTCTCGGAACGATTGTACGATCGTATGAATTGACCATGAACTAAAAAGACCAATTTGCCAGGAAAACAAAGGGGAGCTGCCTGCTTGGCCCTGCAAACATAGATAGATTGCACTGGGACCGACAAAGGTTTTTTGACCTGGCCGATCAATTTCCTGACAGATGTCGGCCGAAAAATCGTAAGATGTACTATCATTCAAATCCCACTAACTGCACTATAATTTCAACGGATTGGTTGGACTTCCCTAAAATCGGTCGTTCGGCAAGAAGAATCGTCGCGTCTATGGGGAGCTTTACACTTATAGAAAATGTTATTCGCAGACAAGCTCTACAGAATGCCTCCATGTGGAGTATATAGAATAACTTCCTTATATTGAAATACAGTAGGACACAAACTGGTTTCTTTAAATAAACCTCCAGGCTGAACATTTATGTGGCAGCAAAGTTCATGTTGTTATATTATTTTGTTGGTCAGTAATTTAAAGTCCGCTCCCTTGTGGACATACCACCTTGAATAAATATCGAAGTTGCATCAGACCACCTCCATGTTGTTAGATCATGTAGCATTATGGTTTAAATAATAACAGCCCATGTCTTCTTTAACTTGGCAGTTATTTTCCACCATTCCTATCATCCTGCATTGCATCCCTGAAATTATACATGAAAAAAAGAACTATTTACGCTATTTATAAAGGTGAATATGGGGAGGCCCATTTATCAAAGGTCGAATTTCGAATTCATGGGAATTTATTTTTTAATTTGAATATACTCACAATTCGACTGCGAGGTTATTTGAGAAAAAATGTGAATGTCTAATATTCAATTGAATGGTTCCGACCCGAAAATTTGAATCGTATTCGATTCGTACAAAGTTTTTCTCCAAAAAAAAAAGGAAAACTCACGCAAACACCCGTCTCATTTGCAAGCCATTTGAGAAAATGTATTCACAATGCGAAATCGCAAAAAACTAAAAGACTGGCAGGACAGTGTATTAGCGTTCAGGAAAAAGCATGGGCAATAGAACCATATGCGCTGTGCAAACTTTATAAATGACCTCCGCCGTGTTTTTTAAGTAACTAATAATCTTCCATCCAGCCATTTAATGCCAGTACAACTTTCACTGTACAAAAAAGGTCTAGTACAGGTATAGGACCTGTTAGCCAGAGTGCTTGGGATCTGGGGTTTTTGCATAACATATATTTCTGTAATTTGGATCTTCATACCTTAAGGAGCAAATTCACTAAGCGCCGAAACGCTAGAGTTAATTCGCTAGCGTTTGGCATTTTTGCTACTGCACAAATTCACTAACGAACGCTGGCGTAGTTTCGCTAGTGTTACTTCGCACCCTTATGCCAGGCGAATTTTCGCTAGTGACGTAACTACGCAAATTCACTAACTTGCGCAGTGTACTGAACGCTACCTTTTACGCTAGACTTCCTTCGCCACCTCAGACCTGGCGAAGCGCAATAGAGTAGATAGGGATTGTTTCAAAAAAAGTCAAATTTTTTTTTAAGTCCCAAAAAACGCTGGGGTGTTTTCTACATGATGGGTGATAGGCTGAAAAAGATCGAAAATATTTTTGGGGCTCCCCTCCTTCCCCCCTACATTTCCTGACTCATGGCAACTTACCTAGACAGTGGGCACATGTGTAGGGCAAAATAAAATTATTATTTGCTGATTTGAAGGTTTTCTAGGCATTTGTAGTGCTAATACGTGTTTCTCCATTGAAATTTGAATTTGGGGCCGTATGCAAATGAACCATCGCTAGCGAAACTTCGCTTCGCTTGGCAAATTAACGCTAGCGCAACTTCGAAAACTTACGCTACCCCTGTGCGCAACTTGGGATTTTAGTGACTTTGCGGAGCGCTGGCGAAAATACACCTGGCGAAGTGTGGCGAAGTGCGGCGAAGTTGCGCCTGGCGCAACTTCGAATCTTAGTGAATTTGCCCCTAAGTCTACTAGAAAATCATGTAAAAATTAAATAAACCCAATAGGCTGGTTTTGCTTCCAATAAGGATTAATTATATCTTAGTTTGGATCAAGTACAAGCTACTGTTTTATTATTACAGAGAAAAAAGGACATTTTAAAAAAATTTGATTATTTGAATAAAATGGAGTCTATTGGAAATTGCTTTTCTGAAATTTGGAGCCTTCTGGATAACGGGTTTTCAGGTTTAACAGATCTCATAGCTGTAGCTTAAAGGAAACTCCACCCAAATACATTTTTGAAAGAAAATTTGTCAGCAACTTTGCTGAAAATACATTAATTGTTTTTTTAAGATTTTTACTCTTGTACTGTTTGTACTGTTTGTCTTGACTGTTCCACTAAGGCATTTTATCACTAGTGTTCCACAATAGGGCACATTCACATTAACTTCCATGAACACAGTGTGCATGAACCTTTACATCTGCTTCAATAATATGGGGATAGATTGAGATAATTGGCCCAGCCACCTACTTATCACCAGTTGCACAAAGCTTGCAGATAATTGCCTCCAATGTCATTAAGTGCAGATACTATTGTTAAAAATGAATGGACCTCACAAATGCACCAGATGCAAGAGCAAAATCTCACCCCTTAGTGCTCTTTCAACAAACACTTGTGTCGGGGACATATAGGTGCTGTGTGCTGAAGTGCAGGGTGGGATGGGTGAATTTAACCTGCGAAAATTCACTGGAAATGCATTAAAGGAGAAGAATAGCTACCAAACCAGTTTGTCAATAGATTAGCCACAATAGTGCAAGCTATACCACTATATTTATTCTGCAGAATGTTTTACCATACCTGAGTAAACAGCTCTATAAGCTTTCTCTATTTGTTTAGGATAGCAGCTGTCATATAAACTTGGTGTGACATCACTTCCTGCCTCAGTCTCTCCCTGCTCACTCCATAGCTCTGGGCTCAGATTACAGCAGGAAGGGGAGAGGAGCAAACTGAGCATGCTCAAGCCCTGCCCTGAAGGTTTCAGCTGAAAGAAGGAAGTCTGATACAGAAGCCCATGTGTACACAATAGAAGGAAAGAAATGCTATGTTTCTTTTAGAGGACTCGGAACAGCATTACTTTCAGGGTTTACTGGTGTATTTATATAGACTTTTCTGATAAATCGTACTTAATTTTAGCCTTTCCTTCTCCTTTAAAGTCTATAGGCCACAATTTTTTTTTTTTGACGCGCAACAATTTATTTCTCCCATTAAAGTCTATGGGCGTCATTTCTGCCACGAAACACGGCAAAAAATTTCTCTCATCCCTCCCATGACGAGTAACCTGCACCTACACTCCCTAACTTGCACCTATAAATGACGCACAAGTTTGTGCAAGTTCGTGCCTCCAGCCTGCCACTGATGAAAACAACACTGTATCTTACAAAAAATGCTGGTTCTTGTGCTTCAGCTGTACCCACAGTTGCTTATAGTGAGGCAGAGTGAAAAGTGCCAAAAACACAGAGCCTTGCTCCTTTCTTTTGCAATTTCCACCCTTTTCCACCATAATAAGTGTCCATTGATCCCTAGATAAGGAAGGTGTCATCTAAAGTTCTGCCAATCCATTATTTATACTTCCAACCAGACCTGAAGCCTTTTCTGTTATTTGTAACAGCTATTGACGACGACTTATATTATTCTGTGTTGTAGACATCCACCGACAACCACAGTGAAATTCAATTATTAATTGCATTCTTCCGTATTATATGGGGTCCCATCCCCAGTGTTTTGTCCGTGTGCAGCTGTTACATTTTCTGGCCAATCAGTGTTTTATAGCCATAGGGGGTATTATGTACAGAGTGCTGGTGAGGCATGAAGGGAATGCCAGGGCCAGACATTTAAAAGTCAAGCAGGTTGTGTCCTTATCTGTCTAGAAATAGCATGTCGTTTGCAGCATTAGTAATGTTCATAATAATTAGGGATGCACCGAATCCACTTTTTTGGATTCGGCCGAACCCCCGAATCCTTCGTGAAAGATTCGGCCGAATACCGAACCGAATCCGAACCCTAATTTGCATATGCAAATTAGGGGTGGGAAGGGGAAAACATTTTTTACTTCCTTGTTTTCTGACAAAAAGTCATGCAATTTCCCTCCGCCCCTAATTTGCATATGCTAATTTGCATATGCAAATTAGGATTCGGTTCGGCTGGGCAGAAGGATTCGGCCGAATCCGAATCCTGCTGAAAAAGGCCGAATCCCGAACCAAATCCTGGATTCGGTGCATCCCTAATAATAATTAATACCTGTATAATATGGACTGATTATTGACTACATTTCCATAACTGGCTAATATATAGGAGCTAGGACTGCACTATGGTTAATCCATGTCACCAGAATGAAAACCACCTGCAGTTGCTAAGGTAATGCCTTGGTAGTAGAGCTTGCAATCTGTTTTTTTTTTTATATATATATATATATATATAATAGATGAGATAGGGATCACAACCAACTTTCCTTTAACCATTCTCTCATAGTGCTTCCCTGAGCCAGAATGCATGAGCCGCTGATTATTATAGAAGCTCTTATAGAGAAAAGCTTCCAGGCACTCAGGCTCAAGACATGAAGAAAGCTTTAGTCTGAAGAGGCTCAGCGAGACGACTGAATATACACCCATCACTTTTATAGTTTAAAACCATTTTATGAGCAGTCTGAGTTTATTCTTCTGCAATGCTGCTCTTTTTGTTAGGAATTTTTCGCTTTGATTTTTTTGTTGAGTTCTGCGTTGTGACTGCTGTGCAGTTGTACTATATAAAATACATATAAAATGCACACCGTCTCTGCCCTTTCATGTGGGAATTCATACTACAGCACTGTACGCGGTCCTGCGTAATTATTTTGAGCATTCGGCAAGGAAAAATTCACTCAAATACATTTACGTCATTAAACTAGGAACATGCTTTTGTTTTTCTCAGAATGCTACATGAATCATTTATGGACCGAAACATATTTTAAGGTAGTTGCATGCAATATTGCCCATAAATTGTCATGTTTTTTTTCCTCACAACCCTTTTCCCCCAACTCATAATTGTGATTGTGTTTCAATGCAAAATTAGCCGCAATTGCACAGAAAATCTTCTCTGTTGGGATGTTTTAATTTCTGGTGCTCAGATGACATCTTTGCATGATGCTGTAGGAGCGAGTTCACTACATCGATTGATACCCTGGAGTTCCCGCCACCTTCAAGATGGCAGAAGCTTCAAGATGACAGTAGCACCAAGTCACATGACTTGTGGCAGCTGGGAAATTAACAAAATGTCTAGCCCCATGTCAGATTTCAAAATTGAATATAAAAAAATCTGCTCCTTTGAGAAATGGATTTCAGTGCAGAATTCTGCTGGAGCAGCGCTATTAACTGATTCATTTTGAAACATTTTTTTTTCCCATGACAGTATCCCTTTAATGAGAACACACAATGTTGCAAAATTACATCAGGGATTGTATACTTCTTGAAACAAATCTTCCTACTCCATCATTGAATGTTTTCATGAGCATTACATTAATCCAATTGTCATATCTTCTGAAAAATAAAACCAATAAAAAACAATTCGCTATAAAAACACATTATCGAAAGATTTTATGCAGCTAATACTCCCTATTTAAACCCCCAGGTGTAAGGGTGCCTAATAGCCGTATCCACATTGCCTCCTTTTTTAGTTATGCTTTTATTTATTTATTTTTTTTTTGAAAATGTTTTATTTGATTTTCATATTAAACAAGTAATAACATTATGACAGCAAATATTATGCAGTTGAAAGTAATGTTTTTAATCTATCTATAGTTGGTGGACTCCAACCAGTACCTAGTAGTAAATGGCAACAACTGCAGCCATCTTTGTGCAACCACTTGTGGGTCGTATATGAGCCCAAGTCGCAATATATCTCGCCCCCCTTCCGTCAATTAATCACTAATTATTGCTTTACAATCCTGTAGAATAACAGATAAGAAAGTTAAATTGCTGCTGTGTGAATAAATGTCAATGTGTAAATTAGGGATGCACCGAATCCAGGATTCGGACAGAATTCGGGCTTTTTCAGCAGGATTCCAGACGAATCCTTCTGCCCGGCCGAACCGAATCCGAATCCTAGGGGTGGGGATGGAAATCACGTGACTTTTTGTCACAAAACAAGGAAGTAAAAAATGTTTTCCCCTTCCCACCCCTAATTTGCATATGCGGATTCGGTTCGGTATTCGGCCGAATCTTTCGTAAAGGATTCGGGGGTTCGGTCGAATCCAAAATAGTGGATTCGGTGCATCCCTAGTGTAAATTGTGTTAGTCAAGTGAAGAAGTTTTCTTATGCTATCAGCTATTTATTTGTACATTTCTGGGGACTTGTATGTGCTGGTTTTGTAGATTTTTAGGTAGCAGCGTGGGTTGCGAAACAGTAACATTAAAAGCTTGGAACAAAAATAACTCACAGCGTCAAGATATGATAGTTTACAGTTAATGACACACACACGGAATGATATCTAGAGCTTGAAATCTTGATATTAACTGATGGCAATACATTTAATTATAAAATCTTGGGAATCACTGCACTTGCAATTAGACCAGCTAAGCTTGAAATATGCCAAATAGGTATTAATGCAGTTAGGCGGATAACGTTACGTGTTTGTGTCTGTGTGTGTGTTTCCAGCCAATGTATCATTGCTTTGCCAATTTTTTTTTTATCAAAATAGAAAACTTAAAGGAGAACTAAACCCTAAAAATGAATATGGTTTAAAATGTCATATTTTATATACTGAACTAAAGTTTCAGCTTGTCAATAGCAGCAATGATCCAGGACTTCAAACTTGGAAACCATCTTGGAAACTGTCTGTGACACTCACATGCTCAGTGGGCTCTGAGCTAAGCTTAGGGGTTGTTGCAAATTATCCAGCAGAAAATGAGGTTGGCCTGTAATATAAACTGATGCTACAGGGCTGATTATTACATTCTGATGCTAGTTGCACTTATTTCTGTGCCGACATGTAGTAAGTATCTGTATTAATTACTAATCAGCCTTATATTGTGACATTTCTATTCTATGTGTACTGTAAATTGTGAGTGGGTCCCTAAGCTCAGTAAGTGACATTAGCACAGAGCATGTGCAGTGAACCAGCAGAAAAGAAGATGGGGAGCTACGGGGGCATCTTTGGAGACACAGATCCTTACTGCGAAAGGGCTGTGGTTGCCTTGGGCTGGTACAAAAACCCAGAACACAATGTACAACATTTCTAGCTACTTCTTTAGTTATACTTTAGTTCTCCTTTAAAGGCAGTATGAAATTAGAGCTCACCACAGTATATACCTATAGGTGCAGATTTATCAAAGGTCGAGGAGAATTTGTGACTAAAATAAATTGGAAATACGAGCTATTTTTTGTGTACTTCAACTAGGGAATAGTCCAGATTTGAATAAAAAAATTGAAAATTTGAATAACGAAATTTATTGTGAACTGTCTCTTTAAAAAATCGACTTAGACTAATCACCATCTAAAACATGCCTAATTGCTGTTTTAGCCTATGGGGGGGCCTCCTAGAACCTATTTGGAGTCACATGGAGTCAATCGACAGTTTTTGTTTTGGGGAAAATGGACCTATTCGAATGAAAACGGACCAATCCGGCCAAATAAAACCCTTCAACTTAATTTCAGTTGGTCTTTTTGAATTTGAATTTCAAAGTTTTTCAAATTCGACCCTTGATAAATCTGCCCCTAAGTCTACTAAAAAAGTCCTTTAAACATTGATTAAACCCAATAGGATTGTTTTGCCTTAAAAAAGTATTGATTATACAGTATTTTACTTGGGATCAAAATCAAAGGTTTTTTTTTTGGAAAAGCTTCAAATCGAATTCGATTGATTGCGCTATTCCTTCGACATAATAGTTTTTGGCTGCTGGGGTCCACGACCCCCTATTTCAATTCTGGAGAGAAGCAGAAGAAGAAGCCAAATATTTAAAAAAAAACTTTCCAAAGTTCTAAAGAATAGGGCATTCTATAACATACATATGGGGAAATGTAATATTGGTCGCTAAAACAAAAATTGTTCGCAATTCGTTCGCAATGCGAATAAATGTTTGCAAGATGAACAATTTCGCCTTTGCCAACACTTTGCCCCTTACAGGTCAGTAGGATAGCGATTGTGAATGTAATAGTTTGTGATATTGTACAATGTGTGTAAAAAAAGAATTCTTCATGAAAAAGCTGTTACGTTTGCTCCTTGGGGGCAAATTCACTAAGATGCGAAGTTGCGCCAGGCGCAACTTCGCCGCACTTCACTGCACTTCGCCGCACTTCGCCAGGCGTAGTTTCGCCAGCGCTCCGCAAATTCACTAAAATCCGAAGTTGCGCACAGGGGTAGCGTAAGGTTGCGAAGTTGCGCTAGCGTTGATTCGATATATAAAGCGAAGTTACGCTAGCGAATGCTAATTTGCATACAGCGCGAAATTCAAATTTCAATGGAGGAACACATATCTGCACTACAAATGTCTAGAAAACCTTCAAATCAGCAAATATAAATTTTATTTTGCCCTACACATGTGCCCACTGTCTAGGTAAGTTGCCATGAGTCAGGAAATGTAGGGGGGAAGGAGGGGAGCCCCAAAAAATTTTCGATCTTTTTCAGCCTATCACTCATCATGTAGAAAACACGCCAGCGTTTTTTGGGACTTAGAAAAAAAATTTGACTTTTTTGGAAACAATCCCTATCTACTCTATTGCGCTTCGCCAGGTCTGAGGTGGCGAAGGAAGTCTAGCGTAAAAGGTAGCGTTCAGTACACTGCGTAAGTTAGTGAATTTGCGTAGTTACATTGCTAGCGAAAATTCGCCTGGCGTAAGGATGCGAAGTAACACTAGCGAAAATAGGCCAGCGTGAATTTGCGCAGTAGCGAAAATGCAGAACGCTAGCGTTCGGCGCTTAGTGAATTTGCGCCCAAAAGTTTTCGCCACCTTCAGGCAGATTCGCAATGCGCAATTAAGATTCTCAATGCAATAAAAGCCTAATAAAGAACTTTATATTGTGACATGCAAATTTTAATTTACAAATTTGTTCTCTTTGGGAAATAATTCACAAATTCCTTATTGTTTTCTACTCTTTTCTTCTTCTTGTATATTTGTACAACTGTTTAAAGCAAAAATAAAGGAGTAATAAAACGAATAATGGCTTTCAAAGTTCCCATTATTAGTAGCAAAATATAAACACATAATATTCAAATTGAAACTGTTCATTTTTAGGGAAAAACAAAAAAATGCACGGTAAATGGTGGCAGTTGTGCAAAGTGCGTGAATTATGCTTTCCTTTTATCTAAACTGCATACACAGCTGGCCTTTTTGTCCTTTAAATTGCTGCTTATAAATATCCAATTAATTAAAAGCGGCATTGCTAACATATTCCCTTTGATGGTTATTTAGCATTTTTGTAAAGTGCTTTGAAGGTTTCACTTTGCTTGGAGTCTCTGAAGGTTATTGAAACCCTTGCCTTTTTTCTTTAAAGCATCCGTATAATGCGGGGCATCTGTGCAGTACATTTATTTTTAAATTAGAAAAACTAAGCAGTGTTTAATTCCAAGCATCATCTTGTGCATCCTTCATTTGTTTTGCATACAGGACGTTACATCAGAGCTGTTTGGCTAATGGCCATGTTTGATGTTGACATCTGGATGTCTCTTATGCTTCTATTGCTTCTGTTCTTCCATAACCCTGAGCTCCACATGAGACTGTAAGACTTGTCCTTGTGTTCTCCCATATGTGCAGTAGGTTCCCTTTATGACTCGGTTCTGCCTTGTTTCCGTTTCACCCTCCGCTCATGTTTGTTTTTCCTTAAGTATCCTTATGTGCCGGCTGATTGGTTGACACAGTATTAGATATGATATTTCAACACTAATAGTTGGACTTCCCTTTAAACCTTGCTTGGCTGAACATTGATCTGTGCAATAAGGGACACCATCCAGGGAGGTCTAAATGTCATTCATGTTTACGTAAAGGAACCGTTCAGTGTAAAAATCAAAACTGGGTAAATAGACAGGCTGTGCAAAATAACTAATGTTTCTAATATAGTTAGTTAGCTAAAAATGTAATATATAAAGGCTGGAGTGACTGGATGTTGAACAGAACACTACTTCCTGCTTTTCAGCTCTATAACTCTGAGTTAGTCAGCGACTTGAAGGGGGGCCACATGGTACATTTCTGTTCAGTGAGTTTGTAATTGACCCTCAGCATTCAGCTCAGATTCAAAAGCAACAGATATGACCCCCCCCCTTCAAGTCACTGATAGTATATATCAATATTAATAATTAATATATCAATATTAATAATATACCGCAACCCACTTACTAGGGTTTTGGATCTTTTGAGCAAGCAGACAATGAATCCACACCAATGAGCGTATAGTAAAGTGATATATTGTAAATTAAATCAATTGATTGTTCTACATAAATGATTACGCTTAGACTAAACAATAATTACAATATTTACAGTTACACATTACACAAGTCTACATTGTTGTTACCAAAAAGGTAGAGGGATAGAGTTCAGCTTCATCTCTGCCTTCCCCTCTGGTCTGCATTCCTCACATGTTGTCTTGTCTCAGGCTCCTCCGGCTTCTCCCGCTCTCTAGCTGCCTCCTCTCAGCTGCCCAGCCCCTTCACCTTTGTCTAGTGTTCTTTTATCCTGGGTTCTCACCTGCCCCACAGAAAACCCTCCCAACTGCCAGGATGCTGTGATAAACCCCCAACTTGCCTACATCCTGTTGAGCAAGTTTTCTCACATACAAAATCAGTTTTATGGTCCCCACAGCAGACATAGGCCTTAGTAGTCACCGGAAAACCTTTCTTATGATAATCAGGGCTTCATGTAAGTTCCCTGAACAACAGCTTTCATATTAAATAACTAAATCAAGATGGCAATTTCTTACAGCAGGAAGTAGTGTTCTGGCTATTATGATAGACATCCAGTCACTCCACCTTTCTATATTACATTTTTGCCTGACTATATTGAAAATGTTTTTTATTTTGCACAGTCTATCTATTTACATAGTTTTTATTTTTACACTGAACAATTCCTTTAAAGGTTGTTACTCGGCACCATATTAATTCCTGGTGCTCAGCTTGGTGCATTCTACAAATAATGCTTCTGGATTTCACCTGCAACATTTATTACTACCCTAGTTTATTACTATGCATCAAGTTGCTTTGTACAAATGGTTTTGGAGTTTTTATCATCAGTTTATTTCGCATCTTGCTGCATTGTACAGAGTATTTATTTCATCTGCAGTTTCTTATTTAAAGCCATTTTTTCAGTGAGCTTCTTTCATTAATGTTTCTAATTAATGTTCTTTAAAAGTAGAATCATTATAGAAAGTAGTTTCTTAAAGGAAAACGTCAACAGTGAAGAACAACACAAACATTTCCATACATAGTAAAACATTTAATACGCTGTGTTTTTTTTTAAGGAACAATAACACCGAAAAATAATCGTTTTAAAGAATATTATGTACAGTTGCTATGGACTGGTAAAAGTTATGAATTTGCTTTAGAATTTACATATAGTTGTATGTAAATAGGCTATTGTGTAGCCATGGGGGCAGCCATTCAAGCTAAAAAAGGAGAAAAGGCACAGGTTACTTAGCAGATAACAGATAAGCTCAGTAACAGAATACAATGGCATTCTACAGAGTGCATCTGATTTCTGCCTTGTAAGCTGTGCATTGAATGCCTGCCCCCATGGCTACACAGCAGCTTGTTTATATAATCTATAGTAGTGTTTCTAAAGCAAACACCCATGCACACTAGGGGGCAAATTCATCAAGGGTCGAATATCAAAAGTCGAAGGATTTTGCGCAAATACTGCGATGGAAGGAATAATCGTTCGATTGAACGATTAAATCCTTCGAATCGAACGATTAGAATGATTTTAATCTTACAATCAAAGGATTATCCTTTGACCAAAAAAATTTAGCCAAGCCTATGGGGACCTTCCCCATAGGCTAATGTTGGGTTTGGTAGCTTTTAGGTGGCGAACTAGGGGGTCGAAGTTTTTTCTTAAAGAGACAGTACTTCGACTATCGAATGGTCGAATAGTTGAACGATTTTTAGTTCAAATCCTTCAATTCAAAGTCGTAGTCGAAGGTCGAAGTAGCCCATTCGATGGTCGAAGTAGCCAAAAAAACACTTCGAAATTCAACGTTTTTTTCTTCTATTCCTTCACTCGAAGTTAAAGGGATACTGTCATGGGAAAAAACATTTTTTTCAAAATTAATCAGTTAATAGTGCTGCTCCAGCAGAATTCTGCACTGAAATCCATTTCTCAAAAGGACAAACAGATTTTTTTATATTCAATTGTGAAATCTGACATGGGGCTAGACATTTTATCAATTTCCCAGCTGCCCCAAGTCATGTGACTTGTTCTTGCACTTTAGGAGAGAAACGCTTTTTGGCAGGCTGCTGATTATCCATCTCAATGTAACTGAATGTGTCTCAGTGGGACATGTGTTTTTACTATTGAGTGTTGTTCTTAGATCTACCAGGCAACTGTTATCTTGTGTTAGGGAGCTGTTATCTGGTTACCTTCCTATTGTTCTTTTGTTTGGCTGCTGGGGGGAAAAATGGAGGGGGTGATATCACTCCAACTTGCAGTACAGCAGTAAAGAGTGATTGAAGTTTACCAGAGCACAAGTCACATGACTTGGGGCAGCTGGGAAATTGACAATATGTCTAGCCCCATGTCAGATTTCAAAATTGAATATAAAAAAATCTGTTTGTTCTTTTGAGAAATGGATTTCAGTGCAGAATTCTGCTGGAGCAGCACTATTTACTGATTCATTTTTAAAAAAACTTTTTTTCCCATGACAGTCTCCCTTTAATGAATTGGCCCCTAGTTGTACCAGCGCAGTGAAATATTACATTATATATTTTTTGCTTTGAAACACTTTAATGTTTTGGTGTTACTCTTCCTTTAAATATGGAAATAGGACATAGTTGGTAGGCCCCATAGAGTACGAGAAACACTGAGAGCTGAATTTCTTGTTTAATGTCATTCTTGTCAACAAAATAGTAGCTCTTAGTACCGCTAGTAAAGGCATATATAGGAAATTCCAATGATCTCATAGAAATAGAAGAAAAACAACACAGATTAAACATTATAATGCCAGCTTTTATTAAATGGGGAGAAATGCCCAAAAGTTAAATTAGATTTGTCATTGACCTGTATGAAGGTTTGAAGGCACAGGCCAGCTGGCTTTATAACCTAAAGACACACCAAACCAACTCAGGATTCAGCTTGTTATTTGGATGAATCCCAGCACTTTTTTTGCAGGTTTCAGATTCACCAAAATCCTTAGGGCTACATTTATGAAAATTAAAAATCTCAAATTCAGATTTATCAATTAAAAATGTTAAAAAGTTGAATGAAAAAGTTCAGCAACTAAAACCTTCAACATTCAAGCTGTTTTTTTTAAAGTTTTTCTGAAACAAACTTTCTGATTTTCATACATTATGCTAGCAACTGTGGGGGAAAAAAACTCATTTAACTCAATTTTTGTTTAATGGTGATAAAGTTTGAAAATCTGAAAATAAAGAAATAAGACAATTCGTTTTCAGCTGAACCATATTCAAACCTTTAAAGTAACCTGTAAAGCAAATTTTTCAGGATCAAAATTAGAGTTTGTATTTGGTTTGGAATTCATCAAAATTTTTGTGATTTTTCCGATTCTCAATCTCCAGCACTTACAAGACACCAACCTAAACATTATCAATAAAGTGGTAAAAGATGAATATGTCCAACGCTAGCGCTGTTGGCAACCATGTTGAAGTTTGGTAGACAGATGAGAATATCATGGTTTTTGTTTCTTTTTTCAGCTTCATCTTTTCTATCTTCAAAAATGTTACAGGGAATATGATTACATTGCCATTAAGTTGCCACTCAGTATTCCGAGACAATCAGACGCCTGGATGTAAGAGCAGGCCTTTTTCTCTTATACACTGTAGTGCTGTCTCTGGGCACCGAATGAGAAGATGAGTGTTTTGAGCAGTACTTCTCACTTTCTTTGAATCAGATCAGCTCATTAGCCAGGAGATAATGTAGAGGCAAAGTATGGCTGTTAAAAGGTATTTCTTATTCACATGACAGAAAACCGTAATTATAAAAGCTTTGCAGTAGCACTTGAAGGCAATTTTAAAGTAGAAGATATCAAGGAATAGGGCAAATTGTGGATTTTAAAGTGGATCAGGAGAGTGTTGCTTCCAAATGACTGCCAATGGAGCATTATTCATCCCAAATGGGATATTTCTCTGAGTGTTAGTGAAAGTGTTGTAGTTAATTGCTAATGAGTGAAATTAGAATATGTTAGCACTATATAAATAAAGGAAAATAATAATTTAGAATTATATAAGAAATACAAGTATTGTGTCTGTGCATGTCTTTAGAAAAGGTACCTATCTGTAGCCTACACGTTGGCAAGGGATGAGCGACCCAAACTATAATCATGAAAAGATTTAGCGTTTAGAGGTCTAAATGTCATTCATGTTTTCCTAAAGGAACAGTTCAGTGTGAAAGTAAAAACTGAGTAAATAAGTATAAATATATGTATAAAGACCAGAGTGAACAGATCTCTAATGTAATAGCCAGAACACGACTTTGCTTTTGAATCTTACCTACATGCTAAGAATCAAAAGCATACTAACGGAGAAGTTATGCCCCATGTGGCTCCCCATTCAAGTCACTGACAAACCAAGAGTAAAGGTGGCCATACACAGGCAGATAAAGCTGACAATATCTGTAGTTTGACAGCTTATCTGCCCATGTAAGGGGGCTTCCGACGGCTCTTCCTGATCGATATCTGGCCACGATATCGATCGGGAAGTTTTGATTTTTACCCAACCGACCCATCAGAGCCCCTTGGCGTATCGTAATCCAATCATTCGACCATACGGCTGAACGTCCGGATTACCCCCAATATAGCCATGCAGTTAGTGGCATATCAGGGAAAGATCGGCGATGTCGCCAAACAAGTGGATCTTTAAGTCTATGGCCAGCTTAAGGGCGGCCATACACAAGATCTGCTCGTTTGGCGATGTCTCCAAACAAGAAGATCTTTTCTTGATATGCCCACCAATGGGTGCTGATGGTTTGAAGGACTGCATCCGATGCGGTCCTCGGTCGCAGGAAAAATCAAACCTGCTTGATCGATATCAGGCCGTTTTTTGGCTAGATATCGATCGGGGAGTACTGTCAGAAGCCCCCACAAAAGGGCAGATAAACTGCTGAATGGTCTAAAGAACCAATATCGGCAGCTTTAATCTGCCCATGTATGGCCAACTTAAAGGTGCTAACGGGACTAACTAAGAGTTAGATTGCTGTTTGTTAACAAACATCTAATGGAATACTGACATGTCAGAGAAAGTATGTCTGTGACCTCTACATGGCCCTGTGCCCCTATGCATTCAGTGAGTTGTCCATCTTCTACCATCTGCAGATCTTTGATTGTCTCTACCACCACTAATAGTTTTGTCACATTTCTCGTCTATACCAAGCAATAACCTTGACATGGTAATAGGGTTTTATTTACTAAGAAATCCCAAAGGTAATTTTTTGCTTCTAAATCCACATTTTGTCAGGGTAATATCTCAACATTGATACAATTTAGTAGGACATAGGTCTGCTGTGCCTCCCACTGCCATGGACATTAGAACCCCTTTGCTCTCTAATCTTAGCTTTTGTGATCTTCTGGCTCAGCTCCTCCTGTCCAATTTGGAGCACGTACATTGAACAAGGCTAGGTATCCTGTAACCTGAAGCAGCCTCACTGTGTGTGTCATTTATCATGTGCCATTGCTTGGAAAAGGAAGAAAGGAATGCCCACGGTAGTTTTTGGGGGATTTACCTTCAGTGACACATCTGTGACACTTCCCATGGGCAGTAGTAGAGTCCTGCGCGGAACCAATTTATAAGACCAGAACCCGCAGCCCAAACTGCAACCCACATATATTTACCCACTTTGATCCACTACACGACCCGCAACTGCCTTATCCACAGCCCACCAACCACAATTAAACAGGAAGTGATGTTGCTGAAAGCCGGAAGTGGCATAAAAAGTAGGCGGGACAGAATAACGTTTTGTAAAATTTTAAAAGGAGTAAAATATACACAATATAACATAAGAAATTTAGATGAGACCTGCAACCCAACCTGCCACCCGCAGACCCGCATCTATAACCGCACCCCAAAATCCTACCCTTATCCACGCGGGTACCCGACCCGCTGCAGGACTCTAAGCAGTAGCACTGTGAATATAAACATAAACCATTGCTGAAAAGGATTACCCTTAATGATTCTACTATAGCCACAGAAATGTATTGTTATTTCTGATTTGGTTTGTACCCACTACTGATTTAAGCCATAATTTGCACCACTTTTAATTTTGCAGACTCCAGACGAAGGCGCAGCCACGTCAGTTTATGCATCAGTCGCACCAGAGCTGGAAGGAATTGGAGGCTGTTATTTGTACAGTGGACAAAAGACAAAATCTGCAGACGTATCATACAACGAGGAGCTGCAAAGAAAACTGTGGAATGAAAGCTGCAAAATGGCTGGAATTCCTGATTCAGCGTGAAGCTTTAAATGGTTCCATCCTGATCATGTTCAATGGCCTCTAAATATAGTCAGCGCCTCGGAGTTATCTCTAATGCACCTGGACGGCATTTGGACGTTTTGGCTGGGGGACAGGTGATTTCCAGCGGCACAGAATACGTTTACGGAAAAAATAAAATAAATGACCAGCTTTGTAATATAATGCTCAAATGTGCATAGCAAATAAAAACGATTTCAGCCACAAATAATAATCTCTTTTGTTGCCTGAAGAAAATGATCCTTTTTGACACTCTGGTGTGAAGATTCATTTTCTACCTCCATCAGCCCATTCTGAATTCATTATGTGGCACAGTTTGCTCTGGGTGTATTATTATATTTCTAATTAGAGTAAACAGAATCATTTGACGCACTTTCCAGTTTCCATCTTTTGCAATGATGACAAGCAGTGTGTGACAAGGTAAACGTCTCATTTCCATGCATTTTTTCTGTAGCTTGCTGCAGGAACGTATATCTGCATTTATAGAAAAAAAATATATGAATGGGGGCTGTGAAATCGCTTGTCTTGTTGGAGGAATTCTCAACAGATTTCAGAAGACGGTATCATCTGTAGGTCAGTATAGATAAGGTTCTGTTGGAATCTTTTTAAACACTTCGGGCGTTATTTATCTCAGTATTTCTAAGAGAAAAATAGGGCCTAGCTTTCCCTGAAAACACCGAGTTTTCCAGGAAAAGAAATGTGAGTTTTTTTTGCAGAAACCCCCGGAATCATTGGATATTGGTACGGACATCAGCACAGACAATGGGACCTTCCCCATTGACTTATACAGGACCTCGAGAGCTTTTGGGTTTCAGATTAGACTTTAATAAATCTCAAATAATAGGTCTTTTTTTTTTTTTTTTTTTGCTCCGATAACTACGAATTATTCGAGGTTTGGATGTTTTATTTTTTATTATTTTTATTTTGTCGGATACCTTGATAAATAGCCCCCTTTATTTGGTAGGTCCCACTCATATATTACATTGGAAAATAGATTTCATACTTTGTTTTGATAAATAACCCCCATGGTTTCTCATCATTCAGATGTGCATGTTAGAGAGTACCTGCCGAGGCTGTGCTGGATCTTTTTGTAAACGAACCCCGTGTTCTCATACTTGTTCCTTTAAAAGGATGAAATCTGTGCTGTAGAATATTATAGGCTGATACTTTTCCATTTTAAGAATTCTTCTTCCGCAGATTTGCAAACGTTGTTGGTGCCTGTGTGTGTGTGCCTTTGTCTGTTCTTGCTGAAGTGGCCTAGATAGACTATTCCCTTCTGATTCAAAATCTCGACAGCACTCTGTCCTTTCAGTTATATTTTCCCTTTTTAGGAAGCCCCTAGAATTTAGGAAGTTGTATAATGGATAATTTCATTAGATTAAAATCTAGAGACACCATTTCATACGCACCGTGTATTGAGTTATCAGTAAAAGTAAACTATACCTGAGTAAGGGGCCCTATGTCCTTAGAGCTTGTTGCTTTACATTTTTATATTCTGTTAAATCAATTGTCTATGTGTCTCTATTAATTGTAGAAGTTCTGTACTGTACATGTACTGCATGCACAAATGAGTCTTCACTATTACTGAATTATTTATCAACCATATATTTGGTGGCATTGACTATAAAAGCCATTTTTCTTGATCATTTAAAGGTTTAATATTTTTATCTTCAGCAGCTTTTTTATAACAAAGCTTCTCCTCATCAGTAGAGCACAGTCCATGATAGTCACTTAAAGGAGTTGTTCACCTTAAAGGAAAACTATACCCCCAAACAATGTAGGTCTCTATTAAAAGATACTGAGTAAAACAGCTCATGTGTAAAACCCTGCTTCATGTAAATGAACCATTATCATAATAATATACTTTTTTAGTAGTATGTGCCATTGGGTAATCATAAATAGAAAATTGCCATTTTAAAAAATAAGGGCCGCCCCCTGAGATCGTACGATTCACTGTGCACACATACAAACCACATGTAAGGTCACATGAGCCAATTAACAGACAGAGTTCTGCCTTTTGCTTCCTCACTTCTTCCTGTTACAGTTAGTGTTGTAGTATTTCTGGTCAGGTGATCTCTGAGGCAGCACAGATAGAGTCACGAAATGGTGGTTCAAGGCAAGAGATATAAAAGGGCAATATTTATGTAAATATATATTCCAGTTTGGTAATATTCTTTAATATGTCATTCAATTTGATATAAACTATCTATTGCTTAAGTATTAATTTTGGGGATATAGTTTTCCTTTAAAGGAACAGTAACATCAAACATTGAAAGTAATACAAATATAATACTGCTGTGTCTGCTTCAGAAACACTACTATTGTTTTTATAAATAAGATGCTGTGTAGCAATGGGGGCAGTCATTCAAAGTAGAAAAGGCTCAGGTTACACAGCAGATAAACTCTGTAGAACATAATGGTGTTATCTGTTATCCACTATTTAACCTCTGCCATATAATCTTTTATCAATGTCCACCATTGCTACACAGCAGCTTGTTTATATGAACTATAGTAGTGTTACTGAAGCAAACACATCAGTTTTACCAGTGCAGGGCAACACTACATGATATTTTCATTACTTTAACACACTTTCATTTTTTGGCGTTACTGTTCTGTACTGTAGAGATCGATATTCTGAGACAATTTGCAATTGTTTTTCATTTTTTATTATGTGGTTTTTGAGTTATTTAGCTTTTAATTCAGCAGATCTCCAGTTTGCCATTTCAGCAATCCGGTTGCCAAATTCCCCTAGCAACCATGCACTGATTTGAATAAGAGACTGGAATATGAATAGGAGAGGCCTGAATAGAAAGATGAGTAATGAAGAGTAGCAATAACAATAAGGGGCCGATTCACAAAATTCGGGTGAAGAATTTGAATGAAAAAAATTAGAATTTTGAAGTATTTTTTGGGTACTTCGACCATCGAATTGGTTAAATTCGTTCGAATTCGAACGAAATTGAACGATTCGAAGTAAAAATCGTTCGACTATTCGACCATTCGATAGTCGAAGTACTTGCCCTTTAAAAAAAACTTCGACCTCCTACTTCGGCAGATAAAACCTACCGAAGTCAATGTTAGCCTATGGGGAAGGTCCCCATAGGCTTGCTAAGCTTTTTTTGATCAAAGGATTTTCCTTCGATCGTTTGATTAAAATCGTTCGAATCGTTCGATCGAACGAAAAATCCTTTGATCGTTCGATCGAACGATTAGCGCTAAATCCTTCGACTTCGATATTCGAAGTCGAAGGATTTCAATTCGAGGGTCGAATTTCGAAGTAATTTTAACTTCGAAATTCGACCCTTAATGAATCTGCCCCTTTGTGTGTCGCCTTATATAGCATTTGTTTTTAGATCTGGTCAGTGTCCCCTGGAAACTACAGTTAGGAGCATAAATCTTTGGACAGAGACAACTTTTTTTCTAATTTTGGTTCTGTACATTACCACAATGAATTTGAAATGAAACAACTCAGATGCAGTTGATCTACAGACTTTTAGCTTTAATTCAGTGGGTTGAACAAAAAGATTGCATGAAAATGTGAGGAGCTAAAGGCTTTTTTTTAACACAATCACTTCATTTCATGTTGCTCTCCAAACCCTTGGCTGTTGCTCCCAGTGGCCTCAAAGCAGGTGCTTATTTTTGAATTCCAGGCTTGGAGGCAAGTTTTGGTTGTATAAAAACCAGGTGCACTGCCAAACAGAACCTCCTATAGGCTGCCAATCAGAGTCCTTATTTAGTACCCCCATGAAGTTTTTTTCATGCTTCTGTTGCTCCCCAACTTTTTTTACAATTGCATGTGGCTCGCATGTAAAAAGGTTTGGGGGCCCCAGATCTAGGTAGTGCTTATTCCTTTATCTACTCCTAGAGGCAAAGGAGCTGCCATGGCTTGTTAGCCAGCCCCTTTATTCAGTGTGTGTCCTACAGGGAGTGGAGATTTCTCAGGATTTCAAAGATAAGGATTCACTCATAAATATGAAAATGTTGATTGTTTGCCATGGGGAATTAACTTGGTGCAAATTAGCAGGTGTTAGAGGATTTGCCTTTGTCCGCTCAATATGTCAGTTTATTTCAGGCAGGGAAAAGACCGTTTTCTCTACATGTCAAAAACATATCCGGTATCTTGGGATTTATTTTCTTACAATCCTCTGCCAGAGTTTTTTCCTTCCTACATGTCTACAGGTTACAATTTCCATAAAAAAAAAAAAATTATAATTTTTTCCAAGTATATCCCTTGCTGACTTCATCAGCCGTATGAAAGACAAACAGCCGAATGAGAATTTCTTTCTCACATTGCTATCTGTAGGGAGGAAAAGCAATAGGTTTAATGAAATCTGAGCAACATGAAGCAGCCGCCTCGGCACAAAATGCGTGTGTGTATTCTCAGTGATTGCTGCACACACTCCGGCTTAATCCTAAACTGATTGTCCCAATTACCTTTAATTTAACCCGTTTTGCTGTTTTAGCATTATCTGGAGCAGAGAGGAAAAACAGATCATGTCTGTCTGCAGGTGTTCTGCTTTCCCAGTCACTTCTGAGCATGGATTTCATAAATCAATTGCAGAGGGCTGCTCAGCCTCACAGATGCATTCATTCCCGCTAATGTGATGCACCACTGGAAAGCCTCCAGCCATCGGAAATGCTCTCGCTGAACAGAAATAAGAAGATTAACACTTCAGAAACAATATTTTGATAAGGCATATAGCGTAGGTTTCTTTTTCAGCAAAACCGACGGATTTGTTCTTTTCATATAAATAGGGAATTAGGTGTCAAGGAGGCTTGTGCCAATTACTCTTATGTGCAAAACTCATTGCTGTTCAATTTGAACAAGCACAGTCTCCGAGGAAGAGGTTAGCATATGCATTTATTCCAGCTTGGAGAATGTGCTCCAACGGAAAGTAACATAAGGATAAACTATATTTATATTTAGAAGGTATCTGGTGCACCATCTGCCCTGGTGCTCCCATGTTTAGGGACTGGATCATAAACAGAAGTAATGGAGCACTCCAAAGGGGCTTTAGTTCATAAAACACTAGGCTGTTTATTTATGTGATGTTTCGGTCCTCACGGGGACCTTTCTGAAGACTTGCAAACCCCGGACACGTGCAAATGTGCGTCATAGTGTTACGTGCAGGTCATACCAAAGGTCACCATTACACCATAGCAAATGTGCATAAAAACACGTAGAGAAACTAGGTGAAAGCAATGATGAAATGGGACTTGAAAATACAGTAGAGTATTAGTTTATATGTAAAGAGAAACAAATGATGCCGCTCTCAACAGACGGCAATTGGACTATGTAACGAAACAACCTGCTGGAGATTCATATCGAAAACTCTCAAGGAAATTGTAATACTGATTCCAAACTAAAAGGTCTGCTATGAGCTAGAGCGTCTGGCTTATTGTCCAACAAATAAATAATTATGATTGTACATATACGTAACCAAATATCAAAATAATATATGTGCGATGGTCCATGTAATCTCAGTCCATTATGATAAATCAATATGGAGCCTGCTAGACTTTAATGGGGTCACCTTCCATCAGTGGTGCTCTCAAAGAGCAAAGTCACTCAAAGAACCAAAATATATCATATGAACACTTAATATAGAATTGGAGTTACAGAAAAAGAGCTCATGTTCTGGGTATGTTGGTCATAAAAAGCTATCAACTCCTCGGTACCAGAAAAACTCCCACTGGAGCAAAATCAGACGCATGAGTAGCAAGCAAAGAGGAATAAACAAAAAGTAGATCGATGCATGGACTGAATAGGCTGTCCAAGCCCTGGTACCAAAGAAACCAACTTTACATGAAATAAAGTCACATGACTATGACCTTCATGATAAAGTGTAAAATATGACCAAGACACATGTACCTCAGTCAACAGTCCACTATTTCCAGGTGCAAAGTGATAACATTACAGGAATCACCTAAACCTATTAACTTTATTAAGCTCATTTGGGTCAGAGTATCCAAAGTGTTGATCCATTTCATCTCATTATGAAGCAGTTTCTTTCATCACCTCTAAATAACCTCTGATTAGTCCTTTTCATACATCTCCATAATACACATTCATCTTGCTCAGATACTAGAGTATGCAGGGATAATAGACATTGATATCATTAATACTATTGAATAGTCAGTAGTTTGCCATTATATATATACTATATGTGATACAGAATGGGCATCTGACTATGTATCAACCCTGGTCAGATAAGTAAATCCATAATGCTGTGTTCCCATAAAGGAGTAATGTATTCCGGTCCATTTCCTGGAAATTGTCCTTGAGACCAAGGAACAGAGCTCACCATCCTTTATTCGTTCTATGGGCATGAAGAACATTGACATAATGAATAAATATTATTAATAATCATAATCAGTTGGGTCAGATTCTAGTGATAAACAAGGATAGCAACTGTGGAGGCTTATTTATCAATCATTTTAGTGGTTTTAGAGGTTTATGAAACCATGAATAAACAACTTCTCTAAAACCACAAATGTCATGAAATTTATTAAAAGATCCGAATAAAAAATGTACGAACGGAAAATAACTGAAAGATCTGGAAAAAAATCGGAATACCACTAGAAATTCTAGTTTTTTGGACAATTCCTAGCATAAAAAAATCCTGTAAAAGTCCCAATGGATTCAAAAACGGTCCAATGGGATCAGAGTAGCTCCCATTGACTTCTATAGGACCTCGACATCTTTTATCTGGCAAAGTTTTGTATTAGAGTTTTTTTGTGGGTTTTACACTTAATTAATCTTGAATTTTTAGAGCCTTTTTTTAAAAAAAATAAATAGGAATTTTTAGGCATTCATGGAAAAAATGGAAATTTGATTGTTAGCAAATCATCCCCATAGAATAACAAAGTTAGCAGTAACTGCAGAAGCTTAAACCAGCATAAAAATTTACTTTGCATCAGGCTTGTGTTTGTGTGTGTGTGTGTGTGTGTATATATATATATATATATATATATATATATATATATATATATATATATAGAAATATATATATATATATATATATATCCTCCTGACATAATCAAATGCCTTTAAAAGCCAGAAAAAAACAAACTGTAGACATAAGAAAAGTGTTTCATTGTGATATATTTTTACCTTAGAAAGGTTGAGTGAATTATCCCTAGCTGAAAGTTGTATGAGGGATGATTCATTGCTACAGAGGCCATTCCTCGTGGCTGAGCAGTGCATTCTCTCTGCTGTTATTTTTGACATTTAGGTGAACTGTTTAAACAGCTATTTTTAAACATCTACATGTATTTTTCTCATTGAAAACTGTTTATAGCCGGTTCCCTAAAAGAAAAAAATTCAATATAATCTCGGATCTTTAAATGATAATAAATAGCACATACACACATAAAAGGTAAGACTTGGTCAAAGCTGGTAGCACCATTCCACTGATGTTTCAAAATTAGCCACTGAGAAATCTAAATGACTCCCATACTAGGGCCCCTAGTAAAAGCACTTTAATAACCTCTAGGCTTGGTGTGGTGAGCACTTCATTTACTCAATGAATCTCTTTGGCCATAGATGAGTTAATACAGCTAACCCATGCTTTTCCATAAATTAATACTAAAGGGGTACATTTACAAAGACCTAGGGAAAAAGGGCACGCGCACCAACATTAAAATTCAAATTTTTACCCCTGATTCAAATTTTTTGTGCTAAAGCTCACAAATTTGAATTAGAGTTTTAGAATTAGGAGTTTTCAAAGTTGAAGAAATTTATTAAGCATGAAAAACTTGAATGCAAAAATTCAACATCTACAAAAGCAGGTGCGGGAGGCAAAATGTAAGCAATTTAATTTAATTCAAATTTTTTATTTTCAAGTTTTTTTATAAATAAGAGTACATTCGAATTTCATACGTTTCCGAGTTTACAAATAAAATAGAATTTTAATATGTTAGTCTCCAGGGGGCCTATTTTACTAAAATTCAAATTTATATTTTTTTCAAGATTCAAATTTTTTTTTTTAATTTCTTTGAAAATGTGAGATTTCTGAAGTGAACACTAAAAACTCCAATACAGTGTTAGACTGGGGGGTCCTGGCCAACAGAGGTTGCCCTATCAGGGGCCCGCATGAACATGCTCCGAGCCCCTGACTCCAGGGCCTCATATTGGCAGCCGCCTGCAACCCACCTCCAACCCGACCAGCATGTACCTGCGAATTTCAGTTGGGGTTGGGAGAAATCGCCAGACACATGAGAGCTGACCCCACGATGGCTGGGGCCCACCATCCGACCCTGCTCTAATATAAAACAATTCAACAACTAGTAAAAACAGTTGAGGTCCTATATAAATCAACGGAAACTGCTCTGGTCCTATTGGACCTTTTTTTGTTGAGCCATTTGGACTTAAAATTAATTTTTTAGAAGTTTTTTATTTATTAGTGCATTATTCAGCGTTTTTTTCACCTTCAAGACTCTTATATTGGGATCTTTTAAAAAATTACATGAAATTGTGAAAAAGAGCTTGGCTGCACTGTGTACCTTGTGTCAGATAAAACAATTCCAGTGTAAAGTGCAGAGCACAGTTTGGGCACATGAAGTCCAACCCCTTTATTACTCCCTGTCCTATGGCAGGTCCCTTTGTGCTCTGCCATTCCCTAATAACACACAAGTTAGGGGCAGGTAAGCAGCAGAAAGGGGTTGTCCACTGTCTCTGGGCTCTGAAATGGACCTGTGGCAATTCAGATAGAGAGGAAGGCGGTTTGTGCAAAAACTGGACATATCTGTGTGCATCTTTAAGGTTAAGATATGTGTTTACTGGCTTATCATATCCATTGAAATGTCATGGGGGTGGAAGAGATTCCTTTGTCACTGTCTTATACAGTTTCCCATTGTACTGTAGATATTGTTAATTGCTGAGCTTATACCTTGTGTGAAAAACTAACTATTGCCCAGAAAACAGGTACCAGCAACTCAGTTGCTTATGTATCCCATAATTCCATTTATTCCCACCAATGGTAAAGAAAATAATTATTGGTATTTGGTTATTCTATTTTTTCTCAAAAATATAGCGCATCTGCCATTGCTCTTAACAGAAGAGCCAAATGTATTCATTTCATACATGTAATTACTAGGGTAATACACAAACTGAATTCAGCTCAAACACTGGGGATTTTGCATGCAAAATGAATACAGACAGTGATACGAGTCTCCAGTGTCAGACTGGCCCACCGGGATACCAGGAAAACTCCCAGTGGGCCCAGGTGTCAGTGCTTCTAAGCATTTAGTTTATTTCATGGTCATTCCCTATTTCTTCATGGGAAAAAATAGGTTTAATGTTGAAAGACTAGAGTATAGTAAGGAGATATAAAAAACCAGGAGAATAAAGAGGTTAAATGACGAGAGGAATAATATTTTGGAAAGTGAGCCCATGGTCTAAAGTTTTCTGGTGGGCCCCGGTCTAGGGTTTTCTGGTGGGTCCCTGGCATCCCAGTCCGACACTGTGAGTCTTGACCACCTTTGTGGATTCTATCAAAGTGTCTCTATTGCTGTAGAATTGATCCAAGTGGGTCAATATTCAGGGAGATGTGGAAGCTAGTATTTCATCTGTAACCTTAAACTGTGCATCTAAATGAATAACTGATAACAGTCACTTCCACATTGAAAAGAGATGGTTGCTCACTGAGTGGCCATAGTCTGAAACAAGGGAATGGAGATGAAATTGGACCAGATCAGAGACAATTTTAGAGTGGGAAAAGAAAGAATGCATGGTTAAATATAGACAAAACACCCAAAGTAATCTGCCATATTGGGTGAAGACATAAGTGGGTTTAGATCAAAAGCTCTGGTCTGCCTGTGGGATGACAAATAAGCAGTTTGTTCTTCTCAAGAAGCTGACTTAGACTTCATCAGGGGTCCCCCAACCTGTTTTACTTGTGAGCCACATTTAAATGTATAAAGAGTTGGGGAGCATCACGAGCATGAAAACAAGTTCATGCTGGTGCCAAATAAGGGTTTTGATTGGCTATTTGGTAGCACTTGTGTAAACTGGTAGCCTATAGGAGGCTTGGCAGTACACCTGTTTTTTATGCAACCAAAACTTTCATTCAAGCCAGGATATTGCGACATTGGGGACACGCGTACTTATCAAATCTAGTCTGCACCTGATTCCAAAAGAGCTTAAACCACATTTATTTGCCCAGGTAATTCTGTATTTACATTTCAGCTATAACTTAGTAGAAGGTACAGCATAGGCTTTAGTCTATCAAAATCCTTACCAAAGTGATAAGAGGTTTGGACGATCTAATTTTTTAAAGGTTTACTTTTTAGTTTTTGTTCTTACTGAAAACAAAGTCCCTAAAATCCACTTTATTTATATTGTGTAATTCTACAAGGTCAGCACAATTACTCTTCTGCAGGTCATTCTTGCAAAGAGAATTTTAGAGGGGGAATGAGACGAAATATTGATTTTGGAAGAAACCTTGTTGAATTTGGAACTATTTTTTTTACAGCACAAGAACAGTGTTCTAGGATTTTTGGTTTTCACCCCCAGGTCATGTATGCGTGTCTTTATAGTTTGCCTTTAGATAAAGGTGATTCAAGCCATTTTTCTTTTTTTTATATCTTTATTGTAATAGAGTTTCCATTTTAGTTACAGAAACTGTAATACACTCTTTCTGAATTTTTCATATTGTACAACGAAAATACAAAAAATTAACATAAAAGTAAAATTAGAAATGAAACGACGTTATGTTCACATTTGTTCATACAAACATAATAAACCTACAACTTAAAATCAAACTTGTTGCCCATTTTTATTTACCTTTATCAAGTTCTGTCAATGTTTTTTTTTTTTTATTATATAGCCCTGACCTAGTAAGAACCATACATCAGTGAATTGAATGTAATTGAAATCATTGTGAGACCCAGTTTTGTAATCACTTACAACTAATTAAATAAAGATTATCTAAGGCTATCCACCTTATGCCAAAGGAGAAGGTAAACTAAGACCCGAGGTGCCCAAGGTTGCCATATTGGTATAAATTTGCTATGAGTCCCTGATAAAAGAGAGGTTGATTTTTCATTTATCATTATAGCCATTATATGTGCTTTTAATTTTGGTATTGAAAGTTGTGGAGTCTTCCACGATTTAGCAATTAGTTCTTTGGTTGCTGTGAAAATAAATGTGATTAATTTTCTGGAATTACCATTAATATTGGGTATCCAGTTGATAAATAAAGCTATCCATGGGCCTTTCCGAATATTAATCTGAGTTATAAAGTCAATTATTCCAAAAACTCCTAACCAAAATCTCTGTATTAAAGGGCATTGCCACCATATATGGGCCATCGTTCCTTCTCCTCTACAATTCCTGAAACAAACCGAGGATTGGGATGGAAACATTTTATGTAGGCGAGAGGGAGTTAAGTACCATCGGGTAAGAACGTTGTAAGAAGTTTCAACTTGACCTAAATTAATGAAACATTTACTTGTTCCTTCCCTTGGATCTTTTCCCACGAATTCAAGCCATTTTTTAATTTTGAGATTGTTGCGGGTTTTTTTTTTCACTTTTTTTTTTGTACAAATTTGAGTTATTCTATTTTTTCCATAATTTTATTAAATCAAGTTTTTTTATATTTGGATTTTTTAATAAATAAACAAACATTCAATTTTTTTTTTAAATTGTGAGTTCATTCGAAGTAAGGTAAAAAAAAAAACTTGAAAACCTCACAGACTCGATTTTTGACTAATCAGCCCATTAATGTACATGAATTGTGCAAATATATGCTCTCCATTGTGTCCATTTTAAAACACCAGCACTTACACGTGCATTCATAAGTTGTCAACATCATTGATGCCTTCATGTGGACCTACAAGCTTTGAGGAACTGTAAGCGTTTTTATTAAATTTTTTGCCGTTTTACGTCGCTGTGTGCTCAGTATACCTTGTGAAGTTTTTCTAAAACATGTCGGACACAATTATCTGAACACAAATAATAATTACAGTTCAATTACTGCTTCTTATTCCCTGTGAAATATAGAGGCCTAGAAATATTGGCCGTGTACAAAAAGGAGTGACAGAAATATTCTTTAAGACAGAAGGAAATACCTTCAAAGTACGAGCAATGGTGTCATTTGCAACATCAAACAGCTAATGGAGCATATTCTAAATGCTAAAATGTTCTATCTGGAGCTTTGCAAGATAAGCATAATGGATTTTCCAATCACTTGTGATTTGCAGTCTTTCTTTCCCTTTGTTCCTCAAAAAGGATATAGTAAAGGATAAAAAATAATAACTGAAGATGTTCTACATAGGTAAAATGATAAAACATATTCCTGTGAAATTTTACATTCAATCACATTTCTTTATTTTTTCTGACCCAGATGATGCTTTGGAACACCCTGCGCAGTACTTCATGGAAATATATTCCTCCAGAATGCATTAATAGGAATCAAAAAAAATTCACATATCATTATAATGCAGCTGAAGGCCACATAAGGACTTTGCTTGTCATGGGAGGGCAGCTGGGGAGAAAGGTTATTTGATTGCCATCAGATCCTACTCTGGTGATTGAAGGAGAGTATAAATAGCTTCCTGATCCCCCGGGATTCACTTACTTGGTGTGGGAGCAGGCTTGAGACATTCCCACACACACAGGGGTATAGTTGAGCTTGGATCTGAATGTGGTTGGGTAAAGCAAAAATATAAATTAAAACTGAAATAATTAAATACTGAGTAATCCTCAAAAGTAGGGATACAACAAATCCACTAGTTTAGAATTCAGAACCCTAAGGGGGGAAATGGGGAAAGAGAACTGCACAAGAATTGTTGTACTTCCATGTTTGTGTGACAAAAAGTCATGTAATATTTCTGATTCGGTTTGGCCAGGCACTTGGATTCAGTTCAGCCAGGCACTTGGATTCGGCTGAATGTGAATCCTGCTGAAAAAGGCAGAATCTTGGCCGAATCCCGAACTAAATCCAAGATTCGGCCCAAAAGACAGTAAAACATTAGTGATTTAATAAACCACAGTAAAGTACATTGAGACTCCTGGGACCAGAAATCCTCTGAAATGGACACTATACCCCTTGTTCAATGAATTCGGCTTTTGGTATTTAAAGCATGTTGGTTTACCAATACACAAGAATCATTCAAAAACAATAATGCCTCACAAGGATCAAACATGGAGTAGCTTCATTTTCCCTGCTTGCCCTCTTTAGCTCACAAAATAACAGAAATCATAGATTTTTTTTTATGATTAAAACTATGGCTGTACCGAACCCACTATTTTGGATACGGCTGAACCCCCGAATTGCGAAAGATTTGGCCGAATAACGAACTGAATCCTAATATGAATATGCAAATTAGATGTGGGAAGGGAAGACATTTTTTACTTCCTTGGTTTTGTGACAAAAAGTCAAGCGATTTCCCTCCCCACCCCTAATTTGCATATGCAAATTAGGATTCGGATTCGGTTCGGCCGGGCAAAGTTATTCACAAATCAGAATCCTGCTAAAAAAAGGCTGAATCCTTGCCGAATCCCTGGATTCAGTGCATCCCTTATTAAAACAATGGATTAAAGTTTGTTCAGCACAATCCCTATTCTCTGAACCCATGATGAAGAAGGGCGTATGCTGCCCCTTTCAGTGTTCGGACGCATCTGCAGCAGGCAGTACAAGAGCAACAATCCAGTCCTTTAACATTCTAAGGCAATATCATAGTGGTCACAGACGTATTATCATAGTACGAGTCTAAGCACTGCATCACCATTAATATGCGCTATGGCTATTTACTGATACCTTTTTTCCCTGGATGGAATTTATTTTTGCAGAATTGAAGTCTCCTAAGACAATCCACCTTGGCTCAGTAAAGCTAGGATTCAGAAATAATTATGCATAGAAGCTGGATAATCACATACCGAATCTATGATTAGTGATGAGCAAATCTCTCCCATTTTGCTTTTCCAAAAAACGTGCGAAATAGTGAACATTTGTGAAATACTTTGAAGTCAACGCAACTTTTTCCATTCCAGGCCAACTTTTGAGTTTTTAGTGTGGTCAGGGTGAAAGCTGTCATACATTAGATATGATGGTTTGTCCGTTGGCTTTCGATATATGGTAGTTTGAATAGTATTTTCCCTAATGTGAATGGTTGTGTCTAGAAAGTGGATGTGAGTGGGAGAGTAGTTCATTTTCTAATTGATAGTTGGATGAAAGTCTTGAAACTGTTTGTGAAACTGAATACCATAAGTTCTTGTTCAGTATCTGTCCAGATTATGAATATGTCATCTATATAGTGGAGGTATGTCAGAGGCTTGGCGTTGCAGATGGAGAGGAAGTCCTCTTCTAGTTTTCCCATGAAGAGGTTGGCATACTGGGATGCAAAGCGTGTACCCATACTGGTTCCCATCCGTTGCAGAAATACTTCCTGGCCAAAAAAGATGCAGTTGTGTGTTAATGTAAACTCAATCAGAAGTACAACTGCTTGGGATGGTAGATCATGCTTTGCCAGACATGTTTTGCAGGCATCTATACCATCCTTGTGAGGAATGTCTGTATATAATGATTCCACATCCATTGTTGCCAAAATGGTACCCTCTGGAAGTGGTCCTATGCCTGCAAGTTTGTTTAGCAGATCAGGTGAATCTTGTAAATAGCTTGTTGTGCCCCTTACAACAGGTTTTAAGATCTGCTCAACCCATCCTGATATGCCCTCTGTCAGAGTACCAATCCCAGATACCTGGGATATCTGAGGGCAGATTTACTAAGGGTCGAAGAAAATATTCAAATTCAAAAACGTCGAATTTTGAAGTAATTTTTGGGTGCTTCGACTATCAAATAGGCCAAATTCGACTTTGATTCGAAGCTAAAATACTTCAACTATTCGACCATTCGATAATCGAATTACTGTCTCTTTAAAAAAACTTCGACTTCGACACTTCGCCACCTTAAACCTGCCGAATTGCTATGTTAGCCTATGGGGACCACCTAGAACATATAGCCAACATTTGTCTAAGTTTTTCGAAAGTGAAATAGTTTGATTTGAAGTACGATCGTAGTACGATCGCATAATGTTAAAAATCCGACTAATTCAACTTCGAATTTCGAACTAACCTATTTGATGGTGGAATTTCGAAGTTTTTTGCACTTTGAAATTCAACCCTTGATAAATCTGCCCCCTAATGTATGACAGCTTTCACCCTGACCACACTAAACACTCAATCTACAGCCAAGCTTCATGCAGCCACCAGGATCCCCAGAACTCACCTTCTACAATATAAACAGAAACCTGAAATAAATCGGGTTCCCCTAGTGGTCACATACAATCCACTTTGACCCACTTTATCTTGTACCTTATCTGCAGATCCCATCGTAAATGACGTTGACACCTTATACATAGATTGATATTGCTTTTTGTTGGTCATTTGACCAATGAGCTGAATGCTGTATATACACCAGAGAACACCACAGCTTCATTGTAATCAGCTTGAAAAATGAACTAAAATGTTCTAAAAGCTATGATTATATTAGTTAGCCATTAAAGGCATCACCTTTATACCACTTTTGTTATTTTTTTTATTTCAAAAGGGTTGCCCTGTAACATTGGGGCAAATTCACTAAGCGCCGAACGCTAGCGTTATTCGCTAGCGTTTGGCATTTTCGTTACTGCTCAAATTCACTAACGAACGCTGGCGTAGATTCGCTAGTGTTAATTTGCACCCTTACGCCTGGTGAAGTTTCGCTACGGACGTAACTACGCAAATTCACTAACGCGCGCAGTGTTCTGAACGCTACCTTTTACGCTAGACTTCCTTTGCCACCTCAGACCAGGCGAAGCGTAATAGAGTAGATAGGGTTTGCTTCAAAAAAAAGTCAAAATTTTTTCTAAGTCCCAAAAAACGCTGGCATGTTTTCTACATTATGGGTGATAGGCTGAGAAAGATCGAAAAAAATTTGGGGCTCCTCTCCTTCCCCCCTACATTTCCTGACTCATGGCAACTTACCTATACAGTGGGCACATGTGTAGGGCAAAATAAAATTTTTATTTGATGTTTTGAAGGTTTTCTAGGCATTTGTAGTGCTAATACGTGTTCCTCCATTGAAATTTGAATTTGGCGCCGTATGCAAATTAGCTTTCACTAGCGTAACTTCGCTTCACTTAGCGAATCAACGCTAGCGCAACTTCGCAACCTTACGCAACCCCTGAGCGCAACTTCGGATTTTAGTGAATTTGCGAAGCGCTGGCGAAACTACGTGTGGCGAAGTGCGGCGAAGTTACGCCTGGCGCAACTACGAATCTTAGTGAATTTGCCCCATTATGCTCAGTACTAATAACTTACATGCAACCTACTAAATACTGCAAGAGAATCATTTGGACTCATCCATGAAAACCAGATAAAATTCAAAACTGATTTACGACTGACGAGTTCATTTCCCTGAGGAGGATACAATCTGGTCGTTTCCATTGCTGCAAATATGAATACAAGTGTTGCAACTACTACTTTCATGTAAAAGTGAAAATTACTTCTAAGAAATCAAACACGTTTCTCTTGGCAGAGACAGATGCCCATAATTAAATATGGTGATATGGTTACACCGACCTCACTTTAAATCCATCCAATTAATTTAAATTTTTTTTTCTTTAATGTAAATTCACAGATGAACATTTATGCTTTGATGTTTCATTTAATATAACCTTTCTGCCCAAAAAATCCAGTGTCTCTATTGATGAATGTTTAAGCAATTCCTCATGAAGTTCCAGTGTTCTATTATATATACATAATGGCCACCAGGTTGGCTTAAAAACACTTTTTAATTGGTATAACAGTCCAATAAGGATGCATGCAGTTTTTTTTTTTACTATTTCTTATATATGGCATCTGGTATGCTGGAGGAATTGAAACAGCTCATTTCCTTAGTACTGAGACATTAATTAGGAAATGTTCATTAAATACAGATACTGCAATGCGTTGGAACAGATTTATGGTTTTGCTGAAGGTAGGAATTTTGGGTAATAGGCATAAGCATGTCGCTGAGCATGAAAATATGCAAGTGTATATATGTCGTAATATCAAATTTAAAGGGGACCCATCACCCAAAAAAATTATTCAAAATCCTATTATTTTACATTAGTCAAGCAAAATGAACTTTAATTACACTATATAAATAATTTGAATCGTGTTTCCATCAGTCTGGGAATTCATAATTACAGCAAGCAGGCAGGAGCCATTTTGTGGACACTGTTATTAAGACAAGCCTTGTATCATCTCAGAATCTTGTTTGTGCACCAGAATTGGGGACCTGCTGTCCATCCCCATGCCCTGGTTACACAATTAAATGGTGAAGAGAACAGGGGAATATGCGGAGAGAGCAGTGACATCTAGTAATTGCTGAATGGAAAGTGAAAGTAATTGTCTGCCCCGCCTCTATGCCTAAGGCATAGAGGAGGGGCAGACAATATTTGATTGACAGCTGAGATTTTTAAATGAGTTTACAACAGCAATGAATGCTTTAATTAAAAATAGAAATTGCGTTTCTTGTTTATTTTGAAAAGGACTTTTATTACACAGATTTTTATGTCTAAGTGACCGGTCCACTTTAACTCATAAGGGTAAATTAAAATGTCGGCCTTCGGTGTTTGCTTCTGTTTTATTCATGGCGTTTGCTCCTGTTTTATAGTACTGGTATGGGAACTGTTATCTGGAAAGCTCTGAATTATGGAAAGTCATGTCCCATTGACTCCATTTTAATGGATTAAGTCAAATTTTAACAATTATTTCCTTTTTCTCTGTACAGATATGGGATACGTTATTCGGAAAGCAATTATCCAGAAAGCTCCAAATTACGGAAATACCGTCTCCCGTAGACTCCATTTTATCCAAATAATCCAAATTTTTTAGAATGATTTCCCTTTTCTCTGTAGTATTAAAACAGGACCTTATACTTAATTCTTACTGAGATATAATTAATCCTTATTGGAAGCAAAACCAGCCTATTGAGTTTATTTAATGTTTACATGATTTGCTAGTAGACAGAAGGTATGAAGATCCAAATAATGGAAAGATCCATTATCTGTAAAACCACAGCATTCTGGATAACAGGTCCCATATTTTGTAGTTATAAAACAGTACCTTGTACTTGATCCCAACTAAGATTTATGGGGTTATTTACTAAAATCTGAATTTATCTCATAATTAAAATAAAAAAAAGCTCGACCAAACTCCCATGGGCGATTTTGCCTTATGTATTAATAATGTAATTCAAATAAATCGGATCGGGAAAAAATCCAATAAAATCGTGCGTAAACCAGAATCGGACAATGCTTTCGGGCTTTTTTGACAGGAACTCGACAAGTCTAAGATGTTGATTTTTGCAGCATCAGGGTATAATAAATATTATTATTATTTTATTATTTTTTTCCCACCAAAAATTAGAGTTTTTGCCCTGAAAAGCCCAACCAGATAACTTTGAGTTTAGTAAATAACCCCCTTAATGTATCCTTATTACAGGCAAAACACCCATTGGGTTTAATGTTTAGTAGATGAAGATCCAGATTACGGAAGGACCCCTGATCTGGAAAACCCCAGGTCCTGAGCATTCTGGATAACAGGTCCCATACCTGTACTTTGCAGCATGCCCATCTAAGACTGAAGATGCTCCATAGCAACGTCAAGTAGGGGAAGGCTACATCCCATACATATAAAGCAGGGATGCAGCAGATATACACAGTTTCGTTACATGGATGAAATATTAAACGTAACAGAAAAGAACAATGTGCCAGTTTATGCTCAACAGAGCAGCGAGAGAATTTCTTATTCTAACATCCAGGGTCTTTTTTCGAATTCCTTTGGATAAGGCATGGAACCGAAACACACAGGCTGTCCAACACTTCACACGAGATGACTAACTCATTATAAGGTGTTATGTGACTTAAGGTTGTTTTATTCTTCTAGAGACGCAGCAAGAGAACAAACTCACAGTTTTCCCCCACCCTGTACAGTATCTGTTAGGAGCAATGGCTGATTTCACAATGCGGCTTCTGAAAATAAGCATCTGGAGAATTTGTTTTTGCTGCAGATAAATGAATACCGACAGAATGATATTCCCACTGTCACAGTAATTGTTCTGCTTCGGAACAATGAGATACATCTGAATACAAAGAAAGTAAAGTTCTTAATTTACTTGGTTAACACAGCATCCCCTCCTGCCAATATAATTAGCTCCTCTCACTGCCCCATCATCCAGCGTTCGCTGTTTCAGTACACATAGAAAGGGCAACAATGCTGTGGACTTTAACACCCTATTAAAGGTATTTGCAGCCAAAGACACTGCTTGTACTTCACTATAGTTGTGCTAGTGTGCCCATTACTCCTCCTGTTCTGAATTGGACTCAAATGCCCTATTGGCAAAGAGAAATTGAGCTACTAAACTAAAACTACAATATTTTGCAGCAGAATTGCATCTAATTTTGTCAAAACTCCCATGCACAATTGCCTGTTTTGTTGCTTCACAATCAACACCCCCTCACAATAAAACTGAAGTCAGGGTGGGAAAAATACTGTTTTATGGGTTAAAAAAAGCAATTGTTTCATAAATCCGCCCTCATCAGGAAAATCAATATATTAGAAGGTTAAACCCTTTATATATCAGGGATCATAGATCTATGGTGCTGGTACTAATGCACTGGCACTGTAGATTCTACAGAAGTTATAGGGCAGAGTTCCCCAACCCTTTTTACTAGTGAGCCACATTCAATTGTAAAAAGATTGGGGAGCAACACAAGCATAAAAAATGTTCCTGGGGGCAAATAAGGCCTGTGATTGATTATTTGGATTCGCAGCCTACAGGAGGCCTTGTTTGGCAGTACATCTGGTTTTTATCAACCAAAACTTGCCTCCAAGCCAGAAATTCAAAAATAAGCACCTGCTTTGAGGCCACTACAAGCAACATCCGAGTGGTTGGTGCAGTGGTGGGCCAAGCCAACCGGGCGCCCACCGCACTCCCCTCCATGCTCCCCTCCACACTCGCGCGGACGTGCGCGCTCCTGAACACATTGTGCGCACATATGCGCAGAATGCCGGAGGGGAGGGCGTTACATCACTGGAGGGGGTGGAGGCAGAGGAAAGCGATGGAGGGAAGAGGTGAGAGGCGGGGAAAGCGACTGAGGGGAGGGAGGCGGGGAAAGTGACTGAGGAGAGACCGTGAAGTGCTTGAAGAGAGGGAGGCGGGAAGGTGTGCCGGAGAAGTGGGAGGAGCAGCGGACATGGACTAGGGGTAGGCAAAAGTCAGGTACCTGCCCAGCGCCCCCCCTTCGTTGCGCCCTAGACAGGTGCCCCTCTGCCTACCCCTAGTTCCGGCCCTGGGTTGGTGAGCAACATGTTACTCATGAGCCACTGGTTGGGGATCACTTGTTTAGGGGTTCCTATTTGTTCTGTACCTTGACATACTTGGACACTCCAAGTCTACACTCTAGACCAGGGGTCCCCAACCTTTTTTTTGACCCGTGAGCAAAATTCAATTGTAGAAAAAGTTGGAGAGAAACATGAGCATGAAGAAAGTCCCAGAGGATGCAAAATACGGGCTGTGATTGGCTACTTGATAGTGATGGGGGAAAAAATGTGAAAAAATTAGCAAAGCGCTGAAAAATTCACTAAACGCATTGAAGTCAATGGGCGTCAAAATAATTTTGACGCACAGCAATTTTGACACGAGCAACATTTTTTATACGCGCAACTATTTTGTCCAAATGCATTCAAGTCAATGGGCGTCCAAATAATTTCGACGCATAAAATCTTTTATGCGCATGACAATTTTGATGATCCATGCCTGCCGAATAAATCCGCCCATCACTGCTACTTGGTAGATCCTATTTTGACTAGTAGAATACAGGAGGCTCTACTTGCTTGGAATTCAAAAATAAGCACCTGCTTTGAGGCCCCTGGGAGCAACATCTAAGGGGTTGGTGAACAACATGCTGCTCACAAGCCACTGTTTGGGGATCTCTGCTAATCTAGACTGATCTAGATTGCTTGATCTTTCTAACCTCAATTATTCTACAGGTCAAGGGTCCTAGGCAACCTATATAACAAATATATGGAAAGCAGAAAATGGTGCCATGACCCAAAACATGTAATTATACAACAGATAATTTAGGCAGGGTATTATAAGGTTTGCACTGCAAAATCCATGGCTCAGTTTTCTTTGTTCTCTGCTTGATAATGTTTAGATTAAATTTGGTTATGACTGTAAAATAGCACAACCAAACACAAAAGAACCTGGAGATGCAGCTTATCTTACTTACTTAATGTACAATACAAGGGCGGCATGCTAGTGGGTCTTTTAGCTTTAATTAGCAAAGTCTTCTTCTTAAAAAGAATGCTATGTGTTCCATAGCCATAGACTTAAATATATGACATGTCTGCATACGAGATAGGACAGTAGCTCTGGGAACCTGAGTTTGATTCTGACTTGGGCACTAACTGCAAGGCATTTGTATCCTCTCTCTCTGATGATGTGGAGCTGTCTAAAATACAATACAATAATAAGAATTTATCACGAAGATCTCTATTGTGACTCACCAAACCAGGAGCTGATAAACAAACCAAAGTGAGCTATTATTATCCTTTCCCTTTGACTAGTGGCATTTTTGAGTTGTTACTTTTCTCCTTTGGCCCTCGATCTAAATAGGTTTTTTCAGACAGCAAAAAAAAAAAAAAAAAAAGAACCTAAAGAAACAGAGAGGAGTCGCATTCAATCTGCATCATCCTATAACCCAACAGAACAGGTGATCAATATTTATCAACCTCGCTGTTCTCTTGCTGCAGATGCTTCATGGGCTGATAATACCGTCCTCCTCGCAGCCAAATCTCATCAGGGACAGCTGGAGCTGGAGGAAGAAACTTATCAGATCAGGCAGTAGACAGTTTAGGAGGCTAAAATTAACCTTGGACCATTCAGATTAGGAGCTAATTGTTTTTGACTGCTAGATTTTTGCCAGTGGCAGAAGGTTTGATTCAGTGTACAGTAGATATCATCTTGGCTAGATTAAAGCTAGAACCTAAGGAACATAAAGCACACAGAGAGAGAGAAATATTTGCACATGCACAAGTGAATGGAGATTCACAAAACTACATGCTTTACATTAATATATTTGACATTTTAACTCTGCAGTGGTGTATATGAATACAGAGTGACTCAATATGTGAATATTATGCATTGTCATCAGGAATAAAAAAACAGGTGAACATTACAACATAAAGTCATCCATTGTTGAAAGGTGGTTACTGAGGGGATCGTGGGTTTTTGAGAAAGGCTCAGTAACCTCTTGTCCCCACTTCGGACAATCATTGATCCAATACTAGTAGGCTCCATGGGGGTCCGTGTTCTCCTATGTGAAGGTGGGAAATAAACAGTGAGCTGTAGATTTAGCACATGTTCTTAGCCAGGACTCCCCAACCTTTGTTACCCTTGAGTAAAATTAGAAAAAAAAGTTGGGGAGCAACACAAGCATGAAAAATGTTCCTGGTTGTTGCAAAATAAGTGCTGTGATTGGCTATTTGGTAGCTCCTGTTTTTGACTGGCAGCCTACAGGAGGCTCTGTTTGGTAATACACCTGGTTTTAAAGTAACCAAAACTTGCCTATAAGAGTCTGCTTTGAAGCCACTGGGAGCAACAGGGTCGGAGAGCAACATGTTACTTGCGAGCCACCGGTTGGGGATAACTTCTCTTAGCATATCACTCTATCTACAGACATTGGTGTTGAGTAAAACAGACACTGAGGGGGCAATATGCATAAGTGTTGGACAATTGGACAATTATTAGCACAAGCACAAGATTTCCATTATACATATCTGCATCCATTACCTCTAAGAGATGATTCCTGATGGGCCAGGTATATCCAGTCTGAAGCCATTTAGCAGTCGTTGAACGTCAAGTCCCAACAACTTTTGCTAAAAATTGTTTGAAGCAATTCTGGTTAGACATAGAATATCATAGATAGTATCATTGGTCAAAACATGCTGGAAGCTGTACTCCAGCAACATTAAAGTTGTATTCTTCTAGCAATATTGCTTAATGAAAAATTTTCCCAGCTCTCCGGAACCAGTGCCGATATTAAAATGCTAAATAATCCTCCAACGAGCATTCCAAATTATCCATGGAGATACAACAAAACAGCACAGTGTCCTCCCTTTAAATGTCTGATTACAGTGTAATATCACAAAGCCAAATGCACACAATAATCTCCAAATGCAACGTAACAGCAAGATGACATTTTGCTGGTACCCAATATTTTCATGGAGGACTATTGATGTAGAAGTAGAGATTTATGGAGGGTTTAAATCCCAAACAAATCTTGACCTAACTCTTTATCATTAGGAAGATGGGACAAGTATAATATAGTTATATAGTCTATCCATACAAAGGCAGAAACTTGTAGCTTTTTCTTTTATAATTTTGTAAGTCCTTTGTTTGCAGCAACTACTAAAAAGGGAAATTTCTTGTCATAGCCAGAAATGATACAGCAGGTAAGTGACAGTGACACAGTTTTAAAGTGTCAGTTAGGATGGCTGCTGGTAGCAAACTGTAATAGATAAGAAATAGGCATAGCGGACATCAGGAGAGAGGAATTTGACAACAGGACACTGAATGTCAAAAGAAAGACTATACATATTATTAATTATTGGAGAGGGAATGTGTTCAAGACGTTAAAAGATTCAATACTAAAAAATGAGTTATCTCCCATGCTGAGCAAAATAATATACTGCTCTATTAATATAGGCACAATGACAGCAGTAAAATGCTATAAAAGTGGGATACTGTAATGTTGGTTAAAGGACAAGGAAAGCTAACACACAACAGGACATCAGCAGCAAGGGTTCTTTAAAAGCATCTCTTTAAACTACCTGCAAAGCTTAATAGTGTTTGAAGTAACATTCCGCGATTTTTCTGCAATAAACATAGAATGATGACTTGAATACACATCGTGCTCTCCGGGTACTACTTTAATGTTACTTGGAATTTTGGCATCCTGACACAGGGGCTGCAACCTGTTGAGAAGCGCTACAACACAGATTTGATCCATAAGTCGATTTATTATTCAATTGCCATTTACGCAATAGTGTTTCAGGGTTAGGGTAGGGTTACACCACAACATTTCCCTTCTCCTATACCAATCCCCCCCCTTGCCGGACGAGACCATAATTAGGTGAAATGAATTTATTTATTTCTTGTTACTAAATATCAGTTATTAAAGTGCAGTGCTAACAGATGAATTGTACCCATATATTGGTAATTCAATAAAAGACAATGTGACCAAATTAATGTTTGAGGATAAATTCATTCAAATCGAAAATAGTGAGAAAAGGACAAAAGAGAAGGTGGCGTTGTCCCAAAAACTTCTGCTTATATTGTTACTAATCCTGGGACACCACAAAGAGGGAGGAAGGCAGGGTAACCAAGACTGTGGTCTCAAATTTAACTTGCCCTAACTTTTAAAGAGCTATCTATGCCTCAAAAACCACAAATCATTAGTCCCTTAGGAATCCCAGTGCAGGACTGCAATAGAAGAGAAAGAAGGAGATTGAACCAAATGCCAATTCGAACTAGAGCCGACCAATTCCATTGTTTAAATAAAAGGCTTTTAAGCTAAAATTGTAAAATCAATTTTAACAGCAAATTCCGCCAACGTGCGTTTCAGAAAGCCATTTAGCGATGAATGATCCTCAATAACGCTGCCCCCTTGGTTAAAAAGAGTTGAGTCTTGACTAGTGGGATTATGGGACAATTGTGTGAAATAGCAAATACAGAGATATATATATAACGGTAAAATGTAATGTGTTTGGATTATGATGATTTGGATTTATATCTTGCCTCGACAAATATCATATAGCAAACAATATGAAGCATTAGAATGATGCAGCCTACTAGAGGCTAGAGCAGAGCATTCATGTGTTGCTCAGCTCAATTGCCTGATCCCTGCTTTGGTTGCTCCGCTTGGCTGCTAGTGTTACAGAAAAACAACCCTCACCAATTATTTGGACACCGTGTTAAGCCTAATTATTATTATTGTGCAGCCTTAGGATTTCGCCGCATTGAATAGTAAAGATTCATTGTTACTCTGAGAGATTCAAAGTGAAAAAGGTTTTCCTCTTTCATTGGTTTCTCTTTTTGTCAAGAGAATCAAATCCCCTGCAGCAGTTTTCTGTATTTATAATGCTCAAAGTGATTCAGCCTGCAAAACACGATGCCTGGAATAGTGACATATTTCTACTGCCTTTGTGATATTTAGCAGCTTGACAGAAAATACAAAGGTATGTGTGTGTGGACAGGGAAAGTAAATGGTCACAGTGACTATAAATATTGTAGAAAAGGACGCAGCATGAGCCAGGGACACCTGCAAGGTTTGAATTTGTTAATGGAAGGTGTGGGAGAAAAATAAAGACACAAAAGAGGAAGACAGAGACTCAAAGGCTTCTCGGATGCCAACAATTATCAAAGTCCCATTGTAAGGTCAAAAATCCTTTGTGGCTAGCAACATAAATGGGGGACTATTGTGTCTGTGTATAAGGTGAATCTTTTCCTATGAAATGTTTTCGCCATCAAACCCAAGACAGCAGCTGAAAGGGAAGCCTCCAAATCAGGATAATTTGCCCAAGGACAAGTCTCCACTGAGAATCGTTTAGCTTCAGTACAAGAGCTCGAACAAACCATTCAACTATGTCAGCTTCATGTAAAATGTATACTCGCTTCAATTGATAATGTCTGCTGCCAAGTCTAAGTTTGAATATATCGTTCAATACATGGAGGGGTGTTTAGCTTGGCTGAATAGAATCCATTTTTTATTCATTTGCATATCAAAGAAAACAAATGTTTTTCAGTGTAGAAGGAATGGCAAATCTAACCTTCTCCTTGTAAAATTTGGAAAAATCTGCTCCTACAAGGACTTTATTCATATTACAGGGACCTAAAGGCATAGTAAGTTCAATGCCCCAATCCCCTTCCTTAATACCATCACATCTTCACAGATCAAACTACCTTCACTCACCTGTAGGGATTGTTTTTATATTCAGTCTACAGTGTAACTAGGGTTGCCATCTGTCCGGTTTTAACCTGGACAGCCCAGGTTTTGGAAGGGCTATTGGACAAAACTTCCTGCCCAGTTTTCCAAAGTAGGATTGACAGGACTCTCCCTGATTGATGAGGCAACTGGCCAATCACCACATCCCAACCCTGCCCTCTGATGTTATGGCACTGCCTCCCAACATCACACATTCCACCCCGTGATGTCACCAACCACCCTCTGCCTGGACTTTATTGAACCAAAAGGTGGCAGCCCTAAGTGTTACACAAAAAATGAGTAAAGAAAAGTATAAAAAACATAGGGATACAGTAGTGGTGGTTGGACTGAAAAGAATGATACTGTAAGGAATGAAAAATAATGCTTAGGTAAAAAATAGTGAGGAAAGGAAATGTGGGAGAAGATGGTAAAAGGAAGAAGCTGCAAGCATAAGAAAGGAGTGAAAGAATACTATGGAAGCAATGTTGAATTTTAGGAATTTAACTATAATATTGGATCTACTGGAAAGAAATATATATTGACATGGTTGACTTAGCTGTAAAAGTACAATGAATGTATTTTTTAGCACCCATGATTTTTTTTAACCCAGGACCACATTACTTTACAGTTAGTTATGTCTTTGTGTGTTGCTTTTATATAAACGCTTTTCCTCCCAGATTCCAAACATATTGACTAGCCAATTGGTTCATGATGAAATTGACGTGTGTGTGCGTGTGTGTGTGTGCGTGCGTCTGTGTGTGTGTGTGTGTGTCTGTGATCAGGCAATTAGATTGTGAGCTCCACTGGGGCATGTGAATACTTTATCATTCTCAGTATATATACTGTAGTGTTGTAACATGTCAGCGCTGTGTAAATCAATGGAGAATTGTTTCATTAGCTTTCCCTGCTCCTGTGTTTGTAACTAACCATAGAACAACCCTTTGTATTGATAAGATATCATATGTTTCACTTTATTAAAACCATTGTAAAATCCCATATTTTATTATCTTACCATCCATCTGCCAGCTAGGGCCATGATAAAAGGATTATGGGATAACATAATCTCAGTGTGATTGGTACACTAATATACTGTAAACTCTGTAATACTCGAAAGTGACGGGTCATCAGAGCATGAAAAAAGTGAGATCTGATCACGTTGTGTCGGAAACACTACTGAAACCAAACTCTTCATGGGACGCTGCCTAATAATAATCACATGAACCAACCTTTGTTACCTCCAGTAGCTGTGAAGGGAGATCATATCCAGAAAAGAAAAAATAAGAAAAGAAATGAAAAACAATTTATTTATTTGTATTAAATATATACATACAACACTACAGTGTAACTACAGAGGAAGCAGACCCTGCGGCTGTAGGGGGGCCCATGAAGAATAGGAGCCCCATAAGGCCCTAATTTATTACAATGTCAATTAATATTGGTAAAGTGACATTTTTGGGGCCTGAAAATAATTTGCTGTGATGCCCAGTGATATCTAGTTTCACCATTGGTGTGCTTCGCTAAAACAGTGATCCTAAAGGGGTGGTTCACCTTTCAGTTAACTTTTAGTAAGTTATAGAATGGCTAATCCCAAGCAACTTTTGAATTGGCCTTAATTGTTTTTTCTTTTATAGTTTTTTTGTATTATTTGACTTCTTCATTGGACTCCTTCCAGCTTTCAAATGGGGGTCACTGACCCATCTGAAAACAAATGCTCTGTAAGGCTACAAATGTACTATTATTGTTACTTTTTATTACTCATCTTTCTATTCAGTCCCTCTCCTAGGGGTAAATGTATCAAAGAGTGAAGTTCCGCCACTAGAGTGAAATTCCGTAGCTCTCAATTCATTTCTATGGGATTTTGAAAGGCGTATTTATCAATGGGTGAAAGTGAAAGTTCACCCTTTGATAAATACGCCTATAAAAAATCCCATAGAAATGAATGGAGAGTGGCGGAATTTCACTCTAGTGGCGGAACTTCACTATTAACTTCACTCTTTGATAAATATACCCCCTATTCTTTTTCTAGTCTCTTCAAATCAATGCATGGTTGCTAGGGGAATTTGGAATCTAACAGATTGCTGTAATTGAAAACGGGAGAGCTGCTGAATAAAAAGCTAAATAACTAAAAAAAAACACACAAATAATAAAAAATGAAAACCAAATGCAAAATTTGATGTAAAGGTGAACAAACCATTTTGATATTGTAATTTTATATAAGACCATCCTTGTGAACAAAAACCTGGAGTTCCATGGTCCCCAATCTGCGCTGCTTCCAAATGCACGTGAATTCATGCTGAAAGAAATAGGAAATGACAGAAATGACACCATCCACAAATTTCAGTGCAACTGATTTGACTGTTTGATGCAAGTTAAAGGGCAGTTGCGTACGTTCTGATGCATCGGAGGCAATTGCTCCACCTGCAACCTCCTGGCAGAAATACATTGTGATTTGTATTTAAAATTGCACCTCAGACCTGGGAAGAATTGTAGGGCAATAAGGGGCAAATTGCATTAGATACATTTCCCAGTGACTTCTATAACTTCTTCAAGAAAAAAAAAAACACAGCAAGTCCATTTAATTTGACTTATTTCTACTATGAACTGGATCAATGAGAATCTTCACAAACACTTCTATTCTTTAGAAAAAGTGTTTTTTTTTAAGATATATCTCATATAATTGTTTTAAAAAAAACCCCCTTGGGTGGAAATTTACTAAAGGGCGAAGTGGCTAACGCTGGCGAAAATTCATTTCGGCACTTCGCAATTTACTAATGGTCGCTGGTGTAATTTCGCAAAGAAGACTCTGGCGCAAATTCGCACTCTAACGTCAGGCGAATTTTCGCTCTGGCGAAAGAGCGTTACTACGCAAATTCACTAAGTTTTTGATTTTACTGACCGTTACCTCTATCACCAGACTTGACTTCGTGACCTCAGACCAGGCAAAGTGCAATAGAGTAGATAGGAGTTCCTCAAAAGTCCCAAAAAACACTGGCGTCTTTTCCTTTTTACAGGGTGATAGGCTGAAAAAGATCGAAATTTTTTTTGGGGTACTCTCCTTCTCCCCTACATTTGATAACATATGGCACCTAAACATGTGTAGGGCATTATAACAATTCTATTTTATTTTATTAAGGTTCCCTGGGCTTGTGTAGTGTAATGTATTTGCTGCAACATATACATCCATTGTACTTTAACTGCACGCCGTATGCAAATTAGCCAACGCTAGTGTAACTATGAACTGCTGAGCGTATTTTTGCTGGCGCAACTTCACCAGCGTTCGTTATCCTGTGCGCAACTTGAATCTTCATGAATTAGCGTTGTCCAGTTTAATTTACGCCTGGCAAAGTGTTGCAATGTGCGTGAAGCCAGCGCTGGTGAATTTTCGCCAGTTAGTGAATTTGCCCCTTGATGTCTGTTAGTGCAGTTAATTGGCCTGATTTATTTTAAAATATTTTATTTGGTTTTCACATAAACAAGAGAAATCAACATGACAGCAAGTACCATGCAGACTCAGAGGATGTGCTGTAATTGGTACAATGGCATGTTATTTTAAAAAATTAATAACTTTTAATGGAGAATTTTTTTTTCGGGGATTACCCAGTAGTCATTCATTTTACATTCGAAGGAACCAAGAAATTTGACCTTTGGTATTGGAGTCGAATTGGCCTGATTGGTCGGTGACTGTGAAGGAAAAGTCAGTGGGGCAAATTCACTAAAGGACGAATTTTCGCCTGCAAAGGCTTCGCCACACTTCGCACAACTTTGTCAGGTGCAAATTCGTCACCGCTACACTAATTCACTAAAATGTGACGTTGTATCTCACAATTTTCTCGCAATTTCACTAGCGTAAATTTGTCAGCAAGAGCTTTTTATACCGAACTTTCAATAACGTTCATTTCTGCTTAGTGAAACTTTGTTAATACACTTATGTCAATTTGAATAGGGCGGGTACATATAGGTCATAGATGTGTCTTTATTAAAGATGTTGGTGCAAATGCTTGACGTGGCCACTTCGTATTTGCAGAGTAAAGGTGGCCATAGACTTAAAGATCCGCTCGTTTGGCGACATCGCCAAATGAGCGGATCTTTCCCCGATATGCCGCTAAACTGCATGGCTATATCGGGGGTAATTCAAGCGTTCGATAGAATACCGATGCGCCAAGCGGCTCCGACGGGTGGGTCGGGTAAAAATCCAACCATGACCCGTCGGAAGTCCCCATATACGGCAGATAAGCTGTCAAATTGGTCCAAACGACCGATATCGGCAGCTTTATCTGCCCATGTATGGCCACCTGAACAATTGTTCGCCTGATCAATAGTTCTCCTGGCAAAAGGGAGTGAAACTGCATTAGCGATGAACTCTTTCGTCTGTTAGTAAATTGGCGATCTTTCTGCAGATAGTATTTGCTAGTGATGGCCGCGTCACCTTATAGTAAAACTGCCCCAGTATATGACCCCCTAAACTTTGAGTTTGAGTCTGTTACTCCATACAATAACACCTTCTTAACTCATTTCTTTTGGTTCCACATGGCTCCTGTTACAATGGTGAAGCTTGCTCCTTATTGTTCAAAGTATTCTCCTACATCCAAGGACAAAGGCTTACGCTTGTCTGTCCTGCTATGTTCATAAAGACAAACAGCTGGCTAAAATGATGTATTCTAGAGAATCTTTATATAAAAAGATATATAAATAAACAAAACAAATTAAAACAGCTGTTTTCTGCTTAAAGTCTTTCTGTATTGCTGTTTAGAGCTTTAATCGGCCGCATATGGATTGTACAGGCAGCAATTAACAACACATCTGCAGCCAGAAGCAGCACTGTGCAGGTGTAAACTAATGTTTGCAAGATAGGCCTCTTCTCTTTGAATGTTCCCATTTGCTCATGTAGGTGCTGCACCAAATAACAGTACAATCATATTTTAGCTGTAGATATAACAAAATCTGAACTCAGCACCCCAACTCCTGAGTCACTGACTGTTCCTGATTCTGCAAAAGAAGCTTCCTCTGCAATTGTATAAAAGTGTCAACATATTTCTACGTTTCCATTCCGTTTAGGGGCAGTGGTTAAATAATACGAGGGCAGATGATCATTGGCAAAGTGCAAGTGAAGCATAATTGAACTTGGCTGAAGGGCTTTCTTTTATTAGAGACTTATAATTAAAGCAATTCCTCTCCTTTATTGGCGTCTGTTATTTGAACATTTCTTTTCTAAACTTTTAAGCATCAGAATGTTCCTCTCCCTCAGTTCCCAATGTGCTGCCATTCTTTGTTTTCACATTCTTTGCTATTTTGTAGGTCTCAGGACTGGTTTTTGTAAATAACCTTGTCCTATAACGTGTCAATAACATAAATGTTACATCAAAAGCAAATGACCTTATTTGTCAAGGACAGAACAGCTTTGTCCTCGACACTTTCCAGCTTCTTTAGAATGAATGGTGAAATGATGGGGATTTGTTATCTGCTCCACCATTTCTCCTCTTTAGACAATTTAGGGCATTGGCAAAACCAAGACCATTATTTAATTTTTTTATTTAAAATTTTGTTTTTATTTAGTATGGAAGCATATCTAATCTTTTCTATTGAAAGCTCAAGGCTACTGGCGTAACTACCATATAGTAGACCCGGCAGCTGCGGGAGGGGGGTGGGATTGGGAAACAAGGGTCTGCTTTATGGAATTTACTTCTTCCAGCTCCTTCTACCTCCTAATTTCACTGTCCTACACCAAAAGAAGTAGTGCGAGCACAGGCAGTCCACAGCGGGGCTGGAGGGAGTCGCTAACACAAAAACTCAGCTCGCTGGGCCCGGGCTCAACTACATTTTTTCTCGCTGGCAGGAGCCCATTCTTTGGTTGTTACACCACTGCTCAAGGTCATTCTTTCTTTTCACCCCAAAAAGTGCTCAGTGCAGGGTGCAGTCAGTGAGCCGCCCATTAAAGGGAAGAGCTCCAAAAACATCTCCCAAAAACTTGAGGTCAAAACCTAGAATCTTTAACCTCTCCATTGCCAAAACTAAGAAGAGCCCCTTTACCCCTAACCTCCAAGCCAAAAAGGCACTAAAAGGCACAGGTTTTCAGATTCAACTTCACCTTATGGCTACGGAGGTTCCCTTTCTTCATGGGTCGCCAAGGCTTTGCACAAGGAGCTGGACCAGGTTCCGGGAGAATTGGAACCTCAGGACACACAGTCCTCCCCTAAGTCATTGGGGCAGAGCCCAGTTTCCAAGTGAAAGAAACATATAGAAAGTCAGACATACAGTAAAAATTCATAAAAATATGAATAAATATAAGTTCCAATAAGGCTCCAGCCAGAGGCTGAAATATAAGAAATTTCCTGCTCAGCCAAAAGTTGGGAGCAGGAAAATAAAATTATCAGTTAAAAGTCAGTGTTCTGTGCTTATGGCAGGTTACACTGCAGGTTTTTCTTTTAAACTACCAGCTATGAATCAAAAATTGGGTCTAATGATGTTTAGATTGGGCGTCTATAACCTGTTATTATTATTATCAATAACATAAGCGCATGTGTGCCCATGTATTGAGCTCAATTGCAGAGTGTGGCTGTAATAATGCTGGAACTATGGGAAAAACAATTCATTATGGGGAAAAAAACACCAATTTGCATCCAAAATGAACCCCATATTCTTTGCCTTCCTAATGTACTTACTAAGTATGGGTGCCAAAGAGAACTGCTTTTTATCCCAAGTTTCTTTTTATCTAAGATGGCCATCAGTAGGGGGTGTCCAAAAATACAGTATAAGAAGCCTAAACAAGAGAAAAAAAAGGTATGGGATCCATTATCTGGAAACCCATTATCCAGAAAGTGCCAGATTACGGGAAGGCCATCTCCCATGGACTCCATTTTATCCAGATTATTCAAATTTTTTTAAAATGTTTTCCTTTTTTTTTATGTAATAATAAAACAGTACCTTGTACTAAACTAAGATATAATTAATTCTTATTGGAAGCAAAACTCACAGCATCAAAGATCATCTTAAAAGATACTTTTCTTAGGTTGACTTCTCCTCACAACAAGGTGCTGACTGTACTAATGTTTGCTTCCTTGACTACAGTTAAAGTGCTCACCCTGGGGGGCTTATCAATATCTGGGCTGAAATATTATATTATTTTTACAGGTCACACTTCCTATTTGTAATTTATTTGTTACAGTCTGGTATGGATGTGTGAAGTTGATAAGTTCTGGTTCCATATGTTATCCCACCCTGTGAATCCCTTACCTATATCTTCATTTTTTTTCTTGTCCAATTCCTAATTTGCACTGTTGTGTTAACCTTACCCTATTCTGTCTAGTTCAAACTATGTGACCTGACTGAATCCAGACCCCTGGACTATTTACAACCCAGCTTGATAAAAGGCCACATGGCCTGAAACGTTGCTGTGATGCCCTTAGCTGAAATAAAGGCTTTTTAAATGAGAAGATTTCCAGTCTGGTGCTGTTCTACAAACATTTTACTATCTACAACCCTCCCTAATTACTTTTATTATCTCTACAAGTTATCTCTGTCTATCTGTAACTTTCTAATTTATTGCCCATAAGGGTCAGGGCACACGCTCAAATTCGGGGAGACTAGTCGCCCGGCGACAAATCTCCTCTTCTTCGGGGTGACTAATCTCCCCGAACTGCCTCCCACCAGCCAGAATCTAAATCGCCAGTGGGCTGGCACTCAGAGTGCTTCGTTTTCCGAAGTGGCTTTACAAGGAAACTTCGGGCGACTTTGGAAAATGAAGCGCCCTGAGTGCCATCCCACTGGGACCTGGGCCTTTCCAGATAACGGATGTTTCTGTAAATCGTGTAAACATTAAATAACCCCAATAGGCTGGTTTTGCTTCTAATAAGGATTAATTATATCTTAGTTTGGATCAAGTACAAGTACTGTTTTATTATTACTGAGAAAAAGGAAATCATTTTGAAAAATTTGGATTATTTGGATAAAATGGAGTCTATGGGAGACTGTAATTTGGATCTTTTTAGATAAAGGGTTTCCGCCTAACAGATCCCTGTACAACATCTTAAAACTAAGATCCCATACCTGTACTAATAGCACCATAAAACTAGTGTACATTATGGTTGGTGTAATTATAATAAGTCAAAACTGAATATTCTAGCACATTTGTACCCAGCAGCTTATCAAATTGAAATGATGCATTTGGTATTTTTCCCTTTAAGACTGTGCACACTGTAAAAACAATGAAAAAAGAGGTTAAACTTGCTTTCAGCGCCCTGTGTGATAATATATTTTAATAGGCAAGACCTTTTTAACATATTCTTGCTACATGAGTACAGCCAAGGTATTAGAACATTCTAATCAGAAAGGAATCAGAAAGCCAAAAGCATGATTGCTGGTGGAATTGCCAACATATCCAGATGGCATCAGAAGCTATTCAAGTTGTTCAGCGCAGAAACAATGTCTGCGCATGATGCTTCTCAAAAGAAACTGTATAAAGGCACAACAGCAGGAAATAAAAGAAATGAAACCATTGTTAACTATTGACAAGAGTAGGGACACCCTCTTCCTATCACTCACATCTTCTCTGTCTTTGTGTCATTCAAAGGGTGCAATCAGTATTGTGTTCTGCTGCTGCTGCACCTCATTAGATAAACATTAAATGGGCTTTTTAAATGTTCTCTCTAATATGGTAACAGAGAATATAAGAGAGTGGCACAAACCCCCATCAATTAGTATAGATTTCTCTGCATTTTGTTAGTTTATCAGTTTGACTCAATTTTTTCCCCCATTGTGTGTCTCAAATGTAAGAACACATTTAATCGCCAATGAAATATCACCCAGACTAAAATCAATAAGGCCCTATGGGGCCAAGCTGTTGACTAGTACTTGCATACAGATCTTGTTTATTGTGAGTAAATTCTCTCCTGGTACAAGGAACATGCTGGTATCTATGCTCACCCTGCAAGATTCTTTGTCACTCATGTCCAGTAAGTAGCTGCTTTTACAGAAGTCAACCACGGTGGTCTAATCTGAAGAGAAAACATTTAGAGCAAGGGTCCCCAACGTTTTTTACCCATGAGCCATATTTAGATGTAAAAAGAGTTGGGGAGCAACTCATCATGAAAAATGTTACTGGGTGATTCAAAATAAGGGTTGTGATTAGTCATTTTGTAGCCCCTAGGTGGACTGTCACCCTACAGGAGGCCTTGTTTGGCAGTACATCTGGTTTTTATCAACCAAAACGTGCCTGAAATTCAAAAATAAGCACCAGCTTTGAGGCCCTTGGAAGCAACATCCAAGGGGTTGTTGAGCAGGTAGGCCCATTTATTAAAGTTCAACTAGTGGTTTAGTGGTATTAGAACCATAATTAAACTCTATTTCTCTAAAACCCATGAATGCCATGAAAGTTATTGAACGATCCGAATATAAAAAGTATGAATGGAAAAAAAGGCTACGACCTCTAAAAATTTGAGTTTTCTGGACAATTACTAGCAATAAAATATCTGAAAACCTCTAAAAGTCTGCATGTTTAAAAGAAAAAGGTCCAATAGGATCAGCACAGCTCCCCTTGACTTTGACTTCTTTTACTTGGAGAGATTTTGTATTAGAGTTTTTTGTGGGGTTTATAGGAATTTTTAAACATTTTTAGAGAGATAATATAATTATAAAAATATAATATAAAGCACTGTGTATCTTGTTGGCGTTATATAAATAAATGATGATGATGAAAATGATGATAATTCATGAAAAAAAGGAAATCAGTATATTAGTAAATAGACCTCAACCTGTTGCTCACAAGCCACTGGTTGGGGATCACTGATTCAGAGGGAGAAGACCCTGTCCTCATTTACATGCAATGCTGATTAAATTTTGGGAGTAAAATCAAGCTGTGCTCCTAAAGTTTCCATTTTCATGAAATGCTCTATTGCAGGGATATCCAACCCTTTGAACCTGTCCGTGAGCAACATTCAGATGTTAAAGGAGTTGGGGAGCAACGATAGCATGAAAAATGTTCTTGGGGTGCCAAATAAGTGCTGTGATTGGCCATTTGGTAGCCCCTATGTGGACTGTCAATCTACTTGAGGCTCTGTTTGGCAGAATAAGTGGTTTTTATGCAACAAAAACTTGCCTCCAAGTCAGTAATTTAAAAATAAGTGCTTGCTTTGAGGCCACTGGGAACAACATCCAAGGGGTTGGTGAGCAACATGTTGCTAACAAGCCACTGGTTGGGGATCACTGTTCTATAGGCTAAAGTTCACCCCCCAAACTATGTTCTAAACCACAGCCAGGGCAGTCTCTGATTACATCCCAACTATAGACTAGTTTTGACTTTCTGGGGACCCATTACTGGAGTAGTTTAATATCTGAGAATTGCTGAGAAGCGATAAACGTCATGTATGAACACAGGCACTAATGTGGCTTGTGAATGGACACAAATGTTAAGCTTATTAATACTATTGGGTTAAGGTACGTACTGTACATCCAAATCTCAAGTACCATTATGGCCGTCCTTTTCTACTTCTGATGCATGGGCAATGAAGCCTATTTACACTAGGAATGCACCGAATCCAGGATCTGGTTCCTAATTTGCAAGAGAAAATTAGGGGCGGGAGGTAAATCGCGTGACATTTTGTAACAAGGAATTAAAAAATGTTTTCCCCTTCCCACCCCTAATTTGCATATGTAAATTAGGATTTGGATTCGGTTCTGTATTCAGGAGTTCAGCTGAATCCAAATAAGTGGATTTGGTGCATCCCTGATTGACACTGAGGAACCCTGGAGCTTCCACCACTCTGGATGTAATGTTAATTTGCACACTTCATTAGTGGTCGTAAATGACCCTTAATATGTGATTCTTGCATATTTAATAACTCATTGACTAGAGCTTTGTTTAGTAAGACATACAGTACATATGAAGTTCTGATCAGTATCTTACCTGGCTGTGGTTTAAATACCATTGGGTGAGTTTTTGCCTCTGTTAAATTAGTAAGAGGTAGTCACAGGAATAACTACACAAATCCTTATTCTTCAAAATGCAGAGTTGTTATAAGGTACTCCAGGAGTATAGTTTACTTAGCAACACAAAGCACTAGTGTAGATCTCCCAAAGAACGATCTTAGATTTCTAACCTGAATGAATGAATAAAGAAGGAAGGCCTCTACCCCCACTTGTTGCTTCTCTCCCAGACTGATCCCCTAAGTCTTCATTAAGCAGTCCAGTCACCTTACCCAGTTCCATCTGATACATTATTTACCATTTTATCTCAACTCTCCGCAGTGCGGAAGCTTCTTGCCTGAAACGCTTTACCTTGTGTGTATTATCAGCAAATCCCCAGATTTTGCTTTCAGGCACAGTGTCAGAATAATTAATAAAAGAAATTGCATACAGGACCCAAAGGTATTCCACGTATATATTGCAAGTCAAATTAGAACATCAACAATTCATCATGACTCAACCGATCCCGTAGCCTGTTTTCTATCCAAGTACAAACAGGAGGCATCAGATTTTACTTTTCATTGTATGCTTAGATGTCCATTTATAAACATTCTGGTTTTAATGGTTAGAAACCAAGAAAATAAATTCTCTAAAACCAAGAATGCCAAGTGAATGCAAATATAAAAAGCATGAAGGAATAAAAATGCAGAAATAATCAGAATACTAATAGGAAAACCTTGTGCAATAACAAATAAAACCCTGCGAACCTCTAAATGCTCTAATTAAAGAAATATTTACAATTTGATGAGTGCAACGCCCATTGACTTCTACATGACCTTGACAGCTTTTAGATGGGGAAGTTTTCCATTAGTGTTTTTTTGTGTATTTTTCATTTAATAAATTACGAATTTGTTGTGGTTTAGAGAAATGAGTAGAATCAATGATTTTTAGCGCTAACAAAAAGAGTCAAAATCTTGAACACCAGCCATGCCAATAACATCTTGGTTAATATTACACTTTAAAAAAGTGGATTTTGACTTTGTAAGGGTAACGGAGAGAGTTAGGTATATATCTTTTAAAAAACAAAAATAACAATTTGATATTTTTACTTCCATGAAATTACAGGGATGGGAACTTGAAACCCAATATAATGAAAGTTCTACAGTAGGGACATTTTCTATAAAGTCTTATTTAAGCAAAGAGGTCTTAATTTTAAAAATGTATAATATTAAAATGCAACCTTGTACTTAAAGGGATTCTGTAATGATTTTTATGGTGTCCTTTTTATTTCTAAATTAAACTGTTTACACTGCAAAAAATTCACTCTACAATAGAACATTTAATTCCTGAACCAACAAGTGTATTTTCTTTAGGATGGAACTGCTTTCTGGCAGGCTGTTGTTTCTCCTACTCAATGCAACTGGACGTGGATTTTACTACTGAGTGCTGTTCTTAGATCTACCAGGCAGCTGTTATCTTGTGTTAGGGAGCTGCTATCTGGTGACCCATTGTTCTTTTGTTTGGCTGCTGAAGGGAAAGAGAGGGGATGATATCACTCCAACTTGCAGTAAAGAGTAACTGAAGTTTATCAGAGCACTAATCACATGACTGGGGGCAGCTGGGAAACTGACAATATGTCTAGCCCCATGTCAGATTTAAAAATTAAATATAAAAAAACCTGTTTGTTTTTTTGAGAAATGGATTTCAGTGCAGAATTCTGCTGGAGCAACACTATTAACTGATGTGTTTTGAAAAAAAAACAATTTCCATGACAGTATCCCTTTAAGGAAAACTAAGTTGCATTAGTCAATGTTGCTGGCAAAATAATCCTTTTGGGGGGCAGGTTATAGTTTAATGTTGTTTTTTAGATCTTTAAGGAATGGCTCTCCGAACAGAGAGATCTCATATACAGTAAATCACAGGTCCAAAGCATTCTGGATAATGGATCCCCTGTATGGATCCCATTGCTCTTCCCTGCAATCAATTTTAATCATTCTACTGTCTCCTAAGGGCAGGGACACACACTCAGATTTGGGGAGATTTAGTCGACCCACGATAAATCTTCTTCGGGGCGACTAATCTCCCCGAACAACGTCCCCCCGGCTATAATCTTAATTGCCAGCATGCGCACTTCATTTTCCGAAGTCGCCCGAAGTTTCCTCGTGAGGCAATTTATGGCGACTTCGGAAAACGAAAGCGCTCCAATTGCCATCCCACCTGCTGTTTACAATCTAGCTGGTGGGAGGCAGTTTGGGGAGATTAGTCGCCCCGAAGAAGAGGAGATTTGTTGGTGGGTGACTAATCTCCCCGAATCTGAGCGTGTGTCTCTGCCCTAAGAGAGAACCTGTTCATCCCCTGGTAAAATCTCTATCATGGCTGCTTGTTAGGCAAGGGATAGAACACACAGTCCTCTGCTCACATTTAAAGCCATTCACTCCTCTGCTTCTCACTACATTTCCTCACTTGTTTACCTGTCCCTCACCCAACTTTCAGGGCTACCATCATCTTATGTCATCTTTCTACTGTAGCTTACTGTTCTTTGCCTCTAGAATTCTATCCCTCCCTCTCACCCCCTTCTGAAAGAAAAACAAGTGCTACCTTTTGGAGCACTAGAACATTACCTGCCATGTCTCGGAAATTAAGGTCCAATGCCCAAAACTTTGTACACTTTGCCCTCCTATTTGTGTCTGTATGTTATCCAGCCACATAGATTGTAAGCTTTATAGGTCAGGGACTTCCTTCCTTCTGCCTCTCTTAAGATTCTGCTGGAGTCCAAATCATTTAATAAGTATTGTAATAACCTACGGCAATATTTTCCAATCAAACTGTCATTGGGGCTCTGAGTAAGAGGATGATTTGCCAAGTGATAAATGAGCCCCACTGTATTGTTATGTGGAATCATATTGTATGAATAGGCATTTTGTCTGCTGTAGTGCAAATCTGATGAACTCAAAATCTTAGAAAACATTGGAGTTATGTTAAAAAGGCATTTGGCAGGGATGAGATGGACGCATTTTAAAGCAAATAATACATCCAATGTTGGCAGGAAGCCTGGAGAACCCACCAACACTGAAAGGCAAAATTGGATTTTAGATGAGGGACAGTCTGTTCAGTTAAGAAGCATTATCCTGCAGCCCATAGATCCACAAAACTCTCATCTGGCCATTTCTGTTTAGTGCACATAATATCAATAAAGTGAGCACAGCAAGCGCACATATCATTCCACTGAGACTAATTACAGGTACCTACAAAAAGTTGAATACCCTTTCATCATGGCTGAATAAAAGACAAACAATATGTTAATTAAATTATTCATAATTAATAGTCGCGAAGCAAAAGGTTACAAATTCTCCTTAGTAAAAAAAATCTGTTCATTTTTTTCCTTGAACAAAAGCTTTTAGGGAACAGAGATGTGATTGTCAGTTGTTACATTGTTGGCTGGGGACCCCTAGGGAGGAAACAGCAGTGGCCTGGGGGGGTTCTGACCATGGATCTAAAATCTGGACAGATAAACAAAAGAACCATTTCAGTGTTGTTCTACTGGTGTCAAGCACATGTGGGTTATAGGCTACCAGTTGTTCTTCGGCAGCGCCCAAGTGTCAGGGGCCTATAGGCTCCTAGCAGAGAAGTCCAGACCAAGGTGGAAGCTTAGGGGTTAAAGTCCAAGTTTGCAGTATCCAAACGGGTCAGGAGTAAACGTATTCAAGTTCAGGCAATAGTTCAATAAGGCAGGCAGCAAGAATCAGAATCAGGGTCAAGCAGAGGGTCAGAAATCCAAGAATCAGCAAATTAGGAATTTAGGAAACCCAGGAACACAATTCAGCAATTCCTATAATCAGGCATTGAACCGTGACCTGGAAGTCCTTGTATTTTCAATTTACGCGCCGGACGCGTGAAGTCATCGCACCGGCATCAAGACGCCGGCGTTGGCCCACGTGGTTCATGGGCGCCCCCATCTCGGATTCGATGCCGCGGAAGACAGGATCGCCATCGGGCTCCTCCTGACACAAAGCCATTTGAATAACATTCTTTGGGGTTATGTAATAAAAGGCATTAAGTTTGCCTAGGAGCAGTGACCCATAGCAACCAATCAGTAGGTAGCAATTACAGGTCACCTGTTTAAAAACAAACATCTTATTGGTTGTGTTGTGGAATTTCGTGAACCAGAGACCACTTGACCACTCTCAAGAAGAATCTTGGGAACTTATGACATGAGAAAGTATGAGTACGGGAGTGAAATGGAGTTACTGGTGGAAGAATGTAATCCTCAACAAGTGGCTGGCGAGCAACATGTTTCTCACCAACCCCTTAGATGCTGCTCCCAGTGGCTTCAAAGGAGGTGCTTATTTTTGAATTCCAGGCTTGGAGGCAAGTTTTGGTTGCATAAAAACCAGGTGTACTGCCAAACAAAACCTCCTGTAGGCTGACAACCCACAAGGGCTTCCAAATAGCCAATCACAGTACTTATTTGATACCCCTGAAACAATTTTCATGCTTGTGTAGCTCCAAAACTTTTTTTTACATTTGATGGGTAAAAAAGGTTAGGGATCCCTGGCATAGAGATATCGCTCTACAGCACAGAAAAACAAAGAACTGCTTTTACAGCCCAACAGGTGGCTCTGCCTCAAGGCCAGGGTACTAGTGACCAAAACTAACCTGAGAACAAAATCCATCCAAGTCAGGGGGGTTCACTGGTGAATCTGCATACACAGAATTTTATTCTCCCTCTCCGTTGCTTTGGGTTACTGCTCCTGGGCAGTAGTTTAGTAAAGGAGTGCCTTTAATTACATATGGGGGTTTTTCTTCAGTTTTGTGTACGCCGTTTCAGTTCAATGTCCACACACAATACCCAGATGAATCAAACTTGTCTTTGACATCACACAGCTCTAAGACATCACACTAATGCAATATGTCATAGCAGTCATTTCAGTGGAAAAAAAGGCCTCTATTTAAATAGAGTGACATGATGGGACATGATGAGTGACCCAAGCCAAACAACAAGATAAAGTTGCTCTTTCTGTTAGTAATATGAGTAATAACCCATTGGCCCATGTCAACTCACATCTCTGTACAAGTCTTTGGAATCTGCTGTCTTGTATTTTGCTTCTTTAAACTTCAGGCCATTACCCCCGTTAAAATAAGGCATCCTTTAACAAGTTTTTGAATCTCAAAGTCTCATCTGCAATTTGTTTTGCTTTTCCTAGGGCATATTTTCCCAATAACATTTAATGACACAATTATCAAATAAATGAAAAAGTCTTTTTTATGTGATGTTCTAACTGAAGTACACAGTGTGTTTCATTTGCATCAAGACTAGAAAAAGACTTTTCAGGACTGCTAGAATAGCTGTTTGTTACCAATACATTATTGTCTACCGTAGGCCTCATTTGGCAGACAAAATGTAAAGATGACCAAAAAGTTCCCTTGTTTTTGTATTTGCATGTTGCACTGTGGCTTGTGTCGTATAACACAATGTATTCACCAGTGCTGCCTTTGTATCCCGTAGTGTTCTTGCACTTGTGTTGGGGGCAATAGTAAATGAACATCCTTATCTTTAATACTTGTTCACTCATATTTTTTCCTTGCATTTCTACTTTACAAATATAGATCAATGAAGAATCCTTGATACAAGCAGTATTTAGGGGGTTATTTACTAAAATCTGAATGTATCTCATAATAGTAATAAAAAAAAGTTCAACCAAACTCCCATGCCCGATTTTAGCTTATTTATTAATGAAAAGACTCGATATAATTGGATGGTGAAAAACCCCAAATCGTACAAATTATTCAGGCTTTAACTGGGAAGGGTGGGAGCTACAACATGGAGCTGGTCACTGCTCCTGTATAACTATAACAAACAAGGGAAAGTTGTGCTCACCACTTATTTTTAAAACCATTAAATGGAGTTGCAATGAGGCTGTGACCACAAAATACATATAGACAATTACAAGAGTCCTCTGCACTAAACCCATTATCAATATATTTAAGACAGAGACATTTTGTGCATACTGCTACTGAAAAATGCCTTACCCTTTAAACAAAACAGGGATTATTTGTCCATATATTGCAATATATTTAAGCTGGCCAACTACATCAAAGTCATCCCATATCTGGCCAGTCCTATGCTCAACTTTCATCTGATTCATTAAGAATTCTATTGCTTCATTATACATTTTACAAAGGGACTAAGGGCAGATTTACTAAAGAGCGAAGTGGCTAACGCTAGTGACTTCTCGCCAGCATTGCCCCCGCAAGGGGCCATGGGTTTGTGGCTTTTCAGGTTTAGCATAGTTCTTACTGAGATTAGGGAAAGGTAACTAACGAGGCCACAGCTCCGGTTACCCTGTCCTGCCTCCCTCTTTGTGATGTCCCAGTCTTAGTAAAATTACATTAATCTATTTTTCTAATTAATCTTAATCTACATAACCAATTTAGTTATTGCACGGCACTTTATTATATGGATTTTTTTTTAATGTTTTAATTGAGTCAATGCACTTTGATTAATTTTTGCTTTTTCACTAATTAATTGTGGATCCCCTCTTCTCAATTTCTGTTTAGTTAAATTATTGGAGGGGTTATTGAAACAAATCATAGGGATTAATTGGGTAAATTGGAGACAAATGCACTCGACAGCACTTTATATTTATATTTAATGAATTGGTCGAAAATTGATGGGCCTGGATTAAATATCTATTTAATGAATTAATTAGTCTGCACTGCACTTTATCTAAGGTTACAATGCATTGACCTTTAAGTGATTCATTTTATTCAATTTATTAGTCTCGGATGTTGTGCAATAAACCCACTTTCACGACCTGAGCGGTGGGTAATTTTTGGTTAGTAGACAGTTAATTAGTGGCTGTTGGCGGGCTACTTATCTTTCTTTCCTGAAATTTACCTGCAGGGACATCGCCAATTTACTAACAGGTGCCAATTTGCTAGCAAAACATACCGTTGTTAGCGGTCATTCACACTCTTTTGCCAGGAGACTTTTTGCTATGGCGAACGGATGTTACTCCGCAAATTCACTAAAATGCGGATTTTACTGAAACCTTTTTCACCAGAGTTGCCTTCACCACCTCAGACCAGGCGAAGTGCTATAAAGCAGCTAGATCTTCCTCAGGCTTCACTTACATCATATCTTGTGAGCCAAAAATGCACCAAAGTTCAAAAAACGCAGGTGACTTTTACTTTTTTCAGCGTGATTGCCTGCAAAATGCTTGGGACCTGGGGTATCCAGATAACTAATCTTTCCGTAATTTGGATCTCATATCTTAAGTCTACAAGAAAATCATATAAATAAACCCAATAGGCTGGTTTTGCTTCCAATGGGTATTAATTATATCTTAGTTTGGAACAAGTACAAGGAACTGTTTCGTTATTACAAGGGATGCACCGAATCCACTATTTGGAATTCGGTGCATGCAAATCCTTCCTGAAAGATTTGGGCAAATACTGAGACAAATCCTAATTTGCATATATATTACTTTCTTGTTTTGTGATTTCACGTGATTTCTCTTCCCACCCCTAATTTACATATTCAAATTAGGATTCAGATTAGGTTTGGCCAGGCACAAGGATTGGGCCAAATCCGAATCTTGCTGAAAAAGGCCAAATCCTGACCTGGATTCGGTGCATCCCTAATTATTACAGAGAAAAAGGAAATCATTTTTTAAAAATGTCGATTATCTGCATACAATGGAGTCTATGGGAGATGGCCTTTCCGTAATCGCAAGCTTTCTGGATAATGGGTCTCCGGATAATGGATCTCATATGGATATACTTTCAGCACCTGTTGCATTCTTAGTGTGACTTTAAGGACATCATGCTTTTTTTCTTGTTTTATAACTTATGCAATACAATATGTGTATATTAAGTATTACATTTCATGTTCCTTTAATTGCTTTAAACCACTGAAACCCATTATCTGTGCAACTGTTTCTTGTTTTTTGTTGTCTAAGTGTGGGATTTTTATAGGCAGCGGGGGATAAAAGTAGAACAGATATCCCAGCTGTCTGTTTCACACGAATTGATCGATATCTGATGAAGAAGTGCTAAAGAATGGCAGTTAATTAAACGAGCATTGATTCTTTCATCACATATTGAAAAGCTGTATTCCGCTATTACACAAAATATGGATCCCTCATCTCCCAACTGCAAAATAGGATTGTCGAGATATGGAGATTTTTTTTAATGTGTTTACTGTGGGTTTCTAATGTCCCTGCAGTTTATAAGCGTAGCAGTCCAACGCTGTAACAGAGGGAAATGTTCTTTCACCATCTGGAAACCCAAAAACTCAACCATATTTTACCTAGATCAGAAGCCCTCCACTTAATTCTAAATTTGTAAATAACATCTTGCTACAAATACTTAACTTTTAGGGGCCTGTTTTATTAAACCTCGTTTTTTTTCTGGTCGAGGTTTTTAGGGGGAAATCTTGAATTTTTCGTGGAAATCGAATTTTTAGACATTAAGTGGCACATTTAGTTAGCTCGAGTGAAGGATTAGAAGGGAAAAAACTTCGAATTTCGAAGTTTTTTTTGGCTACTTCGACCATCGAATTGGCTACTTCGATCTTCGACTACGACTTCGCATCGAACGTTTCGAACTAAAAATCGTTCAACTATTCGACCATCGATAGTCGAAGTACTGTCTCTTTAAAAAAAACTTCGACCACCTATTTCGCCACCTAAAACCTACTGAGCACCAATGTTAGCCTATGGGGAAGGTCTAAGTTTTTTTTTATCGAAGGAAAATCGTTCCATCGATGGATTAAAATCCTTTGAATCGTTCGATTCGAAGGATTTAAACATTCGATCTAATGATTTTTCCTTCGATCGTTCGATATTCGAAGCCGAAGGATTTAACTTCAATGGTCGAATATCGAGGGTTAATTAACCCTCGGTATTCGACCCATAGTAAATGTGTCCCTTATTATACCCTAAAGCTGCTAAAAATCTGAAAATACTCCATCTCAAACCTGTCAAGGTCATGTAGAAGTCAAGGGCAGAGTCAGGGTTTTCGGTCGATAATCCAAAAAAAGTCAGGTTTTTGCAGCGAAAATTTAATAACATTGAGTTTTCGTACATATGAGTTGATGCTCTATTTTGTTGTGGGATTTTGTAGCTCCTTTTTAAGAACGATTATTGATAAATGAGTTAAATTCATGGAGGGGAGTTTGTTTTCAGAAAACAATTACATAAATTCGAGTTTTAGTCAATCAGACCCTTACGGGCATATTTATCAAGGGTCGAATCTTCGAATTGAAAAAACTTCAAAATTCGAATTCAAAAAGAACAACCGAAAATTACGTTTTTTTTTGTTGAATAGGTCCGTTTTCGATTGAATAGGTCCATATTCGGCCAAATTATAATAGAAGGAATAGCGCATTCGATCGAATTCGATTCGAAGTTTCTCCTTCCACCAATTGACTCAAAATAGGTTCAAGAGGTCCCCCATAGGCTAAAACAGCAATTCGGCAGGTTTTAGATGGCAAATTGTCAAAGTAGATTTTTTAAAGAGACAGTAAGTGATACATTTCAATATTCTAATTTTACATTTTTTTTCAAATTCGAGTCGAATTTGGACTATTTCCAAGTCGAAGTACACAAAAAATAGCTCGAACTTTGATGACTTTCTTTCATTCAAAATTCACCTCGACCTTTGATAAATCTGCCCCCTAATGTTTCCCTTAATAAATGTATACATGGCAGCATGTGCGACAAAGGACATTCATAAGGCAGCAACTGTCAACAATATTCCTATAGCATACGATACATATTGCACATGCTTGAAATAATGTAGATTCTAACACTATTCCCTTTACTATGTACAATCTAATCCAGAAGAAGATTCTCTAGCAGGTTACTAATTCATCTTTGCATGGTAATGAGAGACATTGCTAAACCATTCACTGTTTGTAAATATAATTTCATCTAGGTTTTCTTTATATATGACTCACTCGTTGCTTCCTCTCTCAGGCAGATTTCCATGAACTGATAAGAAATGATCATTACATGGTCGTCACTATGGGCCTAGATGATTAGAACAGCAGGAAATGAATGAGGGGCTGCAGCTAACATGCTCACCAATGAATGGACAATATCAATAGGGATGTAGCGAACGTCGGAAAAAAAGTTCGCGAACATATTCGTAATATAATAATAAATCTCCAAAAATTTGAGGGTTTTTTTCCCTCTAAAAATTTGAGTTTCCCCCCTAAAAACCTTGACCAGAAAAAAATCAAGGTTTAACAAATGGTTCCTTTAAACTATTATGGAAAGATCCATTTTCTGGAAAACCCAGGTCCAGGTCCAAATTCTGGTCCCATACCTGTACTTTTCCAGCTTGTTATTTGTGGTACAAAGGCCAAGTCTTATAATCTAATAAATGTAGTTTATTATTATTATGTAGAGTAAATGGGCAAAATTACAAATATGTTTTTTAAATATTATGATATCCCCATATTTGCTTGCATGAATGTTTTGGCCTTTGGCACTCCTCTGACAGAAGCCCAGATCATTAGTATTGTACTGAAATATCAACTTTCCAGAAGAAATGTTTTTTCCTATAGGACTGCAATTGTACAGCTCAAGATTTACACTCAAGAATTACTCAAGAACTTTCAGATGGGAAAACTCTTACACCAGTCATCATCCAAAACATGACAACCCCATCATTTTAATGATTTCTACAGCCTACACTTTCATTGAAATATATCTTGGTAATATTGTGAGCCCAGCTTACTACTGTATATCCATATTAGGGGCCAAAGTGTGTGTGTGTGTGTGTACACTCTGGGTATAGATTTATATACCATATCAGTGCTTATATGTGATTAAATATATTTTAATAAAATACATTCTCCGTATTTTTTAAGTATGCTTATCATATATGGCTCTAAGGAAGATACTTGTGCTTCTCAGTGACCTGCGGGTTGACCACCAGTTGGGTGGTTCAGGTTGAAATTTGGTCAACCATTGTGGGTTAGGTTTGGGTGTGGGTTAACAATGAATGAAAAGCTACCTTTTTATGCAACAAACGGGGTGATCCAAAGCTTTATTCCATGGTGCTCTTGACACAATTCAACCGGTCAAACGTTTCGGAACCGCATGGCCCTTCATCAGTGAGCACCATGGAATAAAGCTTGGGATCACCCCGTTTGTTGCATAAAAAGGTATCGGCTTTTCATTCATTGTTGAATTCATTGCTTGTGTGTGGCTAGGCCAGTGCCAATACCTGCATCCCCTCCTGCCTAACTTCTGTTCACATTGGGTGTGGGTCAGACATGGCAGTACACTCCTCCTCTGCTCCGGAAGATTCCCTGTGTACAGAGCGAGATTACACGTGTACGGGTTCAGCATGGGTCCTATAATGGCAACATTTTGTGGGTTAGGGTAGGGTGTAGGTTCAGTTTTTTTTACATCACTACCAGCTATGCGGCAATTTACTAAAGGGCGAAGTGACTATCATTTTGGTACTTTGCCGATTTACTAACCGGCGCTGGAGTAAATTCGCTAGTGAAGGAGTCAGGAGATAGACTGTAGCGCTACCTCGCACGCAAATTCACTAAGATGCAGATTTTAATGAACATTACCTCTTGCTCCTGACTTGCCATTACCACCTCAGACCAGGCGAAGTGCAATAGAGTAGATAGGAGTTTTTTTTAGGGTATCCGGCTTCCCCCTACATTTCCTAACATATGGCACATAAACTATACACTGGGCTCATGTTTAGGGCAATATAACAACTCTATTTTCTTTTATTAAGGTTTCCTGGGCTTGTGTAGTGTAATGTATTTGCTGCAACATATACGTCTATTGAAATTTACCTTCCCGCCATATGCAAATTAGCCAACGCTAGCGCAACTATGCTTTGCTTGCCGAATTAACGCTAGCGAAACTTCGCCATCATTCGGCGTCCTCGACGCAACTTCGCATTTTTGTGAATTAGCGTTGTGCTGGCGAATTTTCGTTTGGTGTGGTGATGTAAGCAAAGCTATCACTGGCGAATTTCCGGAGGTTTGTGAATTTGCCCCTATGTGTTCTGTTTTGCCTGATTTCAAGTTGTAACGTGTCCTTCTTAAGTTATATTGATTAGTAATACACATTTTTGATTCCTTTTTGGCTGGGGCCAAAGTCTATAGATGAGAGGTTTTTAGACTTTTAAGGATCAAGTTCCCAACTGTAGTGTAACATTTGGCCTACTCCCACCCCTTACTTTACAGATATATAAAAATATAATCATAAAGGTGACACTAAAAATATCCAAGAACATCATATTCCCTCTAACTGATCTCCAAGCTTCCCAACTTCTTCAACCATCATCCCTACTTTTACTGAAGTTGGGGGGTTATTTACTAAACTTCGAATGCCAAAAATCTGAAAAATGTGTATTCTTTTAGTATAATATACGAATTTGTTGTGAAAAAAAAAACACACATTTTTCAGGATTTATTATTCCATGAGGATGGAAAAAGTCAGATTCCCAATATCCGCATCTCAGACCTGCCAAAAAGAACATGGAGCCAGATTTATATAGATCAGGTTGGATTTTCATTTCTATTGCAATTAAATGGTGTTGCTGAGCCTAGAGATCTGAGGATAGGTTTTATTGAACAATCCAATCCTGATACTACTGGACTGTAATCAATAATAACATGTTAAAGATTTTTGGGAAACAATAATTTAGTAAAGGTGGTTGAGCAGCAGAGTTGAGATCCAATCTAATGTTATTTTCTGTTATTGATACATAAAAAGCACGTTTGTCTTTAATGAATTTGATTGTGATTTTTTTTGAGTAGTTTTCCTATATACAAATTTCTAAAAATTGTGTTTATATTGTAATGAGCAAGGTTGATGTGTGTTTTTACTCAGATTCAGGTTTCTTTGCAGTAAAAATAGCAAATCAAATTTGAGTTTCCTTAAATTTTAATATTCAACATTTCTAAACCACAAAAAAACTCGAATATAAAAATTTGCCATCCAAAAGCCGGCAAGTTCACGTAGAAGTCATTGGGAATTGTATTCGCAATTTTTCAATTCGAGTTTTCGAATACTTAATCGAGACTCATTGAAATGTGATTTGGTTTTCCATTTTTTTTCATGTTTTACAGTTTTCAAAGATTTTCATAAATTAGCTAACAATCGACTTTGGTATGTTCTTGACTTTTTACGATTTAAAAGGAAACTTGAAAATTTGGATGTTTTATTTTTGACAAATGGGCCTCCCAGCGTAAAAAGTGATTTTTCTCTGTATGGCACATAACGGAGAGAGTATTGCTGAGAATCTTTCTTTAGCCTGACTTACATCTGACTGTCATTGCTATAATAATAACAACACAGAAAATAGTTTATAAATAATAATAATACCATTTTTTTTATTAATGTGACTATTTTTACCTTCACAGCCATATTATGTGGTTCAAAGAAATGTTGCAGAAACCCTTCATTCAACCCATCCCGGTCTCATATAAAATATATTTTGTAGTCATTTCTCCTAGGCCATTAAGCAATAAATGTGCTGGAAAGTACAATCGTAAGTGCGGCTTTTCATCACCATCTGTTTTAGTAAGAAATGGCAGCCATTCATGGTAGGGGCTTAGCAACCTTCCAAGAGCATTTAGCAGTACGCTGAAATGGTTTATGGGCAAGTTAAAAAACATTTCTTTCCAGATATGAGAAACCAAGTAAATGGTACAATCTATTCTAATTGCTCAGATATTTGTTTTTAAATCCTTCTGCCCAACACATTTGCCAAACAGCCTCTTAGCAACCACCTCTGTTGATTATGCAAATACTATATATATATATTTATATATACACACACTGGTATAATCTTGAAGAAAAAGCCTTTTATTACATATTTTTATTGGTAATAAATCTCTTGGTCTTTCAGTGTTTTCTCGTAGATTCACTGGGGGTTTGTTTAATTGTGTTGGATAACCTTGAAGCCCTCACATGAATTTAATAGCTCTCCAGAGGCCAATAAGTATCCCACTGATACAGATGGAGTGTGGGGTTTGGCAACAACTCTGGACAACAAGGACACAAGCTGCAATGTATGAGAGACAAGCTGTTTAAAGGAACAGTAACGTCAAAAAACAAAAGTGTTTTAAAGTAATGAGAATATAATGCAGTGTTGCCCTGCACTGGTAAAACTGCTGTGTTTGCTTATGAAACGCTACTATTGTTTATATAAATAAACTGCTGTGTACCAATGGGGGCAGCCATTCAAAGGAGAAAAGGCTCAGGTTACACATCAGATAGCAAATAAGCTCTGTCTGTCTAATGCTGTTATCTGTTATCCATTAGTTAACCTGTGCCATATCGCTGTTTTTCAATTTCCACTATTGCTCCACAGCAGCTTGTTTATATGAAGTATAGTAGTGTTTCTGAAGCAAACACATCAGTTTTACCAGTGCAGGGCAACACTACATGATATTTTCATTATTTTAAAACACTTTCATTCTCTGGTGTTACTGTTCCTTTAAGAGCTCTCTCTCTCTCTCTCTCTCTCTCTCTCTACAATAAAGGGATTCCTTAATTAACTTAGTAGTATGAAGTCGAAAGTGATATTCTGAGACAATTTGCAGTTGGTTTTCATTTTTTTATTATTTGTGTGTTTTTTTTTAGTTATTTATCTTTTTTTTATTCGGCAGCTCTCCAGTTTGCAATTTCAGCAATTCAGGGTTCCAATTGCCCTGGCAACCATGCACTGATTTGAACAAGAGACTGAAATATGAATAGGAGAGGCCTGAATAAAGAGAGGAGGAGTAAAAAATAGCTATAACAATATGTAGTATTTTTAGATGGGGTCAGAGACCCCAGGTTGAAAAGCTAGAAACAGAAGAAAAAGGCAAATAATTCAAAAACTATAAAAAATAAAAAATGATGGCCAATTGAAAAGTGGCTTAGCATTAGCCATTCTATAACATACTAAGGGTGTTATTTACTAAACTCCGAATGCAAAAAGTTTTCGGGCAAAATTCAGAGTTTTCATGTGTAAAATCCTCAAAAAAAAATCGGATTTTTTCCCCGCAAATTTCCGGGAAAGTATATTAATAAATAAACCCAAAGAAAACCCTGTGGATTTGGTCTGAGTTTTTTTCAGAAATTATTGAGATAAATTCGAACTTTGATAAATAACTCCCTAAAAGTTAACTTAAAGGGGTGGTACACCTTTAAGGTAATTTTTATTATGTTATAGAACGGTCAACTTTTCCATTTATTTTCATTTTTTTTTATAGAGTTTTATAGTTATTTGCCTTTTTCTTCAGGCTCTGCAGCTTTCAAATGGGCGTCGCTGACCCCTTCTAAAAAACAAATGCTCTGTGAGGCTACAAATGTATTGTTAGTGTTACTTTTTATTACTGATCCTTCTATTCAGGCCTCTCCTATTCATATTCCAGTCTCTTATTCAATACATACTTATTCTCTTATGGTTGCTAGGGGAATTTGGAACCTAGTTACCAGATTGGTTAAGCTGCAAATTGAAGAGCCGCTCAATAAAAAGCTAAATAAGTCAAAAACCTTCAATATTAAAACATCTAAACCAATTGCAAATTGTCTCAGAATATTACTCTCTATATCATACTAAAAGTTATCTCAAAGGTAACCAACCCCTTTAAAGGTGAACCACCTCTTTAATGAGCACCCTCTCAGTGACCACAGGGTCTGCTGCCCCTATAGATATGCTATATATAGATATATATAGATGCTCTATATGATATAAAGCTGACTTTCATTTGTGGCTCAAAAATTATAACATGCCCCATACTTTTACTTTTTTGAATGAGCTCATTTGTAGCCTATTATATACAGCCCACTAGTGATGACTAGAAGAGAGAGAAAAAAAGTACTGCTGTGCTTACATTATTATATTATACAGCAGGTGCAATGTACTTTATACCAAGCATCTAACCCCAACATATGACTGTGTAATATGTGGAAGAAAACTAAGGAAAGAATAAGGGGAGAGTTATAACATAAAAACACATACATCTCTGTGTTACAGAACAGGCATTTAAATGCTGCTACTGAGTGACACCTAATGGTAGAAATGGAAATGACACCTGCATAGGATTCAACAGATTATTTTATAAGGCTCGAATCTTGGTTACAGGTACGGGACCTATTATCCAGAATGCCCGGGACCTGGGGTTTTCCGGATAACAGATCTTTCTGTAATTTGGAACTTCAAACCTTAAGTTTACTAGAAAATCATGCACCCAATAAACCCAATATACTGGTTTTGCTTCCAATAAGGATTAATTATATCTTAGTTGGGATCAAGTACGTTGTACTGTTTTATTATTACAGAGAAAAAGGAAATCATTCTTAAAAATATGGATTATTCAGATGAAATTGGGTCTATGGGAGACGGGCTTTCTGTAATTCGAAGCTTTCTAGATAACGGGTTTCCAGATAACGGATCCCATACCTGTACAAACTCAAGTGCAGCATGAAAAATGTGATTTTGGATGCAAGTCATCATGTTTTATTATCACAATGCAGTATTTGTCCCACAGCTAAATTGAGGTACAGGGTAGTGATGTGCCTGATGCAATCACAGCCGATGAAGAAAAACATGCAAAACAAAGCATTCAATTTAAAAAGAATTGTAAAACACAAGCATGCTGAAAGTTTTTTTATGGTGTTCGGATGTTGTCATATCCACCTCTTTCCATCCAAATGACGTGTGCATCTAATTCTTCAGGGACAATTTTATATTTACAGTATGCACTAAGAATTAGAAAGCTTATTATATGCACTGCTATTAAATTGGGTGTTACATGGAACAGAAGGCCAGAAGACTGTAAATATGGCATATAATAGACTTGTAGGTCCCAGCCATTCACTTACTGTTTTATTTTACATGTAAATGTTCCTCGTTAATACCTAATGAGGGAGAATTAATCCTCTCAGGTCCTGCAACAAACACTGCATCACTTAATCTTTTCTGCCTAATTAATTGGCTAAGGCCCTTAGTAGATCTAGTAAGTGGATTAGTTTCATATCGGTTTAGCATAGGTCACAAATAAGGCCAGGCAGAGGACTGGCACAACAATTTTTCCATCATGTCTTTGTGTTTCCCAGTAGGAAACAGAGGCAGTACTGAAGCAAAAAAAAGTTATTTAAGGTACATTTATGTTCCTACCCTTTTTGCTAATAATTTTAAATCAGCTTTATTGTTTTGCAGGGCTTTTTTTTAAATGCTGGCCAGACTGTTAATGACTACCTTAGCATATGGAGACATAATGATTATTTATAGAGCACCAACAGCGCTGTACAATAGAAAGATGTATACATGGAATGCTGACGAATCTAAAGCTTACAATCTTGCATCATTTTAGACTCTTTGGGGCAGATTCCCTAAAGGGCAAAATGACTAACGCCAGTGAAAATTCACCAGCGTGACGTCATTTCGGGGCTTCGCCGATTCCCTAACGAGCACAGGCCACACTTCGCTAGTGAAGGAGACAGACGCTAGCGTTGCTTTGCACTCTAATGCCAGACTAATTTTCTCTCTGGCGAACAGACGTAACTCATCAAATTTGGTAAGATGCGGATTTTACTGAACGTTATCTCTTGCACCACACTTGCCTTTGCCACCTCAGACCAGGCGAAGTCCAATAGTGTGGATCGGACTTCCTCAATTTTTTGTTTCAAAAAAAATACTGGCGTTTTTTCCTTTTTTGTGAGTGATAGGCTGCAAAAGACCGTAACATTTTTTTGGGGTAACCAGGTTCCCCCCTACATTTCCTAACATATGGCACATAAACTATACACTGGGCTCATGTGTGGGGCAATATAACAACTCTATTTTATTTTATTAAGGTTCCCTGGCCTTGTGTAATGTAATGTATTTGCTGCAACATATACGTTCATTCAACTTTAACTTCAAGCAATATGCAAATTAGCCAACGCTAGTGCAACTTCGCTTCGCTTGCCGATGTAACAATAGCACAACTTCGCCAGCGTTATGCACCCTAGCTGCAACTTCGCATTTTAGGGAATTAGCGTTGTCCTGGCGAATTTACGCCTGGCAAAGTATTGCGAAGTGGTCGCTAGCAAATTTGCGCCGCTTAGGGAATTTTCCCCTTTATCTGTACCATCATTGCTATCCATCATTATTAATATGTCAGGTGTATTCATTGTTGGTGTAAATATCTGCATTTTACACAGGAGCCTTGATACGACGTCTGCCAGAAGGAAGCAAAAAAATAATTTCCTTTGTTGTGTTTTATTAATCATTCATAGTGAATATTATATTTTGCTCATTTACTAACTATAATAATGTATTCCCATTGCCTATGAGTAATGAAGGCAGCAAGTAATGGAGGTTTGATTCCTGTATATGCTGCGTCTGACCCTGGGGGAGTCACTTCATCATTCTTTCTTATAAGTAGTGTCCAAATGGAAGATAATCTGTTATCCTGTGTATGCTAGTACGAGCAATTAGTAGTACTAATAGGATGAGAATAAGCCAGGCAGAATGACATTTAAAACTGTTTTACAATATTTGTCTCTGATTAGTTCTATAAGGCAGATTTTCATATTAGAATGTGAAGGAAGAAACAAAGACATTTCAGACCCATGATATTTAAGAAACCCGAGGGGTAATTTAATAAATAGGGGGCATAATGCAAAAAGGAGGAACAAACCATCATGTCTTTTTGCACCTGCAATGCCCTGCAAGTAGTACCATAGCTGAAGATCTCTGCAAAGACTTGTGCATCCCCCATACATACGGCATTGCCTGAATTCATAAGCTGGATGCTTGGAAGCAAGTTCCTATGTTAATAGCACTGCACACAAAATTGTATGTGTTTTCTTAGATATAGTAATATGTATCGGAGAAGGTTACTATGGCCCCTGCCCTGAACAAAAGGCAAGACTGGCTTATTTTCATTCAACAAAGGGGAAAATAATTCCAGATGGGAGGACATTGTAGAAGCAAACCAGAAGAATGCAGAGAAAATGCCTTTAATTCTTCTCATCTCAGAAAATACCTTTGTGTCCTTGTCATTCCCATTTTAAGCTCTTCACTGGGTTCTATCTTCCCCCATATCATTGGAGACCAAAGCTATATCTGGGGCCAAACCAATTCACCTTGCAAACATTTTCCCTGTCAATATGATACAACTTGTATTGATTCTATAAAGATATAGGGATCCGCTGCCCCAGCAGACTATTGCACTGAAATCCCATTTTCAAGAGCGAAAACAGATTTTTGTATATTTACTTTTGAAATCTGACATGGGGCTAGACATGATGTTAATTTCCCAGGTGCCCCCAGTCATGTGACTTGTGCTCTGATAAACTTCAGTCACTCTTTTCTGCTGTACTGCAAGTTGGACAGATATCACCCCTCCCCCCCCCCATCAGCCTAACAACAGAACAATGGAAAGGTAACCAAATAACTCCCTGACACAACATAGCAGCTCCCTGGTACGTATGAGTATAGCGCTCAGTAGTAAAAATCCAAGTCCCAATGTGACTACTCCAGTTACATTAGGAGAAACAATAGTTTAACTGAAAGCAGTTCCATCATGAAGTGCTGGCTCTTTTTGAAAGCACATGACCTGAGATGACTGCCTACACACCAATATTACAGCTAAAAAATACACTTGTTGGTTCAGTAATACAATTTTAAATGGTAGAATGAATTATTTGCAGTGTAAACAATGTAATTTAAAAATGAAAACTATACCACATTTCGGGGGAATGTACTAAAAGTCGGTAAAGGAAAATCTATTTGCAACGCGAAAAGTTATGCCTTGTCGCAAACAAATTTTGCTTTGCGCAAATTTTATATAGCTTTTGTGAACCTGGATACTGTTTAGCGACCACTTCCGACAGTGGAAGACTATTTGCGAATTTTATAGTTTGCGCCAATGCGCAGTAAATGTAATAAAACTTCTTACTGAAAAAATTATTTTTGTTTGCTCCAAAAAGATTACGACACCTTCAAGCACTTCTTAAGAGTGCGCAATTAAAGTTTGCAATGTAATAACAGATTAAGGAACAATATCACTTTGCGAGATGTGGATTTTTATTCATATTGGTGCAAATTGTTTTGCTCTTTGCGACTTTTATTACATTCCCCCGTGTAAGTTTTGTGTCACAGCAAACACTGATTCAATGCTTTCACTAGGGGGCAGATTTACATAGGGTCGAATATCGAGGGTTAATTAACCCTCAATATTTGACTGTAAATCCTTCGATTATCGAAGTCGAAGGATTTACCGCAAATAGTACCATCGAACGAAAAATCGTTCGATCGAATGATTAAATCCTTCAAATCGTTCCATTCGAAAAGGATTTTAATTCATCGATCAAACGATTTTTCTTTGACCAGAAAATTGCTAGGAAGCCTATTGGGACCTTCCCCATAGGCTAACATTGCACCTCGGTAGGTTTTAGGTGGCGAAGTAGGGGGTCAAATTTTTGGTCGAATAGTCGAACGTTTTTTAGTCCGAATCGTTCAATTTGAAGTCAAAGTCGTAGTCGAAGGTCGAAGTAGCCAATTCGATGGTCGAAGTAGCCAAAAAACCATTTGAAATTCAAAGTTTTTTTTATTCTATTCCTTCACTCGAGCAAAGTAAATGTGCCCCTAAATGTCATGAAAGTGGCCCCAATATAGAATTTCTTGGTACTTCACTTATAGCCCTAGTCTAGCTGACTCCTCTGACTCTGAGGAAGTGCCAAGTCTTTAGGCAAGAAACGTGTAAGTCCGGAAGCACCCACTGCATAATATGTGTAACACCGAGTGTGTTTGAATTAAGCCGTTTCCCAAGATAAACATATGCTTCTCTTTGAAGTCCGGAACAGCGCCCAGTTGTGTGAGATTTTACTGTGCTAAGAAAGTATACCGGCTCGAAGTGGCCGATGTCTCTCGAGGGCAGCGTCTGGAGGAGAGGACGAACAAACGCGTGAGCTCAGATTCGGACTGCATCATACTTTTTGCTTATAATATGACTGAGGCTGTCGGTCTGTTAATTTTATATAACTAATCTCTTTGTTCAGGCATGGAGGGCCCCTAATAGTCAACTTGTGTTTTTCTTCTTGAACCAGACACATCATTCATCTTTCCTTTTAAGGGGGTAATATATACCCATTTACCTCTTGAGCTCAATAAATTAGGCTAGTGCTACTTTTTGGCTTTTATTTTAGTTGTTCTATGTAATTGCTACAAACTACTCATGGGGGGAAAACACAATGAAAGATCGCCAGAATACATTTCCAACAGGAGTACTATTTATTGTGCTCATATTAGCAGAGTTGTAAATAGGTGCATACCGCACCTTTAAAGGGTTTGTTCACCTTTAAATGATTTTTGTAGTATGATGTAGAGAGTGATATTCTGAGACAATTTGCAATTGGTTTTTATTTTTTTTATTATGTGTGGTTTTTGAGTTATTTGGCTTTTTTTATCAGCAGCTCTCCAGTTTGAAATTTCATCAATCTGGTTGCTAGGGACCAAATGATCCTAACAACCATGCATTGATATGAATAAGAGACTGGAATATGAATAGGAGAGGGCCTGAATAGAAAGATGAGTAATAAAAAGTAGCAATAACAATACATTTGTAGCCTTACAGAGCATTTGTTTTTTTAGATGGGGGCAGTGACCCCCAATTTGAAAGCTGGAAAGAGTCAGAAGAAGAAAGCAAATAATTCAAAAACTACAAAAAATAAATACTGAAGGAGAATTGAATAGTTGATAAAACTATTTACTGGCCATTCTATAACATACTAAGGGGCACATTTATCTAAGGTCGAGGTGAATTTTCGAATGAAAAAATTCAAATTTCAAGCTATTTTTTGTGTACTTCAACTAGGGAATTAAGAAATAATGGTAATTTGAAAAAAATGTGAAAATCGAAAGTTATCATGTACTGTCTCTTTAAAAATTAGACTTCGACCATTCACCATCTAAAACCTGCCAAATTGCTGTTTTAGCCTAGGGACCTCCTAGAACCTATTTGGAGTCAATTTGGACTCAATCAAAAATCTAAGGTTTTTTTTAGGAAAAACTTTGAATCGAATTCGCTATTCCTTCGATTCGAATACGGACCTATCCGATCGAAAACAGACCTATTTGACCCACAAAAAAACTTTGATTTACCGGTAATTTCGGTTGGTCTTTTTGAATTCGAATTTCAAAGTATTTTCAATTCGAAATACGACCCTTGATAAACATGCCCTTAAAAGTTAACTTAAAGGTGAATAACCCCTTCAAAGAGAGAGAGAGGGAGAGACGAGGTCTGTTTAAAAGAATTCAGTGAAGTTGTAAATCTGACATTTCCAGAAGGCAAATAAAAAGCTGCTCATCTGTATTACTTGTGCTGTTCTGTGGGATAATCTAAATACGTCTGCAGCAGTGACTCGCTTGTTTTACTAAGGGCAATGTATTAAAATAAACAAATGACATTTTAGTATGTTCCCTATAATATGAAAAACAGCACTGCAGTGAGCATCATGCCTGAATATCCATCAGCAAACCTTATATCTGCACACTGTATACTTATTTACACATCAAACAACATAGTTACAATAATGAGAACAGCGGATTCCCTTTTCACATAAGTGTTTTCATTGTAGAATTACAGTTACAGGTAAGTGTAAAAATAAAAACTGAATAAATAAGATAGGCTGTGCAAAATAGAAAATGTTTCTAATATAGTTAGTTAGGCAAAAATGTAATGTATAAAGGCTGGAGTGACTGGATGTCTAACATAACAGAACACTACTTCCTGCTTTTCAACTCTCTAACTCTGAGTTAGTCAGCGACTTAAAGGGGGACATAAATGTTCAGTGAGTTTGCAATTGATCCTTACTATGCAACTCCAATTCAAAAACAAACAGATATGACCCATGTTGCCCCCTCAAGTCACTGATTGGTTACTGCCTGGTAATCAGTGGAAACCAAGAGAGCTGAAAAGCAGGAAGTAGTGTTCTGTTCTGTTATGTTAGACATCCAGTCACTCCAGTCTTTATACATTACACTTTTGGCTAACTAACTATATTAGAAACATTTTGTATTTTGCACAACCTATCTATTTACCCAGTTTTTATTTATATTATTATTATTATTATTATTATTAACATGTATTTATATAGCACCAACATATTGCGTTTATACTGAACAATTCCTTTAAATGTTATAAAAACCGAAACAGTTAGGGGTCCAGGGACTTAAATGGACAGTATATACTTTGTTCAACACAACAGAACTCATGCTGAACATACTTTTTATCTAGTGTTTTCATCATGAAAAATCTAAATTTATTTGGTGCTTCCTGAGCTAAACAGAGCAAACTGGGAAATTTAAACTACCCCATGTGTGAGGTGGATAGTTAGATTACTAGTGCACAGATCAGTAGCGTAACTACCGGGGGAGCAGGGGGTGCGATTGGGCCAGGGCCCGCACCCCCTCAGGGACCCCCGCAGCTCGCGTGCCATGAATTCTGGGCTGATTCCAGGTGGTTCTGGGCGTACGGAGGTGGACGGTGGCCCCGCTGTGCGTCCCGCGCCAGGGCCCGCCCCCCTCTATTTACATTGCTGGCACTGATCATCCCCTCCTGCTAACAAAACAGTCACAACAAAGGGGAAGGGAAGGAATTATATACTGAGAATCTAATGATCTACCTCACAAGTACCAAATATGGAGTAGCTCCAACTTTCGTGTTTGCCCTGTTTAGCTCTGAAATTTAAATTTTAGTGGCTGATTAGGGAGTGAGTAATACTGTTAGGTTCAGAAACATACATGCTTGTATTGCCTTTTAAAATAAGTAGGGTTGCAATGACCATTGACATACTTTTAAATTCTTTAATACAAGATACCTATAAAATATTCTGTAGGCAGAATAATAATGGAACCAGTTGCATGCCACAGGGTTGCCTACAAAGCATAAACTCAGACTGATCATTATCACACATACATTACATTTAAGAGTCATATTTTCATATTTTGACATATTTTCTTCTTTTGTATGGACCGTGCCTTGAATAAAATGCTTTGGATACCTTTAGTCTAAATATATAATAATATTTTCAATCTTAAAAACCAAGTTGTGTTTATACTAAGCCTTTAGGCAGAATACTAGAAAATACTTTATATTGCTTACATACTCAGACTCCCCCTTATAGGCATTAACCTACTGGTAATTCACAGAGAGAGAGAGAGAGAGAGAGAGAGAGAGAGAGGGGGAGAGAGAGAGAGAGAGAGAGAGAGACTATAGTGGTGCACTTGCAATACAAGCAACTGCCTGGGTGCTGGTTATAGCATAATATAATAATCCAAAAAATATAAAACCGCACTCCAAGGTCTTGAAATAGTGAAAATAGTGGAAAATTTATTTCAACGTTTCGGCACACTGACTCGGCCCGTCTTGACCTTGGAGTGCGGTTTTATATTTTTTGGATTATATATATATATATATATATATATATATATATATATATATATATATATATATATAATATGGGAGATTTAAGCTGCTTTATATTAAAGTAGGATGGTAGAGAGTCCTAAACCTGCTTTATCCCTGGGTGACGCTAACATCACTCTATTAACCCTCGAGAGCTTCCTTGCCCATACAAGTTGTGCCAGCTTCGAGGTGAAGTTATTAAGGTCTGTTATAGGAATTGGTTCAGGGAGGGTCCGAAATAAATAGTTTTGGGTATAGAACCATCTTTATAGGATGTATGTGCCCAATCCATGATAATGTATATGGTGGTGTTTACATTTATCAAATAGTGAACTTAAAGATGTAAACATTGGGGGATAGTTAAATTTGTATAGAGTCTTGTAGGAGCTTGTAAGTTTGATGCCCAACATAGAAATATATATGATTGATTTTAAGGCCCGATAATGTTCCAAAGATGTCCAGTGTTCTTTACATATTGGGGAGAGAGATTAAAGGTTTAGAGAGAATAAGGGTTAAGTCATCTGCAGAGAGACTGACTTTATAGTGGGTGCCCTCTCTTTCAACCCCTAAAATATCAGGATTGAATTGTATTGCTAGTGATGTGATGTGATGTCCCGATACTCGCAGATCAGGTGGGTTTGGGCTGACCTCGCTGCTCCTCTTGCGGGTTCGGATCAAGTTCTTCTGCCTGCTCTCCCTGCCCGCGACCGTAGACTGCTGGCTTCCAACACTCCTTTTGTGACATCATAATCGGGGCGGGTTGGTGCGGATCTATAAATGGAATGGGGAAGTTGTGGTATAGCGAGCAGGCCCTCTTTCGTGAATCCAGTACCAAACCACCACTTTTCTAGAATAAAATATGAATAGTCCCAATGAAGGGAGTCAAACACTTTATGTACAGTATGTCTAATTTAAGGATCATGGACTTAAGAGGCCATATTTGGCATGTTGCATAAGAAGTATAAGGCGCCTAATTACATCTGATACTTAGCGTTCAGGGACAAATCCCAACTGATCTTTATGTATTGTTTATGGGAAGAAGGAGTTTATCCTATGGGCCAGAATTTTCCCTAATAACTTAATGTCCGTGTTCAATACTATACTGATATGGGTCAGAAATTTTTGCAGTCTTAGGTATCAGGTTTAGGCATAGCCGAAATTTTCACTTTTAAAATTTCAGGATGAAGTTTGCCCCGTTTTTGAGAGTGTTCAATAAAGAAGTCATAGAAGTCAAATGAGTCCATAATTCGGGGAGGAATTTCTTATAATATGAGTTTGGTAATGTAGCCCATCTAAACCTGGAGTTTTGTCATAGTCCAACTGTTTAACATCAAAGGAGACCTTGTCAGACGTTATATCCTCATCAATAAAGTGGGCCTGGTCAACCGTCAGTTTGGGGAGACTAAGAATGGAAAATAATGTGTCCAAGGCTGGTTTATATGTTGTGGGAATTCATAAGCTATTATACTTGAGTTGCCTGTGAGAGCACCTTGGGACATCCTAATTTTATGTGCAGAGGGGGGTTAATACCTTTCACTTAATTTGCGGGCTAACATTCTTCCCGGTTTATGTAAGTTACAGTAAAATTTATGTTTAGCCCATCTCAATTTTTTCTCTGCATATGTGTTCAGTAAGAGATCAAATTCTTTCTGTAACTGATACATTTGTGGAGTATGATTGACCTCTGAAGATTCATTTTGTAATAATATTAAACAATCAAGTTCCTGGGTCAAGGATTTTATGGCCAATACTCTGGCTTTCTTAAGTCGAGAGCCTTGTTGTATAAACCCACCCTGATGACAGGTCTGTGGGCCTCCCAAAGTGTGAAAGCTGATGGGACTGAGTGAGAGTTTTAATTAAAGTAATTAATAAGGGATTATTTAAGGTACACTCAAAAGGGATTCATCCAGTCTCCAAAATCTGGGCCCTGGATGTTCTAAAATATCTGAAAGGGTAATACAGATGGGGCAGTGATCTGACCAATAAATATTCAACATTTTGGCTGAACGGAGAGATGGCAAAATGGCAGAAGTAAGAAACATATGAGCATCCTTGTTGAAAGTTTATGTGGAGCAGAAAAGTGTGAACATTTGTATACATCTGGGTTATGTTCCCACCAAGCATTAGTCCTTGAGACTGAGGCTAGTAATTTCTTAAAGGAGATAGGATCTTAGGGGGGGTTGAATATCAGCAAGTGGTCAAGATTCTACACTAAATCTACAAATTATCATTTGACCCTGCTGGTGCTGGGTACAGAGGTCAAATAAAGCAGATTAAAATGTCAGCTGATTCACATTGAGCGTAAAATAAGATACAACAGTGAGTGGAATATCCCCAATATGAACCATAACTATAATATACCTGCTCTTGGGGATTGTGTTGTCTATAGTAATAGCTAAACGGGAGTGAAAACAGACACCTACCCCTTAAGATTTATTGGAGCAGGTAGCTAGCAGAACCGATAAGGGGAATGTGAGAAATGGGCTCCTCTAAGCATATTACATCTGCCGCCAAGAAGAAGAAGTAGGTGAAAGCTTTGGAACTTTTCAATGTTGAAACCCTGGACATTCAAACTTGATTTATATAATTTATATAGTGCAGGCATGTCCAAAGTCAGGCCTGGGGGCCAATTGCGGCCCGTTTTCAAATTTACACCGGCCCTCAGCCTCCATCATGAAGTTAATAATATTGCGGCCCGCCAGCATAGTGCAATCACGAATCGCATAGCCGTAGCAGTAATATTTAGTGTTAGCAATAGACATTTAGGGGCAGATTTATCAGGGTTCGAATTTCGAAGTAGAAAATACTTGGAAATTTGACCATCGAATAGAATACTTCAACATTCGAATTCAAAGGATTCGTACTTTGAATCGTACGATTAGAGTGATTTTATCGTACGATCATACGATTTTCCTTTGAATACAAAAAACGTAGAAAATTGCTCTGGAAGGTCTCCATAGGCTAACATAGCACTTCGGCAGGTTTAAGTTGGCGAAGTATTGAAGTCAACATATATTTTAAAGAGACAGTACTTCAATTATCGAATGGTCAAATAGTCGAACGATTTTTACTTCGAAACAAAGTTGAAGTAAATTCGAAGTCGTAGTATCCTATTCGATGGTCGAAGTATTCAAAAAATTACTTCGAATTTCGATTTTTTTACTTTGAGAAATCTGCCCCATACTGGCACGTAGTGACGCGCCGCTCTCGCATACTTCTTTAGGGCTGAAGGTGTCAATAGACATACTTACGTGCCAGTACAGTAAACTAAAGAAGTATGGCGTCACTTCGTTCCAGTACGTGTCAATTGCTAACACCTTCAGCACACAGGCACCAGTATAGACCAAGTGGCAGATCATTTCACTAATGTGCCCAAATATTACTGCTACAGCTACGCTATTCCTTGTTTAAATGATGTTTATGGTTCAAAGAATGTAAGGCTGAATGGTCGGCCCCGACACATTTTCACCTCACCAAATCCGGCCCATGTTGCAAAAAGTTTGGACACCCCTGATATAGTGTAAATAGTACATTTTATTTTGCTTGACAAACACACTAGACCATTTTGAATTATTTCTTAGCTTGACAGGTCCTCTTTAAAGGTGAACCATCCCTTTAATAGTTTCCACCTATGTGCTACATGAAGAGGATTTTATTTTTGAATTAAATGATAGACATATATATGTAAATGTATTTTAGCACATAGCATCCACAGGACATCATGGCCTTTTTGTATAATTCAGTGGAACTGGAGCATTCATTTCGGATCTACACAGTTTGCTTAATCAATAATGATCGAATGAATGAACATAATTGCTCTTAAGACAGGTACACAGGTCCTATTTAGACTTTGAAGGGAAACAACATTTTTGAGTTTTTTTAATAGCTCGCCTGTGAATACTGGCCATTCATTGAGAGTTAATTCTAGAAAGGCTTATTAAAAGTAGAAACTAAAAGAGTGCAATATATTTTTAATTACTTTTTTTTCATTTGTATATGCTTAAAACAATCAGTTTAATTTAGTACGGATTAGTATAATTAAATGATAGTAACGGTAAGAAAATAATTATGCATCTAAACCATTTTTGAACTGACTATGGGCAATACATTATAATAACAGTTCCACCTGATTGCATTCATTAACATTTGATTAAAAAGCTCTCCTATAAAGATTGCAATTTAAGTATAAGGAATTTGCCATTGAATGCCCATGTTAGCAATCCTGTTGTTACTGAAGACTGATCTCTGGAGTTGTTTTGCTATGCTGAAAATTTTAATTTCAGTTATATGTAAGTAACTTTTAATTTTATTCATATGGGTTTAAGAAAAGCAAATTATGGATAAAGACACATTTTGGAGAACATTTTGATTTGCTTGGTTAGAGCTTTTAACCCTACCAAAAAAAAAAAAAAAAATATATATATATATATATATATATATATATATATATATATATATATACTGTATATATATCACCCAGCGTCAAATCTCCTCTTCTTCCGGGCGACTGATCTCCGCGAACTGCCTCCCGCTGCCTAGAATGAATATCGCTGGCGGGGTGGCACTCGGATCGCTTCATTTTCCAAAGTCACCTGAAGTTGAGGCAACTTCGGAAAATTAAGCGATCCGAGTGCCACCCCGCCGACGATTTTCATTCTAACCGTCGGGGAAGGCAGTTCAGGTAAATTAGTCGCCCGAAGAAGAGGAGATTTGTCGCCGGGTGACTAATCTCCCCGAATCTGACCGTGTGTCTCTTCCCCTTAAGGGGTTTTCCGTAATTTGAATCTCCATTCTTTAAGGCTACTAAGAAATCATTTAAACATTAAGTAAATGCAAGAGGCTGGTTTTGCATCCAATATGGATTAATTATATCTTAGTTTGGATCAAGCACAAGGCACTGTTTTATTATTACAGAGAAAAAGCAAATCATTTTAAAAAAAATGTGAATGATTTCATTATAATGGAGTCTATGGGAGATGGCCTTCCTGTAATTTGCAGCTCTCTGGATAACGGGTTTCTGGCTGGCAGATTCTATACCTGTATATTTTATAGGGGCATGTCTTTAGTTAGAATGTGGTGCTAGAGGATAAAAAATAATTCTCCTTTTTAATGGTTTTAAATAATGTATAGCATTTTTCAAAACTCATGTACGTTTGCAAGTGCCCAAGGTCAGTTGCATGTAAAACCACTTTTCTTAAAGGTATTTGCATAAAAATGAGCTCCCTGCACTTCCCTTGGCGCAGCTCAGTGCAACCTGCCTTCAATTCTGAATAAAGTGCTGCTGTGCCTAATGATGAAGGGAAACCCTAGAGCTACCAACACCTCTGCACCAGCTTCCCTTAGCACGCTGCATCAATTACCAGTTTAGTTGCACCAAAAGAATACTGCGCACATGCCACTTGCACACTGAAAACCAGAAATGGTGCCAACGAACACCAGAAATGATGGCAGTCAGACTTCAAAAAAATATGGCTCAACTGCACCCAATTTGTGAGGAAGGGCACATGCAGTTGCATCAATTTTAGTGAATTGGACACAATTGCAGTAGGCGCAGCTCAACTGGACATTGCCTCAACTCAAGCATGTTGCTCCTTTTGCAACTGCAATGGCGCTGGAATTCTTGGAAAAAATCTAACAGGCGTAGAGGACAATTCGCTAGTGAAAGAGTATATCGCTAGCACTGTTTCGCGCCCTATCGACGGGAGAGTTTTCGCGAATGATTGTTACTCCACAAATTGACCAAAGTGCGAATTTAACAGAACGTCACCTCTTTTGCCAGAGTTTCCTTCGCCACCCTAGATGCAGCAAACTGATAAGATGAAGCTACACCCTCCTCAATTTTATGTCGGTGACATCATATCCTGTGTGGCGAAAAGTCATAAAAATTATATAAAAAAACGCTGTCCCTTTTCATATTTTAAAGAGGGACTGCTATTAATAGTTTTTGTGTTAACATTTTTTTTCCAACCATTTGAGGGGCATGCCACATTTGTTTTAGGGTGGGCTCATGAGTAGGGCATTAGAGGATCTCTTTTGTCTTTATGTTGCTTCCTTGGTCATTTGTAATAAGTGGCCACTTCAAGCATTTGCACCAACATTAGTAATAAAGACATATATATGACCTATATGTACTCAACCTATTCAAATTGACCGAAGCATAAGAGTACTAACGAAGTTTCGCTTGGCAGAAATGAACGCTAGTGAAAGTTCGCTATGAAATTAACGCTAGCGAAACGTCACCAGCGTTCGGCTATAGAGATGCTACTTCGCATTTTAGTGAATTTGCATATTTGCGCCTTGCAAAGTGTCGCAAAGCCTTCACAGGTGAATTTGCCCCATTGCATTTGAGGGGAAAAAAGTTAAAAGTTATCATTTGCTAATATGCATTTAAAGCACTGACTAAAGTTCTTTTTTAGCTCTTTTTATTTGGCTCACTAGTGTATATTTCCTAACTGCAAGTATACATTTATAATTTTGCTTTTTAGTTCATTGCCTTTGCAGTAGTCAGTTTATGGACAACATGCGTGTAAGCAAGAGTGCTTCTATCTGCAAGTTATTTTGTTATATTTTCCTTCATACTGTATATCAGATCTCTGTATAGCAAATTCAAAAGGTCATGATCAGTCAGTTGGATCAGTTGAATCCATCTGGACACATTGCTTGTAGGCATATGTAGAAACAGTCTCCTATATTTTAGCTGCAATCAGCGGAATATGAAGGAATAGCAATATCTTATTTTAACTGACAGTATTCAGTTCAAAGCAAATAACATCAATGGCAGCTATATTTTAATGCAAGCAAGCTGGACGTTATGTGTGCCTTTTAAGAATGGATCAATAAAGCTTTTGGATTCTAAAGTACTCCGGTGTGTGGAAAGTCCATCTCTTCTTCTTCATGTTTTAATGTACTGTTTTGAATAGATGACATTGCATATGTTTGAATAAGACTGTATTTAATTTCTTTCACTAGCAACATAATAATAAGGCAGAGAAGAAATCATGCCCATGTTTCTACACATCCAACACCAGCCCCTTTGAGCCAAATCTTTTAAATCATATGTTCACATTACTTTATGTCCACTGTCCAGTAAATATTTATATCTTTATTCTTTATTGTTCTGCAGGGAGGTCAAATGCTTCTTATAAACATACCCTTGTCACAACAAAAATAAAATCTTACTTGTTCTTACTTGTTCCTCCTCTAGATACCACCACCCTTCCCTAGTTCTCCAAATAGTCATTTGTTGTCTACAGCCATTTGACAAAGTTCTCTCTACAAACTCTCTACTTCACCACTTCAGTTTGAGTTTGTGCTACATCTAAATACCAAATTCCTTAAGTGCTCTGCTGCTTTTGACATTGTAAACGTTCTAACACCTTCTGGAATACTGGGAAAATATATCACTTTCCTATTAGGTCATACCAGTTTAATCACCTTTTCTGACATTTTCTCTGAAACATCCTCACCAATTGATGTCTGTACTGACATACCTCAAGGCATTGTCAGCTTTCAGTGCCTCTTGTCCTGATCTTTCCTCTTCTACTCTATTCTCTTGGATGACCTCTTGCTCCTAAAACTCATTTCAGACAAAACAGCAGTTATTTTATTTCTACCCACTCACACATGCCCAGCCCTCAATTTATCAGTCATTGCAAACGACATTATAATTATCTAGTCCAATACACAGGTTTCCTGCCTTGGAGTCTCTTTCTATTTTGAAATATTCCTTAAAGGAACAGTAACACCAAAAACTGAAAGAGTTTTAAAGTAATGAAAATATCATGTAGTGTTGCCCTGCACTGGTAAAACGGATGTGTTTGCTTCAGAAACACAACTATAGTTCATATAAACAAGCTGCTGTGTAGCAATGGCGGAAATTGAAAAACGGCTAAATGGCACAGGATAGATAATGGATAACAGATAACACCATTAGACAGACAGAGCTTATCTACTATCTGCTGTGTAACTTGAGCCTTTTCTCCTTTGAATGGCTGCCCCCATGGCTACACAGCAGCTTATTTATATAAACAATAGTAATGTTTCTGAAGCAAACACAGCAGTTTTACTAGTGCAGGGCAACACTGCATTATATTTTTATTACTTTAAAACAATTTAATTTTTTGATGTTACTGGTCCTTTAAGTGATTAATGCAAGGAAAGGCAAGTCCTAAGTGTGCTAGAAGGCCTGTTTGGAAATGCATATGTAGGAATTGGGGCAAATTCACTATATATAGCTAACGCTGGCGAAAATTTGCCGGCGTGACGTCATTTTGCCACTTCGCCGATTTACTAAGGGTCCCTGGCGTAAATTCGCTAGGTGAAGTTGCACTCTGGCGAAGGGACTCAACTACGCTAATTCGCTAAAATGCAGATTTTTCTGAACATTACATCTTGCGCCAGAGTTTACTTCGCCACATCAGAACAGCCCAAGTGCAATAGAGTAGATAGTCCCAAAAAAACGCTGGCGTCTTACTTTTTACAGGGTGATAGGCTGAAAAAGATCATACATTTTTGTGGGGTACCCTCCTTCCCCCCAACATTTCCTAACATATGGTACATAAACTATACAGTGGGCACATGTGTAGGGCAATATAACAACTTTATTTTATTTTATTACGGTTCCCTGGCCTTGTGTAGTGTAATGTATTTGCTGCAACCTATACGTCCATTGTAATTTAACTTCACGCTGTATGCTAATTAGGCATTGCTAGCGTTACTTCGAACTGCTTATCGTATTATCGCTAGCACAACTTCACAAGCATTCGGTACTCTGGACGCAACTTTGGATTTCCGTGAATTAGTGTTGTCCTGGCGAATCTATGCCTGGCGAAGTGTTACAATGTCAGTGAAGCCGCCTCTGGTGCAAATTCGGAGGTAAGTAAATTTGCCCCATAGTTGTGATTCAGGAGCAACAGCATTTCTTCAGGTCTCTGTGGTATGTGGTCTATTTAATATGTTCAGGACCAACACAGTGGGATGCCCCATTGGGGCGGGGACTAATTTCAGGGTATTTATACACGTGCGTGCATTGTATGCAAGTGTGAGTGTAAGGCACAAGTAACAGTCATGTTAATTATCAAAACAAAAGGATGGGTATCCACAACTGAATTTACTGTACAAACTGGTAGTTTTGATTTCAACACAGCAACATTAAGGGGCCTGTTTATCATGCTGTGTAAAACATAGGAGAAAGATAACACCAGTGTGTCATCCACCCTGGTGGTGGCACACACTCCAATTCTCCCAGAATTGGAGTGTGTGCCACCACCCTTAAGCTCTGTTTAATAACATCACAAATCATATGTTAGAATTTACTGCTTTATTTGTCCAATGATCCCCAGACCTTCCTCCTCCCTGCTACCTTCCACATTTACAGGTCATTAAAGGGCATGTAAAGGCAAAAAAAATCAAATCCCATTTTTACTTTCTTTAATGAAAAATAAACCTATCTCCAATATACTTTATTAAAAAATGTGTACCGTTTTTATAAGAAACCTGACTGTAGGCAGTGAAATTCTCCCTTCATTTACTTCTGTGGATAGGAATTGTCAGATGGTCCCTAACTACTGAGCAAGGAAACAATCATACTTATGAACAGCAGGGGGAGCCCCCGCCTTACTTCCCAGCCATGCAGAACTCAAGCAGCTTTGTTTGTTTCCCTGTAGAGCAGTCTGTGACTGTGTAGAGATTTGTATTGGATTTTATTTTTGCCTTTACATGCCCTTTTTCGTTTCCAACACCAGCTGCAGGGACAAAGATCATGGAGCCAGATTTAAACATATAAACTGGGATTCTATTTGGAGGAGTATTTTGCTGCAGCCACTGGTTCTGCAGCGTTGGAGAAAGTTTGTATTAAACTATACAAAAACTTTAAAATCCACACTAGATTACATGACAACACAGGACCCAGTGCAGTCTGTATATTCTGTTTATTAATCTTGCGGTATCAGCTTCTGGCAGATATTATTTGACTTGTGCAGTTTTGATAATTTATGAGGATCCCTAAGCAGCCTAGACCACACTGAGCATGTGCACAGTCTTGGTCTTGCAAAGATGTTTAACAATGTTACAAGATGGTGACCCCCTGTGGCCAACTTTGAAAGCATAAATCATGTGTTTGATTAGGCTTGTGGTGCAGTAAGTTCATGTTTATGTTTAGTATACAAAATACAGCATTTCTAGCCTTATTCTATTTTAGACTTTACTTCCTCTTTAACAAAGCAGCACCTTATGGAATCCATTACCACACGTTAAAATTCCTCTAACCTGCAGTTTCGAATGTTCAAATCTTAAAACTCACCTCACTCATCCAGAGGTTAGATATACTAGATTAAATACAGTCCTTTGCCCATATAATATTTCAAATGCCGTGTACACTTCAAACCATTCTCACTTGCGCAGTGACTGGGTGTAGTTGCACAGATGCCACCCTTGGAAATGACTTGCCTGTGCTTGGATCTGTATCATGACACGTTCTACTGAATTGAACTGAAGTTTCATACGTCCCTTGTGTGTAATAGGGCAAAGGTGAAGGGTGCTCTATCTTCATGAGATTGAATAAATTGGATATAAAGATTGATTATACACCCAGGACTCACATCTGACCTCCCTAGAAGCAAATGAATTTAAACAAGTCTATATTGTGAAGCAACCTTAATAGCATTCTTTAATAAGTCCCTGAAATTGAAAAATAAATTAAAGATGTAAACTCAATGGGACACTTTTTGGGGAATCTCGTTGCAATGTGATTAGACTTTCTTGTTTAATGAATATTCTGTAGTCTTAAGATCTTTTTCAAAGAGAAAATTGGATTCAAAGTCTAAAATTGCTAATTGTTCCCCATAATACAGTTATGTAGGCTGAATAAAGACTATTTTTTCATCAGATTGTTCCAGTTTCAGAATGCAAGAAATACTGATGATCCAGAGTAAAAACATTTCCCCTATATAGCAAGACTAAAAAATTTAATTTTGTCTCATGCTGCCGTTAAAAGGTTGTTTCCCTCTTTGGTCTTATTCCTAGACAAGAAATATATCTCAGTGCCTCAGTGTGTCAGGATCTAATCTAGATCTGGACCCTTTGGGCCTATTTATCAACTTTTTTCATCTGGCAAATGTGCCTAAATATTAAAGAAAAGTAGTAAAATTTTTTGCCACAATTCGTATTTTTTTGCACAAAAACTCACAAATTCAAATTATATTTTCAGAAACAGTTTATTTAAGCACAAAAAATTGGAAAAACTCGAATGTAAAACTTCAGCATCTAAATATTTGAGCGTTCATGTTGAAGTCAGTTTATTCAAGATTTTCACGTTTTTTGAGCTGGTAAACTCACAAATTTGAGTTCTTCAAGCTTTTTTCCACTACTGTATTCAATCAAGTTTTTATATTCATATTTTTGAATAAAGAAGCAAAAAAATGAAGATTTTCTAATTGTGCGTTTATTCGAACATAAATAAGTCCATACATTTTTAGTTCTTTTTTCTGAAAAAATACATATGATAAATAGGCAAAGCTGACAAAAGAACGAAAAGTTGTGGTCAAATGGTCGTCACCTTAAAGGGATACTGTCATGGGAAAACATGTTTTTTTGAAAACGCATCAGTTAATAGTGCTGCTCCAGGAGAATTCTACACTGAAATCCGTTTCTCAAAAGAGCAAACAGATTTTTTTATATTTACTTTTGAAATCTGACATGGGGCTAGACATATTGTCAGTTTCCCAGTAGCCCCTAGTCATGTGACTTGTGCTCTGATAAACTTTAGTCACTCTTTACTGCTGTACTGCAAGTTGGAATGATATCACCCCCACTGTTTCCCCCCAGCAGCCTAACAACAGAACAATGGGAAGGTAACCAGATAGCAGCTTCCTAACACACGATAACAGCTGCCTGGTAGATCTAAGAACAGCACTTAATTAAAATCCAGGTCCCACTGAGACACATTGTTACATTGAGTAGGAGCAACAACAGTCTGCTAGAAAGCAGTTCCATACTAAAGTGCTGGCTCTTTCTGAAAACACATGGAAGACATAGAACGGGGGTCTCTGGAAATTAGCACTATGGAGGTGGAAACCCTATGAGAGCATTAAGCTGGGAGAAGGGTAAAAGATGGTTAAATAAAAAGTAATGAGAAATAAAATGTATTTTGACCTTTTCATATGACCATGATCAACTAATGACATGTTTTATAACAATAATAATCCTTCACTTCATGCCTTAAATCGAGCCTTGAATGTCATTACCATGAAATGTGAGATAAAGGAGAGTGCTCACGTTGAAATTACATTAATACTGTCATTGGGGACGACTGAGTAATTGGAGAGAATATCTCTGTAAACAGGGACATGATAAAATAAGCACAGAGATTACACGTAAGAATTGAATTAAATCACAAGCACCTCGAGCCTCTAATAGGAATTTGTTAATCATAAATATGAGATGTCAAAGGAATTGTAAAATATGGCTCTATAAATGTATCACTTATTGTACAAGATATAAAATCATCAAGTAATGAAGAATATGCTTCTGCATAAAATATTGAAAATGACTGCAATTAATTACAGAAATGTACTGTCGATTTGTTTAACCCTTTTAGTGCTGTAGAATGTAGACGCTTCCATAAAAAGGCTATAGGGGTGGCGCCATACATTAAGGGGTTTATTTATCAAAATCCAAATTTATCTCATTATTTTCTGACAAATACTCCGAACAAATCCACACGGGTTATTTCCCCTTATTTATCAATAGAACAGCAATCTCCAATAATCTGCAAAAAGCAAGCACACTTGGCTGTTGTTGCAGGTTAACCCTTGCAAATTAAATGTGCAAGGGTTAACCTGCAACAACAGCCTTGTGTGTCAGTGTGCTTGCTTTTTACAGATTATTGGAGATTGCTGTTACCTCTATCACTGGACACCAAGTAACTCTATATTTATTTAATAAGCGCAGGTGTGCGAGAACTCTTCCTTCCCTTATTTATCCATACATTTTCCCAAAAGTTACCTGTTAGGGAAAAAAATCTTGAAAATCGCCCGAAAATTCAAATCATACAAATGTTGTTAAACTTTCCGCCTGAAAAAAATCAGATTTTTCGGATTTTTGCCCAAAAACCAGGAAATGTTTTGATTTATGCACGAAACCCAGCGTAGATCAGGATATCTTTTTTTTTAGGCTAAGGAAACACTTCCAACAGACGATGAGAAGGGGGTTGACATTTATAACGGAGTATCTTTAAAGGGGTTGTTCATCTTTACGTTAACTGTTAGTATGGTGTAGAGCAAGGATAAGAGTAAATAGTAAGAAGAGTTGGGGAGCAACACTAGCATGAAAAATGTTCTTGTGGTGCAAAATAAGTGCTGTGATTGGCCATTTGGTAGCCCCTATGTGGATTGTCAACCTAGATTGAGACTCTGTTTGGCAGTGCAACTGGTTTTTATACAACCAAAACATGTCTCCAAGTCTGGAATTCAAAAATAAGCTCCTATTTTTAGGCCACTGGGAGGAACATCCAAGGGGTTGGAGAGTAACACGTTGCTCACGAGCTACTGGTTGGGGATCACTGATGTAGAGAGTGATATTCTGAGACAATTTGTAATTGTTTTTCATTCCTTATTATTTATGGTTTTTGAGTTATTCAGCTTTTTATTTCCACAGCTCCCAGTTTTCCATTTTTTAGCAATCTGGTTGCTAGGGTCCAAATTACACTAGCAACCATGCATTGATTTCAATAAGCGACTGGAATATGAATTGGAGAGGGTCTGAATAGAAAGATGACCCCCATTAGAAAGCTGGAAAGTCAGAAGAAAAAGCAAATAATTTAAGGGGTTGTTCACCCTCGACAGGTCCACCTTAACTGTTAGTATGATGTAGATAGTGATATTCTGAGACAATTTGCAATTGGTTTTCATTTTTTATTATTTGTGGTTTCTGAGTTATTTAGCTTTTTATTCAGCAGCTCTCCAGTTTGCAATCTCCAGTTTGCAGTCTGGTTGCTAGGTTCCAAATTACCCTAGCAACCATGCATTGATTTGAATAAGAGACTGGAATATGAATAGGAGAGGCCTGACTAGAAAGAGTAGCAAACAAAAGTAGCAATAACAATAAGGGGCACATTTACTAAGGGTCGAATATCGAGGGTTAATTAACCCTAGATATTCAACCATCGAAGTAAAATCCTTCGACTTTGAATATTGAAGTCGAAGGATTTACCGCAAATACTTTGATCGAATGATCGAAGGAAAAATCGTTCGATCGAAGGATTTTAATCCATCAATCGAAGGATTTTCCTTCGATCAAAAAAAGCTTAGAAAGCTTATGGGGAAGGTCCCCGTAGGCTAACATTGTAGCTCGGTAGGTTTAAAGGGCCGAAGTAGGTAGTCAAAGTTTTTAAAGAGACTGTACTTCGACTATTGAATGGTTAAATAGTCGAACGATTTTTAGTTTGAATCATTCGATTCGAAGTCAAAGTCGTAGTCGAAGGTCGAAGTAGCCAATTCGATGGTCGTACCCAAAAAAAACCTTCGAAATTTTACGTTTTTTTACTTCGAATCCTTCACTCGAGCTTAGTAAATGTGCCCCTATATGTGTAGCTTTACACAGCATTTATTTTTAGAAGGGGTCAGTGACCCCCATTTGAGAGCTGGAAAGAGTCAGAAAATAATAACGAAGACCAATGGAAAAGTTGCCTAGAACTGGCCATTCTATAAAATACTAACAGTTAACTTACAGCTGAACCACCCCTTTAAAAAACGGTAAATAAAGCTCTGATTGGTTTCTATGGGCATCATCACTGGTGTTGTCTTTCTGCAATGTTTAACACAGCATTATAAACAAGCCCCTAATTATCCATACTCACAAACATACAATAGCCCTACCAGCTCCCCACTGTGTCCTATTACTGGTGGGAGTGACCATTAATGGAAAGCATATTTCTGAGAAATTGCTTTAGTTTGGTAACGACTTAAGTTAAGTACTTATTGGCTATAAACTACAACAATTAATTGAGAACACAAGAAAGAGTGAAGTAATGACCGAGAAGGCTGCAGATATCACATGGAGATTTGCTTTTCCTGATATTTCTCTGAAGGTCCCCCATTTGCAAAGTCAATTTAAACCATAAACCCCCAATTTGTGGGACTGTCCTCCCAAGTGAACTCCAAAAATAACTATTTGTCTCTGATTGAAACCAACTGTACAATATATTATAATTGTATTCGCTGAACATTTCACTGGCGGCGAATAAATTCGCAAACCTCCATCAAAAATTCGCCTGCGTCAAAAATTTTTGGACGCGCAGCTGAAATGTCACTCGCGTCTAAACTATTGGGACGCCCATTAACTTTAACAGCAGCATCAAAATTGACAAAAACTACTTGATGGACGCATGTCCAAAATTGTACGTGGGCGTCAATTCAGATTTTCACGATTTCGCTGTTTTGCAAATTTTGCAGGAAATTCACAAATTTTTCCGCGAAACAGGAGAAATTCGCCCATCACTTACCAAGAATGTTATGGCCCTTTTATTTTATCTAACAGAAAAACATGTACAAAAGTGTATACATATCATTATATGCACTGAAATTGTGAATAATACTTTTGTTTATCAACTGTTTTTTTTTGATAAATTGGACCATATAAAATACTGCAAGTACTATTTTAAAAATGAAGACAAAGTGCCACTGATAAGTGTAACTGAAGTCAAAGAATCAAAATAACACCCAGTCTTTTATAGCAATTTGTAAGGGGAATTTCCTTCAGCACAGGTCCCCAACATAAGAAAGTCGAGAACAACAGCTCTTAAAAAATGAAACTTTGTTTATTTTTCTTGTACGTCACGGGCAGTCAGATACAACTCAACAGACCTTTCATCATTTCCACTTTTAAAGTTTTACAATTTGCTTCCCGACTTAGTAGTCTGTGCATTACTACCCAGCGATTAGAATAGGGTTTTCTCTTTACTCACAACCTGCTGGTCCTCATTGGTCTGGCTCGGTGATCCGGTGCACCACTACACCCCTTCACCATTCCACCAGTCCCCGCTTCGGTCATCCGGCACTCGGCCAGTGCCCCTTGACCACTCCAGCGGGTATCAGCCACCTTGACTTGAAGTCTTCTACTTCCACCCTCTCTTGCCTAACAACCTCACCACTTTTACCCAATCTTGGGAATTATTCCCCGGATCCTAATCCGACTACGCTCCTTGTCGGGGCAAAAGACTATCCTTTCTTGCTCCCTCTCTGACACCTAGTGCCAGCTATTACTGAAACTTCCAATCTCGTGAACTACCTGATTCCGGGCTGGTGTTCTTCTTCTCAACAAAACTCTTGCATCACTTCGCCTCCTCCCATCAAAAGCCCCTGACTATGGGTGTGGCTGCCCTTTTATACCTAATTTTGGGAAATTCCATCTAGGGGTTGGAACACAGAACTGCTTCTAACTATAACACTTTACTGCCACCTAGTGGTTTTGAAATAACCATTTACACAGTTTTACATACAAACTCTCATTAACATCACATAATTCACAAATAACATTTTAACTCTTTTATCCACCCACAACACAATTCACTCTCTTACAAATTAGTTTATTAAGATATTAAATAAGTACTTAAGAAAGTGAAATAAAATATGCAGTTCTTTAGCTGACACAGTTCTACAATATAAAAAAAAATATAAAGTGAAAGAAAGCATATTAGTTTACTTTTATAGCATTTAGTTTACAGTATAGCATCATAGATCTTTCCAGTTGCTTTCACTTGAATGTCCCTGAAGCCAGAATCAGCCAGAATCAGCCAGAAGCTTGCTGTATTCACATGCACTCCTTTCCTTCCCTTATGTCTGCACCAACATGTTCAGCGAATAGAATTGGCACGTCAATAGGCCACTTCTGTTCTCATTCAGCAGTACTTCAACCAGCAGAACCCCTCCTCCTGTTTATATCCCAAAATACAAATGTAGCGCTATAGTAAATTGACACTACTGTGGTAAATTTTAGCTACTTTCCATGTGGTGTGGAACCACAAATGAGACCCTCTTTACTCAGGGGTAAGCCCTCGCACCGGGGTGGAGGCAGGGTGTAATGTAACTGTAACTGTGTGCCAATGCACAAGAATTGGGCGCCATAGGTTCTTTTATGCTTAACCAAGAACAGTATTTATTTACAGTAGCACATATCTACAATGGAGCTTAAAGCACAGATAGAATAAAGGTAGCATATACTCACAGTACCAGTATAGGCTGAATCCCTGCAGGCCAGGGTCACATCAGCAGAAGGTTATGCAGCTTGTGAGGAGGTATTGCCCAGTTCTCAGGATCTCTTTAAGTGGCATCTAGGGGAATTCCTATCATCCCTAGTCTCAACACTTCGTCCCTACTCTGGGTCAGTAATACCCAGGGATCTTAAAGTGGACCTGTCACCCAGACACAAAAATCTGTATAATAAAAGTCCTTTTCAAATCAAACATGAAGTATCATTTTGGTTTTTTATTAAAGCATTCATAGCTGTTGTAAGCTCATTTAAACATCTCAGCTGTCAATCAAATATTGCCTGCCCTTAGGCATAGAGGCGGGGCAGACAATTACTTTCACTTTCCATTTAGCACTTCCTAGATGTCTCTGCTCTCCCAACATTTCCCCATTTTCTTCACCGTTTAATTGGGTAACCAGGACATGGGGATGGACATCGGGTCCCCCATTCTGGTGCACAAACAAGATTCTGAGATGATACAAGGCTTGCCTTAATAACAGTGTCCACAAAATGGCTGCTGCCTCCTTGCTATAATTATGAATTACCAGACTGAAGGAAGCAAGATTCAAATAATAATAATATATAGTGTAATTAAAGTTAATTTTGCTTGACTAATGTGATAAAATAGGATTCTGAATAAATTTTTTGGGTGATGGGTCCCCTTTAATCCCTCTAATATCACATCCCTACACAAAGTATACAAGATATAAGGGGCAAAACACGGATACCCCATTCTTCTAGAGACCCTAATCATTTGTTCTTAGAAAACAACAAAGGAAGCAGCAGATTCGTTCATAGTTTTAAATCAGGAATTATGTGTAGGCAGTAATTTGTCTAATTCTCATTTTGTGTAACCACCCACCTCTGTGTGTGTCTGCCTCCTCATTCTCATAATGAAGACCCCATTTCCACATTGTATTCCAAGATGACAAAGTTGGGGTTTGTGCATCACTTTCAATCATGCTGCTCTTCTCCCATATACTCCATTTTAATTAAATAATTCACATTTTTAGAAATTATTTCCTTTTTTCTGTAGTAATAAAACTGTGCTTTTGTACAGGTATGGGATCTGTTATCCAGAAAGCTCCAAATTATTGAAGAGCTGTCTCCCATAGACTCCATTTTATCCAAATAATCCAGATTTTTAAAAGTGATTTTCTTTTTCTTTGTAATAATAAAACAGTACCTTGTACTTGATCCCAACTAAGATATAATTAATCCTTATTGGAAGCAAAACCAGTATATTGGGTTTATTTAATGTTTAAGTGATTTTGATGATCTAGATGACTTAAGTTATGGAGATCCAAATTATGGAAAGATCCGTTATCCAGAAGACCTCAGATCCCGAGCATTCTGGATAACAAGCCTCATACCTGTACTTGATCCCAACTAAGATTTAATTAATCCTTATTGGAGGTAAAACAATCATATTGTGTTTAATTAATGTTTAAATAATTTTTAGGAGACTTAAGGTATGGCTATCCAAATTACGTAAATATCCCTTATCCGGAGAACCCCAGATAATATTCTGTATTACTGGTCCCATACCTGTATATAATACATTTAGGGGCAAATTTATCAAGGGTCAAAGTGAAAATTCGAATTAAAAAAATTAGAATTTCAAGGTAATTTTTGTGTACTTCGACTAGGGAATAGTCCAAATTCGATTCGAGTTTGAAAAAAATTTGGAAATTTGAATATCGAAATTAATGTCTCATTAAAAATTCAACTACAACCATTCGCCATCTAAAACCTGCCGAATTGCTGTTTTAGCCTATGGGGGACCTGCTAGAACCCATATGGAGTCAATTTATGGACTTTGAAAAATCAAAGTTTTTTTTTAAAAAAAACTTCGAATCAAATATGATGTTACTTCGATTTTTTGATTCTAATTTGAATGAAAGCGGCCTAATCACCCAAAAAAAAATAGATTTTTTTTTTTAATGAATTTCGGTTGGTCTTTTTTTATTCGAACGTCGAAAAAATGTTTTAATCGAAATTCGACCCTTGATTAATCTGCCCCTTAGTTCAAAGTACTATAGTATCGGTAACTTCACCCAAAAATATGAACTCACAAGATCTGCAGGACTTATACATTTTATTTAGCAGTTGGAGGTGGTGTTTGTATTTTTTTAGTGGAAAAAATACAAAAATCAAAAAAACTTTAACCTTATTAAAGTTATTCAGGCATTAATCTTCATTAGGACATTAATAGCATGCACTGCATAAGTTCCATAACATCACCCCTGTGCAAAAGTATGTACTGTATGTATACATAGTATGCATGTATGTGCTTTATTATACACATTGGTATCTGTGCACATGATTTGCTGTATGTTGCAAACATATAAATGAGCAATGCTTTTTCTCTTGCTTACGACAGCTCATTAGGTAGATTGCATTGTGGATGCATGTTAATCACATTTCTGAAGTCTGACATGTATTCATAGATATAGTAACACTAGTATTTGTAGCAGTTGCCAATTATACTTTGATATGTACATGCTGAAAGCAGTTCAAGTGCATTAGAATGTGATATACTATGTTTGTAAACGTGTGATAAATAAGTCTAAACCACAAGCTAAGAGGAGCTGTTTAAAGCATGTAACTGTAAGATCTTGGCAGCTTCACAAAATACAACAGAGATGTTTTTAATATAAATGTGAGATTTAGATCTTAATAAATAAAAACTCACCCATATTCTAATCATTCCTACTGAATTTTTAGAATTGTATTTATCAATGGGTGAAAGTTCACCATTTTCAAAATACACCATTGAGTTCACCATTTGAAAAATACAGTTCTAAAAGTCCCATAGGAATGAATAGAACGTGGGTGAGTGTTTTAACTCTAAACTCACATTTAAATCTGCCCCCAACTGTATTCACATTGGCTTCCTATTTGTCATTAACATTTTTGTCAATGCCTGCACAGGACATGTGGCCAACACAAAATAAATTATATAAAATAATTTAAGCCCTGTGGACAGGGAGAAAGAGCTGTGGGAAGTGTACTAGATCATATGCTCAAATATTCATTGTATATAAAATTTACATTGTACAGTATAAGCTCTAGAAGCTTGTTGCAATGCCTAAAGCTTGGGGCATGCCCTTTTGTGTATTTCAAATGTTATTATAATTAAAAAAGAAATTGCAGTGTGGCAACAGATACAAGGATATACTGCAGGGGTTATTTACTAACATTCAAATTTAGCTCATCATTTTATTAAACCAAGTTTTATTTTATGAAACCCCCTGCGAATGCAATAGCAGTCATTAGTGATGGGTGAATCTGTCCCCTTTTGCCAAAAAATGTTTCCTGCGAAATTCACGAAATGGTGGAAAATCGCGAAAAGCAAGTTATGACGCCGGCATCCATTAGCGGGCGACATAATCAACACCGGCAATATTTCCGACGCCGGCGACAATTCGGCGCGAGCCTATTTAACCCAATTGCATTAAAGTCATTGGTCATGCGTTAAATTGTCGCCGGCGACTAGCAGTCACCTATTAATTAGTATAGGAATTGGACCTGTTATACAGATTGATGGGGACCTGGGGTTTTCCTGATAAAGGGTATTTCCATAATTTGGATCTCCAAGTCTACTAAAAAAATTATTAAACATTTAATAAACCCAACAGGGGTTGTTTTGACTCCAATAAGAATTAATTATAGCTTAGCTTGGACCTAGTACAAGGTACTGTTTTATTATTACAAAGAAAGAAGAAATAATTTTTTTTAAAAAAATTTAATTATTTGATTAAAATGGAGTGTAAGGGACCTTCTTGTAATTCAGAACTTTCTAGACAGTGGGTTTCTGGATAACAGATCCCATACCTGTAGTAACTTATACATCTCATGAGAAGGATCATAACAAATTGCTTAATCACAGTGTTCCCCAAACTTTATTGGAACCAAGCTATAAATCATTGCCTTGGCTCCCTAAAAACGTATCCAACATATTTACGAAACCTCGTTTTTTTTGGTGAGGCTTTTTGGGGCAAAAACTAGAATTTTTCCTGGAAAAAAACCCCAGAATCTGAAAACCCGGCATCTCAAACCTGTCAAGGTCATGTTTAAGTCAATGGCAGATGTCCCTACACCAATTTGAAGATATCGTGTTTTGCGCTGGGTTTAGCCTGATAATCTGAAAAATCCAGGGTATTCATGCGATAACCTGAAAAAATCGAATGATTCGGGAGTAAAGGCAGAAAAATTCGTACTATTTGAGTTTTTGCTTGATTTTATCGAGTTTTTTTACCAGCCCAACTTTTTTGAGTTATTTTATTGATAAATAAGGTAAAATCATGGAGTTTGGTCGAGCTTGGTTTAATAAAAAAAAAAAAGATAAATTTGGATTTTAGTAAATAACCCCCAAAATACAGGTTACTAAATTAATTATTCATTATAATAATTATTTTTCTACTGGGCTGCTTTTGTTTTCCAATATCATTATGAGTTACTATATACCTTTTGATATTTGTTACATGAAAATTATTCACTTGTAAAGTATTCTAAATACTTCTGTCATTCTTCTGACATTACCTTCAAGAAAAGCAATGTTCCAGTCTGTATCTGTTATGAAGTGTTTCTTTGCAGTTTGCACTACTTCAGGCAGGTCCAGAATGGTCACTGAAGAAGAAGGATACACAGAGAGAAACTGCTTGGCAAGACCCCCTGAGCACCCTAAAAATCACTCAATATACAAATGAGAAAAAGAAATGAGAAAAAAGAAAAAGAAGTCAATTATTTAAGAACAAAGAAGAGAAAAAGAAATGAGAAAAAAGAAAAAGAAGTCAATTATTTAAGAACAAACTAAACAGAAACTAAAATTCTGTAAGATGTTATAGTGTCTTAGTTCTAAAGGGCAAATTTGTCCTCAGCATATTAATTATCATTTGAAGGAGATCCAGTAACTTAGGGGCAAATTCACTAAGATGCGAAGTTGCGCCAGGCGCAACTTCGCCGAGCTTCGCCGCACTTCGCCAGGCGTAGTTTCGCCAGCGCTCCGCAAATTCACTAAAATCCAAAGTTGCGCTCAGGGGTAGCGTAAGGTTGCGAAGATGCGCTAGCGTTGATTCGCTATGTAAAGCGAAGTTACGCTAGTGAAGGCTAATTTGCATACGGCGCGAAATTCAAATTTCAATGGAGGAATACGTATCAGCACTACAAATGCCAAGAAAACCTTCAAATCTGCAAATAAAATTTTTATTTTGCCCTACACATGTGCCCACTGTCTAGGTAAGTTGCCATAAGTCAGGAAATCTAGGGGGGAAGGAGGGGAGCCCCAAAAATTTTTTCCATCTTTTTCAGCCTATCACCCATCATGTAGAAAACACGCCAGCGTTTTTTGGGACTTAGAAAAAATTTTGACTTTTTTGGAAACAATCCCTATCTACTCTATTGCGCTTCGCCAGGTCTGAGGTGGCGAAGGAAGTCTAGCGTAAAAGGTAGCGTTCAGTACACTGTGCAAGTTAGTGAATTTGCGTAGTTTCGTCACTAGCGAAAATTCGCGTGGCGTAAGGGTGCGAAGTAACACTAGCGAAACTACGCCAGCGTTCGTTAGTGAATTTGCGCAGTAGCGAAAATGCCAAACGCTAGCGAATTAATGTTAGCGTTCGGCGCTTCGCGGCTTAGTGAATTTGCGCCTAAGACTTTTGATTGAGGATGTTGTCTGGTCACAATAAGGCCACACACAGTCTGTCCGCTGTCCCATGGAAGAAATTTCCTTTCATATGGATGGTTAAATAGCACTAAACCACTTCTTGTGCCTGAATGAGTGGATCACAGCAGAATTGAGAGAAAGCTCTGGTACTATTCACACTATTCACCAAGCAGAAAATCAGTAGATGAAAGTTTAGGTTTAGACATAAATCAATTGCACCAAAAAGCCAACCATTTGAGCCATGCAGTATGTTTGCAAATGTAGACAAACAGGCCTTATTTATCAAAGTCCAAATTTATCTGACTTTTATGATAAAAAAAGTCAGACCAAACTAGAATCCACAATTGGAGGTTATTTATTATGTTTTTTCCCCGAATTGCTAGATTTTTTCGAGCTTTCTCCCAAAAAGCCTGAATTTTTCGGATTATTTTTCGGAAATACAGGTAGTAGGATTTAATCCAAACTAAGATATAATCAAACCTTATTGGAAGCAAATGTTTACATAATTTCCTACTAGACTTAAGGTATGAAGATCCAAATTACAGGAAGTGCCCAAGTCCCGAGCATTCTGGATCCCATACCTGTATGAATATTTACCTCCTAAATCACAGACTTCCTTAAAAGAAGATAGATCGAAGGCAGCAATAATGTCTTTTCCACTTATATTCCATACTGAATCCATAAGATGCATGAAAGAAACCATCTCTTCCTCTGATCTAATCAATAAAGGATATAGACTGGATTGATTTTTAGTTGTACAGTCAATTTAAATAAATAACATTGGTTCGCAGAAAGGATTGTGACAAGCAAAACACAAACATGAGAAAACTGAGAAACCTACTGTACTGCTAAAAAAAGGAAAACCGCTGTAAATTGCCCAATCAAAAAAATAGGACAGGACTGTACAACTACAGTCCTTACGTTGTTGGTTTCCAATTAAAAAGACAGTATGCTACTGACATCTTCTGGTTGCTTTGTATTACTACATCATGGGGATTAATGCAATTACATTTTGTACATTAAAAAGGTGAAGGTCCTTTAAAATAACCTTTGTAGTTTCCAACCAGTGCTTCTCCACTGGCCTGTGGGTAATAAAAATTCACCTGATTGAAAAATGTTTGCTGGTAGTGCTGCCAAGATTATTAACTCACATGGGTGGCTGCAGGCTTTGGGGGCTCATTAACAAATATTAAAAAGCAGCTACACAATAATGTAGTCTGGTGTAAACGAAAAAAAAAAATAGTCTAATCTATGATTAAAGGATTTGTTCACATTAAAGTGAACTTTTATTATGATGTAGAGAGACAATTTGCAATAGGTTTTATTTTTTCATTAGTTTATTTATCTGGTGCTAAGGTCCAAATTACCCTAGCAACCATGCACTGATCGGAATAAGAGACTGGAATATGAATAGGAGAGGCGTGAATGGAAAGATGAGCAATAATAAGTATTAATAACAATACTTTTGTAGCCTTACGGAGCATATGTTGTTTATAGGGGAAAAATGCATAAGAAAAAGGCAAATAATTAAAATAACAATAAAAAAATAAAGAATGAAGACCAACTGAAAACTTGCCTTGAACTGGCCATTCTATAAAATACTCAAAGTTAACTAAAAGGTGAAACACCCCTTTAAAGTTGTTTTTTCTTATTCTTAAAACCAGGGCAGAAATAACAAATGCTAATAACTGTTTGTGTCTGCATTAAACAATGTGTCTTATAGGTTTGCTGTTTCTTTAAGAAAGGTATCTAACAATGTCTAGTCATATTCATACGTATGGCTTTCTTTAAGCCATATTTGTGATGTGACACTTTCAGTTGTAGGATAGAGCTTTACAACTGTGTATATACAACTGTGTGTATATATCTATATATCATATAAAGCAAGGCACTCACAGGACTTTAAAATATGGTGAAAAGATTTAAAGTTTATTATAGGCTCAGTGCTAGAACCCCTGTCGGTGTTCGTAGACTATTTCCTACAGAGTGAAGTATTAAAAATGAATGTATGCTTGAGGGACACTACAGATCTCTTATGCAGGCTGAATGAACTGAATGCATTACCTACAGATGTTATCTTATGTGGAATAGACATTCAAAGCCTATATACGTCTATCCCACAAAATGAAGGTATGTTATGTATAGCGGAAGTGCAATTAGAAACTAATCTACCAAACCAAAAAAATTTTTTCATTCTCGACTGCTTGAATATGGTTCTAACTAAAAATTACTTCACCTTTGATAACGAATTTTATTGGCAAACACAGGGCACGTCAATGGGAGCCACGGTCGCACCCTCATTCGCCAACCTGTTTGTACATAGCTTGGAAAAGAAGTTATTTTTGAAAAATGAACTGTATTGTAAATACATACTCAAATATTTTAGATTTGTGGATGACATCCTCCTATTATGGAATGGCCCTATGGGAGAACTAGAGAATATGATGAAGGATGCGAATTTGAACCATGAGACTATAAAATTTACATATGAAAGTTCACAGCTTGAAATTAACTTTTTAGATGTAAAAATTAGCCTAAACAATGGTAAATTATGCACCAGCCTATACAGAAAAACAGTGGACAGGAATAACCTGCTTCATGATAAAAGCTTCCACAATTCTAAGGTAAAACGAGCCATACCCAAGGGGCAATATGTGAGAGCTAAACGGATTTCCTCTACTCCAGAATGTTATATGGAGGCAAAAAAGAGCCTCACTAAACGGTTTACTGAGAAGGGCTATACACAAACTGTGGTTAATAAAGCTATAAAAGAAGTTGAAACTACCCCAAGAGAAAGTTTACTGACTACAAAACCTAAAACTGAAGCTAAACAGAAAATGCCATTTGTTTCCTCTTTTAATCAGCATAGCGACATAGCAGAATACAAAGCAGCCATAATATATTTTACGTAATCCGTATCCATCGCTGTAGTAGTGTATAAGTTGACCTTTTAGGCATTATTTGCCCTGTAGGCATTTTTTGCCCAGTGTGTTATTCAACCAACTGCCATCTAGCTGTGTGACCTTGTTCACATTCTGTCTAAATATCCATAATATTACCGTCTCCAGAAAAAACACCGGAGTGACTTTTTTCAAGCAGCCATAATATATTTTACGTAATCCGTATCCATCGCTGTAGTAGTGTATAAGTTGACCTTTTAGGCATTATTTGCCCTGTAGGCATTTTTTGCCCAGTGTGTTATTCAACCAACTGCCATCTAGCTGTGTGACCTTGTTCACATTCTGTCTAAATATCCATAATATTACCGTCTCCAGAAAAAACACCGGAGTGACTTTTTTCAAGCAGCCATAATAAATTTTACGAGATCCGTATCCACCGCTGTAGTAGTGTATACGTTGATCTTGTGGGCAGTATTTGCACAGTGTTTTCTTCAAACCGCCATCTAGCTGTGTGAGCTTGTTCACATTTTGTCTAAATATTGATAATATTATCGTCTCTAGAAAAACCACTTGAGTTACTTTTTTTCAAGCAGCATTCATATATTTTACGTAATCCGCATCCACCGCTGTAGTAGTGTATACGTTGATCTTGTAGGCATTATTTGCACACTGTTTTCTTCAAACCGCCATCTAGCTGTGTGAGCTTGTTCACATTTTGTCTAAATATTGATAATATTATCGTCTCTAGAAAAACCACTTGAGTTACTTTTTTTCAAGCAGCATTCATATATTTTACGTAATCCGTATCCACCGCTGTAGTAGTGTATACGTTGATCTTGTAGGCATTATTTGCACACTGTTTTCTTCAAACCGCCATCTAGCTGTGTGAGCTTGTTCACATTTTGTCTAAATATTGATAATATTATCGTCTCTAGAAAAACCACTTGAGTTACTTTTTTTCAAGCAGCATTCATATATTTTACGTAATCCGTATCCACCGCTGTAGTAGTGTATACGTTGATCTTGTAGGCATTATTTGCACACTGTTTTCTTTAAACCGCCATCTAGCTGTGTGAGCTTGTTCACATTTTGTCTAAATATTGATAATATTATCGTCTCTAGAAAAACCACTTGAGTTACTTTTTTTCAAGCAGCATTCATATATTTTACGTAATCCGTATCCACCGCTGTAGTAGTGTATACGTTGATCTTGTGGGCAGTATTTGCACAGTGTTTTCTTCAAACCGCCATCTAGCTGTGTGAGCTTGTTCACATTTTGTCTAAATATTGATAATATTATCGTCTCTAGAAAAACCACTTGAGTTACTTTTTTTCAAGCAGCATTCATATATTTTACGTAATCCGTATCCACCGCTGTAGTAGTGTATACGTTGATCTTGTAGGCATTATTTGCACACTGTTTTCTTCAAACTGCCATCTAGCTGTGTGTATTATCGTTTCCAGAAAAACCAACTGAGTTTTTGTTGTTGTTGTTTTTTTAAAAATAATGCCAGGCAAAGGCAGGCCGCCACGCAGAGGCCGTGCTAGGGGCCGTGCTGCTATGCAATCCTGTGGCCCTAGCAAATTGCCCAGTTTTAAAAAGCCAATGACCGTGAACTCCCAAAATGCTGAAGAGGTAGTTGACTGGCTTACACAGCACACCCCATCCTCTACCGTTTCTAACTTTACCACAACATCCTCCTCATCCTCCACTGCTATGGCCACCCCACGTAACACTTCCTCCACCACCGGTGCCCCTTCTTCACTGGAGTCAGAGGAGTTATTTTCCCATGAGTTTCTTGAACTGAGTAATGCGCAACCATTATTGCCAGAAGAAGATGAAGGAGATGAGGACGTTACACCAGATTTAATTCTGGCAGAGAACACGACAGAGATGGACATAATGAGTGATGAGGAGGAGGTCCCCGCTGCTGCTTCCTTCTGTGATGTGTCAGAAGAAATTGATGCATCTGAGGAGAATGATGATGAGGAGATTGATGTTTTGTGGGTGCCGAGTAGAAGAGAGCAAGAGGAGGGTAGTTCAGATGGAGAGACGGAGAGTCAGAGAGGCAGTAGGAGAATAAGACTTAGAAGAAGCAGGGAGGACAGCCCGCAGGGATCAGTAGGGCAACAACATGTATCGGCACCTGTGTTCAGCCGGCCAACGCACCCGCCATTGCCGCCAATGCCGCCAACTTCTACTGTTACAGCCAGATCGCACACTTCCAAAAAGTCAGCAGTGTGGGATTTTTTTAATGTGTGTGCCTCTGACAAAAGCATTGCAATTTGCAATGAGTGCAGTCAGAAACTGAGCCTTGGTAAGCCCAACAGCCACATAGGTACAACTTCTATGCGAAGGCACATGAGCGGCAAGCACAAAGCACTTTGGGAGCAACACCTCAAAGGCAACAGGCAAACTAAAAGCCACACTCCTTCTGGTCCAGCATCTTACTGCTCTACCTCTGCTCTCCTTGACCCGTCTGAACCACCCTCCACTCCGCCTTCCACCTTGACCACCTGTTCCCATTCCCAGTCATCTGCCACCAGCCAAGTTTCTGTGAAGGCCATGTTTGAGCGTAAGAAGCCAATGTCTGACTGTCACCCCCTTGCCCGGCGTCTGACAGCTGGCTTGTCTGCACTCTTAGCCCGCCAGCTTTTACCATACCAGCTGGTGGACTCTGAGGCCTTCCGCAAATTTGTAGCAATTGGGACACCGCAGTGGAAGGTACCCAGCCGCAATTTTTTTTCTAAAAAGGGAATACCACACCTGTACCAACATGTGCAGAGCCAAGTTACCGCATCTCTGTCACTTAGTGTTGGGCCAAAGGTCCATATGACTACTGACGCATGGTCCTCCAAGCATGGTCAGGGCAGGTATGTCACCTACACTGCCCACTGGGTGAACTTGGTAATGGCTGGGAAGCAGGGAATGGGTAGCTCAACAACAACAGTGGAGTTGGTGTCACCGCCACGGATTGCACGCGGTTCTGCCACCACCTCTACTCCTCCATCGCTCTCTACCTCGTCTTCTTCCTCTTCTTCTTCTTACTCTGCTGCTGGGTCCTCCTTCTCCTCCTCCACACCTGTGCACCCCCAGCTCCCCCTAGGCTATTCGACGTGCCAGGTACGCCGTTGTCACGCTGTCTTGGGGATGACGTGCCTGGAAAGCAAAAACCATACCGGATCTGTACTCCTGTCATCTCTGCAGTCACAGGCCGATCGGTGGCTGACCCCACACCAACTGCAGATCGGAAAAGTGGTGTGTGACAATGGAAGCAATCTGTTGGCAGCGTTGAGACTGGGCAATTTAACACATGTGCCCTGCATGGCACATGTGTTAAATTTAATAGTCCAACGTTTTGTCTCCAAGTACCCAGGATTCCAGGACGTTCTCACCCAGTCCAGAAAGGTGTCGGCCCATTTCAGACGTTCCTACACAGCCATGGCACGCCTTGCTGACATTCAGCAGCGCTACAACATGCCAGTCAGGCGTTTGATTTCTGACAGCCAGACTCGCTGGAATTCAACGCTCCTTATGTTGGAACGTCTGCTGCAACAACAAAGGGCCGTCAACGAGTACCTTTTTGAACTGGGTGGTAGGACTGGATCTGCAGAGCTGGGGATTTTTTTCCCCCGTTACTGGGTGCTTATGCGCGATGCCTGCAGGCTCATGCGACCTTTTGAAGAGGTGACAAATATGGTCAGTCGCACCGAAGGCACCATCAGCGACCTAATACCCTTCGCTTTCTTCCTGGAGCGTGCCGTGCGACGAGTGACAGATGAGGCTGTAGACCAGCGTGACGAGGAGCTGGAAGCGCACGATTTCTGGTCGGAATCACCAGAACGAACCCAGGCACCTGCTGCAACGCAGGGAGAGGTGCCAGAAGTGGAGTCAGAGGAGGAAGGTGGCTTTGTGGAGGAGGAGGAGGAGGACCAACAGAAGCAGGCTTCCCAGGGGGCTAGTGGTGACCTTTTGGGGACCCCTGGTCTTGTACGTGGCTGGGGGGAGGAGACCGTGGATGATGCAGTCCTTGATAATGAGGAAGCGGAGATGGATAGCTCTGCATCCAACCTTGTGAGAATGGGGTCTTTCATGCTGTCATGCCTGTTGAAGGACCCCCGTATCAAGAGGCTTAAGGAGAAGGACCTGTACTGGGTCGCAACGCTACTAGACCCTCGGTACAAGCATAAAGTGTCAGAAATGTTACCAACATACCACAAGTCCGAAAAGATGCGGCATTTACAAACCAGCCTGCAAAACATGTTGTACAATGCTTTTAAGGGTGATGTCACTTCAGGAACTCATCAACATTCCAGGGGCAGAGGTGCCAGTAATCCTGCCACGAGCACACCTGCAAGGACAAAGCCCTTTGGCCAGTCTGTAACGTCAGACATGCAAATGTTTTTCTGTCCAAGGCAGCGCCACAACCCTTCTGGATCCACCCTCAAAGAACGCCTCGACCGGCAGGTAGCGGACTACCTGGCATTAACTGCAGATATCGACACTCTGAGGAGCGATGAACCCCTGGACTACTGGGTGCGCAGGCTTGATCTGTGGCCAGAGCTGTCACAATTTGCCATGAACCTCTTGTCTTGCCCAGCCTCAAGTGTGCTCTCAGAAAGGACCTTCAGTGCAGCAGGAGGGATTGTAACAGAGAAGAGAACTCGCCTAGGTCACAAAAGTGTCGATTACCTGACCTTTATTAAAATGAATGAGGGGTGGATCTCGGAGGGTTACTGCACGCCGGAAGACTTGTTCTGACTTCTATGCAGCTGTCCTTCTCTTCAAGCCTCATGACTCCACACACAGCTGTCCTTTAGCGTCCTCCTCCCTCCGCCACCGTTACAAACTAGGGTGCAAACCCTACTGGTTTAATTTTTTCTGGCCTCTGTGCTTCAGTGGCTGCAACCAAAAAAACTGGGCAAACAATGTCTACAAGGTCAACGTATGGCAAAAAATGACTATTTTAAGCATTTATATGGCATATTTTTTCTGGCAACTGTGCTTCAGTGGCTGCGTCCAAAAAAATGCATATTTTCTGCATTTATATGGCATAATTTTTCTGGCCTCTGTGCTTCAGTGGCTGCAACCAAAAAAATTTATATTTTCAGCATTTATATGGCATAATTTTTCTGGCCTCTGTGTTTCAGTGGCTGCAACCAAAAAAATTTATATTTTCAGCATTTATATGGCATATTTTTTCTGGCAACTGTGCTTCAGTGGCTGCAACCAAAAAAACTGGGCAAACAATGTCTACAAGGTCAACGTATGGCGAAAAATGACTATTTTCAGCATTTATATGGCATATTTTTTCTGGCAACTGTGCTTCAGTGGCTGCGTCCAAAAAAATGCATATTTTCTGCATTTATATGGCATAATTTTTCTGGCCTCTGTGCTTCAGTGGCTGCAACCAAAAAAATGCATATTTTCTGCATTTATATGGCATAATTTTTCTGGCCTCTGTGCTTCAGTGGCTGCAACCAAAAAAATTTATATTTTCAGCATTTATATGGCATATTTTTTTCTGGCAACTGTGCTTCAGTGGCTGCAACCAAAAAAACTGGGCAAACAATGTCTACAAGGTCAACGTATGGCGAAAAATGACTATTTTCAGCATTTATATGGCATATTTTTTCTGGCAACTGTGCTTCAGTGGCTGCATCCAAAAAAACTGGGCAAACAATGCCTACAAGGTCAACGTATGGCAGTTGTTTAAAGAGAACAGTAGATTACTAGCCAGCAAAGCTACCTAAGCTAAAATGTCCCTCAAATCCCTGCAGACTTCTGTCCCTCCAATACAGAGCAGTATCAAGCAGATTACTAGCCAGCAAACTTACTATCATCTGTCCCTGAAATCACTAACAGCTCTCCCCCTACACTATCTCTTCCAAGCACACACAGGCAGATTTTTCAGATACATTTTTGCCCTTGATCCCCCTCTGGCATGCCACTGTCCAGGTCGTTGCACCCTTTAAACAACTTTAAAATCATTTTTCTGGCCAGAAATGTCTTTTTTAGATGTTAAAGTTCGCCTTCCCATTGAAGTCTATGGGGTTCGCGAACCGTTCGCGAACCGCTTGCATTTTTGCGCAAGTTCGCGAATATGTTCGCGAACTTTTTTTCCGACGTTCGCTACATCCCTAATATGGATTCATGCAGCTTAGTTACAAGCTACTGTTCTATTATTACAGTGGAAAAGGGAATCCTACAGAATTATTTACTTAAACAGACTCTGTAAGTTGGATCTTTCTGGATAGGGTTCCGGATATGGAATCCAATACTTGTACTGCATTTCAAAGAAAAACTGACTCATGTGAATACACCTTTGCATACTTGAAAACTTAGTTGCTTAAGCATTGCCCTGCTTTTACACTATTTTTTCAGATCCCCTGAAAATACTATATTTAATGCTAAATATTATAGCATTATAGTAGGTATGGAAGGAAAGGGACACAATTTACATCAAATGTTACAAAAAAGCAATATAATATCGAACAGTGCATTAAATGCACAACGCAAAATGTGATATACTGCTTAGAATGCCCTTGTGGCCTCCAATACATTGGGAAAACCAATAGGAAATTAAGGGAAAGAATTAATGAACACGTAAGAAATATAGAGAAGGGAATCACGAATCATAGTGTGTCAAAACACTTTAAAGAGTATCATAATCAGAAAGCCAAGGATTTAAAATTTTGGGGTATAACTATAGTACAGAAAGAGTGGAGAGGAGGGGATTTAACAAGGAAAACATTACAAGAGGAAAGCAAATGGATTTATAAAATGCACACTTTTATACCACAGGGGTTAAACATAGATATAAACCTAAGAGCATTTTTATAAACACAAAAACACGAAATATATTTTGGGAGGAAAATGAACACACAGTTATATATTTCAAGTCAGCTTTATTTATGGACACACTACGAGATAATAGCTGTAAAGTTTTTTCCACACAGATAGGAAATAGAAAAGTAAAGGAACAGTACAAGGTGATTATATACATGGAACACAAGAAAGGAATATGTTAATTAAAAGTATTATTGTTTTTACAAAAAATTAGGAGGAACTACATTTCCCATGATCCCCCCTAGCTCATTGCTTGTATATGTCGCTAAAAATGCATGCACCCCTGTACATGTATAATTGTTGTACTGAATGGGTTAAAAAGATAAGTGGAAAAGATGTGAGGTCATCGAAGTTGAAATTGTATGCAGCATGAAGGGGAGAGAGGTTGCCCTTACTGTAAAATATTAAAGGAAGGAGAACCGGGGATTTCGTGCACCAAACAGGAAGTGAATACGCTGGAACGCATCAAGTGGAACGCATAAACCGGAAGTGACGTCGGAAACCAGGCGAGCGCGCCAGAATGAGTTTTAAAAAGCAGCAGAGCAAACACTAATGGAAATTACGCCTCTGAGGAAGCTGACTACGTACAGCGAAACGCGTTAGGCACAGTTTGGGGGACACCAAGGCCCAAAAGCAAGGCACCACGAGGGAGTCTGGAGTGAGCAAGCAGAACTACCCCTCTCGACCCCATATGGACTTTTTACTGGACTGAATACGGTAAAACCCGTTGAGGGTAAATGTGAGTGTAACCTTTTTAATTGTTTTTAATAAAAAACGGTATTACACTATCACCGGTTTTATTTCTGACCTGGAACCTGGAAGGAATGTCGTGACCCAAAGGAGGGACCAGAAAGAGCTATTCGTTACATGCATAATACCACGGCTGTGGTTTGTAAGTAGGCATTTCTATAGAAGGTGGAGGTGTTCTCACTCCTGGAATATATTTGTTTTCCTCATCGCAGGGAAGCCATCACCTTCCTATCATCTCTATTACTACCTCACCCCCCCCCCCATTAATAGTTATTTGAAGGGGAAAAGGGAGAAAACACGCATTTAACATCAAGTGTATGCACAGGGTGAGATTGCATATTTGGAACGTATTACGCTATGCTTGTTTTTTAATTTCTGTTGCCACAGGCGCTGATCCTCTCTTATATATATCCCTTTGGGAACATATATACGCTTGATTTTGCACAATAATATAGTTTTGTTCACACAAAATATAGTATAGTGTCTCTATAAAGCTCTGTTGCATTGTTGCTAGGGTAATTTGGACCTGAGAAACTAGATTGCTGAAACTGCAAACTGCAGAGCTGCTGAAAACCACAAATAATAAAAAATGAAACCAATTGCAAATTGGATCGGAATATGATTCTCTACATCATACCAAATGTTAATTTAAAGGTGAATAACCCCTTCTATTATCCAGAATGCAAAATATTTCCATAATTCGGATTTTTAGTAAAAGTTTACTACAAATCATTTAAACATTATGTAAACCTAAAAGGATTACTTTGCTGCTAATATGGATTCATGCAGCTTAGTTACAAGCTACTGTTCTATTATTACAGTGGAAAAGGGAATCCTACAGAATTATTTACTTAAACAGACTCTGTAAGTTGGATCTTTCTGGATAGGGTTCCGGATATGGAATCCAATACTTGTACTGTATTTCAAAGAAAAACTGACTCATGTGAATACACCTTTGCATACTTGAAAACGTAGTTGCTTAAGCATTGCCCTGCTTTTGCACTATTTTTTCAGATCCCCTGAAAATACTATATTTAATGCTAAATATTATAGCAATTCTTGAAAATGTGACTATATAAGATTTTAATAGTACTTTTAATAGTTAAGGGTTAAATGAATAAATAAAATAGCAACTATAGACAAAGCCATAACAGACTTTATTTGCTTGAGGCTAATGCAGCAGCTTGCAAGATGTTCAGTTTCTTGAAAAAAAAAATGGCTGCAAAAACATAAAAACCTTGAGGCTATTTTTAAATGGAGGATGACAGCTTTGTCGTGTGCCACGGACTGAATTACTGAGCAAATACAAAGATGTTTTGAGTCACTTTGCCCATAGCTGACAAATATGACAAAGCTTATACCTCCAATATGTCTACACATTTATCATTCAGTAGCCACTGGACATAGTTTCAAACCAAATTGTTAAGGGAAATGGCACATTTTCTTTTTAAAAAAAGCTCACCTTAGAAACAAGAAAGCCATCTTTATATTCAAGGAATTGCTGTGGATAGTCAAGATCCTGTTCAGAGCTCATATTTACTTGAAGTGTGAGGGATCTAGCCCAGAGTGTCTATATAAGCCGCTTTTTGGCTCCATTGTTCCCTTAACCCATCTGTTTCTTTACCTAAACCACATACAGTATCGTACACAGACAAACCAGTGCTTTAAAGTGCTCATTTTAATAATCCCAAAACATGGAGGGCAAAAATGGAGGAAAATGTATTGCAGGGCAGCTCAGGACAAAGTGGAAACCTTCTAGGTTAAATAACATCAAAAAACAGGGCCGGCAAAATTAAAAACCCCTGGAAAGCTAATATTTGCTTTTTTAGTTCCATTTTTTTTGATAAATGACTGACATTCGTAGAAATGAGTTTGGTAGTGGTTTCAAAAGTCTCCAATACCACTAAAATTTGACATTTAATAAGTGGCCCTTTATCTGTTGAACAGGAATCACAGTTGTCATGGAAATTTGTCAGTCCACCCCAACCTCAAAAGGGTCTTCAACATATCAACAGTAGGAGCGGGGAACCAAAATTCCATTAAAAAATAAGGATCTCTTTGTACTTTGTATGCCTTACATCTTAATTGCTTTATATCTGGCTGGCACATATTCTCAGTACCCGAGGTGGGATCCATTATCCAGAAAGCTCCAAACGAGAAGGCCATCTCCCAAAGACTCCATTTTAAGCAAATAATTCTAATTTTTAAAAAAGAATGTCCTTTTTCTCCATAATAAAAAAAAACACCTTGTACTTGGTTCTAACTAAGCTGCATGAATCCATATTGGTGCCAAAACAATCCTATTGGGCTTATTTAATGTTTAATGATATGGTGATACAAATTACAGAAAGATCCCTTATCAGGAGAACCCCAGGTTCCAAACATTCTAAGCAATAGATCCTTTTTGTTACTTGTATGGAAGGTATAAACTATTATTATTAATATAATAAGTAAAAGTTTTAGGGGTCCATTTAGTAAACAGCAAATGCCCATTTAGGTCATGTTCGAAAATTATAGGTCATGTCAGACAAATTTGATTGCTTTTTATGATGAGGTAAGTAAGATGCTGGACAGTGGGGGTGGGGGCAGTAGAAGTGATCTATTTGGATTTTGCCAAAGCATTTGATACTGTGCCCCACAAACGACTGCTTTCTAAACTAAGGTCTATTGGGCTTAATGAAGCCATTTGCACATGGATAGGAAACTGGCTACAGGAGTACAGAGGGTGGTTGTTAATGGTACATACTCTGCTTGGAGTAAGGTTAAGTGGGGTCCCTCAGGGCTCAGTATTGGGTCCACTTTTATTTAACTTGTTCATTAATGACTTAGGGGAGGGTGTTGTAAGTAATGTATCAGTGTTTGCAGATGACACAAAATTATCCAGCCCAATTAATTCCATCCAGGATGTGACATCCTTGCAACATGATCTTGACAAACTGGCAATCTGGGCAGCTAAGTGGCAAATGAGATTCAATGATGATAAATGTACAGTCATGCACCTGGGATGTAAAACTATCCAAACCACTTTTGACTGCACTAGGCAAATCTATAATGGAAAAGGACCTTGGAGTCCTTGTAGATGATAAACTTGGCTGTAGCAAGCAATGCCAGTCAGCAGCATCAAGGGCAAATAAGGTTTTGAGCTGTATTAAAAGGGCCATTGATTCACGGGAGCACTGGTAAGGCCCCATCTAGAAAATGTAGTACAGTTTTGGTCTCCAGTGCTCAAACAGAGGGTACAGAGAAGGGCAACTAAGCTGGTAAAAGGTATGGAAAAGCTTAGCTATGAGAAAAGACTGGCCAAGTTGGGGTTGTTCACACTGGAGAAGAGGCGCTTAAGGGGTGATATGATAACTATGTATAAATATATAAAGGGATCATATAATAATCTCTCTAATGCTTTATTTACCAGTAGGTCCTTCCAGCTGACATGAGGTCACCCATTCCGATTAGAAGAAAAGAGGTTTTGCTTTAATATTCAGAAGGGGTTTTTTACAGTGAGAGCTGTGAAGATGTGGAATTCTCTCCCTGAATCAGTGGTACAGGCTGATACATTAGATAGCTTTAAGTAGGGGTTGGATGACTTTTTAGAAAGTGAAGGAATACAGGGTTATGGGAAATAGCTCATAGTACAAGTTGATCCAGGGACTAGTCCCATTGGCATCTTGGAGTCAGGAAGGAATTTTTTCCCCTCTGAGGCAAATTGGAGAGGCTTCAAATGTTTTTTCTGCCTTCCTCTGGATCAACTGGCAGTTAGGCAAGTTTTTTTTTTCCCAAGCTGCTAATAATTTATATCTGAAAATACGCCATCTCAAACTTGTCGAGGTCATATAGAAGTCAATGGCAGATGTCCCTGAAGTTGTTTCTTGACATTGTGATCTGCGCTGGATAATCCAAAAAAGTCTGGGTTTTCGTCCGATAATCTGAAAAACTCAAATTTTCCGATAAAATTGAATTTTCAGAGTGTCAATCGTACAATACGAATTGGCGCTCTAATTCGTAGGAGTGTGGTCGACTTTGCTTTCATTTTCATTTGAGTTTTAGTAAATCAGCCCCTTAAAGGGATACTGTCATGTCTAAACATGTGTTTTTCAAAACATAGTTAATATGTTATATTCTTTTATATTTAATTTTGAAATCTGACATGGGACTAAACATATTGTCAGTTTCCCAGGTGCCCCCAGTCATGTGACTTGTGCACTGCTAAACTTCAGTCACTTTTGCACTGCAAGTTGGAGTGATATTGCCCCCCCACCCAGCAGAACAATGGGAAGGTTACTAGATAGCTGCTCCATAACACAAGATAACAGCTGCCTGGTAGATATAAGAACAGCACTCAATAGTAAAAATTCACATCCCACTGCGACCCCATTCAGTAGAAGAAACAACAGCCTGCCAGAAAGCAGTTCCAAAGTGCAGCACTGGCTCTTTCTGAAAGCCCATGACCAGGCAAAATGACCTGAGATGGCTGCCTACACACCAATATTACGCCACAAATACACTTGTTGGTTCGGGAACACCATTTTATATGGTAGAGTGAATTATTTGCAGTGTAAACAGTGTAATTTAGAAATAGAAACGACACCACAAAAATCATGACAAAATCCAATTAATGTGATTCTGAAGTGCAATATTTTTGTTTTTTAGGTTCCAGGTGGTCAATTTTTTTTGTTTTTGCATTAGTGATCAAATTAACGTTGCAGAAGACTCCCTTACTATGTTTGACTGGGCTACAACGTTATTGTTTTTATTGCTTATTTTTCTTTCCTGCTCAGCTTCCTCTCTCTCATTCTAACCAGTGTCTGTTTGCTGGGTAAATTAGCTAGCATATAGATAGCTACTTATATCAAAATACAGTTGCCACCTTTGCTGATGGCTAAACCCACAAACACAGGGGGTGGGGCAGATAACATTGGGGGTGCTGCAGTGATGTAAGAACAGGCATGATGTGGCACAATGATGATGGTGGAGGTATGACTCCAGGGCAAAGTTATTGCATCACTTAGATACAACTGGCTGGATTTCTATACAGTATTCTCAATGTTTTAGGGTCAGGGCACACGTTCAGATTCGGGGAGTAGGCACGTTTCAAGCAGCAGCCGCAAATGCTACCCCTCCTCCTGCTCCGCTCTTCCAACTTCCAGCATCAGAGTGGAGGTGGGGCCACATCGCTAGTGCAGCAAGCGCTATTGCGCTCGCTGCACTAGAAGAGACAAATTTCCGTTTTAAAAAACGGAAATTCAAATCTTAAAGTTACCAAAGGTAGCTTTTTGCCGCCCTTGGTAACTGGCTGCTTCGTGCCGCCTGAGGCAAGATTCTCACCTTGCCTCCTGGCCAGAGTGGCCCTGTCTGGGAGATTAGTCGCCCGGCAACAAATCTCCTTTTCTTGGGGGGATTAATCTCCCCAAACTGCCTCCCGCCGGCTAAAATGTAAATCACAGGTGGGATGGCACTCAAAGCACTTTGTTTTCAGAAGTTGCCTCACGAGGAAACTTTGGGCGACTTCGGAAAATGAAGTGCTCCGAGTGCCATCCAGCCGGCGATTTACATTCTATCCGGTCGGAGGCAGTTTGGGGAGATTAGTCGCCCGAAGAAGAGATTCGTCGCCGGGCGACAATCTCCCCAGGCCTGGATTTGTGGAAAGGCCACCTAGGCCCGGGCCTAGGGCAGCAGGATTTTAGGGGGGCGGCATGCTGCCCAACCACACCCACATTGGTTCAAAAACACTGGGGATGCACAGGAGATACAATATTTTTTTAAATTTCCCATGCACCAGTCTCATTGCTCTAGTTTAGATGATGAAAATTTGCAAGAATAAAGGGGCCGGTGAACGGCAATGGGCCTAGGGGCTCCGACTCTGTAAATCCTTCCCTGAATCTCCCCGAATCTGAATGTTTGCCCTAACCCTTAAAGTGTTGATGCCTAGTTCAAAACCACACAGGCAGCAACCCTATCTCTAGCTATATTCTGCTTGATGATTAAGACCAATCCTTTAATTACAGGTATGAGATCTATTATACAGAAATCAGTTATCCAGAAAGCTCTGAAATACAGCAATGCTAATTTAGAAAAAAACACTTATTTTTGATTGATTTGCTTTTTATTTTGTATCTGTAATAATAAGAAGTGAACTGCACTTGATAACTAAACCAAGTTGAGGCGAGTATATTATTAGTATTTAAATGCTCTTCATGTATTGGCCAGATTATTGTTCGTGTTTCATAAGGCTGAAAACCAAACAGACCAGAACAGGTTTTACAAAAACCGAACTGTTGGGGTGAAAGTCAAACAGGCAGCAACCCTATATCATAATATGAACAGCTGCTGAAAAAATGTATATGAATTTAAATGAGAGTTGAAAGCAACCCATGACTTAGTTGTGGTCATATATTGGGAGAAGGTGACACCATTTTTTTTATTTATTCCTAGACAAAAGTAGGAGCTACGAGCACAGAAACCCATTGTACTGCTGTACCCAGCACAGTATTGTGTGCGCGTTCATGCTCGTCATTACCTCAGACTCGGGATTACGTTCCGCGTTACTGCGGTTTATAAGCGTGCTGCCGTGACGTCACCGTCTCGCGAGATGAGACGCGCGACGTCGGGATAAACCTTACGAGCCGGATATTAATGGCGTTGCGGGACGTTTAAGCAGCGATTCGGGACTACGGGCTGTTCTAAGGAAAGCGGGAATTTTGTGCGGTATGCACCTGCTCTGTGATGCCTCTTGGCTGCCATTTTTGCGCATAGAGAAAAGAATAATCCGGGATATTACGTCCCGTGTCCCCCAGTTGTCTGTGAATGGAAAGGAGAACGAAACATTAACTAGGAATGCTACAATTATTCTTATTCTTGCTTGTCTTCTTTTCTGCCACTACCAGCTGCTGGAGTGTAATGTCCAACTCCTAATATACAGCAACATGCCTAGTACAGGGCTCATAATTCGTCCCAAATGACATTATATGGCAGCTGTGCAGTATGCATGTCAGTAATCATAGCTGTGGCATCCCACAGAAGCTCATGTTATCTAATAATGTTTAGCAGATTTCCAGTGAGCTTCCCTGTACCCCGGAGCACACTGAGCATGTGCAGTGCCGCTGACACTCAAAAGATGGCCTCACCAGATAGGGAGCTGTTTTAGACATAAACGAAGGCCTGGATCATTTCTATTAAAGGGGCAATACACTTCTGGGCCGGTGCAGTACATTCTTGATCTAAAATACAGCATTTATAGCCTATGCCCACATTGAGGTGGGCGATATCGAGCTGATCTGATTGTGGAATCGGATCAGAATGGAGGCAATATAGGCGGTTGGATTGCGGGATCACATCAAGAACAGATGCGGCCGCAATCCAACAGGATTTTTTACCCTGCCCGATCTGCATCTGGCCGACTTTTGGCCGGATCTAGATGCCCATTGGATTACCCCACACACGGGCCAATAAGCTGCCGACTCGGTCTGTCTGCAGCTTTTATCTGCCTTTTAAAACGTAATGTGATAACTGCCCAGTCACAGTGCACCTTGCCCAGAATCCAGCCTTACTAAAATAAAAATCATACTACATATTTACTCTCGCTGTAATATCCAGTAGGAGGTTATATCGTTATTTATTTTTGCATTTTGCCTGCCAAGAACACTAGAAATGCACATTATTGCATTTTGCTTGTTCTTATTTCGGTTTCACTTATCTTTTAAAACCTAATGTGATAACTGCCCAGCCACAGTGCACATTGCCCTGAATCCAGCCTTACCAGAATGCAGCCTTACTAAAAAAAAAAAAAAATGATGCTAAATATTTACTATTGCTCTAATGTCCAGTAGGAGGTTATATCATTATTCGTTGTTGCATTTTGCCTGCCAATAACACTAGAAAATGCACTTGATTGTATTATGCTTGCTCTGAAAAAAAGCTATACAAAACTGTGCTGGTCTTTAAATATATCTTATATCTACATGGTAATAGAATATTGTATTACTTGATACAGTGCAGATTGTTTACATATGTGTGCAATGAATACACGCAGCAACTCTCTGCCCCAGCTTCCAGTCCAGGTTTGAAGCCTCGAGGGCAGGGTGATTTTGATCTGTTCAGAGTCACAGTGAGTTGATCTATTAGTTGAAGCAGGAATTCAGTATCTTAGTAAGTCAGAATTTGGTAGGATTCATGCCTTGTTTTGGAGCACAATGCAGTATTACTTTGATTTTCCATTTTTTTTTTCAGATGAGCCTTTTGGTTCTAAACTTGATGTTTATCATTTTATTATGTATATGCTCACTGTAAAAAGCAATTATTACCTGACATTTGAACTTTGTATATTTACAGATCCTTTGAGATTATGGCTGCCGCTACAGTAGTGCACGATACGTCGGAAGCTGTAGAGCTCTGTGGCTCCTGTGGGCTTTACTTAAAGCCTATCACCAAAATGATCATCAGCGTGGCCCTACCGCAGCTCAAGCAACCTGGAAAGTCCATTTCCAACTGGGAAGTAATGGAACGTCTGAAAGGCATGGTGAATAACCATCAGTTTTCCACCTTACGCATTTCGAAAAGCACCATGGACTTCATCAGATTTGAAGGGGAAGTGGAGAACAAAAGTCTAGTAAAGACTTTCCTAGCTGCTCTCGATGGGAAGAGTATAAAGCTAAGTGGATTCTCTGATATATTAAAAGTCAGAGCGGCTGAGTATAAATTAGACTTTCCCACCAGACACGACTGGGATTCTTTTTTTCGTGATGCAAAAGATATGAATGAGAACCTTCCAGGAGAAAGACCGGATACAATTCATTTGGAAGGCTTGCCTTGCAAATGGTTTGCGCTTAAGGATTCCGGCTCCGAAAAGCCAAATGAAGAAGTCCTGATAAAGGTCTTCAGTTTGTTTGGGGAAATTCGGATGGTGGATATACCTATGCTGGATCCCTATAGAGAAGAAATGACAGGCAGGAGTTTCCAAACTTTTAGCTTTGGTGGCCACTTGAACTTTGAAGCCCACGTGCAATACAAGGAATATGTAGGCTTTGTAAAAGCCATGAATGCACTTCGTGGTATGAAACTTATGTACAAAGGCGAAGATGGGAAAGCTGTGGCCTGCAATATTAAGGTGGGCTTTAATGCAGCATTGTTTCATACAAATACTTTCTGTGGGGTTCTACAGCAGGCATCATTGAGCACCTTGCAGACTGAGCTTTGGTTTGCAAATCAGTAGGCTGACATAGTAAAACTTAATATCTACCCAGTAGCACTTAGTAGCAGTAGTTTCTGCTATTTGTTGAGGCATATGCGGTCACTGGCTGTGGGCAAGGTCTTATGATAAAAGCAGGGGGCCACACCCTCACTGGCTAAAGGGAATTGTGGGAAACCTAAGGATCAGAGAAAAGCAAAAGCTTCTAAAAAAAAAAAAAAAATGTAACTCCTTTGCAAATGCTTTTGACATAGGCCGCTTTATTTTCACTTGTCTGATGGTGAATACCCGTTTCATGCAGGAAAGACAGAAAATATAATTTCAGCTAATTTTTGACCAGATGGCTGGACATCTGCCCATGTCCGTTTAGCAGATAATCCATCTGGTCAATGATTCTGTACAAGTACAGGCAGGGCTGCCATCAGATATCATAGGGCTCCGCACAACAACATTTTCTTGTACTTCCTTGCCATCCCACCCCTACTCATTGGTACAAAGGCCACACAGGCAAAAGTGCTGAAACATTAAGGGCCCCTCTACAAGTTAAATAAAATAACATAATTGGCCATGGACCCCCTACAAGTTCTAAAGAACATTATTGGTCAGGGCCGCTATAAGTTATTTAAAAAAAAAAATTGGTGCCAGGGCCCCTGGCACCAAAGAACATTAGTGGCTAAGATCCCTACAAGTTATAAATAAAAAGAGCATTGCACTTCAGCTGGGCCCACCCTGCTGTGCCTGAGCAGCAGAGTTGGGGGGGGGAATTTAGGTGCCTGCATCTTTCTGTCCTCTGATTTGCCAGTGAAGTTGAATTCCTGGTAAAGCTGCTGGCAAATCGTGGAATTGATTTGGCCTGTGATCTCCCTATTCAGCGTAAAGGTGGCCAAAGAAGAAACCAAGAAAGATTGTTTGTTTCAATACACACGTGTAGAGCGGAATCTTTGGATATACAGGTAGAAACAATACAATTTCACACGTATCTGACAATTCAGCACTAAACAGTGGCCGATGTTCAGGTGCCTTGAAAAGCGCCTGATTAAAATTTTCCACCTGGGCCGATCAACAAGCAGATCGATATCCAAGTCTTCTGCCAATATCAGTCAGCTCATCTCCCGCCATACACGCACTGAATATCATACGAAAATTTGTTTGTACTGTATTATCGGTGCTTCTATGGCCACCTTTAGGGTTGAACACACAGATCTGCCAGTATGTTTTCACCTTCAGTCACAGTGGTAACCTAAGTAAGCTTTCACGTACCTAATGGAGGTTTCCTGAAAGGCATCAGTCTTGTTGTGTCTGCAGATAACTGTTAGACTTTTTATTTTGCGATAAAAAGTACAAGATTTACTTGATGTAACCTTTGAAAAATATCTTTTCACTTTAACTTGATGGTCACCCCTATACACAATATTTAATTGAGTTGTCTGGAGTAGAGGGCTAATTGGGCAAGGGTAGTTGCCAGTAGCAACCAATCAGCTATTTCTTTTAATAGTTTACTTCAAGTTAGAAAATTGAAGCAAAGTCCCGATTTCTGGCTTCTGCAATTAAGCAACAATTTTTGTAAACGAGTCTGTGGGTCTGCACGTTTCTGGTGTACATCGCTGCGAAATATGCTGGCGCTATATAAATAAATGTTGTTAATAATAATACTGCTTCCAGGTCATGTGACACCCCTTGCCTAAGACAGCCGCACTTTGTCCATTTCAGACTTTTGCATCAATTATTTTCTTAGTCATACTTGTGAGTCGTAGTTTATAGGGTGTGGGGTGTTTTCACATTGAAGGGCTGCTGTTTTTAAATACTTGTTCTATCAGAGAACAAGGGAGTTGTCCCTGATATTGAGAATTCCATTTACGGCCCTGTTAGATATCAAACCATGTCCATTGACTGTCAACTTGGATGTGATTATAACACAGTAGGAAGGCTAGAGGAAGTGACGAGGAGTGTTGTGGTGTACTCATCTTCAGACAATGATGAAGGTCAGATGTTAAACATGCACAGGCCCTATAGAGTGATGATCTAGTAAGTGTTTTAAAAATCCATGAGTAAATCCACCAGCACACCATGATGTCTCAGGAAAGATTGGTCCGGTGCTCAGTAAGAGGGATTGGCACCCTCAAAAATACAGTCAACAGAAAAGAAAAATACCGGCACTCAGGACTCCATGCAAGCGGGACAAGCCATGCGTGTTTATTGCAATTGTGAGTCCTGAGTGCCTGTATTTTTCTTTTCTGTTGACTTTAAAAATCCATGTCACACTGTATGTGTGGCTATATTAAGTCTTGTATTTATTAAATATTCTGTAGAAATGTATCCATATTTACCACACAATTAACTTGTGATGTTAATATATTTTTTTTCTACTCAAAAGGTTTCTTTTGACTCCACTAAACATTTAAGTGAGGCATCTATCAAAAAGCGCCAGCTTGAAAGGCAGAAACTTCAGGAACTGGAACAACGCAGGGAAGATCAGAAACGGAAGGAAAAAGAAGCAGAAGAGAGACAAAAGGAGGAAGAGCGGTAAGGGTTTGGAAGTAGTAGCCGTAGCATCTACTATAATCTCTTAAATGAACTGTTCAGTATGAAAATAAAAACTGGGTAAATAGTCTGTGTAACATAAAAAATGTTTTCAATATCGTTAGTTATCAAGAAATGTAGTGAGCGAATATCTAACATAATAGCCAGAACACTTCTTCCTGCTTTGCAGCTTTCCTGGTTTCCACTGATTGGTTACCAGTTATGTCCCATGTGGCCCCCTTTAAAGTCGCTGACTAACTCTGAGTTAGAGAGCTGCAAAGCAGGAAGTAGTGTTCTGGCTATTATGTTAGACGTCCAGTCACTCCAGCCTTTATACGTTACATTTTTGGCTAATTAACTATATTAGAAACATGTATTATTATGCACAGCCCAGTTTTAATTTTTACATTGAACTGTTCCTTTAAAGGGATTCCGTTGAGGGATAATGTGTTTTTTCCCTCTAAACGCATGAGTTAATAGTTATGCACCAGGAGCATTCTGCACTGAATTCCGTTTTTCAAAGGAGCTAACTTTTTTTTTTTTTATATATGTAATTTTGAAATCTGATATGGGCATCAGTGGCACTCTTGGAACTCTGTGCTTTGTTCCCATAACATGACATAAATTTCACTCCATTACCCACTTACTGTCACTGCATCTGCAGGGGATGCTTTCCTGAAAATATAAACTGGCGATTTTAAGGCACTTCGATGTAGTGTCTGTGTCTTATTGCTCTTACAATGACTTGTAATTAGTCTGTCAAGTTCAAGCTCAATAGGTTGGCAGTGCCTTGGTTTATTGGATACCAGAAATAAATGTGGCTACTAGTTAATATACTACATGTTTTGACAAAGTTTATTCAGTTTGGCTTGTGTAGAAAAAAGGTGCATAAACAGTTCCTGAGCTTTCCTGATTTTTGTACAGGTTAAAAGGAAATTATGATAGTCCATTCATGATTATCACATACTGCACAGATTGTTTTCCAACACCCCTGAAATAAGAAGTTTTGGAAGTTCAGTTTGTGTGTATGCACCCAGGCCTGGACTGGCAATCTGTAGATTCTGGCAAATGCCAGAGGGGCTGCTGAAAGATGCCATAGACATTTACTATTTAGTGGGCTGGTGGGGCCTTTGTGTACCAATCCAAACCTGTATGCACTTTATGATTAGCCAAGTCCAACTGAATGAGCCCATGTCAAAAAGGGGAGTGTTTTTTTCTTTTTAATGCTGTGAGACAATTAATTGTGTCGATAAGGTTCTATAAGGATTGATCTGATACATTAATATAAGCACAGTAGATTTACGTAAAACCCATGAATCATATTTGTCTGAATGTAAGTTTATTGGAAAATCTTCAAGTTTAACTGAATCCCAAGATTGGGAGCTTGCTTACTGATATTACATGCTACGTGGGGAAATTCACAAATATGAGTTGGGTAAATAATTAAAATGATGGAAGCTACAACATTAAAGGTTCTATTTATTCATTTATCTCCTAGAAAATTTCTGATCCGTTAATGTCATCAAGTTCGTTCTGAATTGTCTATTTATTAAAGCTCTAGTTTTGTTTTCTCAAGTTTTTTTCACTAAAAAAACTTGAATTGTAAGAGAAAAAAAATCAAATATTTAGAGATTTATTATGCCCCAAAGCAGCAAAAAAAAAAAAATTCAAATCCGAAAATACTCAAGCTAAAACCTGTCTAATTCATATAAAAGTCAGAGGACCTTTTAACCATTTCAAGTCGTTTTTTAACCTTGATGATTTTCGGGTGTTTGACACTGCTTCTTAACTCAATAGATTAGAGGGTTTTAAGCCAATAAACTCAAATTTTTCTAGTTTTTTTTTATCTGTTTTTTTGAGTTTAACAATTACTCAATTTGTGGATGGAAGTTAGGTCGAGTTTGTTTCGGTTAAAATATGAGAAACGAGGGGCGGAGCTAACCGCCATGCTGATCGGTCACACTTTCTGAGCGCTCCGTATAGCTCAACTATTCCACAGCATTTGCAGGGGCCTCCTCCTACGCAAACATTGCCACAATTCTTCAGCGACCCCACGAGATCTTGGAGATCAAGATGGCGCATCAAGATGGCGCTGGATTTGGATACAGGTCTGGAAAATGTATTTACTAAACTAACAGCAACCTTCCATACTGAACTCAAATCAGCAGTAGCTGAAATAACATCACTAGGTTCACGCATAGACACACTTGAAGAGAAACATGATGCTATGGTCCAGGCCCATGATACATTGCAGGACCAAGTGCATTCTATACAAAGGAATGTTACAGCACTTAACCTTCATATAGAAGATTTGGATAACGGGTCCAGGCGAAATAACATCCGCATAAGGAATGTACCTGAATCTGCTACAGATTTACCAAAAGTCTTGGAACTGTTGTTCTCTAATTTGCTACCAGAATACAGTTCTGACTTGCTCCTTATTGATAGAGCTCACAGGGGTCTTCGCCCTAAACTGCAACTGAGGGAACTCCCTCGCAGTGTTATTGTTAGACTCCATTACGGTACTTTGAAACAAAAGAGGATTTGCTCGCTTCTGCTAGGAAACATCTAGCAGTGGAGCTGGACGGGGAAACATTACAATTATTCCCGCATATAGCACCATCTAAATTACAGAAGCGGCGTGAACTTCGTCCTATTACTTAGCTACTACAACAAGCTGGGCTTAAATATCGATGGAGATTCCCATTGTGGCTTACTGTTTTGAAAAATGGCTCACTGTTCTCAATAACTGACCCTACGAAAGGTTCGTCACTTTTAGCCCGACTAGACCTTACTGACAAGGATCTTCCCTCTCTCACCAAGAAAGGCTCTCCACCGTTGCTACAACCTATTTGGGACAAGAAATCAATGAAATGGAGAAATTCCTAAACTGGTCCGATTCTCGTACATGCTACCTGATATTGAATATAATCGTAGTCACCAAGAAAAGTCTGGATCCTACCCTTCATGAGTGAAATAAGTTATGTTTTCAGGATTTAATAGCCGTGTAGCTTACTACACACTAGCTCTAGCATGAGAGTAGTTGGCCTCTTTATTGGTTCTGTCACTTAAGACATAGTGTGAATTGAAAGATGGCTTTCTCCTCTCCCCTAGATGACCGTGGATCACTGAAGCAGTTCTATACAGCCAGGTCTATGGTCTACCTGAGGACCATGTATCCTCAGGCAAGATTGTTAACGTTATTTTTTTCTTTTTTTTTTAGATTTCTAACTTTTTCTTATCTTTTTATAATAACAATGCTTAAGTTTTATATAATGTATAACCTCTATGTGAATGAAATTGGGAAGTTACAAATGAGAAGACATAGCATTTATGATAGTGAATGTATACTGATTATGTTGTTTTCAGTGATATCTTTAAACTGGAGCACTTATGTTATACTTAATACTGTTGGTTTCATGAGCTGGTTTAAAAATTGTTTAGAAGGCAATCACCATTCTCTCACATAATGTAAAAGGACTTAACTCCCCTACGAAACATGGCAGCCCAATATTATTTATGGCATAATGCTGATATTGTTGAGCTTCAAGAAACACATTGGCAACAATTGGGGCCATTTCCCTATTTACATAAATCCTATGCCAAAATCTATGCTACAACCTATAACAAGAAAAAGAGAGGTGTTGCCATAGCATTTCGATCACACTTATCCTCCAACTGTTGGAGACAAGGCACCAATTAAACACGCTGTTACATAATAAGGCCGATAAACAAATTAAGTGCTATAAACAAAAATAGTTTTAGCTTAAAGATAAACCAGATAAACGATTTGCTAAGAAAATAAAATTGGAAAAAGATTTTAAACCTATCTACTCTATACACTCGGAGACAGGTCAAATACTTCAAAACCACCTGGAAATTTTAAAGGTTTTTCAGAACTTTTACACTAAATTATATAAGGTACCTAATCCAGTAAACAGAGATGTTCTTTCTGAAGATATATCTCTTCCTAAACTCGCCCCAGAAGAAAAATCAACATTGAACTCCCCTATTACCATTCTAGAAGTTGATGAGGCGTTGGAACACCTAAAGAACACCTCTAGCCCTGGCCCAGATGGCTTTTCAGCTCTTTATTATAAAACATATAAGACTTTTTTTATTGCCACACTTTGTTGAGCTATTTAATGAAATGCTTAAAGGGCATTCAATTCCTCCTGAAATGTTATAAGCCAATCTTTCACTGATCCCTAAACCAGGTAAAGATCATTCCTCAGTTCAAAATTATCGCCCCATATCTGTGATTAATGTAGATATCAAATTGTTTTCAAAAATATGAGCCACACGGCTTAGTAAATACTTACCGAATCTTATTCATCCAGATCAAACAGGATTCATTCCAGGTCGACAAACAACTGATTGTGTTCGTTAATTAGTTAACGTAATTGCAGACGCAAATATTTCTCATACACAGCTGTTAGTATTGATGCTAGATATACAAAAAGCCTTCAACAGTGTTACTTGGCCTTATTTGTTTTAGGTTCTTCCTAAGTTTAAAATTTTGGGAGCCTTTTTAGATGCATTGAGAGTATTGCATCAGGAAACTTTTGCGTATATAAAGTTTCTGGGTCATCAAACTTTATAAGTTCCGATTCACAGGGGGACTTGTCAGGGGTGCACTTTATCTCCTTTGTTGTTTTCTTTAGCTATGGAACTGTTCACTCATCTCATACCTAATAATGTTGATATCATAGGATATACTAAAAATAATCAATCTCATAAACTAAATCTTTATGTTTAACACTCACTAAACCCCTGACGAGCCTCCCTAACCTTTTCTCTCTCTTGGATAAATTTGCTAAAATTTCTGTATTAAAGGGTAACATTTCAAAAACGGAGGCTTTACTAATTAATATTCCTTAAATCTCAACTGAAACTGTTAGAACTGAATTTCCCATTTCATTGGAGAACGACTACAGTGGATTATCTAGGGGTTAAAATTACGAAAACCAGACGCTTTATTCATTTAACTTTCCTACAATATATAAAAAAAACTGCAAGGTTTTTTAACAGAATGGAATGATGCACATATCATGGTTTGGACGCATTACGGCTATACGAATGATAGTCCTCCCTAAGATATTATATTTATTTAGAGCTCTACCCATTGCAGTGCGGGTCCAAGACCTCATATAAATCTGGCAATTTATATGGAAACATAAATATCATAGACTTAATAAAAACCTATTATATCGGTCAACACTACAAGGCGGACTTAAGGTCCCACCCACATACTAGGAACAACTATTGGTCAGCCAGAATAGCACAAATAATACAGTGGCATAACACTCCAGGAACACTTCGATGGGTGGATTTTGAGAATGCCTCAATATATCCCTTACAAGTTGCAGCTTTGATGTTGTTAACCACAAACAATATTCAGAAATATATACCATTACACACCCTATTGTTAAATTTCATTTGCAACTTTGGAAATCTATTAAAAGAAAACTGATCCCAACTGCCACAAATAGCTACATGCAAGCTCTGATAATCCAGATTTTCACCCTGGGTTGAATCATAGTGACTTTCATTGGTGGATGTCTCAAAATTTGACTAAATTATACGATTTACTATCTATTAATGGATTAAAAGCTTGGACTACTTTAAAAGAGACATTAGCTATGCATCCCAGAGTGTTTTTACGATACTCTCAACTGTCTCGTTTTTACTTTTCTCAATCACAACAAAAACCCCTCTCTTACGGGATCTTTATTGGAGAATCTTTGCAAAAAGGTTTCCCAGACCAAGGGTAATATTTCTACTATATATTCCATGTTAATTGAAGTTCCATCAACTTCCTCTACTTCCTATATGGAAGCTTGGGAAAAGGACTTTAACTTGACATGGTCTACTGAAGATTGGTCTACTCTAAAGCATTGAAATTAACATAAAATGTCCCCCAACATTGCAATACGAGAAATGGCTTACAAAGTAATTTCAAGATGGTATTTCACAGCAAAACGCAAAACTGCTGTATCTTCTACCTCGACCTCACAGTGCTTTCGGGGGTGTGGAGCACTCGGAGATTACAAACATTCTTGGTGGACCCAAGTGTAGAACACTTTTGGAATACGATAGTACAGATTGCATCTGATCTGTTTAATAGCCCTATAACACGAACCCCGAACACATTCTATTAAACTGTTCTAATCCAGGATTAAATAAATTAGCAGATTGTCCAAAATTCCAAATATGGGCTGCAGCACGATGTGTTATAGCGTTAAATTGGATCTCCTCTACAGTCTCATAAAAATATATGGCAACCTTGGGAAAATTTTAATAAATCTCCATCTCTCTTTATGCTTTTATTCACTCAACTATGATATTTCTTTCTGTACTAAATTGTATTGCTCTGGCTATAAAAGACATCCCAGAAACAACTGCTACTATTTTTGTAATCATTAGGATATTACTTGGTATATGTATATCTTTCTCAAAGTTTTTTCATGTTGATTCTTTGAGGTTACTATCAATATTATGATATTAGAAGATTAGGTTTGATTTATTTTCTTTTTTTTTTGTGAAATGATTCATATACAATATTACTTGTTAACGTTACTACCAATGTTTTAATATGTACATCGACGCTAAAAACCTTGATATTGTAATAATGATACGACAACTTTATCGTAATGTTAATGATTTATTTACAAAACAAACAGAGATATGAGAAAATATGAGAAACAAATTAGTTTTAGTAAATAACCTCCTAACTATAATTCATGTGTAACCTTTGTGTTTTAAAGGAAACAGAAGGAGCTGGAAGAATTAGAGAGAGAACGAAAGCGCATTGAGAAAATCAGAAGAAAAGAAGAGAAACAGAAAGAGCGCGAAGCGCGGAAAAACAAAAAGAAATTGCAGAAAATCCAGGCCGAGGAACAGAAAAGATTGCAGGAGAAAATCAGATTTGAGGAGAGAAGGCTCTTATTGGCGCAGAGGAATTTGCAGTCCATCAGGATAATTGCTGAGCTGCTGAGCCGAGTTAAGGTAAAACACCTTTAATTTGTTGGTCATGTGTTTAAATATAGAGTTTTGGATGTATAGTACAGGTACGACACCTGTTATCCAGAATGCTCGGGACCTGGGATTTTCTGGATAATGGATATTTCTGTAATTTGGATCTACTAAAAAATCATATAAACATTAAATAAACCCAATAGGCTGGTTTTGCTTCCAATAAGGATTTATTATATATTAGTTGGGATCAAGTCCAAGGTACTGTTTTATTTTTACAGAAAAAAAGGGAAGCATTTTTAAAAATTTCAATTATTTGGATAAAATTGAGTCTATGGAAGATGGCTTTTCCGTAATTTGGAGCTTTCTGGATAACGGATTTCCGGATAAGAGCCAGAGCCAACATTATATTAAACTAAACACTCATATCTGTAAAGTTTTTGTCTTTGAAACTCAAACTCATATTGAGCTCTATAGAGACACATGTATTGGATAGGTTGTATTAAGCATCGTTTCCCCTCACCTATATTGCAGGCAACAAAGCTCCATGAGCAGGAGGAGATGGAAGCGGAGCGATTACGCCTACTTCACTTAGAAGAACGGAGAAAGGAGCAGGAGGCAGAACTTAGGCGTGTAGAAGAAGAAAAGCAACGGGCTCTGGAACTTCAGCGCAAAGAAAGAGAATTGAGAGAAAAGCTTGTGAAGAGTTTCCTTAATAGAAGTATATGTTCCGACCATCCAAATCAAGACAAGTGCAATCCCTTGCTTTGTTTCCCACTTAACCCCAGTGCAGAAATTCATCAGGAACCACTCAACTACGTTACATCTACCTCCACTCAAACACCTTCAGACAAAGAGCCCCTAAACCTACACAGTCTCTATGCAAATTCATCTATTAAAAATGGGGTTTGTTATGAAGTGTCTGCCCTGCAGGAGTATAAGCCGGCCAATGTTATTCCTGGGAAAGCTCTGCACATTATGTCTCTGCACAGCATCCTTGGGAACAGTGCTCAGCATATCCCATCAGCTAATGTTCAGAATTGCAGCTTGAAAGAATCCGAAGCCGACCCAAACGCAACTGAGCAGAAAGAAGAGCAGACATCTGGAATACACTGTCAGCCCGAGGACAAAGTGCGCAAGCATAAGTCGAAACACAAACGAGACGTAAGCAGTGATGTTGACAGACAGAAAAAGGTAAAGAAGTCCACCAAAACCCATTTGTCCGGAGACCACAGCCCACAACGGAAAAGTAGTAGCAGCCCTAAACTTTCCAAACATAAACGTAAGCATGTAAAGGACAGACATGATCATAAACGGAAAAGACATCATAGAAGATCTTACAGTAGAGAGAGAGAATCCTGGAGCAGCTGAATGTGTGATCTATGCATGGCTCTTGGACAGAGGACCTCCGGCTGTTGCTGTATAATTATTGCATTAAATAGCGACTCTCTTGTCTTTTATTTCAAAGTGGTCCACATTTTATTTTTCAGTGTCATTTTAAAGTCCGTGTTTTCCCAATACTTTTCAAGGGAAGATACTTTGGATAACTTTTATTGATCTGTCCGTACAATACATGCTTATTTTGTGCTTTTTAACATTCCTTCTCTTTGTATCTGCTTTTCTACACATGATGGGAGTTGCTCTTTTGCCTTAATGGGGTTCTACAGTCATATGGTGGTTATATGCCACTGGCGGGACACTGATCGTGCCCCCCAAATATTGCAAGTCTCTTTGTTTTTATTTGTTACTTTACACACAGGAAGGAATTGGACCTGAAACTGTACATTTAAAGGAGAACTAAACCCCTTGTTAATCAAAAATCGGTGCACCCCTCCCTGCTTTCTCCCTCTTTAGGGTTCAAGCACACAGGCAGATTCAGGGAGATTTAGTCGCTTGGCGACTAATCGCCTTTTCTGCGGGGCAACAATCTTTCTGAACTGCCTGCTATAATGACAAAACACCAGCGCCAATGCACTCCTCATGAGGAAACTTCGGAAATCGAAGTGCCGGGAGTACATTGGTGTTGGCGTTTTGTCATTATAGCAGGGGGAAGGCAGTTCCGGGAGATTGTTGCCCTGCAGAAGAGGCGATTAGTCGGCAGGCGACTAAATCTCCCCAAATCTGACCGCGTGCTTGAACCCTTAGGAACTCCATGTACCTTGGAATATTCATGCAGAGTAGCACAGCGGAGCTCTTTGGCGCCATCTTCTGTATCTGCGGATACTCTTATTTTCCTTCTGCAATCTTCTGATTTTCCGCTCATGAGCAGTAGGCACGAATACCAGAATTTCCCAACTGCGAATGCGCGAAAAAGCTCAGTGTTGGCATTTCTGTGAGGAACCGGAAGATACAAAAAATGGCGCAGAAGAACTCCGCTGTGCTACTCTGCATTAATATGCAAGGGTACATGGGACACCTTTTCCACTGAATTACTAAGGAGGGAGAAAGCAGGGATTTTTGATTAACACGGGGGCTGGGTTTAGTTTTCCTTTAAGGGTATTTGGATCCAAATCCTCTTAAGGGGCCATGAAATAAAAGTTTGCTCAGAAGCAGTAACCCATCAGCAAGTAGAATTTACTGGTTATCAGTTTAAAGGCAAACATTTTATTGGTTACTGTTCCTGGGCAAACTTTGTGCCTTTTATGACATATGTGTGTGCAGTGACAGGCAGACACAAGTAAAATTGACAGTGAGACAGCGGCAATAACATGTGGATACTGGTGTTTCTCCGGCTGCTGAGGATACTCCAGGTGTACAAGTAGACTTACAATGCTCATACTGGGCTTTCAGAGTTGCTGTGTGAGTGACGTAAGGATTAAATGTATTTTCTGTTTGGGGTCCCTAATTGATGGGACATATTGCTGTATATTTTTACTTGGGATTTTAGAGCTGTGCTGTCATTTGTAGGAAGCAGTGGCTTCCTTTCCAGCTCAGTCCAGAATTTTAAAGCTGGCCATACTTGGTCAGATACAAAGGGATATGTTCAACTGCGGAACCCCTACGTTAACACAAGCTGTCCTTTAGACTCCGCAACTGCACCTTTCTTTCTGCACAGCACTGTTAGGCATAGGATGGCCTGTACTTATATGCAGGCATCTCCCCAGTTTGTGCATTAAGTGTACACTCAGGGGCATATTTATTATGCTGTGTAAAAAACAGAGATAATACATCACACCTCGGCAGGGTTTGCTGTGTAAAAAACAGTATCAATTTTCTAAAATTACACAGACCGTGATAAATTCCATTTATTTTACACCGTTTTTTCGTTGAATTTCATTTTACACAGCGTAATTAAAGTGCCCCTTAATGAGTGTTCTGACGTCTGCCTTCCCCTTCACGTTTGTGTGCTGCGCTGCTGAATGTAGGCACTTCTGCATACAGAGATTGGAGCTCCATTCTAGATGCTTTTCTGACAACAATGAGCAAGTTCATTTGGTTCTACGTGTTTTTAGCAATTTGCTTTATGGCTGTTTGTAAACGAACTGTGGATGCACCCAATCTATTATTTTGGAATCGGCCGAATCCTTTGCGAAAGATTCGGCCGAATACCAAACCGAATCCTAATTTGCATATAGGATTCGGTTTGGTATTTGGCCCGAATCTTTCGCGAAGGATTCGGCCGAATCCAAAATAATAGATTCGGTGCATCCCTAGTTCGTTTACAAACTGAGACATGGAGCAAACTGCTAAAAACACGTAGAACCAAATGAACTTCGGGCGACTTCGCAAATCGAAGTGCTGCAAGTACATTGGCGCTGGCGTTTTGTAATTATAGCAGGCAGGGGGAAGGCAGTTGCTGCCCCGCAGAAGAGGCGATTAGTCGCCAGGCGACTTAATCTCCTCAAATCTGACCGCGTGCTTGAACCCTTAGGAACTCCATGTACCTTGGAATATTCATGCAGAGTAGCACAACAAATTAGGGGTGGGAAGGGGAAAACATTTTTTATTTCCTTGTTTTATGACAAAAAGTCAAATTATTTCCCGTCCCTAATTTGCATATGCAAATCCGGATTCGGTTCTGCCGAGCAGAAAGATTTGGCTGAATCCGAATCCTGCTGAAAAAAGGCAGAATCCTGTCCAAATCCCGTTCCAAATCCTGGATTTGGTGCATCCCTAAAATGAACCCTTTCTTCTGCCCATAAAGCTTTTCAGCAGGTCTATGGTGTATCAACGGATGATGAGCCTAAAGTGTCTTTTTTTGAATATATGATTTACAGGCCGTGAGCCCAAGAAAATGGTTCCATGGTATTAGACTGTGTGTATGGCCTGTCATACAGTTTCCCTATGTCTTACAGTATCCATCCATTTAGCACAAGGCTGATTGCTTGGAGACCATGTTGGGCAGTTTATTGCCATCTTAAGTTTTACTAAAACATGTTAGTGTGTTTCTACATGGACCTGATTTACTTGCTCACCTTTGGAAAAAGTGTTTTTCCGGAAGTAAGCTCTGATATAATAGTATAGTGTTATTTTGAAAAGCAGAAATGGTTTCGTGCAGATGTCTATAGGAAATGTCATTATTCAGAAATGATTCCCTGTGCAAATGAAGCAATGCAAAGCCTTTTCCTTCACACAATAAATATGGGGTAGAAACTCTCTCAGCCAATCAGTGGAGGTTCCTGCCATTCTGCTGTATGCTTATGGAAACGTTTTGCCTGATTTAAGTTTTATAGGAGGAGGCCCATTTATCAAAGTCTGAATTTATCTCCTTATTTTCTGTAAACCACTCCGACCAAATCCGCATAGATTTGTTCTTTTTATTTATCAATACGCTTTCCCGAAAACTTCCTGTGCGGAAAAAAACCCTGGATTTTGCACACGAAAACTCAAGACTTTTTCAGATTTTTGCCCTAAATCCATGAAATCTTCATTGCAACGAAACCCAGTGCGGATCAAGATATCCTCGGGACTTTTGCCATTGACTTCGATGCAACCTCGGCAGTTTTGACATGCCGGATTTTCGGATTCTGACTTTTTCCATCCACGAAAAATTAGAGTTTATAGTAAAAAAAGGGTCCGTTATTAAGTTGGCGCCTTCAAAATGCTGAAGTGCCGTGAACGTCGCGTGTCTTAGATTAAATGGAAACCTAGAATCTAGGGCACTGGCTCTTCAAAGCAGAACGATAAGCAAAATAATTCTATGCAGAGGTCAAAGACCAGCCCGTGGGCAACTTCTTTTCCATTGAACTCATTTAAATGTGTCTGTTAACTTACATTTCATGTGCTGTAAAGACTTTGCTTTCTTTTTTTATTTCTGCTGTAATGAAGTCCCCTCCTATTCATAATGACGTGACACGGATATCTGGCTCTGCATGATTTCGTTCCAAAGAGCTGATAAAAATCGGTGCCCCTTTTGGACGGTTGTGCTCAAATTACGGATCTTTTGACGGAGCAGACCTGACGTTTATAACCTTGATCGTTCTTATGCAAAAGAAAAATCTCAATTACTGAATGTAAACGGTTTGACTGGATGAAGTCCATCTTTGTTATTAAAATCTTGATGCGTTTGTGACGTGTGTTTTTCATTCTACGGATCTTTTTATAGTCAGAGGTTACTAATGAACATCCTTCAGTAACAAGAAATCAGCGCTTCAATGTACAAACATAATAAGCGCAATATTACTTGGAAATGCATCAGAAAAATCTTTTTGAATTGTTAGGGGCAGATTTATAAAAAAAAAAAATACGAGTCTAGAGCTTTTTTTTTTTAGGGTAAGACCACACTGGGTGTTTTGGGGAGATTTGGTCGCCTGGCAACTAATCTCCCCAAACGCCTTCTCTCACTCTGCGTCGGCTAAAATAAAAAAAAATGTTGGCGCTAATCACACGCGGCGATTCATTTTCCGAAGTGGCGTTTTTTCATTTTAGCCGGCGCAGCGTGAGGGAAGGCATTTGGGGAGATTGGTCGCCATGCGACCAAAACGCACAGTGTGGCCTTACCCTAAAGGTGAACTTTTATTATTTTCAAACAAAACAAAGTGTCAAAAACAAAAATGTATTAAAACAACGTTCTCCGTACAGGCCTTGATAAATAAGAACTCACCCATGTTCTTTTCATGCCCATGGGATTTTTAGAACCGTATTTGTCAAATGGTGAGTTCTAACATTCAACCATTGATAGATACAATTCTAAAAATCCCATAGGAATGAATATATCGTGGTTGGGTTTTTACTTCTTAAGCTCTAAACTCACGTTTTGATAAATCTGCCCTTAAATGTGGCAGAGCCAGTTTTCCTTGCTCTGTTTATTGATGACATGTAAATCCCAGCATTCCTTGTATTTCTCAGCTGACATAGCAGGTCAGGAGATGTACATTTTGTATTTCAGGTAAGAGACCCCTCGTCCGGAAACCCGTTATCCAGAAAGCTCAAAAGGACGAGAAGTCTGCCTCCAATAGATTGTTTTAATCAACTAATTCACATTTTTAAAACTGATTACCTTTTTCTCTGTAATAATAAAACAGTAGCTTGTACTTGACCCCAACTAAGATATAATTAATCCTTATTGGAAGCAGAACCAGCCTTTGGTTTTCGAGCTATTTTTAGTTTACTTCGACTATTGAGTAGTCCAAAATTCGATTTGAATTTAAAAAAAATTTGAATATCTAAATTTATCATGTACTGTCTCTTTAATAATTCGACCATTCGCCAACTAAAACCTGCCGAATTGCTGATTTAGCCTTTGGGGGGCCTCCTAGAACCTATTTGGAGTCATTTGGTGGACTTTGAAAAATCTAATCCTTCAAGTTCAATCAAATGCGATAAAACTTCGATTCGAATACAGCCTATTTACCTGAACTTAAAAACTTAGATTTTTTTAATACATTTTGATTGGTCTTTTTTTTATTCTAATTTCGAGTTGATGGGAGTTTAAAAAAACTCCCATCACCTTGAAATTCGACCCTTGATAAATCTGCCCCTTCAGTGTTTTAAAGATTTTTTTATAGTAAAGTTAGGGGGTTATTTACAAAACCACAGATTTTTATGGTTGGGCTTTTTGGGGCAAAAAAGCTAATTTTTCATGGAAAGAAAACTCACATTTTTCAAGATTTATTATACCCAGGGCCGCCATCAGGGGGGGACAGGGGGGACAAGCGTACCGGGCCCGGGCATGAAGGGGGGCCCGGCAGCGCTGCATTTTTTGAAGATCCGGGCCCCCCTTACAAGCGCCCGAGTTGTACGTCTTGCCTCTGTGCTGCCGAATGCGGAAGTGCCGAAAAGCCGGAGCCGATGCGCCGAAAAGACCCGAAGTCACGGAAAAAGCCGAAGTCACGAAGCGCCGAAAAGACCCGAAGTCACGAAAACAGCCGAAGCCGAAGTCCTGAAGCAGTGAAAAGACCCGAAATCACAAAAGGAGGTGAAGTTGAAGTACTGAAGCCGTGAGTTCAATTCTACTGAACACCAGTTTGTGTATTTTTTTTTTTTTTTAATCTCCTGGCCACCAATGTATTATTTTAATATTCTATAGGCCCCTGCAACCAATCTTTTTTTTTAAAACATGTTTTTTTGGGGCCCCAATTTTTTTTTTAACTCGTAAGGGGCCCCTTGCCACCATTGTTTTTTTTTAAAAAAAAAAAAAATTTTCTTTTTGGTGGCCCTAAATTTTTTTAACTTGTAAGGGGGCCCCTGCCACCAATGTTTTTTTTTTTTTTCAAAAAAATTGTTTTTTTTTTCAAATTTTTTTTTGGGGCCCCAATTTGTTTTTAACTTATAAGGGGGCCCCTGCCGCCAATGTTTTTTTTTTTTTCAAAAAAATTGTTTTTTTTTTTCAAATTTTTTTTTGGGGCCCCAATTTGTTTTTAACTTATAAGGAGGCCCCTGCCGCCAATGTTTTTTTTTTTTTTTTTTCAAAAAATTTTTTTTTTTTTTTTTTAATTTTTTTTTGGGGCCCCAATTTGTTTTTAACTTATAAGGGGGCCCCTGCCACCAATGTTTGTTTATTTTTTAGTTTTTTTTACATTTTTTTTGTTGGGGCCCCAAGTTTTTTTTTAACTTATAAGGGGGCCCCTGCCACCAATGTTTTTTTTAAAAAAAAAATTTAAATTTTTTTTTTTTTGGGGCCCCAATTTTTTATAAGGGGGCCCTGACCATCAATAGCTTTTTACAACTTGTGTGGGGGTGGGTTACTTTTTTAGCGCTGATGTCTGTGTGGTCTTTTAACTGCGATGTGGAGTGGGCGGGAAATGGGGTGGAGCTTGGTCGTCAGTGTGGGCGGGGCCCAGGGGGCCCCAAAAATTTTGTTGTACGGGGCCCCGTGATTTCTAATGGCGGCCCTGATTATACCCCATTGCTGTAAAGAGCCCAAATTTCAAAATCCGCCATCTCAAACCTGTCAAGGCCATGTATAAGTCAATGGGAGATGCCCCTATCCCAATTGGACGTTATTGTGGTTTGGGTTGAGCCTGATAATTCGATATTTTCAAGCAAAAACCTGAAAAAAATCGAGCAATTTGGGGGGGAAAAAGTTGGAAAAAAGGTACGGTTTGGGTTTTTGCTTGATTTTATCAGGGTTTTTCCCAATCTGATTTATTTGAGTTAATTTACTAGTAAATAAGACAAAATCGGCAAGAATATAGGATGGGCGGTATTTTTTTCCAGAAAAGTTGGCAACCCCTACACACGCCCCAGACCTTCAGCAAAGGAAAAGAAAAGCCGAAGTCAGATGGTAAAGATTAAAAATTTACATTTTATTTTCCATAATTAAGAACCAAGGCCTGATGCGTTTCGTTTCTACCAAAGACACTTAGGGGCCCATTTGCTCGAGTGAAGGAATAGAATAAAAAATACTTACAAATTCTAATGATTTTTTTTGGCTACTTCGACCATGGAATGGGCTACTTCGAATAGAATGATTCAAACTAAAAATCTTTCGACTATTCAACCATTCGATAGTCGAAGTACTGTCTCTTTAAAAAAAAAAAACTTTGACCCCCTACTTCGCCACCTAAAACCTACCGAAGTCAATGTTAGTCTATGGGGAAGGTTCTGATCAAAGGAATTTTGTTCGATCGAAGGATTAAAATCGAATATCGCTAAATCATTCGACTTCGATATTCGAAGTCGAAGGATTTAACTTCGAGGGTCGAATATCGAGAGTTAATTAACCCTCGATATTCGACCATTAGTAAATGTGCCCCTATGTCATAGGCTCCCTTCTTTATAAAAAAAAAGAAAACCTAATTCTAAGCAACTTACCATTATACATTAAAAATGTTCAGTGCTTCTAAAGTTGTTTGTAAAAACAGTTGCTATTGAAAGCAGCATTTGCTTAACTCCTGGTTGTTACTGTTTAAACACTGTTGCAAAAGTCTTAGTTCCCCAGCATAGACAGGTCTGTTAATCAGCTTCCTTGTCTTACATTGTATCAACAGTCTGAAGCACCAGTGCAGAGAATAGAAAGGGACAGACACACACCTCTTTCAATAGCAATACATATACAAATAGCTTAAAAATCATAGAAACTTTGTAATAAATGTATAATGCAATGGTGCTTACAATTATATTTTATTTTATTATGAAACAAATAGTGATGGGCGAATGTCTCCTGTTTTGCGAAATTCGAGAAACGGCAAAAATTCACAAAAAATTGAGATATCGGAAAGTTCACACAAAAAAATCATGACATTCGAACGTTTTCACGAAAAAATTGTAAATTTCGGAAAATTTCGCAGGAGATTCACAAATGTATTCACTGGCGGTGAAACACGGAAATTTACTGCAAATTCGTGCCATCCCTAGAAACAAATAATTTTTTGGGTTGACATTTTAAACTCATAAGGACAGCCAATGTATGTTCAAGGACTAAAATTAGGAATGAAGTCACGAGTTACAAATCAATAGTAACACCTTAAAATGAGAGTTTTGCGCCCCATACTTTTATTACTGTTACGGTAAAAAGACCTATTTTCCAGATTGCGCGGGACCTGGGATTTTCCAGATAATGGATCTTTCCGTAGTTTGGGTCTTCATACCTGAAGTCGACTAGAAAATAATGTAAATATTAAATAAACCCAATGGCCTGGTTTTGAGTCTAATAAGGATTAATTATATCTTAGTTTGGATCAAGTACAAGCTACTGTTTTATTATAACAGAGAAATAGGAAATAATTTTTCAAAATGTGGATTATTTAATAATGAAGTCTATGGGAGGCGGCCTTTCTGGAATTTGCATTTTTCAGGATAACGGGGTTCCAGATAACGGATCCCATACCTGTACTTGTATTTTCAAAGCAAATAGATGAGAAAAATAAAGTTTTGGTACAGGTATGCAGCTGTTTATAGAATGCTTGGGATATGGGGTTTTCCAGATAACGGATCTTTCTGTAGTTTGGATCTTCATACCTTAAGTCTACTAGAAAACAATTTAAATATTAAGGGGGTTAGTTATTACAGGTTGAGTTTTTTTACCCAAATAATTCAAATTTTCGAGGGTATATTTCTGGCATAACTAACGTTTGGGTTCAAAAAAATTAGAATTTTTATTATACCCCGAGCCTGGAAATAGCTAGAATCCAAAAAGACTCCAACTAAAACCTGTCGAAGTCATGTAGAAGTCAATGGCAGTGGTGCCTTGAACCATTTGAAGATGTTTGTAGCCTTCATGATGTTTGAGGTTTTTTTCCGGTGGGTTGCTTTTCAAAAATGTATTAATTTGAGCGATTCAAGGTTTTTTTGTGCCGAAAACTCAATCAAATTGAGTATTCGAGTTTTTCACCCTGAATTCACTGATTCAAGTTTTTCATAAATCAGAAAACATTTCAGTTGTGTGTTTATTCGAGGTATGAAAAACCTCATGTACCTCTAAAACTCGATCTTTGATAAATAACCCCCTTTTTGGTTTTGCTTCCAATAAGGATTCATTATATCTTAGAACAAGCTACTGTTTTATTATTACACAATAAACGGAAATAGTTTTTAAAATTATTGGATTATATGAATAAAATGGAGTCTATGGGAGATGGCCTTTCAGTAATTCAGGACTTCTGGATAACAGGTTTCTGGATTACAGACCACATGCCTGTACTTATCTGATGCCACTCATGGCAGTACATAGAAGCCTACATACATATGCAATAATTATGCAGATATATCACCTAAAACATCTTTCACACAAGCCTCAATTTTACATCCCCTGATTTTAAGTTTTACTCTGTTTTTTATATTATATATATTATGCAGCCCTAATACATCTCCCCGGATTTTACAACATTTGATCCTGGTCCCTTGAAAAACATGGGGGTTCTACTGTAATGAGAACCCAATTAAACAGTCAGAAACATAACGCTTGTCCATAAATTAATTGAGTAAATTTAAAGGAGCGGTTCACCTTTAAGTTAACTTTTAGTATGTTACAGAACAATTGTAAGCAGCTTTTCAATTGGTCTTTATTTTTTTTTTTATAGTTTTTAAATGATTTGACTTGTTCTTCTGATTCTTTCCAGCTTTCAAATAAGGGGGGGGGCGGGGGGCGGGTCCCTGACCCCATCTAAAAACAAATGTTCTGTAAGGCTACACATTTATTTATTATATTTTTATTACTCATCAAGCCCTCTCCTATTCATATTCCAGTCTCTTATTCATTTTTCATTATTTGTGTTTTTTGAGTTATTTAGCAAAAAAATAATGACGACCAGTTGAAAAGTTGGTTAGAATTGGCCATTCTATAACATACTAAAAATTAACTTAAAGGTGGACATTAAGGTATGAAGATCCAAAGTAGGATCTGTTATCTGGAAATCCCCAGGTGCTGAGTATTCTGGATAACAGATCCCATGCCTGTGTAAGTAGCTCTGTAAGGTATTTTTTATTTTCCTTCCCTATTTCCCTACTGAGCTACTGAGTTTTCCATATAACCAATTATTGAAGTCTAAGGAGAACTTTAGGGCTCTTACAGACGAGCGTTTTTACCTGCGCTCCCCTGCGTTCCGTTTTTCTGCGTTCATTTTTCCAATGGGGCTGTACTCACACAGGCGCGTGTAGGTGACGAACGCAGGAAAAATGCAGCATGTTGCGTCTCAACCTGTGTTCTGCGCCAACATGCGACTGTGTGAGTACAGCCCCATTGGAAAAAATGTAATGTGTCTATTCCTGCGCTCCCCTGCGGCTGAACGCAGAAAAACGGAACGCAGGGGAGCGCAGGTAAAAACGCTCGTCTGTAAGAGCCCTTATTCAGTCGACTATTGAGAAAGAAAGAAGACATTTGGGGGGTTATTTACTAAACTTTGAATTTGTCAGGCTTTTAGGGGCAAAAACTTTTGTCGAAAAAATTTTTTTTTTCCCGAGATTTATTATTCTCCCGGTGCTGCAACAAGCCCAAATCCGAAAATCCACCATCTCAGACCTGTTGAGGTTGTGTATAAATCAATGGCAGATGTCCCTATCCCAATTTATAGATATTGGGTTTAGCCCGATAATCCCAAAAAAATCTGTGTTTTCGAGGAAAAAAACCCCAAAAAAAGGAAAAAAATCAGGTTTTCGCTCTATTTTATCAGGCTTTTTCCTTATTCAATTAATTCGAGTTTTTAGATGAATGAATAAGGTCAAATCATACATGGGAGTTTGGTCGTGGTTTTTAAATAAAATAATGAGATCAATTCTGAGTTTAGTAAATAACCTGCTTAGTTTGGATTGATACACACAAAAGATGTCTTTAGTCACACGTGTGAAAGCTTAGTGCTCAGAGGTGCAACTTCAGCAAACCCACTGCTGCTAACTGTCAGGAAATCAACCTCAGCAACGTTACCGTTTACTCTGAAAAATAGAACAAAGCCTTTGATGTTGGCGTGACTGTCTCTACTTCAGTCAGAGAAAGTGAGATGATGCCGATGCTTTTACATTACTTTTGTATTCTTTTTTTTTGGTGTCCTGTGGTTGATACATCACCGTAGTGTAAAAGGAAGTACCAGGCTTGAAGCTCCACATTTGCTCTCACTCATCACAAGTCTTTTTCTAGGTAAGTAACAAATATATAGATGTATTCCATTGCATTGTATGGACTGTATTTTTAATAATTTCTCATCAGTCATTGGATGGAGGAAATGCGGGATTTACACTGATGTGTGTCTTTTGAGTGGGCACTATAGTAAGATACGCGGGTGCTGTGGGGAAATGACTGGAGCACATAAAAACAGGCAATTGCCGGACTTCTAGCTCTGCACTGAGGATTGTGTTGCACCGCATGGTAAATTAAAGGGCAAATCATATCACTGGGTTGCAGTGGCTGATATTTGCCCCTGTATTGATTCTAATCAAGTGGTGGCACATTTGCTTATATCAACTTTGCTGTATAAGTCAACAGATCAGAGTAAGCCGATAAACACGATAGAAGGAACATTGAGATTGGGATCTGCATGAATTTGGGGAACCGATCCAAGGAGTTTATTGTTAACGTGATCTACTAATTACATGAACTAGGTAGGAATGTGCCCCTACACGTATACAGTATAACCCCCCCCCATTTCAAAGGGGTGGTTTACCTTTAAGTTAACTTTTAGTTTTTTTAGCTTTCAAGTGGGGGTCACTGACCCCCTCTAAAAATAAATGCTCTGTAAGGCTACTTTTTATAACTCATCTTTCTATTCAGACCCTCTCCTATTCATATTCCAGTCTCTTCTTCATATCAATGCATGGTTGCTAGGGTAATTTGGACCCTAGCAACCAGAGCTGCTAAATAACTCAAAAACCACTAATAATAAAAAATGAAACCCAGCTGCAAATTGTCTCAGAATATCAATCTGTACATCATATGTCTATGAAGACTCTCATTTATCCAGGTCATGATAAAAAAAAAACTCTAAATGTTCAGCTGCCTTTGAATTAATACTACTAGATACTCTAGACTATATCATACTAAAAGTTAAAGGTGAACAACCCCATGTTCAAGCCCATGTAAAGTCTAAAATAGAATAATGCTAGAAATGCTGTATTTTGTATATTAAATATAAACATGAACTTACTGCACCACAAGCCTAATCAAACAAATAATTTATGCTTTCAAAGTTGGCCACAGGGGGACACCATCTTGTAACTTTGTTAAACATCTTTGCAAGACTAAGACTGTGCACATGCTCAGTGTGGTCTGGGCTGTTTAGGGTCATAAACAAAGCTGCTTGAGTTCTGCATGGCTGGAAAGTAAGGCGGGGGCTCCCCCTGCTGTTCATAAGTATGATTGTTTCCCTGCTCAGCAGTTAGGGACCATCTGACAATTCCTATCCACAGAAGTAAATGAAGGGAGAATTTCACTGCATACAGTCAGGTTTCTTATAAAAACGGAACACATTTTTTAATTAAAGTATATTGGAGATAGGCTTCTTTTTTATTAAAGAAAGTAAAAATGGAATTTTATTTTTTCACCTTTACATGCCCTTTAAAGAACAGAATGCTGTGTTCCACTGACACATTTATTGGGACTTGGAAGTCATGCTCCAGCTTCCACAAGTCCAATGCTTTACAACAGTGCCCCCACATAAAAGTCTGCCTTCTGTAAGATTTAAAGGGTATCACTACTGATATTAACTGACCCCTGTATTGTTCAGTTCAGACTGTAATACCCTGCATTGTTTCCACCTTTAATCCCCCCTGCATTGTTCACACTTAAAGGAGAAGGAAACCCTGTAGAAAAAAAACCTGTACCCCCCTCACGTAAACCCCCCCTCCCACCTTCCCCCCAGGCTAACTGCCCCCCCCTGGATAAATGCCCCATATTTTATACTTACCACTTGTCGCAGATTCTGGCAACGGACTTCACAGCATCCATCTCCAGGGCCCTCGGTAAGATGACTGGGAGATTGTCAATCTCCGTCAATTTCGCTGCATGCGTAGTTGTTGAAATCCAGCAAATTGCCCCAACTGCATATGCGCCGACATACCAATTTCCCATTCAGCTTACCGAGGACCCAGAAAATGGATGCTGCAAAGTCCGCTGCCAGAATCTGCGATGAGTGGTGAGTATAAAGTATCGGGGATTTTGTGTGTCATACTCTGTCTGCCATATGCTTCCTGTGTGTGCCATACTCTTCCTGCCACATGCTCCCTGTGTGTGTCATACTCTGCTTTCCCTATGCTCCCAGTGTGTGCCATACTCTTCCTGACCTATGCTCCCTGTGTGTGTCATACTCTGCCTACTCTATGCTTCCTGTGTGTGCCATACTCTGCCTGCTCTATGCTTCCTGTGTGTGCCATACTCTGCCTTGTTGTTAGGGCCTCTAAAGTGTTTAATCATGTGCTGGGAATGATGTGTTATCCACAGGGGAGGAGGAGGCATATGCAGTGAGCACCAACCATTTGGCTTTTTTTAATGCTCCCTGTGTATGCCTTCTGTATGCTCCTTGTGTGTGTGTCATACTCTGCCTTCCCTATGCTCCCTGTGTGTGTAATACTCTTCCTGCCTTATGTTCCCTGTGTGTGTCATACTCTGCCTTGTTGTTAGGGGCCATAAGGTGTTTAATCATGTGCTGGGGATGATGTGTAATCCACAAGGGAGGAGGAGGCATATGGATTTAAAGTTTTTTTTTTAATGTGAGTGATGAGTGATATCCCTGCAGTGAGCACCAACCATTTGGTTTTTTAGTATGCTAACACCATTAATGTTGATATGGTCTTAAAAGTTCTTGTGGCAACATTGGTGTGGTTTACAATGGGTGTGGTTTACAATGGGTGTGGTTTACAATGGGTGTGGTTTACAATGGGTGTGGTTTATAATGAGGAGGAGGACAGAAGTTTAGAGAATTTGTGGAGGGTATTAACACCAATGATTTGAACCTAAGATTTACAGACACATTCTCTAAGGATGAAATAGAATTTTTGGATGTTAAACTGATGACTAAAGCTAATATTATACATACTACAATTTATGCAGTGGTAACACTCTGCTTCATGCACAGTCATGCCATCCAAGGAGTCAAATAGCTGGAATCCCAATAGGACAGTTCCTGCGATTGTGCAGAAACTTTTCTACTTTAGGTGAATACAAAATCAAGGCAGACAAAATGAGGGACAGGTTTAAAGAAAGGGGGTGCAATAATAGGTCAATCCAGAGGGCCTACATTAGAGCCGAAAACACTGATAGGGATATCCTTTTGGCCCCACAGAATAAAACATACAAGAAAGAATTTGGACAAAAAAATCTCTTTTATTACACGATATAGCAGACAATACAAAAAAATTGTTAAAACAGTGAAAAAGTTTTTGCCCATACTATATGCCGATAGTGATCTCTGTAGGGCATTAGATCCGGGAATAGGGTGTGTAGCAAGACGTGCTTATACCCTTGGTGACTCATTGTCTCCGAGTCTATTCAAAGAGAAGAACAATAGCAAACAGGATTTCTTGAGATACAGCGGTTGCTTTAAGTGTGGGCACAATCGTTGTGTTACATGTAAATACTTGAATGTTTCTGGAGAATTCAATTCAACTGTGACTACAACTACATACTAAATTAAACAATGTATCAATTGTTGCAGCAAGGGGATTGTTTACCTTATCACTTGTATTAAGTGTGGCAAACAATACGTGGGTTGCACTATTAGATCATTGAAAGAACGTATCAGGGAACATATCAATCAAGTGAGTAACATTAAATTAAGCAGCAAAACCAATGTCACTAGGCACTTTCAAGAATGTAATAACAGTAATTTACAGTATTTTTCCATACAAGGAATAGAACAAATTAGAGGGGGTGACCTTCTGATGAAATTAAAGAAAAAAGAGGTATATTGGATCTTTTACCTACAAACCAGGTTGCCACTAGGCCTCAATTACATATTTGATGTGACTTGTTATATTTAACTATATGCATATGACTATTTTTTAATTATATTTCTGTATATGCCCTGTAATATGGATTATCTAACACATAGATCATTGTATTTGAAGCCAGTAGTCCATTGGATGATATATGGCAGTTGTAACATATGCTTGTGATTGGTTTTACTATGGGGAGGGACTACATGTGCTAGTACTTAAGGAACAGAGCAAAAGAGACTAGTTGGATTCTGCCTATGACTAAGTGCTAGGTAAGCATGAAACGCGTCAGGCGTTAGAGGGGATATTTTTCATGTTTTTTTAACTATTGATGTAAATAAAGTATATTTTTTTACTTACTAGCATGCCTTGGAGAAATTATTGAGTTTATGGTTTATAATGGGTGTGGTTTACAATGGGTGTGGTTTACAATGGGTGTGGTTTAAAGGAAGATTGGTCAACACTGGCTTCCATTATTGGCCCTCCACCAGGGAGAAATAAAACAACTTAGCAGAGGAAGTGTAAAGAACAAAACTTAAGGTAGACTGACCAGCAGCTGATCTTTTTCTATGCTGCTTTTATGGGGCAGAAGCTCTGCATGGTTAGTTAGGCACTGCATAAGTGTTGGGTGTTTGGGTGTTGAGTGACCCCCAAAGTAAGGAAAGGGAGAGACATAAGAAAAGGTGAGAATAGAAATCTCCAGTCATTTGGGTATGATGAGTAACATAAGATGAGCTAGTGGCAGCATTTGGGAAAAATTGTAAGATCATCTTTTATCTTACAATTTTTCCCATATGCTGCCACTAGCTCATCTTATGTTACTCATCATACCCAAATGACTGGAGAGTTATATTCTCACCTTTTCTTATGCCTCAAACATGAAAAGGAAACTTGAAAATCATGAACAGCACATAATTGTCAGCAGTGCTGCTTGTAGTTAAAGGAGAACTTGAGGCTTAACTAAAGAAGTAGGGTAGAAATGTTGTACATTATGTTTTGGGTTTCTGTACCAGCCCAAGGCAACCACAGCCCTTTAGCAGTAAATATCTCTGTTTCTAAAGATGCCCCAGTAGCTCCCCATCTTCTTTTCTGCTGATTCACTGCACATGCTCTGTGCTACTGTCACTTACTGAGCTTAGGGACCCACTGACAATATACAGTAAACATAGAATAGAAATGTCACAATATAAGGCTGATTAGTAATTAATACAGCTAATTACTACATGGCAGCTGTGTTGTTGGATGATGTAATCCTTTCATTGTTTAGTTTGGTTCAACTTCAGAGTTAGGCACCGCCAGACCTAGTGACTTTCACAATATAAAGAATGGACTCTGGAGAACCAATTGCTGATTCAGTGATTCATTTATTCAAAACCAGTGCACGACATGTTTCAGGCCCAGTAGCCCTTCCTCAGGTGCTTGTGCACTGGTTTTGTTGCAGCTGGGATGGGGGGGGCAGAGGGGGGTTGTTACTTGGGGGAGACAGAGAGTACTTGTGGTTGGGGGGCCTGGGATTGGTGTGGGGGCCCCTAAGGCAGCAGGCCCAGTGGGCCCCTCAGTCTGAGCTGGGGTTCCAAACAAGCACTTTGAAACAGTAGAGAACTAGTCAAACTGACAGAAGTATTTAGGACAAAGGTGCCAGACATTTATAGTTTTGAGACACAGAGGGCAGAATGGACAGAGGGCAAGTCAGACAAATCAGAAACTTGTCAAGGACTCATTTATTTAGATAAAACACAAGGGTCAAGATGTACAGGAAAGAGCTAGAAGGGAGAATCAAGGACAGAACCAGAAAATGGAGCTGAATTATAATGGTTGAACAAAACACAGGATCATAGTCATAGCAAGGGCAGTGAATTGTACCCAGCACAGAGTTTATGTAGGAAAATGCAAAACAACACCTGGACCACTACATGTGCATATAATAAACTTTGAGTCTCAGAAGCAGTCAGAACAGAAAGAGAAATGATGAAACCAGGACAAGGGAGAATTTCTGTGTAATGCCATGTTAAGAATGTGTTACTTTTCTCCAACATCTAGGCACTTCATCAATACATGCAAAGCAAAGATGACTGATATGCAAATTCTGGAAATCACTGGAAACATTTCAGCCAATAGCACTATGCTACAAGCTCTGCCCAATAACACGCTGGAGATGCTGCAAAGCAAAATGCTGCAAACGGCTTTACCAGTCCTGTACCTGGTGATCTTTGGTGTCAGTGTACCATTAAATTTACTGTCTTTGGTCATGCTCTGGGGAAACCAACCACGGACACCAACAGTTGTATTTCTGCTCAATTTGGCCATCACAGACACTATTTATGGAATTACACTCCCCTTCCAGGTCATTTATCATCTCAGAGGAAACGACTGGCCATTCGGAGATACATTTTGCTCCGTAGCAACCATTTTGTTCTATGGAAACATGAATTGTTCCATATTGACAATGACAAGTATTAGTGTGGAACGCTTCGTTGGAATTGTACATCCCTTGCGCTCTAAGAGCTGCGTTACTGTCAGGAGGGCTCTGCTCACTTGTTTGTTGCTTTGGGCACTTGTTCTGTTGGTAGATTTACCACTTATGCTTTCTAAGCTGACATTCCACGTACGAGAGCTACACATAGTCACTTGCTTCGATGTCTTACCAAAAGAACTGTTTTCCAGTAAAGCGTATTTTTCTTTTTATATCTCATCCCGCCTTATATTGTTTTTCTTTATTCCATTAGTTATTATGGGAATATGTTACCTGTCAATAATTGTAACGCTTCTGCGGTCCGAGACCATCCGAGCAGAGACCAAGAGACAAACAATTCATATCATTGTGGTGTTGTTCAGTGTGTTCCTGGTCTGCTACCTGCCAAGTAACCTGCTGCTAATCATTCACTATGATTTCTATTCAAAAGGGAAGCCGCTGTACATAGAATACAAGCTTTCCCTTGCCTTAAGTAGTCTTAATTGTTGCTTGGACCCAGTGGTGTATTTCTTTGGTTCTAAACAGTTTCGGCAAAAAGTGCAGCGTAAGTGCAGCAAGTCTGCCAATAATCCACATGAAAATACACAGACATTTGAGCACAACCCACCTCTGTCATCTTTTTAAAGGAGTTGTTCACCTTTGGGTTATAGTATGATGTAGAGCGTGATCTTTGCAATTGGTTTTCATTTGTTATTATGTGTAGTTTTTGAGTTATTTAGCTTTTTATTCAGCAACTCTCCAGTTTGCAATTTAAGCAATCTGGGTGCTACGGTAAAAATTACCCTAGCAACCATGCATTGGATAGGAGACTGGAATATGAACGGGAGAGGCCTGACTAGAAGGAATAGAAGCAATAACAATACATTTGTAGCCTTAAAGAGCATTTGTTTTTTTGTAGATGGGGTCGATGACCCCTCACCCATTTGAAATCTGGAAAGAGTCAAAAGAAAATGGAAAACAATTAAGAAACTATAAATAAATAATGAATGAAGACCAATTGGTCGCTCTATAAAATACTAAAAGTTAAATTAAAGGTGAGCCAACCCTTTCAATTTTTGGTTACCAGAAATGCCTCTGAATAAAAACTAGTCTTCGAAAATGCTGGACATTCTAGTCCAGGTATGGAAGTCTTAAAAAGGTGATTAAAAAGACAAATGCAGGGCACTGAAGTAGAAAAGCTGGTGGAAGCTTCACCTAGGCATAGAACTTTATTTTTATTTCAGTTCAACTTTAACATCATTTCCTTCCACTATATACAGTATATATAAAGAACCTTCCACATCCAACATCTAAAATATCACTGAAATGATTTCAACGTTGTTTCCTTTGAGATGGAAGGAGGAACTGCTTTTGGACACAATTAGGCTTCTAAATAGGCGTTTTAAACATTGTTATAGACGTAGGACTCCTGCTCCTGTTTAACTTTAACTTGATCATATACCCAGCTGGGCTACAAAACCCATAAGAAGCATATGTGCAAACACTCTGTATACTGTGCAGACTGTAAATGAGACAAAGCTGAGATTACTGTTACTGTTTATCTACCATCTTCCAAGCACAATGTATATATACTCAATTAACACCATTAACTGAGTGTATATAATAATAGTGTGTATAAGTGTATATAATATCCTGGCATATTAATGAAGCTTTTTTATGAATAAATAAACTGATGATTTATTTTTTATTGCTGCATTTTTTTGTGTTTTTGTATTTTTCCATTTTGTTTACAGTGTTTGGATAGCTACCCTTATTTTTCAGTGTATGCTAACCTGAATGCTGCATATTAAGCTGCATGTATTGCTGGTGGCCTTAATTCTTAAGAGTGTAAACAGGAGTTAACAATCATATATACTGTATATGTATTAGTGCATGCAGATAATCAAATGTGTAATACATGGTGGTAAAATAAAACATAAGAAGCCAGTTGGTTTCAACATCACAATAATGTATAGTAATAACTCCTTGCACTAATATTTATATGTAACAATGGGAGTGGATTGTTCATGGTAGTGGGGATGGACCAAATTGGTTTGGGATTCAGCCAAGCCTTTCTTAGCAGGATTCCGATTTGGCTGAATCCTAGAATCTGGGCAAACCAAATCCTAGGCATTTCCACCTTGTAGAGGGTTCGGATTTAGTTCCATATTCAGCCACATCTGTTGAGTAGGATTCTGATGGATACTGAATTAGGAGGTTCTGTGTATCCCTACAAACTAGATGATCAGCCTAAAGAACTACATGGTTTGTTTTGTAGTTTGTTTTCTGGATTCTAAAAATTCAGCATCATATTTTTGATATACAATGAAAGCTACATAAACCTGTCCCATTATTCTGTTATTAGTCATTTTAGTTATTTACTAAGTATCTAAATTTTTGGTGAGCATGCCCTTAGAAAGTTACAGTATGTTCCACTCTTCCCAAACTAGGGCAACTCAAAATTGTCATTCGTGGAACAAAAATGATTTGCAGATTTACTAAAGGGTGAAGTGGCACACGCTGGCGACAATTCATCAGCATTACCGCCTGCAGGGACATCAGCAATTTACTAACGGGCGCAGGTGCCAATTTGCTAGTGAAAGAGATAGGTGCTAGTGCTCTTTCGTACTCTATCGCCAGGTGACAATTCACTCTGGCAAATGGACGTTACTCTGCAAATTCACAAAAATGCAGATTATACTGAACGTTACCTCTTTCGCCAGACTTGCCTTCGCCAGCTCAGACCAGGTGAAGTGCAATGGAGTGCATAGATCTTCCTCAAGCTTCTGTTACTTACATCATATTATGTCAGTGGAAAAAGCATCAAAGTTCAAAAAAACGCTGGCGTCTTTTCCTTTTTTCAGAGTGATAGCCTGCAAATGTCCTCACAACAGTTAACAGGTTTCCCCCATACATTTTCTAATATATGGAACATTCACTATACAGTGGGCTCAAGTGTAGGGCATTATAACAACTCTATTTTCTTTATTAAGGTTCCCTGCACTTCTGTAATTAACAGTGAAAATGTAATTTATTTGCTGCAACATATAACATAAAGACGTCCATTCAACTTTAAATTTCCCGCCGTATGTAAATTAGACCTCAAGCAAATTTGCACTAGGCAGAAAGGAACGCTAGCGCATCTTTGCTTTGAATTGCGTGCATTGCCGAAGTAACGCTATCGAAAAGTCACTAGTGTTCGTGGCCCACAACGAAACTCTGCATTTTAATGAATTGCCGTTGTCTGAGTGAATTTTCGTCTGGCAAAGTGTAGCGATGGGTACGAATCAGTCACTGGTGACACTGCACCACAAGCCTAATCAAACAAATAATTTATGCTTTAAAAGTTGGCTACAGGGGGTCACCATATTGTAAGTTTGTTAAACATCTTTGCAAGACTAAGACTGTGCTTTAAACTTTTTGAAACTGGCCTCAGGTGTGCAGCCACAACCCCCCCATAGTTAAGACTAAGACTATGCAAATGCTCAGTGTGGTCTGGGCTGCTTAGGGATCATCATAAACAAAGCTGCTTGAGTTCTGCATGGCTGGGAAGTAAGGCGGGGGCTCCCCCTGCTGTTCATAAGTATGATTGTTTCCCTGCTCAGCAGTTAGGGACCATCTGACAATTCCTATCCACAGCAGTAACTGAAGGGAGAATTTCACTGCATACAGTCAGGTTTCTTATAAAAACGGTACACATTTTTTAATTAAAGTATATTGGAAATAGGTTTCTTTTTCATTAAAGAAAGTAAACATGGGATTTTATTTTTTTGCCTTTACATGCCCTTTAATTATGATATTGAGAGATTTTAGGTTCCATTCTGTCAAACAAGGCCATCCACATATTTTTGTTTATGGTTGACTTTACTGGCGCAGAAATTAGTTGGAATGTTTTATCCACACCTCATTGCCACACATGAGCATAATCACTAATAATGAGAATAGTCTGTTGCAGCTCATTTCTAAATCTTATCAGGAAAAATGCAACACTGAAATATTCTTTGTCACTTACGCTGGGGCAGGGTAAGACAATGAGATTTCCCATCCCAAACCAACCACTGGTTTCTCTGTGGTTAGACCATGCGCTCAAGTTTGTAGACAAATTTCAATTCAGGCCCGGATTTGTGGCAAGACCACAAAGGCCCGGCACTAGGGTGGATTAAATTAAGGTCTATATACAAGTAAACAGCTAAGCAGACCCATTTCTTAAAGTTTAAAGGTTGTATAAGTGTGGAAGCAACAATGTATCGCCTGTACAGCTTTGTTTCTCGGGAATTAAAATCTACAGTTTCAAATAAAACGTATACTATCAGAAAATTAGAAAATTGTAACAGCACAGGAGTAATTTATCTAATAACTTGCAGTAAATGCAATAAACAATCTGTGAAAGGATTAGAGTACAAATTAGTAATATCAAATACTGCAACAAAACCAATGTCACTAGACACTTTATGGAATGTAATAATAAGGACTTGAGATATTTTTCAGTACAAGTGATTGAACAGGTGAAAACAGGTAGAGCTATTCTGACCACATAAATGAGAAGTGTATTGGATATTTTACTTAGAGACACGGTTACTATTAGGGCTGAATTTTATATTTCATGTGACTTGTTTTGTATAAAGTCATCTGTATTTGATACATATGATATTTACAGCATTTTATATTGTTTTAACTGTACCCCTGAACATGGATCATTTAGAATTCGTTAAGTGAAGTGATTTTATAGCCAATCCACGGGTCTGGAATACCTTAATGAGTTGTTGATGCAATAATGACCTGGCTCAATTAAGATTGGCCTTAATTTATGGTAGGGTTTGTTTGAAAATGTATATACAGTAGAACACCCATTTTATGTTTTTCAGGGAAGCAGAAAAAAATGGTGTAAAATCCAGTAAAATGTAAAACCAGGGAAATGCATTATGCACAATATATAGATGGGACCACAAAACAACAATGTAAAATGAGGAAAAACTTAAAAGAAAGGAAATGTTAAATGGGGTTTCTACTTTAGATGAACATGGAGACATGTGCTTCGTCTTATGAGATTGCCAAGTGCTGGGTAAGCATAAAATGCATTAGGCTCCATGTAGGGTAATTGAGATGTATATTAACATGATATAATAAGTATATTTGTATAGCAGCATGAATATAGAGAAACATTTTTGGTTCATAATATGTTACCTCTGTTTGGTCACTAGAGGTCTCTATCATGCTTAATTTTGCATCTTATATTTAATATAGATAGCCAATGTATTTTTCATGATAATAAATTAAGGGGGTGGCAGGCCGCCCAGCCACACAGGAGATTTGTTTGATTCCAGAGAACTAGCGACTAGTGCTCCGCTATGAAGAAAGAATGAGCATGCGTGCAATCATTTGGGAGGGAGGGGGCGATGGAAGATGCACCCTTAGTTCAAATCTAGCCCTGTTTGAATTTAGTTAGTTCTAGTTTTGTAACTCAGTATACAAAATTATATACCTGGAGGAATTTAAATTTGAATAAGCTTACTCTGATCTTTCAGGATCTTCCATTGGACCATTCAAATGCCTAGGGTACAATTTACAAAAGTCTACTTACCTAATACTCCTGCCCTGGTGCTCCTGTTAGCAGAAAACTGCACCGGGCCAGGGTTTTCCTCAGCAACCAACACATAGCAATACTGTTCTTCTACTTTTTCTTTCTTCAACGCCTGGGGCCGACACATGAAGTAGAGTAAAGTTTGGCTTTTCACATGGGGACCCGCGTGAAGAGAGAAGAAGCAGGAAGAGGTTGTTACTTGGTACTTGCTGAGAATAACCCGGGCAGGGTTCAGGTAAGTTATAATAACATGGGGATGCTTGACATTTGGCTCCCCCCAGTGATCTGCTGCCTAAGACAAGGTTTTCACCTTACCTTATGGTGGTGTATTCTATATATGTCAGATCCCTGGGGGGAAATTAGCTCCGTGTTGTCCAGATCCTTGTACCTCAAAACAGAACTGAACCCTAAAAATGAATATGGCTAAAAATTCCATGAACTTATTGCACCAGCCTAAAGTTTCAATTTCTCAATAGCAGCAATGATCCAGGACTTCACACTTGTCACAGAGGGTCACCATCAACCAGTGGGCTCTGAACAGCTGTTGAGAAGCTAAGCTTAGGGGTCGTCACAAATTATCAAGGAGAAAATGAGGTTGGCCTGTAATATAAGCTGATGCTACAAGGCTGATTATTAAATGTAATGCTAGTTACACTGGTTTACGTGCTGCCATGTAGTAATTATCTGTATTAAAGGAGAAGGAAAGGCAAAAAACATCACCTATCTACCTCTAATGTACTCCTCAATATCTCCTGAATTGCTAAAGTTTTAACTCACCCAGGCCAATCCTATCGTTTGAAATCCGTCTTGTTGTTCTGGTCACATTTGTAATAACACAGGCGCCATGTTTGTAAAGTACAGGAAGCTTCCCTCTGCCTCTCTCTCCTTGTTGCGCATGTGCAGGAAAAAAACAGCCTTGACCCCAGGAGCGAATATTTTCCCAGCGCTGCGCACCACAAGCTTTTTATTATAAATATAGTCCCCTCGCTGCGCACCGAAAATCCTTGCTTGCTGTCCCCAGTATACTGCAGTAATTTATGCCTCTGCGTCTACTTAGTACTGAGATGCTAATGATCTGATGGGCTGGGGGGCGTGGTGTTTGGGGTCAGTGATGACACACGCATAGCCGAATTTGCATGTGCGTCATCAACATAGGGAAAAAGCAGAGCCCTAAGACATGCGCAAAGAACACAAATTTTGCTCTACGCGCCTCAAGGCTGCCTCTGGCAGCAGGGAGGAAGACACCTGCAGATTCAGTGACGTCACCCGAGTCACACACGCCAGTCTACGCAGAGCGCTCATGCTTCCACATACCAGCAGGCAGACAACTTTCGAAACCTGCAGTGAGTTATCTGTACACCAGTCTTAATTAGGGATGTAGCGAACGTCGGAAAAAAAGTTCGCGAACATATTCGCGAACTTGCGCAAAATTGCGAGCGGTTCGCGAACGGTTCGCGAACCCCATAGACTTCAATGGGAAGGCGAACTTTAACATCTACAAAAGACATTTCTGGCCAGAAAAATGATTTTAAAGTTGTTTAAAGGGTGCAACGACCTGGACAGTGGCATGCCAGAGGGGGATCAAGGGCAAAAATGTATCTGAAAAATCTGCCTGTGTGTGCTTGGAAGAGATAGTGTAGGGCGAGAGCTGTTAGTGATTTCAGGGACAGATGATAGTAAGTTTGCTGGCTAGTAATCTGCTTGATACTGCTCTGTATTGGAACAAAAAAATAAATAAAAGCAGTCCTTACAAGGACTACTGTTATTGCAGCAGTCAGCAGATGAGATCAGAAGCAGGACAGCTGCCCACTGCAGCTACATACAGAGCACTGCAGTAGAAGGTAGATTACTAGCCAGCAAAGCTACCTAAGCTTAAATGTCCCTCAAACCCCTGCAGACTTCTGTCCCTCCAATAACAGAGCAGTATCAAAACGATTACTAGCCAGCAAACTTTCAACTGTCCCTGAAATCACTAACAGGCAGCAGCTCTCTCCCTACACTATCTCTTCAGCACACACAGGCAGAGTGAAAAAAAGCTGCAGGGCTTCGGTTTTTATAGGGAAGGGGAGTGGTCCAAGGGAGAGCTTCCTGATTGGCTGCCATGTACCTGCTGGTCTGGGGTGAGAGGGCAAAAAAAAGCGCCAACAATGGCGAACCCAAAATGGCGAACGTCGCGCGACGTTCGCGAACTTCCGGCGAGCGCGAACACCCGATGTTCGCGCGAACAAGTTCGCCGGCGAACAGTTCGCGACATCTCTAGTCTTAATGTAGAAAAGTATTTATGTTTTGCCTTTCCTTCTCCTTTAATTACTAATCAGCCTTATATTGTGATATTTATATTCTATGTGTACTGTATATTGCGAGTGGTCCCTAAGCTCAGTAAGTGACAGCAGCACAGAGCATGTGCAGTGAATCAGCAGAAAAGAAGATGGGGAGCTACTGGGGCATCTTTGGAAACACAGATCGTGGTTGCCTTGGGCTGGTATAGAAGCTGAAAACATAATGTACAACATTTCTAACTACTTCTTTATTTAGGCTTTAGTTCTCCTTTAAGATTAAACTCTTTGGTGAAGGGGGAAGTATGTGGATGGTGTGTGAGCATACCATTGAAAGCCCTTAGTTCGCGCATCATTTAGAAGGTAGGGAGAGCCTCCTCAAGTAGGTATAGAGTGCACCATGTTTGGGGGATGAAAATGGACACAATAAGCAAGGGCATTGGCTTTATTAGGCTAGAGGTTCTACCCTGGAAAAAATGCATAACATGGTGTCTAATGCAGTCTCTTTTATAAAGCATTTTCTCACTTTTAACACCACAATTTTTGCTTCCTGAATTTGTCAAATTGACTTTACTGGGTTATGACAGGTCTACAGTGTAAAATATTGGTGTAATTTTGAGCAGTAGCCTTGCAATAATAAATATAGATATGTAAATTTGCTTGTTGCAGTGGAGTATTGCTTTAATTGTGTGGATGGCAATGACTACAATGACGCATGCAAGGACTACAGCAAAGATTTAAAACTACTGTACAGTGCCTTGCAAAAGTATTCATCCTCCCTTGGCATTTTTTTATGTTTTGTTGCCTCACAACCTGGAATTAAAACAGATTGTTTGAGAGTTTGCACCATTTCATTTACAGAACATGCCTACAACTTTGAAGATTTTTTTTTTATTGTGAAGCAAACAACAAATAGGACAAAATACCAGAAATCTTCAGCGTGCATAACTGTTCACCCCCCTTAACGTCAGTACTTTGTAGAGTCACCTTTTGCGGCAATTACAGCTGCAAGTCGCTTTGGATAAGTCTGTATGAGCTTCCTGCTCCAGCTCCTTCATGTTGGATGGTTTTCGCTTGGGAACAGCAATCTTCAAGTCTGACCACAGATTCTCAATTGGATTGAGGTCTGGACTGACTAGGCCATTCCAATACATTTAAATGTTTCCCCTTTAACCACTCGAGTGTTGCTTTAGCAGTATGCTTCAGCTCATTGTCCTGCTGGAAGGTGAACCTTCGTCCCAATCTCAAATCAGACTGACACAGGTTTTCCTCAAGAATATCCCTGTATTAAGCACCATCCATATTTCCCTCGACCAGTTTCCTGGTCCCTGCTGCTGAAATACATCCCCACAGCATGATGCTGCCACCACCACGTTTCAGTGTGGTGATGGTGATCTTGGGGTGATGGGATTTGTTGGGTTTGCACCAGACATAGCATTTTCCTTGGTGTCCGAAAGTTAAATTTTAGTCTCATCTGACCAGAGCACCTTCCTACATACATTTGAGGAGTCGCCCACATGCCTTTTGGCAAACTCAAAATGTGCCTTCTTATTTTTAAATTTAAAGGTCTAAAATAGAATAAGGCTAGAAATGCTGTATTTTGTATACTAAATATAAACATGAACTTACTGCACCACAAGTTGGCTACGGGGGGGGGTCACCATCTTGTAACTTTGTTAACTTTGCAAGACTAAGACTGTGCACATGCTCAGTGTGGTCTGGGCTACTTAGGGATTGTGATAAACAAAGCTGCTTGAGTTCTGCATGGTTGGGAAGTAAGGCGGGGGCTCCCCCTGCTGTTCATAAGTATGATTGTTTCCCTGCTCAGCAGTTAGGGACAATCTGACAATTCCTATCCACAGCAGTAAATGATAGTGGATAGGAATTGTCAGATGGTCCCTAACTGCTGAGGAGGGAAACAATCATATTTATAAACAGCAGGGGGAGCCCCGCCTTACTTCCCAGCCATGCATAACTCAAGCAGCTTTGTTTATGACGATCCCTAAGCAGCCCAGATCACACTGAGCATGTGCAGGGTCAGGCAAAGATGTATAAGTTACAAGATGACAGCCCCATGTGGCCAACTTTGAAAGCATAAATCATTTGTTTGATTAGGCTTGTGGTGCAGTAAGTTCATGCTTATGTTTAGTATACAAAATACAGCATTTCTAGCCTTATTCTATTTTAGACATTCCTTGTCCATTAAGTAATGGCTTTTTTCTGGCTACTCTTCCATAAATCCCAACTCTATAGAGTGTACAGTTTATTGTGGTCCTATTGACAGAAACTCCAGTCTCTGCTGTGGAACTCTGTAACTCCTTCAGAGTTACTTTGGTCTCTGTGCTGCCTCTTTGATTAATGTCCTCCTTGTCCGGTCTGTGAGTTTTGGTGGGCGGACTTCTCTTGGCAGGTTTGTTGTGGTACCATTGTTGCGGTACCATGAAAGAAAAGGTTTATACTGACAGATCATGTGACAGATTGCACACGGGTAGACTTAATTTCACTAATTATGTGACTTTTGAAGGTAATTGGTTGCACCAGGATTTTTGAGGGGCTTCATGGCAAAGGGGGTGAATACATATGCACATGCCAATGTTCAGTTTTTTATTTTTTGTAATTCTTTTTTATATATATTTTTCTCATTTCACTTTACCAACGCAGAGTATTTTGTGCAGATCCATCACATAAAATAAGATTAAGAAACATTTAAATTACAAGTTAGAATGTAACAAAATAGGTAAAAAGCCAAGGGGGGGAATAATTTTGCAAGGCACTGTATATCATTCAATTTATATATATGTAGAGAGTGATATGCTGACAAAATTTGCAATTGGTTTTCATTTTTTTATTTTATGTGTTTTTTGGGATATTTAGGTTTTTATTCAGCAGCTCTCCTGTTTGCATTTCAGCAATCAGGTTGCCAGGGTCCAAATAATCCAAGCAACCATGCTTTAAAAGACTGGAATATGAATAAGACATGGCCTATATAAAAAAAAAAGAGTAATTAAAAGTAGTCAAATAATCCAAAAACTGTAAAAAAGTAAAAATAAAGGCGAATTGAAAAGTTGCTTAGAATTAGCCATTGTATAATATACTATAAGTTAACTTAAAAGTGAACTACCACTTTAATTGTGCTTGTTGGGAACAGGAAGTAGTTTATGGGAGATATATAGCCTAAAGCTTCATAAATCCAAACTTGCAGTCTTTCAGCCTTATTATACAGTTTTGGGATTTGTTATCCAGAAAGATCCGAATTGACTCCATTTTAACCAAATAATCTACATTTTTAAAAATGATTTCCTTTTTCTCTGTATAATAAAACAGTACATTGTACTTGATCCTAACTATGATATAATTAATAATATTGGGTTTACTTAATGTTTAAATGATATTTATTAGACTTTAGGTAAAGAGATCCAAATTACCGAAAGGCCCCTTATCTGGAAATTCCCATGTCCTGAGCATTCTGAATAACAGGTCCAATACCTGTATCTCATTAATGCAAGATATTGGAACATGATTGCTTTAGGGTTGCCACATTTTCTGTAAAAAAAAAAAAATGTGGTCCATACGTTTTTTTTTAAATCTTTCTTCCCTATTTATAACTTTTGATATTAAGCATCATTTTTATGGCCAAGCACCTAAAATACTCGGCAGGTGGCAACTCTGGGGTGCTGAGGAGGAAAACCTGGAGAGCAACCAAATGGCAGATCCAGAAAAGCTAAGGGTGAAGAGGGTTTAAAGGAACTAAAAATCTCTTGTTTATTTACTAAAACTCAGATTTATCTTATATCTTTATTAAACCAAGCTCAACCAAACTCCCACATACGATTTTATCTTATTTATCCATACAATACCTCAAAAAGTCAAGTTATCGCCCAAAACCTCAGAATTTTTCAGATTATTGGACGAAACCCAGCGCAGACCACAATATCTTCAAATTGTAAAAAACATCTGCCACTGACTTCTACATGACCTCAGCAGGTTAGAGATGGTGGACTTTGGGATTCTGACTTTTTGCAGCTTTGGGTTTTAATACATCTTGAAAAATTCTAGTTTTTTTTTCATTAAAAAATTGTGTTTTTTTGCCCAAAACTCCCCCACCAGAAAAACATGGTGATTTAGTAAATAACCACTTAGCATTTCCTCAGATACAAAAAATGAATGGTTTTAAGTACTAATCAAGGAATCATGGGTGGAGACTTGCAAAGGAAACCAGAGTACCTAGATAAAACCACAGGGAACACACAGACTCACAGGGAAACTCTTTGCACAGGTCAGAAATTAAATCTATGATTAAATCTGCACACTATGGGAGGGAAATTCTAACAGTAGGGTATAATATTTAGACCAACACAAACCACATCAGACCCTACATCAGTACTTGCTTGTATGCAGATAGTATTACAATTAAAGGACACATTGTCGCCTGCTGTTTTTCAAAATATGTCTATGGGAACCAGGTTATATTAATAAATCACCTTGTGGTCCATAACTATACACAGGACACTCTTGGCAGCATGGATATGCCCAAAAATGGTTTCACAGAATAATAATACCTAAACAAACCCGTGAAACAACAGCAGTAGGAAAAGACATATAAATTCAGGCACCATGTTCACCAACAAAAAGAGGGGCGAAGCAAGATTGCAGGATCTCCTCCTTAAAACCTCTTGTGATAGCTTTATAAAACTAATTGGCTGATAATGGTAAAATAAAAATCTTGCTGCCTATGCACTATTACTGCTCCAAATTTCCTGTAAGCATTACCCAGACAGCATTGCAAGAACATGGCTCCTTGGGGTATGAGATTAAGAATATTTTGACTCACAATCAAGATCAGGTAATATACTGGTACTTGCAGGAAACATGTGTGATAACAAACTGAAAATGTATTCAGTAGTAATCCGGCGAAAGCCATACCTAATAGAAGTTAATACAGGTATGGGATCCACTATCTGGAAACCCATTATCCAGAAAGCTCCAAATAATGGGAAGGCTATCTCCCATAGACTCCATTTTATTCAAATATGATTTCAATTTTCTCTGTAATAATAAAACAGTATCTTGTACTTGATCCCAACTAAGATATAATTAATCCTTATTGGCTACAAAACAATCCTATTGGATTTATTTAATATTTATTAAGCTATTTTAAAGTAGACATGATATAGAGATCCAAATTATGGAAAAATCCAAAAAACCCCAGGTCGGAAACCTGCACATCAGTGTGTAAATGTCAACATAAGCAATAGATAAAGCCAACAGTCAGTATAAGAGTAAAATTATATTACTATGCCATTTTCATTATGTAGGCAGTAATATTGACAGATCAATTTTTTTGTTCTGTACCAAAAAAATGTTTTGTTCAGTAGCGCTCCATTTTGAATGCTAGGATCCAATTTACTGTAGCAACCCGGCAGTGGTTTGAATGAGAGACTAGAATATGAATAGGAGAGAGACTGAATAGAAATATGAGCAATTAAGTAATAAAAATGAACAATAAAAATACAATTGCAGCCTCACAGAGGTAAGTTGTTTTGGCTACAGGGACCATTTCCCCCCAAGAAATAATTAAAACAGATAAGCAAATAATACTAAAACTGTAAGAAAAATAAGAGTTACTGAAAGGTTGCTAAATAGGACATTCTGTAACATAAATTTACAGCCCCTTTAACTTGGCTTCAATAAGGGATTATCCAATAAGAACATATATTTTTCATAAAAAGGCTTTATTTATAAGAAGCAGTGTTTACATATGGACTGTTTTATCGGCTATATTTTTATTAAGACCTGCAGTATTCAGGGTATAGTGTCCTTACCAATAAATGTCAGTCTATATGCTAATAATGAACGTTTTATTTCATTTTAAGTTGTAGCAAGGTGAAGATCTATATTTAATTAGACATTACATTTCATTACATATGTAAAATTGCTTGTGCAGAACAAGACACTGATTTGTATCTGACAGACTGATAGGGCAGGGTGTGCGCTGAGGTTTTGTGTACCCTTTACTCTCTACTGCCATTGCTGTTATAATCTTTGTATCAGCTTCATCTGTGGAGAGCAAGTAGAAACCTGTTGCTAGCTAACACCCTTCCCGTTCTATACATTTTGGGTGCGGCCCTTTGGGCTTCCTGTGTTAGCACTAGAGGAACACACGCACCATTTCGTTAATTTTAGTTTATATTGATGTACATTTTAACTGATTGCATGTGACATACACTGAGATTTCTGCTGAATAATGAAGTTTTGCAGGACATTTTTACATTGTGGACTTTAAAAGAAACATGGCTTTGTGGGGAAGCGGGCAAAGTTTCGGCAGATCAGGTGATTGTTGGGGCATTACTGGGAATGGTGAGGGCTAAAGTGCAGGGAAACAAATAATGCAGATTTCATTCTCTTTAGACGTAGGTATAAAACGTTAATTCAATTTACAGTGGAAAAACAGTGGATCTGGGGTCTTAAAAGCAGTTATGGCTTCCGAAGGAAACACTATTCCTAAACACACAAATATATCTTGGCAAGTCTCGCTAGAATACCAATATAATACACAGACAAAGATAAGATGTCCCCTGCACTCAACCCATTATAAATACAGTATATTAAGGACACTGAGATATTTAATGGGCTAAGCTACTTAAAAAATGCCCTCCCCTTTAAACAAAAGGGGGAATGAAGGCCACATAGGGCCGAAATGGGGTTAGGCAAGGCCCCCCTTCCCCCCTAAGCTGCGGCATTCCTAACCTCCCCCAACCCTTCCCAGCTAGCCCCCAGGTAAGAACAATGGATGGCGGCTAGCAATGGCGGGAAAAAGAAGGGTGGGCTGGGGGAGGAGACAGAGGAGGAGTGTTAGGCAGGGCAGGGTTTTTAAGGGGTCGCAGTCTTGTGAGGAGTCATAACTTATCTGTTGTTGTTTTCCTGCAGGACCTTCATCGGTTGGTGTCAGTGTCGTCAGCAGCAGCAGTAGCAGCAGAGGAGTCGGCAGCAGGAGCAGGAGAGAATTCGCCAGCAGGAGGAGAAGATTCGCCAGCAGCGGTGCTTGATTGGAGCCATAGATGGAAGGCAGCGGAGCTGGAGAAGATGTGCTCAGGAGGAAGATCCTTTGGCCAAAGAGGTTCCAGGAGGACTGGGACCAGGATGCAGTGACGATGGAAGGACCCATCCAGAAGCGAAAGGTGAGGTTTCTTTCACAGGAGCGATCCGAGAGGGCGGAGATGATGTCATCAGGTACGGAAAGAGTCGAGAGTCCAGTAAGAAGCAGTGAGCCTGGGAAGGTGGGAGAGGACTTGTTCTGGGAGGAGGGGGCCTGGAGAGAGCCACTGTCACCAATGCCAGTGAGTCAGGACGGTGCCACTGCCACCAATGGGAGTCGGGCAGGGTCCCACAGAGGGGGGTTCTTTTCCCAATGCCACCAATGGGTAACGGGGGAGAAAGGGAGTGGAACAAAGGAGGGATTGATGATAGGAGGAGCGGAAGGGAAGAGGGAGCAGAGCCACGGGGTCAGGTCTCTGCAAGGGGTGATTCTGACCCAGAATGGGGCGGAGTCATAGATGAGGCTTCAGATGATGGTGAGTGGGGCATGGAGGCTGCCCCCTCGCCTAGGGGGAGGGGATTTGGGTTACGGAGAGCATGGGGGGTGGCAACGGCAGGCTAAGGGGTTATGGCCTTTTAAGACATGTTCAGGATACTTGGAGGCCTAAGCACGGAGGAGGTTCACAATATTGGGAGCAAAATGGAGCTCCCAACGTAGCTATAGCCCATTATTTGGATGATTTTTTGATCATTGGACCTTTATATGGAGATACCTGTCAGAAGACGTTGGTAATATTTTTGCAAATGCTGAAAGATTTGGGTGTGCCAGTAGCGGAGGAGAAGACCGTTCTACCAACAACAATACTAACTTTCTTGGGAATTGAAATAGATTCAGAAGCAAAAGTATGTAGGCTCCCCAAAGATAAGGTGATTAGGTAAAAGCAAGAAGTCAAAAGAACGATAAAAGCTGGGAAGGTAACAGAAATTACTGGGTTTGCTAAACTTTGCATGTAGAGTAATTCCCATGGGTAAGATTTTTAACAGGCAACTAGAGAAATCCACGGCAGGGATAAAGAAGTCGTTCCATAAAATCAGAATTACAAAGGAATTGAGAGAGGATTTGATGGTGTGGGATAAGTTTCTGACCAATTTTAATGGAATAAGAATATGGATTGAGGAGGCTAGGCTTAGCCAAGAATTGGATTTACTCACAGATGTATCTGGGAGCATTGGTTTTGGGGCTTATTTTGCAGGAAAATGGAGTGCGGGTAGATGGCCAAAGGTATGGCATGTGAAAGGGTTAACAAAGAATCTGACACTGTTAGAGCTTTTTCCTATTTTGGTAGCCCTAGAATTGTGGGCAGAAATATTAAAGAACAAAGCAAAAAGGTTTTTATCAGACAATATGGGAGTAGTTCATGCAGTGAATAATTGTTCATCTGATTCACCTCCAATAATTAGGTTACTGAGCTGGTGTTGATTTGCATGAACTTTAATATATCATTCAAAGCACAACACGTGCCAGGTGTAGAGAACACATTAGCAGACGCTTTGTCAAGGGAAAAATGGGAGCTTTTCTTTAAACTGACCCCTAGTGCAGATAAGCTCAGATAAGCTCATGCGTGTCCTGGTAATTTATGGCAGCTGGTGAACCCATATTAGAAGAACTATACGCAAGGTTGTTGTGGGAAAAAACTCTGGCCAGCTATAAAAGGGCATGGGAAAGATGGCGGCTATTCTGCAATGGTGGTAAGAAAAATTCTGCTTTTAAGGATTTGTTGGCCTTTTTGAGGGAACTTTACAAGGAAGGGAAGTCCAAGGCGGTGGCTGCTACTACATTAGCGGCAATATTGCATTTTTCTTTAGCAGAAGGGAAGCCTGATTTGACGCATAGTCCTGTCATTAGAAAGATGTTGAAAGGTTGGAGTAGAGGGCCCTAAGGTGGATAGAAGGGAGCCCATGGTTGTCTAGTTTGCAGCAGATATTGTTATCACTAGGCGGGATTTGTTTTGATCAGTTTGAATGTGTGTTTTTTAGAACGGCTTTTGCATTGTTGTTTGGAGGAGCATTCCGTATAAGTGAGTTAGTGCCACCTTCTAAGAAGGCAATCAAAAAGGGGTTATGGTATAAAGATGTGGAGATAAAGGAAAATAAATTGTTGATTTATATTAGTAGTTCGAAGACAGACCAGATGGGTAAAGGAAAATAGGTAATTATACGGAAAACAAGGGAAGTGTCATGCCCCGTTATGTTGGTAAGGGAATATGTGGCAGTGCGTCCGGAGGGAGGTCCGCTATTGTTGTTACATGAAGATGGTTCTTCCCTTTCAGCCTTTCAGTTTAGACAGGTTCGGAAAAAGGTGGTGATCGATAATGGGTGGGACCCTAAGAAATTTGGTTCACATTTCAGAATAGGTGCAGCAACTGCGGCAGCAATGGGGGGAGGGGGAAGTAGCGAAAGGATAAAAGCATTAGGAAGATGGAAGTCGAAGGTTTACAGGAAATACATAAGACCCATAAGCGATGCTAAGGAGGATTTTTAACGAATGTTTTGTTTCTGTCGCAGCAGGAGGTGCGACAACTTACAACGTTTGCATATTAGGCCATTCATTTATTTTCTGGGCAATGAACCTTGCAGGGCTTGCAGGACAGCAGATGGGTTTGCCGAAGGAACATTTGAAGATCACTTGGCTTGGTAAGAGAGGGATTAGATGGGTACAACTGAGAGGTATGTCCTTCAGAGCAGCAAAACAGAATCCTATACATTTGCTAATCCCTGCTTCATGTTTGGAAATTTTTTGGGCATTGAGCCCATGTTTTTTGAGTTACAAAATTTGAGCCCACGTTTGGAGAATAAGAGCCGCAGCTGGGGGCAGGGTGTACCTAGACTTTCATTCTTTAAACTGTTAAATAAAGCCTGTGGCCTCCACGGATTTTGCCATAATATGTCTCTGAGTTTTGAATTGATTGGTAAAGGCATCACTTGGGGGGATAGGGGGGTTCCTTGGCCTACAGGGATAGTTTGGTCATAAATTGCAATATAATGAATCTGTCCAACTATGGGGCAGATTCACTAAAGGGCTAAGTGGCCGACGCTAACGTCAATTCGCCAGAAATCCCATCCGCAGGGACATCGCTAAATTTACTAACAGGCGTAGTGGTAAATTCACTAGCGAACAAGACTGTCGCTAGCGTTCATTCGCAGGTGACTTTTCACTCTGGCTAACTGTCGTTATTCTGCAAATTCACTAAGATGCAAATTCTACTGAACGTTACCCATTCGCCAGAGTTTACTTCGCTACCGTAGACCAGACAAACTGATAATACTAAGCTACATCTTCCTTAATCTTATCAGTGATCAGTGACATCATATCCTGTGTGCCGAAAATTCATTAAAGTTGAAAAAAACTCTGGCGACTTACTTTTTTAAAGCGGGATTGCCTTCAAAAGTCTGAACTAATAAAGATTTTTGTGTTAACATTTTTTTCCAGACATCTGAGGTGCATGGCACATTTGTTTTAGGGTGGGCTCATGTCTAGGGCATTAGAGGATCTTTTATGTCTTTATTATGGTTCCTTGGACATTTGTAATAAAAAGTGGCCACTTCAAGCTTTTGCACCAACGTCACAAATAAAGACATCCATATGACTTTTATATACCCGCCCTATTCAAATTGACCTAAGCGTAACAGTACTAACAAAGTTTCGATAGGCAGAAATGAACGTTAGCGAAAATTCGCTATGAAATGCTCGTGCTGACAAATTAACGCTTACAAAAATTTGCCAGCGTTCGGCTGCTGAGACGCAACTTTGAATTTTAGTGAATTAGCATAGTGGTAACAAATTTGCGCCTGGCAAAGTGGCGCGAAGTGTGGCGAAGCGATTGCTGGAGAAAATTCGCCCTTTATTGAATTTGCCCCTATGTCACAGTCATCGCTGTCTGGCCAGTCCCATACTCGCCCAATCTGATCCATCAAGAATTCCACTATAATAAAACAGTACCTTATATACACCAGAAGGGGGAGTAGTAATATACACTTTACTCTTATTGCAGACAAAATAATCCAGTTCGGTTTATTTAATATTTAAATTATTTTTGGTAGTCATAGGGAGATCCAAATTACAGAAAGATCTTATCTGGAAAACCCCAGGTCCCCAGCATTCTGGATAACAGTCCCATACCTGTACCAGATCCACAGAAATCAGAATAAATCACATTACTTTACAAACAGTCTCATCTACAGTAGGTACGCATTACCGGCAGTGGGCTCCCATATCACCACATTCTGAGCTGAAAGATCCCACCTGCACCTCTCAGGCTGTTGTTCAACTATAAAACTCAAAACTCTCCTTACAAGAGCTTTTTAAATAAACACATAATTAGTGATGGGCAAATAAATTCGCCAGGTGCGAATTCGCCAGGAGCGTCAAAAAAATGTGGACACGCGTCGGAAAAGACGTTCGCATCAAATCCGTTGCACGTTATTTGGACGCCCATTGACTTTAACGCTGGAGTCAAAATTGACATGAGCGTCAGAACTGACGTGGGCGTTAGAATTCACTACACATAATGGGCCAGATTCAATTCAGTGAGAAAAATATTTATCACATGAAAAGTGATGGACAAGATTCAATTTGAGATGTAATTCAATTCAGAAAAAGCATATCTTACTGTTTATCATGTGAAAACTCTGTTGAAGTCTATGGGAAAATCACACCGGTTTTAAGAATCCAACAGCAACATTTTCCCGAAATTTGAAGTATGCAAAAAAGGAACATGATTTGGGTAGAACCTGCCGGTCTTGCAGACCTGAGTGACAGGGGGCATTGAGGGGGGCGTGTTAGGTTGGGGCGAGTAAGCCTTATACAGGTATGGGACCTGTTATCCACAATGCTCAGGACTGGAAGTTTTCCGGATAATGGATCTTTCCGTAATTTGGATCTTCATACGTTAAGTCTACTAGAAAATCATTAAAATGAACCCAACAGGCTAGTTTTGCCTCCAATAAGAATTAATTATATCTTAGCTTGGATCAAGTACAAGGTACTGTTTTATTAATACAAAGGAAATGAAAATCAATTATAAAAATTTGGATTTTTTGGATACAATTTAATCTCTATGAGACAGCCTTTCCATAATTGGGAGCATTCTGGATAATGGATAATCTCTTACCTATATAATTACCTTATCTTATATAAATCTGTCCATCCATCAAATGTTTGTCTGATTCCCCCCAAATGATGTACTGGTTTGTCTTTTCTTCATTTTAAAGGGAGATAATAAATGACTAGACTACACTGAATAATCTGTGAACATTTTCCTACAGGTACATTACTGCAGTCTGGCAATTGTCAGTTAGTAAAGGACATGTAAGTACAGAGTTTGATCCCTTTCTGGTTGCTCATAGCAATTATCAGGCAGAAGTTACTTGTTTTCTGTTTGAAGTACAACATCCTGTTGGTTGCTATGGATTGCAAAACCTTAAATAAACTTCGCACCTGCTCTTATTTGGTAGATACGAGAGAAAACATTCTGGTAGATCATCCATCTCTAATTCAGATGACTGTATTGCAAACATAGTACAGGTATGGGATCTGTTATCTGGAAATCCAGAAAGCTCAAAATTGCAGGATGGCCGTCTCCCATAGGCTCCATTTAATCAAATAATCAACATTTTTAAAAATGATTTCCTTATTCTCTGTAATAATAACACAGTACATTGTACTTCATCCTAACTGAGAGATAATTCATTTTTACTGAAGTTTATTTTTACTGGGTTCCTTTAATGATTTTTAAATGACTTAAAATGTGGAGATCCAAAATAGGGAACAATCCCTTATCTGGAAAACCCAGGTCCCGAGCATTCTGGATAACAGGTCCCATACCTGTAGTATGTTACAATATAATGTGCCACACAACACTGCCAAATAAGCTGCACTGGTCTTTATAAATAAAGGACAATCGGACCTTGCATCATTTTCTATTAAAAAAGGTACACTTTATAAAGAAAGGAGCTACACCTGGTATTTTGAAACCTCTACAGTCCCCAGTAGGGTGTTTTTCATTAGTCTGACCCTGGGCATGTGAGGAATGAATCAGCTGCAGAGACACCGTTCACAGCCCTTTTAAAACGATATTGTTAATGGTAAACGTTAGAAGAAATGAATACTTAAGCAGCAACCTCTATGTTATTAGCTTTGCAAAGAATAGTGCACAGGTGAATCACCAGGAGGTGGAGCAGTGAGCAAAAGGAATGGCTAATGAAAGATCTGATACATTTATTTTGATAGTAAGAGAGAGATCTTTAATCAATTAAAAATGTAAGGCGCCATGCTACAGGTTTAAAGCTGGAAATAAATTGTAAGGAGTGTGCACTTAAACAGAATACCTTTGAATAGCAGCAGATCACATTTCACTTATAGGGGTGGTTCAGCTTCAGGTTAACTTTTGGTTATGTTATAGAATGCTCAATTCTAAGCAACTTTTCAATTGGTCTTCATAATTTATTTTTATAGTTTTGTTAATTTGCCTTTTTCTGACTCTTTATAGCTTTCCAGCTTTCAAATGGGGGTCACTGACCCCATCTAAAACACAGATGCTCTTTAAGGCTACAAGTGTATTGTTACTGCTACTTATTACTCATCTCTCTATTCAGGTCCTCTCCTATTTAAATTCCAGTCTCTTATTCAAATCAATGCAAGGTTTCCACTGTAATTTGGACCCTAGCAACCAGATTGCTGAAATTGCCGGACTTCTTTGCAAAGTTGATGGTGACAGAGAATTGCCAAACGGATTACTGTGTGCATTGTCCCACTGTCCCACTACCATGTGCAGAGGGTGCTGTGTGATATTGCCATCACTGTTAATCTTTTGTATAACCAACAGAGGGCGCTGTGTGATATTGCAGTCACTGTTATTCTTTAATATAACCAACAGAGGGCGCTGTGTGATATTGCAGTCACTGTTATTCTTTAATATAACCAAAAGAGGGCGCTGTGTGATATTGCAGTCACTGTTAATCTTTTATATAACCAACAGAGGGCACTGTGTGATATTGCAGTCACTGTTAATCTTTTATATAACCAACAGAGGGCACTGTGTGATATTGCAGTCACTGTTATTCTTTCATATAACCAACAGATGGCGCTGTGTGATATTGCAGTCACTGTTATTCTTTCATATAACCAACAGAGGGTGCTTTGTGATATTGCAGTCACTGTTATTCTTTCATATAACCAACAGAGGGTGCTGTGTGATTTTGCAGTCACTGTTATTCTTTAATATAACCAACAGAGGGCGCTGTGTGATATTGCAGTGACTGTTATTCTTTCATATAACCAACAGAGGGCGCACTGTTCTTTCATATAACCAACAGAGGGCGCTGTGTGATATTGCAGTCACTGTTAATCTTTCATATAACCAACAGAGGGCATACTGTTATTCTTTCATATAACCAACAGAGGGTGCTGTGTGATATTGCAGTCACTGTTATTCTTTCATATAACCAACAGAGGGCACACTGTTATTCTTTCATATAACCAACAGAGGGCATTGTGGGATATTGCAGTCTCTCCACAAGTGAACTGTTGGTATAGGAATGATTAAAAGTGACTGCAATCTCAGCTACTACCCGCTGACCCAAGTAGAGGTAGACTTTTTCAGCACATTTTGGATGCTGAAAAACCCGGCTTATACTCTAGTATATACGGTACTATGATATAAACTATCTGTTTATTTTGGGGGTATAGTTTTCCTGTAATATATTTAATTCCTGTACACGGCACTTGCATGCCTCTCAGTGAGTACAAAGTGATTGGGGCTGTGTTTGTTCCTGCTTTCCCCTGTGGTGGAACACATGAAAGATCCACTGCAAGGGAACACAAGTAAAGGTGGCCATAGACACACAGATATCATCATAAGAAACACTCATACGATATCTGGTGTGTGTATGGCAGCAGTAAAGAGAGACTGAAGACGAGCCAACCGATATTGGCAAAAGACTTGTATATTGGTTAGCTCATTGATCGTCCAAGTCTGAAAAATTTAAAGGCGCCCCAACATCAGCCAGTGTTTTACAAGTAGAATTCTATTGTTTCTACCTGTTTATCTGATGATTCAGCTCTAAATGTCTGTAATGAACCAATTGTCTCAGGAAAGGATTATAATTGTTACTGTATGACCACCTTGAAGGAGAACTAAACCCCCAAACTAGTGAAAACCCCTACCCTCCATAGCTCCCCCCGCACAGGTTTTAATACCTGTAAATGCCCCTAAGTCTTTAATTACCACTTGATTCAGAGTCAGCACAGAGGAGCTCACAGACGCCATCTTCACCGCTTCGGGAATCTTCGGGTCCCTTCGGCAATTACTGTGGCTGTCGGCGCATGCACAGTTTTTTGGGACCGGAGAATTGCTATAACTGTGAATGCACCGATACACAGCTTACTTACTGAATACTCCCGAAGCGGTGAAGATGGCGTCCTTGAGCTCTGCTGCGCTGACTTTTAATCGAGAGGTAATTAAAAACTTAGGGGCATTTACAGGTATTAACACCTATGCGGGCGGGACAGGCAGTGGGGACTATGGAGGGTAGGGGGTTTTCATTAGTTTGGGTGTTTAGTTCTCCTTTAGGAGCGCTTGTGTGTAAGAGCCCTAACAAATATGCTTGATGCCATTATTAATAGCCCCAGACACTGAGGTTGGACATGTCTCCAACTTGCATTACAGCAGTAAAGAGAGACTGAAGCTTATATGTCACGGCCGGCACCCGATACCAGAACAAATGCCAAGCACCCTGGTCTCGGCTCGGCTTCACCAGTAGTGTGACCACCATTGGGCTTCGGGAGGAGCCCTCAGCTTACTTGGGTGCCACCTGGACTTAACGAGGGGTGCAAGGCGAGATGTTCTGGCTGGCGAAGGGGCACGGCTGTTAGCAGAGTCTTTTGGGCTGAAGGTCACGGTACAAATGGAGCAGGCAAGAGAATCGTCTGACAGGCAGAATCGAGGCAGGCAGATATCAAGAATCGTCAGGCAGGCTAGGGTCAAACCGGGTTGTCAATCAAGGGGTTAAGCAGGAAGAGTTGTCGTAGGCAGGCGAGGGTCAGGATACAGAATGCAGAATAATCAGGAACAGGCTGGGTCAAACATGGGTAATCAAACAGACTAGATTCAGAACAGATCAAACGCACAAGGCTCAGGAACCACTAGAAACAAGTTCTATCACGGGCATCAGTCAGCAGTCTGAATGGGCCTTTTATATTATTTGAATTTCACACCTTTGCGCGCTTACGTCATACGTCAGCGCGCCTACGCCTTTAAATACTACAGAGGCGCGCCGCGCATGCCCTAGAGATTCGGCGCCTGCGGCCTAACGTGCGCCCACACGATCTGGCGCCTGCGGCCTAACTGAACCCACACGACACGGCAGGCGTCCCTGCCGAGGGGGCGGCAGGCGTCCCTGCGTTCCCCCCACTAGACCACCAGGTATGTCTCTTACATTATAAGAGCACAAGTCACAAGACTGAGGGCACTTGTGAAAGTGAGAAAATGGAATATTTCAACTTTTAATATAACATAACTATTTGCACTTTTATGCCATGTTATTCCACATTGAGATAAGGGGCAAGGCACAGATTCTGAGCCAATATAATCAATATAGTAAAAATTGTCACATGGGTTATCTATCAGATGAAAAATCTAAAATTTAACTGGTAATAGATTATTCATGTTAAATTAAACTGGCCACAAGTGCAGTGTGCAAAGTGCAATTTCAGGTGCAAATCACCATGTTTTTTTACCAAAAATTAAAAAATCACAACTTTTTCAGAATATATTAAACCCTGAGGATGGAAAAGTCCAAATCAAATCCGGCATCTCAGACCTGTCGAGGTTGCATATAAGTCCCAATGATTTTTGTGATGTGCGCTGGCTTTTGTACAATACTCCAAAGATTTCGGGCAAAAGAATATAAGAAATCGGAGAAATTGTAAAAATCAGGTTTTTTCCCACAAAGCAAATTTTCGCGAAAGTAATAAATAAGCGTTAAAAACCCGAGCAGATTTGATTAGAGTTTGTAGCAGAAAATGTTGAGATAAAATCGAACTTTGATAAATAACCCCCCTCATCTCCTAATTCAGCTCCAGATTTCTTAAAGGAACCAAAACATGAAAAAAGAAAATGGTTGTAAAGTAATTAAATGTACTTTTGCTCTGTATTGTTAAGAGTTATGTGTTTGTTTAAGAAAGCTTACAATAGTTTATATAAACCAGCTGCTGTGTAGCCATGGGGACAGCCATTTAAGCTGAAAAGGAGAAAGGCACAGGATACTTAGCAGATAATAGATAAGCACTGTGATAGACTACGATAGTATTCTATAGTGTGTATATGTAATATGTAGCCTGAGCCTTGAATGGCTGCCCCCATGGCTACACAGCAGCCTTGTAGATATAAACTATAATAGTTTTTATGAAGCAAACATGCCCGTTATAACATTGTAGGGCAACAGTACATTATATTTGAATTACTTTAATGCACTTTCATTTTTTGGTGTTACTGTTCCTTTAATAGACTTACAAAAGAGTTTACAAGAAAACCCAGTTGATACGTCTTCCAGAGTTGATTTTGTTCCAATATTCCACACTGATTTGAGTAAATTTAGTAGTTCAATATTTAGCCGGTGTGTTTTGGCCTCCATTTATGCATATAATATTTACAGGGAATATTCCAGGCTAAAGAGCAGATAGATAAAGGTCACAGTATATCACTTTTTGTGACCTTCCTCATACAAGTCAGTGGAGGTTCCTTTAGATAAACCATTAAATATTTTTGTTCACAGAACTATATATGGCAGCTGTTCCACACCAAGCTCAATGGAAAATTATTAATTCCGGGCACAACAAATAATGAGCTACCTACATTTCGATGAGAACACCTTTTATCCTAATACATTATCAGATTTATTCAAAGACTTTAAGAAGTTTTTCAACTAAATTAGGCTCAGAATTCTATGACGGCTTTAATAAAATCAAATCCAAGTTTCAGCATCTGGCCTTTACTTGAACTATTCCTGATCAAGGAGCTGTCAGACAGGGATCCAGTTAAAGGGATTATTCATCTTTCAATTAACTTTTATGAATAGAGTGATATTCTGAGACAATTTCCAATTGGTTTTCATTTTTTATTACTTATGTTTTTTTAGTCATTTAGCTTTTTATTCAGCAGCTCTCCAATCTGAAATTTCAGCAATCCAGTTGCTAGGGTCCCAATTACCCTAGCAACCATGCACTGATATGAATAAGAGACTGGAATATGAAGAAGAGAGGCACTGAGTAGAAAGACGAGTAATAAAAAGAAGCAATAACTATACATTAGTAGCCTTACAGAGCATTTGATTTTAGAGAGGGTCAGTGACTCCTATTTGCAAGCCAGAAGATGAATGCAAGTAATTTAAAAAAAAAAAAAAATGAAGGCCAATTCAAAAGTTGCTTAGAATTAGCCATTCTATAACATACTAAAAGTTAACTTACAGGTGAACCACCCCATTAATCACTTGTTACGCACTCTTGTTACATCCCTGTTCCATGGTAAGTATAAATCAGCTTTATGCATGTGGAAGTTGTCTCATGAGGAAACTTCAGGCTACTTCAGAAAAATGAAGCAACACTTATGCCTTCCCGCCAGCTATTCATATTCTTGCCGGTGGGAAGGCATTCCCAGTAGCGTAGAATTATCATAGGCGACTATATCGCCCAGTGTGCCACCACTGTTAATACTCTCCTGTGCCCGTGACCTCTTCCACCCACTACTCCATTTCTGATTAAAAGAGACAGCATTAGCGCAAGACTACACAGGCGATTTCGCCGCGATCCGACGCGGCGACGCAGCGTCTGCATCCGACAGTCGTGTCGCGTCGCATCAACGCTGCGACACGATCTGACAATTGAATTACTTACCTTATTTCCATTGCATCCGACGTGATGCCTGCGATTTTGCGCAGTGCGTCGAATCACAGTGAAATCCTGCCCTAAGACTCAGAATCCCATTACACAAGTTAGAGAAGAGAAGTCTAAAACCTTCATTTGAGAAATAAAACAAAGATGTTTGACTTGAGATTCTTTAGTTGTTGTTAAACTACAAACTCTAGCAACCCAAAGACCTATAACCTGAACGTTAATTAGGGCATCATAGCATTCAGAGTTTGTCATTTAATATGTTCTTTTTAAAGGAGACCCGTCACCCAAAAAAAATATTTTTCACATTAATCAAGCAAAAAAAAAACTACAGTGTAACTTTAATTACACTGTATAAATTATTTGAATCTTGTTTCCATCAGTCTGGGAATTCATAATTATAGCAAGCAGGCAGGAGCCATTTTGTGGACACTGTTATTAAGGCAAGCCTTGTATCATCTCAGAATCTTGTTTGTGCACCAGAATGGGGGACTCGATGTCCATCCCCATGCACTGACTACACAATTAAATGGTTAAGAGAATTGGGGAAATGTGTGGAGAGCAATGACATCTAACAAGTGCTGAATGGAAAGTGAAAGTAATCGCTTGCCCCGCCCCTATGCCTTAGGCATAGAGGAGGGGCAGGCAATATTTGATTGACAGCTGAGATCTCTAACTTAGTTTACAACAGCTATGAATGCTTTAAAAAAATTATTTGGATTTCATGTTTAATTTGAATAGGACTTTTATTATACAGCTTTTTATGTGTGGGTGACAGGCCCCCTTTAAACATAACGGTCATTTAAAATGAAATTGGTGTTTGTTGGCATAAGTGATACTGTGTCATCCAATAAACTGTAATTCAGCAATTTATTAGGTGCATATATAAATTGCTTTAGAAACCTCCATCCACTGAGATGGCAAAATATTACTGTTCCTTTTGTTTGAGCCTTAAAAAGGATCTGGCTGAAAGCAGGGAGACGCAGCTGCCCTTTTTACTTCCTTATCTGCCAATTCACTTTCTGAGAAGGGACGGTTCAGTTCAGATGAGTTTGAAAAGACCGACTGTAAGTTAAAAGGATCACAGACGGACTGTTGAAACTGTATCACAGATGCAGATAAAAGGTAAATGATCATTGCCTGTTTTGTGTGGCATTAGCTCTGAGCGTAAGAATATACCTTAAATTCCTGCCAAGATTTATCAAGATCTTTCATCATCATCACAATCATTTATATAGCACCGGCAAGTTATGTAGCTTTTTAAATGAGCTTTTCTTGAGCACTCAGCCTCTGAGCTTTAACACCCCATAGAACAGAAGGGTGTTTGCCAGCTCAAAACCATTAAACACATTCTAATGACTTGACACTGACCTGTTTTTATAAATATAATACTTTTATGACTGTCAGATTCTAATGACTTGACACTGATCTGTTTTAATATATATGTTAAGGTGGCCATAGACGCAAAGATCCTATCGTACGAATCGAGGACTTGTACGATTTTCGGACCGTGTGTGGAGAATCCCAGCGGAGATCGGACGTTTGGTCGATCGGACAGGATTGATTTTGTCCCGTCCGATCCCGCCGGAGCCCATTGCGCTCTCATTGTAATCTGATTGTTTGGCCATAGGGCCAAATGTTCAGATTACCCCCGATATAGCCATGCCCGTTAGTGGCATATCGGGGAAAGATCGGCTCGTTTGGCGATGTCGCCAAATGCATGGATCTTTTGGTCTATGGCCACCCTTACTTTCCTGACTGTCAGATTCTAATGACTTGACACTGATCTGTTTTAATATACATGTTACTTTCCTGACTGTCAGAAAATGTTCCCAACACTCAGGAAAGTATCTTGTAATGGCCAATTTACATTTCAGTAAATCTGCACCAACACTAAGCACTTTCCCTCTAAACTTAAATGGAGAGACGTATGGGCAAATGGTTTAACACAAAGATAGTTTTTTTTTCGTGTTGCTGACACACTTTGTGGCAACCTGGTGAGAAATGTACTAGTTATAAAACAGGAAGCAGGTGGGTGAGGCATGGCAGGAACATGAAAAACTGAAAAACGGAAAAACTGGTCTCTAATTTTAATAAGGGCAGGTAATTGTATTTTAAAACTCAAGAGCCTGTTTATTCTTATAAACATTGCTGAGTGAGTTTATCAGTTTTAACGCCTGTTTAGCGATGTCACTTGACCTGAGTATAGTAGAAGCTATCATGGAGTTTCATGTCCTGGATAAATGCACTCACCCTGGTCATGGAACAGCTTGGTAAAATAAAATATTTTTACAATACGGGTACATTTCCAACTAATCATGACAGTACAGGTATGGGATCCGTTATCCAGAAACCCATTACCCAGAAAGCCCAGAATTACAGAATGGCTGTATCCCATAGATTCCACTTTAATCAAATAATTCACATTTTCCAAAATGATTTCCTTTTTCTCTGTTATAATAAAAGAGTACCTTGTACTTGATCCCAACTAAGATATAATTAGTCCTTACCGAAGGCAAACCATTCCTGTCGGGTTTATTTTATGCTTCAATTAATTTTTAGCAGACTTTAGGTATGGAGATCCAAATTATGGAAAGATCCTTATCCAGAAAACTCCAGGTCCCAAGCATTCTGGGTGACAGGTCCCATACTTGTATTGTTCTCTTCTAATATCTGGTAAATAATAATCATAATATATAAAAAAATGTATTTGCTTTATTAATATCTTATGTTTTTATAGTTTTTATATGTTTTCAAGCACAATGAGTCCCTGTTGCATACTGGTTTTTAAAGCAGAATCCCATACCTTACTAAAATGTCCCTTAAAGTGATACTGACACCAAAAAAATATTCTTCAAAATATTAATCTACATTAAAAGTTACCTATAGTTCATGTTGATTGTTTTTCACCGATAGGTCTGCTTTTGTAAGTAATTGTTACTTGAATTTAATAAACCTGACTTTTGCCAACCTGACTGTCCCTTCTCAGACTGTCAGTTAGAGTTTCTAATGCTAACAGACTATTGAAGCTCAAATATGGCAGCCCCCTCATAGAGGAACAGGGGGGATCAGATGGGTAATGTAAAAGCATCTGCAATACTTTTATACCAAAATTAGAGGTAGTATGCAAAGACAGCTTTATGATAGATATAATTTTTTTTTTTTTTCTGGTGTCAGTATCTGTTTAATAGGGAGGGCAGGGAAACTGTGCTTTTGTTTCCCTATGTCTGGTTCTGACCTAAGTTACCAAGATAACAGGACAGGAAACTGAGTGTTACCCAAATGACACGCGAATGTCCAAAAAAGAAAAAAAAAAGACTTCACCAGTGATACCAGCAGACACTCAATAATGGAGTTACAAATATAACAAATGTACACATGGGGCAATTTTAATGTTTTGTAGCTCATTGGACAGGGCACAAAATGCTTAAAATTGCCCCTTCAATCTCTTGAATGGAAATTGCCTGAAAGGGACAGCTGGACTTGTATGATAAACGATTGTTGCTGAAAAATGCTCATTGGTGTACACTGAATGCCCAAAGCAAATCAAGGAACAAATGTAGTGAAACATGGCTAAATGATATCCTGCCCAGCAATATTCTTAGAATAAATTACCATTAGACAACTTATTTTCTAAATCCATAAATAGTCAATATAACGTCCCTGAAAGGAGCAGTACACCCTTTCTATAACATAGGTGCAACAAATAGAATTTGATATGAGCATACATTTTTTTTGTTATTTCTTGAGCTAAACAGTGTAAACAGGGAAAGTGAAGTTGTGTTTTTTATACAAATGGCCTGTAGATGTCACTGTGCTCAAGACTTATACTGTGCATACTTTCTATACAGCTTGTGGTGGTTGCTTGCTGTTGTGTAATGGCTGCATGAGCCTGCTAATAAAGCACTGTTATACTCTACTCATCCTCGGCAACCAAAACATAACAATTATGCAACATATTAGGTTCACGGAGATCAACACACAATCGAATACCTCCAGTTTTCTTCATTGTTACAACAGAAGCTACTCCATGTTTGGTTCTTGCAGGGGAAATAGTTAGATTATCAATGCACAGATTAACAGAAATCCATTATGGGGGGGGTGTCCAAAAATGGAGTAGCTTCAATTTCCCTGTTTGCCCAGTTTATTTAAAAAAAATATTATAGTTCTTGCATGATTAAAACAATGGTAACAAAAAGTATGTTCGCCACAAGAACTATTCATTCATCTCTTGTTGAAGGGTGTGCACTGACCATATAAAATATGATAACCACAACACAAGTTGCCAGGGACATCAATGCCCACTGTGAAATGTTGAGCGATCAATGCCCAATGCGCAAAAGAAGTGTTTGTAACTTTAGTCCTAAGTGGATTCTCGTCATCTGCGGAGTGAGAAATTGGTTGCGGTGTCCTGTATTGCTAACAGCAAACAACCACTTTCATCACAAACGTTGCAGACAGCGTGACAGTTAATGAGAGGAAAAGACAAGCCTTATTCTTTTCCTTTTTTTGTAGCCCCACCTCTCTACACATGAGAGAGAGAAACAAATTCAAGGCACAACTCAATTTTAATTTCCTGTCTCTGTAAGATTCTTTCTGAGTTGATGACAACATGACAAGGGTGTCCCTCGCTGCAGTGTGTTGCACAGTAGGTAAGCACTGTACCACTTCAACTATATTTATCGGCTCGTTCTGATTGTATGAACGATTGGATTATGTGTGGGGATGACTTCCTTGTTGGGTAATGACCTAGATAAATTGAAAGCATGGTAAGTAGAAACATGCCTTCAAAAGTGAATTGAATATAATTGGTCTGGTCATCTAAAAGAAAAACACAGTGCATTGTACTTAATACATTTGTAGGGAAAAAACATAAATCCATTGTATGTATACAACGAAATCAAAGATTTAACAGTTAATTGCAACGGTATTTACACTGCTACACACAGAATACAGATATAGGATCTGTTATCTAGAACGTTTGGGACCTGGGGCTTCCGGATAAGGGATCATTCTGTAATCTGGATCTCAATACCTTAAGTCTACATAAATATAATTGAAACATTTAAAGAAACCCAATAGTTTTGCCTCCAATATAGATCAAGTGTATTTTAGCTGCCGTCAAGCGCAAGATACTGCTTTATTACGGTATTATGGAGGAAAAATAAATCATTTTTAAAATCTGAGTGATCTAATTATGATGGACTTCCAGTAACTGGATAACAGTTTGACAGATAACGGATCCCAGACCTGTATTAGCATATTGCAATGTGAAACTATGAGCCCTGGGAAATAATGAATGAAGAGTGGGAGCATAGGCGGTTTTGTTTACTCTGTCTAACCCATTACAAAACAATACCTCAATGTGTAAAGCATGAAATGTTATACAGGTATCGGACCTGTTATACGAAATGCATGGGACCTGGGGTTTTCTGGATAACAGATCTTTCTGTAATTGGGATCTTCATACTAGAAAATCATGTAAACATTAAATAAACCCAATAGGCTGGTTTTGCTACCAATAAGGATTAAATATATCTTAGTTTAGATCAAGTACAATGTATTGTTTTATTATTACAGAGAAAAAGGAAATCATTTTTTAAAATCTGGATTATTTGAATAAAATGGAGTCTATGGCAGATGGCCTTTCTGTAGTTTGGAACTTTCTGGATAACGGGTTTCGGTATAATGGATTCCATATCTGTATAAGAAGTTTTGATTGTATATTCTAACAACAGACAGGAATCTCGTGAGAAGCAGACCTGGGTTTGGGTTTGTTACCTTCATGTCACAAGCTGTTAGTTGAAGTTATACCACACTGTGGGGGGAAATGTGCGCAGCAAGCAGTAAACACTGTGACTGGTTTTTGTCGTGAGAATATCCCATTTCAAGAATTGTGCTTTTATCGCAAATAAAAAACAGCACTGTCAACATTACTTGTCTTTTGCTTAGAAAATGACATTGTGTCGGTGCAGTACTGGTGCCTATACGTTAAACATAGTGATCCACGTGGATGTTGCATTCACTGTTTGATATTTGGGAGACATGCTGAACTGGACAATAGAGGGATTCATGATCAGGCATTTTTCATTGTTATTAATGCTGCACTGCTGGTAATTATGCACAGCAAAGACTTCATGGTTTAACTTAAACCGTGAAAGACTTATCCCAGGCCACAAGGAGCTGAAACGGAAACTCAGGTCCATAGACATAGGTTTAGTAATTGCTTCAGCGGTTAGCTCACTTGCACAATGATCTGTAACCTAAATCTAAAAACTATGCAGAAGCATGGGGTGGGAGAGCTTAGAAGTATGGCCTTGCCTTTGGAAGAAAAGCACATCAGACCTGAAGAAGATAGGAAACTGTTTTTGGGTGAAGTTATAGACAACATATATTAAAGTAAGATACAATCAAAGCCAAATCTTGAGTCGCATCTGTTTCCCATTAAAAAAAAGTCTTAAAGGAGTGGTTCAACTTTAAGTTAACTTTACGTGGGTAATTCTAAGCAACTTTTCAACTGGCCTTCATTTTTCTTTTTTAAAGATTTTGAATATTTTACCTTCTTCTGACTTGTTTCAGGGGTCACTGGCCCCATTCCAAAAACAAATGCTCTGTAAGGCTGCAAATTTGTTGTCATTGCTACATTTTATTACTTATCTTTCTATTATGGCCTTCTCCTATTCATATTCCAGTCTCTATATCAAATCAGTGGTTGCTAGGGTAATTCTGACCATAGCAACCACCTCGCCTATTCATATTCCATTATCTTATTCAACTCAGTGGTTGCTAGGGAAATTTGCACCCTAGCAACCAGGTTACTGAACTCACAAACTGGAGAGCTGCTGAAAAAAAAAATATCTCAAAAACCACAAATGATAAAACATTATTGCAAAATTTCTCAGAATATCACTCTCTACATCATACTAACAGTTGAATGTAAAAGTGAACAAAAGTGAATAGGAGACCGTGACCTATTATTTTAATATACCCCACCTTGACTATTGTGTCTCCCAACTGATCTGCCGCTGGCAACATTGTCCCTCCAGTTTATGACAGATCTCATTCTTCACCTCTTCAAATGTATCACCCCAGTCTCTTTTTGGATCTGACAACAGGGCCTGGTTTAGGTCCACATTAAAATAAAAATTCATAGAGAGAAAAAAAACTCAGTTTTCTCATTTTATGTGCCACTGGATTCTACCAAAGTGAAACATTGCCATTTGTTAGTTGGTAGATGAAGAACGCCAGTAAGGAATTTGTTTACATTGTGTCTTTCTCCTCCAACACAGTGGAAACTTCTCCGTCTGATGTTCACACTTTGTTTTGCAATTTCTGTTCCATTTTCCTGTCCTGGGTGAAAGGTCAATTTTTCTTTTTTAGCTCAGTGACTCAGAGACACAAACAAAGATACACCAAACCAGACTAAAAGGGAACTCCACTCCGATATAGCTTTTTTGATTTGAAAATGTCATTCTAAGCAGCCTTTCAAGTATACATTAATCACATCATTAGCTTGTGATACTTTTGGTGCAAATGTGTTGTGTCTATTAGTGCAACCCGCTATGGAGACCCTGGAATTACTGGTATTTTCAGGGTGGTGGTAGCACCAGGGTTCCCCAGTGTCAATAGGTGCACTTACTTACAATCAGCAAAATCAGCAGGATAGATGCAATGGAACTATATGGAAGTGCAAGAACCATGTTTGGGGCAGGTACTTTTCATGGATGGCATTAATGTGGCATTTGTTTAGTATGTCTTCTTATCAGTGTGGGGGGTGTATCCTAGCTAAGCGATGTATGTCAGAAACCCATCCCTGGTCAGCTAGAGAAACACTTGGTCCTCCTGCCAAAGGCTTGCATTAGATAGATCCCAAGAATGAGCCCCGGGCCTTGCAAACCTTGGGTGCCAGATGAATAGTGGGGGGATCAGATGACACAAAGCACACTTGGTACTTTACACATTACAAGAGAAAGTAACCCCAGCCTTTTGGCCCGGTGGTGAAGAAATGTTTATATTCCGGCCGATAGGCTGGGGAGTGAACACTTTTTCATCATTCTAATTAGTTATTTAATTATTATTTTATTCCTATGGTGTCACCCATCACTTTTATACTTTTTAGCACGTTTCGGAACTTTTGCCTAAACCCCTGATTTACACACTGATTTAGGGGGAGGTCATTAGGGTCCTTCTGCTAGTGAACCACACCTCACCATGGGTGCACAAGATTTTGGACCTCTTTGGAGGTCCACAGGTGTTCCTGACCCCTCATCTTCCTTTTGGCCTGAGGGAGAAGAAGAAAGGGACCCCCAGCCTTGCAGGAAAATCCTTGCCTCCTGCTTGCCTTTTGGCTGGGGACCTTGTTTTTGGACAAAGGCAGGCCTGAACAGGAAACTGTGCCTTTTGGTCGGGTGACCTAGGAGTTTTTTATGGACATAAGCTAGCCACAGACACAAAGATAGTACCAACAGTCTCTCATTGATATCGTCAGGCACTACATGCAGAGATATTATCGGTAGCCGATATAAATCTTTTAACCTGTCTGACTAAACTACTGATCGCCATGGCATGGAAAATGTCGGGACAAAGTACACACGGTCTGAAAATTGTATGATATTAATTTCTTACGATTTTCGGACCATGTGTAGATTGTCCCGACATTTTTTCATGCCATGGCGATCAGTAGTTTAGATCGATATCAAAGAGAGACTATCGGTACTATTTGTCGGACATAACTTTCATATGATTGCTGCCTGTCAATTAATGGCCCAAGCATTGTGTGATTTGTTCTTTTTATTACTTTATATTAATCTGAATTGTTAGTTGCAGGTCGGAAGATTGGAGATTTGTACGTCTATGGCCAGCTTTAGTCTTTTTAAGACTAAGTCATCGTACCCCTTTGTACTTTTTTGCACTTGGGTGATTTGGAGAACATGGGCTTCAGTAAAAAGCATTTTAGCACACCCACACTTGCATTTGCAAATAATACTTCTTGAGTTTCATGAGTATCTAGCAGAGAAAATAATATAAAAGCCAGGATAATTAGTAATTAATTCAGATTAAATTCCATGACATAACACCAGTGCATGGTGTATCACAATTTAATAATCATCCCTAGGACAAGCAAACCTCATTCACCACTTGATGATTCCTGGCGACCCCTAAGTGTAGCTTCTTAACAACGGTGCACAGTACACTGAGCATGTGCAGTGCCACTGACACTCAAAACATGGCAAGATGACAAGCTACTATGGACAGCTTTAAAGCCAGGGATCATAACTGCTATTGGGCTGTGATAACTCTGTGCTGGTACAGGATGTTCAGTAAATTAAGTACAGTCATTCTATTTTTTTCTCATTTTTATACTTTAGTTCTTTAAGGGTTTGTTTTGAAAATGGAACATTTGTAGCCAGACATACAATACAGAGGGACTTTTATCAGAAGGGAAGAGAAAATTCCCCGGCAACAGACAGAAAACCACTAGCAGATAATGTTTATATAGTCAAATAGTCATTCCTTTGGAGAATTGTTGTAAGTATAATTATATTCAGTATTTTAACAATTATGCTGCAGCTACAATACAAACAGAACTGCCTCTAGTAAAGGGGTACCTTTAAAGTGGACATCCAAGTGCATAACCTTGCATTTATCAACATTGAACCTCATTTTCCAGTTTGCTGCCCAGTTTCCCAACTTAGACAAATCACTCTGCAAAGTGGCAGCATCCTGCATGGAACCTATAGTTCTGCAAAAATAGAAACAGTACTTGCAATGCCCACCTCTAGGTCATTAATAAACAAGTTGAAAAGCAAGGGACCTAGTATAGAGCCCTGCGGTACTCCACTAACAACACTGGTCCAATTAGAAAATGTTCCATGTACCACCACTCTTTGTAGTCTATCTTTTAGCAAGTTCTCTATCCAGGTACAAATACTATGTTCCAGGCCAACATTCCTTAATTTAACCAGTAACCTTCTGTGTGGCACTGTATCGAATGACTTAGCAAAGTCTAAGTAAATCACATCCACTGCCATCCCAGAATCGAGGTCCCTTCTTTCCCCTACCTTCTCATAAAAAGAAATTAAGTTAGTCTGGCAAGATCTATTACGCATAAAAGCATGCTGACACAAACTCATAGTACTATGATTTGCTATGAAGTCCAGTATGAAGCTTTCCTAGCACTGACATCAGACTAACTGGCCTTTAGTTTTGAGGCTGGGAACAGGATCCCTTTTTGAATTATGGCCCCACATTTCGCCAGTCTCTCAGCACTACACCAGACGTCAAAGAATCCTGAAAAATTAAGCAAAGAGGTTTGGCAATCATAGAGCTAAGCTCACTAAGTACCCTGTGATGAATACCATCTGGCCCAGGACCTTTGTTTATCTTAACCTGTTCTAGTCTCTTTTGAATTTCCTCATGTGTGAATCATGCAACATTAGCATGGTGAACTTGATGGACTTTGGTCTTTTTTTAACCCAATGTAACAGGTGGCGCCTCTGCAGGGTTGAGAAATAGCTGCCCATAGAAGAAGTTACATTTGCTCCCACAGAGGCAGGACTTGAGGTTATAAATCAAAAATTATCAGCAACCCCAGGCTATGAAAAAACAAACAAGAAGAAAAGAAGCAATACTGTTTAATGAAGACGATTGAATTGGATCATCATGTGCTCTGGGAATACAATGCTACATATGAGGTGTAGTTGTCAATAGGAGATGTTATATGTGCCCGCATGGAGGCAGGACTGCGGGTCAGCAGTAGCAGGGTGGTGGGGAGTGCAGTGCAGATGGGGCAATTTGCCCAGATGGCTGCTAACTAGCTAGATAAACATGTGTAAATTGTCTCGTGTATTTAGTAATCTGTTCTCTTTTGTAAGAGAGATATGCAGTTAGACATCCGGATTTAGTTTCAACATCCTTTCAAATCATAACTGTAATAATACAGCTGCTTTAGGGTTGCAACTTATCATGTGCTTAGACTTGCACTGTTCAGTTATTTTCTTACATATGAGGAAATGGGGTTTGAGTGAACAATCTTACAAGATCTAAGATTTAAGGCGACCAGTCTGTGCAAAACAATGTGCCCCTGCACTGTCATTCAGAGATATAAACTATATCAAGCAAAGTCCCAAAATAGCAATTTACTATAGTAGGCATTATATATATATATATATATATGTATATATATATATATATATATATATATATATATATATATATATATATATATATGTATATATGTGTGTGTGTGTTGGGAAAATTCTTTGTACCATGTCTCGGTTGTGTCCAGTGTACAGTGTCATTAGGGTCCTACCTTCTCTTACCCTCACTCTGGCAAACAGTACAGAATAAACAGAATTCAGGGGTACTGCAATGATTAAAGGGTTCTCTCCACCAAGAAGGGTGTGATTTACATTTGTTTTTTGAATGACTTCCACTTTTTTGTGATATTTCCCTACAAGTGTCAGTTGCATGTATTGTAGACATATTCAGGGTCAACTGAGTTTGCTCCACATGTTCTTTCAGCCCCATTTTGTGCCTGGCAAATTACATTCCGCCATATGTAATATAAGACACTAAATTTACCCAGGCACAGTAACCCACAGCCCCCAGTGAGGTGTTTTTTTTTTTTTAAACAGCTTACCAGTAAATAGTACCTGCCTTAGGTCATAGGTTGCTATAGGTGATAAGAACGAGAATGCTCTAGAAGTGTATTTTAGCTCATACATTTGAGTCCCACATTTCTGGGGGATGTCTCCATAAAACGTTCTTGCAATTGAAATGCTGACTGTGAAACCCTCTGTCCTTGTGGAAATGACTCTGTTTACACTTTCTGTTAATATTTTACTGATCTGCATGTCAGCACAGGGAAATATAAAGCAAATACAAAGGAATAATAAATATTGCTATACTGTATACCGTCCTGCATAGTAACTTGTTAAGCAAAACAGAGACTGCCTATATACATACTGTATATATCTCCTTGTTAGATGAGCATGTTATAGGTCAGGATATGATGAGCTGGTGGGCCAAACTGGTCTGATCCAATAGTTTGATCCAGCAATTGAATCATGGCTGTGGCCAATTCAGACCTGTGGGAAGAGGACTACAATTGTGTGGAATATTACTGTGCGTGCTAAAAAAGAGGGGAAATAATGTTCACGTGAAGAGAAGGGATTTTTTTAAAAAATTCTGAACTAGCATTTTATAAAGTCCCCTCCTTGTTCCTCTATTGGTCTGGGCAGTACTAATCAGCAAAATCTTCCAGAACCCAGATCTTCTTCCCTTCCTACACTGGGGAATCACTTCTAGACAGTGCCAACACATACAGTATAACCAATGAAACCTTTTAACTGGCTTTAATTGTAAACTGATGTGTTATGTGCTGAATTGTACTGTGCCTCAACAGTGTGATCACTTTGGTCAAGCCTCTGACTTCAAAGCAAGACTTGTAGGACCAGGTGTGGTGTACACATGTGTGTCAAGGCTTTAACATCCCAGAAGATGACATCCCTCCTTTGGCAGTGCCATAAAACTTCTGAAGGAAATCTGAAATAATGCAGTGCATAAGTCAAATATTTTCACAAACAGCCTTAACATACCAAATGCCAGTATTTACTTTTTTTTAACATTATATATTACAGTGGCCAATGTGGAATACCAATTGTTCTTAAAGAACTGGAGAAGTTCGACCTGATCAATATCATCCAGAATAAGCTACGCACAAAGGTACTTAACTGTATTCGTTAAAGCTGTGGTGCTTGTGGCAGGTTCCCATGTATTTTCTTCTATATTAAGGTTGCGCTGGTTTCATTTCAGCAATACAGCTCCAAAATTGAAGTGTCATTTATAAACCTTAACAAGAAAATGTTACAAAAGGAGATCTCCTTGGTCTAAAAGTGTGATTTGTCATGTATTTTGAAACCACAGGAACACACTACCCTTAGTTCTAAACCATAACTTTTAGATAGATGGGGTGGGTGGGATTTACAGATATTTGCTACAGTACAATGCTGACTTTTAGTAACATATCCACATGGTCTTCAGAAACGTTCTTTTTGGATAGTAGTGTCTTTCTCCTTAAAACCCTGCCATGCACACTATTGTTGACCAGTGTTCTCCTGATGGTCGGCTTATTAACACTGACATTCGCCAATGCAAGAGAGGCCTTTACTTCCTTAGATATTAGGCTTGGGTTTATTGAGATCAACTGGAGTATTAAACTGGCCATACACTATACGATTAGCTCATTGGTCAAGGTTGCCAAATGAGTAGATCTTTCTCCTAATATACTCACATAAGGTGGGCGATGTTGGGCTTAATCTGACCATTGGCAGTGGGGCCAAACAATCAGATTAACAGAGGCAGAAATAGGAGCCATCAGATCAAAGACCCCATCAGCCCTCAATTCGAGGGGAAAATCAACCCTGTCCGATCAACATCTGGCTGATGGGCCCCATACACAGGCACAGGCAGGGCCAGAATTAGGGGTAGGCAGAAGAGGCACCTGCCCATGGCGCAACTACACTTGGCAGGTACCTCTTGAAGAGCATTCTGCCTACTCCTTCTCTGGACTTTCTTGTTTCTGCTGGCTTTCTGCACCACTACACTCAACCGTGTGCTGCCCTATGACGTCACTACGTACACGAGCGTTTGCACACATGTGGAGGGGGGGTGAAGGGGCTGACCAGGTCACCAATGGCACCGATCGTCTTGGCCCACCTCTGGGCACAGGACCCGAATTGGCTGCCTAAATCTGCCACCCCTTTGCACGCCTTGCTCTTGGTGTGATGTTTGTTGTTCAGCCACTCTTGAGGAAGAAAGCAATGGTGTTGAATTGCCTCCATGTATTTGTATGCACTCTATCTAACAGTTGACTGGTGGAGTCTAAACTCTTTAGAATTTGTTTTGCCCCCCTGATGGTGAGCATCAATAACTGTTTTTATGAGGTGCCTAATAAATGTCCTCTTTTCAAGCCATGACTCACACAGCTGTGCTGTTAACATTTGGGAAGAGAAGAGCCAGACTTCTGTTCTTACAATTATTTAGTGCATCCCACACTCACACCTGATTATCCATCAAACCACTTTAATTTCCCCCTTTTAAATATTAGGGGTTCAAATACTTTAGCCACTCACAAATTTGAATGGGCATTAAACAATTTTCTCTCTCTCTCTCTCTCTCTCTCTCTCTCTCTCTTTCTATATATATATATATATATATATATATATATATATATATATATATATATATATAAATGCCTTGACAATAAAACTACATTTAGAGGAAAAAAATGGAATAGGCAATAAGAGATGTTTTTTGGAGGACTTAGTGCTGTAATAGGTTCATATGCGTTGCAACAAATTCAGTCCAAAGAAGAAAGTGCTTAATGTGCTAAATTATTCAAGGCATGGTGTGGTACAACATGATTTCAAAAGTTTGATGTTCTATGCGATGAGTCAGTTTCAAGTGGGTTAAATGACCCGATCAGCAGACTGATAATGCTTACTATACAATTTATGAGCGTGGAGCATACAAAAGGGGTCATTTACACAGTAGAACACCATGTGCAAAGTGCAAAAAAGGCTGCAATTGGCACAGCATTCACTGCACCCCGGGGTAAGGTAAATGACCCCTACTGACTTCTGATATCAATGACCTTGGAGCAAGTGGCATGGATTAGATTCCCATCTGCTGACTGCAGCCTAGGAAAACTTTTTTTGTTTCTCCCCAAGTTGTTACATAGCAGATACCAGAAAATACTTGAATAGGACATTAGTGCCAATGTAATGAACTTGCAGCACTGAAACCAGATAAGAACAATTTGCAACTACACCCACAATGTGGTTAACTTCAACTGATATTGCTGCCAATCTAGATACAAATACTTCCAGCAAACTCTTGATTAATAAAATAATGTAAATCATTTATTAACTGCCTTGGTGAGGGGAATTTTTCTGAACTTATTATATCAGCATCTACATAAAAAATGTACAGATGTAAATGTACAGTGAAAAGAGCTGCATAATTTTATGGTGCTATACAGGTATGGGATACATTGTCCGGGAACCCCTTATTCAGAAAGCTCAGAATTACAGAAAGGCCATCAAATAAAATCAATTTTATCCAAATAATCTACATTTTTAAAAATGATTTCCCTTTTCTCTGTAATATTAAAACATTACATTGTACTTGATCCAAACTAACATATAATAAATCGATATTGGAATAAAAAACAGCCTATTGAGATTATTTATGTTTACATGATTTTATACTAAATTTAAGGTATGAATATCCAAATTACAGAAAGATCCTTTATTCTGAAAACCCCAGGTCCCAGGGATTCTGGATAAATAAACAATTGATGATGATGATGAATTTTTATTCCAGCTTTAACCCTTTAAGTGCCAGCAGAATTTCACATTTTGGTTACGCGAAATGCCAGCCGTTTTTGAAACATTTTGCGCTCTCTCACTTTAGGGGCATTTTCTGAGGGGAAACCTATAGTTTACCTAGGAAAACTATACATTGTTTTTTTCGGTAGAAACTGAGCTTTCTAAATCTGCCTGAGTTTTCATGTATTTCCACCTGTGCAAAAAAATTTATAGTGCTAAATACCAAAAAAAAAATGAAAAACTACCATTTTTCATCGTATATCAATTTATACCAGAAAAATATTTCATTTTACGGATGAAAATCCAACTGATTTGGAAAGCCTTATGTCTCTTGAACGTGCCAATACCAGATATGTATAGTTTTAGGGAGATTTAGGATTTCTGTACAGCAAAAACTCCCGGCAGTATATTACCGAATTTTGAAAGCACTAAGGCAGAAAACGGCATGCTTTAGATTCCAAGGCAAAAAGTCCTGAAACCGTAGGTTTATTCCAGAAAACCATACATTTTTGAAAAGTACACATTCTGGTGAAATATCTGAAAATTGCCTCAAACCTTCAACTTCCCAGCACCATATCGCCCATGTGTCATTACGTACTAAGAAAAAGCACCCTAAATATGATTTCCAGGGTTCCTCTGAACATTTTGGTGGTCATTGTTCATAAGTTTACCAAAGTATCTGGCATTTAGAGGCCCAAAATGAAGTTAGCGCATACAAACAGTCCCGTGGGTAACTTCAGCTAATGAAAAATCAACACATTGACTGCATTTTTGTGGGGTAAAAACACAGAAATATATGTTTACCCCCCAAAACCCATATATTTTTGGAAAGTACACATTCTACCGAATCTAAAATGGGTACCCATGCCTTTCTGCTCCAAACTACTGAGTCGCAAGGCTTTCCCACAATTGTCGGTTTTGGTGAAATATCTGAAAATTGCCTCAGCTTCAACTTCTCAGCACCATATCACCCATGTATCGTTACGCACCAAGAAAAAAAACCCTAAATATGATTGCCAGGGTTCCTCCAAACATTTTGGTGGCCATTGTTCATAGGTTTACCAAAGTATCTGGCATTTAGAGGCCTCAAAATGAAGTTAGCGCATACAAATAGTCCTGTGGGTAACTTCATCTAATGAAAAATCAACACATTGACTGCATTTTTGTGGGGTAAAAACACAGAAATATATGTTTACCCCCCAAACCCATACATTTTTGGAAAGTACACATTCTACTGAATCTAAAATGGGTACCCACGCCTTTCTGCTCCAAACTACTGAGTCACAAGGCTTTCCCAAAGTTGTCGGTTTTGGTGAAATATCTGAAAATTGCCTCAAAGCTTCAACTTCCCAGCACCATATCACCCATGTGTCATTACGTACTAAGAAAAAGCACCCTAAATATGATTGCCAGGGTTCCTCCGAACAGTTTGGTGGCCATTGTTCATAGGTTTACCAAAGTATCTGGCATTTAGAGGCCCCAAAATGAAGTTAACACATACAAATAGTCCAGTGGGTAACTTCAGCTAATGAAAAATCAACACATTGACTGCATTTTTGTGGGGTAAAAACACAGAAATATATGTTTACCTCAAAGCTTCAACTTTCCAGCATCGTATTGTCCATGTATCATTACCAGCATAAAGCATCCTAAATATAAACATAGGGGTCTACTAAACAGTTTGATGCCCAATGTGCATAGATATACCAAACTATGTGACCCCCAAATGACAATATGTATAGACATTTTCACGGCTGACGCGCTGGCTGCTGCAATATAACCACCCGGTGTGTGTATTATGCGACATTAGACCACCTAACAGTACAAAGACCCCAGAAAACCATATATTTTCAGAAAGTACACATTCTGACGAATCCAATATGGGTAAATAAGTGTTTCTACTGCAAACTACCAAACTGCAAAGCAATGCTGAACATAATGGTTTTTATCAAATTTCTGAAAATCGTCACAAAGCTTGGATTTTACCCCATTATATGCCCCACATTTCGTAACTTATCAGCATAAAACCTCCTAAATATGAACGCCAGGGGTCTACTGAACACTTTGATGCCCAATATGCATAGATATACCAAACTATGTGGTGCACAGAGACCCCCAAATGACAATAGTGTATATACATTTTCACAGCTGACGCACTGGCTGCTGCAATATAAGCACCTGGTGTGTGTATTATGCGACATTAGACCCCCCTAACAGTACAGAGACCCCAGAAAACCATATATTTTCAGAAAGTACACATTCTGACGAATCCAATATGGGTAAATAAGTGTTTCTACTGCAAACTGCCAAACTGCAAATCAATGCTGAACGTAACGGTTTTTATCAAATTTCTGAAAATCGTCACAAAGCTTGAATTTTACCCCATTATATGCCCCACATTTCGTAACGTATCAGCATAAAACATCCTAAATATGAACGCCAGGGGTCTACTGAACACTTTGATGCCCAATATGCATAGATATACCAAACTATGTGGCGCACAGAGACCCCCAAATGACAATAGTGTATATACATTTTCACGGCTGACGCGCTGGCTGCTGCAATATAAGCACCTGGTGTGTGTATTATGCAACATTAGACCCCCCCTAACAGTACAGAGACCCCAGAAAACCATATATTTTCAGAAAGTACACATTCTGATGAATCCAATATGGGTAAATATGTGTTTCTACTGCAAACTGCCAAACTGCAAAGCAATGCTGAACATAACGGTTTTTATCAAATTTCTGAAAATCGTCAGAAAGATTGAATTTTACCCCATTATATGCCCCACATTTCGTAACGTATCAGCATAAAACATCCTAAATATGAACGCCAGGGGTCTACTGAACACTTTGATGCCCAATATGCATAGATATTAGGGATGCACCGAATCCACTTTTTTGGATTCGGCCGAACCCCCGAATCCTTCACGAATGATTCGGCCGAATACTGAACGAATCCGAACCCTAATTTGCATATGCAAATTAGGGGTGGGAAGGGGAAAACATTTTTTTACTTCCTTGTTTTCTGACAAAAAGTCACGCAATTTCCCTCCCTGCCCCTAATTTGCATATGCAAATTAGGATTCGGATTCGGTTCGGCCGGGCAGAAGGATTCGGCCGAATCCGAATCCTGCTGAAAAAGGCCGAATCCCGAACCGAATCCTGGATTCGGTGCATCCCTAATAGATATACCAAACTATGTGGCGCACAGAGACCCCCAAATGACAATATGTATAGACATTTTCACAGCTGACGCGCTGGCTGCTGCAATATAAGCACCTGGTGTGTGTATTATGCAACATTAGACCCCCCTAACAGTACAGAGACCCCAGAAAACCATATATTTTCAGAAAGTACACATTCTGACGAATCCAATATGGGTAAATAAGTGTTTCTACTGCAAACTGCCAAACTGCAAAGCAATGCTGAACATAACGGTTTTTATCAAATTTCTGAAAATTGTCAGAAAGCTTGAATTTTACCCCATTATATGCCCCACATTTCGTAAAGTATCAGCATAAAACATCCTAAATATGAATGCCAGGTGTCTACTGAACACTTTGATGCCCAATATGCATAGATATACCAAACTATGTGGCGCACAGAGACCCCCAAATGGATATATAGTAGCTAAAATTTACAAGGCAAAACAAAATAAGGCAATAAAGAGTGAAATGCAAAAAAATCCAATAAAACCACAAAAATCAATGTTTTTTTTCCAGACTAGTGTTATCGGCCGTCAGAATCACAGTTTGAATATTTTAGCTGGGCCAAACAGGTTTATGGCTAGAAACAAGTGAACACAACATATGCAGAGCTGAAAATGCAATAAAATGGCTAAAAATGCAATAAAATGGCTAAAAATGCACCAAAATACCCAAAATTGCAATATTATCACCGAAATAACATACAAAAGGTATTGCACAGTACGGATAGCGAATACGCTATTCGTAATGGCAATAAAACATTTTTTTCAGCCAAAAAAAGAGAAGATGCGATAAGAAAAAAAAAAAAGCCACAATGCCATGTATGTGCGTGTGCGCGTGTACAATTGGTAAATTACATGTTATGTGCGCGTGTGTGCGTGTGCACATGTGTGTGTAAGTGACCCCCCCAATCCCCAAAAATGTATGTGTAAGTGTGTGTAAGTGTGAATCTAAGTGTGTATTACTGTAATAAGTGTGTGTTGGTGTGTTTGTGTGTGTAATTGTTGCACTAACCTGAAAAAGTCACTGGGGACTGTTGCAGGCGATCAGGAAGAGCCCCTGGAAGACATCTGCGACGTGGTTCCTGTCCCTGTGCTGTGGGGGCAGAGATCGACGGCGCAGTGTAGGCTGCAGCAGCAGGACACGTAAGTAACACGTGCCTGCTGCTGCTTTTGGGCCCCTGGGTGATCGCGCCCCAGGGGCCACTCGATCCCCTGCTCTGCTCGTTGCCTAGGGGCAGGGGATCGAAGCAGAATGGAGCGAGCGGCTCTAACAGCCGCTCCTCCGCTCCAGAACCCGGAAGTGCTGCAGAACGTAGAATCTACGTTCTGTGGCATTTCAAGTTACTTTTCCACAGAACGTAGATTCTACGTTCTGTGGCACTTAAAGGGTTAATTATCACTGAAATGGGAAATCCATCATCATTATACACAGACATGGGACATGTTATTAAAAATGCTTGAGACCTGTTTTTTTTCGTATAAGGGGTCTTTCTGTAATTTGGATCTAGGCTAATAAAAAATAATTTAAACATTAATTAAAGTTTTAAACCCAAAAGGTTGGAGGCTTTGCCTCCATTAAGGATGGATTATATCTTAGTATTATATCTTAGTTATGATCAAGTTTAAGGTACTGTTTTATTATTACAGAGAAAAAAGACATCATTTATGTGGTTAAAATGAAGTCTATGGGAGATGGCCTTCCTGTAATTTGGAGCTTTCTGGATAACGGGTTTCTGGATAACGGATCCCATACTTAGCTCCAGAAAGTCATGCAGAACTTTATAATTTCTAAAACACACCTGTCTTATAATTTAAAATACAGAATAAAAATATGATTAGTGGGTCGGCTGACAACAACTTACAATCTATCCACAATTGAGCTACAAGGCCAACAACTATACATATTCATTTATATAAGAGGTCCTCTTAGTTGCTCAATCTTGTGAAAAAGGTGTCTAACCATGAGAAAGTGAAGGGGGCTTAAAGGAGAACTAACCCCCACTATAGGAAAAGTCCCTACCTACTACACTGGATAGTCCTCCCTCCCGGCTTCCCCCCACATAGCTGAGTACCTCTGAAAGTTCCCCTAAAAAAGTACTCATGTATCGGTGCAGAGTAAGCACAGCGGAGCTCATGGGCGCCATCTTCCAGCTCTTTGGCAATTTCCAGCACTTTTGGCGCATGCGCAGTTGCTGTGCATGCGCAATACCTAAGAGCTAGAATGAGTTGTAGTGATGGGCGAATTTTCCTCTTTCGCTTCGCCAGAAAATTTGCAAATTTCCCGCAACAATTTTGACGCTGGCGACAATTTGACGTGCGCCTATTTTGTTCAATTGCATTAAAGTCAAAGGGTGAGAGTAAATTGTCGCAGCCATCAAAATTGTTGCCGGCGTGAAACATTTTTTGATACCGGGGAATTAATCGCGAATTTATTCACCGGCAGCAAAACACGGAAATTAGACGCAAATTTGCGTCTGGCAAATAAATTTGCCCATCACTACTCCATTGCGCTTACGCTGCAGCGATACTTGAGTATTGTGTTAGGGGCACGTTCTGGAGTAATCAACTATGCAGGGGGGGTAGCAGGGAGGGGGGACTCTCTAGGTTAGGGGCTTTTCTTATTGGGGTTCATTTTCCTATATATTCCTATATAATATAGTAATTAGCACTCAAAGGGAAATGGGCAAACAAGAAAATATATATAGTGTAGCATTCTTTTTACATAGATTCACGCTTATGTGCAAATACATCCACACATTATCAGGGTATCTCCTATTCATTCGATTTTCCCTTTCATAAGCTCAGTGCACTTACCTGATGGTGTAAAATATGTTTGAAATGTATTCACTTGCACATTAGACTTTGGGTGGATATTACAGCACTGATAATGTGTGTAAGTATTTGCACAGAAGAGTGAATCTATATAAAAAGAAGACTACACTATATATATTTTCTTGTTTGCCCATTTCCTTTTGAGGTACGATCGGTAACACTGTTTGGAGCTTTATTTGACTTTGGAGAGAACCTACACGTTACTGAACTGGGAACTACACTTGGTTTGGGACTTAGATATATTTGATTTTGTAGTTAGTGCTGTCACAGAGGGACCCTTTATAAATGTGCCACAATGCAGGGATTTTATCTAAAGCCCCCCAGGTATATCATGCAATGCAATAACTGTATGCACATGCTAAGACTGAGCAACAAAGGGTGGTATTCTCAGCAGTGTATAAATCATACTATAGGGGATTATTTACTAAAATCCAAATGCAAAAATTTGTGATTTTTTTTTTATATAAAATTGGACAAATTTTTCGAAATTTATTAAATCCTGAGGATGGAAAATTCTGAATCTGAAAATCCTTGACCTGTCAAGGTTGCATATAAGTCAATGGGAGAAGTCCCAATGATTTTTTGATGTGCGCTGGGTTTGTGGCAATACCCCGAAGTTTTCAGGCAAAATTTTTTGAGTCAAAAGTTTTCGGGTGAAAAATCTTTTCACGATTTTTTTCCCGCAAACAACATTTTCGGGAAAGTGTATTAATAAATAAGCCCAAAAAACCAGTGCGGATTTGGTCAGAGTTTTTTTCAGAAAATATTGAGATAAATTCGGACTTTGATAAAAACCCCCTAGGTGTCAGGTGCTAGTTGCTGAAGCCCCACAGTAAGCAGACTTTGTTATTTAGCCATATATCATTCAGTTCAGTTACTTGAATATTCCACCCACACTCATGTTTTGCAGGGCATCCTGCTCACTGTAACCGTCAGTCGTTGCCCTTCCTGTGTATGAATATTTTTCTTTGAGATATATATTTATAAAATGTTGCTGGTTTCTGTTGAACCTGTGCTTGTATACGGAGCCATGGCCGTGCAACATCCTGATGTCATGTCACAATTCCTGTATTACTACTGGTTTCCTTTACATTCTATAAGTAGTACAAATGAGTAATGATTCCTGTGAAAAACAGAAAAAGGTGTGATACTGGAGGACAGAAAAGAAAATGTATTACCTCAAACCACATGTATATGACTTGTTAGTTTTGTCTTCATAGTCACACAAAAGAACTAGCATATGTCATTATTACATGCAGGTATGGGATCCATTATCCAGGAACCCGATAATGTTTAAATGATTTTTTAGTAGCCTTAAAGGAGTGGTTCACCTTCAGGTTAACTTTTAGTATGTTACAGAATGGCCAATTCTAAACAACTTTTCAATTGGTCTTCATTATTTTTTTTTTATAGCTTATGAATTACTTGACTTCTTCTCCTGACTCTCTCTAGCTTTCAAAGGGGGTCACTGACCCCATCTAAAAACAAATGCTCCGTAAAGCTACAAATTTATTGTTATTGCTACTTTTTATTACTCATCTTTCTGTTCCAACCCTCCCCTATTAATATTCCATATTCTCATTCAAATCAATGCATGGTTGCTAGGGTCATTTTGACCCTAGCAACCAAATTGCTGACACTGCAAACTGTAGAGCTGCTGAATAAAAAGCTAAATAACTCAAAAACCACAAATAATAAAAAATGAAAACCAACTGCAAATTGTCTCGGATATCACTCTCTCCATCATACTAAAAGCTAACTCAAAGGTGAACAACCCCTTTAAGGTATGGAGATCCAAATTATGGAAAGACCTTTATGCGGTCCCAAGATTGTAGCTAACAGGTTCCTGTTTATAATAGTTTTTAGGATTGGGAGTTGCTACTTATTTAAGGAGAGCAGCTGAAAATTAATGTATGAAAAGTTGTGGGATCTGTTTAATAGATTATTTGGTACCTGCCTTTTTTGGGACATAGATGATGAAATATTTCTTTTGTTTAGCATTCAAAATTGATTATGAACCAACCATGTTGGGAGGAGCGGATAATTGCATCCCTTAAGGGCAACGTGGTCATGGAGGTTCTGTACAATTCACTCTCAATGGGCACTATATTAACTGATATATCCCTACACTTCTTCTTCCTTTTAAGTTAACTTTTAGTTTGTTATAGAATGGCTAATTCTAAGCAACTTTTCAATTGGTCTTTATTTTTTCTTTTTCATAGGTTTTTAAATTGATGTCACTGACCCCATCTATAAAACATATGTTATTAAGGCTACAAATGTATTATTTTGCTACTTTTTATTACTTATCTTTCTATTCAGGCCCTCTCCTATTCACATTCCAGTCTCTTATTCAAATCAGTGCATGGTTGCTAGGGTAATTTGGACCCTTGAAACCAGATTGCTGAAATTGCAAACTGGAGAGCTGCTGAATAAAAAGCGAAATAACCACAAATAATACAAAATGAAAATATATTGCAGATTGTCTCGGAATATCACTCTCTACATCATACTTAAAGATAATGTAAAGGCGAACAACCCCTTTAAGAAACCCTGAGCTATTATTTTAATATATCCGCCTTGACTATTGCTTCTCCACTGGCAACAGTCCAATTTAAGATAAATTCTGATTTTAATTTAAAGGTGACCAACCCCATTAATATTATTGATGCATAATTTATGAACTTTGCATATGCAGCCCTTGGCCGATCTCTACAGAACTGAGATGGATCTTTGATTTTGCTTTTAGAAAAAAAGCAAAAATTGCAACCAATCAAAACATGAGTCTTATATTGTAAATTTTTGGCTGTTTGTTCTCATTTCATATATTACCACTAGGTGTGGAATGTGTACTGGTAGGTGGTTTAGTTACTGGTCATATACAGGTCAAGGTAAGACTGGAATAGGGGCACTACAGCCCTCATTGTACAAGCCAAAGTTTGCAGGCCGATGCATTTTTGGTTGCAGTGACTTCTGACATGGAAAAGGGCATCAGTTGTCTTACATAACATAACTCCTGCAGCAATTTTTCAAAATCAAATGCAAACTTGCAATGACTTCATCCTATGCTGCACATTCCATATTCAGGATATGATCATTGTGAGAAAAGAATGAGCCCATGAGCTGGTAAATCAGTGTTTCAAACAATGTAACCCAAATGTGGGTCTGTTATTAGTGCAGTTATCCTATCAGAGTAAATTACATTAAGCCTAAAGAAATGAATACAATTACATAAACAGTCCTTAGATCTCAAATCACATTCTAATTGAACTGGTCACTAGCTACTTGTAGAAAATGATCTTCCTATTAAGCACCACTGCTGTAAACTGACCTTGACCTTGTACTGTGCAATATGAACACTGCTTAGAATAGAAAGTGTTGTTAGTATTCAGCACTGGTGCAACTAGAGCCACAGTTAGACACTAGGGGGCAGATTTACTAAAGGGCGAAGTGACTAACATTAGCGAAAATACTGAACGTTACCTCTTGCCCCAGACTTGCCTTCACCCCCTCAGACCAGGCGAAGTGCAGTAGAGAAGATAGCACCTCAAAAAATAGTTGAACATTTTTTTAAGTTCCAAAAAACGCTGGAAATTTTTCATTTTTCAGGGTGATAGGCTGCAAAAGATTATACATTTTTTCTGGGGTACCCTCCTTCCCCCCTACATTTCCTAACATATGGCACATAAACTATACACTGGGCTCATGCGTAGGGCAAGATAACAACTCTATTTTATTTTATTAAGGTTTCCCGGACTTGGTTATTGTAATGTATTTGCTGCAACATATATGTCCATTCAACTTTAACTTCCCGCTGTATGCAAATTAGCCAACGCTAGCGCAACTTCGCTTTGATTACCGCAGTAATGCAGCGCTACCTCGCCAGCATTCGGCGCCCTGGACGCAACTTTGGATTTTAGTGAATTAGCGTTGTCCTGGCGAATCTACGACTGGCGAAGTGTTGCGATGTGAGTGAAGCAGACATAGCGCAAATTCGGCCCTTAGTAAATCTGCCCCAAGGTGACCAGGCATTGCTAAATAGGCTGAGACCCAAATCTAAGTGGAAATGTAAATCATCCAGGGTTATGCTTTATCCAATAATAACCGCTGCAGAGTCACACACTGAACAACCCCCCGTATAGTTATACTTGAAACATCTACAAGCAGCATGAGATGCAGGGTGCCCAGTAATGATGTTCGGGCCAGGCCAAAACCCCTGGCAGTAGTAGTGGGTCAAGCGAGTTCAGGTTGAGTGCCTGTGACCTTACTGAGCTGGGTTCTGCCACCATTTAGGGCTTTCTATAAACTTTTGCCCTCCATGACATCAGAGCGGGGTAGGTGTGGTCTATAAATATGGAGGCATCCACGTTTGAGTAGGGTGCGGGTGGTGCAGGGGCAGGTTAGGTCCTGGTCAACTTTTTGACAACCTACACATCACTAGGGCCTAGTACAAATCGTTATAGGAGTTATAAGACAGAAGGAAAGGATTCAGTCGCCAGCTCAGGGCAAGCATGTAGGGATGCTACTAAAGGAACAGGAGCACCTAGAACAGAAGCAGGCAATAGCTGTTGGTCATCTGCTGGTTTTATAACATTTTAAGCATAAGTGAAAATAATTACAAGTATGTTGCCGCCTGGTTATATTACAAAGGCAACATTATAGTATTTTATTAGTAACATTTATTTATACATTTATACACTAAATGGCAGTGTATTGGGAGTTTCCTGAGAAGGATCTAGGGGTCTTTGTATATAACAAGTTGTCTAATTCTGGGCAGTGTCATTCTGTGGCTACTAAATAAAATACAGTTCTGTCTTGCATAAAAAAGGGCATTAACGCAAGGGATGAAAACATAATTATGCCTCTTTATAGGTCCCTGGTAAGGCCTCATCTGGAGTATTCAGAGCAGTTTTGGACTCCAGTCCTTAAAGGAGAAGGAAACCCAGTCGGCGCAAAAACCCTCCCCCCTCCCCAGTGTTGCTCCCCCTCCCTCCTCCCCCCTGGCCTACCTGTCCTGCTGGGCAAGTGCCCCTAACTTGTTAAATACCCTTCTGCCCAGGTCCAGTCTACAGAGTTCACCGACGCCATCTGCTTCCAAGCGATCTTCTTCCTGCTTTGACCAGCGCATGCGCAGTAGGAGCATTTCGCCAGTACGGATCTACTGCGCATGCGCCAAAAGTCACGAAGTGAAATTGGAAAACTTTGTGACTTTTGGCGCATGCGCAGTAGATCCATAGCGGCGAAATGCTCCTACTGCGCATGCGCCAAAACACCGGTCAAAGCAGGAAGAAGATCGTGTGGAAGAAGATGGTGCCTGTGAACTCCGTAGACTGGACCTGCGCAGAAGGGTAAGTAACAAGTTAGGGGCATTTGCCCAGCGGGACAGGTAGGCCAGGGGGGAGGAGGGAGGGGAAGCAACACATGAAAGGGGTGAGGGTTTTGCGCCGACTGGGTTTCCTTCTCCTTTAAGAGGGATTTAAATGAGCTGGAGAGAGTGCAAAGACTAAGTGCAACTAAATTGGTTAGAGGGATGGAAGACTTAAATTATGAGTGTAGACTGTCAAGGTTGCATTTTACAAGTACATTAGAGGACATTATAGACAATATAGCAGGGGACCTTTTTACCCATAAAGTGAATCACCGTACCTGAGGCCACCCCTTCAGACTAGAAGAAAATAACTTTAATTTGAAGCAAACGTAGGTGGTTCTTTACAGTGAGGACAGTGAGGTTGTGGAATGCACTGAGGGGTGATGTTATGATGGCTGATTCCGTTAATGCTTTTAGTATAGGTATATATAATTTACTGTATGTGAAAGTAGGAAGGGGTCAGTGTGAGTGTGTGTATGTATAGATGCTGGGTTTCATTTGGAGGGTTTGAACTTGATGGACTTTTTCAACCCACTCTAACTATGTAACTATGTAACATTATCATGAAAATATTTTTAGAAATCAACATTATATTTCAAATGTAAGTTTTCACTATCTTTCTGGTAGACACAGGAAAAACCAATAACACACTCACCCCGAAACAGCAGCCACTCCTTATTAAAACTGCAACTTAGAGTATGAACAACACATGAACTATCCCACACACTTTGTCACACGTCACTTACACACCACCTGTCAAACCACATGTATGTCTACAAAGATGCAGTGAATTAAAAGTTCACATATCTGCTGCCACAACAAATCTATATTTTATATACAATTGTAAAGAGATTGTAAAGTCCTTTGTCTGCATTTGTAATTGCCACAATTCTGCCTCATACTGACTACACTGGGGTAAACCTTTAATAGCCAACAGCTATTAATGTCTAAGGATGGCCAAGTGAATTTTTGGGGCAATTACTTGACATCATAAGCTACTAATGGTGTGTGGGATTTCACTACCACTATAAAAGCAATAAAGCACACGTGGCGCAGCGTTTTCCGAAGTCACCCGAAGTTTCCTCTTGAGGCATCTTCAGGCGACTTTGGAAAACGCCACACTGCGTGTGCTTTAGCGCAGGCGACTTTTCATTATAGCAGATGGGAAGACACGAGGAGGCAGTTCGGGGAGATTGTCGTCCAGAAGTCAAGGCCAGGCGACAAAATCTCCCCGAATCTCCTTGTGTGAAATAACCCTTACAACCTACCTGCAAGGTTTTTTTCACACTGACTCTTTCAGGTTGATATTTTTATATATTCCTGTTAGCCTCCAGGAATGGTGCAAGTGGCATCATAACTAGACTACAACTGGCCCATGTATATTCCCTACCTCCAATCAGAAGAGTTTCAAGCTAATACCGTTACATTGCATGTGTTTTCTGTTCAAGAGGAGGAGGAGAACAGTTGGCATTCCAGAAGTTGCAGAAATACAATTGCCATAATTTTAAAAGCAGCTCAGCTGATAAAAGGGAATTGATTTTTTTGCCACGTATAGGATGCTGTTAGAGTTCGGTATATTAGAAAAAAAATTGAAACTTTAACACTTTTGTGCAGGACAGTTGTTCATGGTTCATTTAGTTCCTTACCAAACAAACAGTCATAATCGTATATAAAAAAAGGGAACATATCTTTCTACGTGCTATATTTATTCTCTGAAGCACATGTGTATTAATCAGCAGAGATTTGTTAAAGGAACTAATGCAAAACAGGTGCGTGCAAGAAAAGCGCTGCAAATGTATTTGCTATCTCTCTAAATGACAAATGATTAATAAACTGAGTTTTTTTAAAAATAAATAAATAAATAAATACCCAGGGGGTTATTTACTAAACTCTGAATGCCAAAAATCTGAAAATTTGTGTTTTTTTAGTATAAAATAAGAATTTTCAGTGGGAAAAAAAACAACACAAATTTTTCGGGATTTATTATACCCCGAAGATGGAAAAAGTCAGAATCCGAAAATCCGACATCTCAGACCTGCCGAGGTTGCATTTAATTCAATGGGAGAAGTTCCAAAAATATCTAGATCCACACTGGGTTTTGTGCAATAATTTGAAGATTTCGTGGTTTTCGGGCAAAAATCAGAAAAAAGTTGAATCCGAAAAATTTGTACGATTCCTTTTTTTTTCACAATTTTTTCGACTTAGGGAGTTATATACCAAACCTTATTTTTTTAATTGGGGTTTTTTGGGGGGGGAAACTCAAATTTTTAGAGGAAAAATTATTATACCCCCAAAGCTGCTAAAAGTCCAAATACGAAAATCGCCCATCTGAAACCTGCCAAGGTCATGTAGAAGTCAATGGCAGATTTTACAATTTGAAGAAATCATGATCTGCGCTGGGTTTCAAAATTCAGGGTTTTCAGGTGATAACACTAAAAAAAAAATCGTGTGATTTGAGTGTCAAATCCGAAAAATTTGTACAATTCGACCTTGGTTTAATAAAAATATGTGATAAATTTGAGTTTAAGTAACCCCCTTAAAGTATGCTAATCCAAATTACGGAAAAACCTCTTATCTGAAATACCCCAGGCCCGAGCATTCTGGATAACAGATCCCATACCTGTCATCATAAATAATGGTTTTATTTAGCTGGAAAAACATTTTATTTCTCTGTGCTGGGCAGGGGAGTCTGAACCAAATCATTTTTTCTTTTTGTTTTTACACAGAATTCTGCTTTTAAAAAACAAACAGCTGACTTTGCTTGCCTGTCTGTTCCTTAACAAGCACATGATGTTGTGTAGATGCAGAAAGGAGATGAAAGGGCCGTCAATTTTTTAATTGAATTATTGATGTGAATTTATTTTTGCCGTTTGGTTCTCTGTGCTGTTCTTCCATTTATCCTCTTTACAGAGATATTTATTAAGAAGTGCATCTGAATGGAATCCATTATAAAGCAGACCTCAGTTTGGAAATGCTTGAACGAGTGGTGGTCTGCCTTTTCCGCTATGGCACATTGTTCTCCTTGAAATAAATGTCCATCCAAAAATGTTGTTTTTCGCATAATGAAAGAAAAGTCAATTCTAAGCAATTTTACAACAAACATTCATTATAAAATGTCAATGGTTTTTAAGTTACAGGTATGGGATACCCGTTATCCACTAAGCTCCAAATTAAGAAAGGCTGTCTCCCACAGATTTTTATTATTTTATTCAAATAATCCAAATGTTTAATTCCTTTTTCTCTGTTATAATAAAACAGTATCTTGTACTTGATCCAAACTAAGAAATAGTTAATCCTCATTGGAAGCAAAAACAAGCCTAACAATCCAAATTACAGAAAGATCCATAATCCAGAAAACCTCAGGTCCCAAGCATTCTAGATGATAGGTCCCATACCTGTATTGCTTTATATGACTGCAATCGAAAGCAGTTTAGAGTAAGATCCAATGGTCAGGGCTTGCTTTACCTCCTGTATCAGCATTTGTATATTATTTGTGTGTAGGATATATACATCTTCTGTTGTACAGTATTTGTTGGTTGGTGTTACTAATAATAATAATGATAACAGTAACTATATAAAATGGGGAGATTAGGGGCTCATAACTTTAATGCAACTATGATGCACAGTACATAGTACTAATATGAACAGAACATGCAACAGTTATTATGAGGATAGTTTTGCCCATTAAGATAAAAGCACCCAAAAAACATACATTACTTGTTTTTTTTTATTGACAGACAGATATGACATAGGGAAGGAAGTCTACTAATAAATAAGAAGAGTTTTAAGTCTTTAAGCATCTGTTTCCGCTTGGGCATTAATTAATTCCTAACATATGATGTTGTATCCTGTTTTGTTCTTATTTACTTTCCTGTCTCGACCTTTCTCTGGTTCTTGATGTGTGATATGCTCTTGACTGTCTCAAATACTCAGTTATGGTTTCTTCGGTATAAACATCTTCGAACCTATTGCATACTATAGATTCTACCATGCTTTTGTTAAAGGCATACTGAATTCTGAAAACAGCTTTAGTTCAAACTGGATCAGTGTTTTGTTTGCCGCATATCCAAAGATGGTGGTTCTATTCTATTGCTGACCATGAAAGGGACTTGCCATAGCAGATAAGCATCATAGAAGCACAAAAAACATGTACTGTTTGTATCAACTCTTATTTACCATGCTTGAGTGTATAAGTATTTATCCTAATCACATTATTGACCCTACTGATAGCTTTGGCCCACCTAAAAGGCAAGCATTACAGTCTAAAACCTCTTCTTTAAAGTATATGTAAAAGCCTCTTTAATCATAACTGTACTGTAGCATTGGAAGAACTGTAAATAGGGTGCGTATTCATGAAACTCTGTGCTGGGAATGCAAATACAGTTCAGACGTATTTCAAGGTGACAGCTGTTTCAAGAACGTCTGCAGACACGTTACCACAAAAACAGGAAAATAAGATTTCTGGTAATATGTTGTTTGGTTTATGCTAGAAAATGATTTCATAATTCCCACAGATGTCAGATATCAAAAGCACAGATTTTATAAACATTAATTAAATCCAGCAGAATTGTTTTGCCTCCAATAAGAATGAATTATTTGTCAGTTTCGATAAGGTACAAAGTACTGTTTTATCATTACAGAGAAAAAGAAAACAATTTTCTGAAACATTTGAACTATTTGATTAAAATTTAGTCTATGTGAGATAAGTTAAGTAATATCTGGCAAAATGAGGTACAAGCAAACAAAAGAGAGGGGGACTGACCAATGCACATTCCCTGGTCCCCTGTTTTATAAGTAATTTAGTATCTAGTGCAGGTATTTTTATAAGTAATAACAAATTGCTGGTCCCAGGGTATAAGTTCAAAAAGTGTATCGCTGTGAATTCCTAGGAGCCTGTGTCACACTCCCAAAAGGTATAAGATACTGGAATAAAGTTGGAATAAACAGCTTCAAAGCAGTATTTTCAAACTGCATGTGTTTCTTTTATTAGCAGTGCAAAACACCCGTGTTTTGCACTGCTAATAAAAGAAACACATGCAGTTTGAAAATACTGATTTGAAGCTGTTTATTCCAACTTTATTACAGTATCAGGTATTTTTTATAAACAGGGGTTTTAAGTTTTGATCAGAAAATTGGTAAGCCACCGTACATATGTATATATTTCTAGATGTGCAGGTCGGGATTTTCCTGTCCTGCAATCAGGACAGTCATATATATATATATATATATATATATATATATATATATATATATATATATATATATATATATTTGGTAAGGACCAGCACTCTTTAGATTTAAATCATTAATCATTACCAAACATATGCATTCAGGTCCCATACCTGTATAAAGAACTATAAAACAAATGACCTCCAATTTTGTGAATTTTTCATAGCGATGTTTCCCCATTCACACCATTATTTTAATCTTAATTTAATATCTTCTCTTCTGTTGTGGTGGATTTGTGGCTATTATGGTTACGGTTGTCAAATGGAATCCAGTGTCAGACTGATTATTTTTTGTTCTTTCGGAAATAGTTGTCAGCAAAAACAGTGTTGGTCCAATGTGTGACCTATATAATTATACGCAAAGTGCACAAACAAGCACCGGCAATGGCAATTGTAAAAAAAAAAAAAATGGTGCACATCAAATCAGTTGGCTTATGTTTTCTTTTACTGTTTTCCAGATTTCCAGAAGACAGAAGAGCCAAATCCTTTTAGCGATGGGTCTGTTCAGTTTACCTAATGAAACCGAGCCAGATAATGAGACTTTAGCAATGCTGGAGAACAAATATATTGCAGTTACTCTGCCTGTAGCCTACTCTATTGTGGCTTTAATAGGCATCCCAGGCAATCTGTTCTCCCTTTGGATTTTAATGTTTCACACCAGACCTATAACATCTTCAGTAATTCTGATGATCAATTTAAGTATAACTGACCTGGTCCTTGCTGCTTTCCTTCCATTTCAAGTCATTTATCACATCTTGATGAGCAAATGGATCTTTGGCACACACCTGTGTACTCTGGTGACTGTGCTCTACTATGCAAATATGTACTCTTCCTTATTAACAATCATGCTTATTAGCATTGAGCGCTACCTTGGTGTGGTCCACCCGATGAAGTCTGGAATGTGGAGGCGAAAAAGATATGCCATCGCAGCTGTTATTATCATTTGGATTTTAGTGATGTTCATATTGTATCCATTGTTTACAACGGACTTGACCTATGATGTGAAGCATCTGAAAAAACTAACATGCTTTGATGTTCTTAAATGGAAAATGTTACCAGACCTAATGGCCTGGGCAGCCTTCATCATTTCTCTTTTTGTGTTTTACTTCTTGATTCCTCTTATAGTGACTGTGATTTGCTATGTTCTAATTATACTGAAACTGGTTCAGACTTCTAACAGATATGGAAGTGGACAAGAACGAAGGTCAATACACCTTGCACTAATGGTTCTTCTGGTGTTTATCACATGCTTTGCTCCCAGCAATTTCATACTTCTGGTTCATGCAATTAATCGTTTGTTCTACAACAAAAGTTACTATCATGCCTACAAACTCTCGCTCACCACGAGCAGCTTAAGTAGTTGCCTTGATCCATTTCTTTACTATTTCGCTTCAAAGGATTTTCGCAAGAAAGCCAAAGAAGTCTGGGCCAAAAAAGTAAGACAGACTGAGACTTATGAAACAAGAAGGAGTAGCATATTCTCTGCTTTATCAGGAAAGTCCATGACATTCTCGAGTGGACACAGAGAAGTCTTTGAGAATGGAAGCACCCATCGCAGCTGTGAACGGCAGGAAAGCGATGTTTAGATGGTTGAGCCATAACCTTGGAGGACACTCCTGTAACTGGGAAGCCAGAGATGCCTGATCACAAAACTGTACAAAATAACCATAGACTGAAATCTCAGGGGATCAGGATTTTTACACTGTATTTAGGCATACTTTAGGAAAACCGTTGAAAAAATACTGTAATGTAGGGTGTGCCAAGGAAAACCTCACCACCTGTACTGAACAATTCATTTACAATGGTAGTAGCTGTTTATGAAGGAATGTTTTTTATGATGGGCGAATTTATTCGCCAGGCATGAATTCACGGCAAATTTGCGCGATTTGCCGCCAGCGAATAAATTCATGAAACGCCCGTGAAAATTCGCCCGAAAAAATTTACCGGCGTCAAAATTTTTTTTGTTCGCCAAAACGGACGCCGGCGCCGTTTCGCGAGTTCGCCCATTGCTATTTATAATGTGTAAACAATGTGCTTTTTTTTTTCTTTTATATCAGATATGCAGAAGATACCAGTGACTTATTTAGTACTATAATGAAACCTACTGTACAAAGCATATAGACAGCAGATGTTGCCCTTTATTGACTAGGCTAGCAGACTGATCTGCTCTGAGTGGTTCAGATCAGGTCACTTAGCAAAATCCAACTGTGAAGGCCGGAACTTGATAGATCCTCATCCGCCATATATTATTCGAACACTTGCTCAAGGGCTGAACACTGATTTATTCAGTCTGGCCCAAGATTTGATTGTTCTTGAGCCTGGCCAAAAAAAGAGATGTTTCCATGTTTAAAATCAGATAATTTTAAATATATTCTAAAATGTGAGGAACGCGGAATCCGTTTCTTGATGATTTTTTAAAAAGAGGCGGAAATGAAGAAAAAACAACCACGTAAAGGAACTTATCTAAGCAGAGTATCTATTCTTTTAAAAATACAATGAAGTATATGGACATCTTGCTTGCTTAGAACACACTTTTTTCTGTATAAAGATAAATTTGATGAAGACTAGGTTTGCTGTAACTTTCCATGGCAGTGGAGAATGGCTGAACAGCAGCTCTGTCATGGATGAACTACAAATTTAGAGGAAAGGAACATTCTTTGCACTTAGTAAGTTATACAGGTAACTTGTCAACCAGAAAGCTACAAATTACGGGAAAGCCTCACCCACAGAACTACTTTTTAATGAGACAATTCACATTTTTGTAAATGATTTCTTTTTTCTCTGTAGTAATAAAACAGTGCCTTGTATTTGATCCCAACTAAGATATAAATCCCAACTAAATTAGGGGGTTATTTATTAATTTCTGATGTCGAAAACTCTAAAAATTCTAGTTTTTTTAACTATAAAATCCAAATTATTAGTGAAAAAAAACCTCCAATTTTTTGTACCCCGAGGATGAAAAAAGTCCGAACCCAAAAATCCAGCATCTCAGACCTGTCAATGTTGTATATAAGTCATTGGAAGAAGTACCAAAGATACATTGATCTGAGCTGGCTTTCGTGCAAAAATCCTAAGATCTTGTAGTTTTTGGGGAAAAAATCTTAAAAATCCAAGTTTAGGGTGGAAAATCAAAAAAATTTGTACAATTCGAATTTTCATACGATTTTTGCGTGTTTTCGAGTTTTTTTCCCACACTGCAATTTTTCAGGAAAATGTATTAACAAATAAGGGGAAATCACCTGTGCAGGATTGATCAGAGTATATTTCAGGAAAAAATTGATAAACAACCCCTTTAATCTACATTGGAGGCAAAGCAATCATATTGCGTTTATTTAATGATTAAATGATCATTTAGTAGACTTGAGGTATGGAGATCATAATTACGGAAAGACCCCTTATCTGTAAAACCTAAGCATTCTGGATAACAGGTCCCATACCTGAACTATGATACTTTAATGTGAAAATAAATGAAAGATATACTTTGGTAGCTAATGCAATTTATTTTTCCAGGCACCATCTATAGCCCTATATTTGTATGAGAACATACTATGAGTTTTTGTTTGCTTGTTGTGGGTATTCTGTGCAAAAGGGGAAATAAAGTCACAGAGGTTGTACTGCATTTTTAACAACATCTCTAAAGAAAGCAACAGCAATGCACCTAATGAGGAAGTAACATTGTGAAAAACAATCTCTTTTTTGAGTTTTAACTAACAGCATTAAACAGAAATCTAAGTATCTAATGTGTACATTATGCTGTATTATACAACGTAGTACCTATAGGGCATTACTACCTTATCTTAAAGGGATACTGTCAAGGAATTTTTTTTTAATTAATCAGTTAATAGTGCTGCTCCAGCAGAATTCTGCACTGAAATCCATTTCTCAAAAGAGCAAACAGATTTTTTTAAATTCAATTTTGAAATCTGACATGGAGCTAGACATTTTGTCAATTTCCCAGCTGCCCCTGGTCACGTGACTTGTGCCTGCACTTTAGGAGAGAAATGCTTTCTGGCAGGCTGCTGTTTTTCCTTCTCAATGTAACTGAAGGAGTCTCAGTGGGACATGGGTTTTTACTATTGAGTGTTGTTCTTAGATCTACCAGGCAGCTGTTATCTTGTGTTAGGGAGCTGTTATCTGGTTACCTTCCCATTGTTCTTTTGTTTGGCTGCTGGGGGGGGGAAGGGAGGGGGTGATATCACTCCAACTTGCAGTACAGCAGTAAAGAGTGATTGAAGTTTATCAGAGCACAAGTCACATGACTTGGGGCAGCTGGGAAATTGACAATATGTCTAGCCCCATGTCAGATTTCAAAATTGAATATAAAAAAATATAAAAAAAATCTGTTTGCTCTTTTGAGAAATGGATTTCAGTGCAGAATTCTGCTGGAGCAGCACTATTAACTGATTCATTTTGAAATTTTTTTTTTTCCCATGACAGTATCCCTTTAAACAAACATACATTGACAGATAAGTTAAAATAAGTTACTCTAACTGAGCCTGTTGAGTGAGGTACTTTTTGCATGTGCTTTGTAAACATTTTATCTGCACTCAGGCTTGCTGTGTTTTTGTGGTGAATGTATATATATATATATATGTGTATATATCTATATGTATGTATTTGAAGGCTTAGGCACACACTAAAGTATACTTAACCTGGGTGAAATATATTACACATTTTGAAAAAAATTGCTGATGCACTCCAGGAATTTCAATAATGAAAAAATAATTTATTAGGTCCAATAAATCATTATTTCTTTATTTAAATTTCTGATGTGCCTCAGCAATTTAGAAAAAAACCCAAATATATATATATTTATACACAGAAATACATCGAAGGAAAATAAAGGCGCCACCAAAGTGATTAAAGTTGCTTTCATGATTTCTGGTATTTTTATAGGAGCACCAAGTAACAATCTTCTTCTGCTTATTAGATCTTCATTTTGGCGCCAGTCCAGTGCAATTCCGCAGTAGAGTAAAAAGCCAGCTTTTTGCTTCTCATTCTACTCTGTATGCACAATCAAAATAAAAGAACCGCACAACCAGGTCTTTTGAAGGTGAAAAAAATCAAAGTATATTTATTTCAATGTTTCGGCTCCTAACTTGAGCCGTCCTCAAGTTGAAGCGCGATTGTTTTGTTATTTTGATGTTTATTATACAACTTGCACCCGGGCAAATTGTCTCAGAATATACCCCTCTACATCATACTAAAAATTAATTTAAAGGTGAACAACCCCTTAAATTAGTTTACTGATTACAAGTGCATGCAATTAATAACAAATGCAGCCTCTACCAGAATATATAGTCAGAGTTTTTAGCTCTTTATGTAACTTTTAATCTCAATTTTCTCTCTAATATGCCTTCCAACATGTATAAATGAATTAAACTGTTGAAAAGACTTTGGTGATGAAAAACAAAAAACATTGCAGGCATTATTTTACATCTGTGTAGGTCTAATAGGAAAAGGCATGTTAAAATCTACTTTTATGTAACATGTGGGAGAGTACACGTGTGTTTTTGTGGGTGTGTAAATGCAAGAGAGCAGTTGCCACGGTTAGTAGAATGAGTCAATGCCACAACAGCAATATATGGGACACACAAAGCAACTTTTGAAATGAATCACTAGACCAAAATAGAATACTATGTATTTAAATTTTTCCCACTGCCTTTAGCATTACCATTATAATAAATGGCAATGGCATAATTTCCAAAGACATGAAACATGTACGTTTACTGAATTTATTGCTCGAACTAATGTATTGTAATGGATTTGTTTTCCTACCTATCCCCTCATATGAATTCAATGTCATGTGCATTTACAAAACACATTCACCTATACAAGGCATACTGCCCTCTTGTTGATCTAGAGCTCCGCCGTATTCTGTATCGATGCATTCTTAATTGTAAATGAAAGATACATTGCACCTGTTGGAACTGGACTATACCACTAGACAGTGCATACACAAATACTCTGTATCCAATACATTGTAAAGCAGATAAAAAACAAAACTGGGCATTGCCAGTCTATCAACATCTCAACTTAAAGGACATGTAAACCTTACATTTTCCTACTATGTATATAAGTTGGGAACCTCTCCCACTCAGCTCAGGGCATCATTTGCACTGCATATATCCCCTGTTCGCCAGCACTGTCACATATTCCTAAAACAAATATCAGCTTTTACCCATTTTCTCTCTGGCATATTTACATCTGCTAACAGCTCATGTGCAATCTAAAGTTCCTGCAATGAAAAATGCGGGCTTGCACAGGCACAACTTACTTTCATAAAAAGGTTGTGCTTGGATTGAAATAGTTAAGATTAGCTCAGGAGAGGTTAGAAGAAAAAAACAGGAGTAGTCAGCTAGAGTAGAGTTTATATAGGAACCAGCAATGCTAACTCTTCATTGGCTGGAGGGTGTGCTAAGTAATCTGAGTTTAAAAGAACTGAGCATGCTCAGTAGCCAACAGCCAAAGTAAATTCCCAAAGGGAATGAGTGGGTTAGAAGAGGAGTAGGAATCCTAAGTGATTAATGAATGCTGTAGCCTTACTATTAACGAGTAGTGGCAGAGATTTAAATATTTCAAACAAGCTGATTATTTTTTTGTGTGTGTGTGGGGGGGGATGGTTACATGTTCTTAGAGATCCCCTAGTTCTTAGAGATCTTAGATTTTCTGCTAAAACCTTTGAATCTGATTCCTGCACATAATTTGTCTCATAAATGATCATGTATATATTGTACAGTTAACACATGGAATAAAATACATTTTTCATATCTCAGAAGTTGTTTGGTCGCTTGATTCAAGGTGTTGATTTGTATTCTCTGAATATCTCTCGGAGTATTTTCTCTGGCTATAATTTACTCCTGTAGCGTGATCATTATTCATTTTACATGTATGAAGTCCAGACATTTAAAGGGGTGGTTCACCTTTAAGTTAACTTTAAGGATCTTTCCAATTGGTCTTCATCTTTTCTTTTTTGTCGTTGTTTGAATTATTTACATTCTTCTTCTGACTCTTTCCAGCTTTCAGATGGGGGTCACTGACCCCATCTAAAAAAACAATGCTCTGCAAGGCTACAAATTAAGGGGCCGATGCATCAAGGTTCGAATATCGAGGGTTAATTAACCCTTGATATTCGACTGGGGAATGAAAATCCTTCAACTTTGAATATCGAAGTCGAAGGATTTTGCGAAAAAAAGTTAGATCGAACGATCGAAGGAATAATCCATCGATCGAACAATTAAATCCTTCGAATCGAATGATTCAAAGGATTTTAATCCAACGATCGAAGGATTATCCTTCAACCAAAAAAACTTAGCCAAGCCTATGAGGACCTTCCCCATAGGCTAACATTGGGTTCGGCAGCTTTTAGGTGGCGAACTAGGGGGTCGAAGTTTTTCTTAATGAGACAGTACTTCGAATGTGACTATCGAATGGTCGACTAGTCGAACGATTTTTAGTTCGAATCCTTCGATTTGAAGTCGAAGTCGTAGTCGAAGTAGCCCAAAAAACACTTCGAAATTCAACGTTTTTTTACTTCGAACCCTTCACTTGAGCTTGGTGAATTGGCCCCTACGTGTTATGGGTACTTTTCATTATTCATCTTTCTATTTAGGTCTCTCCTATTCATATTTGAGTCTTTTGGGTAATTTGGACCCTAGCAACCAGATTGCTGAAATTGCATACTGGAGAGCTGCTGAATAAAAATATAAATAACTCATAAAACACAGATAATAAAAAAGGAAAACCAACTGCAAATTGTCTCCAAATATCACTCTCTATATCATACTAAAGATTAATTAAAAGGTGAACAACCCTTTTAAATGATGAGGCCAAGTATGCCAAAGGGTTTATAGCTAGACGGCTGTGATCATTTCAGCTTCATTCATGTGTTTAGTGTAAAGGTATGGGATCCCTAACCCAAAAAGCTCTGAACTGAAAGGTCATCTCCCATGGGGGTAAATTTATCAAAGAGTGAATTTCCGCCACTAGAGTGAAATTCCGCAGCTCTCCATTCATTTCTATGGGATTTTGAAAGGCGTATTTATCAATGGGTGAAAGTGAAATTTCACCCTTTGATAAATATGCCTTTAAAAACCCCATAGAAATGAATGGGAAGTGGAAGAATTTCACTCTAGTGGCTGAACTTCACTATTAACTTCACTCTTTGATAAATATACTCCATAGACTCCATTTTAATCAAATAATTCAAAATTTCAAAAATGATTACCCTTTCCTCTGTAAAATATTGTATTTGTACTTGATCCAAACTAAGATATAATTAATCCTTATTGGAGGAAAAACAGCCCTATTGGGTTTACTTAAAGGGAACCTATTGCAAAATTTAAAAATTAATATAAACTTCAGCATACTGAAATAAGAAACTTTGTAAATAAGATCAATTAAATATTCTGCATTGTGAACATAATCAAGTTTATGTTCACTACCCTTTCTCAGCTTCCATGTCTCTTCAGCAGTAGTTGGCTGTCAGATAGTCATTGACAGTTAGATCCAATATATCTTATAGGGGGAACTCCCTTTCCTAGCAGACGTATGAGAGCTCACTCAAAAAACTGATTCCAATACAACTAAAATCTAACAAAATAACTTCCTTTTGCACAAATTCTGCATGTAGAGAGACAGGATTTCTGGTGATTTCAATACAATGAGCTCTAATACATCTTCTAGGCAAAAGAAGCCACCTATAAGATATATTGGATCTAACTGTCAATGAATATCTGACACCCAACTCCGGCATGAAGAGAAACTGATGCTGAGAGAGGTATAGTGAATATAAACTTGATTATTTCAGAAACGGTACAGAGTACAGATTGTGTTTAGAAAGTTTATTATTTTAGTATTCTGAAGCTTATATTTAATTTTCATTTCTGCAATAGTTCCTCTTGAATGTGATTTTACGTAATAATTTACTTACATGATTTTCAGCAGACTTAAGGTATAGGAATCCAAATTATGGAAAGATCCCTCATCTGGTGAACCACAAGTCCTGAGCATTCTATATAATAGGTCCCTTACCAGTACCATTTTTAGAATGATATTTAATGTGTGATGTGCACCATATGCATCAGACAAGTCTGCTCCATCTATATGTATATTAAAAAGTAAGAGATTTAGAAAATTTCAAAAGGTGGCAGTGCAACATTGTGCCCATTGTGATTATAATAAAAGTCGACAATAATGTTGTGAATACTGTTACTGTACTAATGCACTTGGCGTCCTATTGTAGTATACTTGTTATCCAGAATGCTCTGGACCAGGGGTTTTCTGCATAATGGATCTTTCCGTAATTTGGATCTTCCTACTTTCAGTCTATTAGAAAATGAGTAGGGTGTTTTTTATTCCAATAAAGATTAATTCTATTTTTATTACTACAGAGTAAAAGGAAATCATTTTTTTAAAATCTGCATTATTTGGATAAAATGAAGTCTATGAGAGACAGCCATTCCGTAATTCAGAGCTTTCTGGATAACGGGGTTCCGGATAACAGATCCCATACCTGTACTGGACATTAGGTTCAGACTTACATAGTTAGTTACATAATTAAATGTAACTAACTATGAAAACCCAGCATCCATACATACACCCATCCCTACTTTTAATTAAATTCTATATATCCATACCTATACTAACTATAGAACTTAGTATCACAATAGCCTTTGATATTATGTCTGTCCAAAAAATCATCCAAGCCATTCTTAAAGGCATTAACTGAAACAGCATCACAACATCACCCGGCAGTGCATTCCACAACCTCACTGTCCTGACTGTGAAGAACCCTCTACGTTGCTTCAAATGAAAGTTCTTTTCCTCTAGTCTAAAGGGGTGGCCTCTGGTACGGTGATCCACTTTATGGGTAAAAAGGTCCCCTGCTATTTGTCTATAATGTCCTCTAATGTACTTGTAAAGTGTAATCATGTCCCCTCGCAAGCGCCTTTTTTCCAGAGAAAACAACCCCAACCTTGACAGTCTACCCTCATAATTTAAGTCTTCCGTCCCTCTAACCAATTTCGTTGCACTTAGTCTCTGCACTCTCTCCAGCTCATTTATATCCCTCTTAAGGACTGGAGTCCAAAACTGCACTGCATACTCCAGGTGAGGCCTTACCAGGGACCTATAAAGAGGCATAATTATGTTTTCATCCCTTGAGTTAATGCCCTTTTTTATGCAAGACAGAACTTTATTTGCTTTAGTAGCCACAGAATGACACTGCCCAGAATTAGACAACGTGTTATCTACAAAGACCCCTAGATCCTTCTCATTTAAGGAAACTCCCAACACACTGCCATTTAGTGTATAACTTGCATTTATATTATTTTTGCCAAAGTGCATAACCTTGCACTTATCAACATTGAACCTCATTTTCCAATTTGCTGCCCAGTTTACCAGTTTAGACAGATCACTTTGCAAAATGGCAGCATCCTGCATGGAACCTATAGTTCTGCACAATTTAGTATCATCTGCAAAAATAAAAACAGTACTTTCAATGCCCACCTCCAGGTCATTAATAAACAAGTTGAAAGAGTACAGAGCCCTGCGGTACTCCACTAACAACACTGGTCCAATTAGAAAATGTTCCATTTACCACCACTCTTTGTAGTCTATCTTTTAGCCAGTTCTCTTTCCAGGTACAAATACTATGTTCCAGGCCAGCATTCCTTAATTTAACCAGTAACCTCTTGTGTGGCACTGTATCAAATGCTTTAGCAAAGTCTAAGTAAATCACATCCACTGCCATCCCAGAATCGAGGTCTCTACTTACATTCTCATAAAAAGAAATTAAGTTAGTCTCATAGTATTATGATTTGCTATGAAGTCCAGTATCTTATCCTTTATTAACCCTTCAAAAAGCTTTCCTACCACTAACGTCAGACTAACTGGCCTATAGTTTTGAGGCTGAGAACGGGATCCTTTTTTGAATAGAGGCACCACATTAGCAATTCGCCAGTCTCTCTGCACTATGCCAGATCTCAATGAATCCTGAAAAATTAAGTAAAGAGGTTTGGCAATCACAGAGCTAAGCTCGCTAATTACTCTGGGATGAATACCATCTGGCCCTGGACCTTTGTTAATCTTAACATGTTCTAGTCTCTTTTGAATTTCTTCATATGTGAACCATGCATCATTAGTTGTATTACTAGAATTGGGACTGTTAAGAAGGAAACCTTCACTTATTGGTTCCTCATTTGCGTAGACAGATGAAAAATATGAGTTCAGAATCTGCGCTTTTATTTTGTATTCATCAACCAGCTGACCCCCCTCTGATAGTAAGGGACCCACCCCTTCCTGCTTCATTTTTTTACTATTAACATATTTAAAAAATAATTTTGGATTCTGTTTACTGCTTGCTGCAATATCCTTTTCTATATCAATTTTAGCTTGCCTTATAGCTTCTTTGCATGATTGATTGGCCTCCTTGTACCTTATAAATGTTTCGGCTGTACCAGTTAACTTGAAAGCCTTAAAAGCATGTCTTTTCTTACCCACCTCAACACCAACGCTTCTATTGAACCAAAAAGGTTTTGCTTTGCATCGACGTTCCTTGCTTACAAGTGGAATATACTGACAAGTATACTTATTAAGCAGCATTTTAAAGACTTCCCATTTTTGTTCTGTGTTTAACCCTGTGAAAAGCATTTCCCACTTAATATGTTGCAGAGATGCCCTTATACTGTCAAAGTTTGCACGTCTGAAATTTTGTGTTTTAGTTAGTTAGACCATGCTATGATCACTATTCCCTAAATGCTCACCCACACAAATGTTAGAGATGAGTTCAGTATTGTTAGTTATTACAAGGTCCAAAAGAGAGTTATTCCTAGTAGGTTCTTGAACGAGCTGGAATAAAAAGTTGTCATTCAGCATATTTACAAACCGATTTGTGAATGTATTCCCCCATAGTCATTCATGATTGCTTTCCACTGACCTTAATAGGAAGCTCTGTAGACCATCCCCAACACTCACTTATTACCCAACCTAATCTAGTGTTGGGCTATGTAGCATAGGTTTGATAGATGGCTGCTACTTGATTGATACAATCGCTTAGTGCTGTGGGTCGCTTCCAAAAAAAAGACACGTCCCTACGGATCTTTCACTTCAAACTCAGATGTACCTCTGAGGCAAATTGGAGAGGTTTCAAATGGGTGTTTTTTTCCTTCCTCTGGATCAACTAGCATTTAGGCAGGTTATATAAAGACTTAAAAAGTTGAACTTGATGGACGTGTGTCTTTTTTCAACCTAACTTACTAAGTAGAACAGGGATCCCCAACCTTTTTTACCCATGAGCAACATTCAGTAAAAAGTGTTGGGGAGCAACACAAGCACGAAAATATCTCTAGGGTAAAAATAAGGGCTGTGATTGGCTATTTGATAGCCCTTATGTGGACTGGCAGACTACAGCAGGCTCTGTTTGGCAGTGCACCTGGTTTGTATGCAACCAAAACTTGACTCCAAGTCTGGAATTGAAAAATAAGCACCTGCTTTGAGGCCACTGGGAGCAACATACTGTACATGTTGCTCACGGGCTACAGGTTGGGGACCACTGATGTAGAGCTTCTGATGCACTGGCATGTCTAGTCCCACTTTTTCACTATCAGTAAAGAAAGAGTTTTTTTAAATTTTTTTCTTTCCAGTGTGGGATTGTCCATGGTTGGAACGTACTGAAGGAGCTTTTCTATTTCAGGTGAGTCATTCTAGCTTTTATCCTGCATTATACTTGTTGAGTAATTGCTAGCAAGAAGATGCAACATTCATCACTTTGGAGTGATGATCTGCCAAGACAGGCACTATGCTGCAAAAGTGCTGGTAAGCTCAGCAACAAATAGAGATATTTGCTTTCATTTTCTAGCTCATCATTGTAGAGTAGACTGATCTAAAGTCATTTTGACTGGTTGTTATTGGCAACTGTACTAAGCTGCAATGTGAGTTTATCAGCCCTAGGACATTGCAGTTAGGACCACAAAGTCCGCCAGTGCACATATTTTGGCTTATCCACTCTGCACTTCCCATTGACCTTAAAGGGGTTGTTCACTTGAAATTACATGCACTGATTTGAACAAGAGACTGGAATAGAAAGATGAGTAATAAAAAGTAGCAATAACAATAAATGTGTCGCCTTAGAAAACATTTGTTTTTACCTGGAAAACTGATAAGATGAAGCTACATCCTCCTCAATCTTATGTCAGTGACATCATATCCTGTATGCTGAAAAGTTATACATAACTCTAGCATTTTTCACATTTTAAAGCGGGATTGCTTTCAAAAGTATGGGGGGTTGTGGATGCACACCTGAGGCCAAGTTCAAAAAGTTTAAAGCCCTGTCTAAATAATTCAAGTAAATATGCAAGTGCATGTAATTTTGAAACAGGGTTTTTTAGTTACAAAGTTATGATCATAATATTGATAAGCCACCATACCACGTCAAGGTAAAACCCCACATGGTGGTCCCTAACTTATATATCTCTAATCATAGTAAAAAAGGAATATTACCTCTCTGTATAGTACCAATTTTTAATATAAACATCTCCTGTGCCTTGGTTTCAAACTCTGTGCTAAATCCTCCCCCGCCAACTGCTGAGCTCATGCTGTTATTGCACCCTCATACCCACCCCTTTATATTTTTTTGGTGGTCCCCCTCACTTGTTGTGCCTTGGTTTGTGCAATGTCTCTCTCTTAAAAGCCACAGATGCTGGCGGCATGGGAGGATCTAGCCGTGAAAAAAACAACGTCCCATTAGACACTTCTCTATGTACACACACTCATTTAGTTCTCTTTTACACTCTTCTATTCTATGTTTACATTCATACACATCCCTAAATACACATACACTTTTCCCTTTTCACTACCATACACACCTTCACATTTCACTTATACATGTATACACACTATTGTGCAACTGCACATATCACTCTACTTTGTTTTTAATTAACGCCTTACTTCTACTTTTCTAAAATGGGCATTGGTTAAGGCAGTCTCTCCCTCTTAAAAGCCGCTCAGCAGTTGGCGGGGGAGGATTTAGCACAGAGTTTGAAACCAAGGCACAGGAGATGTTTATATTAAGAATTGAAAATTGGCATCGAAATGCTCACGCTGACAAATTAACGCTAGCGAAACTTCGCCAGCCCTTGGCTATAGAGATGCAACTTTGGATTTTAGTGATTTAGAGTGGTGGTAACGAATATACACTTGTCGAAGTGGCGCAAAGTGTGGTGGAGCGTTTGCTTGAGAAAATTCGCCATTTAGTGAATTCTCCTCCATGTCTAAAGCGGCCCTACCCAAGGTGTCCATGCAACCTCAAAACTACACCTAAGTATGTAAAGCATAATGGCCCAGTGAGATTTACCCGAAATTGCACTAGAAACAAAGAGTGAAGTTAGAGATCAGCACAGTTCTCTAGAGTGAAATTCCACCACTTTCCATTTATTTCTATGGGATTTTTAAAAGAGTATTTATCAATGGGTGAAAGTTCATCCTTTGATAAATACGACTTTCAAAATCCCATAGAAATGAATGGAGAGTGGCGGAATTTCACTCTAGAGGACTTAGGCGATCTCTAACTTCACTCTTTGATAATTATACCACTAAGGTTTAATTTAATTCAGCTGTAAGTAACAGTCGATCAAACGATGCTAATCAGCACAACCTTGACCAGTTCGCATTACATAAATGGTAAACAATTGCAATGGTAGCTCTCGGGCATAAAGACTGCCTCTCCAGTTCTTATAATATATCATTATTTCAATCTATAATGGGCAGCTTCTGACTGGAACCTCTTAGCACCCAGGGCCGGAACTAGGGGTAGACAGAAGAGGCAGCTGCCTAGGGCGCAATGATAGGGGGGCGCTGGGTAGCTACCTTTAAAATTGTCTTCTGCCTACCCCTAGTCTGCACCCCTCAGTCTTACTCCCCTTCCTTCTGCCACCCACCCCTCCCCCTCACTCCCCTCCCTCCCCTCTATCGCTGTCCCCTCCCTTGCTCCTCCTCCTCTGTCTCTAACCCCTCCCTCCCCTCCGTTGCTGTCCACTCCCTTCCTCCTCCTCCTCTGTCTCTAACCCCTCCCTCCCTTCCGTCACTGTTCCCTCCCTCCTCCATCACCCACCCCTCCCAAAATCTAAGGACAGAGTGAGTGTGAGCAAGAAAATAATGGCTACAGGGGATGTGTGCATGGTGTAGCAATGAGGGGGTCCCAGTCTATATTTAGTACTTGGGTAACAGAACCCTATCTATGTCACTGTCACAATAAGCTACCCACAGCAACTTTGCAACATGGGAGACAAGTTGATTTAAAGGGGTGGTTCACCTTTAAATTAATTTTTAGTAATTCCACTAAATTTTTCAATTAGTCTCTATTATTTTTTTTTTATAGTTTTTTTAATTATTTGGCTTATTCTTCTGACTCTTTCCAGCTTTCAAATAAGGGGTCACTGACCCCATCAAAAACAAAGGCTCTGTAAAGCTACAAATGTATAGTTACTGTTACTTCAGATGGGTTTGTTGCCTTCCTCTGCATCAACTGGCAGTTAGGCAGATATAATAATAAAAAAAAAAAAAAAGGTTGAACTTGATGGGCGTGTGTCTTTTTTCAACCTTACTTACTATGTTACTTTGTATTGCTCCTCTTTCTATTCAGGCCTCTCCTATTCATATTTCAGTCTCTTATTCAAATCAATGCACAGTTGCTAGGGTAATTTGGACCCTAGCAACCAGACAGCTGAAACTGCAAACCGGAGAGCTGCTGAATAAAAAACTAAATAACTCTAACACCACAAATAATAAAAAATGAAAACCAATTGCATATTGTCTCAGAATTTCGCTCTCTACATAAACGTTTTTCATACTAAGGGGCCCATTCATTAAGTTCTAGTGAAGGAATAGAAGAAAAAAAAACTTTGAATTTCGAAGTGTTTTATTTGGCTACTTCAACCATCGAATGGGCTGCTTCGACCTTCGAGTACGACTTCGAATCGGACAATTCGAACTAAAAATCGTTCGACTATTCGACCATTCAATAGTCGAAGTACTGTCTCTTTAAGAAAAAACTTCGACCCCCTAGTTCGCCACCTAAAAGCTACTGAACTCAATGTTAGCCTATGGGGAAGGTCCCCATAGGCTTGGCTAACTTTTTTTGGTTGAAGTATATTCCTTCGATTGTTGGATTAAAATCCTTCGAATCGTTCGATTCAAAGGATTTAATCGCTCAATCAAACGATTATTCCTTCGATCGTTCGGTCGAAGTATTTGCGCAAAATCCTTCGACTTCAATATTCGAAGTCGAAGGATTTTCATTCCCCAGTCGAATATCGAGGGTTAATTAACCCTCGATATTCGACCCTTGATGCATTTGCCCCTAAAAGTTAACACAAAGGTGAACAGCCCCTTTCCTGCCTTACACTCATTTATAGTGCCTTGCATAAATACGCATCCCCACATTTTCTTGTGTTACAACCGGAAAATAAAATTGATTTAAATTTGATTTTTAACCTGACGATTTACTCAATAAACCCTTTGAAAAATATTTTTCATCTTGACCCAAAAATGAACTGATCTAAATAACAGACATTCACCCATATGGTCAATAATTGATAGATCTGCCTCTGTTTCTTTGTATTTTGGGGAAACTACATACCTATTTGCACACTGCTGTAGTCATAAACATGTGTTTTCAATTACAGAAATATCTGGCTTAATTTAATTCTTTATTTCTCCTGCAAGGGCATGGGCTGGTCAACCACTTTTCTGCATTGGTGAAATTGGAAGATATGCTTTTATCTGTTCCAATTTGTACTTAAGGTATATATCCTCCTACACACACACTTGTACTCTCTACAGGGCAACAGACCCATAATGAGTTTCAGATTTGTGGTGAGATCAAGAATGTTTTTTGTACCTCTGTTAGTTGCAAAGTAGCAGCAGCACTAGTAGGGCTCTTACACACGGGCGGTTTTCACTGCGTTGTGCTTTCTTCCGTTCAGCCGCAGGGGAGCGCAGGAGTAGACGCACTCAATTATTGTGAAGGGGGCTGTACTCACACAGACGCATGTAACCACCAAATGCGGGTGGGACACAGCGGGGCAGATTTACTAAGCTCGAGTGAATAGTTACAATAATTTTTTTTTATCAAACTGGATATTGTCACAGCTTCTATAAACCATAAGTACTAGATCAAAGCTTTCTAAGCAGAAGCAGGAAGGACAGAATAGTGTCTTATCTCTTTTACTACAAATAACTTTGGCATCTCTGAGAAACAAACTAAGTTGGCTTGAGGCTCAAATTGAGGTGGAGCAGTTTAGTTAATAAAATCTCATTTGCCCAAACAGTTTCCAAATGGAAGATCAGCAGGAGAAGGCCCGCAAAAAGTTCATTCAAGTCATTCAACTAAAAAATAATTATAACACTAGGCAATGATTAAGTGCCTGTGAGATACGAAACGCGTAAGGCTGCGCCTTTGTATACCAAAATAAACAACATTCTTTTTACACGTATGTTTGTAAGAGTGTGGCTGCTCCACTACAATACGGTTCTGATCCGCTCCCTCAGCTGAAGGTCTATGGCGCTGCACGTGGACCTCTTCCAATACTCGGTGAGTTTAATACCTTGAGACCTTATCTTTTATATACTAAAGCAGAAGTTAAACCCTCTCAGTCGATCTACTTTCTGCTGCCAGGGTCAGTGTGCCACCCAGACCAAAGCAGGGTCTGAAAATGGGTATAATTATATCTGCAGGGTGTTCTATTTATCTTTATAGATACATTGATAAATTTAGGGTCCTTCGCTTTTTCACCATTCTAACTTTATTAGACTAATCAAAGCTGATCGCTAAGTGATAGCTAATAGTTATAGCTCACATGGTACCATCTTGGAGCCCTGTGACATATCCTCATATCTCCTGAGACACCCCTCACTCATAGACAGTCCACTGACCACATTGTTGGATCACTTGGCTGATGTTTATTTACAGAGAAATCTCTACAAATGAAGTGCAGAAAATGTCTCCACCCAGTGGTGGAATTCAGAATGAAGAAGTGCTGTTTATGTTGGTCAGACTTATGAAGCAGTTACAAAGGAACATGACAGTAAATAAAAGTACATAGTATTTATCTTACAAGAATGTGATATGGTACAGTGTAATACATTAAAAGTACCTGCTGGGTTCCCTAATACGCTTTCTTTTTAGTGTATCGTATATGCATAGTATATTGCACTGAAGCACATGAACATACTCAGGACTCATACCAGGTTCTTATTTAAACCCTTCTTACTGTAAAACTCCTGTTGCTATATATCATTGAACTGGAGGGTGAAACGTGTCAGTTGATAACACAATAAAGGTCATAATCAGGAAAAGCTAAGTTTAACTCTTTAATGTCCATTCTGCTGGCTCAAAGGAAGATGCCTGTACTAGAAATATTGTTCCTAAAAGCCTATAGGTCTTAATCGTTTACATTTGTTTTTCTATATCGGCTTTAAAAGACAACATGCATTATTTGTTAGCCTGCTTTTACCCCTCAAACTGGCAGTAAATTGTAAGGGGGTTTGATTATTCCCTTTATAAAAAAAAATAAAAGTGCCAATAATAATATTGTTTCTAAATATTGTTTGGTTCCAGACTCCCTAATGCCAATGCGCATTTTCATGGAATTTTTTTTCTGTATTTCCAGTTTTACACAGTTCGGGGAGACAGAAAACCCTTTCTGGTTTTGGGAAATGAAAGGCAGTTGGATCCAGTGGAAGGTTCCCGCAGTCCCTTAAAGGGGTGGTTCACCTTTCAGATAACTTATAGTATGACATAGAGTGATATTCTGAGACAATTTGCAATTGGTTTTCATTTTTTATTATTTAAGGTTTCTGAGATATTTGGCTTTTTATTCAGCAGCTCTTCAATTTGCATTTTAAGCAATCTGGTAGCTAGGGTCCCAATTACCCTAGCAACCATGCAGTGATTTGAATAAGAGCCTGGAATATGTATAGGAGAAGCCTGAATAGAAAGGTGAGTAATAAAACATAGCAATAACAATTAACGTGTAGCCTTACAGTGCATTTGCTTTTAAGAAGAGGTCAGCGACGCCCATTTGAAAGCTAAGTAAGAAGAAAAAGGCAAATAACTATGAAACTATAAAAAATATATAATGAAAACCAATTGAAAAGTTGATTAGAATTGGACATTCTATACTAAAAGATACCTTAAAGGTGAACCATCCCTTTAAATACATGTTTTTTTATTGTTAGAGAGCACATTAACAGCCTAGAGAAACATCAGATCATTCCCGTTACATATATTAAACTCAGTCTGGCAGGTAACTTGTGTTGATCTTGTGAGAGCATCACCCGACCCTCAGTATGGTTATGTTCAGAGTGAATTGCTTACTCCTATTTTAATTACCAACATTATTGTGTAATACAGTAGTAGTGTCACATTGTTCTGCCAAGTATTTAAAATTCTTAAAGAATAAGGAAACACAATGGGGCTCATTTATCAACACTGGGCAAATTTGCCCATGGGCAGTTGCAACCAATCCGTGATAAGCTTTTTAAACCCAGCTGCAAGTAGAACAATGAATGCAGCAATTTGATTGGTTACCATGGATAACTGCCCATGGGCAAATTTGCCCAGTGTTGATAAATGACCCCCACTGTGTTAGCACCTCCCAATAAATTGAATCATTAACATATTTCCCTGGGCCATGCACCTCTTTGGAAAAATACCTTGGTCCTTTCTATAGCAGTATATACTTAGACCTGTGCATGTGCCAGAGCCAGACCAAATAGTATTGCAGCCCAAGGCAATATTACTTGGTCTGGCACCCAATAGACCATCTCCAGCCAGTTTCATTCTCCCTCATATGCCGATCCCAACCCCATGACTATCATTCACTTCATCCCCGTCACTGGTTCCCTCACTTCCCCTCTCACTGGATAGTTGGTCCTTCTGCTGGTCTCCAACCTTACTCAGAACTGCACTCTAGGCACGTCTATCCCGCCTACTCTTCATTCTTGGCATTCAAAATTGAGCTATGGCACCACCATCTGCTAGATTAATTACTGGACCTCTTATAGGGTTGACTCCAGAAGGCAACTATTAAGCATATAGATCGTTCTTAGGCAGGCATGATGTGTTCCTTGCGTAGAGCTTTCCAGGTTTACTGCCAATATTTCAATTTGGCCTCTCTTGTGAATATTTTATGTTTAAGCACATCACTTTAGTGCCCATAGCACTTAATCAGTGATATTTAGAAAATGCAAGAACTGAGATGAGCAACATGAAATGTTAAAAAAATCTGTTTACTTGAAATGAGCATGAACAAAATACAAAACCATAAAGCCAAAGGTCAAAAAGGGCAGGGGATTCATTGCATGTTTTTATACATTTAAAGCTCTGCTAAAACGTAGACTCTGGATTTCAACAAAGGGACATATTCTTAAAAAATTCCAGTCTCACAATTGGTTGAATTGGCACATGTTTCTACACATGTGAGCAGTAACGCCACGCCAAGGCTTCAACCACGTTACTTGCCATTCACACATCATTCACTCCGGACGTAACAGGCTTTGCCTCCTTTAACATGTAAAATACTTAGAGTTAACATTATAACAATAGTAGAATAATAATATTACTATGGAGTACTGTGAAGTACAAGCCTTTACACTTGCAACTGATCAAGAGGGAGCGAAAAAACCCATCTGAAGCAGGGGGGCCAATTTGCTACAGAAGGGAAAAAAACTCCCTGAACTGGATCAGTGGTCTGTGTATTAAAAGCAAGGTATGAACGTCACAGACATGGTATGAAGACAGAACATGCTAAGAGGAAACATCTTTGCCCTTTTACATTCCTATCACACATTCACACACACAATTACGCACCATTCGCTCATTGTAAATGTACATATGCTTACCGCTTCCTGATGTTACTAGGTGAGCTCCAGATGGTACTTTCCCAGATGGCAATGCAACAGATGGTACAACCAGGCATTGCAGGGTATGATGGTGTCTACATTCAGCATGTTCATATCCCAAAATCCATGAATGATGGTTGCAGATGTTATATTATCCATGCCTGTTGGAATAGCATGGCTGAGCCTCAGAAGTTTAATCCTGCCAAGAAGAATCAACGTAGGAAAGGCCAGAAATGTTTTCCCCTGATGCGTTGTTGTTCTTCGGGGAATCCAGGAATGATAGAGCCTTTCCTTTATATGGCTTGATCTGCTCCCTTGATGACTGTATGAAAAGGGGAGGAAACAATTTAGTCTTATGAATATAAAATATCCAATAAAAGTGAACAACGACATTTATTCAGCAGAAAGTTATAGGCTGCTGTGCTAAAACTCCTCCTCCTGATATCACTAACTAACCTATAAACTGCATCATTGCTCCCCTATTATCACCTGCTCTACCCCCAGCTTGGGCAGTCTACTGATGAATGGTAGCCACTCCCCAGTTACTTTTATCACTAAGGGTCATGTTTACTCACATTGGAGATAAATATCTGGAAAGATTTCTGGAGATGTCCATAGCAACCAATCAGATCTCTGCTTTTGTTTTCTAACGTATAGGTGGCTGTTTAAATCTAATTGCTGATTGGTTGCCATTTGCAACATCTACAGAAATCTCTCCAGATATTTATCTCCAATGTTAATAAACATGCCCCTTAGTTCTTGCACTGAGACAGTTCTCTTTTTTGAATACTGCACTAGTCTGGATAGCTTCACCAGAGTGGGCCATCACCATCTGCCCCAACTAGGCTTGGTGCATGATGGGGCAGATGGTGATGGGGCAGATGGTAGTGGCCAAGCTTGTGCTTTCACCGGAGATGCTTTGGATGATGGGGGGGAAGATGGTTGAAGCCTGCCCTGCAAAAGACTATTCCAGACTGGTCCAGTATTTAGATGTGATTACTACATTTCTATGTAATAAGTATTTCAGCTGCCTTTTATCAATAAAATAACTCAAAGTCGGGTCGGGAAAAGACTTGATGAAATTGATCGAAAACTCAAATCATACACATTTTTCAGATTTGACGACCGAATTCCTTGATTTTTTCGGGTTATGGTCAGAAAACCCAGATTTTTCCCAGACAAAACCCAGCGCAGATCATATCTTCAAATTAAAAGGGACATGTGCTATTGACTTCTACAATACATGTCCTCAACAGGTTTGAGATGGCATTTTAACAGCTTCAAGTTATAATAAATCACAAACAATTTGAGGTATTTTTTTTCCACAAAAGATTTGAGCCCCCCCCCCCAAAAGAAAAGGTTTAGTAAATAATCCCCTTAAATGTGTTTATCCTGTTAGGGAAAACAATTATTTTAGTGCTTTGGTTTTAAGAGAAGCATCAGTCTAACAAATGAGGAGAACAAAGAGGAAAGTTTCCTGACTGCTAATAAAAGCATATTTAAATAACATCTGTATTAACCAAAAATATGAAGTGTAAATATATGTGTGCATGTTACAATTCTTCTGTACCACCAGCCATACTCACCTTTCTCAGTAAATGTTTAAGATCTCCACTCAGCCAGTAAGGGATAATGGGCTCGTTGTTGATGACTGAATCTATAAAATTCTCATCATCGCTTTCCTCAGAAAATGGGGACTCGTCTGTGGCCACTTCACAGGTGATAACTCCAAGTGCCCACCAGCCCACCGCTGCATTATATTCCCTGTTCAAGAAATTCTGAAAAATTATAGTTGACATTTTGACATTATTACAACATTTTGTTAACTTAGTACATCATTTCTATTGTAATACCCATGAAGGTAAGCGAACCCTCATATATACACACAACAAAATAATACCACACATATAAACACAAATACATATCCATAAACCCCAGTATGCATACTGGTATCTTTCTAAGTGATTATTGCCTATCCATTGATACCCATATGTCTATTCCCATTCTTTTTGGGTCTCTCTTCTGGGCTGTCCTTACTGGCACCTTTTCTGTTCTTCATGGGTAGCTCTTCAGAAAAACAATCATTGTCTATCCAACTTCTTCCAGTTTTCCCCTTATTTCTCTTTGTGGTGCTTCTTCTTTCCTTTCTTCTTCCCTGGTTGTTTATCTTCTTTACTCTCTCTCTAAGTTGACAGAGGGTCCTTGTCCATCAAAATCGCCGCTCTTTTTCTCCATTTTCGTGCGTTTCACTGCGTTTTCTGATCTCTCCTACTCTCTTGTCTCTTCTCTCCCAGCAACTGTTTTCCCAACTGCCAAGTCTAGTCCTGTGGCAGGTGCCACTTAAGTGACATCATAGCTTAGATGCGTCATGTTACAGATACAACACGGGCCTTGGCCCATATCTCAGCAGTTAAAAAGGCACACTTATTGGGCTTTTTGTGTATTTGGAGTTGGGAACAGCATAATGTACAGGGAGTATCCCATGTTGTTGTTAAATGTATGGGTTGCAAATAATAAGAACTTTTAAAGGTAAATTTGGCTTTGAAACAGCGGGAACTGTGAATATATAATGAACATCTATTTGGCATTTTTCTGTCTTTTTTAGTTAAACCTTTCCAATAGTTTCATGGTGGAATATATGAATGGAATAAATGTAACTTTTGCACCAAGGGATCTACCTCAACATGGCATAATCCCTGTGCTCAAGCAGTATGATAAGGAAAAATAAAATGTATTAAATGATAAACTATGTCAATGGCATCACTCTATACTCTTTGGTTACTTTCCAAGGTGAATTAATTACCCACCTAATGCACCCACAATTACTGGATTTTAGGGATGCACCGAATCCACTATTTTGGATTAGGCTGAACCCCCAAATCCTTCGCAAAAGATTCGGCCGAATACCAAACCGAATGTGACCCCTAATTTTGCATATGGTGGGAAGGGGAAAACAATTTTTACTTCTTGTTTTGTGACAAAAAGTCGTGATTTCCCTCCTAGCCCTTAATTTGCATATGCAAATAAGGATTCGGTACGGCCGGGCAGAAGGATTCCACCGAATCCGAATCCTGCTGAAAAAAAACGAATCCTGAACTGAATCCTGGATTCAGTGCATCCCTACTGGATTTGTTGTGACTGCTGTTTAGTTACTTTGATTCTAGGTCCCACTAGCTATTTCAAACACTGCACCAGCTGAATTTCCACCCCTAATGAATGCAAGTTTTAGATTCTCACGAAGGCAGGGCTGCCAACATACAGTATGGCCTGTGGGCTAGAGAAAACTGGTGAAAGAAGCAGACATGTACAAATCCAGGACTTGGTTTAGGACTCGAGCAAGTGTGAACTGGACTATCTGTGATTATTTGTGCACAATCATTGCACTTTTTTTAATAATTATTTTTCTCAAATTTAAATATGAAAATAAGGATTCCGATTTGATTCATTATTCTGCCAAATCTAAAAGTTATATGTTTGGTTCGTCCCTTCAGAGAAGGTGTCATGGTTCTTGTGTGACAATTAGAAATGTTTTGATCGTACATCTATACGGTCATGGCCCCTTTTGATAAGTGCTGCAGGCCCTTACCTCCAGGTACAGTGAGGTAAGTTATAACCAGCTCTGGTCTGTGTTTCAAACAGGAGGAGGATTAACAGAGCTCTGCACTTAGACATAGGCTTTATACAATTATTTTTAGTTTGCTGAGGAGCACTCACTGCACTATTTCCGACAGGGTGCTGGTCACTTACAGGAGATAATAATCATATCAGATAGGAGGGGGAAGAAGAATACATCTTATTAAGGCTGCAGTTAATCTCCCAAACTGATACCCCACTATCTCCCCAAGATAAAGATGTCTGGGTGTTTTGGGAGATAAATTTATGTTTCCTGCCAACGTTACAGATATTTTTAAATACGTCTGCTGTTGCTAAAAAACATTGTATTATGCTTAATATTAGTGTTTGCTGCAAGGTGGTCCTATTCTTACGCCCTTATTAAAGGAGTTGTTCATCTATACATTTTATTATCTATTATTTTTAGTATAATGTAAAGACACAATTTTCAGTTGGTTTTCATGTTTTATTTTTGAGTTATTTTGCTTTTTATTCAGCAGCTCTCTGGTAAACAAGTTCAGCAATCTGGTTGCTAGCGTCCAAATTACCCTAGCAACCATTGCAATGATTTTAAATTTGAGACTGGAATATGAATAGGAGAGCGCGTGAACAGAAAGATAAGTAATAACAAATAGCAATAACAATAAATGTGTAGCCTTCTACAGCATTTGCTTTAGATGGGGTCAGTGACTCTCATTTCAAAGCTGGAAAGAGGCAGGAGACGAACAATTAAAAAAAAATATATAAAAAAAAATAACGAAGGCTAATTGAAAAGTTGCTAAGAATTAGCCATTGTATAACATACTAAAAGTTAACTTTTAGTATGTTATAGAATGGCCGACTCTAAGCTACTTTTCAGTTGGCCTTCATTATTTATTTTGAATAGTTATTAAATGATTTGCCATTCAAATGGGGGTCACTGACCCCATCTAAAAACCAAATGCTCTGTAGAGGTACAAATGTATTGTTATTGCTACTTTTAATTACTCCTCTTTCTATTAAGGCCTCTCCAATTCATATTCCAGTCTTTTATTCAAATCAGTGCATGGTTGCTAGGGTAATTTGGACCCCAGCAACCAAAATGCTGAAATTGCAAACTGGAGAGCTGCTGAATAAAAAGCTAAATAACTCAAAACCCACAAATGATAAAAAATGAAAACTCAGAATATCACTTTCTACATCATACTAGAAGTTAACTCAAATATATATATCATATACATAATGCAGAGCAGCTGAATGTTTTCTACACTAAGCTCACTCCCACACACCTCCCTCTCAACTACCGTACTGCAGTCACATGCTGCAGGCTGCTGACACACAAACATAATGACTCAGCTATAGACGACACCCACCCCTTCCCCCACCAGCCTCTCTCAGCCTTATATAAAGCTATTTTCATCACGAGCCCTTTATGCCTATAGAAGACCGAAAGGAAAGAACAGGGAGGAAGTGCAAGGGACAGGAAGTGGGGCAAGAGGAAAAGCTGCCACAGAAGCCGTGTCTAAACAGGAAGTGGGGCATCAGTTTTGTAGGAAGAAGGCTGGGTTTGATTGGTCGAGCTGTGGAAGAGTCGAATAACTATTGCACCAGTACAGAGAGAGGATTCTACACGTGAGTTTATTGTGAATTTCTGTGCAAATGTGTCGTTTTCTGCTGTTTTAGGTTAGGATAAGGGAAGGGTTTATGATGTACCTGCAGCTCAACCTGCAGAGACTGTCAGCTGGCCTGCTAGAATTGCAATGAGGGAGATACAGTAACCACAGACATCCCATTGCAGGGGAACATGTGCAGGGAAACATTACCTGTTCTGAGCATTCACTGGTTTATGGCCCCACTTCTAAAACGAATGCAGGTGATTGAGTAAATGTGATTAGAGTTATATATTGAGTAAATGTGATTTAGAGTTTTATATATATATATATATATATATATATATATATATATATATATATATATATATATATATATATAGCCGTGATCCTCGATCCCTCTCACCTGAGTTTTTTTTCTGGAAAAAAATACTGTACTTCCTATATATTTTTCTTTTTTCCCTATTAATAACATTGGGATCAACCATCATTTTTACCGCCAAGGCCGGTAAAATGCCAGGTGGAAACCCTAGTAAGGGTTCCAATTAGGGATGCACCGAATCCACTTTTTTGGATTCGGCTGAACCCCCCAATCCTTTGTGAAAGATTCGGCCGAATACCGAACCGAATCCGAACCCTAATTTGCATATGCAAATTCGGGGTGGGAAGGGGAAAACATTTTTTACTTCTTGTTTTGTGACAAAAAGTCACGTGATTTCTCTCCCCACCCCTAATTTACATATGCAAATTAGGATTCGGTTCGGCAAGGCAGAAGGATTAGGCCGTATCCGAATCCTGCTTAAAAAGGCCGAATCCCGAACCGAATCCTTGATTCGGTGCATCCCTAGTTCCAATATCATTTATATGTGAATACATGAACACTGCAGTCATTAAGTAAGCAGTTACCTTTGTATGTTGCAAGAGTTAAAAACAAACAAACAAAAAACTATTTCTACAGATGGCACCCCTTGAAATTAAAAGACTGGCTGGTTTTACAAAAGAAATGATAAATGTGTGCTCCCTAAAGCATGCCGTGGCATTATCTCCCAGGGGACCGTACCCACTGAACCTGAACATGACATTCTATTTGATTTGTAAGGGGCAATGCGTGTGTTGGACTGTACATGACACATTTAAATGGAAATCCTTCTGCTACATTCTTTTACTATATTTTGCCATGAGCCAAGCTAAGGGAGTAGGGATAAGTTGACCAATCCTACATCACAAGCATGCACATAATGACTGGGGCACTGGGAGTTCTTTCATGATGCTGGTGTGATAGAGCTCCTGACAGTTTTTACTTCTTTTCACTTTTTACTTTTCAGCCCAACTGGAGTATGAACTGTTAATCTAATAGGCAGTGGCAATTTGGCACTCATTGTCATCCTGAGTCAGCCTATCTGATGCCGGCCACCTTCCTCCCACACACGCACTATAAAGGGTTATTTACTAAAATTTAAATGTGTCTCATCTCGATCTTAAACCAAAGTCCCATCCATGATTTGAACTTATTTATCGGTAAAATAACTTGAAAAAGTCAGGTTGGGAAAAGACTCGTTAGAATCAAGCAAAAACGTAAATTGTTCGCCTTTTTTGGATTTGACGCCGTATCCCTCAATTATTTTCGTGGTTTTCACCTTAAAAAACTTTTTCGGAGACCCAGTGCAGATCACCATATCTTCAAATTGTAAAAGGGACATCTGCCGTTGACTTCTACATGACTTTGACAGGTTTGAGATGTAGGATTTAGGGGCAAATTCACTAAAGGACGAAGCGTGTCGAGATTGCTAGGAGGCAAAAGATTTAAATTTCAGCTGGTAATGAACAAGTTGATAACTATTTGGATTCAAGCATAATCATAATATTTAAAGCAATATAATTGGAAAATAAATATATTATGTAGGTTTTGGGAAAAAAGTTAAACTTTATATTGTGAAATCTGATAACCTAAGCAAATGTGGGCTCATCCGCTATCACAGTGATTGCAGTGTAGACATGTTGCAATGTTAATATAAATATTTGAATTCCTGTCAGATAATGCTTCTATCAGTTCAAGTGACAGGACTTTTGTGTTTGGCAATGTATTGAATTTAAAGAAAAAAATCGGACCAAAGTCTAATCTGGATTAACAGACTGCAAGTCAAAATCTGCACCGTTGGCCTATTTTCTACTGTCTCTCTCCCAGTATTATTTGCACATGGTGAGAATTGCCATAGCCTCCTCTCACAGTAGTGACGTCAGTTCTTTGTAATGATAAACGTGGGCTCACTCCCCCCCTGCTTCTGATGAAGCCAGAAAACTGCTGACCCAGACAGACCTCCACACAAGAAGGTTCTATGGGATACAGATCTCTGCTTCTGAAATGAAACTGTATAGTTAAATTAGTGCAGTCATTTATTTAGGGGGTTATCCGATATTTTTTTTCTGATTATTGTATTAAAAAAAATGAGCAAACTAGAATCCACAATTTGACCTTATTTGTTATAAAAAAAGCTAAATTTCAACGGATCGGGGAAAAACTCGATAAAATCTACAGAAAATCGGAATCACTTGATCAAAAAGTCTGAATTTTTCAGATTCTTTTTGCCCGAAATGGCTAATGGCTAATTCCAGTGCAGACCTCAGAAAGTTCCAAATATGATTTGGTCTGAGATTGAGGATTTTTCATATTCTGACTTTTTCCATTCACGGGGTATAATAAATCTCGAAAAATTCTAGTTTTTCTTCTACTAGAATTTTGGATTTTATAGTATTAAAACTCAAATTTTTCAAGTTTTTTTGCAATCAACTAAGATATAATGAATCCTTTTTTAGTAGAATTAAGGTATGGAAATTCAAATTACAGAAAGACCCCTTATTCAGAAAACCCCAAGTCCCCAGCATTCTAGATACTAGGTCTCATACCTGTACTAAACATTTTTAGGAGTGGCTAGGACCGTAACCACCAGATTACAGTTTAAAGGGACACAAAACCCAACTATAAAGGTGTCCCACTGTGCCCCCTAGTTCTCTATAGAAGCTGAGAAAAAAACATAATTACTCATGAAAACCAATTCATCTATGAGAATTCTGCTGACCAAAAATCGTCCAACTCCGAAAACAGGAACAAAGAATATGGAGCCAGATTTACACAGATCAGCTGGGATTCTCATTGGAGGATTATTTTGCATTTTAATGCTGCGCGGCCCTAGAGAGCTGGGTACAATTTTTATTAAGCATAAAACTTAATTACAGACACAAGAGAATTTACCAGTGAGAATGCTGATTTCCCAGCACTATGTTATGCATCTTGCTCTTATCTTACATTCACAGATTATTATGCCATTTTTAATTTACGGTAATTATACCTTTTTAATGCTGCGCGGCCCTAGAGAGCCGGGTAAAATTTTTATTTTTAATGAATTATAGGATATTTTGAATTAATCGATTGAGGCACCTGACACTTTATATTTATCAAATACCAACATTAGGGATAGATCAATTCTCCCTGTGTTCAAAGCGTTTGCACTTTCTATTTAGGAATCACTTCTTCTTATCTAGTGTTTAATAACCTTTAAGGAATACAATGGTGAATTCATTCAAGAGACATTAACTTATTACCAGGCACCAAGCACTTTATTATTTATCCAATCATCAAATAATACAGTTAACATAAGCAATTTATTTTGTTAGTACTGATTGATTATTTGTTTATTATAGAATAATTGATTTAAAGATGGTTTGAAGGGTTGAAAGTTAATGAATGGATTCCACGAGTTAAGTGCAACTCAAGGGTTTTATAATTAATAATCTGGAAATATACGGGGTACTTTGTTTACTTGAACTATTTGTGCAAGTGTTCTCACTATTTGATTATCAGCCTATATGGGGGTGTCCACATACACCACTATAATTACACAAAATATCAAAAATGGGACTTAACCCCATAGGCCCAAATTATACAAAATTATCACATAACCATGTTGTAATTTGTAAGATAAAATGCAATTTTTATTATTAGCTACCATGCCACATGCTTATTAAAACCACTTAAAACATAAAAAATTAGCGCTGCGCTGGGTGTAGGGATCCCTTAACCCTAAATAACCAATTTCTGAGGAGCTCCTATGTATATAGCTATGATGGATGTTCAATTATGTGATGTGGCTAAACAGCCAAAGTTCCACTTCATATATGAATGTAGGTACTTCAAATCCAATTGGTCACAGGGAAAGGAAATGCGCCTTTGTAATCCACACCGTCCAAATCAGTTACAGTGTATCACCATAATGTACTGCAACTTGCTCGTTGCTATTGAATAGTTCCCATGCATCGGGTGTGGTAAGGGGTCAATACTCCGTATTTTGGGAGCGGAGCAAATTGGGGAGAGGTTTCTGGATGGCTCTACTTGTGGCCGAATTGGCCGTGTAATGCTATGTAGTCCTGATAGTAATGGCCGCCCGCCGCTCCCAGCGGTCGCAATGCGGCCACGGCCCAAGGTGATGCAATTGGTGACAATCACCTTTCGTGTTAGCCCAAAAGTCCTGCCAATCCCAGCCTCTTATTGCCCAAAATAAATTTATACAGACCGTTGTGATCGCGTCTGCACCAAGCTTAGCTCAACGCTCCCTTGTAGGTGTACTTTACTGAAGAACCCTGCGGCGCCTTCCAAGTCCCTGATAGGGAGAGGGACCCCGTCTCACTCGGCTAGCAACGCAGTACCCCGACAGCTGTTTCGCCACCGAACATGGCTTTGTCAAGTCTTGACAAAGTCAAGTCTTGTAGAGCCATCCAGAAACCTCTCCCCAATTTGCTCCGCTCCCAAAATACGGAGTATTGACCCCTTACCACACCCGATGCATGGGAACTATTCAATAGCAACGAGCAAGTTGCAGTACATTATGGTGATACACTGTAACTGATTTGGACGGTGTGGATTACAAAGGCGCATTTCCTTTCCCTGTGACCAATTGGATTTGAAGTACCTACATTCATATATGAAGTGGAACTTTGGCTGTTTAGCCACATCACATAATTGAACATCCATCATAGCTATATACATAGGAGCTCCTCAGAAATTGGTTATTTAGGGTTAAGGGATCCCTACACCCAGCGCAGCGCTAATTTTTTATGTTTTAAGTGGTTTTAATAAGCATGTGGCATGGTAGCTAATAATAAAAATTGCATTTTATCTTACAAATTACAACATGGTTATGTGATAATTTTGTATAATTTGGGCCTATGGGGTTAAGTCCCATTTTTGATATTTTGTGTAATTATACGGGGTACTTTCTTATCTTTCTAAAATTTTTATTGAGCACTATTGCTTTAAGAAAACAACCCTGCTGTTGCTAGACTACAGCTCTCAGCATGCCTTAATCCTGAAAGCAAGTGTGGTTGAGCAATGCAGTTCAGCAGGGTTTAGTGTCCCTTTAAATCCCAAACTATGAAAATCAGAACTAAATTAAAAAAAGTAATATTACAGTGTACAGCACAGCCAGGGTCATATTTCCAAAGGCGTGCAATGGAAAAGTGGCCAACACTTTCTCATGCAGGAAGACCTACACCAGTGTTAACTGGTTTATTTCACCCTGAGGGTTTTTATGAGAGCGGAAACCAACACTAACTTAAAACTTGGTCTTGCTCAGTTGTTCCACTGTTGATATAGCTTTTAAATCGGATTTTTCTGTGTGTGTACAGACTGCTATGCGCATGCTAATGTATAAAATTGATGCTGTGTTTACATGGCCACAGTACAATGTCCTGCTTTAAATGTTTTGTATCCATACATTTTTTTCTGCTTACAGAGAAAAAACATGCTGCTGAATCCGGTCATTTCAAAGCTCGCTGGGAAAAGGGTCGTTTTGGCAAGCGCGTCTCCTCGAAGACAAGATATTCTCACTAATGTGGTCAGTATGTAGCTTCAGTTCTTTCTTATAGGCTCAGCAGAGCACTGGGTATGTTTGTCCATCAGAAGGCAAGGCACATGTTCCATTTCAGATAACATCTATATTTGTGTATTGGTCTCAGATTTTTTGTACAGGCTATACGGAAACCTGTTATCCAGAAAGCTTTGCATTATGGAAAGGCCATCTACCATAGACTCCGTTTTATCCAAATAATCCAAATAATCAAAACCTTTTTCTCTGTAATAATAAAACAATACCTTGTCCTTGATCCAAACTAAGATATAATTAATCCTCATTGGAAGCAAAACCAGCCTTTTGGGTATTTAATAGTTACATGAGTTTCTACTAGACTTAAAGTATAAAGATTGAAATACCGGAAAGATCTGTTATCTGGAATGGCCCAGATCATGAACATTTTGGATAACCAGTCCCATACCTGACTCCATGCAGAATTTTATCATCGGCTCTTTGGTTCGTTAATCTTGCAATATAATTTTGCTCCCGGGGCACACAGAGTGCGGTCAGACATTTTCCACAATGGAATTGAAGCAGGGAACATTTATGTTGTTCATAAGTGGAAATTATTCTCAATGTATTTGTTTTCAGCTATTGAATAAATGTGTTGGGGGGGGGGGTTGGCTTTGTGCAAACACTGGCACTGACTTTATAATTGTTTATTATATTATGGATTACTATTTGCATATAGCTCTATTTGAAGCACAGGGAGTAAGGTCGCAGGAAAAGATGTGGCAAATTCACTAATGGGCGAATTTTCACGAGTGACCGCTTCCACACACTCCGCGCCACTTCGCCAGGAGCAAATCTACGCTAATTCACTAAATTGCGAAGTTGCGTCTCAGTAGCCGATAGCTGGCGAATTTTCGCTAGCGTTACTTCAGCAGTGCGAGAATATCGTAACGAAGTCTCTCTAGTGTTCATTTCTGCCTAGCGAAACTTCTTAGTAGTCTCCCGCTTTGATCAATTTGAATAGGCAGGTACATAAAAGTCGTATAGACGTCTTTGTTAGGGATTTTGGTGCAAATGCTTGAAGTGGCCATTTTTTTATTACAAATGTCCAATGAAGCAAAATAAAGATCCTCCTAATGTCCTAGACATGAGCCGCCCCTAAAACAAACGTGGCAGGACCCTCAAATTTCTGGAAAACAAGTGTTAACACAAAAATCTTTAATAGTGTAGACTTTTGAAGGCAATTACACTTTAAAAAAGAAAAGCCACCAGCGTTTTCTGCAACTTTTATGAATTTCTTTGTTTTATCAGTTCGACTGGTCTAAGGTGGCGAAGCAAACTCTGGCGAAAGGTGTAATGTTCAGTAAAACTCGCACTGGGATTTCTGGCGAATTGTCGCTCGTGACGGCAACTTCGCCCTTTTTTTTTTTAGCACCGAGCAGAGTATGTAGACTTCAGCAAATGATTGCAATCTATATCTACCAAAAGGAGGTAAAGTCCTTTATAGGGATAGAGAAAATACAGATAAGCAGTAGAAGGTTTTATGCACATAATTACTAATGGTATTTTTGTTACAGATGTAGGCAGCTTATTGGTCAGTGTAGGGGGCCCTCCGACAGGCTTCCCCTATCGATATCTGGCTGAAAATCTGATATTAATCGGACAGGTTTAAAAATATGCTTGTTTGGTGACCTGTGGTGCTTTCTGTTAAGGTGAAAGAGAACAACAACATTTTGAAATCAACCACAACTAACACCACAATTTAAACGTCACATGTGCTATATTCTAGCCCTAGAGAGAGAATGTGGAATGATACATAGGGGCATGTTTACTAACATTGGAGATAAATATCTGGAGAGATTTCTGGAGATGTTGCCCATGGCAACCAATCAGCAATTAGATTTAAACAGCCAGCAAAGATCTGATTGGTTGCTATGGGCAACATCTCCAGAAATCTCTCCAGATATTTATCTCCAATGTTAGTAAACATGCCCCATAATCTCATTTTTATAGGCACAGGTGCAGTAACTCATGATAACCAATAAGGTTTTACTTTTTACAGGTGACCAGTAAATGATGCTGATTGGTTGCCATAATTGACTTGGGCTGTAGCAAACGAAGCACTTTTTAGTACATAAACCTTGTTCATACTTTACCTTTTTAAATATCTAGGGGCTCCGATTTGAAGTGGTCCCATCTTGGTTCAAAGAAACCCTAGATAAGTCAGTGTTCACTGCACCATATGAATATGCACTGGAAACAGCCAAACAGAAGGCACTTGAGGTGGCCAGAAGAATGCACATGGTCAGTATATAATATTTTTTACAATATATTTGCTGTGTGTTACAGTTGTGGAGCAACCTGCAAAAAAGGGAAAGGTAAATAAAATGGCAGCCCTGGGCGAGGCATTTTTTCTTAAAAGGAACACAGCCAGGATGAAAATTCTTAGCAGTTGAATTCACTGGGGGGGTGGCTAACATTGGCATCACCAAGTGAATTAAACTTGTCCTTTAAAGGGGTGATTCAAAGTTAACTTTTAGTATGTTATAGAATGGCTAATTCTAAGTAAATTTTCAATCTGCCTTAATTTTTTCTTTTTTATAGTCTGTGTGATTTGCCTTTTTCTTCGGACTCTTTCCAGTGTTCAAATGGGGGTCACTGACCCCATCTAAAAACAAATGCTCTATAAGGCAACAAATGTATTGTTATTGCTACTTATTGCTCATCTTTCTATTCAGGCTTCTCCTATTCATATTTCAGTTTCGTATTCAAATCAATGCATGTTGCTAGGGTAATTTCTAGCCGAGGGGAAGGCAGTTCGGGGAGATTAGTCGCCCCAAAGAAGAGATTTGTCGCTGGGCTACTAACCACATTTAGCTACCCACCCAATATACTCACATTGCACTGCAGGTGCAACCTGCAGGACTCTAGTTTTAGGGTACCTTCACCAGCAGCTACTGAAGGGCTGCATTCAAACTATTGCATTTCCCAGTTGTAGACCAGACCAGTCAGCTATTCTATAGTGAACAAAGTACTCCTTGTTAAAAAAGATATAGTGAATAAAGTACCCCTTATTGTTAAATATAAGGATATTATAAGTCACAGAGGAGTTCCATGACCATATAAAAAGCATGAGGCTGTTTTAGTGAGTCATGTGACAGAAATTACATCACTAAGAGCCAGTTATCCTATATAATAAAGTTGAAGTGTCTCTGCGTCCAGTCCCTGTGTCCGTGGGATTGCGCTACTGCGCATGTGCCCCACGGACCGTCTCTGGCAAATTTAAACTCAAAAATGGGTTTTTATAAATGTTTGACTACATATGTTCTAGCGCCCGTTAATTTAACGGCTTAATGTCTAGTAAGGATATCATTTACAGGATATTCATGGCTTTTCTGTATTATAAAGATATTATAAGTTATTTCAGTGGCAATAATCAGACAAAGTGTCATTTGCAACCACTTTGAAAAGCCCCCCTCCCCCAGAACTGATGACATAATACATCAGTCTAAACCAATTAGTTAACTCCACATAATAATATTTAGCTTTTAGTGGTGCCATCATATTTGAAATCTCTGTGCACAGTATATGGCAAGACTATTCCCTGCTTAGTGGAGCTTACAGTCACATGGTAGGTCAGTTTTATGAGAGGCCAGAAAACCTGCATTTAACTAATAAACATAAAATAGTTGGTTTATGATAAACTGTAAAATTGCAAAAAAATATACTAAAATATATATATTTTTTTTTTGTAGAAGCATCTTAAAACTCCTGATATTGTCATTGGAGCTGACACAATTGTGGTAAGCAGCCAATATAAAGTTGGGACAAATTAATATTAACAGCAAATTATAGTTTGGCAAGGTAGTTTTTTTACTTGCGGCCTTATAAAGAAGTCGATTGGAGCTATTGTACCCTTCTCTATTGTTTAAGATGTATAAACCATGCATGCTGATGCTAAGGTTGCCTTCCCAGAGATGCACAAAGTGCCAAAATGTGCAGCTACCCTTTATGTACAGGGATCCATTTACAAAATATTATATATTATTAGGGATGTAACATCCACTTTTTGGGATTCGTCCGAATCCCCGATGCCTTTGTGAAAGATTCGGGTGAATACTGAACCGAATCCTAAATTCACAAGTCACGTGATTTCCCCCCAACCCTAATTCACATATGCAAACTAGGATCCGGGTTTGGTACGGCCTTGCACAAGGATTCCGTTGAATCCAAATCCTGCTGAAAAAGGCAGAATCCTGAACCGAATCCTGGATTCGATGCATCCCTATATTTTATACTATAGTTATAATTTTGGTGAGATCTTTGCTTGTTGTGTCTCATTCATTTTAAAGCATATGCTATTTAGAGGCAGTACAGACAAAATAAGCTTGTCTTGATACATCATAGATGTCTCTTAATTACTTGCTGTTATACCATCTATATTTAATCAACAAATTTGCTTAGCATAAGTAATTGGAATACAATTGGAATAGGTAATACAAAAATGACAGCCTTTTCTATATATGGCAGACACCATGTCCACTGAAGGGTCCCTAGATTTCCAAGGCCCAAACCATTAGCTTAGATCAGGCACAGAAAGTGGTCAATACTGATGCGCCACTGGAATCCGGGTAGTAGGGTGCTAGTAAGCACATCTTTGAGCATATCAGAATGCTGACTTTTCTTGTTTTATACAACAGCCTTAATAATTATACAGAAGTGCACAGAACCATATATCTTAGAAACTTTCTCACTGCCTTGATGTTTATTTTATTGTTCATAAACCTGGAAAAATTCTGATCTAATCACCATACTCTCTTTATAGACCCTAGAAGAGGCAATCCTTGAAAAGCCAGTTGATAAACAAGATGCATATAATATGCTATCAAGGTAAGATCTTCTGTATGCTTTTAAATTCATTTTAGAAGATTAATTAATCTTTGAGGTAGAGTGTGATAGTCTGAGACAATTGCAATTGGTTTTCATTTTTTATCTGCGGTTTTTTGAGTTATTTCGCTTTTTATTCAGAAGCTCTCCAGTTTGCAATTTCAGAAATCTGGTTGCTAGGGTTCAAATTTTACCCTGGCAACCATGCACAGGCCCTGTGGGAAGGCTATTAAGTCCTGGGCCTAGGGTGTCAGGATTTTAGGGGCAACATACCACCCAGCTGCATCCACATTGTTTCTGAAGCACTGGGGAAATGCAGGAGATTTGATAATTATTTTAAATTTCCCACTCACCAATTAGTGTTCTAGCAGATGTGCAAGTGTCAAGGGTAGGGTGGGGGTGGCAACAAGCAGCGGGGCACCCTATGAGTAAATCCGGCCCTGACCACGCAATGATTTGAACAAGAGACTGGACTATGAATAGGAGACGTCTGAATAGAAAAATGATTAATAAAAAGTAGCCATTCAGCAGAAAAAGGCAAATAATTCAAAAACTATATGTATAAAAAAGAAAAACAGAAGACCAGAAAAGTTACTTAGAATGAGCCATTACTAATAGCTACCTCAAAGGTGAACCACCCTTTTAATGTTCACATATGGTGCATTAATGATGCACAGGATTACTACAATAAATACGGATTACAATAATGTTTGGCCTTTATAAATACTTCTGTTTTTATATTTATATTTATTTCTTATATATTATTTATCTTGAACCAAAAGAAATGTATGTTTCCGCTTCTCCTCTATTTCAGGTTAAGTGGCAAAGAGCACAGTGTTTTTACAGGCGTTTCAATTGTTCTTTGCAACAGACAAAAAGGTATTTTGTCATCTCCCTCTACCAAAATTGAGCTTGCCAGGTATACTGCTTATATCAACTTAAAATCGTTTTTTTTATGTATTTGGCAGTATTTTAAGCCAGTATAGCATTAGTTCGTTTTTGTGCATTTGCCGAATTCCAAATCCTAATTTATATTGCTCTGTGGTTGGTATGTGCATTAAACCTGGCAACATAACATATACTGTATTTTATGTTGGATATGCGTATCTTTTATTAGTGAACAGTAGCCATTAGGGATAACCTAAGATGGGTAGAGTAATAATACCCAATATAGTGGAGAAATATACGGGGTGGGGCTATTTTCTGAAGTAGCCATAAGTTTTCTCTCAAGGAAACTCGATTACAGTCGCAATCACATTGCACATATTTCCCCAGTGATGTCTGTGGCTGAAAATAAATTGCAGGTGACAAATGTCTTGGGTGCCATTGTCCCAAACACCTAGGGGGGTTATTTATTAAACTACAGTCTGGCTTTTTGGGGCAAAACTTTTTTTTAATACTCACATTTTTTTAAACATTTTTAAAGCCTGAATCCGAAAATCCGCCATCTGAGACCTGACAATGTTATGTATAAGTCAATGACATAGGTCCCTATCCTATCCTGAAGTATCAGTGGTCTGCACTGGAATTAGTCTGAAAATCCGACCATTTTGGACAAAAATCTGAAAAATTCGGGGGAAAAGCCAGAATATCCGAACCCGAAAATGCGCCATCTGAGACCTGCCAAGGTTGTGTATAAGTCAATGACAGAGGTCCATAACCTATTTTGACATTTCTGTTGTCTGCACTGGAATTAGCCTGAAAATCCGACCATTTCGGACAAAAATCTGAGAAATTAGGGCTTTTCTGGGAAAAAGGCCAGATAAAATCAAGCAATTCAGGAAGAAAACTCTGGAAAATTGTATGATTAGGTTTTTCACTTGATTTTATTGAGTTTTTACCCGAACCGATTAAATCAAGCTTTTTTAAAAATAAATAAGGTAAAATCGGGTATGGGAATTTGGTTGTGTTTTTTTTTGTTTTTTTTTTAATTTAAATAATGAGATAAATTCAGTTGTTCGTGAATAACCCTCTTAATTAAATGTAGAAGAGTGACTTTTAATGAATACTATGGTTGCCTGATAACTACCATTGAAATGAGTAGTGTGTGATAAAGATACAGCTGTACAGCTCGAGGTACACTGGAGGGTGGGTATTTACTAAAACTAGAATTAATCTTATATATTTGTTTTTTTAAATAAAAGTTGACTGAACTCCCATTCACAAATTTAACTCATTTATTAAAAAATCAGCTCGAAAAAGTTGGTGCTGGAAAAATCGTGCAACAATTTGATTCGTACAACTTTTTCAAATTTGATGCCTGAATCATACGACTTTTTCGAGTTGTCTCCTGAAAACCCAGATTTTTTTTTTGGATCACAGATCACAATGTCAAGAAACATCTTCAAATTGTAAATAGAACATCTGCCATTGACTTCTACATGAACTTGACAGGTTTTTGCTGGAGTATTTTTGGATTTTCATATTTTTATAAATCTCTAAAAATCCAAGTTTTCCCCCAGAAAAAAAACCGAGGCTTCATAAATAGGCCCCTAGATGTCTGCTTATACTTTCATAAAGATTTTAGCATTAAAATGTTCTCATAATTGCGCTTATAAGCATGTGACTAGCAAACAAAGAAATGGAATAAAATCCATAGTGATGTACAATTATTATAAAATATACATTTCAGTCTGAGAAAAAAAAAAACTGCGAACGCCAGAAAAAAAGCTAGCTTATTTAAGAAATAACACAACAAAATATTCTTGTGTGTGTTTTTTTTCCTCAAAAAATGAACTGGGTGATTGAATAAATAAAGTTGTTAGAGCCTATGCCATTGACTTATATTGATCTTCATCAGCTTTTATTTGTTGAGCTTTTTTTTGCCGATTATTTTTTTTATTAAAGGGGAACTGTTGCAAAAAATGGATATTTAATATAAGCGTTATCATACTGGAATAAGGAACTTTGTAAATACAATAAATTAAATATTCTGCATTTTTTTTCTAAAATAATCAAGTTTATATTCACTATTCCTCTATCTCAGCATCTGTTTTTCTTCATTCTGTCTTCGTGCAGCAGTTGGGTGTCAATTGAATAATCCAATATATCTTATAGGGTGATCCCTTTCCTAGCAGATGTATTAGAGCTCATTCAAATAACTGATTCCAGTACAAATAAAATCTAACAAAATAATTCTGCATGTAGAGAGACATGATTTCTGGTGAGCTCTAATACATCTTATAGGCAAAAGGAGCCCCCCTATAAGATATATTGGATCTAACTGTCAATGGTTATCTGACACCCAACTCCTGCATGAAGACAGAATGAGAAGAAACAGATGCTGAGAGAGAAATAGTAAAGATGAATTGGATTATTTCAAAAACAGTACATCATTTTTAATTGATTTTATGTAGAACGTTTCTTATTTCAGTATGCTGAAGCTTATATGAAATTTTCATTTTTCGCTATAGTTCCCCTTTAATAAATCCTGACTATTCGTGGGTTCAGATAATACTTGCACATATTTTTTGTGTCCGTTTTTTTTTCTCGGCATTTTTCTCAAATCATAAACAAAATACTTACTCAATTTTTGACAAATCAGCCCCATAGTGATATCGTAACAGTTATTGCAGACAGCATAAGCTCAATGGCTTTACTACTGAAATGGTTCCATTTGGTTGAAGTAGTTCTTCCCATCTTGCATTGTAAGGTTGAATGTTCATTTCTACCTCAGCAATTGGGTCATTTATTTTTAAATCTCTCTCAAATGAGTTATTTTGGTTACAACTTTGTGATCTTGTTTTTTCGCAGACAATCAACTGGAGATGGATGTTTTTGATTTTTATGAAGAAACTAAAGTTAAATTTGCTGATTTATCAGAGGACCTTCTGTGGGAGTATGTTCACAGTGGGGAGCCTATGTAAGTTCTTCTGGCCTTTGGAGAATATGGATAATGGTCTTCAGCCTGTTAAAAAAACGAAACCAAAGTTGAGGCTTGAGCATTTGCATTACATGTTTTCTAATGATTTCATTTTTAAAATGAAAATATTCTCAAAGTTTGATGTGTGCTAGTAGTCTGTATGGGGCAAATTCCCTAACCTGTGAAAATTCGCCAGCAATGGCTTCACACACATCGCAACACTTCGCCAGATGAAAATTCGCTCAGACAATGATAATTTACTAAAATGTGAAGTTGAGTCCAGGTCGCCGAACGCTGGCGAATTTTCACTAGCGTTACGTCGGCAATCAAAGCGAAGTTGCACTAGCATTCAATTATGCCTAGCACAACTTTGTTGGAGGTCTTCGCTCAGGCTAATTTGCATACGGCGGGAAATTATAAAGTTTAATGGACGTAAATGTTGCAGCAAATACATAACACCCACTATGTAAGTAAGCTAAATAACTTGTATATAAGAAAGTGGCATAACTTAGGAAAGTAAAGCCCGAGTTCTTTAATTTTTATGGTATTAGAAAAAGACTAAATTGTAAAAATGCATATTATTACTTTTTTAAATTAGAACATTTTATCACCCAACATTTAAAGGCATGGGGGCAAATTCACAAAGATCCGAAGTTGCGCCAGCGACAGCTTCGTTCACCAGCGCTACTCAAATTCACTAAAATGCGAAGTTGCGCTCAGGGAGGCGAATGGTAGCGAAGTTGCGCTAGCGTTAATTCGTCAAGCAAAGCGAAGTAACACTAGTGATGCCTAATTTGCATATTGTGCCATGTTAAAGTACAATGGACGTATATGAAGCAGCAAATACATTACACAAGTGTAAGGTTGAAACCTTACACTTGTGAAGGCAAAGCGAGTGTGGGAGCTGCTTAGCGAGTGTTGCATGTGATCAAAGTGTTGCATGTGAATTAAGTGTTAAGCAGCGTTAAAAACCTTAAGGCGTTGGTGTTTGCTGTGCATGCTGGGAGTGCTGGGTGCAAGGAGGGAGTAAGTGCAAATAACTGACTGCTGTGTGTTCTGTGAGTTATCTGACTGAGACAAACAGCTTTTTCTTTTCTCTCTTTGGGGTAAACTAGTTGATACATTAAGAGCACTTACTTTCTTTTTGTGTTTTAGCTTTAGAGGTCTAAGGGGAACATATAAAAAAAAAAAAAGTTAATAAGGGTTTTTATTTACTGCTGGTAGCAAATTTTTCTCCTTTCCCTCTTTCTTCTAATTAAGGGGGAGGGGTTAATCAGGTAAATTCTGAACAGGCTTTGTGTGCTCTGGTTGAAACCTTAAACTTGTGAAGGCAAAGTGAGTGTTGGAGCTGCTTAGCGAGTGTTGCATGTGAATTAAGTGTTAAGCAGCGTTAAAAACCTTAAGGCGTTTAAAACTGAAAAGGCGTTGGTGAGGAATTACATTTGGGAGACTGTAAGTACCCAGTGTAAATATGAGTGGATTTGCTGGTATTACTCAGTGTGTGTCTTGTCACATGTATGTGGTGTTCGAGCAGCAGTTCCATGCAGTATTTAAATGTTAGAGATGTCGGTGGGTTTTCATCTTGGAATCTGAGCTGCAGACTCTAAGGGGTGAACTTGCAGCACTGAGAGCATCGGCAAACGAGGGGAATGACAGGAGGCTCGCAGAGCAACCACTGGCAGGGGCTAGTGGAGCGGGGGGAGGAGAAGGGGCAGTGGAGGCTAATGAGGGAGGAAGGTTTGTGACAGTCAAGAGGGGAAGTAGGGGACAGAAGAGTAGGGGGGCTGGTCCACAGTTTGTCCAAAACAGCAAATTCGCCGTTTTGGCTGAAGATGTTGGGGAGGAAAACTCCGAACTGGCATGTATGGAGCAGGCTGACTCTCGGAGCACCCTGGGAGGCAGTGGCTCTAATACGGGTGGTGGGGGAAGTGCAAGGAAGGAAAGGCAGGTTCTAGTTATAGGGGATTCAATTATTAGAAAGGTGGATAGGGTAATCTGTCGCAAGGCCCCTACATGCCGAACAGTCTGCTGCTTGCCTGGTGCTAGGGTTCGGCATGTGGTGGAACGAGTGGACAGATTATTGGGACGGGCTGGGGAAGACCCAGCGGTCTTGGTACACATAGGTACCAATGACAAAGTTAGAGGAGGTGGTGAAGTCCTCAAAAATGATTTTAAAAAACTAGGTTCAAAGCTGAGGGCGAGGACTTCCAAGGTCATTTTCTCAGAGATATTACCTGAGCCACGAGCAACGCTAAGGAGACAGCGGGAGCGTAGGGAGATTAATGAGTGGCTGAAAGATTGGTGTAGGGAGGAGGGTTTTGGGTTTTTGGAGAACTGGGCTGATTTTTCAGTCGGCTACAGGCTCTTTGCTAGGGATGGGCTGCACCTCAATGATGATGGGGCAGCTGTTTTGGGAGAGAAGATGGCTAGAGGGTTGGAGGAGATTTTAAACTAGGTGTGGGGGGGGAGGGTTCAGTAAAAGATTCAGTGGTAGACCGGTTAGATGAGATAGTGGGCAAAGAAAGGGAAAATGGGGGAGGAGATTTGTCTGGGGATACTGTTAAGGAGAGGGAGGACCACATGTCATATGTTCAATATGGTGCCAGTATTAAATGTATGTTTACAAATGCAAGAAGTCTGGCTGGTAAAATGGGAGAGCTGGAGCTGCTGGTGTTGGAAGGAAAATATGATGTGATTGGTGTGGCCGAAACATGGCTGAATGAGTCGCATGACTGGGCAGTAAATATCAGTGGCTATACTTTGTTTCGGAGGGACAGAGGCAATAGAAAAGGAGGAGGGGTATGTCTGTATGTTAGGCAGGATTTAAAAACTCATATAAAGGAGGAGGCTGTGTTAGAAAATGAGGGGGCAGAAGTCTTATGGGTGGAGTTCTTCACCAATTGTAAAGAATCCAGCAAATTAATTGTAGGCGTATGTTATAGACCCCCTAATGTAAGTGAGGAGGAAGAGACAAAGCTCCTAATGCAAATAGAAAAGGCTACTAATTTAGGTAAAGTATTGATAATGGGGGATTTTAATTACCCAGATATTGACTGGAGCAACGGTACTGCTAGATCCGTTAATGGGAACAAGTTTATAAACTTATTGCATGACAATTTTTTAGCACAGGTTGTTGAGGAGCCTACCAGAAAAAATGCTATTCTTGATTTAGTGATCTCAAATGACCCAGAACTTCTAGCAAATGTGCAAGTCATTGAACCCCTGGGTAATAGTGACCATAAGGTTATATCTTTTAATGTCTGGTGCAAAAAACAAAAATATACTGGGGCAACAAAAACCATGAATTTTGCAAAAGCTAATTTTAGTGCCTTGAGGGCTGCCCTACAGAGCATTGATGGGGCATTAGGTTTTCAGCTAAACACACAGAACAGAAATGGTTGTCCTTTAAAATGATATTAAATCATTACTGTTCTCAATTTATTCCCTTAAGGACTAAACGTAGAAGCTCTAAGAATCCTCCTGTGTGGCTTAATACAGAAGTAAAGAAGTTAATGGGAAAGAAGAGAAAGGCATTTAAAAACTACAAATCTGTAGGGACAGAAGCTGCATTTAATGAATATAAACACTGTAATACATGTTGTAAATCAGCAATCTGGAAGGCTAAGAAAAGAAATGAAGAGTTAATTGCGGTGGAGGTGAAAACTAACCCTAAAAAGTTTTTTAAATATATTAATAGTAAAAAGATGCAGGTTGAGAGTGTTGCTCCATTAAATAATGGTACCAGTATGGTTGTAACAGATACAGATAAGGCAAATGTGTTAAATCAGTTCTTTTCTTCAGTGTATACAATAGAGGAGTCTGGGTTCACAGGCTCACTTAATAACTGCACGAATGGTTCAGCTCAATCTAGTCAGTGGCTGACTCAGGATATGATTCAAAAAGCGTTAATACAAATTAATGTAAACAAGGCTCCAGGGCCTGATGGCATACACCCCCGGGTTCTAAGAGAACTTAGTTCAGTTTTAGACCAGCCCTTATTTCTGATTTTCTCAGATTCACTGTCATCTGGTATGGTGCCTATGGATTGGAGAAAAGCTGATGTTATTCCAATATTTAAAAAGGGATTACGATCTCAGCCTGGCAATTATAGGCCAGTAAGCTTGACATCTGTGGTGGGCAAATTATTTGAAGGCTTGCTAAGGGATCACATTCAAAATTTTGTCCTAATGAATGGCATTATGAGCAACAATCAGCATGGCTTTATGAAGGATAGGTCATGTCAGACGAATTTGATTGCATTTTATGATGTGGTAAGTAAGATTCTGGATAGTGGGGGAGCAGTAGATGTGATCTATTTGGATTTCGCCAAAGCGTTTGATACTGTGCCCCACAAACGGCTGCTTTCTAAACTAAGGTCTGTTTGGCTTAATGAAGTCGTTTGCACATGGATAGGAAACTGGCTACAGGATCAGGTACAGAGGGTAGTTGTAAATGGGACATTCTCTACTTGGAGTAAGGTTCTTAGTGGGGTCCCCCAGGGCTCAGTATTGGGTCCACTTTTATTTAACTTGTTCATTAATGACTTAGGGGAGGGTGTTGTAAGTAATGTATCAGTGTTTGCAGATGACACAAAATTATCCAGCCCAATTAATTCCATCCAGGATGTGGCATCCTTGCAACATGATCTTGACAAACTGGCAATCTGGGCAGCTAAGTGGCAAATGAGATTCAATGTTGATAAATGTAAAGTCATGCACCTGGGATGTAAAAATATCCAAACCACTTATACCCTTAATGGGACTGCACTAGGCAAATCCATTATGGAAAAGGACCTTGGAGTCCTTGTAGATGATAAACTTGGCTGTAGCAAGCAATGCCAGTCAGCAGCATCAAGGGCAAATAAGGTCTTGAGCTGTATTAAAAGGGGCATAGAGTCAAGGGAGGAGGGGGTCATTCTTCCACTGTATAGAGCACTTGTAAGGCCCCATCTAGAATATGCCGTACAGTTTTGGTCTCCATCACTCAAACAGGACATTATTGTATTAGAGAGGGTACAGAGAAGGGCAACTAAGCTGGTAAAAGGTATTGAAAATCTTAGCTATGAGGAAAGACTGGCCAAATTGGGGATGTTCACGCTGGAGAAGAGGCGCTTAAGGGGTGATATGATGACTATGTATAAATATATAAGGGGATCATATCATAATCTCTCTAATGCTTTATTTACCAGTAGGTCCTTCCAGCTGACACGAGGTCACCCATTCCGATTAGAAGAAAAGAGGTTCCGCCTAAATATTCGGAAGGGGTTTTTTACAGTGAGAGCTGTGAAGATGTGGAATTCTCTCCCTGAATCAGTTGTACAGGCTGATACATTAGATAGCTTTAAGAAGGGGTTGGATGGCTTTTTAGCAAGTAAGGGAATACAGGGTTATGGGAAATAGCTCATAGTCCAAGTTCATCCAGGGACTAGTCTGATTGCCATTTTGGAGTCAGGAAGGAATTTTTCCCCCTCTAAGGCAAATTGGAGAGGCTTCAGATGGGTTTTTTTTGCCTTCCTCTGGATCAACTGGCAGATAGGTAGTTAATAAAAAAAAAAAAAAAAAAAGGTTGAACTCGATGGACATGTGTCTTTTTTCAACCTTACTTACTATGTTACTATGTTACACAAGTCCAGGGAACATTAATAAAGAAAATAGAGTTTTCTATTGTCCTACACATGAGCCCACTGTGTAGTTAATGTTCCATATGTAAGAAAATACTGTATATGGGGGAATCCGGTTACCCAAAAAATATCACTCTGAAAAAAGGAATAGTCGCCAGTGTTATTTGGGACTTTTGGGAATTTTTCCACTAAAAATTGAGCAATATCTATGCACTCGATTGCACTTCGCCTGGTCTGAGCTGGCGAAGGCAAGTTGGGCGAAAGAGGTAACGTTCAGTAAAATCCGCATCTTTGTTAATTTGCAGACTTAGGTCCAATCGCCAGAGCGAACATTTGCCTGGCGATAGAGTGCGAATGATCGCTAGTATCTGTCTCTTTCGCTATTGAAGTTACGCCTGCGCCGTTGGTAAATTGGCGAAGTGCTTGAATGACATCACGCTGGCGAATTTTCCCCAGAGTTAGTCACTACGCCCTTTAGCAAAACTGCCCCTATATCTGTTTACGCCACACTATGAAGGCAAAGCATCAAACTTGTTGAATGCATCTGCAGCATCCTATCTCTGCTGGTCTGTCCAGAATTGACATTCAATCAGTAGATGCCTAAATAAACTGCAGTATCCACTCATTCCCACTTATGTTGCTGGTATAGTCTTTTAATAGTGAATGAGATGTTACCTGTAAATGCTAAACTCATTATTTTGTTGTTGCAGGGACAAAGCTGGTGGTTATGGGATCCAGTCTCTTGGAGGAATGCTAGTAGAAAGCGTGCACGGGGATTTCCTAAATGTTGTGGGGTTTCCCCTGAATCACTTCTGCAAGAAATTAGCCGAGATCTACTACCCCCCATCAAAACACACCATTAATCGGATCAAGCACGATTCTATCCCCTATGTAGAGACCTTTGAAAACCTAAGTGATGTGGAGAAAGACTGCTGCGTCAAGAGGGAAGCACCTGATGTGAAGAAAGGATCCCAAGAGAAATGTAATTATGCCTTGAGAAATAAATCATCAAATGTAACTGTGCCAGATACAGCAGCACTTCAAAATGGAATCCCGGAAAGCAACCATTTACAGCTTCCAGCAAATATCATCCACCTTCTGGATGGATTTAAAGCATCTAAGGTATTGTCCTTGTTCCTATAAATAAAGTCCAGAATTTACTTAGGATTGCCATCAGTTATATGAAGACTAAATGTGCAGAATTATAAATACCCCATACAAGGCAGGTACACATCTCTTTATAAAACACAATAACTACTGTAATAACATTAATGGCACCTCTATTTTTATTTTTTTTTCTTGAATTATAAAAACCTGGTGTCATTATAGTTTTTTTTTTTTTTTTTTGTATCCACACATGCCATTTTTTTGTTTTTTATGGGATCTAATGTTCATCTTTTGCAAAGTTCTCCCATAGCGGTGGAACTTTGCAAAAGAAGCACATTTCCCAAATACTTTTATTAAAGGAACAGATCAGAGTAAAAATAAAAACTGGGTAAATAGCCTGTGCAAAATAAAAATCTAACATAGCCAAAAATGTTGTTTATAAAGGCCGGAGTGAGTGGATGTCTAACATAACAGAACAGACCACTACTTCCTGCTTTTCAGCTCTCTAACCCTGAGTTAGTCAACGACTTTAAGGGGGGCCACATGGGACATAACTGTTTGCAATTGATCTTCAGCATTCAGCTCAGATTCAAAAGCAACAGTTATGACCCATGTGGCCCCCCCTCAAGTCACTGATTGGTTACTGCCTGGTAATCAATCAGTGGAAATGAACAGAGCTGAAAAGCAGGAAGTAGTGTTCTGGCTATTATTTTAGACATCCGGTCACTCCAGCCTTTATACATTACATTTTTGCCCAACTAACTATATTAGGAACATTTTTTATTTTGCACATCCTATCTAGTTACATAGTTTTTATACTGAAATTGTTTGTTTTCTTTTTATAAAGGATCAAAGTCAGCACTTACCCAAAATGCCTATGTAGATATAAGGGTAAGGACAGACGGGGAGATTAGTCGCCCTGGCGACAAACTGCCTCTTCGCGGCGATCTCCCCGAACTGCCTTACCTTCCCTGCCAGCTATAATGAAAAATCATCAGCGGGATACCGTTTTGTTTTCCGAAGTTGCATCACGAGAAAACTTTGGGTAACTTCAGAAAACGAAGCGCCACGAGTGCCATCCCACTGGTGATTTTTCATTCTAGCCGGCGGGAAGGTAAGGGGAAGGCAGTTGTCGCCCCGAAGGAGAGGCAATTTGTTGCCAGGACGACTAATCTCCCCGAATCTGCCCATGTGTCCTTACCCTTAGAAGTGAACATAAATCTCTTGTAGGAACAGAGAGATGTTCTTCACTACTGTAGCCTGACCTCATTCACTTCTGCGGTGCTGATCTTATTTTCTGCAGGCAGGGAGGTAGGGTCAGGGAATGTACAGTAAAAAAAAAAAAAAAATGCCAATGCTGTCTTTCCTGAATAGTCTTACCTCCCACTGATCTCTACATTTATTGTGAAGGAGGGGTTGGTAAAACCCTTTTCAATTGCTGACTTTTTAAGTAGAACTTTGCAAAAAAAAAAATCCTTTTTACATTTTGCACTATTGTATTTTTACTTTTTGGGGTCACATGAGGCAAATGCCTTTCAGACAATTTGATTGGGGTTCCAGTCGATTTATCCTGATCATTTAATGATATATTTGTTACATTATACATTTAAATTAAAAAATTACATAACATCAGAATCATTGCCTTGCCCCTGTTGTTCTGACTTTATAAAGTAAAGTTCTATAAAAGCATCCTGGATATAAGGCTGACATCCTGAATGTGGATGTTGTACATCTTTTCTTAGAACATTTAGGGGCAAATTCACTAAGATTCGTAGTTGCGCCAGGCGTAACTTCGCCAGGCGTATTTTCCCCAGCGCTCCGCAAATTCACTAAAATCTGAAGTTGCGCACAGGGGTAGCGTAAGGTTGCGAAGTTGCACTAGTGTTTATTTGCTAAGTGAAGCGAAGTTATGCTAGCGATGGTTAATTTGCATACGGCGCCAAATTCAAATTTCAATGGAGGAATACGTAGAATCACTACAAATGCCTGGGAAACCTTCAAAACATCAAATAAAATTTTTTTTTGCCCTACACATGTGCCCACTGTATAGTTAAGTTGCCATGAGTTAGGAAATGTAGGGGGGAAGGAGGGGAGCCCCAAATTTTTTTCGATCTTTTTCAGGCTATCACTCATGATATAGAAAAAACGCCAGCGTTTTTTGGGACTTAGAAAAAAATTTGAACTTTTTTTGAAGCAATCCCTATCTACTCTATTGCGCTTCGCCTGGTCTGAGGTGGCGAAGGAAGTCTAGCGTAAAAGGTTGCATTCAGTACACTACGCACGTTAGTGAATTTGCGTAGTTACATGCGTAGTTACATCCGTAGCGAAAATTCGCCTGGCGTAAGGGTGCAAAGGAACACTAGCGAATTTACGCCAGCGTTCGTTGGTGAATTTGCGAAGTAACGAAAATGCCCAACGCTAGCGAATTGATGCTAGCGTTCGGCGCTTAGTGAATTTGCCCCTTAGAAATAATGAGGTTCAGAAAACACAGAATCTGAAAACATAAACATTTTTTTGTCCTAAGTGCAAACTAAATGGACAATAGCTAAATGCCCTATTATTTCTGATTCCCAGTACTTTGCCTCTGTTCACAGACATTGTTTGCTGCCTGTAAACTGAAGGTCTTCGATGAGCTGAAAGAGAAACGTGACTTGAAGGCTGAAGATATCTCAGAAAAGATTAATGCTTCTTTACGTGGAACAGAGAAGCTTCTTGATGCCTGTGTTGCCCTTGGCCTCTTGGCGAAAACTCATCAAGGTGAATCTTCTTGTCAGTTTATTTCCGAGTAATGTTATATTCTTGAAATTTCGAAAAATGAACTAAAGTTAAGCCTGTCTAAACATCGGCCAGGGGACCCATACCTCATGCAAAAGCCGTGTTGTTACTATCTAAATGGGTTTGAGGTGAAAAAATGTAGACAAAATGTTTTGGACAAACTTTTGCAGTACAGTCTAAATTGCTTTGTTTTGGTTTTCATTTGTTAAAATCTCCATCCTGGATCTATGGCTCTGGATCTATAGTACTTATGGCAACCTACTGTTATTCTTATTTCAATTACTTATCTATCATATTTAAATATCATATTTACTGCCAGCAAATGCATCCATAGCAATGCTTGAAGTTAAGTACACTACCCGCAGGAGTGTTTTTCTTTTTTGCTATACCTAATAATGTGGTCAGTGTCACCAATGTCACACTCTACAGGGGGTTTTAAAGCAATAATGGCCTCCTTTCAGGCAGATCTATTTGATGCTGCCTCCTGCCATGCTTGCCCAGAAGTGATCCAAAACATGGCAGATCCCTCAAACATGTTCATGCAACCGTTCTCAACTAACTGATCCTCAACACCGCACAGCAGATCACTCAAACATACTGGCGATCTGTCTATGAAGATTCTCATTTATCCAAGTCATGATATACAGTATCTAGTAGAATTAAGTTAAAGGCAACTGGACTTTTTAGAGTTTTCTTGAAAACTTTTCACCACTCATCCGAGCGGCTTCTTCAGTTCAACTGAATTGGTAGGGAATCCACCCTGGCATTTAAACCTTTGAGGGTAGTAAAGTCACAGACATCCAATCGCAATGGTTCCATTGAACTTTAAAGGGGAACTATCACGAAAATGAAAAATTAATATAAGCTTCAACATACTGAAATAAGAAATATTCCAAGTACAATCAATTGAAAATTCTGTACTGTTTCTAAAATAATCAAGTTTATCTATCCCTTTCTCAGCATCTGTTTCTATTTATTCTGTCTTCATGCAGCAGTTGGGTGTCAGATATTCATTGACAGTTAGATCCAATATGTCTTATAGCGGGGCTCCTTTTGCCTAGAAGATGTATTAGAGTTCACTCTATTAAAATCCCCAGGCGTCATCATTTATTCCTCTTCCGGTTTCCTTTGTTTTGTCTGTATCTTTTTTTTTTTTTTTTGTGAATACTTAAAATAAAGGATATAAAAAAAATCCCCACACATCATGTCTCTCTACATGCAGAATTTGTGCAAAAGGTAATTATTGTTAGTTTTTGTTTGTACTGGAATCAGTTATTTGAATGAGCTCTAATTCATCTGCTAGGAAAGGGAGCCCCCACCCCTATAAGATATATTGGATCTAACTGTCAATGACTATCTGACTCCCAACTGCTGCAAGAAGACAGAATGAAGAGAAACAGATGCTGAGAGAGGAATGGTGAAGATAAACTTGATTATGTTGACAATGCAGAATATTTAATTGATCGTATTTACAAAGTTTCTTATTTCAGTATGCTGAAGCTTATATTAAATTTTCATTTTCGTGATATTTCCCCTGTAAGGTGTTGGCTGAAACTCATAGATGTGTGAAAGTGTGATCTTTCAAACCATCCGTCCTCTCTATCCAAAATGTGCACATTGTCGTCCTCAAAGGAATGTCCCTTTTCCTTGAGATGTAGATAGACTGGTGAGTCTAGTCCTGAGGCGTTAGCCCTTCTATTTTGGGCCATTCTCTTACACTTGTTTTGTCTCTTGGATGAGTGGTGAAACATTTTCAAAAAACTCTAAAAATTCAGTTGCCTTTGACTAAATTCTACTAGATACTTGGGCAGTATCCCATAGCAACCATTGGTTTCTATGGGTTAATACCCAAGCACAAAAGTTCCCAGTGTGTTGATAAACGATCCAAATATATTTAAATGAGAAGTAAAACTTAACTAAAGAAATAAGCTAGAAATGTTGTACATTATGTTTTGAGCTTCTATATCAGAAACCACAGCCCTTTAGGGGTAAAGATCTATGCCTCCAAAGACGCCCTGGTAGCTTCCCATCTTCTTTTCTGCTGATTCACTGCACATACTCTGTGCTGCTGTCACTTACTGAGCTTAGGGACCCACTCACAATATACTGTACACATAGAATATTAATGTCACATTAATTAATACAGATAATTACTACATGGCAGCACAGAAACCAGTGCAATTGGCATTAGAACTTGATAATCAGCCCTGTAGCATCAGCTTATATTACAGACCAAGCTCATTTTCTGCTTGATAATTTGTGACGACCCCTAAGCTTAGCGTCTCAACAGCTGCTCAGAGCCCACTGAGCATGTGAGTGTCACAGACACTTTCCAAGATGGTGACCCCATGTGACAAGTTTGAAGTCCTGGATCATTGCTGCTATTGACAAGCTAAAACTTTAGGCTGGTGCAATAAGTTTAGTTCTCCTTTAAAGGAGAAGGAAAGGGTAAACTTAAGTAGATTTCTATCATAAGTCTGGTGCACTCATAACTTACAAAGCGTAGTTAATGTTTTCTCCCTGTTGTCTAGAAGAAGGAACAGCGCCCTGCAGAAAATGTAGTCTTGCACTCGTGACGTCACTAATTATTAAGGCAGCCTTGAGGCGCGTTGGGCTCAATTACAGTTTAATGCGCATGTCTCTGAGCAGCCTTTCTCCCTTGTAAAATGACGCACATGTAAATCTACCTATGCACACCTCATTATTGACCCCTGTAACCACGCCTCCCAGCCAATCGTATTGCAAGCTAAGAAGACCGCCATTGTACATTTTTTAATCATACTGTGAACAGCTAACAGGCAGCTTCAAGAGCTTGCGGTTCGCTGCCGGGGGGAAAAACATTTTTAAAAGCAGGCTAAGGTGAAATATGCAGCCCGAGTATTAAACATTGGTGGACAGTGGAAAATACTTACTGTGTATGCGCTGACAGTTATTGTGTGTTCGTGCTGCTTTTGCTAAGGAGCAATTTGTCACATATGATGCGGTGGGGGAAGTTTTTTTTTTTTTTTTTTTGGCGCATGTGCATTACTGATGTAGAGGCAAAGGAAGTCTCACATCCTTTAGAAAGATGCCCGCCGCATTCTACAGAAGCAGAGCAGAAGATCAACCTTCATTTTCTGTTTTTATAAGCGCAATGGAGGGAAGAAAATATAGCGATTAAGGACATCAATGTGAGTCCTATAGAGGGAGGTAGTGCATGAAATTTACCTTTCCTTCTCTTTTAAGTAATGTGAGCAATCAGTTTGATAACACTAATCGCAGAACGCTGGTGATTTTTTTGTTGTGTAAGTATCATTGTATAGTGAAGAGGTAGTAGAAAATATTAACTTTGGAGGGATGAAAGTAGAGTATTCTTCGATATTCAGTCATGAGAGTAGCATTCTTATTTCTTCCCTTTTTCTCGACTAGTAAATCTGACAGAGTATTTGATTCCTCTCTCGCCCCTAGTATTAACATTTCTAACACACTTTTTTTTTTTTTTTTTTTTTTTAAGAACGTTATTGTACCACATGTAATTGTCCTTGGGACAGGCTTTATAAATCATTATAATCTTTAATTCTGTATTCATGATCTGGTTATTGGCTTCATGGTACATTGATACTTCATTAAACATTTTTATACTTCGTGCTCATGCAAGTTCATTTTGTCAGAATTATTATAGTTTTAATAAATGTTTATGAATATAAATAAGACCTAAACAGATGCAGGGTTGTGGAGTAGAAACATAAATCCTTTGAATCCGACTCCTTCGTTTATGTTGCCTCCAACTCCCACTCCTCTGTTTTTTAAGGAACAGTAATCGGAAATACTTAAAGTGTATCAAAGAAATAAACATATAATGCACTGTTGCTCTGCACTTAACGTCTTTCAATCAATGAAGAACGCAGCATTTTATCACTGCCAAAGCTCAAAAATATAAACCACATCATTTGGCAATTCTAAAACAAAAGTTAAACTACATAATGGAAAACCTAAAATAACATATTAATTGAATTGGTATATAGTCTGTAGAATAGTTGTTACTGTATATACAATCCAAAATTAAGTATTGTTCTTAGAAACAGAATTGCTTCTGCCATAACTTACTTAAAGTGGACCTGCCGCCTAGACACAAAAAGCTATATAATAAAAGCCGTTTGCAAATTAAACATGAAATCCATTTTCTTTTTTTATGAAAGAATTCACAGCTGTTGTAAGCTTATTTAAAAATCTCAGCTGTCAATCAAATATTGCCAGCCCCTCCTCTATGCCTTAGGCATAGAGGCAGGGCAGACAATTACTTTCACTTTCCATTCAGCACTTCCTACATGTCACTGCTCTCCCCACATTCCCCCGTTCTCTTCCCCGTTTCATTGTGTAACCAGTGCATGGGGATGGGCATTGGGTCCCCCATTCTGGTGCATAAACAAGATTCTGAGATGATGGAAGGCTTGCCTTATCTGAAACGGATTAGAAAATCTCCTACATGTAAAAAGTGCATCATAGGCGCTGCCATGTTGAAACAGGACCCCTTTGTTTTCTGTGTGTGGATTGTGCCAAACTGCCAAATCTCATGGATGCTTAGTGATAGAGTATACTCTGTGATAGACTGGCTCTGTACCACTCATGTGACACCAGGACTTGATATTTTATTAGGATTGTTTGAAACACATTGTTCTATTTAGATTGTGTGGGCTTTTACTAAAAAATCTCATAAACTATGAAATTACCGAAACGCTAAAACCTGCTAAAACTGTGCAGTTCTTGGGGCTCATTCATAAACACTGGGCAAATCTGCACCTGGACAATAACCAATTAAATGTTTGCTTTCAAAGTTCAACCTGCAGCTGCCTGTAAAAAGCCAGTCACCGATTGGTTGCAATGGGCTACTGCCCAGATGCACATTTGCCCAGTGTTTATTAATGAGCCCCCTTTAGCTTAGTCAACCCCAAAATAAAAATGCCTAATAAAATAAATAAATAAATACATAATAAAATAAATAATAAATAAAGACACTGCTGGGATTTAGAGTTAAATATAAAAATCAGGAAAGTGTGTGTGAAGGGTAAAGTAACTCAATACTTTTGCTTGGCAATAGTAGACTAATTGTTTACATGAAGAGCAGAAAGCAGCAGCATTATGGTTAAACTTTAGCTGCTACTTCTGTTATTACCGGCAAACGGAGCTCCTTATCTGACATATGACACCCCCTCCCTTCTCCCTCCTCCGTGCTGATAAACTTTACCAATGTGCTTCCCCATTCTGTCTGTGCCTTTGAACTCCTACACAAATTCATGCGCTGTAGTCCTCCAGCCCCTGACAACTGCAGAAACTGGAGATATCGCGAGAGGAGTGTGCAGGGCTGATTCTACCCATGATGCCTTGCTCTCCTGACTTTCAGGAAAGTCGGGGCTTCAGTCAGTATCTCGTGGACATTTTCAAAAGTAGTTATAAATTGAGATTTAGTGAGATTTGAGTTGAATAAATTGAGGTATGTGGTTTGTTTTAACAGTTTTATTGCCTTCCTAGTGTTAACTCAATCGTGACAGGTTTCCTTTAATAACACAAAATGGCTGCTGCCTGCTTGCTATATTATGAATTCCCAGACTGATGGAAACAAGATTCAAATAATTTATATATAGTGTAATTAAAGTTCATTTTGCTTGACTAACATGATAAAATAGAATTTAGAATAATTTTTTTTGGTGACGGGTCCCTTTTAATAGAAGCTCTTAAATCTGATTTATTTTCAGTGCTTCTATTTAAAGTTATTAGGATTCGCTCGGTACATTTTTGGCTACTCCGACCCCAGATATGCAAAAATTACTCCCAACTCCACAGCTCTGATTAGGTGTAGTTAGAAATGTTAGTTTATTGTAATATCTGTTGCATACAACTACATTTGTATCCTCACCGTTCCGTTTTCTCCCCCCAATGCAGTATATAGCAATACAGAAGCAGCGAACACATTTCTAGTTAGTGATGGTGAATTCTCCATACATGAATACATTATGCACACCAATGACAATTTGTGGCCGCTGTTCACAAATCTGGAACTTGCAGTCAAAGAGGGAACCTGTCAAAAGCAGAGGGTCACCGAGAAACACTCACACAGCCTAGTGCAGGTAAGTATTGGCACTTTTTCCTTTCAGCTTTTATTATACTGTGTGACTTGTACTGTAATAGCTATTGAAGTATTTCTGTTTCTTGGTGTAAGCAGTATTGTTTCTTCTGTAATGTAAAATTAGCGTATTCCCTATGTTGTGTCAAATATAGTAAGTCCTGTTTGCTTTTCAAGGATACTCATCTCTGCAATCAAGACAGGAAAAAAAGCTTTATGACTGCCATGCATGGCATGATGAAAATAACTGCCAAGGATATCGCAACTGCATTTGATCTTTCCGAATACTCTTCTGCTTGTGATTTAGGAGGTAAATTGTGTTTCCTAAAAATAAGTAGCAATCGTGTGTTTTGTGTAGGGATGTACCGAACCCACTATTTTGGATTCGACTGAAGAATCCCTGAATCCTTTGCAAAAGTTTTGCAAATTAGCATATGCAAATTAAGGATGGAAAGGGGAAACATTTTTTCACTTCCTGGCTTTGTGACAAAAAATTCATGTGATTTCCCCCTGCCCCTAATTTACATATGCTAATTACGGTTCAGCCAGGCAGAAGGATTTGGCCGAATCCTGCTGAAAAATGCTGAATCCTGGGCCAAATCCTGGATTCGCTGCTTCTGTAGTTTTGTGTGCAACACAATTCCGTGTGCACTGGCCCTTAAAATGTATGTGTGCGTGTGTATGACAAATCAGACTATATTCTGCCCGTGACAATCGTACAAAAGTTATGTCTGACAAATTCTAGTGACAGTGGCCCATTGATATCGTCTGAGATATACATGCAGAGATATTATCGTTAGCCGACAGAAATCTTTTAACCTCTCTGATCGACCGAAGGCCATGGAATGAAATATGTCTGAACAATCCACACATGGTACGAAACTTCGAATTTTACAATTATATCTTTGCGCCAGCTTTAGTGGGAACATTGCTGTTAGGGTATCAACTCTGTATATCATCTATCTAGTTGTCAGCGTTCACAGATAAAGCTATATAAATTTAGATGCCTCTGTAAAATCAGGTCACCTAAAGTTTCACACACTCATCTGATTTGTATTTCTTTTGTTTACAGGCTGCACCGGCTCACTTGCTCATGACTTGGTTCAGATATACCCTAATATGAAAGTCAACGTCTTTGACTTGCCTGGGGTTATTGAAAATGTTTGCCACTTTCAGCCCGAACATTTTGATCCATCTCGCATAACGTTTACAGCAGGTCAGTGTAAAAACAGATGGAAGACAGAAAGAGAGCAATAGTGCTGAGGTTCAGCTAAAAATGGGTTTTTATTTGTTGATAGGGTTGCCACATACTGGCCTGGCCAGTAAAAATGATGGTTGATCCCAATGTAATTTATAGGGGGGAAAAAATATATATAGGAAGGCCGGTATTTTTTTCCAGAAAAGGTGGCAACCCTATAAAATTGTTTAGTCCCCAGTAGCATGTATTAGTGATGTGCGGGTGAAGAAAAGCCTGAACCTGTCCAACCTGTGCCCGTCTACGGCCAGTTTTCCTCCTCCTCTTATATACCCGCCCCATTGTTGATGTCACAAAAGGGGCGGCCAGGCACACGCATATAAATGAAGAAGACGGAAGCTGCCAGTCTTAGGTCACAGGCGGTTAGAGCAGGCAGAAGAGCTCAACCCAAACCTAAACGGTGCATCGAGGTCAACCGAACCTGCTTTACCCTTGGGTATTGGGCCAGCCCGCATCTCACTAACTTGTAGTACTAAGCGCATATGTCTAGGATGGTGACTAACGACGAATTATTGCTGACACTGTAGGAACAGTAACACAAAAAAAGAAAGTGATTTAACGGAATGAAAATATGAAGTGTTGCCCTGCACTAGTAGAACGTATGTGTTTGCTTCAGAAACACTACTATAGCACAGGTCAAATAGTGGATAACACTATTATGTTCTACAGAGCTTATCTGCTGTGTACCCTGAACCTTTTCCCCTTTGATGGCTGCCCCCATAGCTACACAGCAGCTTATTTATATAAACAGTAGTAGTGTTTCAAGCAAACACAGCTGTTTTACCAGTGCAGGCAACACTGCATTATATTTTTATTACTTTAAAACACTTTCATTCTTTGACATTAGTGTTCCTTCTAGTATACCTGTTAGACAGTTCATATGGTAAAAAGTAACACACCTATCTTCACTGTTAGATGAGTGGTGGTGTAGGACATTCAATTGCAATCTTTAGCTTAGGCGTGCAGGGGCCTTTCAAGTTATGCTAGGTGGGCATGATTGTCACACGTGTTGTATATGAAGCAATCTTTGATTTGTGTACAAAGTCGTTAGTTACAAAATTATTCTATTTACTATATTAAGAAATGAATTTGACTGCTTGAAGTCAAAGACTATGAGAAGTTATTGTTTCATCACAGGTAACTTCTTGGAAGACCAACTCCCTGAAGCTGACCTCTATATTCTTTCACGAGTAGTACATGATTTGCCAGATGAAAAACTGGACCATCTTCTACAAAAGATATCAAATGCCTGTTATCCAGGTAACAAAATTTAAAAGTTGCATGTGTCTACAGATTATATGTTTTATATATCAATTTCACCCGTGAGCAACATTCAGAAGAAAAAGGATTTGGGGAGCAACACGAGCATGAAAAATGTTCTTGGGGTGCCAAATTAGTGTTGTGATTGGCCATTTGGTAGCCCCATGTGGATTGCCAACCTACATTGAGACTCTGTTTGGCAGTACACCTGGTTTTTATACAACCAAAACTTGCCTCCAAGCCTGGAATTCAAAAATAAGCTCCTGCTTTGAGGCCACTGGGAGCGATATCCAAGGGTTGGAGAGTAACATGTTACTCACAAGCTACTGGTTGGGGATCGCTGTTCTAGAATCAAAATAGATTTTGTGTAAGGTTTAATTCTTCGAGATCTTAGGGGCCTGATTTTATAATATTTAGACCCATACACTCCCCTTCTTCCTTGTGCAATTGTCATGCCCGGATTTAGTATGCTTGCTACTATGGAAGTAGTTGCTTGTTAAGCCTGCTCTGTCCAATGGTTGAAAATTTATTATGATTGTCTGATTTGCTATGGATTCCATATAAAGCAGAAAGTGTTTAAAATGTATTTCCACTTTAACAATGAAGATATAAACTTGTGCAGAATTAGCATTTCCCACCCAGGCCGTTTTGATCACTGTAATACTCTCTAGTCAGTGATCCCAAACCAGTGGTTAGTGAGCAACGTGTTGCTCCCAGTGGCCTCAAAGCAGGTGCTTATTTTTTAATTCCACCTTTGGAGGCAGGTTTAGTTGTATAAAAACCAGGTGTACTGCCAAACAGGATCCTGAAGGCTGCAAGTCCACATAGGGGCTACCAAATAGCCAATCACAGCTCTTATTTTGCCCCACATAGGAATATTTTTCATCTTCGCTTTGCCCCCCCAACTCTTTTTACATTTGAATGTGGCTCATGGGTAAAAATGGTTGGGGACCCTTGCTCTAGGGCAGGAATCCCCAACCTTTTTCACCCGTGAGCAACATTCAGAAGAAAAAGGAGTTGTGAATCAACACAAGCATAAAAAATGTTCTTGGGGTGCCAAATAAGTGCTGTGATTGGCCATTTGGTAGCCCCATGTGGATTGTAAGCCTACATTGAGGCTCTGGTAGTGCACCTGCTTTTTATACAACCAAAACCTGCCTCCAAGACAGGAATTCAAAAATAAGCACCTGCTTTGAGGCCACTGGGAGCAACATGCAAGGAGTTGGAGAGCAACATGTTGCTCATGAGCTACTGGTTGGCGATCACTGCTATAGGGGAATAGCAGAGATAAAAATGTCCTCCCCGACCAGCAGCTAAATAAATCTGTTAATTCAAATGGCACAGACTTGTGGTATGCCAGTATACTGTATATGGGCCCAGATATGTTATATTGGGACTATTAATTAAAACAGCTGTCGGCAGGTAAGGGATCAGCTTAGTGTTTCCTGATTAAACCTTTAGCTCAAAGGTTCATTACCTATGGGTTTAGACCAAAACATTGCAGTATATGGTGGGTCAATGCTACCCCTAAATTACAGTTTAATTTCCTCCTACAATACCGAATGTGCTTTATGGGTGATTGATAAATTCAAAGCCAGATCCTGGACAGTGACGTTGACTCAGAGATGTGTGCCATCATATTAAATTGCGAATTCATATTCTCTACAATGATGAAAGACGTAAAACTCTACGAATATAAAATAGCATTATTAAATGACTCTCTAATTTTATAATCTCTCAGTAAAAGAACCATTGGGACCATTTTGTATCTCAAAATGAATTTGTTCTTTTAAGACAAATCTAGGAAGGAGGCTTTATATATGGCCTCACACAAAAATAGCACAGATAGATAAAGATTATACCTTTGGGATGACTCTTATCTACACAATGCAGAAGGCAGCCACCTGAATGTAAGGTATTATGGGAGTGATGTTCTAGAAATCACAATGTTTCCACTACGTCTGGTATCCCATATAAAATAGCAAGTAGCCTTTCTAGTCCCGTGTTTTGAAAGACAATATCAGACTGATTGACCAATGTTACCAGAAATATTCAGATTCCATATATTATATTTGATGCAACAGAGCTGTGGTGCTTGAGATCTGCATTTGTAGATGCCAATAAAATGATTTGGTGTTGTTTTGGCCATTGTAGGTAAAAGTGCCTTATTACTTGCTGAAATTGTACTCGATGAAGAGAAAAGGGAACCGAGAGCTTTGCTGCAGTCTCTCAGCATGAGTGAAGGAAAGCAAAGAAGTGGCTCAGAATACAGAAGTCTCCTGCAGAACTATGGTTTTACTAGTGTGGTCTTCAGGAAAACGGGCAACCTCTTAGATGCAGTTTTGGCACTTAAAAGTTAACACTGGCTAGGCAAAATTGTGTTAGTCTAGTTTTATTGAATGACTTGTTAAGTTTGAGAGCAGGTATAATTATAATTGCAATTTTTGTATTTCAACTGATTTTGCATATTAAACAAGTTGAAGAGGAAGTACAGGTATGGGATCAGTTGTCCGGACACCCGTTATCCAGAAAGTTCTGAATTACAGGAAGGCCACCTTACATTTCAATCAAATAATTCAAATGTTTTCCCTTTCTCTCTGTATTAATAAAACAGTACCCCGTTCCTTATTAAGATATAATTACTCTTTATTGGGTTAATTTTTTATTGGGTTTATTTTATGTTTAAATATTTTTTTTAGTAGATTTAAGGTATGGAGATCCAAATTACAGAAAAATCCCTGATCTGGAAAACAAAAAACAAGCCCCATACCTGTATACAGGGGCTATTTTGCAGCCAGTACTGTTTGAGTACAAAGGTTATGTTTCTTCTGTGGATATCTGAATTGCATGGTATGAGGGTGGAGCTGCAATTTTGCACCGGTGAGTTGTCCTAAATTATTGTTCAATATCACTGTGTCATTGTAAATGAGGAGAACTGTGCCGACTGACCAAACAAAAATAAATCTATTTTTCCAAAATGTACATATTGTTTATGGTTGTCACTGTCGAGTAAAACCGTAAATGGCCCGTTTTCCTTCAAATGAACTTTTTAATCTGACGAAGACCGCAATCTAGGACATCTTTCTTTCAATCCTTTGAGTTGTTTCTATTTATTTTGCAGTTTTGTACAAATAATAATCTTCCCGCTATGTATAGTGCTTTATACCTAATCCAAGCATGCAAATGCTTTTAGTTGTTAAAATGATTTTGTAAAACATAAAGAAGCATTCATGAATACTAGGAAAAACAGAAAAAGAAAAACTGAAAAACATGTAGACAAAACGAGCTACTGGTTGGGGATCACTGCTCTAGGGGAATAGCAGAGATAAAAATGTCCTCCCCGACCAGCAGCTAAATAAATCTGTTAATTCAAATGGCACAGACTTGTGGTATGCCAGTATACTGTATATGGGCCCATATATGTTATATTGGGAGTATTAAATAAAACAACTGTCTGCAGGTAAGGGATCAGCTTGGTGATTCCTGATAAAACCTTTCGATTAAAGGTTCATTACCTATAGGTTTGGACCAAAACATTGCAGTATAGGGTGGGTTAATGCCACCGATAAATTACAGTTTAATTTTCTCCCACAATACTGAATGTACTTTATGGGTAATTGATAAATTCAAAGCCAGATCATGGACAGTGACGCTGACTCCGAGATGTGTGCCATAATCTTAAATTGCGAATTCCACATGAGTTCATATTCTCTACAATGAGGAAAGTCGTAAAACTCTATGAATATAAAATAGCATTATTAAACGACTCTCTAATTGTATAATCTCTCATTAAAAGAACCATTGGGACCATTTTGTATCTCAAAATGAATTTGTTCTTTTAAGACAAATCTACAATAGGAAGGAGGCTTTATATATGGCCTCACACATAAATAGCACGGATAGATAAAGATTATACCTTTGGGATGACTCTTATCTACTCAATGCAGAAGGCAGCTACCTGAATGTAAGGTATTATGGGAGTGATGTTCTAGAAATCACATTGTTTCCACCAGGTCTGGAGTACCGTATAAAACAGCAAGTAGCCTTTCTAGTTGAGTCTTGTGTTTTGGAAGACAATATCAGACTGATTGACCAATTTTACCAGAAATATTCAGATTCCATATATTAAATTTGATACAACAGCTACAAAGCTGTGATGCTTGAGATCTGTATTTGTACATGCCATTAAACAAGTTTTGGTGTTGTTTTTAATTTAAAAGTGCCTTATTACTTGCTGAAATTGTACTCGATGAAGAGAAAAGGGAACCGAGAGCGTTGCTGCAGTCTCTCAGCATGAGTGAAGGAAAGCAAAGAAGTGGCTCAGAATACAGAAGTCTCCTGCAGAACAATGGTTTTACTCGTGTGGTCTTCAGGAAAACTGGCAACCTCTTCGATGCAGTTTTGGCACTTAAAAGTTAACACTGGCTAGGCAAAATTGTGTTAGTCTAGTAGTTTATTAAATGACTTGTTAAGTTTGAGAGCAGATATAATTGCAATTTTTGTATTTTAACTGATTTTGCATTTTAAACAAGTTGAAGAGGAAGTACAGGTATGGGATCAGTTATCCGGACACCCAAAATCCAGAAAGTTCTGAATTACAGAAAGGCCACCTCACATTTCAATCAATAATTCAAATGTTTTCCCTTTCTCTCTGTATTAATAACAGTACCCTGTTCCTTATTAAGATATAATTACTCTTTATTGGTTAATTTTTTATTGGGTTTATTTTATGTTTAAATATTTTTTTTAGTAGACAGGTATGGAGATCCAAATTACAGAAAAATCCCTTATCTGGAAAACAAAAAAGCCCCATACCTGTATAGAGGGGTTATTTTGCAGCCAGTACCGTTTGAGTACAAAGGTTATGTTTCTTCCCCCCCCCCCCCCCGGGGAAATGCCCCTAACTTTATACTTACCCCTCGGTGCAGATTCACGCAGCCATCTTCCGGGTTTTCATGTCTTCTGATGCTTCTGCGCAGTTGTCGCAACCAGGAAAATTACTCCAACCGTGCATACGCTGCTTCGCCGCTCTCCTAATCGGCTTACCAAAGACCCAGAACTCTGATGCCTGAATCTGCGCTGAGGGGTAGGTATAAAGTTAGGGGTATTTCCCGGGGAGCAGCTATGCTGGGGGGAGGAGGGAGGGGGGTCTACGTGGGGTGGGTGGTAGGATTTTTTTTTTTTTTTTTAAACAGTTGAATTCTCCTTTAAAGTGCAATTTCTCCTTCATTCGCAAAATTGTTGTAACACATAAAACATGGTCCTCAAAACTCCCAGAAATGTGTTCAGACTTTCATAACCTACCAAATTTTGTAAGAAGGACATGGTAATTAGGGGGTGTGGCCATAAACGAGCGCGCGCGGTCAAAAAAAAAAAAATTGCCGCGCATACTGCAGCGGATCTTTTTGTCCCTCTTTCCAGTTTTCAAATGTTGGGAGTTATTCTAACTGCAAAGTCCTAGGGCTAATTAACTAACAATGCTTCTTGTTCAGTTGTCAATAACAATCACTTCATTTTAGATGTGGGGCCATAAGCCATAATGCTGTGAATGCTCAGAACAGGTAATGTTTCCCTGCACATGTTCCCCTGCAATGGGATGTCTGTGGTTACTGTATCTCCCTCATTGCAATTCTAGCAGCCCAGCTGACAATCTCTTCAGGCTGCAGGTTGAGCTACAGATACAAAAAAGTTTTCGTACAGCACCAATCAATTTAAAATGCCTTTATTGGTACATTTTATGGCAAACAGCCTGGTCTGCGACGTTTCATGCCTTCAGGCCTTTTATCAAGCTTATGAGCTACAGCTACATCATATACCCTTCCCTTATCCTAACGTAAAACAGCAGAAAATGACACATTTGCACAGGTATTCACAATAAACTCACGTGTAAAATCTGCTCTCTGTACTGGTGCTTTATTTATTTAGCTATTCACAGCTCAACCAATCAAACCCAGCCTTCTTTCTACATTACTGATGCCCCACTTCCTGTTTGAAAAGGCTTCTGTGGTAGCCTTTCTTCTTGCCCCACTTCCTGTCCCTTGCACTTCCACCCAGTAGTTTTATTTCTGTTTTCTATAGGAATAAATGTCTCTTGCATTGAAAGTAGCTTGTACAGCCGACTCATTATGTGTGACAGCATTTAGCTCAGGGACTGGAGCTGATTTCTAACAGACATAAATAATGAGGGCTTGTGGGAAGGAGGTGTGGGGAGTGAGCTGAATGTAAAACATTCCGCTGCTCTGCATATATGGAGTTGGAGGGGGATTAAGATATCTGTCACTGTATATGGGTTGAACTGACACGTTACGCATTAAAACAATCTACTGTATATAGCAGTGGTGTAACCTTTCCCCCACAAAAAAGAGCCCCAGAGGGCCCGGCACACAGCATTCTCTTCTTCACCTTGAGGCTGGTTATTTGTGATGGGCGGAGAAACTTTAATAGGATAATGGCTAATGGGCAGAGTTCGTCACCTGAGATAAATAGGTGCTACTGCAGGCAACAAATCTGAAAATGCTTCTCCGTTATTTGCCTTCTTCTGACAAATGCGCTGTATGGCTACACATTTAGGGGCCCATTTACTTGGCTCGAGTGAAGGAATAGAGGAAAAAAATTAAAATTTCAAATGTTTTTTTTTGGCTACTTTGACCATCGAATGGGCTACTTCGACCTTCGACTTTGAATAGAACGATTCAAACTAAAAATTGTTCGACTATTCGACCATTCGATAGTCGAAGTACTGTCTCTTTAAGAAAAAACTTCGACCCCCTAGTTCGCCACCTAAAAGCTACTGAAGTCAATGTTAGCCTATTTCTCAGAAATAAAGGTCTGGCCATAGTGGAAGATGCAGGATACAGGGCACATTCTTTACATGCATGCATACATACAGTACTACTGGATAGTGCTGAGGTTCTAGGATTTTGTAATGGCAAATAAAACAAAAATTGACAGATAGAACCATTAGTAGAGGTGACTTGAACCCACAATACCATATCTTGTATAAATGCTCATTAAAGGAGAAACAAACCCTTAATAAAAAAACCCTACCCTACATAGACCCCCCTCCCTCCTTCGTATCAAGGCTCCTGGAAGTGATTAATTTTGCCTGACGTGTTTCGCTACCAATCAGATTCCCTAGGGTTGGCACCAGTGCATGCATTCCCCCTGAGGGCACCCAGAGGCCAGTGTTCTCCAGCTCCCCCCTCCCACAGGATCACACACATGCGCATCCTTCTTTTACCAGAGCACTAGAGCTTAATGCCCCAGAATTGAGCGAGTTTCCCGTGTGGTGGGGCAGCATGCCACCCCTTAATTTATGCCATCCCTTAATGTATGCCATACCTTAATTTATGCCCAGGCCTTTGTGGCCTCGCCTCAAATCTGGGCCTGGTTGCCACCTCTCCTAATGTAGGAATCCAGGCAGATCCGCTATGCCAGAGGCGCGGCCTATGATGTTGGGGCAGACCAATGAGGTTTGTGGGCGGGTTTATGACACGATGGGCTGTGATTGGCCAAATTGCAAATCAGTTAGGGCATGGGTCTGCCAGTTTTCCAGACTTTTGACCTGGCAGGCAGTTTTGAATTGGACAGCAAGTGTCCTATGTAACCCTTTCCTTCCACAAAACAGTGTTTCTCTGTATCTTCAAGAGCTTCTTTTTACTCCTTTGATCACGCCTACTTCCGATGATGTCACTTCCGGTTCACAATGACAGCACTTTTCTTGATAGTCAGTGGGTTGCTGGTCCGGGTTGCGGATAAGGTACTTGTGGGTCGGGTTGGGTAGCGTGTCCAATCGGGTAAGAATTCCGGTTGCGGATCCTGGTTACAGGTTGCAGGTATGGGTCAGGCACGGGTTCCAAAAAATGGACCCATGCAAGACTCTACTTTAGGGTACTGTCCTTTTAAACAGGATATTCACTCCAAATTCTCTTCGGATGCTTTACAGAGTTCTCTTAAGGCGAGTCCAGCACATTCAGACATACAGTGAGCCCCTTTGGCCCCATGTTTGTTCCTCCAGTCTGGATTCCTTTCACACTCTCTGTCCTTCCAAGCACAGAATCTGCTTCCCTGTGCCAGCCTGATCCAAATATCTGCTTTTGGTGAAGCCTCGCAGCAGTCTGGGCCTGGGCAGCTCTCTAGTCTCTCTCTGTGTTCATCATGTGGTTCTTTCTGCCAGGCTTTTCTCATCTGCAAGCATCTGTGACTGCCTCTTCCTGCCAGACACTCACTAGCTGCTGTCACTTCCTGCTGCACTAAGATCACTAAACAGCTGGTTGCTAGGTAACAGTTTACAGCACACAGACACAGGCTCTATGCCTGAGCCCTTACAGGGGTAAGAGCTAGGGTTTTGCTCTAATTCCCTACACATATATTAAGGGAAGCTTAACCATAAAGCTTTGAACACATTTGCACATAGGGTAACTAAGCTACAAACCATAACTGCTACACTATATATACTGTAGATGTAGTAATAATTTACTGTAAATCAGTTTTCAGTCAAAAAAGATATCCAATTTTCTCACCTTATTTATTTTTCAGACATCTCATCTGATTTGATTATTATCTCCTGTAAGTGACCAGCACCCTGTCAGAAACAGTCCAGTGGGTGCTCCTCAGCAAACTAAAAATAATTGTATAAAGTCTATGAAGTGCAGAGCTCCAATGATTCTCCTCCTGTTTGAAACACAGACCAGAGCTGGTTATACCTTACCTCACTGTACCTGGGGGTAAGGGCCTGCAGCACTTATCGCAAGGGGCCATGACCTTATAGATGTATGGGGCAAAATATTTCTAATTTTCACACCTTCTTTCTAGGGATGAACCAAACGTATAACTTTTAGATTTGGCAGAATATTGAATCAAATCTGAATCCTTATTTTCATATTTAAATTTGAGAAAAATAACTTTTGTGCATTGATTGTGCACAAATAAGCATTGCAGATAGTCCAGGGCAAACTCACCTGAGTCCTGAACCAATTCCTGGATTTGTACACACCTGCTCCGTTCATCAGTTTTTCCCAGTAATGTCTTGTTAGTGTCTCTACCCTCTCTCTACCCTCTAGCCCTCAGGCCAAATGTTGGCAGCTCTCCCCTGGTGAGAATCCAAAACTTGCATTCATTAGGGGTGTAAGTTCAGCTGGTGCAGTGGTTTCAAAAGCTAGTGGGACCTAGGATCAAAGTAAGTAAAAATCAGTCTTAACCAATCCAATAATTGTGGGTGCATTAGGTGGGTAATTAACCTTGGTAAGTAACTGAAAGAGCGTAGAGTGATGCAATTGAGACATGATATCATTCAATAAATTTTATTTTAATTATCATACTGCTTGAGCACAGGAATTATGTCATATTGGGGTAGATCCCTTGATGCAAGTGTTACATTTATTCCATTCATATATTCCACCATGAAAAAATGTAAAATGTTTAATTAAAAAACAGACAAAAAAATGCCAAATAGATGTTAATTATATATTCACAGTTCTCGCTGTTTCTCGCTGTTAAAAGTTCATATTATTGGCATCCCATACATTTAACTCTTGCAAATTGGATCTACAACAACATGGGATACTTCCTCTACATTATGCTGTTCCCAACTCCAAATATACAAGAAACCCTATAAGAAAATAATGTAACTGCTGAGATATGGGCCAGTGCCTATGTTGTATTTGTAACATGCACCTAAGCTATGATGTCACTCAAGTGGCACCTGCCACAGGGCTAGACTTGGCAGTTTGAAAAACAGTTACTGCGAGAGTAGAGACAAGAGAGTAGGAGAGACCAGAAAGTGCAGTTTGTAGACGAAAATGTAGAAGAAGAGTGGCGATTTTGATGGACAAGGACCCTCTGTCCCAGATTGCTTCCAGTAAAGTGCTCCAAAAGACTCTACAGGTTACAGTAACATCTCACAGCCTCGCGGCTCTCACTATAATTTGTCCTTTGAAAACACTGCCACAAATAATTACTCTTCTACATCCCCCCGGTTACAGTTGAAGACACTATAGTCCACAATTTCTCTCCATCTCCCCCTATAGCTTACATTGTCCTCAGCATGATGCCTGCATTTTCCAGAGCAAAATGTAACATCCTCCATTATAGTGTATCCGTAAACCACACTGTTACTCAATTAAATGTCTGAGAGACTAATAGACTATACCACCTATTGCATTCTGCAGTATGAATGTACATTTTCTGCTAATTAAATAGTCAGCATGTGGATTGATTTTAATAAGATTATGTGGAAAATATATGCACAGAACGTATTTACAGGTATGCACACAAAGGCTTATGGCTGGGCACAGTTTATTTTCTCTTATGTAGCTCCTACCAAAAGGAAAATGGGAATGGCATTTAAGTGGGAAAGTCACGAGTAAATGTTCCCTGTACATCCCCACTCTGCCATGTCCAAGTCTTTATTTGGCAGCTAGCAAACTCTGACTGGCTTAGATACATATACTAAAGGGATACAGACTGACCTGATAGCATTACTACATGTGACCTCATACACATATAACGTGCCTTAAAATTTCTAGTACTCCTGTAACCAGTAATCTAGTTTCTAGTACTCCTTTTACCAGTGATCCCCAACTCACTAGCAACATGTTGTTCACCAACCCCTTGGATGGTGCTCCAAGTGGCCTCAAAACAGGAGCTTATTTTTGACTTTCTGCCTTGAAGGCAAGTTTCGGTTGCATAAAAACCAGGTGTACTGCCAAACAGAGCCTCCTGTTGGCTGTCAGTCCACACAGGAGCTACCAATAGCCAATCACCATCCATATTTGGCACCCCAGGAACTTTTTGCATACTTATGTTGCTCTCCAAATTCTTTTACATTTGAATGTTGCTCACGGATTGAAAACATTTGTAATTTTAGCAATCTGGTTGCTAGGGTTCCAAATTACCCTAGTGACCATGCGTTAATTTTAATAAGAGACTGGAACATGAACAGGAGTAGATCTCAAGAGAAAGCTGAGCAATCAAAAATAGCAATAACAATAGATTTGTAGCTTTACAGAGCATTTGTTTTTAGATGGGGTTAGTGACCCTGATTTGAAATCTGGAAAGAGAAAGAAGAAGAATCCAGATAATGGATCGCATCTAGACTACTGTAACTCTCTTTTAATTGGCCTCCCCCTCCAGAGACTGTCACCTCTCCAGTCCATAATGAACACTGCTGCGAGGCTCATACACCTCAGCAACCGCTCCTCCTCTGCCTCGCCATTCTGTCAATCCCTGCACTGGCTTCCGTTACCTTTCAGAATCAAATTCAAATTAATGACACTGACTTTCAAAGCACTTTATAACTCTGCCCCACCCTACATCTCTGAACTCATCTCTATATACTCACCCACTCGCTTACTACGCTCCTCTACTGACCTGGTCTGGTACTCAACTCTTCTCTCATTAAATCCTCACATGCTCGCATTCAAGACTTTGCAAGGGCTGCACCCCTCCTCTGGAACGCTCTCCCACGGTCTGTCCGACTTTCTCCCAACCTTTCTGCTTTCAAAAAATCTCTGAAAACTCACTTCTTTCGAGAAGCCTACCCTCACTCTGCTTAACTACCAAACGCAACACCACATACAGTACCACATTTCTCACCCACTTACTTCGATCTTGCCCACTCCCACACCTTGTGTATTACTCCCTTCCCTTTAGACTGTATGCCTATGCATAGGGCCTTCCTCACCTTTTTGTACCTGCATTGATTGTGATGTTTGTTACTCCATATATTCTATATATGTAATTCATGTGATGTAGTTGTATAATCACATTTACTTTACAGTGCTACGCAATATGTTGGCGCTATATAAATACATGTTAATAAAAATAATAACAATGGAACAACTATAAAAAATAAATAATGAACACCAATTGAAAAGATGAGTAGAATTGTCCATCCTAGAATATACTAAAAGTTAACTTAAAGGAGAATCACCCATTTAAGTATACAGTAAGTAAAGTATCTAATGTATGACCTTTGGGAATCTCTTCACCCCAACAGGTGAAAATGACCAGAAGAGACCTTGCCCTGATCCTACAGGGCTGAACCTGCTGCAGATAACCAACTATACCTTCCACTTCATGATTGGGACAGGAGGATATGGCAAGGTGAGTGATGGGCTTCTGAACAGGGAGTAGTCTCTATCATTCCTGGATTCCCCAAAGAACAACAATGCATCGGGGGACAACATTTCTGGCCTTTCCTTTGTTAATTCTACTTGGCAAGATTAAGCTTCTGAGGCTCAGCCATGCTATTCCAACAGGCATGGACAATATACTGTAACATCTGCAACCATCATTCAAGAACTCCGGGATATGAACATGCTGCATGCAGTCACCATCATACTCTGCAATGCCTTGTTGTACCATCTGTTCCAGTGCCATCTGGAAAGTACCATCTAGTACATCAGGAAGCATATTTACATTTACTATGAGTGAATGGTGCGTGATTGTGTGAGTGAATGTGTGATATGAATGTATAAGGGTGTAACAAGACAGGCAGAGAATGTTCCTCTTACAGGGACCAAATTTCAGCATGCTCTGTCTTCATACCATGTCTGTGACGTTCATACATTGCTTTTAATACACAGACCACTGATCCAGGTCAGGGAGGTTTTTTTTCCCTTCTGTAGCAAATTGGCCCCCCGCTTCAGATGGGTTTTTTCCCTCCCTCTGGATCAGTTCCAAATGTGTAAAGGCTTGTACTTCACACACATGTCTTAATCAGCCTCCATAGTTATATTATTATTCTACTATTGTTATAATTTTAACGTTAAGTATTTTACATGTTAAAGGAGGCAAAGCCTGTTACGTCCGGAGTGAGCGGTGTGTGAATGGCCAGTAACGGGGTTGAAGCCTTGGCGTGGCGTTACTGCTCACATGTGTAGAAACATGTGCCAATTCAACCAATTGTGAGACTGTCATTTTTTTAGAATGTGTCCCTTTGTTGAAATCCAGAATCTACATTTTAACGGAGCTTTAAATGTGTAAAAACACACCATGAATTCCCTGCTGTTTTTGATTTATGGTTTTGTATTTTCTTTATGTACATTTCCAGGTAAACTGCTTTTTTTGAATATGTTATGTTGTTCATCTCAGATCTTGCAATTTTTTAAAAAAATATCTTTTGAGTAGAGTGCATCACTGATTAGTTGCTATTAGCAACTGCAAGTAATGCAGTTTAGCACTAAGTGAGCACTATAGTGTACTTAAAACATAAAATATTCACAAGAGAGGCCAGATTTAAATATTTGCAGTAAACTTGGAAAGCTCTACACAAGGAACACACCATGTCTGCCTAAGAATGGTCCATACACTAGAGCCAACCCTATAAGAGGTCCAGTAATTAATCCAGCAGATGGCGGTGCCATAACTGTGCCTAGAGTCAGTGTCGGACTGGGACACCAGGGGCCCACCCAAAAACCTTAGACCAGGGGCCCACTCTCAGTACTATTATTCTTCCTCTCCTTACTCAACCTCTATTCTCCTAGTCTCTTTTAGTTATACCTATTATAATCTATTTTTCCATCTAATTAGCCTCTTTTTTCTCATCGAAATAGGGAATGGCCATGAAATAGGCCAGATGTTTAGCAGCACAAGGGCCCACTGACACCTGGGCCCACCGGGACTTTTCCTGGTATCCCTGTGGGCCAGTCTGACACTGCCTAGAGTGCAGTGCTGAGTAAGGTTGGAGACCAGCAGAAGGAACAACTATCCAGTGGAAGGGGAAGTGAGGGGAAGAGTGTCAGGGATGAAGTGAGGGTGATGGGGTTGGGAGCGGAATAAGAGGGGGCATCAAGCTGGCTATAGATGGGCTATTGGGTGCCAGACCAAGTAATATTGCCTTGGGCAGCAATACTAGTTGGTCTGGCTCTGGCACATGCACAGGTCTAAGTCTGTGCTGCTATAGAAAGGACCAAGGTATTTTTCCAAAGGTGCATGGCCCAGGGAAATATCTCAATGATGCAATTTATTGGGGGGGGGGGTGCTAACACATTGTGTTTCCTTATTTTTAAGAATTTTAAATACTTGGTAGAACAATGTAACACTACTACTTTATTACACAATAATGCTGGTAATTAAAATAGGAGTAAGCAATTCACTATGAATATAACCATACCGAGAGTCGGGTGATGCTCTCACAAGATCAACACAAGTTACCTGCCAGACTGAGTTTAATAAAGGGTAATGGAAATTATTTTTCCTTTTTCTAGGCTGCTACAATATGTTCTCTACAATAAACAAACGAATTTCAGGGATTGTGGGATCCTGCCACTGCCTATCATTTCCCAAAACTAAAAAAGACAGTGAATTTGGTGTCTCTCTATAACAGGGGTTTCTATCTCCCTGACCTGTTTTTCCAATTTAAAACTGGAAATACAGAAAAAACAATTCCATGAAAATGGAATTAGGTATTAAGAATTCTGGAAACAAACAATATTTAGTATTATTCCCAATTTTTATAAAGGGAATAAACAAAACCCCTTTTAGGGGTAAAAACAGGCTAATAAATAATGCGTATTCTTCCTTAAAGCTGAAATAGAAAAAACAAATGTAAACGATTAAGACCTATAGGGTTTTAGGAACAATATTTCTAATACAGGCATCTTCCTTTGAGCCAGCAGAATGGACATTAAAGAGTTTTTATTGTTTTATTGACTGACATTTTCACCCTCCAGTTTAATGATATATAGCAATTTAAGGTTACGGTATTTCCCAAGTGATTAGGGGACAGGAGTTTTAAGAAGGGGTTGAATAAGAGCTTAGTATGAGTCCTGAGTATGTTCATGTGCTTCAGTGCAATATACAATGCATATAATATAAACTAAAAAGAAAACATATTAGGGAACCCAGCAGGTACTTTTATTGCATTACACTGTACCATATCTCATTCTTGAAAGATAAATGCTATGTACTGTTATTTACTGTCATGCTCCTATGTAACTGCTTCATACGTCTGACCGGCATAAACAGCACTTCTTCATTCTGAATTCCACCACTGGGTGGAGACATTTTCTGCACTTCATTTGTAGAGATTTCTCTATGTACATCAGCCAAGTGATCCAACAATGTGGTCAGTGGACTGTCTATGAGTGAGGGGTGTCTCAGGAGATATGAGGATATGTCACAGGGCTCCAAGATGGTACAATGTGAGCCACAGCCATTGGCTATTACCTGACAGCCAGATTTAAATAGTTGTATGTAGTTAGAATACATACCTGCTAACTGTCTTTTTTTCTGAGGGACAGTCTTGATTTTGACAGCTCAGCCTACAGTCCCGGTTTTTCAATAAAAAGTTAAGTTTCTCTTTGATCTCCTACACTGGAGCCAGAAAAACAATAACGTTTCTAAAAACTTAGATACAGTTGTAACTAATAAGATGAGCAGGTGTATTGGGAGAACTGAGACTCATAGCTTAAAGGGAAGTTTCACCTTCAGTAGCAAAACTGTTTTTAACACATAAAACTTGGGCCTAAAAGAAAAGTGTTTGTAAAATAGACATAGGGGTCCGTTTACTAAAGTGCGGTAAATCTGACTTTAAGTTTCCGCATGTTATCGCTGAGAATATTTTTACGCTAGAATATTCGCAGCGACTAAGTTTACTAAACAGCGATACGCTCAGAAGTCATTGCGGTAACTACGTTAGCGAGTTGCGAATTTTCTGGCGAAAAATTTTATTTTTGCGAATATTTATGCTATAAAATAGTCTTGTTTTATGGCGGTTATTATGGCAATTTTTACTGTGACATTTATGGCCAGAAATGCACCTTCAAAACTCATAAACTTTATTGACTGATGATTATACCATCCAACAACATCACCAGAGTAACAGCAATCAAACATGTCTGCATCATATAAACCCTTCTGCCAATAGAATCATAAGAACAAGAAATGATACCAGTCAATCTGTTTGCTTCGTAGAAATGCACAGTTTAATGTAGCCAATCACAATGAAACCAAAAAAGTGTAGAGGCTGACGAATCCTTGGACTGTGATGCCGCTGCCAATAATACGACTCTGAGCTGAAACTGCTGCTGTTGCTACAGATAGAAGCAGAAGCCAAAACATCCTGTCAGCAATAGCTACAGATCTCTCTCCTGTCAGCAAAGAATGATGGGTAAAAAAAAACTGTATTATGGGATATTTCCTGCCCCTTGAGAATTTTCTGGCGAAAAAAATACTTTTACGCCACTACATAGGTGGCGGTAAAAGTTTGCGAATATTCTGGCGTTAATTTTGTCTTTAGCACATTTCGCTGTTTAGTAAACCACGCGTTAATGTGTACGTAGCGTTATTTTCAGCGAATGCGATAACTGGCGAACAATTATTCTTGCGCAATAAAATTCGCAAATTTATATTTACCGCAGGTTAGTAAACTGGCGAAAATTTTCGTGGTCAAAAGATGAGATGACATGGGACTCCTGAGGACATATGGGGTATGCATCGCATGCTGTGCACTCCATACAGTGGAGATACAATCATAAAGCCACACATCAAAATACACATAAAAGAGAGACGTTGGACGTCCGTCAGGAAGCATGCACATTTAATGCCTGTCAAGTGTTACTTCTGCGCATAGGGTGAGATTGGACATTCCAATATGATAATGTTGACCCTTCATTAAATGTAGCTGAAAAAGTGAAGGTTTGGGAGAGGCCATCACAGTCTCCTCCTGACCACATCAACACAGAGCGACTTTGGAGATGCAGTTCATTAGATCCTAAAATGATTAGCACAAAAGCCTAATAAATTAAGCCATATCTCTTGAGGCATATTTGTCCATCTCATTTTGTCACCGTTAAGTGAATAAAGCCCTACAGCTGGCAGGCAGATGTTATAGGATATATTAGATGTTCTTCTTTCCATCGATTGTGCTAGTTTTCCAAACATATTACATCCGGTTCCTCACTTTCCAGTATTGGAATCATCTGCTTACACTTAAGGTTTTCATTGTCCTGAGGGAAATAATATGTCATTATTTTATCTTCGTTATTTTTCTTTAAATAATGGAAGTTTCTTATCTCAGTATCATAAAGCTTATATTCAATTTTTACTCTCACGATAGTTCCCCGTTAAATTGTTGTGCATTAACCCAAAAGTATTGATAGAACAAAAACATTAGATCATTTAACAGTTACTTCTGCTGTTTTTAGTCCTTTTGATACACGATACCTTTTAGCAAATATCAGGGCAGAAAATTAAAATTACCCATTCTTTTTCTTGATTGGTAGGTTTCAAGGAGTATTTCCTTGGGTGTGGGATTGGTGGAAATAGAAATTGGCAACTCCTGAAAAAGACAGACAGTTTGTTGGGTTATTGAGTATCATTCCATATATACAGATAAGGAGCTTCAGATCATGTGCCTTGCAGTACAAGAGTACAGTTGTTTGCCCATAAGTGCAATTTACACCCCACCCATTTATAAAACTCAGATTTTCAACAATTCTGTCCAATATTGTGGGAAGAGTTTTGGGATTCTCCTTACCTGTTTCATCTCCTGTGCACAAAGCAAGGTCTGTACAGAACTCATTGGCTGAGATGGGAGAGGAAGACTTTGACTGGACTGATTAGAGCCCAAAACCTAACCCAACAGAACCTCACTAATGCTCTTAACTTCACATTAAATTAGCCAAAAATAACCTTTTTTTTTAAACTATGTATAATTTTTTTTTTAAAAAAAAAGGAATAAAAATGTGCAGCATATTTATTCAATAAAAAGATCCTTACCTCATACACAGTAAAAGAAGAACCAGACAAGCTATTATGACAGCTGCTGCTATAGCTGTGTAGATTATGATATTGATCGCTGAGGAGGGTGGTACAGGTCCTTAGAGAAAAAATAAATACAAAGAAAATCAGCTTTGTATTAATTTTAACAAAAAGTTAAATCTTTGTTTTGCTTTTAATCAACAGTAAGGACCGTAAATTGACTGGACAAAAGGTTTTGCCATAACCAGTTTGCTGTGCTAGGCTGCTAACTAGGCTAAGAGGCCTATTTACTAAAATTCAGATTTTCTTTTTTTCACAAATAATATTTTTCTTTAAAAATTAAAGTTTTAAAAAAACCTCCAAATATTTCTATATTTATTGTGTAAAAATCACAAAAATGCAAATAAAAAACTTCACGTAAAAGCAGTTGAGGTCCCATGGAAGTCAATGGGATCAGCTCCGGACCTTTTGTATTTTTTTTCCCGCCATTCAGGCTTTTAGAGGCTTATCGGATTTTTTCTCTAGTAATTATCTGAAAAACTCAAATTGGGAGAGGTTTTAGAGATATTCATATTCTCTTCTGCACTTTTTAACATTTCTACGTTTCATATTTGTTGCTCACCTTTAAATTAACTTTTAGCATGAAGTAGAAACAATTTGCAATTGGTTCTCATTTTTTATTAGTTGTGTTTTTTTTTAGTCATTTAGCTTTTTATTCAGCAACTCTAGTTTGAAATGTCAGCAATCTGGTTGCTAGGGTCCAAATTACCCTAACAACCATGCATTGATTTGAATAAGAGAAGGGATATGAATAGGAGAGGCCTGAATAGAAAAATGAGTAATAAAAAGTAGCAATAACAATAAATATGTAGCCTTACAGAGCATTTGTTTTTTAAATGGGGTTAGTGGCCCCCATTTGAAAGCTGGAAAGATAGAAAAAAAGGCAAATTAAAAAACTATAACAGAAAAAAAAGAAGGCCTATTGAAATGTTGCTTAGAATTAGCCATTCTTTACCATACTAAAAGTTAACTTAAAGGAGAATTCAACCGCCTAGGCGCCAAAATCCCTCCCCTGCGTAGGCCCCCCTCCCCCGGCCTACCTCCCCCCCAGGGCAAATGCCCCTAACTTGTTACTTACCCCTCCTTCTAAGTCCTCTCCAGTGGAGTTCACGGCAGCCATCTTCTCCCGAGCACTCTTCTTCCTGAAGTCATCGGCATTTGGTGGCGCATGCGCAGTAGGAGGCATTTGCCGGTTCGGATCTACTGCACATGCGCCGAAAGTCACGAAGTTTCTGAAAAAGAAATCGGAAACATTGTGACTTTCAGACACATGCGCAGCTGGAGGCATTTGCCAGTACGGAGCTACTGCACCCGAAAGTCACAAAGTTTCCGATTTCTTTTTCCGAAACTTCGTGACTTTCGGCGCACGCAGGGGAGGGATTTTTGTGCCTAGGGGACTGAATTCTCCTTTAATAACCAACAACTCATGGCATTCGTGATTTTAGATAAATAGAATTTAATTATGGTTTCAAAACTATCTGATACCACTAAAATTTAATAAATAGGCCTCTTGATATCAGAATTCTGTCCTATCGTCTGGGATGAGCTGCAGAAGGCGGGGTGGAAATGACAGCTAGAATGCCAGTAACCCTTGAATTGCTCCACATGGTTGACAAATAGAAAAGGTATATGTAATAAAAACTATGTTAAGACACAGTTAATGTATTGGCTATAATTTCAGATCAATGTATTGCTACCTCGGTGAATAAAAGTATCTATTTCTATAAAAACATGAACATTTCTGGGTGATTCCACACATTAGAACGTTAGTGACAATTTACTCAAGGCATGATATGGTGGATTATCATTACCATTTAATTATTCTTGTGTGCACTAATCACACAGTCGTGACATTATAAGGTATCACAGGTTCAGTAGAAACTTGTAGAAAGGTTATGGAACTATTGAATCAAATATAGGGGCAATGGAAAAAAAAAGAAGGAAAAATATTTGATTTAGAGTATGGTAAAGTCACTCTCTAGAACCCATTTGTGTTTTGTGCTATTTCTTCATAGCACAAAAGGGAGGGCTTACTGGAATCTCTGGGGCGGATTCCTTAGGAATCTGGATGGGGTAAGGGTTGGCTGGGATTACTTAACCCTAGTTGGGTCATGCTGCCCCAGCATTTGTGTCCTTGGAAAATATTTGTAAGATTGTATATTTGTATTTCTCTATTTTAGTATAGTGAGCTGTGCCTTTGAGTATCAAGATAATGGAACATGTAAAAATATAATTTATAGAAATTTACAAAATTGCCAGTTATGTTTATATTACACATACCAAATTCACCTGCTTAGGCATCTGGAGTATCTTTGGAGGGAATTCTGGGGAGAATAATATTTATAGGGTTTCTCAGTGAACATAAGCTAGCTCTTACCACATTTGAGTTCCTCGCTCCATTCACCCCAGTTAGTATCCATTTCACATAAATCTTTTCCGCTAGCTCTCATACGCAAAGGACATTCTTCTTGAAAGCTAGATATATCTTTTTTATATGTATATTTAGCATCAATATCAGGTTCCTAAATTAAAAAGAAAAAAAGTTGTATGTCTTAAATGAATTCATGGATGACTGTGAATGATCACTGGGTCACAGGCCAGAGTGAGTGCAGCAAATATTCTCTGGAAGTTGCTGCTGTTCTGAAGTGCCATGAAGAGCCCTTACTAAGAACTCTGATGTCAGTACAGGTATGGGATCTGTTAACTGGAAACCCATTATCCAGAAAGCTCCGAATTACAGAAAGGCTGTCTCCCATAGACTCCATGTTATCCAAATAATCCAAATGTTTTAAAAAAAAAAAATACTTTTTCTCTGTAATAATAAAACAGTAGCTTGTACTTGATCCAAACCAAGATATAATTAATCCTTATTGGAAGTAAAACCAGCCTATTGAGTTTATTTAATGTTTACATGATTTTCTAGTAAACTTAAGGTATGAAGTTCAAAACTAATGAAAGATGCGTTATCCGGAAACCCCCAGGTCCAAAGCTTTCTGGATAACAGATACCTGTATAAAAGTGTGCGTGAAAGTACAAAGTGAAAAGACACTCACATACTCAGTGGGCTCTGAGCAGCTGTTGAGAAGCTAAGCTTAGGGGTCGTCGTGCATTATCAAGCAGAAAATGAAGTTTGTCTGTAATATAAGCTGATGCTACAGGACTGATTATTAAATTCTGATGCTAATTGCACTGGTTTATGTGCTGCCATGTAGTAATTAGCTGTATTAAATACTAATCAGCATTATATTATGACATTCCTATTCTATGTGTACTGTATATTGTGAGTGGGTCCCTAAGCTCATTAAGTGACAGCAGCACAGAGCATGTGCAGTGAATCAGCAGAAAAGAAGATGGGGAGCTACTGGGGCATCTTTGGAGACATAGATTTACTGCTAAAGGGCTGTGGTTGCCTTGGGCTGCAACAGAAACCCAAAACATAATGTACTACGTTTCTTTAGTTAAGCTTTAGTTCTCCTTTAACGTGCACACCAATCCTACAAATTAAGAACTTAAACCAGAGGCTGTACTGAACATGAGGGAACCAGACCATTGCTCTGTCTCTCTTTATATGTATACTTACTATCTTTCCACGCGAGTCTTGCATTTGGTATTTAAAGCAATTGTTTGCAACTCTATAAAAAGTCTTAGGCTGTGACCAGTAGAATTCGACCTCATCTTTTGTAAATATCAAACTAATATTCATTGGCGGTTGGAAAACTTCTGCAATGAAAGGAATTAATTTTTCACAGTTTCTAAAGTAAATCAGAATTCAGTGTGAATTTTTCTGTAGGAATGCAAAGAGAACAGCATTTGATTTGGAATTGAGCAATCTAAATGAAAGCATTTTAGCAAAAACAAGCATAATACGCTACATGGCCAAAAATGTTTAAGTAAAAGTATCTGGACACAGTGGGGGTCATTTATTAAAACTGGGCAAATTTGCCCATGGGCAGTAAGCCATGGCAACCAATAAGATTGCTGCATTCGTTGTTCTACTTGCAGCTGGCTTTAAAGAGCTGATTGGTTGCTATAGGTAACTGCCCATAGGCAAATTTGCCCAGAGTTGATAAATGAGCCCCAGTGTCTGTCTAAAATTACATGACCTCCAAATCATGTGAACTATTCATAAGGAACATTATCATCATCATTTGTTTATATAGCGCCAGCAAGTTACACTGCATTTTACAGCCATTTCAATTAAACAGGAGTCTTGCAATCATTTAATTAACAAGGATCAAAGTGCCCTGTTCACAAGAGCTTACAATCTAAATCCCAAGAGAACAATTCAAACATAAGAATGTTGATGATGTTGGCGATTCTCGATAAGTTGACGTCTGAAATCAGTGCCTTAAATATGCTTCCCTACACAGGTAGGTTTTCAGGGAGCGTTTGAAGGTTTTGTAGAGGAGGGGACAGAAGTGATATGTTGTGGCATAAGAGAAGTCTTGCAAATGGCAATGGGATGAAATAATTAGAGGAAAAGCGAAGATGAGGATCAGAAGCAAAATGATGGTTGGGTGAACGAGTGTTAAAATGAGTTGTTAGTATTTTTACTTTGATTTGAGAGAAAATTGGGAGTCAGCTAAGGGACTTGCATAGGGGTTACAGAACAGTGAATACTGGTGGCAATGAACTGCAGTATCATCAAAATATTTTTACTAAGAAGTTGCTGAACATAACTTCCAACACGGGGAGGTACATTTATCAAAGGTCAAATTTCGAATTCATGTACATTTTTTTTAAACTTTTTATACTTGAAAATCGATTGGGAGTTTATTTAATTTAAAAATCGAATATCTAAAATATGTACAAATTTTACTGGTTTGAAAACTCGAATCGCATTAGACTAAACTCGATTCGAGTTTTTTCTCCAAAAAAACTTAAATGTCAGGAAGGCTACTAACATGCCCAAATTGGTCCCTGGACCTCTCCCATTGACTTATACGTGAACTCGGCAGGTTTAAGGTGGCGACAAGTCGAATTGGAGTTCTTAAAGGACCAGAGTATGATAAATTTTGAAATTCAAATTAAGTTTGGATAATTCACAATTCGAATTTCCGAGTTTTGACCATAAAAAGTATTCGAATATTCAAATCGACCCTTAATAAATCTGCCCCCTAGACCACTGCAAGTCCCTATAATCTGAGTTTGCCTCCTTCATGGGATTTATCATTCTTATGCAATCCGATCAAGATCATCCAGTGATTGAATACTCCTTGTCACATGTGGTTAACTTTAGTCTCTCCACCAAAATATAATTTCCAGTTACAATAAATGGTAGTTACCACTGCCCTGATATATTGTAAATTTTACCTTTGGAAATCGGCTTAAAGCATTTGGCATATATTTGTATGTCTTTTTTATTGTACCCCTCCAATAAAATGGTGGACATTTCAGCCTCATTAATTTTCAAATCATGAATTTCACACTTTCCAGTTCTTCTTTGTTGATCATTCTCGTAATGTTGGCACTGTAGCACAGAGTTATTTTGTCTGCAACGAGAATCTATATTAATTAGCTTTAATCGCGGAACAACTGGTATGAGTGGCATAGCCAGAATCAGGGAGAAGGAAGGTGGCTGGGCAAGATCAAGAACCTGAGAAGAACAGAGTGAAAATTGACTCTGACCCCTTTTTTTCCAAACCTGACCCAAATTAAATACCAAAGCAGTATTTATCCATTTATCCTATATGGTGTATTTCTTACAAGCATACTGTAATAGCAAGTGAGTGCAGGCTGAGATAATATTAAACTGAACAGTATATACATTTATAAATTGCACATTTGAGTACCAGACAGATGTTGGATTTACCTGAAGCACACCCTACAGAGTATAACAGACTTAGTGATAGAATGTTGAACAAACCTGCTAAACTCAGCAATGCTCAGTTGTAAGAAAGTTGTAAGAAAAAGAAAATTGTAAGAAAGATGTTTCACACTGGCTTGGGGCATTTTACAATGACTATACATTTTTACAGTGGTTAAAGGAGTTGTTCCCCTTTATATTAACTTTCAGTATAATTAAAAAAAAAAAAACATATTCTGAGACCATTTGCAAGTGGTTTTCACTTTTTATTAATCTTTTTATTCAGCAGCTCGCAAATTCAGCAATCTGGTTGCTATGGTCCAAATTACTATAGCAACCATCCACAGATTTGATTAAGAGACTGGAATATAAATAGGATAGGTGCTGAATAGAAAGATGAATTATGCAAAGTAATAACTATATTTTTATAGCCTTAAATGGGGTCAGAGGCCCCATATGAAAGCTAGAAGAGTTAGAAGAAGAAGGCAAAAAACTATAAGAAAACAAAAACAAAGGTCAATTAAAAAGTTGCTTACTATTAGCCATTCTATAACATACTAACAGTTAAAGGGGATCTATCGTGAAAACGAAAAATTTATGTATGCTTTATATGATGGAAATAAGACACTTTGTAAATACAGTCAATTGAAAGTTCTGTACCGTTCGAGGGGCAAATTCACTAAAGCGCGAAGTGGCTAACGCTAGCACAGATTCGCCAGCGTGACGTCATTTCAATACTTCACGATTTACTAACGGGCGCTGGCGTAAATTAGCTAGCGAAGTGGACCTACGCTAGGCAAAGTTGCGCTATGGCGAAGGGACGTAACTACGCTACACATTTTACTGAACATTAACTCTTGCGCCAGACTTGCCTTTGCCACCTCAGACCAGGCGAAGTGTAATAGAATAGATAGGGATTGCTTCAAAAAAAGTTGACATTTTTTCCCAAAAAACACTGGCATCTTTTCTTTTTTTAAGGGTGATAGGCTGAAAAAGATTGTACATTTTTTTGGGGTTACCCTCTTCCCCCCTACATTTCCTAACATATGGCACCTAAACTATACAGTGGGCTCATGTATAGGGCAAAATAAGAACTCTTTTATTTTATGAAACTTTCCCAGGCTTGTGTAGTGTAATGTATTTGCTGCTACATCTACGTCCATTGTACTTTAACTTTGCGCCGTATGCAAATTAGGCATTGCTAGCGTAACTTGCTTTGCTTGACGAATTAACGCTAGTGCAACTTCTCTACCGTTTGCCTCCCTGAGCGCAACTTTGCATTTCAGTGAATTTGCCTAGCGCTGGCAAAACTACGCCTGGCAAAGTGCGGCTAAGCTTTCACTGGCGCAACTTCGGATCTTAGTGAATTTGCCCCCTAGAGTAGGGAAACTCAAACGCAGTGAGGCATGGAATCCGGCAGAACAACTGAAGTTAACACTATAACACAGATATATTATGGACAGACCTCTTATTTAATGAAGTCCAGAACCTAAACATTCTGGTTAATAGATCTCACACCTGTGTATGCATGAACAGTGGCCACATCAGACATTCTTATCTCTCTGCTCCCAGCCTTTATATCCATATTCATCTACTCTCCTCTTTCCCTGTTTGCCTCCTGTTATAGAATGCCAGAACCTAACTGATTGGGGGCCACATATTTGTATACTTACATTAACAGGAGTGTGTAATTTATGTCATCTGGTGCATTTTTGCCAAAATCCCAATAGCATCTCATTGAAGTAACATATAATTCACAGGTAGCATTGCTTGCTGCTGTTTCTTCCATCCCTAAAGTAATTATATATTTAATTCGAGTTTTGTAAACCTTTGTAGTTAGTATTCAATAATTTCAATAATATTTCATTGTTCTACTTGCAGCTGATTTTTTTTAATTATTGATTGGCTGCCATGGGTTTATAAGAATTGGATAAAGAGTCTGAATGTGTTATGCTATACTAGATACCATGCACATTATGTCCTCTTCCTAGTGGCACCTGTCCATAACCAGTAGGTAGCCCCACAAGGCAATAAATGCATTTTATTATTATTTATTATTACTTATAATATATAAAACATGTACCATATCCAAAAATTGTGATGTGAAATTGTTTGCTTACCTTCAGGTATGACCACAATCTCTCTTGTAAGATTTGCAGTTTTTTGTATGTCTACTTCAAGTGTGACATGTGTTTGGAGTTCCAGCTTTGTCTCTCCAGCAGACCACTTTACCTATAAAAAAAAAGGTGACATTGTATCAATGTCATTTTTTACATGAAAACTAAATCACAAAAAAAGTGAAGAAAGTCTGTATGATTTACTGTAGATAAAATGGTGTAGGGCTAAGTTTATCTGTTCTGCTTTTGCCATAAAGCTCAGTTCACCTTACCTCTCAAAAATATAGTAGGTAGCCTATTTCTGTGCAACGTATACCTCCTGGTCATTTCTCATTAGCCAGTGATTCAGAACAACACAATGATCACATTGCAAGGTCCCCATCTTGTAGTAAATAGGTTTAGACTCATTTGAGTGTGTAGCTACTGAATATTGTCTTCTAAAGTCTACCATTTAGGGAAAACAGTATGCCTTTCATCCCAATAAATTCACCCCTTTATTGGTCAGTAAATATTGTAATCAGGGTGGTGAGGATTCTACTTTCTGTTGACAACAGTGTAGTCAGTCCTTCCTGATGCCATGAATGTTGGGAGGAATGAAAAATATGTAAAGACTGCTGTAAAAATCTGTAATTGCATAATTTTTAGCACACATTTATTATTTTATTTTATTATGGCTCCCTAAACTGTTTCACAAGGTTAATTTAAGTCTAACTCATTATCACTTACCCACACCAAAACTTAAGCCAATGTCTCACAGCACTTGCATAGTGGTATTATGTGAAATAATGACAAAGTTGTTGTTAGGAAGTTACCTATGCAGCGGGGATGCCCGCCGCATGGTCCTCGAGCCGGCGCTGGCGCCATCTTGGAAACTGGGGCGCCTGCGCGCCTCTTAAAGGCGCAGGCACGCCGGCGCATTAGCGTCAGCACGTTTTTTGATGCTCGTTTGGCGCGAAATTTGAATATTTAAGGCCCATTCTGTTTCCCAGCCAGTGCCCGTGATAGGATTTGTTTCCTGGTGCTTCTGAGCCTTAGTGCATCTGTTCCTGTAAGCTATATCTTGATTTTCCGTGTTTGACCCTGCCTGTATCCTGACTACTCTGAACTCTGTATCCTGACCCTCGCCTGCCTACGACAACTCTTCCTGCTTATTCCCCTGATTGACAACCCGGTTTTGACCCTTGCCTGCCTGACGATTCTGATATCCGCCTGCCTCGACCCAGCCTGTCTGACCATCCTTCTGCCTAATCCTTTTGTACTGTGACCTTCGGCCTAAAGACTCTGCTAAACAGCCGTGCCCCTTTGCCAGCCAGAACATCTCGCCTTGCACCCCGCGTTAAGTCCAGGTGGCACCCAAGTAAGCTAAGGGCTCCTCCCGAAGCCCAACGGTGGTCACACTACTGGTGAAGCCGAGCTGAGACCAGGGTGCTTGGCATTTGTTCTGGTATCGGGTACCGGTCGTGACATTATCACGGGCCATGGAGGACGACGGTCATGAAGTTGCTGCTGCCTCTGCTACACCTCAAACTTCCACTGAGATGTTGCTCACTACCTTGCTGCAACGTATGGAGGAGCAAAAGCAAAAACAGAATTATTTGCTTCAAGGGTTTCACAATCTGACCCGCCAGTTGGGGCCTTCGCAGCAGCCGCCTAATCCTGTTCCTACACCTCCTGTGGGTTCTTCTGCCAGTTGGGGTAACTCATCTAAACCCCATGAACCCAAGATTGTGTTCCCGTGAAAGGTTCAGTGGGGATCGCACTAAGTTTTTTGTTTTCAAAGAGGCTTGTAAGCTGTACCTTAGTTTCTTTCCTCATTCTTTTCAATCTGATGAGGAGAAAGTAAGGTTCATAATGACCCTGCTTTTGGGTGACCCCCAAATTTGGGCCCTCAGGCTGCCTTCTTCAGACCCTGCTCGTTATTCCCTAGACACCTTCTTTAACAGCATGGCCATTCTTTACGATGACCCGGATCGCGCATCATCTGCCGATACCGCGATTCGTAAGTTGCGCCAAGGGAAAAGGGATGCGGAGGTGTACTGCACCGAATTCCGCCGGTGGGCAGTGGAAACTGGGTGGAACGATTTGGCTCTAAGGAGTCAATTCCGATTGGGGTTATCCGATTCTGTAAAGGATAGTCTGGTTAATTACCCCCTGCCTTCTAACCTGGATGGTCTCATGTCCCTCGCCATCCAGGTAGATAGAAGACAAAGGGAGAGAAGGGGTGAGAGGAGTACAAACTACTCTGGGGTTACTAATATAAGATCCAATGTGGTGACCAATGTAGAATCTCCTAAACCCTTTGTGCCTCTGCCTCAGGAGGAGCCTATGCAATTAGGCATATCCCACCTAACTCCTGAGGAAAAGGCACGCAGGCGTTCCATGGGTCTCTGTATGTATTGTGGTGAGAAGGGACATTTTCTGAACCAATGTTCTAAGAGGCCGGGAAACTCCGAAGCCTAAGTGGAGAAGGGGAGCTCCATTTGGGTGCAGGAGTTTCCTCTCCCCAATCTGCCTCTAAAGTTTTGTTACCAGTTAAACTAACTTGGCCTACGGGCTCTGTTAAACTGTCCGCATTTGTGGACTCAGGGGCGGAGGGTAATTTTCTGGATGCTGCTTTTGCAGCTAAATTCTGTATCCCTGTAGTTCCTCTAAGTGCCCCCATGAGAATAATGGCAGTGGACAGAAGACCCTTAGGGTCAGGTGTAATCTCTAAAGAGACGGTAACTCTTTCCTTATGTGTTAATAATTTGCATTGTGAGGAGATAGCTTTTTACCTCATAGAGGGTGCTTCCTCTCCTCTTATTTTGGGGTTACCGTGGCTCCCGAGGCATAACCCTCTGATTGACTGGGTCTCAAGGGAGGTGGTTCAATGGGGTACTATGTGTGGTGGGGTATGTTTTCCCTCTGTAGTTGCAACTACATCACTTGAAGGGTTACCTGCTGCATATGCAGACTTCGTTGATGTTTTCTCTAAAAAGGCAGCAGAAACCTTACCCCCACACCGGCAGTAAGACTGCCCAATAGATCTGGTCCCTGGGTCAACTCCTCCTCGTGGTAGAACTTATCCTCTTTCATTGCCCGAAGCCCAGGCAATGAAAGAGTATATAAAAGAGAACCTAGAAAGGGGTTTTATTAGACCTTCTAGTTCCCCTGCGGGGGCGGGCTTCTTTTTCGTTGGGAAAAAAGATGGTGGTCTTCGTCCCTGTATTCATTATAGGGGGCTCAATAAGATTACCATAAAAAATCGCTATCCTCTCCCTCTAATTTCTGAACTTTTTGATCAAGTTAAAAATGCAAAAGTCTTTAACAAGCTCGATCTTAGGGGAGCTTATAACTTGATTCGAATCAGGGAGGGTGATGAGTGGAAAACTGCATTTAACACCAGGGATGGCCACTACGAGTATCTTGTTATGCCTTTTGGTCTCTGTAACGCCCCCGCAGTGTTCCAGGAGTTTGTCAATGACATCTTCCGGGACCTGCTGGGGATCTTTGTAGTGGTCTACCTAGACGATATTCTTATTTTTTCCTCCAACATGAAGGAACATTAAAATCATGTTTGCGAAGTCTTACAAAGGCTAAGGGGGAATAATCTTTATGCGAAACTAGAGAAATGTACTTTTGGGGTTTCTTCTGTTCAGTTTTTGGGGTTTAACATTTCCAGCAAGGGTCTAGAAATGGATCCAGGCAAAGTGAGAGCAGTCCTGGATTGGACCCAACCCCTTTCATTACGTGCAACCCAAAGATTTCTTGGTTTTGCTAATTACTATCGGCAGTTTATCAAAAAATTTTCCCTCATTGTGGCCCCCATCACTAATCTGACTAAAAAGGGTGCGGACCCCAGCATGTGGCCCCCTGAGGCCGTTCAAGCATTTGAATTCCTCAAAAAGGAGTTCAGTTCAGCCCCCATTCTCAGACACCCCGATACTGCACTACCTTTTTTTGTTGAGGTTGATGCCTCTGAGGTAGGAGCTGGGGCAGTCCTTTCTCAAAGGCACCCGACTACCAACAAATTACATCCCTCTGCCTTTTTCTCCAGGAAATTTTCACCTGCTGAGGTGAATTACGATATAGGTAACAGGGAGTTGTTGGCAGTTAAGTGGGCCTTTGAGGAATGGTGGCACCTCCTTAAGGGCGCTAAACATCTAGTGACGGTCTATACTGACCACGAAAATCTTATATATATAGAGTCTGCTAAACGTCTTAATCCGAGGCAGGCTAGGTGGGCTCTATTTTTCACAAGGTTTAATTTTTCTTTGACTTTCAGGCCTGGGTCTAAAAACACCAAGGCGGATGCACTCTCTAGGAGTTTTGAATCCATTTCTTCGGACTCTAGTGAGTGTACTCCCATCATTCCCCGAGAAATGATCATAGCAACCCTTGAATCTGACCTTTCTTCTTTGTTGCTCCCTCTTCAAACATCTGCTCCTACTGATACCCCTTCTGGGAGATGGTTTCTACCACAGGAGTTAAGGGAGCAAGTATTAAGGGAAGTTCATGATTCTAAAATGGCAGGACATCCAGGTATTGCTAAAACGGTATCCCTGTTATCCCGTCATGTTTGGTGGCCATCATTCAAACAGGATGCTAAGGCCTTTTTTAATTCCTGTCCAGTCTGCCAGAGATCCAAGACTTCTCGAAATTCTCCCCAGGGTCTGTTAATTTCTTTACCTATTCCAGAAAAGCCATGGACCCATCTTTCGATGGATTTTATTGTTGATTTACCTCCTTCACAGGGGAAAACTGTGATTTGGGTGGTGGTGGATAGGTTTAGCAAGATGAGCCATTTTGTACCCCTTCCACACCTCCCTTCTGCTAAAATCTTGGCTGATCTGTTTGTCACTCACATTTTTAAGTTACATGGTTTTCCTGAAAATATTGTTTCTGACAGGGGGGTTCAGTTTGTATCAAAGTTTTGGCGTGCTTTCTGTTCTTTGGTTGGGGTTGAATTATCCTTTTCTTCCGCTTATCATCCCCAAACCAACGGTCAAACCGAAAGGGTAAACCAGTCCCTTGAGCAATACCTCAGGTGTTATGTTTCAGATAACCAGTCCACATGGGCAGAGCTTTTACCCTGGGCAGAATTCGCATACAATAATGCTACCCATTCCTCCTCAGGGGAGTCCCCTTTTTTTGTGGTTAATGGGTTGCACCCCAGGGCATTTTCATTTTATGGGTCTGGTTCCCCTGTTCCCTCTGCTAACTCTTGTATTGACCGTTTTTCTAGGGTTTGGTCGCAGGTTCACGACTCGCTGTCAGCAGCTTCCTCAGCTCAGAAAAAAGCTGCTGACAGAACCCGTAGAAAGGCACCCCAATATAAAGTGGGAGACTCATTATGGCTCTCTACTAGGAATATTAAACTGAAGGTTCCCTCTCTCAAATTGGGACCTAGATTCATTGGTCCATACCCCATTTCTGAAATTATCAACCCTTCTTGTGCTCGTCTTAAGTTACCTGCTAATTTTAAGATTTCAGACTCCTTTCATGTTTCCTTGTTAAAACCTGCTAACCTTGTTCGTTTTGTTTCTGTTCCTCTCTCTGTGCTGGTTGAAGGTCAGCCTGAATTTGAGATCCAGGAGTTCCTTGATTCCCGCCTTGTGCGTGGTAAAGTACAATATCTTACCAGATGGAAGGGCTTTGGCCCTGAGGAGAACTCCTGGGTCTCAGTCACATGACATCAGTGCTGACCGTCTTAGGAAGCAATTTCACCAAAAATTTCCTGGGAAGCCTGGGGGTCCAGTGGCCCCCCCTGGAGAGGGAGGTAATGTTAGGAAGTTACCTATGCGGCGGGGACGCCCGCCGCATGGTCCTCGAGCCGGCGCTGGTGCCGGCACCATCTTGGAAACTAGGGTGCGCGTGGCGCGCCTGCGCGCCTCTTAAAGGCGCAGGCACGCCGGCGCATTAGCGTCAGCACGTTTTTTGACGCCCGTTTGGCGTGAAATTTGAATATTTAAGGCCCATTCTGTTTCCCAGCCAGTGCCCGTGATAGGATTTGTTTCCTGGTGCTTCTGCCTTAGTGCATCTGTTCCTGTAAGCTATATCTTGATTTTCCGTGTTTGACCCTGCCTGTATCCTGACTACTCTGAACTCTGTATCCTGACCCTCGCCTGCCTACGACAACTCTTCCTGCTTATTCCCCTGATTGACAACCTGGTTTTGACCCTTGCCTGCCTGACGATTCTGATATCCGCCTGCCTCGACCCAGCCTGTCTGACCATCCTTCTGCCTAATCCTTTTGTACTGTGACCTTCGGCCTAAAGACTCTGCTAAACAGCCGTGCCCCTTTGCCAGCCAGAACATCTCGCCTTGCACCCCGCGTTAAGTCCAGGTGGCACCCAAGTAAGCTGAGGGCTCCTCCCGAAGCCTAACGGTGGTCACACTACTGGTGAAGCCGAGCCGAGACCAGGGTGCTTGGCATTTGTTCTGTTATCGGGTGCCGGTCGTGACAGTTGTATATTAAGAATGAAGTTATACTGGGTTTCAACATTTTCAGCCAGTTGGGAAAAAATGCTATTATAAATCTATTATCAGTGTTTTCATGGATGAGAATGTTATAATGGAATTCATTGGCCACAATAATATTTGCTAATACAGATATTCAATCTATTATCAGAGATGCTTGGGACAAAGATTTTTTATAGATTTTCATGTAAATCGGATCACCGTATCTAAAGTCTGCTTAAAATCTTTCATACATTAAATAGACCCAATAGGATTGTTTTGCCACCAATCTGAGTTCATGCAGCTTAGTTACCATCAAGTGCAAGGGACTGTTTTATTATCATTAAAGAGAAAAAGGATATCATTTAAAATTTAAAATTAAAAAAAAATTGCAATTATTTGCTTAAAATGCGCTCTGTGGGAGATGGCCTTTCTGGGCAGTCTGGATATCAGGCCAGATCAGATGTTAATATTGTCTGTGGCAATTGTGGGTCTGAACACCAGGGGAGTGTTTTGTAGCTGTTGGTTACCTCCTATTGCACTGGAGGAAAGTCGTGGCTACAAAATCTAAAAAAAATCTAACAAATCCCTTGGTCAGATATATAGATGATTTCTCCTATTGTGGGGGTAATAAGAACATGAAAAATCTTTATTAGCTGCATACATAATGGAGAGTGATATGTTTTTAAGATGATTGTAAACTCATGTTTTACTACCTCTGTAATGTATGTTTATATTATGTGGTGGATTCGATTCCGTTGCACATGCAAGTATCTGTCTCCTTTATAGATCCAAGACTGTAATTGTATTATTACTTAGTAGTAAAGGCTCACACTCCCTGTATGCTTTTTATCAAGACTTTTGCAGAAAGTAGCAGGATAGATTTTATCTGGAAAATATCAAACTATGCTGAAGGAAATTTTCTCCAGTATCAGTGCTATGCACTAAAATAGTTATAGTGCAAGAGTTTATTTATACCTTTAGAGCAATCTACCTGATTTTTCCCTTGTATTAATTTTTTGCCATAATTCACCAACCTGGCTTAGGTCTGGTTTAACCTTGGTAAGATTTACTGTAATTATGTTCCGTTCTATAAATTGTTCCCATCTTTTCAACACGTGGATTGATGCAAGAAAAGCTGTATCACCATACTTTACCTCCTGCAAAGGTGTAAAATTTTTCTCATGGGGAGCTTTTACTGATATCAGAAATTCAGTGATATTTGATAATTCCTTTAGAGCATTGCAATCCCAGGATAACTGCAAACTTCTGTTTAGGATTTGTAATGTGAGATTTGCCGGGTGAGGAAGCAGATCTAGACGTGAAACATTTATTGTTAGTTCTTTTTTCTCCATACACCCTGATTGGACAAGAGAGTATAAACAATGCAGCAGTTCACGACAGTTCACTGGAGATAGAGAGACCTCAGTGAGCCTATATGAGTAGAAGTGGCTACATTTTCATTTTAGGCAGAATTACTACAGTACCAAGGTGCCACATATGCCATTATGATTGAAATCAGTAAAACTGGCCAACCAAGTCTGGGCATGTATCTTCAGCTCTCTTTGTTCATAGACTTACATGTTCAATCAACCCCATTGAATACACCAAAGAATACATCTTTGCATGTAAGCAGAAGTTGGGGTGTCTTTGGTAAGCAAAGAATTTATCAGTTTGCTATTAGTAAAAGGGTGGTTAAGTTAACTTTTAGTACGTTCTAAGCAACCTTTCAATCGGTCTTCATTATTTATTAATTTTTTATAGTTTCTTAAGACTCTTTCCAACTTTTAAATGGGGGTCACTGGCTGTTAGCAGAGAGCTGATCTGAACTCCATGTGCAGCTTCTCTGTAAGCGAGGACAGACACACCAACTTCTGTGGGAACAGTAACTAACAGTGGCGGAACTGTCGGGGGAGCAGGGGGTGCGAGCAGGCCAGGGCCCGCACCCCCTCAGGCCCCCCTGGCAGCCCACGCGCCACTAAAATGCGGGTTGAAAAATTGCGTACGGAGGGGGGCGGGGGCCCGGCTGCGCGTCACGCACCTGGGCCCGCCCCCCCTCTAGTTACGTTTCTGGTAACTAATATGCACTGGAACAATCTCTGTCTGTTGTTTTCCAACACTGACCCCATCTAAAAAATAAATGCTCTGTAAGGCTACAAATGTATTGTTATTGCTGCTTTTGGTTACACATCTTTCTATTCAGGCCCACTCCTATTCCTATTCCAATATTTTATTCAACTAAATGCCAGGCCGCTTGGGTAATTTGGACCCAAGCAACCAGAAATTGCAAACTAGAGAGCTGCTGAATAAAAAGATAAATAATTCAAAAACCACAAATAGTTAATTATGAATTTTCTTGGAATATCATTCTCTACATCATACTAAAAGTTAATTTAAAGGTGAACAACCCCTTTAATGCAAATACATGACCGATGAAAGTTTTTCTAGCATTTCGCAAAAATGATCCACCAACCACCACTTTATTCTCAATTCCCTCAATACGCTGAGGTTTTAACTGTTTTAATTGTGCTGCACTATTTGCTATTATGCACTAGAGAGCAGCATGGGAAGGTCTTATAAGATTACTTGAAATTCAAGTGATAAAACCTTATAAGAACTGTGTTGTGGAACTAGTACTCTCTATCTAAGAAAAAGTGTTAACACTGAACCAACAGGTTGTTGTAATCACTAGGTGGTACATAAAAGTTTAAAAAAATGTCTTCCTTCATTATCCAGTTGTTTTTTTGGATTTCCCTTTCATCCTCAATATCTGGGACTCCATCCCATCCACTTATACCCATCGAGACCTGCTAGGTTAGTCTGGAAGCAAAATGGGGCGCTCCTTAGTAGTAAAAAAACAATGGGAAGGTGCTGCCAGAATGTAGCCTTTCATGTGAACATAGTGGTCCCCATGCTTTCAAAGTAGGTTTGTTCAAAATCTACTTTTTCTGAATTTAATTGAATACAGAATCTTTCATGAAGGATTAAACTCCTGAAATGTGCCCCTTCATTTTCTTATTCACATTAGCATAACTCAGGGGAAAAAGAACGGAAGTTTACATAAGGCTAGGACTTGAATTGATTTTAGATTTTTGTGTGCATTTAGTTTTACTAGCACTGGTAAGTTATTGAGATCAGAGCTACTTAAATGCCTTACCTTTCTTATGTACAAATGAAAGATGCAGAGGAAGCTGTACAATAATCATCCATATAACAGAGGTCGCATATTTGACATCCATTGTTCTTTCTCTGCAAAACAAATATTGTTTATGTGGGCTGAAATCATAAGGGGCCGAATTAGCCCGAATTGGCCAGATTAGATAGATGTATCTAAAATTGTAACATGCAAATTAAGGTTCAGATTCAGTGTTATATTTGGCAAATTTTAGTTTGGGATTTGGCCATATTTCTTTGTGATTGTGAAAGCTTTCTTCTTCTATAGGGATTCATTAGATCTGGGGAGGACAAAATTCAGTCTAAAAGTGTGGTTTTAGAAGTGGCTGACGATAACAATACATCACTGGATGCATTTGTTTTTTCACAGAATAATAGTAAATTTAGACAGCATTCATTTGTAAGTGGATTATTGGTTCCACTTTCTTTGGTGCTGCTGCTATCTTACAATCATTGAGCTGAGCGCAGTGTAAAGCTGGCCACAGACGCAAAGATCCGATCATATGAATCAATGTACGATCGGACTTTCCCATCTCCCGACCTGCCACTAACCATTCAGATCAAAGTCTTACCATTCCAATCAAATAAAGTAGTAAAAGAACAGATCAGCAATGTTCTGCCCCTGACAGCAATCGTACGATATCTATGTCCAACCAAAGCTAGTGGCAGCCGACAGAAATTTTCTAACCTGTCCGAACGACCAAACAACTGATCTCCGCCGGACGAAAAATGTCGGGACTCTCTCCACACGTTCCGAAAATCGTACAAATCCTCGATTCGTACAATGAGATCTTTGCGTCTATGGCCAGCTTAACCTTTGCTTAACTAAAAGCATAAAAAACTGATTCTATGTTGAAAGATGGTAAGTATTTACAAAAAGGAGGTTACAACAAATCTGGACCTGGGTGTAGTGAGTCCAAAGTGTCTTGAACTTTGGCTGGGGTTTCGGCATGTCCTCAGCCTGTGACATCACCTCATTTTCAAATACTATTCCAATTCATTTTCTGCAGCAGTAACTGCTTCTAAATGAACATCCTTTTCTTTGCAGCTTTTCAATTGGTCTTCATTATTTTGTTATGAATTTTTTTAATTTTTTTGCCTTTTTTTTCTACCTCTTTCCAACTTGCAAATGGGGTCACTGACCCCGGAAATGAAAAAACAAAAAACAACAAATGCACTGTGAGGCTTCAAATGTATTGTTGTTTTAACTTGTTATTAATTATCTTTTTATTCAGACCCTCTTCTATTCATCTTCCAGTTTCTCAATCACTTTCTGGTTGCTAGGGCAAATTGGACCCTGGCGACCAGATAGCTGCTGGAATTCCAAAATGGGGAGCTGATTAACAAAAAGCTAAATAATTGTCAATTGCCAGTTGTTTTAGAGTATCCCTTTCATTTAAAATGTGAACTACCCTTTAGAGGTGCTAATAGGAAACTGAAAGTTAGTTGGCAATTAAAACCTCATATTAAATATGGGGGTAATTCTTTTTTCAAACAATCAGCTGCCGTAGTCTATTAATGTCTCAACAACCTGCAGAAGCAGGTTTTCAGCCTTGTCACTTACAAACCATTTAAAGCTCTTCAATCAATTAAGGAAATAAAACATCAACAAGTAATAGATTTCTTTTTTACCTTTAGAAGTTAAGGATCAGCAGACAATTTTCATGGGCTAGTACAGTTGGTATCTTCAGATCAATGAGAACTCTGCCTTTGAGAAAGTGACAAGAGATTCTATAATTTTATTATAAATTTGACAGCAGAGCCCCTCCCCTTAAAGCTTCCTCTTTTTAATGACAAAGAACTTGAAGATCTCTTTGCAATCCTGTTTGATTTCCTAGAATATTTTGAAAGAGCAGAATTACCGTAAAATTAAATGTCATTATATCATTTATTGGTCTTCCCGACTCCATGAGCACATGTAGTTACCAGATTTCAAAATATTTTATAATATACAGACACTTACCTCCATATGTAATAATAGGCACTAAGTTTGCCCAGGAGCAGTAACCTATAGCAACCAATAAGATCTTTGCTTTTAGACAGGTGACCAGTAAATGCTACCTGCTGATTGGTTGCTTCTGGGCAAACTTAGTGGTGTATATTTATCAAAGAGTTTGCCACAGTCCTCTAGAGTGAAATTCCGCCATTTTCCATGGGATTTTTTATACAGTATTTATCAATGGGTGAAAGTGCATTCTTTGATAAATATACGGCTTTTAAAATCCCATAGAAATGAATGGAGAGTGGCGGAATTTCACTCTAGCGGACTGTGGCGATCTCTAACTTCACTCTTTGATAAATACACCCAAGTGGCTTTTATTACATAACTCCAGAGGAAAAAGGGGCCTCATTTAGTATATGCAGGTGTAAAAATGCCTAAAGCCCATATGTAACCACTTGCCCTTAGTTTGAGTGGATCCTTGCTCCCTTTATTGTGCTGGAGCACAAGGCACAGTGTGGTACTCATGTACAGTAGGTGCGAGCCCTATGAAATAGGAGGGGGATGCGTTAGACCAGGGGTCCCCAACCTTTTTCACCTGTGAGCAACATTCAGATGTAAAAAGATTTGGGGAGCAACACCAGCATGAAAAATGTTCCTGGGTGGTGCCAAATAAGGGTTGTGATTGGCTACTGGTAGCCCCTATGTGGACTTGCAGCCTACAGGAGACTCTGTTTGGAAGTACATCTCAAGTCAAGTGGATTTTATTGTCATTTCAGCCATATACAGTAATTAAAGTACATAGTAGAAACTAAATGAAGTTCCTCCAGAACCCCCCGGTGCTATACAACAACTCTTGTACATGGTCATGCTGGGCAAAGTGGACATTTCAGTTCCTTATGAATATATTATATTTATAGTGCGATAGGACGATAGTCATTTAGGCCGGACACGTGGGACTTCTTTGGCACAGGAATGATGATGGACTCCTTTATGCACCTCAGAACAACAGCGGTACTCAGGGAGATGTAGAAGATGTTGGTGAGAACATCTGCCAGCTGGTCTGCTCATTCTCTAAGCACTCTACCAGGGATATTGTCTCGTCCAGAAGCCTTACGTGGGTTGACTCTGCAGAGAGTGTTCCACACATCAGACTTGGTTAGACATAGTACCTGGTCGTTGTGTGGGGGTATGGTCTTTGACACCTTTGTGTTGTTCATTTTGTTGAACCTGGCGTAAAATTTATCAAGCATATCTGGAAGGGAGGCATCATCATCACAGATTGGTGTTGTCATCCTGTAGTTGGTGATAGCTTGAACGCCTTGCCACATGCGCCTGGTGTTCCCGCTGTCTTGAAATTGGCTATGTATCCTACGACTAAATGCACGTTTGGCTGCCTTGATGGCCTTTGTTTTTTATACAACTAAAACTTGCCTCCAAACCAGGAATTCAAAAATAAGCACCTGCTTTGAGGCCACTGAGAGCAACATCCAAGGGGTTGGGGAGCAACTTGTTGCTCACAAGCTAATGGTTGGGGATCACTGCTTTAGACCCTTACATTGGTGTGTGGCGGAAGAGAGCTAAACTACACCACTCAGCTGCTCAAACAGAGGGTTTTGACCAGCTAATAAATGTCTATTTGGGGAAACAGAGAAAGACAGAACTCATGTAGTACCTAGGTACAGTTATGGGACCTGTAATACAGAATGCGTGGGGTTTTCCTGATAACTAGTCTTTCTGTTATTTGGATCTCCATACAGTTAGCATGCTATAAAATCATTTAAACGTTAATTAAACCCATTCGGATTGTTTTGCCTCCAATTAGGATGAATTATATCTTAGTTGGGATCAAGTACAAGCTACTTTTATAATTACAGAGAAAAAGGGGATCATATTTAAATATCTGAATTATTTGATTAAAATGAAGTCTATGGGAGATTGACTTCCCATAATTCTGAGCTTTTCTGGACAATGGGTTTCCGGATAATGGATCCCATATCTGTATCAGTTTGAGGAAGTATGGTCACACAAATATTCAATGACAGAGCATATCTCACTGAGACCACCTTGGAGATAGACTTGGCAGGATCCAAATTCACCTCTGTGATACCCATTAGCGGACCCTGCTCACCTTCAGTGGAACCTCTTGGAAACACCTCTAACCTGAATCTTTGTTTACTGTGATACCCACACTAACAAAACCTAGGAGAGACACCAACAATACTACATTGGAGCTCATTATTGCACTTTGTAACTGACCTGCCTATCTTATACTATTACAGTAAGTACTATCTTATAACTTCATTCTCAAGTTCCACTCCTTTACTTAGGGTTCAACTCCCGTATGGCACTCATTTTCTATTGGGGCCTTGTCCTAAGCTCCCCAGCACCATCCACCCAGTACAGAAGATGGAGGCCGAAGAGGAAAAGCCAAAATGCTTCCTCTCACTATATCAAACCTTAAAGGAAGCAGTCGTGAGCCAATAGGGGAACACTCTTCCACTCAGGTACTGTATCTAGGTTACAGGACCAGGACTTAGACAATAGAGTGAAAATCACACTAGAGGGGGATGGACCAGAGCTAGGGTTGCCACCTGGCTGGTATTTTACCAGCCTGGTAGGTAAAAATTATGCTTGATGCCAATGTTATTAACAGGGAAAAACGGCAAGAATATAGGAATGCCTGTATTTTTTTCCAGAAATGGTGGCAACCCTAACCAGAGCCAGTAAGGGCTTTAACCCTGGGGGGAGGGGTAATTTATCAAAGGCTGAGTTTTAGAGGTTTTTTATTCCTTGTATAAACTCACAGCTCAAATGTTTTGTGAAATAACTCGAATGGGAAGAACTTGAATCAGTGAATTCGGAGTGAAAAACTGGAATACTCGAATCAATCAACGGTTTGGCAAAAAAAAAAAGTGAATTGTTCGAATTAATCAGGTTTTCGAGTGAAAGCTGCCAAAAAAAACTCCAAACATCATGAAGGCTACAAACATCTTCAAATGGTTCAAAGGACCTCTGCCATTGACTTTTACATGACCTCGACAGGTTTTAGCTGAAGTATTTGTGGAGTTGAGCAGCTTCAGGGTGTAGGGCCCTATAGGGATACAGGCCCTATAGAGTAATCTTTTCACCATTTCCTCGGGTTATTGGGTAGAATCCCTGTTATAAAATAACCTTTACAGTGATAGGCTGAGAGATTTGATGACACTGCTCTGACTCACTCCTATATAGTGTGTGCAGGGGAGTGGCCTCTTCCTCTTTTGCCTCTGGATGTGATTCCAGCTGGATGTGCTCAGGGGGACTGAGTGCAATAGGCCCAGAAGAAGGCATGTGTCCAAGTCGGAGACCAGGAAACCCCGTGAATGAGGAATAGTTACACTAGGGCAGACTTGTCATAGTCTCTCTAGGAGAGAAAGGCAGAGAGGTGAGAGAGAAAGAGCAGCTGAAGCTCCAACAAGGATTTGCAGTAAGGGAGTAGCTTCCCAGAGGCTCTATGTGTTGCCTCCATTCAGGGACCTCAGTGAAGATGGACTGTAGGGTAGAAGCTGCTTTCCTGACAACTTCCAGGAGGGAAAGGTTGTACTGCATTTGCCTGTGTGAGCCTGCCTTTGATCTGTGTGAACTCTCCATATGCTGTTTTCCTCAACTCCTGCGTGAGTACTGAAACCTGTGGTCATTTGCCCTTTTTGGCATAATAAACCGTTCCTGATTGTTAAGATCCTCCTGGCGCCCAAGTTGTTTTTGTGTGCACAGTAGCCTGGGGGGATGTAGTTACACTACACCAGAGAGGGAAGGGAACACTTCCAGTTAGCGAAGGCCCTGCCCTGGGTGTAAGTCGCGTGTAACCCATGCTCTAGTGTTCTAGCTGGTGAATTAACCCCGTGTGGCCCAAATAGGTGTTACAAGGGTATAATACATTTTGAAAAATGTGAGTTTTTTTTAAAACCTGAAACATTTTAGTTTTTTTTTAAAAAAAAAATATATACCCTCGAAACCTTGATTTTTGGGTTAAAACAACTCAACCTTTAATAAATAGCCCCCTAGTTGTCCCTAGCAAAAAAGTATGAACATGCAGAATACTGTATGCACATAGTAGAGGTCCATGCTCTCAGATGCAAGTTTTGGCTTGCACCTCACCATGAGAGAAAGTATACACAACACCAACAGCCCAACTGTAGCTTTGTTTTTTTTGTCAGCCCCATATAAAAAGTCTGAATGCCTACATTCAGGTGTTTGACTGGATGGACAGATGTCTGGATGGACAGATGTCTCACAAGGGGCTATACACAGCATGGTCACCTTTCTATTCAGATCATTTGGGAGCACAGTTCAGGTCTATACACTTACTATTCAGCATTACACCATACACTGGCCACTATTGTGTATATTCTCTGTGTCTCTGTGTGAATTTCCTATGTTCTCTGTTTTTTTCTCACATTCTAACATACAGACTTGGTCAAGTCTTGTGTTAATACAATATGAAAATACATATTATAGTAAGCTTTGTTTATGCACACTCTTTTGGCATTCTGCTAAGCAGTCATTTGACTCGAACACTTAAATGTAAAAAAAAATTCAACTACAATTCCAGACTACAATAAGTTAATTACTCACAAAGGAAATGATGTATTACTTACCTTAAATAAATACAGCTCTTCCCTAAGACTCTTTGGTAATATAATTGTGAAATAGTTGCTTCCTTATATTTCTTACTTCAAACACAGCACAGATGTGTATAAATAAATATACAGTAAAATCCCTACCCACTCTCCATGTGTAATGTGGAAGTTAACTATGAAGTGTTTTGCGCAGGGTCCTAACCATAACTGCGGGTATCATTTATATAAAATATGCATCTAATCTTTACAATAATGTCTCTGCAATAGATTGTGGACTTGGGCTATTTCCTAAAGATTTCATGGCATCGAAAACATTCGCCACATTTTCATTCATCTTAAGAAGTTTGTAAGGGGGTGAACCAGATGAATGTGTGATATGTGAAAATGTTATTATTTTGTGAGTGACAAAAATGTGTTTGATTTTAAAATGTTTGTGTGTTTAAAATTGTTGAATGTAATTTGTGTGAATCGCCACTAAAATTTAGTTTAGTTGTAATTTCTTCCCCAGACACAAGAGGCCACTATAGAGCACAGAAGGGCTATAAAAGGAGGTGCCCCGTCCAAGGTGAGCAGTCTTGATGGGAGGGCGTGACAGAAGAACATCAGCTGATCGGTGAGTGAAGACATCTTTGATAGATAGGAAAAGCTAGAATAGGAAGGTAGGAAGAACACCTGAGTCTCTGGACAGGAATTGGATGGAAAAGGGTCCTAACCTGGAAGAGTGGAGGGATATCACCCAAGAGGTATCGGGCCACTATTGGAGAGTGGGTGGATACAGGTATCGGGCCGCTATTATAGAGTGGGTGGATACGGGTGGAGCATATATCGGACCACTAGTCGGTTAGGTGTGATCCAAGAGCCTAGGCAGGTGTGTCTACTCTGCAGTGATTCCTTGAAGTAATTGTACTGGAAGTGTTTTGAACAAGTGTGTGCTGGAGTGATTGTTGAGTGTCCTGGTGTTCATAAGAAGATAAAGAAGCAGGGCTGACCGGCACTCAAACGGATCCACAAGACCAGAGATGCTCAGTTAAAAGATAAAATCCACCCTATGTGTTTCACACCCTTTAGGGTGCTTAGTCATGGGCTCATATTCCTGTCCTGGTGTTCATATTCCAAATAAATATCTCCTGTTTAATTTTTACATCAAGTCTTGTGTGGTGAGTAAAAATTGGGTTAAGTTCCCATATAAAATCTGGAAGCCCCTCCCACAAGTTTAACCAGATTTCTGAAAAAAAATTCCTAGGATTTACCAGTCAATGAAGCAATTATCAGGAACTGTATCAACACATGCAGAACTACCGGGGGTTTGCCACTTATGTTGATGAGAATCCATGCATCTGGAGGGGGCTGGTTCTCTGCCTATAGCTGATTCCCTGCGCTGCTAGTTATATTATTGCATGTGCTCCTTGCGCTTCTATATACAGTAGGTGTGCCTGCCTTCTACCTCAGAGACAGGCCGCAGATTTAGGTCTTCCACATCAGCCTGTGTCAATTGCCACAGTGCAGTCCTGTCATAAAAATAGACCCGGACTTCACTCTCACACTGAAATGATAACAACTGGATTTGCAGCAAGGTCACATCTGATTTGTGTTGAAGTGTCAGTGCTGCAACTGCATCAATATTGATGCACTAGCTGCAGTTGCGTCTGGATCATTTTCCCCTGGTAAAAGCAGGCATACAGGGATCATGGAAAAAAAACATAAATGTTGAACTGGCTGAATATGCTCAAAAATGCTATTGAAATCTTTGCACTGCCCAAACGACTTTACATATTTAGAACGATCTAAAGTCAGCAAATATTTAGAACTATTTAAGATCAGCAAATGTTCAATGGCATTATTTGGGCTGGATTAATTATTTTCCCTCTGAATGTTCTACAAGCATCAACATTCAAAGGGGATTAGTGATTCCTAATGTGGTGAGATACTCACCAGGGCAGTTATACTACACCAAGTAGCAGCTTGGCACATACCAGTTGGGGAAGAGCATTGGCTAAACATGACACTGAAGCAAGTAAATAAACTATTTTCATAATAATATACTTTTCTAGTAATATGCAGGCCCGGATTTGTGGAAAGGCCACCTAGGCCCGGGCCTAGGGCGGCAGGATTTTAGGGGGCGACATGCTGCCCAACCACACCCACATTTATTCAAAAACACTGGGGATGCGCTGGAGACAATAATTTTTTACATTTCCCGTGCACCAATCCCCATTGCTCCAGTCCAGATGATGAAAATTTGCATGAATAAAGGGGAGGGTACAGGGGCGAGGAACGGCAGTGGGCCTAGGGGCACCCACTAGGGGGAACGAGGCCTGCATAGGGCCGATGTGAGGTTAGGCAGGGTCCCTCCTCCCCCATAGATGTGGACATTCAGTTTCGGTCTCTCTCAGCCCCCCCCCTGCAGGGGTAGAACAATGGCCAGGGACTTTCGGCTGGAAAAAAGGGGGCGGGCTGGAGGTCTGAGCCAGGGGGCTGGTAAACCAGGAAGGGGTTCTTAAGGAGAGGCAAAGCAGCAGCAAGGCAGATAACTTTGTTTTTTCTTCTAGAACACTTACCTGAGGCTGCACTGAAGCGTCGCTGGAAGATGGAAGTGAAGAGGGTAAGAATCGGTGCGCCAAGAAGGAAGGTCCTGCGTCCTCAGAGGTTCCGCGAAGAAGGTGATGCAGCTTCGGTCATCAGCTCCGGATCCAAGAGGAAGGTAACTTTCTCTCCCCAGGGGAGAAGCCCCAGCAGGATGCGCAGAAGGGAGGATGGCATCATCGCTGGAGGGGAAGGTAGGAGCAGCCGGAAAGAAGACGTCGAAGGCAGGTCGGAAGAAGACGGCAGAGGCGCAGATCAGGAAGTGCGTGAGTCATTGCGAGACTTCAGTGACGTCACTGCGGCTGGAGGTAAGGAAGCTGAGTCGGATCACACCACTGAGAGTCCGGTAAGAGGCAGCAGGCTTGGGGGCACAAATCCTGGGGCACACAAGGAGCACCACAGGGACCCCATCCCCACCAACCAAACCCCTGGGGGCAGTAGAGCCCCTAGGCAACCAGGCCCAGCAGCGGGTAGGCGGGGGAAGAGGGGGGGTAGGCTCTCAGGGGGAAAGTCACGCGGGGGGGCAGACTCGCTCCAGAGCAGGCCCCTCCGCTTCACCAGCCCACACTGAGTTCCCCAGTGGGGGAGGGAACAGTGACAGAGACCCCTACAGCTCAGACGAAGGAGAATGGGGGATGGAGGCAGAGTCCACCTCAACTCGGCCCGCGTACAGGCCCACAGGCCCTTTTCCCCAGGGGGGAAGGGGGGAGAGTTCCAGGCACAGGGGAACAGGGGGACACAGGTTTCCCCAACCACCAAGCCAGAGGTCCCAGCCCCAGTGGCATAACCAAAGGAGACCTGTGAGGGATCTGCATTGGGAAGACACAGGTCATAGTACTCATCGTGCGCCGAGTTTCTATTTTAGGAATAGAGAAGAAGAAGAGAGTTGGCTGCAATGGAGAAGGGAGAGAGAACGGAGGCAAGAAAGGGAAGCAGAACCTTCAAGATGGCAAAGAGAGGCCATCATCCAGTGCAGCTGGGCAGTCAAAACTAAATGGTGATACGGTTCCTGGTCCAAGCACTAACTATGGGTAAGTCGATTTTACAAAAGAATGTATATTCTGATATGGACTCTAATTCTGATGGGTCGGATAGTGAAGCAGAAGGGGGAAAGATCATAGCATTAATTAAAAATATTTTAAAGGTAAAGTGCAGGAAAAGGGGGTAGAAAAAATAAAGGAAAGTACGCAGTCTATGGTTCCAATTGGGGCAGCAGATACTTACGCATGTGCACTTACTGCAACTGCAGATCATTTGCCAAGGAAAGTTAGGAAAGATATTGAGGCTGGAAAATTTGTTGATATTTATGACATAACAAGAGAAGCAGTACAGGCAAATGAGGATGGAGTGAAACAAGAGGAGAAGGGGAAGAGGAGTAAAACAAAATTTGAATGGTTGAAGGGCTTTTTGGTCTTCGCAAGTGTGTACTTAGAAAGAAAACCAGAACAATGCTTGAACATAATAAAGTACATAGATACAATAATTGATACATATTTGTTTTATAAAGGTTCTTCCTGTCAGACTATGATAGGGCTTTCAGGAAAAATATAGTGAGTAGCAAGGTTTTGTCTTTTGGACAAAAGGATATAGACTAGATGGGTGTCCAAGGATAATAGTTCAACTGGCAATAGCTATAAAGCACCTTATGCATTCAAATCAAAAAATATATGTTTTGCATACAATGAGAAACGGTGTACTAGGGGCTATGCTTGCAAATTTAGGCATGTATGTTTGACATGTGGATCCTCTCATGCGGTGAGCGAATGCAATAGAAAGAAGGATGGGCAGGCAAACAGGCAAGGCAGCCTTTTCGAGCGGCTAACCAGAAGAGTGGAAATGCCAATTCAGACGGGCAGGCTAAGTGAGGCATTAGCAAGTTACCCGGATAAAAAAGCAGCATCTTTTCTAGCAACAGGTTTTTTAGAAGGTTTTAGGATCCCAGTTTTACATTCCCCTCCCCCTAGCAAAATATTTAAGAATTTGAAATCAGCTAGTCGTCATACAGAAATATTAAAGCAAAAAATTGACAAGGAGTTAAAAGCAGGGAGAATGGCATGTCCATTTGAGGATTCACATATAGAGGGGCTAGTGGTGTCACCTCTAGAAGTAGTCCCAAAAAAGGAGCCAGGAAAATTTCGAATGATGCAGCACCTTTCCGAAGGAGCATCGGTTAATGATGCTTTAGATGAGGCACAGTGCCAGGTACAGTATCAGTCGTTTGATGAGGCTTTAGAGATAGTGAAGAGTCAAGGAAAGGGGGCTTTGTTGGCAAAGGAGGACATTGAATCTGCATTCAGGCTTTTACCCTTACATCCAGAAAGTTTTAGGTTGACAGGTTGTCATTTCCAGGGAGCATTTTATGTGGACCTATGCTTACCCATGGGTTGTGCAATATCTTGCTCATTCTTTGAAACTTTCAGTACCTATTTGCATTGACAATTGTATAAAAGAACAGGTACCAAAGCTATAGCTCACTATTTAGATGATTTTCTGATCATGGGGCCCAGACACTCGGAGACATATTATTGATATTTTTGCACATGTTGAAGGAATTGGGTGTGCCAGCGGCAGAGGAAAAAACGGTGCATCCAACCACAAAGTTGACTTTCCTGGGTATCGAGATAGATACAAGGGCCAAAGAATGTAGCCTCCCAAAAGAAAAGGTAGTTAAAACCAGGCAAGCAGTTAGGAAAGCAGTTAGCATCAGCGGCTAAAGTGTCACTAAGAGAAATGCAGCAGACTCTAGGCTTATTGAACTTTGCATGCAGGATAATACCGATGGGCCGCATCTTCAACAGGAGGTTGGAGAAATCCACATCAAGGATTAAGAAACCATTCCATAAGGATTTGAAAGCGGATTTGAGAGTGTGGAACAGTTTTTTATCAAATTTTAATGGTGTGAGGTTATGGGTAGCAGAAGCACAGCTTAATCAGCAAGTAGAGTTGCTCACAGATGCGTCTGGCAGTGTGGGTTTTGGGGCTTACTTGGCAGGAAAATGGTGCGCAGGCAGGTGGCCACAAGCTTGGCACAACAAAGGTTTAACAAAGAATTTGACATTACTGGAGTTATTCCCTAATTTTGGTAGCACTAGAGCTATGGGCCAAAGAGTTAAAGTATTGGGCAATTAAGTTCCTTTCTGATAATATGGGAGTTGTTCATACTGTGAATAACCTGTTATCAGACTCAACCCCAGTAATTGGGCGTCTAAGACATCTTGTATTAGTTTGTATGAAGTTCAATATATCATTTAGAGCCCAGCATGTACTCGGGATAGAAAACACCATAGCGGACGCCTTGTCCAGGAAAAAGTGGGAGATTTTCTTTAAGCTTGCTCCAAATGCAGAAAAATCAGCTCATGTATGCCCTGATAATTTGTGGCAGCTGGTGACCCCCTTTTAGGGCATGGAAGAGATGGCAGCTATTCTGCAAAAGCGGTAAGAATGATCAAGGCATTAAAGATTTGCTTTCATTTTTAATGGTTCTGTATAGAGAAGGAAAGTCAAAAGCAGGAGCCATCACCACATTAGCCGCAATTTCTCATTTTTCCATAACAAGGGGTAGACAGGATATAACACATGACCCATTAATTAGGAAAATAATGAAGGGATGGGCAAGAGTTGAGGGTCCCAGGGTGAGAGAGCCCATAGTGGAAAACAGGTTAAAAAGGATAATGAAGTCACTTGGGAAGGTGTGTTCAGACCAATTTGAATACATTTTGTTTAAAGCAGCTTTTGCATTGGCATTTTGGGGAGCCTTTAGGACAAGTGAATTGGTTCCTCCATCCAAGAAGGCAACAGATAAAGGCTTAATGCATCATCAGGTTCGGATGCAGGAAGGAAAGTTGCTAGTTTACATTCGCAGATCAAAAACAGATCAGTTGGGTAAGGGCACATGGGTTGGCATAGGAAAAACATCAGGGATAACATGCCCTGTCAAGGCCTTGCAGGATTACATGACGGTGTACCCAGCAGAAAGGGCAACTGTTGTTAATTCACAAGGATTCAACCCCCATGTCAGCATTCCAGTTTAGACGAATGGATGGGATCCTAAGAAATTTGGATCACATTCCTTTAGGATCGGGGCAGCAACGGAGGCAGCAATGAGGGGAGAAACAGTGGATAGGATAAAAAGGATAGGGAGATGGCAATCCAAGGCATACAAAAAATACATACGCCCCATAAATGTAGCGGAGTAGTGAACTTAATCCGTCTTCTCATTTAATTTTGCAGCAAAAGTTAAGACTACTTGCAACATTTTGATCATAGGCCAATCATTCATTTTTTGGGCAAGAGAATATACAGCAGGCAAGCAGTTGGGTTTACCAGAGTAACACATGAAGATTGCATGGCAGGGTTGGAGAGGTAGGAAGTGGGAACAAATGAGAGGTAGGTTGCATAGCACAAAACAAAAGTAAAATTTCATACATTTGGTGATAGTACACGCATGGGGGAAATGTCCTTAAGTCAAGAAAGACCCCTGCATTAATAGAGGACATGAGGAAGGACCTCGAAGAATTAATGGCAGACAGCAAGGTAGGGGGCGTGGCTTGGTCAGACATTATACAGAGAGGTGAATGGCACAGAGCCATTTCCCCAAAGGGCATTGAAAAAGCCAGGAAAAAAGTAAACAGGGCCATGCACAAACTCATGTGTTTCTCTGGTAATGGGGTAATTAGACATGACAATATAAGGCATCGGCAAACCCAGCTTTTCAGAAAGGATAAAGTGCATTTGACGGAGGAAGGTTTGGATTTGTTCTGGGCAAATATCAGGAACTTTATAGGGGAATGGTGGAGGTCACAGTAGGATTAGGTGGGCCATGGAAAAAGGATAGGTAGCACCCTTCTCTCTCTTTTCCATTGGGTGGCATCAGTGCGGCTCCAGGAAGATGGACGGTTTTCAGTGAAGTGCAGGCCTACCCTTGGGAAGTCACGAGTGTGGAGCAGACTTTAACTGCACGGTCTTGTCTGAGTCACGTGAGAGGCTGGGTTAGCGCCATTATTGCACATGATGGGGGAGCAGGAGGATGGGCTACTCGTTGGTCAACAGAGGGCGCTCTGCCCCATGATCCCTGCTCCCTTAAAACGATTGGTTACGGTATGGGCAGCAGTCCCATGTTTTTCTATGAGTATAGGAGCCGCAGCTGGTGGTCAGGGTGTTACCTAGTCCTTTAAATATAAGATTGTTTAAATAAAAAATGTGACCTTCACGGATTTTGCCACCATAACAAGTCTCTGTGTTTTTATTAGGTTGGTGGTAAACACAATCGAAGGGGGTAGGGGGATCCTTTGCCTATGTAAATCCTGCCCTGGTAGTATGTACCATTGGGTAATCATAAATAGAAAATTGCCTTTTTAAAAAATAAGGGCCGTCCCCTGGGATCGTACGATACACTGTGCACACAAACAAACCAAACAAACTATACTTCTTAGGTCACACGAGCCAATTAACAGACAGAGTTCTGATCTCTGAGGCAGCACACAGACCATCACAAAATGGTGGTTCAAGGCAAGAGATGTAAAAGAGCAATATTTACTTAAATATATATTCCAGTTTGATAAGATTCTTTTAATATGGTATATATCTGTTGCTTAAATATGCATTTTGGGGGTATAGTTTTCCTTTAAGATGGTATCAACGGTGAGCCCCAGACACCCCAGCCCCACACTTGTGTTTTTATCATCTCAATTATTGCTTATTCTTTGTCTCTGAGTTGATAACACTGCAGGTCCCTCTACCTGATACTGCTTACATTGTATCATTTCTGAGCCTTGGGCGCCCGTTTACTAAAGCGCGGTAAAAATATTCGCACAATATATAGACAGAATTGTCCCCAAATATGTTATCGCCGGTTTATTAACGTGCGTTAAAGTAAAAGTTTTTCGTAAGAATATGTGATCTCATGTTATCGAATTTGCTGAAAATAACGCTACGTACACATTAATGCTGGGTTTACTAAACAGCGAACTGTGCAATAAACAAAATTAACGCCAGAATATTCGCAACATTTTACAGTGTCCTATGTAGTGGCGGTAAAGTATTTTTTCTCCAGAAAATTCTCAAGGGGACAGGAAATATATTTTTTTACCCATCATTCCTTCCTGTTTCTGTTGTCATTGCTGACAGGTGAGAGAAAAGTGACTGGAGAAGAGAGAGAAGTGAAAAGATGTTTTGGTTTTTTACTTACAGTTTTAAACTTTCTAGCTACAAGCAATTTCCAACCATCAGTATCAAGGGTGATAGGAATCAGTCAGTTCAAGTTTTTCAAGAATTCTCAAGCAGGTGTTAACAGCTATAGTTAAGCACTCCATCAAATTTATAACCTTTCCAACAACTACTGAGCAGTGGCAGGAAGTAAAGTCTGTTGTTTATAACCATGGAGCAATGCCTAACTGCCTTATAATGGTTACACCTCCTTGTGCTACAGAGGAACAGTTTTGACACTGCCCTGAATGTGCAGGTAGTTTGTGACTCACATCAGCTAATATTAACATCAACTCTGACTTATCTGGGAGTTGCCATGATACCTATATTCTCCGCCAGTCAGCAGTTTTTGACTGGTTTCAGCTTGGTCTAATGCCAGAGGGCTGGTTGGTTGGTAAGTCAGAAACTGCCTTTATTTTTTCTCTATAGTTGTTGAATTATTTTTCTTTTTTTTATGACTCTTTTCAGCTTACAAATGGGGGTCACTGACCCCATCTAAAAAACAAATGCTCTGTAAGGCTAAAACGTGTTGTTATTGCTAGTTTTTATTACTTATTTTTCTATTCAGACCCTCTCCTATTCATATTACAGTCTCTTTATTTTCATATTCCAGTCTTAAACTGCAGATAAGTTGGTGAATTAGTCTAACGGATTCCTCCCAGCAAATCTGCCTTATGTATGGCCACTGTGTTGGTGCACTGTACTCAGGGCCGCTATCAGGGGCGGACAGGGGGGACAAGTTTCCCTGGCCCGGGCATAAAGGATGCTGCACTATTGAAAGAGCCAGGCCCCCCTTCTGAGCGCCGAACATTTACGGCCATTTTTTAATCCGTACAGCCGAAATTGTGAAAGTGCCGAACAGCCGAACTCCCGAAGCCACGAAAAGACCCGAAGCCATGAAAGGAGGCAAAGTTGAAGTCCTGAAGCCATGAGTTCAATTCTACTGAACACCAATTTGTGTTTTTTTTTTAATCCCCTGGCCACAAATGTATTATTTTAATATTCTATAGGCCCCTGCCACCAATGTTTTTTTTAAAAATGTTTTTAGGGCCCCAATTTTTTTTAACTTGTAGGGGGGGCCCTGGCGCCGATGTTTTTTTTTTTTTTAAAAATTTTGGGGCCCAATTTTTTTTAAAATGTTTTTTGTTTTTTTTAAAACTTATAAGGGGGCCCTGACCATCAATAGCTTTTTATAACTTGTGTGTGTGGGGGGGTTACTTTTTTAGCGCTGATGTCTGTGTGGTCTTGGAGTAGAGTGGGCGGGGTCTGGACGGGCTTGGGCACCAGGGTGGGCAGGGCCCAGAGGGCCCCGTGATTTCTAATGGCGACCCTGACTTACTTGCCGCAACATGACTGTAATGAAAAGTCATCCATATATTTTAAAGGGTCATTCATTTTTTTCATAATTATTGTAGTGGATGCTGGATACGAAAGTCAACCTTGGTTTTTGGTTCCTATTGCGAATCCAAGAACACCAGCGGAAACAAGATTTAATCATGCTCATATCATGACACGCGGATTAATTGACTTTTGGAGTATTGAAATCAACTTTCCGATGCCTCCAATATTCTCCAGAAACTGTGTCGCTAGCCATTCAAGCATGTGCAGTTTTGAACCATGTTGCCTTGGATCATGGTGTTTTTCTTGAAACGGATGATGAGCTTCCACCGGAAATTCCTGGTTACCCTGCTGTTTCCAGAGATTCCAGTGAGGAAGGGAAATGTGTGTGAGCTCATCTCATTACATCTTTTTTTCAGTGTAAGTTATTTTGGGCATTGAATGGAATATATGTATGTTTGGAATGAATGGTAGGTCATGTTGGCATGCACTGATTTGAAAAATACCTTGAAAATGCCTGAGTTTAAAGATAATTAATAAAAAGTAGCAAAAATAATTGAAGCCTTAAAGATCAGTCAGTGACCCCCTTTTGTGGGTTTAGCTGCACAAAAATATTTTGCCGTAATGACATCACACTTGAACGTGACGTGCGTCTTCATTTGCGAATCAGAAATGGCAGGAGTCATCCGAGTCAGTACCTCTTGAGGCATCAGTATGATACCAAGCCTCTGGGGACAGTTGGGGTACAAAATATTAATAAAAGGATCACAAGGAAACATGCAAAAAATTCAGCGCAAGTTTATCCTCGACATGAAGCACGCAATCTACTGAAGATATGGTCAGACCTCAAAGGAGCAACCACTCCCTAATAAAAGCGGTCCAAGGAGTTAAATAAAACAGAATCTCCGGCAATCGCACCTCCATAGGAATGCAGTGCCCTGCCAACGGTAGTCATCCTTTCTGAGGAAACTTACTTATATAAGTATCCTTATACTTATATAATATATACTTATATATCCTTACTTATATAATAGAGGATTCCAATAAAAGTGGGCTGTCTTCTGTGAAATGACAGATGTCTATTGCTCATACGTTTCTGATTTGTGTATACTTATGATTTTATTGGAGGGGGTGTGTTTTCATTAAGATTGGTTATTCTCTGCTATTCTCTGCATTTATATGATGCAAACAGCTTGATTGGATGAATTGTTTAGAGTTAGAATTGTTTATATTTGTTTTGTTAATAGAGTGTAAAAGGTCACTTTAAAACTGAACTATTCTACCATCTATTCGCATATCAAATTTTTATTGTATGGTATTGCTGTCAATACAGCATGTTCCATAAAGTTTTATCAATGAAAACCCACATTTCTGTCATTAAAAATTGCCACAAAGATTTAAGACTATTTTATAGCAAAAATATTCGCAAACTTATTCTGATCACCAGAAAATTCAAAACTGGCTGAAATTAACGCTAACGTAAGCGGGTAGATTAGCGTATTTAACGCGACTGATCGGAATGCTTTCAGAGCACATAGCCATTTCGTAAACTTTGTCACTGCGAATATTTTGGCGGAAAGAAATTCGCAGCGATATTTTACTATAAAATATAGTCGCATTTACCGGGCTTTAGTAAACGGACGCCTTGGTCTGATCACATGATTCTGCGTGTGTGTGAAAGAGAGGCTGTGTTAGGAAATGGCTCATTCAGTCTGAGGGAGAGGGTAAATCCTCTTGTGTCTGTATGCAGGCCCGGACTGACAATTGGTGTGTTCAGGCAATTGCCCGATGGGCCGTTCAACACACAGGGCACTTGCAAGCTGAAATCCGCCACAGGATGCCAGTATTGGCGATTTTTAGCAGAAACACCAATACGACAAGAAACTACCAAATCAATAGACTCTATAGGATCTGTACGTTTGAAACCACACTTTATGTAAATATGCAGCATAGAAGAAAAGAGGTTCTGCCTATATATTTGGAAGGGTTTATTTACAGGGAGAGCTATGAATATGTGGAATTCTCTTCCACATCTATCCACTCTTTGTCAAGCAAAGAATGGAGTGCCACTCAAAACGTATTTTCATACTGCTGTCTCATACACAATAAAGACAGTTTTATTGAAACTGGAGTGCTGTCTACTGGGAGAGAATTGAAGTAATAGTGGAGCCTTGATGAACAGGCCACATGACGTGCACCCGATGATACACTGGCCTATTCAGTAAGTGCGGTCTAATTGGAATTGTTTGTGAACTGGCAGTAGTAAAAAGGTTAAACTTGATGGATGTGTTTTTTTCAATCTTACTTTCTATGTACATCTTACAACATAAGCTTTAATAAAAACATGCTGCCATTGATATCCCATTAAATATCAATCTTCCTGCCAAAATGTAGCCTGTTTGTACTAGTTTAGTTATGAATGAAGTGTTATGCCACCATCCCAAATTGAGGATAAAAATGGCAATGCTTACTACATAGGGGAGAAGTTTAAGCAGTGGCATAAGTTTATATTAAGTTAAAATTATATATGACACTGTAGTGTAATGTTTTTCCTCCCTATCCTCATTTGCATATGCAAATTAGGGTTCTGATTCAGTTCGGTAATCAGAGGAAGAAGGCAAATCATTGAAAAACTATAAAAAATAAATAACGAAGACCAATGGAAAAGGTGCCTAGAATTGTCCATTCTATAACATGCTAAAAGTTAACTTAAAGGAGAAGGAAAGGCTAAAATGAAGTAAGCTTTATCAGAAAGGTCTATATAAATATACCAGTAAACCATCAAAGTAATGCTGCTCTGAGTCCTCTGTCAAAAGAAACACTGCATTTCTTTCCTTTTATTGTGTACACGTGGGCTTCTATATCAGACTTCCTGTTTTCAGTTTAAACCTCCAGGGCAGGGCTTGAGCATGCCCAGTTTGCTCCTCTCCCCCTCCCTCCTCCCATCCCTGCTGTAATCTGAGCTCAGAGCTGTAAGTGAGCAGGGAGAGACTCAGGCAGGAAGTGATGTCACACCATATATATGCTTATATGGCAGCGTCTATCCTAAACAAACAGAGGCAGTGTCTAGAGCTGTTTATGGTAAAGTATTCTGCAGAGTAATTATAGCTTTCTAGCTTGTACTATTGTGGCTAATCTGTTGGCAATAAACTGTCTTGGAGCTTTTTTAAAGGTGAACCACCCCTTTAAATATATATAACCGATTTAATTATATAAATGAGGGAGGCAGAAACAAGATATGGTTCACAGGTTATGTGGTTTTCTAGACTTTTTGGTTTTCTTTTGATTGATGACTTTGCCCTCCCAGGTATACCATCTGTGTGCATTTGTTGTGTTTGCGCTATGCAGTTAATGGGACACTGTGTTTAATTTATTTGGTTATTGTGACAGTACATATGTCATGGAGGGTTCTGGATGGTTAAGTATATATAGAGCTTTTTGGTCATTTGGAACTACTTAAACATAATATTTTTGTCCTTGATTCCCACCACCGAATGGAATAGGTGCAGGGACAGAGGTAACACTTTTGTAAATATCTTAATACAACTTAGAAAGTCCCTTTTCATCATTAACTTCCCCTAAAACACACCCAGACAGGAACTTATACATACGCATACATAAAGCACGCATGTACAGTATATGTTGTATATTTTTTATTCTAATTCTAATTATATTTCTATTCCTTTTTCAGAATTTCCAAATCTTACTAGTGTTAAACGTCTACATATAAACTAAGAATTCACACTATGGGGGTTATTTACTAAACTCTGAATGCCAAAAATCTGAAAATAAGCATGTTTTTTTTTCAGTATAAAATCTGAATTTTTAGTTAAAAAAAATAAATCTTTTGCAATTTATTACACCCCGAGGATGGAAAAAGTCAGAATACAAAAATCCGGCATCTCAGACCAGCCAAGGTTGCATATAAGTCAATGGGAGAAACCTATGTGAATTTGGTCTGTGTTTATTTCAGAAAATATTGAGATAAATTCGACTTTGGCAACTGTGTAGAGATTTGTATTGGATCTTATTTTTGCCTCTACATCCCATTTGTTGTTTCCAACTCCAGCTGCAGGGACAAAGATCATGGAGCCAGATTTAAACATATATACTGAGATTATATTTGGAGGATTATTTTGCTGCGGCCACTGGTTCTGCAGAGTTGGGGAAAGTTTGTATTAAACAATACAAAAACTATAAGATCCACATTAGATTACATGACAACACAGGACCCAGTGCAGTCTCTCTATGCTGAGTATTAATCAGTCTTGCTGTATCGGCTTCTGGCAGATATTATTTTGATTGTGCTGTTTTGATAATTTAAAATGATCCCTAAGCAGCCCAGGCCACACTGAGCATGTGCACAGTCTTGGTCTTGCAAAGATGTTTAATAAAGTTAAAAGATGGTGACCCCCTGTGACCAACTTTTAAAGCATAAATCAATGTTAACGTATAAGGCTGGAGTGACTGGATGTGTAACATAAAAGCCAGAACACAACTTCCCGCTTTTTAGCTCTTTAACTCTGTGTTAGTCAGCGACTTGAAGGGGGGGCCACATGGGACATATCTGTTTAATGAGTTTGCAATTGATCCTCAGCATTCAGCTCAGATTCAAAAGCAACAGAAATGATCCATGTGCCCCCCCTTCAAGTATCTGATTGGTTACTGCCTGGTAACAAGGGTAACCAGTCAGTGTAAACCAAGAGAGCTGAAAAGCAGGAAGTAGTGATCTGGCTATTATGTTAGACATTGTAACGATCGCCGCCCGGAGCAGGCCCAGGAGCTCCGGGCGGCGCGTCCATCCTTGCCGGCGTCGCTCCCAAAATGGCGGCGCCCATGGCCGCCACGTGGGTAGCGGCGCCGGGCGATGACGTCAGCGCGCCGACGTCGGCGCAGGAGCGTCGATGACGTCAGAATGGCGCCAAATTTGAATATAAAAGCTCCAACTAGACACCAGTATGGCGCCCAAGAATAGGATTACTTTCCTGAAGCATATCCTGGGTTCCCTGTGTGCCTTATTGCCTAATCTTGTTCCTGCCTTGTATCCTGACCCCTTGCCTGGACTTTGGACCTTGTGTGTATTCTGCCTGCCTGTGAACTCTTGCCTGATCCTGACTATTCTTCGTTTTACCCTTTGGACACCGCGACCTTGTACCCTCAAGAGGGCTTCCTCCTTGATCCTGACAACCTCCCTGGAGGGAGCTCCCGGCTCCCTGACATTATTCTTGGGCCATGGATCCCACTGAGGAAGCTCAGCCAGATTTCGGCAGGGCCTTTCGGGGCCTACATTCCCGCATGGAGGCATATGAAGCCCGGCAGAATTACGTGGGACACACGCTGGAGGCGATCCTGGAAAAGCTCTCCTTGTTGACACCAGCGCCCCTCCTGCCGGCACCTCCTCCGCAAGCGGCTGCTGCCATGGCTACCCACCCCTCCACTTCTGGTCCACATATTCCTGCTCCGCCTCTCTACGATGGCGATCCTCAAGCCTGTCGAGGATTCGTGAATCAGTGCCAGATTCGCTTTGCCCTGCACCCCACTGAATTTGACTCTGAACGTGCCAAGGTGGGGTTCGTGATTACTCGTCTGGCAGGGAAAGCTCTCGAGTGGGCATCTCCACACTGGGAGAAGCAGTCCCCACTGATGGATGACGCAGAAGCATTTCTCAAAGAATTCCGGATCGTCTTCGATGCTCCCGGCCGGGTGACATCCGCTGCTTCCCGTCTGTTCCAAATCCGCCAAGGGAGTCGCAGTGTAGCAGAGTATGCTATCGAATTTCGTACACTTGCTGCTGAGACTCGTTGGAACAACGACGCATACCATACTGCATTTTATAATGGTCTCTCCCTCCGCATCAAAGATGACCTGGTCTCCCGTGAGTTACCCACGCAACTTGAGGACCTCATCGCCTTAGCAGTCAAGGTGGACACTCTTCTGAGAGAGCATCAAAGCCTGAGAGATCGTGTCAGGAAGTTTCAACCCATATTGGCACCCCGCTTCCAGAGGCCTCTCCTGCAGGCTCCCGTCACCCCGCCTGACCGAGCATCCATTTCTCTCCAGGAGGAACCCATGCAAGTGGGAAGAACTCGCCTCACTGAACAAGAGAGACTCCGTAGACGGATGTCAGGCCTGTGTCTGTATTGTGGCGGACATTCCCACTTCGCCAATGCCTGTCCTGCAAAGGCTAAGAGTTTTGTACCCCGAGGTATGTCTATGGTAACTCATGTAGGGGGCACTACTCAAAAGTCTCGTGATAAGTCTCAGGAGAAGACCCTAGAAAACTCACACAGGTTTCTCCTTCCCTTCCAGATTCGTCTGACTGATAAGACCATCTTCGGGAATGCTTTCATTGATTCCGGTGCTGGGGGTAACTTCATAGACGCTCTCTTTGCTAAGCACATGGGAATTCCCTTATTCCCTTTGCCTTCTCCCATGCGGATCGTCGCCATAGATGATAAACCCCTGGAGTCTGTACTCACGATGACCACTGGCGAACTACCCGTGCAGGTTGGGACCCTGCATAGAGAGAGACTTTCGTTTCTTATTATCTCTTGTCCCGCTGTTCCAGTTGTTTTGGGTCTCCCCTGGCTGCGCCTGCACAATCCCACCATAGACTGGTCCACAGGGCAGGTTTCTCGTTGGAGCCCATTCTGCCAACAGCATTGCCTTCCTGCAAAACCCCTCAAGAAGGTAACTATCTCCTCAACCGAGTTAAAATCTCTTCCCTCCTGTTATAAGGAATTCTCCGATGTGTTCTGTAAAAAGTCTGCGGAATTCCTTCCTCCACATCGCTCCTACGACTGTCCTGTCGAACTCCTGCCAGGAGCCATGCCCCCTAGAGGTCGCACTTACCCTCTCTCTCCTGCAGAGACTACCGCAATGAAGGAATACATCCAAGAAAATCTCCAGCGGGGGTTTATCCGCCCTTCTACCTCTCCTGCAGGGGCTGGGTTCTTCTTCGTGGAGAAGAAGGACGGAGGCCTTCGGCCATGTATAGACTACCGGGGCCTGAATAAAATCACTGTAAAAAACAGGTACCCATTGCCCTTGATTGCAGAGCTCTTCGACCAGCTGAAGGGGGCGAAGATATTCTCTAAGTTGGATCTCCGGGGGGCGTACAACCTCATTCGCATCCGTGAGGGTGACGAATGGAAGACGGCTTTCAACACTCGTGACGGGCACTATGAATATCTCGTTATGCCCTTCGGCCTTTGCAATGCCCCTGCCGTCTTCCAGGAGTTTGTTAATGATGTGTTCCGAGATCTCCTAGGAAGGTTCGTAGTCGTATATTTGGACGACATCCTGATCTTCTCCAAGGACCTTGAAAGTCATCGCTCCCAGGTGAAGGAGGTACTCTCTCGTCTGAGGAAGAACTCTCTCTTCGCCAAGTTGGAGAAGTGTGTCTTCGAGGTATCCAAGATCCCCTTCCTAGGGTACATTATCTCTCCAGAGGGATTTGAGATGGACCCCGTGAAAGTGTCGGCCATCCAGGAGTGGCCTCTCCCACTGAGTACCAAGGCAATCCAGAGATTCATCGGATTTGCTAATTATTATCGACAGTTTATCCGGGGGTTCTCTTCCCGCATTGCACCTATCCTGGCCCTCATCCGGAAAGGGGGTAAACCCAGCTTGTGGCCCCCATCTGCCATTGAAGCTTTTCAGTCCTTAAAAGAGGCCTTCACATCCGCTTCTGTCCTCCGACACCCCAATCCTGAACTACCCTTCTGCATCGAAGTTGATGCTTCTGAAGTCGGAGCCGGAGCCATCTTGTCTCAGAGACATCCCGCTGATGGGAAGTTGCACCCCTGTGCTTATTTCTCCAAGAAGTTCTCGTCCGCAGAACAGAACTACGATGTCGGGAACCGAGAACTCTTGGCTGTTAAACTTGCCCTTGAAGAGTGGCGTCACCTCTTGGAGGGTTCTCTGATTCCTGTTCAGATTTACACCGACCATAAGAATCTCGAGTTCATCCAGTCCCTCAAGAGGCTAAACCCCAGACAGGCAAGGTGGGCTCTCTTCTTCTCTCGATTTAATTTTATCTTGACTTATCGCCCAGGCTCCAAGAATCGGAAGGCCGATGCCTTGTCTCGTAGCTTCACTCCGGTGGACCGCTCTCCTGAAAGACAAGAGCCAATCATCCCTCCAGTCAAGATTATTGCCTCCCTGTATCCACAGTTTGCCAACCAAATCCTGGCTGGTCAGTCTTCTGCTCCTTCAGATACTCCCATTGGGATGGCATTTGTTCCTCCTGAGCTGCGTCTGCCTATCCTGCAACAGACCCATTGCTCCAGGCAGGCCGGACACCCTGGCCCTGCTAAGACTCTTGAACTCTTACGACGCCTGGTCTGGTGGCCTGATATCCGCAAGGATGTGAAGGACTTTGTTGCTGCTTGTAATGTTTGTGCCACATCCAAGTCAAGTCACTCCCGCCCCAGTGGGTTACTACAGCCTTTGCCGGTTCCTTCCCGTCCTTGGACCCACCTGTCCATGGATTTCATTGTCGAACTTCCTCCCTCCTGTGGGAACACTGTGATCTGGGTTGTCATTGATCGCTTCTCCAAAATGGCCCATTTCATCCCTCTGAAGAAGTTGCCCTCTGCGGTGGAGTTGTCCCAGCTATTTATCCAGTACATCTTCCGCCTGCATGGTTTCCCGGTGGAGATCGTCTCCGATAGAGGCACCCAGTTTACTGCCAAGTTCTGGCGTTCCTTATGCAAAGACCTGGGAATTGTTCTTCAGTTTTCATCTGCATACCACCCGCAGACGAATGGGGCAGCTGAACGTGTCAACCAAGCCCTGGAACAGTTCCTGAGGAACCACGTATCCCTCTGCCAGGATGACTGGTCTGATCTCCTCCCATGGGCGGAATTCGCTCATAATAATGCTTGTCATTCCTCTACAGGAAGGTCTCCGTTCATGTCGGTATATGGTCAGCATCCTCAAGCTTTTCCCCAAGACTTTGTGCTATCTGACGTCCCGGCTGCTGACGATGCCGCAGCCCATATGTCTGCTATTTGGGCTGCTACCAAGTTGAACCTAGAGAAGAGCGCTCTTGTTCATAAGACTTTCGCGGATCGTCGTCGAAGATCCTCTCCTCTCTACAAGGTGGGTGATAATGTCTGGCTCTCTTCCAGGAATATCCGGTTGAAGATCCCTTCTCCCAAGTTGGGTCCAAAATTCGTGGGACCATTTCCCATCTTGGAGATAATCAACCCTGTGGCTGTCAGACTCCAGCTTCCACCAGAGATGAGAATCCCCAACGTGTTCCACGTGTCTCTGGTGAAACCCGCCATCACCAACCGGTTCTCTGGCGGTCAGTCTCCTCCTCCTGCCATCTCTGTGGAGGGTCAACTCGAGTACGAGGTGGAGAAAATCCTAGACTCCAGAGTCTCCAGAGGGTCCCTTCAGTACCTCATTCAGTGGAAGGGCTTTGGCCCTGAAGAATGCTCCTGGGAAGGACACCGTGATGTTCACGCTCCTCGTCTAGTGAGGGAGTTCCATTCCAAGTTTCCCCAGAAGCCAAGTCCTGGTGGTCCGGAGGCCCCCCGTGAGGGGGGGGGTACTGTAACGATCGCCGCCCGGAGCAGGCCCAGGAGCTCCGGGCGGCGCGTCCATCCTTGCCGGCGTCGCTCCCAAAATGGCGGCGCCCATGGCCGCCACGTGGGTAGCGGCGCCGGGCGATGACGTCAGCGCGCCGACGTCGGCGCAGGAGCGTCGATGACGTCAGAATGGCGCCAAATTTGAATATAAAAGCTCCAACTAGACACCAGTATGGCGCCCAAGAATAGGATTACTTTCCTGAAGCATATCCTGGGTTCCCTGTGTGCCTTATTGCCTAATCTTGTTCCTGCCTTGTATCCTGACCCCTTGCCTGGACTTTGGACCTTGTGTGTATTCTGCCTGCCTGTGAACTCTTGCCTGATCCTGACTATTCTTCGTTTTACCCTTTGGACACCGCGACCTTGTACCCTCAAGAGGGCTTCCTCCTTGATCCTGACAACCTCCCTGGAGGGAGCTCCCGGCTCCCTGACAGACATCCAGTCACTCAACCTTTATACATTACATTTTTGCCTAACTAACTATATTAGAAAGATTTTTTATTTTGCACAGCCTATCTATTTACCCAGTTTTTATTTTTACACTGAACAATTCCTTTAAAGCCATTCTAATTTAAAAAAAAAACAACCTATACTGTATGTGGGTCAGAACTGGTGGACCTTACCTGGTGGAATATTCTCTGGGATTATAGGCCGACTGATCTCCTTGTCAGGGTCACAGCTATTCTTTCTGACAAACCTAACTGCCTTTCACATATAGAGTATCTATAACATGTCTACTTTTCTTGCTAATTCTCACCTTAATTCTTGCCTGCTTGTAGCCATTGAAGATCCTAAAATGATCTTTGCTTATTAATCCTGCAAATGGAAATGCTGGGGGGGGGTTATCAATCAGAACAGCCTGACACGCCTGGCTCACTTGCATGCACAAGAAAATGTATAAGAGGATGGTCATTCATCACACTGGATAGCTTCATTAAAATAACATTTTATTCTAGCAAGTTGTCATTGAAAGCATTGGGCATTTTTACAATGGGCTATTTTGATGTGATCCAGAATAAATTACATTTTCAATGAAGATATCCAGTGCTGTGTGTCCATTTTTACTGTCACGACCGGCACCCAATACCAGAACAAGTGCCAAGCACCCTGGTCTCGGCTCGGCTTCACCAGTAGTGTGACCACTGTTGGTCTTTGGGAGGAGCCCTCAGCTTGCTTGGGTGCCACCTGAACTTAACGAGAGGTGCAAGGCGAGGTGTTCTGGCTGGCAAAGGGGCACGGCTGTTAGCAGAGTCTTTTGGGCCGAAGGTCACGGTACAAATGGAGCAGGCAAGAGAATCGTCAGACAGGCTGGGTCGAGGCAGGCAGATATCAAGAATCGTCAGGCAGGCAAGGGTCAAACCGGGTAATCAAACAGATGGGGTCAGGCAGAAAGAGTAGTCGAGATGCAGGCAAAGGTCAGGATTCGGATATCAGAATTGTCAGGAACAGGCAGGGATCAAAACCGGAATAACAGATATAAGTTTCACAGGAACAGATAGCACAAGGCTTCAGGAACCACCAGAATCAAGATTCTATCACGGGCAACCTCTGGAAGCCCTTTCAGCCTATTTATACTGTTTAAATTTGGCGCCATTGCGTGCTGGCGTCATCATGCCAGCATACCTGCGCCTTTAAGGGACACGGAGGCGCGCGCACCCTTAGTGGGGCAAGATGGCGCCGGCGCTGGAGCATGCGGCGGGCGACCCAGATGCACAGGTATTTCTCATTACATTATCCCCCTCTCCAGGGGGGCCACTGGACCCCCAGGCTTACCAGGAAATTTTAGATGGAATTGCTTCCTGAGGCGGTCAGCCCTGATGTCATCAACTGAGACCCAGGAGTTCTCTTCAGGGCCAAAGCCCTTCCATCTGGTAAGATATTGTAACTTACCACGCACAAGGCGGGAATCAAGGAACTCCTGGATCTCAAATTCAGGCTGACCTTCAATTAGCACAGGAGGAGGAACAGAAACAAAACGAACAAGGTTAGCAGGTTTTAACAAAGAAACATGAAATGAGTCAGAAATCTTGAAAATTGCAGGTAACTTAAGACGAACACAAGAAGGGTTGATAATTTCAGAAATGGGGTATGGACCAATAAATCTAGGCCCCAATTTGAGATAGGGAACCTTCAGTTTAATATTCCTGGTAGAGAGCCACACTGAGTCTCCCACTTTATATTGGGGTGCTTCTCTACAGGTTCTGTCAGCAGCTTTTTTCTGAGCTGAGGAAGCTGCTGACAGAGAGTCGTGAACCTGCGACCAAACCTTAGAAAAACGGTCAATACAAGAATTAGCAGAGGGAACAGGGGAACCAGAACCAGAAAATGAAAATGCTCTGGGGTGCAACCCATTAACCACAAAAAAGGGGACTCTGAGGAGGAATGGGTAGCATTATTGTATACGAATTCTGCCCAGGATAAAAGTTCTGCCCATGTGGACTGGTTATCCGAAACATAAAACCTGAGGTATTGCTCAAGGGACTGGTTTACCCTTTCGGTTTGACCGTTGGTTTGGGGGTGATAAGCAGAAGAAAAGGATAATTCAACCCCAACCAAAGAACAGAAAGCATGCCAAAACTTTGATACAAACTGAACCCCCCTGTCAGAAACAATATTTTTAGGAAAACCATGTAACTTAAAAATGTGAGTGACAAATAGATCAGCCAAGGATTTAGCAGAAGGTAGGTGTGGAAGGGGTACAAAATGGCTCATATAGCTAAACCTATCCACCATTACCCAGATCACAGTTTTCCCCTGTGAAGGAGGTAAATCAACAATAAAATCCATCGAAAGATGGGTCCATGGTTTATCTGGGATAGGTAAAGAAAGTAGCAAACCCTGGGAAGATCTTCAAGAGGATTTTGACCTTTGGCAGACTGGACAAGAAATTACAAAGGCCTTAGTATCTTGTTTGAATGAAGGCCACCAAACATGTCGGGATAATAGAGACACCATTTTAGCAATGCCTGGATGTCCTGCCATTTTAGAATCATGAACCTCCCTTAATACTTGTTCCCTTAACTCCTGAGGTACAAACCATCTCCCAGAAGGAGCATCATTGGGAGCGGATGTTTGTAAGGGGAGAAATAAAGGTCAGATTCTAGGGTTGCTACGATCATTTCTCTGGGGATGATGGGAGTACACTCACTAATGTCAGGAGAAATAGGTTCGAAACTCCTAGAGAGTGCATCCGCCTTGGTGTTTTTAGACCCTGGCCGAAATGTCAAAGAAAAATTAAATCATGAGAAGAACAGAGCCCACCTAGCTTGCCTAGGATTTAGGCGCTTAGCAGATTCAATATAAAGTAAATTCTTGTGGTCAGTATAGACCGTCACAACATGTTTTGCACCTTCAAGGAGGTGCTGCCATTCCTCAAAGGCCCACTTAACTGCCAACAACTCCCTGTTACCTATAACATAATTCACCTCAGCAGATGAAAATTTCCTGGAGAAAAAGGCACAGGGATGCAATTTGTTGGTAGTCGGGTGCCTTTGAGAAAGGACTGCCCCAGCTCCTACCTCAGAGGCGTCAACCTCAACAATAAAAGGTAGTGCCGTATCCGGGTGTCTGAGAATGGGGGCTGAACTGAATTCCTTTTTGAGGAATTCAAATGCTTGAACGGCCTCAGGGGGCCACATGCTGGGGTCAGCACCCTTTTTAGTCAGATTAGTGATGGGGGCCACAATGAGGGAAAATTTTTTGATAAACTGCCGATAATAATTAGCAAAACCAAGAAATCTTTGGGTTGCACGTAACGAAAGGGGTTGGGTCCAATCCAGGACTGCTCTCACCTTGCCTGGATCCATTTCTAGACCATTGCTGGAAATGTTAAACCCCAAAAACTGAACAGAAGAAACCACAAAAGTACATTTCTCTAGTTTCGCATAAAGATTATTTCCCCTTAGCCTTTGTAAGACTTCACAAACATGATTTTGATGTTCTTTCATATTGGAGGAAAAAATAAGAATATCGTGTAGGTAGACCACTACGAAGATCCCCAGCAGGTCCCGGAAGATGTCATTGACAAACTCCTGGAACACTGCGGGGGCATTACAAAGACCAAAAGGCATTACAAGATACTCGTAGTGGCCATCCCTGGTGTTAAATGCGGTCTTCCACTCATCACCCTCCCTGATACGTATCAGGTTATAAGCCCCCCTAAGATCAAGTTTGGTAAAGACCTTAGCTCTTTTAACCTGGTCAAAAAGTTCGGAAATTAAAGGGAGAGGATAGCGGTTCTTTATGGTGATCTTATTGAGCCCCCTATAGTCGATACAGGGACGAAGACCACCATATTTTTTCCCAACAAAAAAGAAACCCGCCCCTGCAGGGGAACTAGAAGGTCTGATGAAACCCCTTTCTAGGTTTTCCCTTATATACTCCTTCATTGCCTGGGCTTCGGGCAAAGAAAGAGGGTAGGTTCTACCACGAGGAGGAATGGAACCAGGAATAAGGTCAATTGGGCAGTCATACTGCCAGTGTGGGGGTAGAGTTTCAGCAGCTTTTTTTGAAAATACATCAACATACTCTGCGTATGCGGCAGGAAAACCCTCAATAGGGATGTCGCGGACTGTTCGCCTGCGAACTTGTTCGCACGAACATCGACTGTTCGCGCTCGCCGAATGTTCGCGCTCGCCGAATGTTCGCGAACGTCGCGCGACGTTCGCCAATTTGGGTTCGCCTTACCTGGTGCTTTTTTTTGCCATTTCTCCCCCAGACCAGCAGATACATGGCAGCCAATCAGGAAGCTCTCCCTCCTGGACCACCCCCACACCCCCTGGACCACTCCCCTTCCATATATAAACTGAAGCCCTGCAGCATTTTTTCATTCTGCCTGTGTGTGCTTGCAAGAGCTAGTGTAGGGAGAGAGCTGATTTGAGGGACAGTTGATAGTAACTTTGCTGGCTAGTAATCTACTTGATACTGCTCTGTATTGGAGGGACAGAACTCTGCAGGGATTTGAGGGACATTTTAGGTTAGATAGCTTTGCTGGCTAGTAATCTACCTTCTACTGCAGTGCTCTGTATGTAGCTGCTGTGGGCACTGATCTCTTCTGATCTCATCTGCTGACTGCTGTAATAACCCAATAGTCCTTGTAAGGACTGCTTTTATTTTCTTTTTTGTTTTTTTACTTTGCTACTATAAGAGCCCAGTGCTATTAGTCTAGCTGTGTTGGGGAGTGGGACTGGTGTGCTACTGTGCTGCTCCTAGTAGTTCAGCACCAACCCGAGTAATTTTTTTTTTTTAATATACATATATATGTTTTTTTATTTTACTTATCTTACTGTTCTTTAACGTGTCCAGTGCTGTTTGCTGTTCTTCATAGTAGTGCACCAATAGTAGTGCACTTGCAGGCATTATTTACCCAGTGTGTTCTTCAAACAACTGCCACCTAGCTGTGTGAGCTTGTTCACATTCTGTCTAAATATCAATAATAATACCGTCTCCAGAAACACCACCCGAGTGACGTTTTCCAAGCAGCAATAATATATTCCGTATCCACTGCTGTAGTGTATACGTTGACCTTGCAGGCATTGTTGTTTGCCCAGTGTGTTCTTCAAACAAATGCCACCTAGCTGTGTGAGCTTTTTTACATTCTGTCTAAATAACAATAATAATTCCGTGTCCGTAAACAGCACCTGAGTGATGTTTTTACAGCAGCAATAATATATTCCGTATCCACTACTGTATACGTTGCCCTTGCAGGCATTGTTTGCCCAGTCTTTAACCAAGTGCCACCTAGCTGTGTGAGCTTTTTCACATTCCGTGTCCAGAAACATCACCTGACTGTGACGTAGTGTGATTTCTGCCCTTTACAGCACAAAACGCAGCGCTGTGTCAACAATGTATTTTTCAGATACATTTTTGCCCTTGATCCCCCTCTGGCATGCCACTGTCCAGGTCGTTGCACCCTTTAAACAACTTTAAAATCATTTTTCTGGCCAGAAATGTCTTTTCTAGCTTTTAAAATTCGCCTTCCCATTGAAGTCTATGGGGTTTGTGACGTTCGCGAACCGTTCGCATTTTTGACGCAAGTTCGCGAATATGTTCGCAAACATTTTTTCCGACGTTCGCTACATCCCTAACCCTCAAGAGAAGTAGTTGCCACTACTGAAGGAAAGCAAACCCCACCACACTTGGGACCCCATTGAACAACCCCCTTCGAGACCCAGTCAATCAGAGGGTTATGCCTCTGGAGCCACGGTAATCCTAAAATTAGGGGAGAGGAAGCACCCTCAATGAGGTATAAAGCTATCTCCTCACAGTGATGATTGTCGGTACACATAGAAAGAAAAACAGTTTGTTTAGAAACCACACCTGACCCTAAAGGTCTTTTATCCACTGCCCATATTCTCATGGGGGTAGTTAGAGAAACCAAAGGAATTTTGTATTTGGCTGCAAAAGCAGCATCCAGAAAGTTTCCCTCCGCCCCAGAATCCACAAATGCGGACACCTTGACAGAGCCCGTAGGCGAGGTTAGTTTAACCGGAATCAAAACCTTGGAGGCAGATTGGGGAGAGGAAACTCCTGCACCCAAATGGAGCTCCCCTTCTCCATTTAGGCTTCGGAGTTTCACGGCCTCTTAGCACATTGGTTCAGAAAATGTCCCTTTTCACCACAGTACATGCAAAGACCCAGGGAACGCCTGCGTACCTTTTCCTCAGGAGTTAAATGGCATATGCCTAGTTGCATAGGCTCCTCCTGAGGCAAAGGCACCGAAGGGTTAGGAAATTTTACATTGGTCACCACATTAGGTCTTATATTAGTAACACCAGAGAAGTTTGTACTCCTCTCACCCCTTCTCTCCCTTTGCCTTTTATCTATCTGGATGGCGAGGGACATGAGATCATCCAGGTTAGAAGGTAGTGGGTAATTAACCAGACTATCCTTTACTGAATCTGATAACCCCAAACAGAATTGACTCCGTAGAGCCAAATCGTTCCACCCAGGCTCCACTGCCCACCGGTGGAATTCGGTGCAGTACACCTCCGCATCCCTTTTCCCTTGGTGCAACTTACGAATCGCGGTATCGGTAGAAGATGCACGATCCGGGTCATCGTAAAGAATTGCCATGTTAAAGAAAGTGTCTAGGGAATAACGAGCAGGGTCAGAGGAAGGCAGCCTGAGGCCCCAAATTTGGGGGTCACCCACAATCAGGGTCATAACGAACCTTACTTTCTCCTCACCAGATTGGAATGAGCGAGGGAAAAAAATAAGGTATAACTTGCATGCCTTTTCAAAGACAAAAAATTTAGTGTGATCTCCACTGAATTTCTCGGGGAACACAATTTTGGGTTCATGGGGTTTAGATGAGTTACCCCAATTGGCAGAAGAACCCACAGGAGATGCAGGAACAGGATTAGGCGGCTGCTGCGAAGGCCCCAACTGGCGGGTCAGATTGTGGAACCCTTGAAGCAAGTAGTTCTGCTTTTGCTCTTGCTCCTCCATACATTGCAGCAAGGTAGTGAGCATCTCAGTGGAAGTTTGAGGAGATGGTGTAGCAGAGGCAGCAGCAGGTTCGTGACCGTCGTCCTCCATGGCCCGTGATAATGTCACGACCGGCACCCAATACCAGAACAAGTGGCAAGCACCCTGGTCTCGGCTCGGCTTCACCAGTAGTGTGACCACCGTTGGGCTTCGGGAAGAGCCCTCAGCTTACTTGTGTGCCACTTGGACTTAACGAGAGGTGCAAGGCGAGATGTACTGGCTGGCAAAGGGGCACGGCTGGTAGCAGAGTCTTTTGGGCCGAAGGTCACGGCACAAATGGAGCAGGCAAGAGAATCGTCAGACAGGCTGGGTCGAGGCAGGCAGATATCAAGAATCGTCAGGCAGGCAAGGGTCAAACCGGGTAATCAAACAGATAGGGTCAGGCAGAAAGAGTAGTCGAGATGCAGGCAAATGTCAGGATTCGGATATCAGAATTGTCAGGAACAGGCAGGGATCAAAACCGGGATAACAGATACAGTATAAGTTTCACAGGAACAGATAGCACAAGGCGACCTCTGGAAGCCCACCTATTTATACTGTTTAAATTTGGTGCCATTGTGCGCTGGCGTCATCACGCCAGCGCACCTGCGCCTTTAAGGGACACGGAGGCACGCGCGCCCTTAGTGGGGCAAGATGGCGCCGGCGCTGGAGCATGCATCGGGCGTCCCCGCCGATGGACCCCGCAGCACAGGTATTTCTATTACATTTACATTCTATTTTGAGGTATTTGCATTCATGAGCATCAGGCCAAAGGAGCTCTTCCCACTTTCCACCTCCCTTATACAGTCTAAAGGTTTTTGGGCCTGTCCCTCTGATGGTAACTACCAAATGAATCCAATCCAAGGCCCAACATTAGGGGGCAGATTTATCAAGGGTCGAATTTCAAAGTGATAAATACTTCGAAATCTGACCCTCGAATTGAAATACTTTGACTTCGAATATCGAAGTCTAAGTATTTTTCACCGAATTTGGCCATCGTATTATCTAAGTAAAATTATTCGATCGAATCATTAAATCGTCCGAATCGAACAATTCGAATGATTTTAGCGTGCAATCGAACGATTTTACTTTGAAGTGTAAAGACTTGAATGGTCTACAAGGTTGCCATATGTTACATAGCACAGGTTTAATTTGACAAAGTAAGTCTTTTCAAAGAGACAGTACTTCAATTATCGAATGGTCGAATATTCGAACGATTTCACTTCGAAACAAAGTCAACGTCGTAGTAGCCTATTCGAACCTAAGTAAATCTGCGCCTAGGGGTCTTTCACTCTGTTGCCCAGACTAGAAAATTCAATTACAAATAAGTGTAGAAAAATAAAATGAAATAGTGTGGCACATTGAAACTGCCAAATTCATCCTTGTGCTCTAGTGAATTAAAACCCATAACATTATAGGGTATGTCATCACAAAATAAAAGTGCCCATTGCATATGCATGTGACTTTTCCTCCCTCTCCTGCTCACCAGATTGATGAGAGTTTGTAGTCAAATATATACATTTTAAATAAGACAAGCCCACAGCCAGATTCCAATTGGTACACATTATAAAGGAGAAAGAGAATTGTGTATACTGTATTAACCCTTTAAGTGCCAGCAGAATTTCACATTTTGGTTACGCGAAATGCCAGCCGTTTTTAAGCATTTTGTGCTCTCTCACTTTAGGGGCATTTTCTGAGGGGAAACCTATAGTTTACCTAGGAAAACTATACATTGTTTTTTTCGGTAGAAACTGAGCTTTCTAAATCTGCATGAGTTTTCATGTATTTCCACTGTGCAAAAAAATTTATAGTGCTAAATACCAAAAAAACATGAAAAATTACCATTTTTCATCGTATATCAATTTATACCAGAAAAATATTTCATTTTACAGATGAAAATCCAACTGATTTGGAAAGCCTTATGTCTCTCGAACGTGCCAATACCAGATATGTATAGTTTTATGGAGATTTAGGATTTCTGTACAGCAAAAACTCCTGGCAGTATATTACTGAATTTTGAAAGCACTAAGGCAGAAAACGGCATGCTTTAGACTCCAAGGCAAAAAATCCTGAAAGGATAGGTTTACCCCTGAAAACCATACATTTTTGAAAAGTACAGATTCTGCTGATTACAAAATGGGTAACTATGTCTCTCTACTCCCAACTACCAAACATAAAAGCGGTTTTTCAAAATAAAATTCAAAATTCTGAAAAATAATTTCAAAGGTTTTATTTTGCTTCTCCGCATATCCCAAACTATATTAGGTACCAAGAAAAAGCACCTGAAATATGATTGCCAGGGGTCCACTGAACAGTTTGATACCCATTATGCATAGGTTTACCAAAATATCTGGCATTTAGAGACACCAATATGAAGTAGCACATCCAAATTGTTCAGGACTTTACTTCAGCTACTGAGAAATCAATACATTGACTGCAGTTTTGTGGGGTAAAAACACAGAATATATGTTTACCCCAAAAACCCATATATTTTTGGAAAGTACACATTCTACAGAATCTAAAATGGGTACCCATGCCTTTTTGCTCCAAACTACTGAGTCGCAAGGCTTTCCCACAATTGTCAGTTTTGGGGAAATATCTGAAAATTGCCTCAAACCTTCAAATTCCCAGCACCATATCACCCATGTACCATTACGTACTAAGAAAAAGCACCCTAAATATGATTGCCAGGGTTCCTCTGAACATTTTGGTGGCCATTGTTCATAAGTTTACCAAAGTATCTGGCATTTAGAGGCCCCAAAATGAAGTTAGCGCATACAAACAGTCCCGTGGGTAACCAGCTAATGGAAAATCAACACATTGACTGCATTTTTGTGGGGTAAAAACACAGAAATATATGTTTACCCCCCAAAACCCATATATTTTTGGAAAGTACACATTCTACCGAATCTAAAATGGGTACCCATGCCTTTCTGGTCCAAACTACTGAGTCGCAAGGCTTTCCCACAATTGTCGGTTTTGGTGAAATATCTGAAAATTGCCTCAAAGCTTCAACTTCTCAGCACCATATCACCCATGTATCGTTACGCACCAAGAAAAAACACCCTAAATATGATTGCCAGGGTTCCTCCAAACAGTTTGGTGGCCATTGTTCATACGTTTACCAAAGTATCTGGCAGTTAGAGGCCTCAAAATGAAGTTCGCGCATACAAATTGTCCTGTGGATAACTTCATCTAATGAGAAATCAACACATTGACTGCATTTTTGTTGGGTAAAAACACAGAAATATATGTTTACCCCCCAAACTCATATATTTTTGGAAAGTACACATTCTACTGAATCTAAAATGGGTACCCATGCCTTTCTGCTCCAAACTACTGAGTCGCAAGGCTTTGCCAAAATTGTCGGTTTTGGTGAAATATCTGAAAATTGCCACAAAGCTTCAACTTCTCAGCACCATATCACCCATGTATTGTTATGCACCAAGAAAAAGCACCCTAAATATGATTACCAGGGTTCCTCCGAACAGTTTGGTGGCCATTGTTCATAGGTGTACCAAAGTATCTGGCATTTAGAGGCCCCAAAATGAAGTTAGCGCATACAAATAGTCCTGTGGGTAACCAGCTAATGAAAAATCAACACATTGACTGCATTTTTGTGGGGTAAAAACACATAAATATATGTTTACCCCCCAAACCCATACATTTTTGGAAAGTACACATTCTACAGAATCTCAAATGGGTACCCATGCCTTATTGCTCCAAACTACTGAGTCGCAAGGCTTTCCCAAAATTGAAGTTTTTTGTGAAATATCTGAAAATTGCCTCAATGCTTCAACTTTCCAGCATCATATCGCCCATGTATCATTACGTATCACAAAAAAGCACCCAAATTGTGATTGCCAGGGGTCCTCCAAACAGTTTGGTGTGGTGCCCACTGTGCATAGGTTTACCAAAGTATATGGCATTTAGAGGCCCCAAAATGAAGTTAGCACATACAAATTGTCCTGTGGGAAACTTCTGCTAATGAAAAATCAACACATTGACTGCATTTTTGTGGGGTAAAAACACAGAGATATATATTTACCCCCCAAACCCATATATTTTTGGAAAGTACACATTATACAGAATCTAAAATGGGTACCCATGCCTTTCTGCCCCAAACTACTGATTCGCAAGGCTTTGCCAAATTTGGCGGTTTTGGTGAAATATCTGAAAATTGCCTCAAAGCTTCAACTTTCCAGCATCGTATTGTCCATGTATCATTACCAGCATAAAGCATCCTAAATATAAACATAGGGGTCTACTAAACAGTTTGATGCCCAATGTGCATAGATATACCAAACTATGTGGCGCACAGAGACCCCAAACAAAGCAATGCTGAACATAACGGTTTTTATCAAATTTCTGAAAATCGTCACAAAGCTTGAATTTTACCCCATTATATACCCCACATTTCGTAACTTATCAGCATAAAACATCCTAAATATGAATGCCAGGGGTCTACTAAACACTTTGATGCCCAGTATGCATAGATATACCAAACTATATGGCGCACAGAGACCCCCAAATGACAATATGTATAGACATTTTCACGGCTGACGCGCTGGCTGCTGCAATATAACCACCCGGTGTGTGTATTATGCGACATTAGACCCCCCTAACAGTACAGAGACCCCAGAAAACCATATATTTTCAGAAAGTACACATTCTGACGAATCCAATATGGGCAAATATGTGTTTCTACTGCAAACTGCCAAACTGCAAAGCAATGCTGAACATAATGGTTTTTATCAAATTTCTGAAAATCGTCACAAAGCTTGAAATTTACCCCATTATATGCCCCACATTTCGTAACTTATCAGCATAAAACATCCTAAATATGAATGACGGGTCTACTGAACACTTTGATGCCCAATATGTATAGATATACCAAACTATGTGGCGCACAGAGACCCCCAAATGACAATAGTGTATATACATTTTCACAGCTGACGCGCTGGCTGCTGCAATATGAGCACCTGGTGTGTGTATTATGCGACATTAGACCCCCCCCTAACAGTACAGAGACCCCAGAAAACCATATATTTGCAGAAAGTACACATTCTGACGAATCCAATATGGGTAAATATGTGTTCCTACTGCAAACTGCCAAACTGCAAAGCAATGCTGAACATAACGTTTTTTATCAAATTTCTGAAAGTCGTCACAAAGCTTGAATTTTACCCCATTATATGCCCCACATTTCGTAACTTATCAGCATAAAACATCCTAAATATGAACGCCAGGGGTCTACTGAACACTTTGATGCCCAATATGTATAGATATACCAAACTATGTGGCGCACAGAGACCCCCAAATGACAATAGTGTATATACATTTTCACAGCTGACGCGCTGGCTGCTGCAATATGAGCACCTGGTGTGTGTATTATGCGACATTAGACCCCCCCTAACAGTACAGAGACCCCAGAAAAGCATATATTTGCAGAAAGTACACATTCTGACGAATCCAATATGGGTAAATATGTGTTCCTACTGCAAACTGCCAAACTGCAAAGCAATGCTGAACATAACGTTTTTTATCAAATTTCTGAAAGTCGTCACAAAGCTTGAATTTTACCCCATTATATGCCCCACATTTCGTAACTTATCAGCATAAAACATCCTAAATATGAACGCCAGGGGTCTACTGAACACTTTGATGCCCAATATGTATAGATATACCAAACTATGTGGTGCACAGAGACCCCCAAATGACAATAGTGTATATACATTTTCACAGCTGACATGCTGGCTGCTGCAATATAAGCACCTGGTGTGTGTATTATGCAACATTAGACCCCCCCTAACAGTACAGAGACCCCAGAAAACCATATATTTTCAGAAAGTACACATTCGGACGAATCCAATATGGGTAAATAAGTGTTTCTACTGCAAACTGCCAAACTGCAAAGCAATGCTGAACGTAACGGTTTTTATCAAATTTCTGAAAATCGTCACAAAGCTTGAATTTTACCCCATTATATGCCCCACATTTCGTAACTTATCAGCATAAAACATCCTAAATATGAACGACAGGGGTCTACTGAACACTTTGATGCCCAATATGCATAGATTTACCAAACTATGTGGTGTGCAGAGGCGCCCAAATGACAGTAGTGTATATAAATTTTCATGGCTGACGCAATATAAGCACCCAGTATGTGTATTTGCACCATAAGACCCACTAACAGTATGGAGACCCTAGAAAACCATATATTTTTTAGAAAGTACACATTCTGACAAATATAAAACAGGTAATTACATCTTTCTACTGCAAACTACCAAACTGCAAAGCTATGCCGAACGTAGCGGTTTTTATTAGATTTCTGAAAATTGTCACAAAGCTTTATTTTACCCCATTATGTGCCCCACATTTCATAACGTATCAGCATAAAACATCCTAAATATGAACGACATGGGTCTACTGCACACTTTGATGCCCAATATGTATAGATATACCAAACTATGTGGCGCACAGAGACCCCCAAATGACAATAGTGTATATATATTTTTACAGCTGACGCGCTGGCTGCTGCAATATAAGCACCTGGTGTGTGTATTATGCAACATTAGACCCCCCCTAACAGTACAGAGACCCCAGAAAACCATATATTTTCAGAAAGTACACATTCTGACAAATCCAATATGGGTAAATAAGTGTTTCTACTGCAAACTGCCAAACTGCAAAGCAATGCTGAATGTAACGGTTTTTATCAAATTTCTGAAAATCGTCACAAAACTTGAATTTTACCCCATTATATGCCCCACATTTCATAATTTATCAGCATAAACCATCCTAAATATGAACAACATGGGTCTACTGAACACTTTGATGCCCAATATGCATAGATATACCAAACTATGTGGCGCACAGAGACCCCCAAATGACTATAGTGTATATACATTTTTACAGCTGACGCGCTGGCTGCTGCAATATAAGCACCAGTTGTGTGTATTATGCGACATTAGACCCCCCTAACAGTACAGAGACCCCAGAAAACCATATATTTTCAGAAAGTACACATTCGGACGAATCCAATATGGGTAAATAAGTGTTTCTACTGCAAACTGCCAAACTGCAAAGCAATGCTGATCATAACGGTTTTTATCAAATTTCTGAAAATCGTCACAAAGCTTGAATTTTACCCCATTATATGCCCCACATTTCGTAACTTATCAGCATAAAACATCCTAAATATGAACAACAGGGGTCTACTGAACACTTTGATGCCCAATATGCATAGATTTACCAAACTATGTGGTGTACAGAGGCGCCCAAATGACAGTAGTGTATATAAATTTTCATGGGTGACGCAATATAAGCACCCAGTATGTGTATTTGCACCATAAGACCCCCTAACAGTATGGAGACCCTAGAAAACCATATATTTTTTAGAAAGTACACATTCTGACGAATCTAAAACAGGTAATTACATCTTTCTACTGCAAACTACCAAACTGCAAAGCTATGCCGAACGTAGCGGTTTTTATTAAATTTCTGAAAATCGTCACAAAGCTTTATTTTACTCCATTATGTGCCCCACATTTCGTAACGTATCAGCATAAAACATCCTAAATATGAATGACAGGGGTCTATTGAACACTTTGATGCCCAATATGTATAGATATACCAAACTATGTGGTGCACAGAGACCCCCAAATGACAATAGTGTATATACATTTTCACAGCTGACATGCTGGCTGCTGCAATATAAGCACCTGGTGTGTGTATTATGCAACATTAGACCCCCCCTAACAGTACAGAGACCCCATAAAACCATATATTTTCAGAAAGTACACATTCTGACGAATCCAATATGGGTAAATATGTGTTCCTACTGCAAACTGCCAAACTGCAAAGCAATGCTGAACGTAACGGTTTTTATCAAATTTCTGAAAATCGTCACAAAGCTTGAATTTTACCCCATTATATGCCCCACATTTCGTAACTTATCAGCATAAAACATCCTAAATATGAACGACAGGGGTCTACTGAACACTTTGATGCCCAATATGCATAGATTTACCAAACTATGTGGTGTGCAGAGGTGCCCAAATGACAGTAGTGTATATAAATTTTCATGGCTGACGCAATATAAGCACCCAGTATGTGTATTTGCACCATAAGACCCCCTAACAGTATGGAGACCCTAGAAAACCATATATTTTTTAGAAAGTACACATTCTGGCAAATATAAAACAGGTAATTACATCTTTCTACTGCAAACTACCAAACTGCAAAGCTATGCCGAACGTAGCGGTTTTTATTAGATTTCTGAAAATTGTCACAAAGCTTTATTTTACCCCATTATGTGCCCCACATTTCATAACGTATCAGCATAAAACATCCTAAATATGAACGACATGGGTCTACTGCACACTTTGATGCCCAATATGTATAGATATACCAAACTATGTGGCGCACAGAGACCCCCAAATGACAATAGTGTATATATATTTTTACAGCTGACGCGCTGGCTGCTGCAATATAAGCACCTGGTGTGTGTATTATGCAACATTAGACCCCCCCTAACAGTACAGAGACCCCAGAAAACCATATATTTTCAGAAAGTACACATTCTGACAAATCCAATATGGGTAAATAAGTGTTTCTACTGCAAACTGCCAAACTGCAAAGCAATGCTGAATGTAACGGTTTTTATCAAATTTCTGAAAATCGTCACAAAACTTGAATTTTACCCCATTATATGCCCCACATTTCATAATTTATCAGCATAAACCATCCTAAATATGAACAACATGGGTCTACTGAACACTTTGATGCCCAATATGCATAGATATACCAAACTATGTGGCGCACAGAGACCCCCAAATGACTATAGTGTATATACATTTTTACAGCTGACGCGCTGGCTGCTGCAATATAAGCACCAGTTGTGTGTATTATGCGACATTAGACCCCCCTAACAGTACAGAGACCCCAGAAAACCATATATTTTCAGAAAGTACACATTCGGACGAATCCAATATGGGTAAATAAGTGTTTCTACTGCAAACTGCCAAACTGCAAAGCAATGCTGATCATAACGGTTTTTATCAAATTTCTGAAAATCGTCACAAAGCTTGAATTTTACCCCATTATATGCCCCACATTTCGTAACTTATCAGCATAAAACATCCTAAATATGAACAACAGGGGTCTACTGAACACTTTGATGCCCAATATGCATAGATTTACCAAACTATGTGGTGTACAGAGGCGCCCAAATGACAGTAGTGTATATAAATTTTCATGGGTGACGCAATATAAGCACCCAGTATGTGTATTTGCACCATAAGACCCCCTAACAGTATGGAGACCCTAGAAAACCATATATTTTTTAGAAAGTACACATTCTGACGAATCTAAAACAGGTAATTACATCTTTCTACTGCAAACTACCAAACTGCAAAGCTATGCCGAACGTAGCGGTTTTTATTAAATTTCTGAAAATCGTCACAAAGCTTTATTTTACTCCATTATGTGCCCCACATTTCGTAACGTATCAGCATAAAACATCCTAAATATGAATGACAGGGGTCTATTGAACACTTTGATGCCCAATATGTATAGATATACCAAACTATGTGGTGCACAGAGACCCCCAAATGACAATAGTGTATATACATTTTCACAGCTGACATGCTGGCTGCTGCAATATAAGCACCTGGTGTGTGTATTATGCAACATTAGACCCCCCCTAACAGTACAGAGACCCCATAAAACCATATATTTTCAGAAAGTACACATTCTGACGAATCCAATATGGGTAAATATGTGTTCCTACTGCAAACTGCCAAACTGCAAAGCAATGCTGAACGTAACGGTTTTTATCAAATTTCTGAAAATCGTCACAAAGCTTGAATTTTACCCCATTATATGCCCCACATTTCGTAACTTATCAGCATAAAACATCCTAAATATGAACGACAGGGGTCTACTGAACACTTTGATGCCCAATATGCATAGATTTACCAAACTATGTGGTGTGCAGAGGCGCCCAAATGACAGTAGTGTATATAAATTTTCATGGCTGACGCAATATAAGCACCCAGTATGTGTATTTGCACCATAAGACCCCCTAACAGTATGGAGACCCTAGAAAACCATATATTTTTTAGAAAGTACACATTCTGGCAAATATAAAACAGGTAATTACATCTTTCTACTGCAAACTACCAAACTGCAAAGCTATGCCGAACGTAGCGGTTTTTATTAGATTTCTGAAAATTGTCACAAAGCTTTATTTTACCCCATTATGTGCCCCACATTTCATAACGTATCAGCATAAAACATCCTAAATATGAACGACATGGGTCTACTGCACACTTTGATGCCCAATATGTATAGATATACCAAACTATGTGGCGCACAGAGACCCCCAAATGACAATAGTGTATATATATTTTTACAGCTGACGCGCTGGCTGCTGCAATATAAGCACCTGGTGTGTGTATTATGCAACATTAGACCCCCCCTAACAGTACAGAGACCCCAGAAAACCATATATTTTCAGAAAGTACACATTCTGACAAATCCAATATGGGTAAATAAGTGTTTCTACTGCAAACTGCCAAACTGCAAAGCAATGCTGAATGTAACGGTTTTTATCAAATTTCTGAAAATCGTCACAAAACTTGAATTTTACCCCATTATATGCCCCACATTTCATAATTTATCAGCATAAACCATCCTAAATATGAACAACATGGGTCTACTGAACACTTTGATGCCCAATATGCATAGATATACCAAACTATGTGGCGCACAGAGACCCCCAAATGACTATAGTGTATATACATTTTTACAGCTGACGCGCTGGCTGCTGCAATATAAGCACCAGTTGTGTGTATTATGCGACATTAGACCCCCCTAACAGTACAGAGACCCCAGAAAACCATATATTTTCAGAAAGTACACATTCGGACGAATCCAATATGGGTAAATAAGTGTTTCTACTGCAAACTGCCAAACTGCAAAGCAATGCTGATCATAACGGTTTTTATCAAATTTCTGAAAATCGTCACAAAGCTTGAATTTTACCCCATTATATGCCCCACATTTCGTAACTTATCAGCATAAAACATCCTAAATATGAACAACAGGGGTCTACTGAACACTTTGATGCCCAATATGCATAGATTTACCAAACTATGTGGTGTACAGAGGCGCCCAAATGACAGTAGTGTATATAAATTTTCATGGGTGACGCAATATAAGCACCCAGTATGTGTATTTGCACCATAAGACCCCCTAACAGTATGGAGACCCTAGAAAACCATATATTTTTTAGAAAGTACACATTCTGACGAATCTAAAACAGGTAATTACATCTTTCTACTGCAAACTACCAAACTGCAAAGCTATGCCGAACGTAGCGGTTTTTATTAAATTTCTGAAAATCGTCACAAAGCTTTATTTTACTCCATTATGTGCCCCACATTTCGTAACGTATCAGCATAAAACATCCTAAATATGAATGACAGGGGTCTATTGAACACTTTGATGCCCAATATGCATAGATTTACCAGACTATGTGGCGCACAGAGACCCACAAATGGATATATAGTAGATAAAATTTACATAGGCAAAACAAAATAACACAGAACAGTGTGAAATGCAAATAAATCACCAAAAACTAATAAAACAACAAAAATCAATGCTTTTTTTTTCACACTAGTGTAATCAGCCACCAGAATTACCGTTTGAATATTTTAGCTGGGCCAAATCGATTATACGGACAGAAACAAGTGAACAACACAAATGCAGAGCTGAAAATACAATAAAATGGCTAGAAATTCAATAAAATGGCTAAAAATGCACCAAAATACCCAAAATTGCAATATAACCACCAAAATAACATACAAAAGCTATTGCACAGTGCGGTTAGCGAATACGCTATACGGAACGGCAATAAAACATTTTTTTTAGCCAAAAAAGAGACGATGCGATAAGAAAAAAAAAAAAAAAGCCATATATGTACATATGCGTGTGCACAACTGGTAAATTACATGTTATTTGCGCGTGTGCAAATGTACATGGGTGCTGTGAGTGTGTGTGACCCCTCCAATCCCCAAAAATCTAGGTGTGAGTGTGTGTAAGTGTGAATGTAAGTGTATATTACTATAATAAGTGTGTGTTGGTGCGTTTGTGTGTTTTTGTGTGTGTAAATGTTACACTTACCTGGGGTAGATGCATCAGATCCATGAGAAAGGGCCCCACGCAGCAGATCTCCAGTTCCAACGGTCATCAGGCATGGGGGGGCGGAGCTGGGCGGAAGTGAAGTGTAGGCAGCAGCAGGACGCATAGGAAACGCGTCCCTGTTGCTGCTTTGGGGCCCCTGGGCGATCGCGCCCCAGGGGCCACTCGATCCCCTGCTCTGCTCATTGTCTAGGGGCAGGGGATCGTGAAGGAACGGAGCGAGCGGCTCTAACAGCCGCTCCTCCGCTCACAAACCCGGAAGTGCTGCAGAACGTAGAATCTACGATCTGTGGCACTTTGGTCCTTTGATCCACAGAATGTAGATTCTACATTCTGTGGCACTTAAAGGGTTAAAGGGGTTGTTCATGTTTGAGTTAACTTTTAGAATCATGTAGAGAGTGATATTCTGAGACAATTTGCAATTGGTTCTCATTTTTTATTATTTGTGGTTTTTGAGTTATTCAGCTTTTCATTCAGCAGCTCTCCAACTTGCAATTTCAGCAATCTGGTTGCTAGGGTCCAAATAACCCCAGCAACTGTGCACTGATTTGAATAAAGGACTGGAACGGTCAACAGCAGTAATATAGATGGACAGAAGTAGGTGCAAGCTTATTGCATACGGCATTCAGATTAGTGCCTAATGCTACACCTAGCAATCATATATGGGCCCTTATTTCTCACACTCAGGTCCATGCAATTTATTTCTCACAGTGGCACATACTCTTTCTTTCACACATGAAACACAATAGCCACTTGGGGCTTTTCAGATACAAAGACATAACATGGCTGACTCTGTAACAAAGGTGGGGAATTTCAGCAGTGCAGTTATAAATATCAATTAATTGTCTGCACAGGAACTTCACAGCTACACTGCACTGTCTCTCACTCACACGGACACACGTGACATGTTTTTATTAAACACTATGACAGTCTTACACAAGCAGAATCTGTCTCTTACACACAATATTACATGCAGGCTGTCTCTTCTGCCCATGAACTCACAAACATACACTAGGGGTAATTTACTTCTTCCCCTACTGAACAGCCATCCCTTTAATGTTCATTCATTTAGAATTTGAAGCAGGGGATGCTTTGGATTGATAGGCGAAGCAGCCCATCCTTACGTTGCACGCACTCACCAGTGCTCCTTAAATTGCATGTTTGAATGATGTGCAAATTAGGGGACAGGTAGAGGACAGGCAGTGCTGTATTCACTGGGGGAAGCAGGTCTTTGAGTCCATTTGCAGAAATACAAAAACTGTAAATGTTTTTTGCACTTTTCACCTTGCACTGCAGTGCAGTTAATAAATGCTCCCCTCTGTCTGTGCTCTAGGACGTCTGAGTATCTTACATTGAATTACCTCACTGAAATAGTGCTCCATGCTGCCAAACTTTGACCTAGTCACACATAGGGGCAAATTTACTAAAGGGCGAAGTGACTAACGCTGGCGAAAATTCATCAGCATGTCATTTCGGTACTTTGCCGATTTACTAACTGTTGCTGGCATAACTTCGCTAGCGAAGGAGATAGACTCTAGCGATACTTCGCACTCTTACGGCAGGCGAAGTTTCGCTCTGGCAAAAGAGCGTTACTTCGCAAATTCACCAAGATGCGGATTTTATTGAACCATACCTCATGCACCAGACTTGCCTTCGCCACCTCAGATCAGGGGAAGTGCAATAGAGTAGATAGGATTTCCTCAAAAAAAGTCCCAAAAAACGCTGGCGACTTTTCATTTTTCAGGGTGATAAGCTGCAAAAGATCGTAACATTTTTCTGGGGTACCCGGGTTCCCCCCTGCATTTCCTAACATATGGCACATAAACTATACAGTGGGCTCATGTGTAGGGCAATATAACAACTCTATTTTATTTTATTAAGGTTCCCTGGGTTGTGTAGTGTAATGTATTTGCTGTAACATATACGTCCATTCAACTTTAACTTCCCGCCATATGGAAATTAGCCAACGCTAGTGCAACTTCGCTTTGCTTGCCGCAGTAACACTAGTGCAACTTCAACAGCGTTTGGCACCCTGGACGCAACTTCAGATTTTAGTGAATTAGCTTTGTCCTGGCGAATCTACGCCTGGCGAAATGTTGTGCTGTGAGCGAAGCATGCTGGCGATTTTCGGAGGTTAGTGAATATATCCCATAATGTTACATGTTATTGTGTTTGCTATAAATGTCTATTTAAAGAACAGTGGTTGCAGATATCCGACCCTGACATAAATATTTTGACTTTTTCCTGTTTCTTTAATGTACATGTCTGCAGATGCCGCCTCACCCAACTTCCACCCACGACCTTATGGATGCATATAGAGAAAACCTTGGAAATATAATGTACTTCAAACAATTATCTTTAGAAACAAAATAGAGGAACAAACTGTGGTTATATCTGTATATGAATCATCTTTTCCACAGAAGAGGTGGCAATTTTGCAATTATGCCCTTGAAGCTTTAAGTAACATTTTCTTTAAATTATATAGAGTTATATAAATGGTGAATCCTATACCATGTAGTGCAAATTTCAGAGCCCTCCTGCTGCTCTCCATCGTATAAATGAGTGGGGATAATTCTGTACAAGCCATATAATTAGTACTCAAACACCAGCTGTCCAGCTTCAGCACGCTGGCTCTCAATGACAATATCTACTGGACAAAATCTACTTTACATCATACACTCATGGGTAATCTTCTAGTGTACCAGCCATACTATCTACCCTACACCTAGAATAAACTAGCCTGTTCCTTTCTTCCAGATTACCACTGAAGTCATCTCCTACCTAAGGATATCCTCAGGGATCCCTTTTTGAATAATGGCACCATATTAAAAATGTGCCTCTCTCTCTGTACCATGGCAGACCTCCTGGATAATTAAGTAAAGAGGTTTGGTAATTACAGAGCTCAGCTCTTTTAGTACCCTGGGGTGAATACCATCCAGCCCTGGACCTTTGTTTACTTTGACATGTTCTGGTCTCTTTTGAACTTCCTCAACCAACCATTAATACTGTAAGTTGTATATGGAAGAAAACAGAAAAGGGGCATTTATTACAGCAATGTACTAATTGGGACACACATTGCATCCCCAAGATTAGTACATAGCATGCCCAGAACTGCACAGAGATGGAACAGTGTTACTGACTTCCATATTTGGCCATGTCACTTCCTTTACCCAGCATGGATCTATGTAATCTCCAAGTCCACACACCAGTTATGACCAGCCATATACCCCTGTTAATCCCCAATCATGCTTCCTGACACCTCTCTCTCTAACGGAAGCTGTCTGAGGATTTTGTTGTGTTTACATGCATTTCAATGGAGAGGGTTAGCAACAATTTGGGTGCAGTTCAAAGGGAGCAGGTGACTGTTTTTTTCTTCCTGGTGATCTGATTTGTAGGAACAAATCAGGCTGATTCCCAAAAAATCTGGAGGAGAGGACAGGAAAGAGTAGATATACTGCCCAAATATTCCCCATTTCATAGTGGTTCCACTCATCCCACCACCAAAGTTCCAGGCCTACTGTACCTTAGAGAATTCCATTTGGAAACCACTGCACCCAGCTACAGATGAAGCCACTTGGATTTGTGAGTTAAATGCGTCATGACTCAGGGGTAATTGAAGAAACTGTGTTATCTTAAGTCATCTTAACTCATTTAATGCATTTAACCTTTTCATTAGCATACCAAAGCTCCATTGTTCACAATGGTGAATGCTTTAATTAGATGGGATGTTGTGACGCAGTTTTCTGTGTTAAATGAGATAAATGGGATATCTGTGTTTAGTTATTCTGTGTCAAACAGACAAACCAAAGTGGCTGCATCTGTAGGTCTTTTTTTTTATTAATTATAGTTAGCTCAAGGTGACAAAGGTTTAACACTATGGAATGGGTGGTCAAGTAATCCATTTCTGCAATAGCTACTTTCAAGTTATATATCACATATAGCTAAAGTCTTGGATACAGAGCTATAAAAGTGATAAATAGCAAGTTCTGGCATGCTAGAGGCCTCTGGTGACCAAACTGAGGTATACCATTTCGTTGAAAAAAATGTCTCTATATGCATGCTCTTAGGATAAAAAATTATTTTTATTAGATCTTTTTAAAATATCAAACACCCCACATGGAGTCGCGTTTCATGCTTACCTAGCACTTAGTCATAGGCAATCTTAAATGAGACCCAGATACTTAAATACCATCTCATATGAACCCTCCCTATATTAAAACCAATCATAAGTTAACACATCTGTTATATAGATCATCAATTAGAGCCTTGTCGACTCTACCTTTGATAAATAACCCCCTTAATAAATCTCACATTTTTAGAGCTTATTTTAAAAAAAAAAGATTTGTGAAAAAAAAACTAAATCCAATTGTTATTAATCGACCCCCTATTTATCAACAGACTCTAAAACTACGAATGTCCAGAGATTTATTACAAAATCAGAATAAAAAATGTAAGAAAGCTTTCAGAAAATTCCTAGGGAAAAAAATTCTAAAAGTCAGAATTGATTTGGAGAGGTCCAAAAAAAATCAGCGCGGCTTCCATTAAGTTTTAAAGGAAAACTATACCCCCCAAACAATGTAGGTCTCTATTAAAAGATACTGAGTAAAACAGCTCATGTGTAAAACCTTGCTTCATGTAAATGAACCATTATCATAATAATATACTTTTCTAGTAGTATGTGCCATTGGGTAATCATATATAGAAAATTGCCATTTTAAAAAATAAGGGCCGCCCCCTGAGATCGTAAGATTCACTGTGCACACATACAAACCACATGTAAGGTCACATGAGCCAATTAACAGACAGAGTTCTGCCTTTTGCTTCCTCACTTCTTCCTGTTACAGTTAGTGTTGTAGTATTTCTGGTCAGGTGATCTCTGAGGCAGCACAGATAGAGTCACGAAATGGTGGTTCAAGGCAAGAGATGTAAAAGGGCAATATTTATGTAAATATATATTCCAGTTTGGTAAGATTCTTTAATATGTCATTCAATTTGATATAAACTATCTGTTGCTTAAGTATTCATTTTGGAGGTATAGTTTTCCTTCAACTGAACTTGACAATTTTTGCCTAGCAAAATTTCGTATTAGTGGTTTTCATGATTTCATGGTTTTTACACGTACTGACATTTTTACAGATTTTTTTAAAAAATGGGAAAACCACAAATTTTCGAGATTCATGGAAAAAATTTAAATTCAATTGTTAGTAAATGGGCCACTTAGAATTGGTGTCCTGCACTTCCAATAAAAGTGAACAGAAGACAAAAGGGACAGCTTTTCATTCAAGTTTGTGCCATTCACCGTCTCTCACTCACTCATTGTGTCTCACTCACATGCACACGTGTGACATGTTTTTTTAAAACAATATGACTTGACTCTTTATAAGTCCCTTGCAAGGCCTCATCTGGAGTACACAGTGAAGTTTTGGACTCCAGTCCTTAAGAGGGATATAAATGAGCTGGAGAGAGTGCAGAGGCGTGCAACTAAACTGGTAAGAGGGATGGAAGACTTAAATTATGAGGGGAAACTGTCAAGGTTGTTTTCTCTGGAAAACACAAGGGGATATGATTACACTTTACAAGTACATTAGAGGACATTATATACAAATAGCAGGGGATCTTTTTGTCAGGTATGGCTGGGATTCAATCCAGCAACCTTTGGGTTTCTGGTTCAATGCCTTAACCATTTGGCCAGATGAGCAGCCTGTAGGGTTGCTTGTATGTGTTACCTGGCCTCTGCAGCCCCAGCCCAGCTGCAGCCTGATTGGCCTCTGCAGCCCCAGCCCAGCTGCAGCCTGATTGGCCTCTGCAGCCCCAGCCCAGCTGCTGCCTGATTAGCTGCAATCAGCCAATCAGGGCTGACTCTGCCCTATTTAAGGCCTTGCCTTAGAACACTCATTGCCAGAGCATTACATGGTCTACCTAGTACTGCGGCAGCGCCCCCAACTAGGTTGTTCAAGCTCTTGCCCTTTTCCCTTGTTATTCCTCCTTGCCTTGGTCTGCCTGTCCATCTTGTTCCTTCCCAGCCTTGATCTGACCCTTGCCTTTCCTGTTCTCATTTCCTATTCCACCTTGTACCTTTCCCTGGCTTCACCTTGCCTTGCCTGTTCCTGCTTCCTGTCCTGTTCTGCCTTGAACCCTGTCTTATAGCTTCCCTTGTCTCTCTCTCACTCGCCAGTGCTATCCGCTATTCTGCTCCAGTCTCCCTCTGCTTCAGTCTCCCTTTGCTCTCCAGTCCCCTCTTGCTATCCGCTCCAGTACCCTCTTGCTATTTGCTCCAGTTTACTCTCGCTATCCAGTGCTCCCCTGCTATCCAGTCCCATTGTCCTGTCCCCCAGATCTACGCCCTCGTCCTGTCCAGTCTGGTCCTGACCTTCACCCGCTCTGTCCTTCTTCACTCTGCACTTGTTCCAGTCCGACTATGCCCTTGTCTCCTTGTTCTTACCTTTCCCTTTGTGTTCTGTGGACACAGCCAGTCCCTGCCTAAAGGACTCGCCTTCTCCCTTAAGTCTCTGCAGCACCCCTACCTAATCCCTGACACTTTTTACCCATAAAGAGGATCACCGTACCAGAGGCCATCCCTTCAGACTAGAAGAAAAGAACTTTCATTTGAAGCAACGTAGGTGGTTCTTCACAGTGAGGTTGTGAAATGTACTGCAGGGTGATGTTGTGATGGCTGATTCAGTTAATGCCTTTAAAGGGCATGTAAAGGCAAAAAAATAAAATCCAATTTTTACTTTCTTTAATGAAAAAGAAACCTATCAACAATATATTTAAAAAATGTGTTCCATTTTTATAAGAAACCTGACTGTATGCAGTGAAATTCTCTCTTCATTTACTGCTGTGGATAAGAATTGTCAGATGGTCCCTAACTGCTGAGCAGGGAAACAATCATACTTATGAACAGCAGGGGGAGCCCACGTCTTACTTCCCAGCCATGCAGAACTCAAGCAGCTTTGTTTATGACGATCCCTAAGCAGCCCAGACCACACTGAGCATGTGCACAGTCTTAGTCTTGCAAAGATGTTTAACAAAGTTACAAGTTGGTGACCCCCTGTAGCCAACTTTAAAAAGCATAAATTATTTGTTTGATTAGGCTTGTGGTGCAGTAAGTTCATGTTTATATTTAATATACAAAATACAGCATTTCTAGCCTTATTCCATTTTAGACTTTACATGCCCTTTAAGAATGGCTTGGATGATTTTTTGGACAGACATAATATCAAAGGCTATTGTGATACTAAATTCTATAGTTAGTATAAAGTAGATATGGGTATATATAATTTATGTGAAAGTAAGGAGGGGTGTGTGTATGGATGCTGGGTTTTTATTTGGAAGGGTTGAACTTGATGGACTTTTTTCAACACGATTTAACTATGTAACTATGACAAATCAGGCTGATTCCCAAATAATCTGGAGGAGAGGACAGGAGTAGGCATATTGCCCAATCTTCCCCAAACAAATTTCATGGTGGTTTCCACTCACCCCACCACCAACGTTCTAGGCCAACTATACCATAGAGCAGGGATCCCCAACCTTTTGAACCCGCGAGCAACATTCAGAAGTAAAAGGCGTTGGGGAGCAACACTAGCATGAAAAATGTTCTTGGGGTGCCAAATAAGGACTGTGATTGGCCATTTGGTAGCCCCTATGTGGATTGTCAACCTACATTGAGGCTCTGTTTGGCAGTACACCTGATTTTTATGCAACCAAAACTTGCCTCCAAGACTGGAATTCAAAAATAATCACCTCCTTTGAGGCCACTGGGAGCAACATCCAAGGGGTTGGAGAGCAACAGGTTGTTCACAAGCTACTGGTTGGGGATCACTGCCATAGAGAATTCCGTTTGGAAACCACTGCACCCAAGTAGGGGGCAGATTCACTAAAGGGTGAATTGTCACCAGCGACCGATTTGCGCACACCACACCACTATGCTAATTCACTAATATGTGAAGTTGTGCCCTGGGCGAGGAGCGCTGGCGACTTTTCAGTAGCGTTACTTCGGCAGTGCGAGCATTTCATAGGGAAGATGCGCTAGCGTTCGTTCATGCCTAGCGAAAATTTGCTACGATCTTGTGCTTAGATCAATTTGCATACGGTGGGTAATTTAAAGTTGTATGGAGTTCTTTATTATAAATGTTGGTGCAAATGCTTGAAGTTACCACTTTTTATTTCACATGTCCAGGGAACCTTAATAAAGACAAGAGAGTTAATATAATGCCCTACACATGAGCCCACTGTAAAATTAATGTTTCATATGTTATAAAATGTCTGGAGAAAACCAGTTACCCAAAAAAGCAAGTTAGGACCTTTGCAGGCAATCCCTCTTAAAAAAAAAAATGAAAAGTCGCCAGAGTTTTTGGAACTTTAATACATGTTCAGCACACGGGATGTGATGTAAGTGACAGAAGATTAAGGAAGATGAAGCTTCTTTTTAGCACTTCACCTGGTCTGAGGTGGCGAAATCAACTCTGGCAAAAGAGGTAACGTTCAGGAAAGTCCGCACTTTAGTGAATTTGCGGAGTAAATATATGGCCCCCTGTAATACTTGTGCTGAACTATAACACTGTGACAGCAGAAATATTAAAAAAAGTGAGTGCCAGTGGTTCTGAAAAATCAACAGTAGATTTATTGATCATTATAAAAAATAAGAGGTATTTCAACATAAGAGGTATTTCAGAATTGAGGCAAATACTTGTATACCAATACGCATTTGACATAGGAAATATAATACTGCAAAAGTATTGTCTCACCAACTGGAAATGACACCTCAGTGTACTGGATCTCCTCAGTGAATGACCAGACAGGTGTCATCTGGGGTTACTAACCCTATACTCTTTTGTGTGAAGCACAGCTGCAAGTAACAAATCAGAAGCAGTAACGTAACTAGGTGGGGAGGGCCCAGGTGCGGGCCATGCAGCCGGGGGCCCCCCCTACCCCCCTTCATGATGATTTTCTTTGCGGCTCCAGAGGGGTGCGATCTACCGGGGGGCCCTACGGGGGTGCGGGCCCTGGTCCAATTGCACCCCCTGCTCCCCTGGTAGTTACGCCAAGGTACCATTAAGGGGTAACACGTTTAAAAGCAAACAGATCTTGTTAGTTATGGGTGAAAGTGTTCTATAACAGAAGTTACTCTGCCACTTACTAACCCTTTCAAGAGTTTTGCTTGAAAACTCGATCAATTCGAGTGATTCAATTTTTTTCCCGCAGAAAACTCAATTAATTCGACTTTTTATGTTGTTAAGCCTGAGCTCTCTGATTCAAGTTTTTGTCATTCAAGTTTTTTTTTAAATTAGAAACCATTCAAGTTTTGAATTAATTTGAGGTATAAAAAAGCTCACACAACTCGACCTTTTGATAAATAACCCTCTCAATAAATCTCACATTTTTTGAGCTTTTAAAAAAAAAAATTGAGAAATCTGAAATTTTTGTGGAATTGTTATTAATAGAACCCCTATTTATCAACAATCTAATTTCCATGGTTTTCGTGGTTTTTGAAACCACGATTAAACTCACAGACTCTAAAAATATGAATGTCCTGAGATTTATTACAAAATCAGCATAAAAAAGGTACGAAAGCTTTCAGACAATTCCTAGTGGAAAAAAAATTCTAAAAGTCAGAATTGATTTGGAGAGGTCCAAAAAGATCAGCGCAGCTTCCACTGATTTTTAATGGACCTCGACAACTTTTGCCTAACGATGTTTCGTATTAGTGGTTTTCATGGTTTTTACACTTAATAAATCTCACATTTTTAGAGCTTTTTAAAAGAAAATGGGGAAACCACACATTTTTCGAGATTCATGGAAAAAATTTAAATTTGATTGTTAGTAAATGGTTCCCTTAGAATTGGTGTCCTGCACTTCCAATAAAAGTGAACAGAAGACAAAAGGGACGACTTTTCATTCAAGTTTGTGTCTGAAAGACATTCAGGGTCTGTTCAATATGAAATGTGATTTTACCATCTGTTAATTAAGTGGTTTTAAGGATTTTACCTGGAAAACAGCAATGTTAATGCTATAGGATTAGAGAAGCATGAGATGTTCCTGGCCCCACACCACAGAACGAACACCTGAAGAGCTACAGGTGAAGGCTAATATTGTGTAGGAAAGTCTCTAGCACAAACAATTTCCACTTGAGCAGGAAACACAATACTGTAATTGAACATAAGCTTCTTTACATGTAAATACAATCATTTCAAGCTTCTTATGTAGATCAGAAAGCAAGCCAGAAAGGATAAAGGATCATATAAATCTATTTGGTTTGTGGCTTCTATGTAGATTGAAACAAATATCCAAACATGCACCATGTGCTACTCTAGCATATCTCCAAGTAAAAAAAAAACAGATCATTCACTGAATTCAGTGTCCTTGGCCGCATTGTGTAGAGTCCATTGAAGATGTCACAATCTCAATCTCTGAAATAGGTACACATTCATGCTGGGCTGCATCAGCACACTTCTGCCAAAAAAGTGGAAATTGTTTTTAGGTACTTTCCTGAGCAATTTGTGTTGATAGGTTGAAAGATTTGATAAACCATATTAACAGAAGAAAAATCAGAATCATTTAATTCAAACACTTGTAATATAACCTCATCGAGTTATGTTATGTAATAAATAGCATCTTCTTAACAGTTTTAAAATACTGCAAGAAAATAAAAATCATCAGATCACCTTGCTGTTCCTTACAGCACAGTCCTTAAAAGCATGATATGTTGGTTGCTAATACAGGTATGGGATCTGTTATTTGGAAAGCTCTGAATTATGGGAAGGCCATCTCCCATAGACTTCATTATTGTCAGATAACTCAAATGTTTAAAAATGCTTTCAGGCAATTTCAGGCAACTATTGAAAACGCATCGCCCTGTGTGCATTAGCGCAGGCTACTTTTCATTGTAGCCTATGGGGAAAAATGCTGAGGCAGTTCAGGGAGATACAGATGCAGCCACTTTGGTTTGTCTGTTTGACACAGAATAACTAAACACAGATATCCCATTTATCTCATTTAACACAGAAAACTGTGTCACAACATCCCATCTAATTAAAGCATTCACCATTGTGAACAATGGAGCTTTGGTATGCTAATGAAAAGGTTAAATGCATTAAATGAGTTAAGATGACTTAAGATAACACAGTTTATTCAATTAACCCTGAGTCATGACGCATTTAACTCACAAATCCAAGTGGCTTCATCTGTAGTTGCTCAAAAGACAAGGAGATTAGTAGCCAGGCGACAAAATCTCCCTGAATCTCCTCGTGTGTCCTTACCCTTAGAAATAAGGACACGTTGTCTCTTAGATGAAATCAGTACAAGGTACTGTTTTACAGAGAAAGATGAAAGCATTTTTAAACATTTGAGTTATCTGACAATAATGGAGTCTATGGGAGATGGCCTTCCCATTGGATAATTCTATCACAGTAACTACACAGAATCAACACCTCTGTGAGTTTCTTCAGATGTCATCTCTTTGAAGAGTTACAATGTGCCATTGTGATTGGATTAGTGGAAGAGTTTATATGACGATAACTTCCCACACCAGTCAGTTGAACTGAAGAAGCTGCTCGGATGAGTAGTGAAACGTCTTCATTGATTACTCAGCAAGTCCAGTTGTTTTTAGATTTAGCTATACTAGATAGAGATGTATTTAAGTGCCTTTACAGGCTCCAGATAGTTCAGGTTAAATTCAAATATGATTAAAATTTACAGTAGTGGTGCCAGTGATCTGTTCTTATAATGAACATAACATGCGTGGGCAAAGTAATCACAGTATCTGTATGTTATATAACTTTTTTATTATAAAAAGCTTTTGAATCTGAGCCTTTTTTCAGCAGGATTTGGATTTAGCTGAATTTAAGCGCCTCGCTGAACCAAATCCGGACACTAAAAGTCCATAACCCCATTTAACTAGTGGTGGTCCTTATTACACATTTTTGTTTAGCTTGTCTTTTTTACTTATTTTTGTTCACACCTATACTCTTACCTATATTCACACTTATACTCATACACATACATACACACTTTCTAAGTGTGCGTCTATACATACAACTTTACTTTGCCTTCACTATTGTTTTCCATCAATTCATTGTTTTTTTAAAGAAAATGGGAGTTGTTTTGGGCAGTCTCTTTCTCTCTTAAAAGCCGCAAGCTAGTAGCAGGGGAGGATCTAACACTCAGATTGAAACCAAGGTTCAGAAGACATTTACTAGTTCAGAAGACATTTACAAGTAATGCTACTATGCAGAGAGGTACAAGACCTTTTATACTATGACCAGATGTAAATAAGTAAGGGACCACTGTGTGGGGTTTACCTTGACGTGGTATAGTGGCTTATCAACTTTATGATCATAACTGTGTAACTAAAACCCCCTGTTTTTGTAAACACATGCACTTGCATATACAGTATACTGAATTACTTAGACAGGGGACCAAGGAATGTGCATTGATTAATTGACCAAATCAGTAGCACTTCCATTGTACTTAAATACGTTTTAACTTAGGAGTGCTCCCACAACCCCGTTTTTTTTTGTATATCAAACATAATTGTCCCTACTTTCCAGGCACATTGCGCACTTTTTTTTGCCTAATAATGCAGTTGTTTAAAATAACCCGTTGGTCAACTGCACCTACCCAGGGTTTGGCATTTATGGCTTTTATATCTAGGAAAACAGGCATGTGGGGTTTTCATCAGATTTAGTTTCAGTGAAGAGCAAAACAGGAACTATAACAGGGATTATTTTAACTGGTAGGCGGCCTTAGGATGGTTGCGGTCATGTGTGTGATTATGAAAAGAGGAACATTGTAAAGTTTGTGTTAAACAGCTTCCTGCCTGATATGTTGCAAGCTACTTGTATTGCCAAATCTCTTGGGAAGAAAATTTCCAGAAGACTTTTAAATCTGAAAATAACTTTGTGGTGGTTTGTAAACATATTTATTATGACCTCTGTTTTCTCCTATTCTGCAGCTCTTTTATACAGTGGCCTTATATAATATTTGATAGAGGACCTTTCTTTGATACCATTCTCCAAACTAACTGCTATTCCCTGTATGCTTCTGTAGGGATGTGTAAAATAGCCACCATTAGTTAAAGGGCATGTAAAGACAAAAAAATAAAATCCCATTTTGACTTTCTTTAATGAAAAAGAAACCTATCTCCAATATTCTTTGATTAAAAAATGTGTACCGTTTTTATAAGAAACCTGACTGTATGCAGTGAAATTCTCCCTTCATTTACTGCTGTGGATAGGAATTGTCAGACGGTCCCTAACTGCTGAGCAGGGAAACAATCATACTTATGAACAGCAGGGGGAGCCCCCGCCTTACTTCCCAGCCATGCAGAACTCAAGCAGCTTTGTTTATGACATGTAGCCAACTTTAAAAGCATAAACTATTTGTTTGATTAGGCTTGTGGTGCAGTAAGTTAATGTTTATATTTATTATACAAAATACAGCATTTCTAGCCTTATTCTATTTCAGACTTTACATGCCCTTTAAGTAGGCAGGCAAATCCTAAGTGTTCTAGACACCTAAATGGGTCCTAATGGGGACTTTTGTTAATGCTCTGCTTTATGCTATGCCCCTGAGATTATCAATAGTGACCAGTAGATGGTACTGTGCTAAAGTATAAAACCCTTTGTACCCATGCTCTCAGGGTCCATCTTGTGCTGGCTCTATGCTGAGCAGGCACCCTGGATCAAGTTACAGTTGCACTACACCCTGCCTTCACACTGTTTGCGAAGGCTTACTCCCTAAGATTTAAGGTCTCATCCGGAGGACAATAATGGGAATGGAGCTTATAGAAAGAGAACGGTGCACTCAATTTACTATACCGTGTGGCAAGCTTGAACACATAACTTTTAGGGGGATTAGTCAATGGTAGGCAGGCAGCATAGGAAAAAGGAGCATAAAGACAGGGACACACAGCTTCTTCAAGGAAAACACACGTTTATTTTCCCACTTTTAAACACACACCGTCAATAATCCACATACACAGGGGTGACCATTTTCAGGATACAAAACAAAACATAAAATAAAAACCTAGCCCACTGGGCACTACTTTCACACTTTGAAACAGTCCTTGACTAGACTGGGCCCCTTGTGACAACCAGCACAACCAAATAGTTTGGCTCACCCCTGTACTCACAGGACTTTCTCCCGGGTAATATTCAGCCTCCTGGCTTCCTCACTCTCTTCACAACACTCTTTATGAGAGTCACAGGATCCCTCTGCTTCTTGCAGTAACAGGCAGCATTCCCAGCTTCTCTGGGAGTTCCTCACACAGCCCTGTCTCCTACCTGCTGTATCCTGCTGAGAGACACACTCTCCTATTCCAATTAACTTTAAATAGTCTTTCCACAGGACAGCTTTCCTGTGGAAGGTGAACTCCAATCTCTGGACTGGCTCTATGGAATGGAGTCCCTGGCTACTAAAGTCTTTAAACAGACGGCTGATTCTCTGTTTAATAACTCCCTTCCTGGAGCCTATCTCATTACCTGGGGAGAAATTAAAGGCTAGAGTGACCTTTTACCACCTTTTCCTAATCACTCTACCACAACCGCTACACTTCAAAAATGGGAGATGACCATGGTGGCTTAGCAACCTTAAAAAAAATCATTTTCAGGTGTTTGTTGTTAAAACGGTTATGAGATAATTATAACTATAATACAGTACATTTAAAACTGATTTATTGTTTCTTATTTACCTGAAAATATAGGTCACTTGAAGAAAACCAGAATTTTAATTTGCTGGATGGATCTGGAATAACTGCTGTGAAAAATGTCCAAGCGAATCTAAAAATGTGAAAATGATTTTTAAAATTTTTACTTACTTATTATGACATAAACAAAACAGATGAAATATATTCAACTCAGATGAACAGATGAAATTCAACTCATTATGTGCCTGCCACCTTAGAATCCATGGTGCCAGCACCTCTAAGTTTCCTGCTTTCCTTGATCAATGCCATGCCACACTGGCAACGTAATGATGTGACATCACATCAAAAGGACTGGCACAGCTATTATACATTTGCCCAAATACACCTATTACCCATACACTATTCTTGCTTCCTTAACACAAATACAAGCAGTAACAGTTTCAACATACAGACAAAACTTTTGCCAGAATAGATGCAAATTTTTTCTTAAATAAAAGTAAAGCCCTAATTAAACTTAAGGGTCATAAACTCTAGGCCTGTTAAAGGGGAACTATTGAAAAATGAAAATTTAATATAAGCTTCATCATCCTGAATTAAAAAATGTTCTAAATACAATCAATAAAAAAATTCTTTACTGTTTCTGAAATAATCAAGTTTATCTTCGCCATTCCTCTCTCAGCATCTGTTTCTCTTCATTCTCTCTTCATGCAGGAGTTGGGTGTCAGATATTCATTGACAGTTAGATCCAATATATTTTTTAGGAGGGCTCCTTTTGACTAGAGCTCAATCTATAAAAATCACCACAAATCCTGCCTCTCTACATGCAGAATTTTTGCAAAAGGCAGTTATTTTGTTAGATTTTGTTTGTACTGGAATCAGTTATTTGAGTGTGCTCTAATTCATCTGCTAGGAAAGAAAACTCCTTCTATAAGATATATCGGATCTAACTGTCAATGATCATCTGACACCCAACTACTGCATAAAGACAACAGAAACAGGTGCCGATAGAGGGAAAGTGAAGATAAACGTTATTATTTCAGAAACGATGCAGAATATTTAATTGATTATATTTATACAGTTTCTTATTTCAGTATGATGAAGCTTGGATTAAATTTTCATTTTCGCGATAGTTCCCCTTTAAGTTAGAGCTTTCCATTTAAGCCAAACACAACTTGCATGTCACAACTGCTTAGCCCTCCTCCTCCAGGTACATAAGCACTGGTTCATTGCCCTCTGGATAGGCTACTGTGTATGCATGCCTGCTTAGGAAACTCTGAAAAGGTGAATGACTTATTGGGGTACATGGCTGCTGGATGTGGAAAGGAATACAGCAGCTCTGCACCAAATACTAATAAAAAAACTATAAAATGTATCTGGCCTAATACTTTAAAATAAATACTTTAAGAGGGTTATTTACTAAAATCTGATCTTATAATTTAAATTAAAAAGCTTGACCAAACTCCCATGCCCAATTTTGCCTTATTTATTAATAAAACAACTCGAATAAATCAGATTGGGAAAAAAATGAAACCCCCAAATTTATCGGATTAACAGGCTAAACCCAACCCAAACCACAATATCTTCAAATTGGGATAGGGACATCTCCCATTGACTTATACATGACGCGACAGGTCTGAGATCGTGGATTGTGAGATTTGGGCTTTTTACAGCATCGAGATATAATAAATCTCAAAAAATCCGACCAAAATATTTGGATTTTAGTAAATAACCCCCTATATATTCTTTTGGTGCTTTCTGATCCAAGATCCAATATGCATAGCATTCCTCCAACCATTTAAGCTTTAAAAAAAAAAAAAAATCAAATAATTTATTCCACTTGATTCACCCCAGCCATGCAGAGTTTCCATGGTGTAACTACAGTATAGCAGACAATGGGAGGCCTGGGGAATTTGAAAAAGTTGGATGATTCGAATTGACTCACAAATTTGTTTTTTCGCACTGACTTTTTCTAAAAGAATTATTGAGAAATGAGTTCAATTCGTGGGAGTTAGGTAGACTTTGGTTTAATAAAAAGTATGAAATAAATTAGAGTTTTAGTAAAGAACTCTCTAAGCGTCACCATAGAGTTCCATGAGTGATATAAAACATTTTTATATGTTTTTTTTTTCACCAAAATTTGGAAAAATCTGGATTTTAGTAAATAACCCCCTACATTTGTTTAGGGCTTTCTGATCCAAGATCCAATATACAGAGCATGCCTCAAATCATTGGAGTTTTTAAAAACTTATATCTTTCCATGTTATTTACTCTTTCCTGTCTGTCTTGCTGGCACCAAACATGCATGTGCACATGGTGGGGAAGTGCAGAGGTAGGATGTGCATAGCATTCACTAGCAATCAAAAGTATTTACATTTGCATGAGTTGATTGTAAGAGGTTTTTAAAGAGATATTTCTTTGTCCCTATGGGCTCTCCTCTACATGGGGGTCACTAGTTTTTAAAGAGATGCCTCTTTGGCCCATGGGATCTCATAGCACATGATACAGGGCAGAGCAGCGTATGTCAGAAGTCTTAAGTGTTTAAAAAAATCTGTATAAAGCAGAGGTAATTAGAAAAAAAATTACATTACCTTTTTAGAAGGAATAGTGATATAACAAATGTAAAAACCATAACAATTACAAAAGTGAGTGGAAAAATCCAGCTTGGAGAGCTTTTTTTGCCTGAAAAAGAAAAATTATCAACCATTCATATATAGCATTAAAAAACAATGAGTTATGCACTTCAAATAAGCCAAAAAAAATAAAAAAATGAATATATATATATATATATATATATATATATATATATATATATATATATATATAATTTTTTATTTAATAGATTGAAAATTGTGAACTCCTTGTTGTAAAATATAGTATCAGGTTATTTAGGGACTGTTTTTGTCCGATAATCCAATAAAGTCACGTTTTCAGAGCAACAATTCTAAAAAGTCATGTGATTTGAATTGATGCACAAATTTGTTGTTGTTTTTTTGCACTGACTTGTGGGAGTTAAGTAGACTTTGGTTTGATAAAAAATATGAGATAAAGAAGTTTTAGTAAAGAACTCCCTAAGCATCATTATAGAGTTCCATGAAGGACTGATATAAAACGTTTAACTTTATCTTGAAACCCTTTATCTAGAAAGCTCCTAATTATGGAAAGGCAATGAGCTCGATTTTATCTAAATAATACACATTTTTTCTCTTTAATAATAAAAAGTACCTTGTACTGGATCCAAACTAAGATATAATTAATCGTTATTGGAAGCAAAACCAGCCTATTGGGTTTATTAAGGGTGTTCGAATGTTAAAATTTTAGTTTTTTCACTAGAAAACTCACATTTTTAGAGAAAAAAAAATTGAATTTATCGAGATTCATTATACCCCGATGCTGCAAAAATCCTGAAACCGAAAAGCCGCCATCTCAGACCAAGGTCCCGTATAAGTCAATGGGAGAGGCACCTTTCTCAATTTGAAGTTTTCAGTGTCTGACCTGGGTTTAGCCCAGAAATTTGACTTTTTCAGGGTTTTCGGGGCAAAAACTTGAGAATTTCAAGAAAAAGTCAGAAAAATTTGAGCGATTCAGGCTTTCGCTCCATTTTGTCGAGTTTTTCCACAATCCCATTAAATAATAATTAAGCTAAATTCGGCATGGGAGTGTGGTTGTCAGTTTTTTTTTTTTTTTTTATAAAATATGAGATAAATTCGGAAGTTAGTAAATAACCCCGTAAATGTTTAAAGAATTTTCTAGAAGATTCAAATAACGGAAAGATCTGTTATCTGGAAAACCTCAGGTCCCAAACATTCTGGATAACAGGTCCCATACCTGAATATGGTCATATGTGACTTCTTATATGCATATATTTTACAACACAGGGCTGATTATTCCCTCTAGCATTTACAGTGTTACACTGTAGAAGATTGATCTGCTAAAATGCCAAGAATTCTAAATTGAAGCTCAAGTCCCTTTCTGTATTTGGTCAACTAGAAGGAAACAGATAGCTTGTTTGATGCCAGGGTTATGGTCTCTGATTAAGGGCCAGTTAATCTACTGTGTTGGAAGATCTGTGGAAACTAGGAAACACAGAGGAAACCCTTAATATCAGGGTGTTACCTGAAAACATGTTTTTCAACATTCATTGAAACCTCTGCAGACGTGATTTTGCCTGCACTAATTATATGAATTGTTCAGCAATAAATACTTCTTTGCCCTGCACAATATGACTTCTTTATATAAATAGACTCCTAAACCTTGGCTTTCCCCAAGTAAGTTGGAATTGCTGCTGAGCCATTTTATGGAGGGGTCCCTCAGCTAAGTATCAATAAATCTCTTATGTTTGTTTACTTGTGTGTGTCAGTTTAATCACTCTACAAACTGAACAAGAACCAATCTCAATACATTTGGTACCAGAAGCGGGGTCTGTACTTTGATTACTGACGGTGTCTTTATGTCTACTCTACCTCTTTTCCTTGTCTATCTACAAATTGTATTTTTTGTATTAGGTCTGGGGATAGTAGGTACTGTTTGTGTATTGTGTATTTGAATAAGAGACATTCTAAAAAATCTCGTGGATAAAAAGGCTGAAAGGGGTGGGGAAAAGCACTAGTGAGAGAACGGGGATATTGCCCAGTTTGGTGACATTGAGGTGGCTAACCCAAAGTATGTAGTAGCCAATCTATGATAAGAGGGAAAGTAGAGCTGCTGCAGAGGTGGGTTGGTTGTGTTTTCAAGTGTTAGAGCAACAGACTAAGCAGATACAGGATTTAGAGTTACAACTTCAAACTGTCAAAGACCAATTGCAACTGTTAAGGTTATGCAGTCAGAATGCAAAGCAAGAAAAGGAACAATTAGCTGCACAGTTTGAACAGTATATTATAAAGACTGTTAATAGGAAAAGGAGAAAAAAGCAGAAGCTCGTTAGAAATCACGTAGAAGTGCGGGCTTTGATAACCTCTCAGGATTGGGAGGGGGTGGATGAATGGTCATGGTCTGAAGAGGGGATGGATGATGACATTTGTGAGGTCAGAGCCATTGTAACTCATAGACATAAAAAAGAGGCGAGGGAGAAAAGTGGACAGCAGGCAGAACACACATATTCCACATCTGGAGGGGATGTGTCAGCTGAGCAAAATTTAACTGAGGAATCTCAGTCATGGTCAGATAGTGAATTAACTGAAATTGGGCAAAAGTTTACACAAAAGGTTGGAGAGGGATTACTGGAATGGGTTTTACGTGTCTGGGATTTAGGAGGTGATGGTATTATGCTGACAGACAGAGAAGCAGTGGGTTTAAGAAGTGTAGCCAAGGATCCCCGTGTTCGTTTATACATGAAACGTGGGCCTAACACAACTGGGACATTTTCCTTATTGCATTTAATTAGGGATTCTATTGCACAGACTATAGACAGTCCCTATGAATTAATAGACCAGACCCCCTGGGAAGTTACAACAGAAGAGATGCAGAGACTGAGAGCAATGGGATGTATGTCTGGTGTCACTCCTGATCCTTTACCTGACAGAGGGGTGAGACATGTACTGGTTGACTGGGGGGGTCCTGACATGGCGGCTTTTACACCATTGATCAAAAGGAAATTGCTTATCACAGCCCCAGAACAGTTAAAAGCCCCTCTTTTCACTAAGTTGAGTGCTTTAGAAGCAAAAGAATGAAGTACAATTTATGATGCGGCTGTGCTCTTGGGTCAAATGGGAGAAATGAATGTTGACAGAAGTGAAAGAAAACAGCAACAGAGTTTAGCTAAGGGGAGCCAGGAGGGTCATACACATGTTAAAGTTACTCGCAGACAAATGTTTCTAGATTTGCTAAACAGCGGTGTTCCAATAGAAACTATTGATGGAAAGGAGACTAAATTTCTGCTCGCTATGTGGAGGGAACTAACAGCAAAGGGGAAGTTGAGGCCAGCCAAACCTAAAAAGGTTGCCCTCAGTGATGTTGAGGAATTAACTCGGTCAGCTCCTCCTATAATTGATTTAGATGAGGAGTTGAGCCAAACCCCATTAACTCTTCCCTCCACATCTGTCAAAACTGCTGGGACGCCAGCACCATAACGCAGACGCCGCAATGCATGCGTAAACATGCCGGCGTAAGGATGCCAATGACATCACTATGGCGCCAAATTTAAATATAAAAGTGCATCCAGGATGCCAGAATGGCGTCCCAAGAATAGGTTCTGCTACCCTGAACCTGGGTTCCTGTTTTCCTGCGTGTATCCTGTTTCCAAGCCTTGATTCCTGTTCCCACTCCTGATTCCTGCTTCCAACCAGTTACTACACTCGTCTTGTTATTGAACTCTTGCCTGAACTCTGACTACCCGCCTGTTTAACCCTTTGGACACGGTGACCTTGCTCCCACAAGAGGGCTTCCTCCTAGATCCTGACAACCTCCCTGGAGGGAGCTCCTGGCTCCCTGACAACATCGCCATATGCAGAGTGTAAGAATCTGTTAGATTACATGAAACACACAGAAGGGAAGGGGTGGCAGTTGCCACAGCCAATAGACTGAAGGGATGGCAGATTCCCAGGGCTTGCCATAACAAAAATCAATGCTATGAAACCTGGGGATCAATGCCCTTACATACCAGTCACTTTATATTGGCAGGGACACAACTCATTCCAAGGTACAGCTCAGCCAGACCAACAAAATGCAGTTGCAATGACTGAAGGGTTGGGAGGCAAAGCTGCTGTTGCTGTACCTGTTGGAATGCAATTAGGTAAAAGTCTTATTTTTGAAGCACAAATCTTCATTTCCTTAGTACCAGATAATATTGTGGGAATGGATATTTTTAAGGTACAATATGTGGTTATATGGTTGGGAACATTCATTGTTGGAGTCAAGAGTTTCACTATAAATGCTGTAATGCCCATTGTGTATGACAACATTGAATGGACTCCAATTCACATATCACCTCCACCAAACCATGTGAACCTGAAACAATGCCACCTTCCAGGTCAGAGCCGGGCCACACTGGCCATGCGCTCTAGGCGACCTGGGCAGCTGGAGCGCTGGGTGAGCGTGCGCATGCGCAAGTTGATGACGCCGGCGCACATGTCTGTGTCAACGCCGGCGCGCATGTGCGTGTCTACGCCGGCGCGAATGCGCAGAAGTGACAATCAGCGTGCGCACACGCGCAGAAGCGCCAATCAACTTGCGCACATGCGCAGAAGCCCCAAACATCATACGGGAAGTGAGGGGACCAGACATGGGGTAGGCGACAGAGCAGGTATGTGCCTGGCGCCCCCTCAGATTTGCGCCCTAGGCACGTGCCTACTCTGCCTACCCCTAGTTCCGGCCCTGTTCCAGGTGGTCAAAAGGAGATAACAATGGCAACTGAGATGATGGTGGAGGTGGACGTATTCAGGCTGGTAGTCAGTCTATTCAGTGCCCCAATGTGGTCAGTAAAAGAGACAGATAGCTCTTGGCTTTTAACCATTGATTACAGAGAAGTGGATAAAGTAGAGTCTCCTTTGGCCGTATCAGTACAAGAAATGGTAACACTCGTGGAACAAGTGACTAATGCATTTACCAGTTTGGTTACAAATCAAGGACTGGCTCAAAGTATGACTTTCATGGCCATTATATGGACTGGCTCAATCAAAGTTATTCCACAACTGGTTTTGGACTGTATAATAGAGGCACAGCACATCACTGGACTGTTTTGTTACTGGATACGTTATGTGCCAGTGACTGTTTGTTCAATTTACTTTGTTACTAGGAAAAAGAAAGTTTTTCAGTTGAGGAAAGAGGACAAAAGTGCCCTGCAAACTGCTATGGAAGTAAAGCAATTCCTTGTACTCTATACTGCCCTGCAACCTGATGAAGGAACTATTGTGGATGTACCTGTCACAGTAGAGACTGATTTAGCAATATCTGGATGGGTAATTGGTAATGAAATTAACTTGTGTGCAGCTTTTGCACAGAAACTCAGTTTCCAGAAGTGGACATTGTATGTACAAGTAAGGGGGGGGGGGAGTGTCAAGTGAATCTTCATCTCAAGTGTCACAGCAGATGTCTGGATTAGTACAGTTTGGATGTGATAGCTTTGAGCAACCCGTACTGACACTTTCTCCATCTACCATAAAGGTAGCAGTGACATCGGAGGACTTCATTTTATTGTTTACAGATAGATCTGCCACTATTATTGCTGCCAGACAATGACACGTCTGGACAACAGCTGCTTTCCAACCTACACTCCATCCAACTGGAGTGGGTGGATCTAGCCAATATGCTGAATTAATGACAGTAGTTTCTGTACTGGAGGAAACACAAGGTTTGTTGAATATATATATAGATGAATGTACAGTGTTCAGAGCTTTGACTGTGATACATTTTTTAGCCCAATGGACACATGAGCTCTCTGGACATTGAGTGGTTCAAGGCACTATGGACTATGTAAAGCATAAAGGAATAGCTTTAACCACTGTACTTGCTAAAGACATGGTGCAACAATGCCCTGTATGTCAGAAAGTGAAGAAAAGACTTAAACTTTCTAGAGCATATGGAACACTACTGACAATGGGACTAATTTTACTGGAGTGGGCATCTCAACAAGGAGTATATTGGGTGTTCCTTATTTTATATTATCCGCAAGCCACAGGATTAACTGAATACATTAATGGTTTGTTAAAACAACAGGTAAAACTTTTGGCTCCAACTCATACACTCAGGGGGTACACAGGGGGGTAGAACAAGGTACTGTTATGGGTGGATAATGGGATCATAGAATATACTGCTGAGATCAAATGTGTGTTTCAAGCTAATAATGATAGTGTGAAATGGGAAACTGAACTTGTTTGGGAGAATTGTCTATTATATGTGCAGGGGGTTATGTAACATCTTTTTGGATGTGTGTGAAGAAGATACTAATTCTCTTTTATCTTCCAGCCTACTATAAATAGAGAGGTCAATATCCTAAAAACATGGCTGGCAACATGTTTATACCTTTTCTGATGATTTCTGTGCTCTGATGTAATATAACGTTTGGTTTATGGCAAGAGAACTTGATTCTACAAATGTTTATACAGACTGCAAAGCAGCAAAATGAATCTAATTGTTGGGGGGCATCATTAACATGGACTGAACTAAGGGACTGTTCTTAATTTTTCTTCAGTGGTTAATGCTTCATGGATGGATTATTGGAAGGAAAATCATATGAAAGCACTTGCTTATTGGACTACAAACTATAAAAGATACAGATTTGGTGGATAAACAGTTTTCCATAGAAAAAGGCACAAATTATTTACTACTGATGATATGGACTTGGTTTGCATCTTGGACAGGGTGGGGCATGAAATTCTGAACAAGTGGATGGGTGTACCTTCATCCCTACCCTGTGTACCTTCATCCCTGATAATGCGGATGTCATTCTAAGCCACATTGAGTAGGTTAAACTGTTGTAGGAAAAAGTTAGAGCTATTGCTAAGGATGGTCAATTATTTATTTTATGCTTATGTTTAGCTCTTTCTATTATTCTGAAACTGATTTAATGTATCAAGGCTAGTACCATATCTGACAAGGGTCAGGTATTGCCCATACGTGTCAATGCTTTTGAATTGATTTCCTATCATACTTCTCTGTAAATCAAGGGGTGGAATGTAAGGAAAATGAGTGATTCACAGAGCAGAAGATAGAGAGAATAGAACAACACCTTAAAGATGGCGTTTATAGCTTTTGGCAATTCAAGGAATGTGACACTGTTTAATGCTTGATTTTAACCATATATAGTATATTAAGTGCAGTTATGATGTATTTTTACCATATATAGAATGCTAGTTGCTAAAATGTATATACTTCTTATATCCTGTGTGGGGGAAACATATATAAAGCTTCATTTGGGGGGAGGCTCTTTGAATTCTGCCTGGACTTCAGAATGCCTGGTTATGTTGGAATTGCTGCTGAGCCATTTTATGGAGGGGTCCCTCAGCTAAGTATCAATAAATCTCTTATGTTTTTATTTTACTTGTGTGTGTCAGTTTAATCACTCTACAGACTGAACAAGAGCCCATCTCAATACACTCTTTTTGCATCTATTTTAACAAACTCCTGTAGAGTCAGAAACAGAAATCTTACCTTTCCCTACGAACAAAGGTTTGCTCCATTCACCCCAAAATTTACTCTGGCCGCAATTCACTCGTTTTCTTCCTCTAATTCGAATGGAATACCTCTTGTTTTTATCCAGATCATGGAAGGTGTGTTCTTTCTTATCAGTGATGAGAGTCTTGGAGAAAACAGCATAAATAAGAAACGTTTGTGTTTTGCAGAGTGATATCCTTCAAATAGGCAGTTAAAAAGTATAAGGGGTCATTTACTTCTTCCTGTGGAGTGCTTCACTCTGCTCCTAGCACCAGACTGAAAGTCCATTGTGAGGAGTGGGGACTGAAATGTCAGGAGGCCATAGGGCAAGCAGTAAGGGGACAGTTAGGAGGTGGAAAGGGGTATACGTGCCCTTATTGGATAAGTGCTATTGGATGAGCGCTGCCTAAGTCAGACAGTGCTGTATTCAAAGGGCTAGGAATAGATCTCTTTGCTCTGAAATAGAGTGCAGGCGCAAAGTGAAAATTTAAGAGGTGCCATAGGCAAGTCCCAATTGCCCTCTGCAGCCACAGTAAGGTGATGAGTGGGGGGGGAGTGGGCTGACAAAGGAGTGGGGTGACTAATGTAAGAGGTGATCTGAGATGGTGACAAGTGACACATTAAGTTTCAGGGAATCGGCAGGTAAATGAACAGGACTGGGAGGAGGCAGGTAGATAAGGGTTATGCCTAGTGGCCCCCTCTCTTGTGCCCTAGGCACATGCCTCTTTTTTATGCCCCTAATTCTGGCCCTGACATTGTCACTCAATACTGCCCTGGAGGTCATAATGATGTTTAAATGCATCAAGGAATATATACATCAATATAACAGACACAATTACACAACTAAAAAAGAGTGAATTAGGCCATTAAAACAGCAAATTACAAATCCACTCAATTTTAAAGCAAACATTACACTAGAGGCCCTGCGGGACAACTGTACCCTCATATAAAATATATATTATTCTTTATAAAAGAATAACATTACCCGGAAAAGAACATTCGTCTCTGTCTCCAAAACCTTTAATTCGTATTCAAAGCAGGCGCTGTTAACAATGGTTGTTGCAGTTGGCGGTCTGCTCCATTTCATAATTACTTTCCCTTTTTGAGATTCTTTGGTGATATTGATTGGCGGTTTCATCATCTCTGTTTTGATAAAGCAGATAATAACCATTAATAGACAGATGACATCTATTATCAGGAATGCATGGGGCCTGGGTTTTTTTGTGTAGGGGATTTTTCTGTCATGGCGAGCACCATGCCTAATAAAAACATTTAAAAATAAATACAAATCAATTGAATTGTTTTTGCCATCAAGCTGGATTTACGCAAGTTTGTTGTTGTAAAGTACAAAATGGCGGTATGGAAAACACATTGGGGCAAATTCACTAAAGGACAAATCGCCTAACGCTAGCGGTAATTCGCTAGCGTATCGCATTTTTGTTAATTTGCCGCTTCACTAACAAACACTGGTGTAAATTCGCTAGTGTTACTTCGCACCCTTACGCCTGGCAAATTTGCGCAACGGACGTAACTTCACTGACGCCCGCATTTTTCTGAACGCTACCTTTTACACCAGACTTCCTTCGCCACCTCAGACCAGGTAAAGTGCAATAGAGTACATAGGGATTGCTTCAAAAAAAGTTAAAAAACGCTGGCGTTTTTTCTTTTTTTATGGGTGATAGGCTGAAAAAGATCGAAATTTTTTTTGGGGATACCCTCCTTCCCCCCTACATTTCCTAACTCATGGCAGCTTAACTATACAGTGGGCACATGTGTAGGGCAAAATAAACATTTCATTTGCTGTTTTGAAGGTTTCCCAGGCTTGTGTAGTGATGCTTCATATACCTCCATTGTAACTTCAATTTTGCGCCGTATGCAAATTAATCATCGCTAGCGTAACTTCGCTTTGCTTGACGAATGCCTGAGCACAACTTCAGATTTTAGTGAATTTGCGTAGTGCTGGCGAAAATAGACCTGGCGAAGTGCGGCGAAGCGGACACTGGCGCAACTACAAATCTTAGTGAATTTGCCCCTTCGCCAGGAGTATTTTCGCCAGCGCATAAGGTTGCGAAGTTGCGCTAGCGTTAATTCGCCAAGCAAAGCAAAGTTACGCTTTGCGATGATTAATTTGCATACAGCGCAAAATTGAAGTTGGAGGGTAGCCCCAAAAAAATTTCGATCTTTTTCAGCCTATCACCCATAAAAAAAAATAAAAAACGCCAGCATTTTTTGGGACTTAGAAATTTTTTTAACTTTTTTTGAAGCAATCCCTATGTACTCTATTGCACTTCTCCTGGTCTGAGGTGGCGAAGGAAGTTTGGTGTAAAAGGTAGCGTTCAGAAAAATGTGCGTGTCATTGAATTTGCGTAGTTATGTCCGTTGCGCAACGGGGTAAGTTTAAGGGTGCGAAGTAACAGTAGAGAATTTATGCCAGCGTCCGTTAGTGAATCGGCGAATTAACGAAAATGCGCTACGCTAGAGAATTAACGCTACCGTTAGGCGCTTCTTCCTTTAGTGAATTTGCCCCGAAGTGCGGCGAAGCGGACGCTGGCTCAACTACGAATCTTAGTGAATTTGCCCCATTATCTTGAAAGCTCTGAATTGCAGACCATCTCCTGTCAAGTCTACTTTATGCATTCTCATTTTGTGATTATTTTTATTGTCTTAGTATTACAGAGTAATAGGAAATCAATCAGAAATAAGCAGTTTGTTTAAATAGGATGCTATAGGACAATGGTCTTAAAGGGGGTATTTAACTTTTGAGTTAAGTTACAGTATGTGATAGAATGACTAATTCTTAGCAACTTTTCAATTGGACTTCATTTTTTATGTTTTTTGAGTTATTGGTCTTCTTATTCTGAATCTTTCCAACTTTCAGATGAGGGTCACTGACACCCCCATATAAAAAAATAAATGCTCTGTAAGACTACACATTTATAGTTATCGCTACTTTTTATTAACCATCTTTCTATTCAGGCTTCTCCTATTCACGTTCCAATCTCTTATTCAAATCAGTGCATGGTTTGCGAAAGAAATTTGGACCCTAGCAGCCAGACTGCTGAAATTGCAAACTGGAGAGCTGCTGAATAAGAAGCTAAATAACTCAAAAAACACAAATAATAAAACATGAAAACCAATTTCAAATTGGCTCAGAATATCCCTCTCTACATCATACGAAAAGTTAATTTAAAGGTGAACAAGAACTTGTTTTCAACTAGTAATAAATTAGAAAAACACATTGGATTTGGTTAAACCAAAAGCCAGGGATTCATCAAAATCCAAATCTTACAAAATGGATAGGAATTACTAAATGAATCTCGGATATAATGAGATGCCCAAGGTAAACTTAAATATATGTTATATCTGGTATTATGTATGATTTATAAACTTAGATAACCATGAGATGGAATTATAAAGCAATTTTACTTCCACTGCAAGATAGATTCAAAACTCCACATGCCTCATATCACACAAACACAAAGGTACACAATACTCACACAACAAACTGAAGTGTTAACAAAGTACAAATCACATACCTATATCTGAAAGTTTAACAGCTTTTGTGATTTGACATTCAGTATTGAAAAAATGGAGTCTGGCTTTCGGCTGTTCTTTAAAATCCATGACCTTCATATGACATCCAATAATTTTATTTTCTTCGTTTTTTAAATACTGTGAACATGGCAACATGTTTCCTTTAATCCTGCACAGTACAAAACAGGGACTATTCAGATGGGGAAATCTCAGGAATCTCAGATAAACATTTATTGGGAAAAAAAATTTACCAGAAAAAAAAGCAGGACTGAATATCTTTTATGCCCCATGTACAGTTAAGGTTGGTCAAATTGTAGATTTGGCACGATACATTTGTGATGTATCCTGTAAAAACAAAATACGTTTTCATTGGTTATGTACTGTTTACAAAAGGTCTCAGTATAAAAAATGACCTCAAGAAGTTGATATATGTTTATTTAATTAATTAATGGAATAGCCAGTGGCATGTTAGACCCTGCTATAGATTTCAAGTATCCATGTTACAGTTTGAACAAACAGTAACACATCATAAAAATGAATTGTTTTAACGTAAATAAAATACAATGTATGGTTGCCCTGCACTGTAAAACTGGTGTGTTTAGGGCAGGTGGGCCCGACCCTCATGAGCCCCGCCGGGTCAGACCCCTCGATGGATATTGTAATGACACAAAAAAAATTCACAGATGTGCAGCGCCGTCTGCGCATACAGCTGCCTTTCATGTGGCCTGAGCGGCACCTCACAGTAGGGGGTCGGGGGCCCTGGACAGCGGTCCCGGTGGGCCCCCAGTCAGACCCTGAGTGTGTTGGCTCCAGAAACGATACTATAGTTTATATAAATAAGCTGCTGTGTAATGTGTAACTGTTTAGTCTGAAAAAGGGGAGAAGGCAACTTAAAGGAGAAGGAAAGCTACCATAGCAGTTTATCGCCAATAGATTAGCTACAATAGTGCAATCTATAACACTACATTTATTCTGCAGAGTGATTAACCATAAATGAGTAAACAGCTCTAGAAGCTCTCTCTTTGTTTGAGATAGCAGCTGCCACATTAGCTTGGTGTGACATCACTTCCTGTCAGAGTCTCTCCCTGCTCACTCATAGCTTTGGGCTCAGATTACAGCAGGGAGGGGGGAAAAGGGAGGGAGAGGGGGAAAGAAGCAAACTGAGCATGCTCAAGCCATAACCCTGGTGGTTTATGCTGAAAACAGGAAGTCTGATACATAAGCCCATGTGTACACAATAGAAGGAAAGAAATGCTGTGTTTCTTTTGACAAAGGACTCAGAGCAGCATTACTTTCAGGGTTTACTGATGTATTTATAGAGACCTTTCTGATAAAGCTTACTTCATTTTAGCCTTTCCTTCTCCTTTAAGGTGGCCATACATGGGCTGATAAAAGCTGCCGACGGATCAAGTGGGCAGCTTATTGACCAGTATATGCGGTCCTCCGATGGGCTTCCCCGACTGTCTAGATGTCGATTGGGCAAGTTCAAAAATCCCATTGGATCGAGGACCACATTGGTTCCTTGATGCAGTCCTAGGGTCCACAATCGCATCAGCCAGAAGTTGCCTACTCATATTTGGGCAAGATTTGTCCATGTATAGTTTATGAAGGATATATTTATGAGTACAGCTGGCCAAAAATTTAGGGTCAGATTTTTCAAAATGGGAGTTTAGAGCTTAATAAATAAAAACTCTCCCACATTCTATTCATTCCTACGGGATTTTTAAAATTGTATTTATCAAATGGTGAGTTCTACTCTGAGTACGTTTTTTTTAATTAAACGCTAAACTCACATTTTGATAAATGTGCCCCTTAAAGAACTGCTTGCTTGTGTAAGTAGTCAGATGAGCAGATCTTTCCCCGATATGCTTACCTTGAGGTGTGTGATATTGGCTGACCATAGGAACAAACGATCAGATCACAACAATGCTAAATGCAGAGCCCCAGGGCTGGAACCACATCTGCGAGCAATTGCGGACTTCGTCCCAAGAGCATTTTTAAACATGCCACGTACCGGTCATGCAGGATTGTAAGAGGGCCCATAAAAGGGCCAATACACTGCTTACAGTGTTCAGAAGGACCTAATAGGCAGCTTTTGTAGGCTTGTATGGTCACCTTAAAGGGATCCTGTCATCGGAAAACATGTTTTTTTTCAAAACGCACCAGTTAATAGTGCTACTCCAGCAGATTTCTGCACTGAAATCCATTTTTCAAAAGAGCAAACAGATTTTTTTATATTCACATGACTTGGGGCAGCTGGGAAATTGACAATATGTCTAGCCCCATGTCAGATTTCAAAATTGAATATAAAAAAATCTGTTTGCTCTTTTGAGAAATGGATTCAATGCAGAATTCTGCTGGAGCAGCACTATTAACTGATATTTTTTTTTTTCCCATGACAGTATCCCTTTAATACTCAAGTGTGTTTGCTACCTGAGGACTGTTCCCTGATGTGAATGGAGAAGCATAATGACATAAGTACAATTTTAATATAAGGATATAATTTACAGGATATATCTGGAGAGCTTCAATCAGTGAATAATAAAAGAAAACCTTAGGCTAACCTAATATTATTATTACCATGTGTTCATAAAGCACCAGCATATTCTGCAGCAATGCACAATAAAAAGCTTTGTGCAAAAAAACAAAAATGTCCAGAAGTTACTGAAATTTCTGCCAGTAAAAAAACTTCCAAAGTAGACTTCTTGTTGATTCTATTTCATTCAAGCAGCTTATATATTACAACATATTGATGCTGTGAAAACTCAGGCAAGAGTACTAACCTGATGATTTAGGGCAATCCTTTCCATGATGTTTTGGAAAGCGTGTCGGTTGCTGCTTTTCACAGGAATCTTCTGCTTGAGGAAAAATAACTAACACACAAGCTAATGATATTATAAATGTACATACAAATATCACAGCTTGCAAAACAAGTCAACAGAGGGCATGTAACTATGGAATTCACGTGGGCTGTAAAAAACACATGGCAACCAATCAGATGATCGATTTAAGTGATCGACCTGCAGCTGGCTGAATACATCTGGTCACTAATTGGTTGCTATGGGTTACTGCCCAGGTACAGATTTGCCTAGTGTTTATAAATGAGCACAAGATGGAAGGCTCAGGCTTAGCTGGGAATAACATGTGGGAAGTATGAGGTTAAAAGAGAAATTAAACCACTGGGGTGCCTAGTTATAAGGCATATATTTTACTTTTCCTTCTGCTTTAAGTTAGGAGAAGGGTTGAGTAAATTCTGGAGAAAGAGAGGGCAATATTGGAAATTATGAATACTTTCTCACATTGGCCTTTTCCTTTCATTTTTATTTACATGTAGTGTTTTGCCAGGGTACTGCAGGGCACTGTATATTTATATATAAAAAACTGCTATAATTGACTGTGCTAGATAACATTGTGCACAGCCAAAAAATGAAAGTGAATAGATCCTCCAACTTAAAGGGCATGTAAAGGCAAAAAAATAATGAAAAAGAAACCTATCTCCAATATTCTTTAGTTAAAAAATGTGTTCTGTTTTTATAAGAAACCTGACTGTATGCAGTGAAATTCTCCCTTCATTTACTGCTGTGGATAGGAATTGTCAGATGGTCCCTAACTGCTGAGCAGGGAAACAATCATATTTATGAACAGCAGGGGGAGCCCCCGTCTTACTTCCCAGCCATGCAGAACTCAAGCAGCTTTGTTTATGATGATCCCTAAGCAGCCCAGACCACACTGAGCATGTGCACAGTCTTAGGGGCCAATTCATTAACTTCGAGTGAAGGATTCGAAGTAAAAAAACTTTGAATTTCGAAGTGTTTTTTTGGCTACTTCGACCATCGAATGGGCTACTTCGACCTTCGACTACGACTTCGAATCGAATGATTCAAGCTAAAAATCGGTCGACTATTCGACTATTCGATAGTCGAAGTACTGTCTCTTTAAGAAAAAACTTCGACCCCTAGTTCGCCACCTAAAAGCTACCAAACATAATGTTAGCCTATGGGGAAGGTCCCCATAGGCTTGGCTACGTTTTTTTGGTCGAAGGATAATCCTTCGATCGTTGGATTGAAATCCTTTGAATCGTTAGATTTGAAGGATTTAATCGTTCAATCGAACGATTATTCCTTCGATCATACGATCGCAGTATTTGCGCAAAATCCTTCGACTTCGATATTCGAAGTCGAAGGATTTTCATTCCCAGTCGAATATCGAGGGTTAATTAACCCTCGATATTCGACCCTTGATGAATTTGCCCCCTAGTCTTGCAAAGATGTTTAACAAAGTTACAAGTTGGTGACCCCCTGTAGCCAACTTTGAAAGCATAAATTATTTGTTTGATTAGGCTTGTGGTGCAGTAAGTTCATGTTTATATTTAGTATACAAAATACAGCATTTCTAGCCTCATTCTATTTTAGACTAGACAAGATACAATATACAATAATTAAATCATAAGGTAGAAAAAAACCATATGATGTGTGGACTCGCTATTATCACAACAATGTTGGATCAAGACCAGCAGTCTAGTTATTTTTTTGGAAAATCCTGTCCACACTAGTAACAAAGGGTAGGGGCAGTCCTAGTATGAGAAGGACATTCTGGGTTGTTCTCCCTGTAATTACTCTACAGGCTCTCTATACTAACTGATTAATAGAAGTGTAGGGCTTCTCTGTCTAAAGAGCAATTCCTATAACCCATTGTTAGACTGGAAGGCATGGTGCTGCCCTCAGATGATGACAATATGTTTGTGAGTGTCTCACTGGGTGTCACTATAGTTACTTAATCTTTACTCGTGTGGAAAAGCACACGTATGAGGTCATCCAATCACCCCCTAGTCATAGCAAGATCCTCATAGATGAATTCTACCACTGTATCATGATCCTATTTTCTCCACAGCAATTTGAATATCAAGGATTTTGTGGGACTGAATGTAAATGAAGTAAGTTGCACTCAGTTTTGGGAACCAGTGCAGTTACCCAAACCAATCAATTAGCTTAGAATTACAAAAAAAGTTAAACATATCTGTGTAGGTGCAATTTAGTACCTACATTACCAAAATAACCGCCTCCGCCAGCCTATATCAGTGTCATCTAAATCTCCATTGCCCCAATGAAAACTGTCCTTGATAAAAACTTGCACAAATCTCAACAGATCTAGGGTCTAATCTAATTCATATGAAGAGTAGAGTGGATCAACATTCACACCGGGCAATATCCTTCAATTTTACAATAAAAGTTCAAAGCCAAAGGAGATCAAATACTTACAGTGTATGGCCACAACTGTTATCCCCAGTATAAGATTATATTTACATGTCATTCTGCAAATTGGTTCCTAAAAATGCAAATGAACATATTTTAACTAAACTAATATTTATGCATTTTCAAGTGTACAGTGCAGATATTTTAGTGACAGATGGAGTGCATGTAACCACTTTCAATGTATAGATTTGTAGGGTCCTCAAACAAACAACTTTCTACATTATTCAACCATTATGTTCCCAGATAAAGGCACCAGAAATCGGTAAATGATACATGAACTGTTTCCTATGAGGTGTATGACTAGATGCTCTCCAGGAATGGAAAAACAGAAATCCATTATCAGCTACTATTTGTTACATTTTAATAGTTATCCCATGTTCCTCGATATACATTTGGCATCCTATGCTCACATTTCTTATTCTCCTTCACTTTAGCATAGTTGGAAGCTCTGTTGTCCTCAGCCTAGTTGCTGCTACTGTTCTTACTGCAGTGACAATGATTTTCATCTCTTAACTTTAGTATATGGAGAATATGAAAAAGTATGTTTAGTATCATGTCTATGGTATTAAGCAGATGCATATGATGCCAAGGGGATTTTATTAGTGAGAAGACCAAATGAAAGTCTAATGTGTCTCAGTGAGTCACAGCCTCATAATCTGAGCCTGTTTGTAGCTCATCCTCCAACTTGGTCCTCACTAAACCTTTATATGGGTCATGGAACTCTTGTGGCCTATAGTGGCCCCAGTTTCTTTACAGATACTGCTGGATATAGCTGGAAGCGATATTGAAGGAAAAACAAAATGGAATTTGAGGGTTGACATTTTTTTTTGTTATATGGGACTATGACTGGATGCTTGATGCAATCTTATCATATATATCTTATATATGACTGGACAATAGTACTGGAGAAGAGGACTTTGAACCTTATGACTTCAACACCACCAAATCAGGCATCTCTTAAAAATTACCCTAACACTATTCATTATTTTCAAAAACACCACAGACAGTGGTATAGGATGAAGGATGGGGATCCATTGAATCTCTACAGTTACTTTTTATTTTTAAACTGATTTATGGCTCTGCCTTCAGAAAAACAATTACATTTTGGCTTCTTGTCGCTTTGCCTTCAATTAATTGTTAATGAAGGACAGCTTCGGCTTGGATAATATAGATCAGTGTAATCTCAGAATTGTCTCACAAAACAGCAATTTAGAGCCAATTCAAAGGGAAATATTAGATGCTCTACTTTGCCAATATATTGCACATTTCATGTTTACATATTTATTGTGTATTTTTAAGTGCCTTTTTGTGATATGTACTAGCTGGAGCCACGTCGTCTCGTCTCACTGTATATTTGTATACTGCTGAGATGACAATAAAGATTACTTTGACTTTACATTAATTTGCAGTAAATGCACTGGTTCATTTCGTGAAATGCACAACACGATACTACATTTATCATATGCTTTTATCACCTAAGCTATTTCAGTGGATGTATTAAGAGAAGGTATATGAATATGAATATAAGCCTCAGGTTTGTTAAAATACAGTTTTACCTTAAAATGTTGGAAAATCTCCAAAACATATTCAAATCAGTGATAAAATCAATATAAAGTTCAATTTGATGGTCAGAGGTAAACCTAAATATTTGGGGTACAGTGGACACAATAATGATGTTTTCTTTTCAATTGTATTCAAATATTCCATATGCTAACACCTCAAGCATCCCTTATTAATACTTTGGAAGAACCAGACAGATTAGGGTGAGATGGGGACTGTACAGTACATTACATAAAGTAAGATACTTCTTCAGTTTGGAGGTGTTGGCATTACCCACTTATCACTGCCTCGAAAATTTTTAGTCCATATTTTATATTAGGGTGGTAATTTTAATTCTACTAAATCGTGATACATTCATCTTGAACTAAAGAAGGAGTACATTTACTAGATATACAAATGTAGTAAAATAACTTTGCTTATTTTGTGAATTCGTACCTGATCATATATGCATGGCAATCATGATATCAGCAGAATAATACTGTATGATCCTCTGAACCTTTAGGAGAGTAACTTGCTTTGTTGTGATCTTTTTCAAGGTCGTGCCCGCAGTCACACAGTCTCCGGTAGTTTCCAAGAAACGAGAGTCTTTCACTAAGAACACAGTCTCTTGCATGCAAGCTCATGCAGCTCTGACTGATGCAGTTACCCCAAATACAGGGAAGTGAAGTAGAAAGGAAGTGTGTCAGCCAAGCAGAAGACTCTGTCTATGTACAGTACGTGTAAGATTTTCTTGTGGTTAAATGCTGTGACATGAAACTGTGTGAAAATCTGTTTGAAATTGACTTCAAAATGACATATTTCTCTATTTCTAATTAAAGGGAGCGGATGATCTTATTATTAAAGTATGCTGACCAGGATTGGTTATATTACACAAGACCAGCCTAATGGCGAAGTTCAACTTCCAAAACTTTTTTTCAAGTTCAGTTGTTTTCAATTTGGAAGCCATACAGTAGGGGTCATTTGCGATCACAAGTGCAATGGTCTAAGTGCAGATTCAAGCTTAATCACCATGTTTTTTTTACCCACAATGTAGCATTCTCCCCATGATTCAATCATAATTATGGTCTTCGGGACAATTCATCACAATTGCACTGAAGACATGTTCTATGTCCTGTTGGTTGGTACCATTTCTCATGTTGGGCATGACAGTTCTTTTGGCACAATTGTGCTGCAGCAATTGATGCAGGCTGTTGTGGGAACCCTGGAGCTACCTCTCAATTTGGAGGTGGAGGTAGTTTCATGATTTTCCCAGGGTTGCACAATGGTACAAATTCAGTTCAAATTCAGGAGGCACTAAGCATAACTATCCGGATCAATGAATGCACTTCTGGACATAAATGAATTCTAATAACTTTTTTCCCAAATGTTTTCTGATTTTCTAAGATTTAAGAATAAAGTTTAATTTCTCCCTCTCTCATGTTTCCCAGGATCAGCTTAGTAGGAGGGACTCATTCTGCTGAGAAATAAATCAAATAGAAAAAGCCTATAATGGTCATTTATGAATGAGCAAAGGGCAGGTGCTCTAAAACGGACATCACATATTAAGGTACTTGCACTTATACATGGTTGCCAATGCATTCATCATGCACAACTGGGCCTATTGGAGCTGGAGAGCCTTCTTCTTCCCCCCCAAGGGGGTTGGGAAATGCCAGGAATTGAACTCTTGTATATTTGTTGAACCATACCTGCACCGTTCTCCTGAGCCACTGGGGTCCATTAGAGTCAGTGTAGGTTTGTTATGATGATGGACTTATGCTTTCTCTGCTGCTCTCTTGCCCCTCCTTCCTTATTAACTTCAACTGTTGTCAATTAACAATCTTGCCCCTTTTATAAGCCTGTTACAAACAACTCCTGGTTGCTTGATCATTAAGCTCCTCGGCAAGATTTAGCCTGCAAATCTTTGTTCTTTGCCGTGTTCCAAGTTCCTAGTTTCTAGTCTCTGAGCAGCAACATAACTAGAGGGGGGTGGGCCCTGCCGTGCATGGCAGCCATCAGGGGGGACAGGGGGGAGAGTTGTAGGGGGCCCGAGGGTAAGGGGGGCCCCGGCCCCGGCCACGCCACACTTACTTGATTATCCGGGACCCCCATCTTTCTGAGAGCTGCTGACTTCGGGAAGGCATGGATGTTTAAGGGGCCCTGGCCACCAATTCTCTTATAATGTGGGGGGGGGGACCTGGCCACCAATTTTTTTTCCTCATGTGGGGTCCTAGCCACCAATATTTTTTAATGGGGAGGCCCTGGCCACAAATGTTTTTTTTTATGGGGGGCCCTGACCACCAATATCTTTTTATTTTTTATTAACATGTGGGAACCCTAGCCACCAATATTTTTTTTGGTTTTTCTACTGTGTGTTGGGGGGCGGACCTGTGGGGTGGGCGGACCTGTAGGTGGGGCTTGTGGTGGGCGAAGCCCAGGAAATGTTGTCGTACGGGGCCCTGTGATTTCTGATGGCAGTCCTGCTGGCACGGGACGCGCAGCCGGGCCCCCCGCCACCCTCCGTACACCTGGAACAGGCCAGAATAAGTGGCACGTGTGTCGGGGGTCCTCAGGGGGGTGCGGGCTCTGGCCCAATTGCACCCCCTGCTCCCTCGGTAGTTACGCCACTGTCTCTGAGCCCTCTTCCTGTTCCTGTACCCTTGCCCTGGTTTCCTGCCTACTTCATGTGGATCTCCTGCTACTTACCTTGGCCTGATTTCTGGACATTCTCCTTGACTCCCTGCTTCTTCATGTGAATTCCCGGTGCTGACTTTGGCTTGCTTTGTGGACTTTCTATCTGGACCTCTACCTGTCTCAATCTCAGCTTGTTTATTGGACCTTCCCTGGTAGCTGCCAGACCTGACGTTTGGCCCGTTGACTGGACTTTTTTTTGCCTGCCGTTATCTCAGTTTATTCTGTTTATTCACTGGTTACTGTTTTGCATCTTTTTTCATTAAACTTTTTCATGGCTTCCAAACTCCATTCTCCTATCTATGGTTATACAAAGGGTTATTCATTATACAGACTCCCTTCTTCCTATCTGTCCTCAGTGACAGAACGCGACATTGGGTCAATAGGAACACCAAACTTGCCTCCAGTGAATCCGATGCAAACGGTGCTTTGAACAAGCATCTTGGCAGTGAAGCAACACCCACAACTGACACTTGATTTATATTAAAATAAAAGCACAGTAGAATCTATTTTGATGTACTGACCACTATTTATTTGGAAAAAAATCCTGGTGATTTATGTCTGCAAATGCAATTGTCACGTTTTATATCCCAAAACCCAGAACAGACGCCAAGGTTCCAAAGCCTTTGCTTCAGGAGGAGCCTCCGCTACTCTGATGCCGCCAGGTCTTAAAGTGACCCAAGGCGAGAGTTTTGGGCAGCAAAGGAACCGTAATGTGTGGCAGGAGAGACAGGGTTAGAGCTAAGTGTAGTTGTTAGAACAGGCCAGAATTGCTCAGTACTGAGTCAGTATCTGGACGAGTAGTCAGTAACAGGTAAAGGTCAGTTCAGGCAGCAATACAGCGGTGGAACTATGTAAATAGACCTACTGTAACATACCTTGGTGGTAGAGTGGGCAGGCAGGGACGCCCGATGCGTGGTCCTTCTTCTTCTGTTCAGCAGTAACCTTTGGGGCACATGCAAAGCACACTTCCAGGTTTTACATGCAGTGCGTGTGATGTCATCACGCTGATTGGCGCTAAATTGGAATATTTAAAGGGGCTTTGAGCACAAAGTCATTGCCCGTTGATAGGTCTAAATTGTTAGTAAAAGAAAAAAATATCCCAAAGCTGCAGCTAGAGGTGCAACATTCATATAGTTACCCAGTTACCCCAAAGTGAAGTTAAAATACATTTAAGAAGAAAATAATCCGTATAGGGGAGAATTACTACAGGGGTCTCACTACTGGGAATATATTAGGTAAAACACACTTTATTTATTCCAAATTTAAAATACACATACCGTATATACTCGAGTATAAGCCGACCCGAGTATAAGCCGAGGTGCCTAATTTTACTAACGAAAACTGGGGAAACTTATTGACTCGAGTATAAGCCTAGACACAACTAAGACCGTTAGACAAGCAGGATTCTTTTGTTTATTTGTAGATAGATATATTTAATAATATTATTTAAACCTTTGCGTTTTAAAAAAACAGTATGGGATTGCAGCCATTCTCCATGGCTTAGTAACATTAATACCATTCTGTAGTTTCATAAAAGAAAAAATGTTAAAATGATATCCCCTTTGTTTAGTCTTTTAATTTAAAAAGTGCCAAGGTATTTTACTGCTTTGTATGACTGGGAACTGGCAAACAAATCAATATTAAAGTGTATTCTGGTCATTCTCACGTGAGTTCCAGTATAAACATTGTGATTTCATGTTTTGAAAATTAGAATTATTAAAAATGACAGACAAAGCAGACAAGTAGCACCTGTAATATTTTACAATTTTAGCACCGTAGCTGCATCTGTTTTTGTGTGCAAATAAGTGGCAAAATAACGTGGTGAGAACAACAGCGCAATGGTGGGAGCAGCAGCGTGATCAGTGGGGAATCTACATCAAAACCCACATGATCTGTAACGTATCTGCTACTGAGTCAGCGTGTGCTACTGAGTCAGCGTGTGCTACTGAGTCCCATGCCCCTGCACCTCGGTTGGGGCCCGCAACCCATCCATGGGGCCCCCGATCCTGAAGAGCCAACGGGGAACACCCCCCTCCCAGCCAGAAACAATGATGCTTACCCGTGGCGCAGGAGGAGCAGCAGTGCGCAACTGTGCGCAAGGAGTGTGGAGCGATAGCGATACCGGCTGAAGTGCGGGTGCCGCGCAAGCTGACGTTACAGATCATGTGGGTTTTGATGTAGATTCCCCACTGATCGCGCTGCTGCTCCAACCTTTGCGCTGTTTGTTTTGGGGGTGCGAGATCGAATGTGCTGCTGCGAGTCTGCTGCAAACCTTCCCAGCGTTTCCCTGCAGGTAAGAAACTTCCCACAGAGGAGGGGAAAGCTTGGTTGGAGCTTTGGCGGAATGTGCACTGCCACTGACTCGAGTATAAGCCGAGGTAGAATTTTTCAGCACATTTTTGGTGCTGAAAAACTCGGCTTATACTCGAGTATATACGGTACATATTAAAAAAGTGGACATAGCAGCAAAGTGTTAGGTGTAACATCAATCCATTTGTTTCACTAAAGGTAAAATAACACATTTTAATTGAGTACCTGGGTACTGTTAGGGATTCAAAAAAGATTCCCATACAAATAATGCTAGTAGGTGATAAGTATAGTTCAATCAGAAATTTATGCCCAATGACCCAGTTGCCTTCCGGCATAAGCAAAAATAAATCATTTCACAAAATTGATAGCCTACAATGAAGGCAATGAAGGCAACCACCTGGCACTGCACAATCCTTTAGTCCTCACCTTAACATTGCTGCGAGTCCACCCCGATGCACATTTCACCCATAGCTTATTCACTTTGAAGGCAAGGAAGGCAACTGGGGCATTGGGCTTAAATTTCTGATTGAACAATACTTATCACCTACTAGCATTATTTGTATGGGAATCTTTTTTGAATCCCTAACAGTACCTAACAGTTTAATTCTCCGCTAGACGGATTCTTTTCTTCTTAAATCTAACTTGTTGTATCCTGGGTGTGATTTCTGTGTATTCTGATTCCAGTTTTGATCCTTGCCTGCCTGACTATTCCGAACTCTGCCGACCCTTGTCTGACTATCCTTGAACGCTGCCTGTACCGACCTGGTCTGTCTGACTATCCTTGAACCATACCTCCCAACATTTTGGAATTAAAAAGAGGGTCAAATTTTTTTGACCACACCCATTTTTGTGGCCACACCCCCTAATTACCATGTTCATTTTACAAAATTTAGCAGGTTATGAAAGTTTGAACATATTTCTGTGTTTTCTTTCCAGTTATTACAGTTTTGCTAATGAAGATGAATTGCCCTTTAAGCTGTGAGCCTAACTTCTCCCAAGGGACCTGTTATCTAAATTGTTACAATTACTTGTTTCCTTATCTCAAAATTGTTACAAAAATATCTTGTCTGAACCTTGTGGCTGTTATGGGCTCTCCGCCAAAAATCAATTAAGTTAGAAACATTATCCCGGGTGATGGAAAACATCAAAGACAGACTCCTTGATAGGAGCTATGAGGGGGAGCTAGAGTGGTACCCGTGGGTCCAATACCTGGAAAGAACCCAATCCATACCTAACCCCGACGACTCAGTCTGAGCCATCTAATTGATACGATGTTGTCTGATAACGTTACTCTGAAGTTAAGTTGCCTACATCCCCTTGAACATATTTCTTCTTCTTTTTACTCTTCTTTTCCCTCCCCTTTTCCCCCCTAACCTATCCTTCCTTCTTGCTATATCCAGTTGCAAGTTTTGTACCATAATGAGATAATACAAGATATCAAGAGAGTTGACCGGAAGCAGGGAATGTTCTATATGACACCCCACGAAATAACCAGACAGGGACAAACTTGTAGCTGAATGCATAAAATATTTTATTGCACTTACTCTTTGTTACAACGAAAACCAATAAAAATTTCAAATATTATTTCAGAAACATTATTTCTTTTTTTAGCTGTTCAGTGGAGAGAAAATCTTGACTTTCCAGTACAAATTAGGGACTGCTGATTGAGCTGTCAAAAGAGGGACTGTCCCTCTGAAAATGGGACAGTTGGGAGGTATGCTTAAACACTGCCTGTACCAACCCGGCCTGTCTGACTATCCTTGAACGCTGCCCACACCAACCCAGGCCTGCCTGACTAAGCATTTCGTCCATACCCTGAACTGGTGCCTTCCGTCTTAAACCTCAGTGCCCCTTTGCCTGTCCAGAACTCTTGCTTTGCTCCTTTCTTATTAAGACCTGGGAGCATCTGAGTAGCTGATGGCTCCTCCCGAGGCCAAAGGCAGCTGCTACAGTCAGAAGCAGAGCCATGACCAGGGAGCTTGGTACTTGTTCTGGATTTAGGGAGCCGATCGTGACACCTACATTGGGCACAGGAAAATGGACAAGGTGCCTTTAAATATTCTAATTTTGTGCCAGGCGCGATGGCATCAGAGGGTAATAACAGACACACATGCTGCCTCCCAGGTTTTATTACAACAATTTGCACACTGCACTTGCATTTTTAAATTACCTCTTTTATTACGGGTATATTATATGAAAACAATGGAACTAAAAAAAGTATTTGGAAGGCAAGGTAGTATTTGGAAGGGATCAAACTGGGATTGTTTAAATAAGTAAGGTGTCCATAATATAACCAACTAAGGCTATTTGGAGACATTATGTTTCAATTGTTTTGCTTTTGTTTTCTCTTTGTGAATATGCCATTAAATTTGATAAATCTGAATTGTTTTTTTAAAGATCATCTACTACCTACTACCTACTGTAGAACTAAACGCCCAAATGATGGAATTCAAAAAATATAATATAAAGAAAAACATTTCACTTTCAATGTGAGAAATTGGTTCTCGAAATGAATTACAATTTGCTCACTTTTCAGTTAATAATGACACTGAAATGTGACTGAATTCCTTCAAATGGAACATGACACATTTGGCAATATTTATTAGCATAGAAATCCATATTATCCAAATATAGATTAGCATTTATTGTTCTTCCTATATGTTATCAACTGACTGGGCCAGTTGAGTATCTTCAAAGATGTTTGCATTTTCATTTTAAAACTGGTACAGATTTGTTTAGTGGTCACCATCTCCAATAAAATGGTGCCTTTAGAAGGTTGTTGGCACAGTCTCTGTGTTGTACATTATTATATTCTAATTTATAAATCGATTGAAAGAAATGATGCTGTCCAGACGATGTCTAATGCTGGCCATAGACACAAAGATCCGTTCGTATGAATCATCGTACGATCAGACTTCCCCATCTCCCGACCTGCCGCTAACCATTCCGATCAAATAAAGTAGAAAAGAACAGATCAGCCGATGTCCCTGACAGCAATCATACGAAAGTTATGTCCGAAGCTGGTGACAGTCTTCCACTGAAAATCGTACAATCGGCAATACATGCAGAGATATCACCCGCAGCCGACAGAAATCTTTTAACCTGTCCGATCGACCAGACAACCGATCTCCACCAGACGAAAAATGTTGGGACCGAAAATCGTACGAATCCTCGATTCGTATGATCAGATCTTTGCGTCTATGGCCAGCTTAATGCAGCCTACCCACAGCAAAAGCAATGTCTTACACTACATAGACCTCAAGGCTGTTTATAGACTATATTAAAATACACTGCAGGTAATATGTTTAGTTGTATAGAGCATTTTCTGTATTAGTTGTAGGGATGTCGCGGACTGTTCGCCGGCGAACTTGTTCGCGCGAACATCGGCTGTTCGCGTCCGCCGCAAGTTCGCGAACGTCGCGCGACGTTCGCCAATAGGCGTTCGCGTCAAAATCGTTCGACCATTCGACCATTCGATCGCTAAAATCGAAGGATTTTCGTTCGAATCGAACGATCGAAGCCATTGGATTGAATGAAATCATTCGATCCAATGGCTTCGATCGTTCGATTCGAACGAAAATCGTTCGATCGAACGATTAAAATCCTTCGATCGTTCGAATCGAACGATTTTCGGATGTTCGAAGTTCGCGAACTGTTCGCGAACTGTTCGCAAATTTTGCCGGTGTTCGCGAACGGCGTTCGCGAACACATTGGCGGCGGTTCGCTACATCCCTAATTAGTTGTGCTTTGTCTTCTGAATTATAACAACATACATATTCAAATGCAACAAGCATTCATGCCAATTCATTCATTTCTGGATGGACGTTAAATGTTCCATAATTTTTCCTTCATTTCCTACACAGGTTTAAAGAATAACATGGAATTATTACTGAATTCCAATGTACAAGCAAACTGATAACAACTGCACTGTGACCACTAGATGACTCACTTCCTCTAATTTCATAAAATCTCAATTTAAATTCAGGATGTGCAATAACCAACTGTAGTCACAGGGCGTTGGGCCTATATTTTACTGAACACAAGGCTTCGGTCTGATCACTTTTATAAAAGGCACATCATTTTGCTGAGACTTCTTATAGGGAAGTGTAATAAAAGTAGGATATGGAATAAATAAGAACAAAAATGCACATTTAACAATGTCTACATTAGATGCATAATACATTGTGAACTTTAATTGCACATACACAATTTTTTAATATCTACGTATAGCACTTGTTCAGAGATTTACATTACCCTGTGCACACAGAAAAATATTATTTTTGCAAATGAATCAGAACCAATAATTTGAAACACTCAGTGGGGTCCATGGTGGTAGGAAATGGCAAATGCCTTTTTTTTTTATTCCATACATTGAGAACATATTTGTTGTCTTTGTAACTATAGGATGACTGGTTTAGTTACCCCTTTTGTTCAGGTAGTCCCAAAAAGTTTAAATAGCTAAGTGGGTCCTAGGCATTGCTGGGAAATGATTCCTCTTTCCTAGGTTAAAATATGTTCCTGGCAGTTCAGGAACTGGCCTGTGACTATTGAGTTTATAAGATGAAATCCACATGCTTAGGTGTTTTCTTCCTGGGCAGGCAGGTGACGCAAGATTGAAGCCTAGGTTAAGTCGGACCTAAGTTGTAAGGGTATACTCTGTCATACATCACATTAGGTGTGATAGATAGGAGAGGGGTAACTAGAGAGCAGCTTGACCTCCATCGAGGAGATTTAGTAAGGATTAGAGTCCTGAGTGCACTACCCAGGACCAAAGTGTACAGACTTTGGCACTACTGTAGCTCATCTAGTTTCCACTTGAGGAGAATCCTGACAGTTGTGAGTAACACTTTTGAGTTGAAATAATCCACTGTTCCATGACTGACCTTAATGGGTAAAGCACTAGATGCTTGAATCTATATTTGTGAGTATATGCAGAGCAATTGTATCCATTTGTATGTAAGTCCAGTTAATAAACCCAAAACCATTGGTGCACATTTATTGAATTATACCAGAGAAGTAGAGTTCAGCAACACCCTGCCCTAGCATATTCAAGGTCCCTTACCTAGTGTTGCCACCTTTGCAGGTATAGAAATATGGACATAGGGGTGGGCTGGTGATGTCAGAAGGTCAGTCTAGTGATCTCAGAGGGTGGAGCGCTGACATTAGGGGGTGTAGCTGGTGATGTTGGGGTGTTTCTGATGTTGTATTGCACAAACATAACATTCCCATTTTTTTTATTTTAAAAACTGTGCAGGATGTTTTGAACTGGACAGCCCCATAAAACACCTAAACAGGTGGCAACACTACCCACATCTGATGGTTAAGCGTTACATACATGCTGTGTTAGAAGAGCTCTTAACTACTGTTCTGTGGGATTTGGTAGGATTAGTGTTAATGAGAAGGTTTGTTTGCCCCATATCGTTTGCCCCATATCGTTTTTCCCAGTCAGCCAAGCAACTACATGTACCTTATTAGGTATCACCACAAAGGCTCAAAGGATAAAATTGTTCAAAATTGAATAGTCGATCTAGCCTGTGGTGAGTACCCCCTTTAAGATAAATAGAAACTTTCTAAATTAAATAATTCCAAATCACTTTGTCAAATTGCAAAAAGAGAGCTGTAAATCCTTATCCTCTAATCCTCTAATGGAGTTTTCTTAAAAGAGAACTAAGCCCTAAAATTAAATATGGCTAGAAATGCCATATTTTATATTCTTTAAAGTTGTCACATGAGTTTCCCATTTTGGATATTGTTAGCAGTGTCAGTGACATGCACATGCTCAGTGTGTTTTTAGACAGCTTATAAGGGGGTGGAATATGAATTGTTCAGTTAACTGTTAATAACTGAACCACTAGAGGGAGCTAGAGAGTAACAGTGGTTTCCTAAGAGTGAGTGAAGGTCCCAAGAGGGTGGAGACTAAGAGGTTATAAAAGGAGAGGCCCTTAGAGAGTGGAGAGAGATGCACCATAAGGAGAATAGCAAGCAGGCAACCACTGAAGCAGTAGAGTCATCTCTCAGGAGTGGTACTGAATTTAACTAGCGTGAGGCCTAGTAGTTATAAGAGGACACTCTAGGAGTGTGAGATGAGACAGGGTAATTAGCATTGGAAGTGATGGTCCCAACAAGGAGTGATTGGGCATCACGACAGTCAGGGTTTAATATCATAAGCAAAGCTGGAGGAGAAGCCATTGAAGGGTGTGAGCCATGTCAGGGCAAAGCCTGGGAAGAGGGGAAAGTGCTGAATAGACTCCCTAGTAGGACACTGCAGGCTGAGGTGTGAGTGGGAAGGGACACTGTGGAAACTGAGGAGTACATTGGAGAGGTGCCTTATGGATGTATCCTCCTGACCAAGTGCAATTATCGGATGTACCACAAGAGGGAGGCAGTAGCAGAGATTTGAGCCCTGTGGATATGTTCCTGCTTGTATGGTAAAGAAGTGTGACAATATTAATAAACAAGTTTGGTTCAAGTGCAACTCCCTGCATCTTGTGTCTCTAATGTAAGTTACCGTCCTGATGTACAGCTTAAAAGCTGTTGACAAGCTAAGGTAAGGGGATGCTGCAAATCATCAACAGAAATTGAGGTCTACATGCCATATGATGCTGATGCTGCAGGCCTGATTATTAAATTCTGATGCTCATTGTGCTGGTTTCTATGCTGTTTTGTACCAATAATCTGAATTATTTAGAAGCCTTTACATTTATAATATATATATATTCAATACAGTGTGCCTTGGGCCCTACTGTCAGTAACTGAGAGCAGCCCAGAATAGGGGGGGGGGCAACAAGGGATTCTTTGGAGGCACAGATCTTCCCTGCTAAGGCCCAAAACATAATGTGCAACATTTCAGTCCTAACTTCTACCGTTATTGTCTAGTGCTGTGCCTGTTTACCAGGTGTAAAATTTAAAAGGTATCAGAGATTAATTTGCCCCTGCATTGTTTTCTCCTCAACTTCAGACAAGAATCCCTTGTATTGTTCACACCTTTAATCCCCCTTGCCTTGTAATTACATTTATGGCCCCCACAGCAGACATAGGACTTACTATTTACAGGAAACCCTTTGTTATGATAATCAGTTTAATGTACATTTTTTGGTCAACTGCTTTCCTATTAAATACACTATAACATATACTGCCAAAGCCAAGAAGGCAATCTCTTACAACTATAAAGCATTTGCCAAACTTCTGATGATTTTCCATCGTTTTTGCCAATTTGCGGGCAAAAATACTATGTGCACCTGCTCAGACCAGAATCTGTGATTTCAGGAGAGGTTGGGCACCTGCATGGGAGATGGGACGTCACTTCCTCTGACTCCACTTTTTGGCCCCGAAAAATGTAGGTCTCCCTATAAACATTTTGACAGCTCTGAGAAGGTGATTGACAACACTAACCCCACTGTACACCTCCTCCAAAAAATTGATTGTTTGTGGCCTGTGCTTTTATGATTATGCTGGTGTGAACTGTTGGCAAGAAAAATACAGACAACATAGGCCTTCTTCCTCCAACTTCCATCCATATTTTATAATCTGTAAATCCACTTTACCGATTTACAATCCCCCCAAAGGCTAAAGTCTACCCTATATCAATCCCGCAGTCAGACATTGAGACAAGAAACCTCAAGATAAAATTTAAAGGGTACGTTTGCTGGTTCCTCGTGGAAAGAGGAACTGAATACTTATTGAGTTGTGTTTCCGAGTAGGATAGATTTTTCAGTGCACCTCCTCTTTATTATGTCAGAATTGTTAGTCTGTTTATGCTCATCTGTTACTGTTCTACACTGCACAGAGAGAGCGAGAGAACAAGTTAGTGCAGATCGCTGAATAATAAAGGTAATTATTCTGCTGTTTGACTCTTCTGAAACGCTGCCACCGCCTTTCCTGTCCCTGCATGGGTTGACTTCTTCAGGTAGGCGACTGTAGGGAAAAATGATAATCCAATAAGAGCAGAATGTTTACACAAGTCTGATATATTGATAACGATAATATTGGGAGCCGGTGGTGGAAATGTATTTTAATGTTATAAGTGCAGTTCTTTATCGAGCTGTTGTGACCATTGAAAAAGATGTACTCCAATTATGCCTACCAGGGAGAGAATAATTGAAACTAAAATATGACTTCATGTTTGCACCATGTAAAATTGCTCGATATCTGCAGGGTAGGAATGGTCCAGGTATGGTATCTGTTATCTGGAAACCCGTTCAAGCTCAGAAATACAGGTAGGCGATCTCCCATAGTTACAATAAAAATAATAAAGCTTAGGAATAGTTAGTCCTTCAGAATAACTCTCTCAGCTGCACGCAAACGTCACATAATTTTTGTTTTTTTTTGGATCAGCGCTTAAAGCAAAGGAGAAAGCAAAAAAACAGAAACAGAAATATGATGTATTTTAGATACTTTCTGGAGCACCCTGTGCTGGAAAAAAAGTCACTATTGTGAGTTCCCCTTTAGAAGAGACTTTCCTTTTTGTTCCGGTTGTGTATATAGTTAGATCAAGTTCTTTCAGAGACCTTCACCAAGTTCGGCTAAAATGTCAACTTACAAGATTGTAGTACAATTAAGACATGTAGTAGTGGTCACCAGTGTTCTCCCCTTCTCCACAGGCCACTGTTAGGCTCCAACATTAGGATACAGAAATCTCATACTATAATACTGTTTTATTCAAAAGGCTAAAAACTTTAAAATATTTCACTCACATTTATTTCCATGAGTTGCCAAGGAAACTGTTCCAGTACGCGTTCTCGTGTGTTCCACCGGTCTACTTTGGGTTTTATGTAATTTCTGGGTTTATTGGTATGTCGGGTTTCCATGGCTTCTTTTACTGAAAAATCTGTGTTAGAAGTCTCTTTTATGTTGTTCCTGCTGGCTGTACCTTTCATCTGCCATATTCAAATTCTTATTTTGAGAAATATTATTTCCTTTATCTCTGTAATAATAAAACAATATCTTGTACTCAATCCTAACTAACATATAATTAATATTTATTGGAAGCAAAACAATAGTACTGTGTAAATAATGTTTTAGTAGACTTAGGGGCAAATTCATCAAGGGTCGAATATCGAGGGTTAATTAACCCTCGATATTTGACTGGGAATTTTGCGCAAATACTGCGATCGAACGATCGAAGGAATAATCATTTGATCGAACGATTAAATCCTTCGAATCGAACGATTCGAAGAATTTTAATCCAACGATCGAAGGAATATCCTTCGACCAAAAAAAGTAGCCAATTCTATGGCGACCTTCCCCATAGGCTAACATTGGGTTCGGTAGCTTTTAGGTGGCGAACTAGGGGGGTCAAAGTTTTTTCTTAAAGAGACAGTACTTCGACTATCGAATGGTCGAATAGTCGAACGATTTTTAGTTCGAATCCTTCGATTTGAAGTCGTAGTCGAAGGTCGAAGTAGCCCATTCGATGGTCGAAGTAGCCAAAAAACACTTCGAAATTCGAAGTTTTTTTACTTCGAATCCTTCACTCGAAGTTAATGAATTGGCCCCTTAAGGTATGGAGAGCCAAATTCCAGAACAATCCCTAATCCAGAAAACATTGGTCCCGAGCACTCTAGATAACAGGTCCCCAAAAATCTGTCTAATGTTAATTACTACAAGTTGTGGTATCTCAAAACCAGTTATCCAGAAAGCACCAAATTACAAGAAGGCCATCTCCAATAGACTGAATTTTAGTCAAATTATTACAATTTTTAAAATTGATTTCATTTTTCACTGTAATAATACAAGCCTATTGAGTTTATTTAATTGTTTAATTATTTTTTAGTAGGTATGGAGATGCAAATTACAGAAAGATCTGTTATCTGTAAACCCCAGGTCCTGAGCATTCTGGATAACAAATCCCATACCTGTACTATCTAAGTCTCCTATGAATAATGTAAATATCAGACCATAAAGTACTGTAGTAGCCTTGTTGTCTACTAGCACAGAGCTTGTTTAGGCAAAATGGGAGAGCAACAGTTAATTTCAAGTATAGAAAATTCTGATATAATTGATGCTACTGAGACCTGGAGGGGCAGAGCATGTGACTTGGCTGTAAATTTAGATAATCATCCCATTTATAAAGGCATCTCTGCAACATATTAACTGAAAAATACTTTCACAGGATTAAACACAGAAGGAAAATGGAATGTCTTCCGAATCTGTCAGTATAGAATTTGCTACAGTACAGCGCAGGTGATTACTGATTATTAAGCAATACATGTATGGGATCCGTTATCCAGAAACCCGATATCCAGGAAGCTCCAAATTACGGAAAGGTCGTCTCCCATAGACTCCATTTTATCCAAATATTCCAGATTTTTAAAAATGATTTCCTTTTTCTCTATAATAATAAAACAGTGCCTTGTACTTGATCCAAACAAAAATATAATACTTATTGGAAGCAAAACCAGCCTATTGGGTTTATTTAATGTTGACATGATTTTCTAGTAGACTTAAGGTATGAAGATCTAAATCACGGCAAGATCCATTTTCTGGAAAACCCCAGGTCCCAATCATTCTGGATAACAGGTCCCATACCTGTATTGGCTTTAAACAGTGGCATAACTAGATCCCAACATAACCAGAGGTTGTAATTGTTCACCAATATTTGTTGAAATTGTGTAGGGCCTCATGGGGATCCTATACCGCCTGGCCCCCCTGCAGCTGCAGGGTCTGCTTCCTCTATAGTTACGCCCCTGGCTTTACATATACTGTAATGTATTTGCTCTTTGATTGAGAACTGGCTGAACAGTGGTACATGTAACAAATTGACCAGTGTAACACAGGGGTCTGTCCTGTAATTTGTTGTTTAGATATGCCCTTGGCATTGTAAGTAATGATTGGGAGTTTCTGTGGATAACTGTGTAAAACTCTAGGCATCCTTGGTACCTTATTAAGTGTATAAAATGCTCTGTTGTATAAAAAAGGCATTCACTCTAGAAATTAAACCATACTTTTGCCTCTTTATTGATCCCTGGTAAGGCCATGCATTTATGGGCTCCTTTATCCCATCTCACACAGAAATGTTACTATTCATGTCCCTTCACATGTGCCAGAGAATACAATCTCAACAATGACAGGCTACCCTCATAGTTTCATTTTTCCATTCCATCTCTGCACTCTCTTCAGCTCATCCTTTTTTAGGACTGGGGCCAAAAACTGCCCTGCACCCATGAACAAAAAATAGAAACTGTATAATTTATTGAGACGTTCCCTTGACAAAATGTGGACAAAATATGATACCCATGCTGTCATAACTTTTTTATTACCCTTTTACCATTGACTTATGCCTGAGTGGAGATTGGGCTCTATGCCTAACTCTCAACTAATATAAACGTAACTCTATTTTGGGCTATTTAAAACAAAAAAGCGTTAATGTCCAGCTAAAGAAATAGAGCATGGGTTACAGTGAACTCTTAACAAAACAGGCTGGACCTTTGCTAGGTGGAAGATATGAGGTAGGGAGGTAGTTAAACTACAACTCGTCTAGGCTACTGTGCATAAAATGAAATAATAAAGCACACCAGGAGGTTCTTGCAGCAAACAAACAAATAACTTTTCTTGTCCAAGACCATAGATCCACTGGGTATACTCACAATTAATTGCAGACACATTGTTAGAATGCCAGAACAGTTGAAGCAAAGACAGTACTCTGTGACACCACCTGGAACACAGCTGGGGTAGTTGTAGGTACATCTCTAGGATAGAATGCCCTGTTGATCCCATACAATGGAATAATCAGGGAGAAATATTCTAAGCCTGATTCCTTATCCAACTGCGACCCCTTCACTTAGGAAGACTAAGAGCCTAGGGGAGAGCTACTCTCTACTACAATCCTTGTTAGAGCACAGCCTGATAATTCTAATTAACCTCTCTATCTCACTTGCCTAGAGAGTACTAGGAAAGAGTTAACCTGTCACTGGCTGGCCTCATTCATGAGGTCCCTGCTCCCCGACTTATTACTAGAGGTACTGGTCCCTCTAGGACAGAATGACTTTACTTGGCCTTGGTGTACCCAGGCTCCCTGGAATCATCCAGCTGAGTCAGCAACCTGAAACCAAAGAGGAAGATCCACCCCTAACTAAGCACTATGTTAAAGTGTGGCAGGAAGTGGCCATAGGCCAGTAGGCCAATAGTTAAAGTATGTGTGTATATATATAGAGAGAGAGAGAGAGAGAGAGAGAGAGAGAGAGAGAGAGAGAGAGAGAGAGAGAGAGAGAGAGAGAGAGAGAGTTAGGAACACTCACGGGTATTGTGAAAAAAGGCTTTTATTGGAGTATTACAGTCTACCCCACATCAACGCGTTTCGGTTCTCTCTGAACCGTCGTCAGTCATCACGTGATCCATAAATACAAACATCAACCAATCAGTGAACAGTGTTAATTAAATATTCATGACAGTGAGTGTGTTCTGCATTAACGTGTCAGCATCAATTACAATATTCATTATCAAAAGTCAAAATACGTGTTTAAAAGGTAATATTTAAAAATGTAAAAAGATAAAAAGATTAACCGCATTAAAAAACATTAAAAGTAGTGAACCATCAAATCTTTTAGAGACATGTAAAAAATTGTGCAAATAACAAATTGCCAAACAGGGTTATCAAGGATGTCCATATAATAGAGCTCCAGACATGGAGAATTTTTGAGAGTTAAATGGCCATGTGCGGCAGCATTTGATGGTGCGTTCTTACTGGGTTGATAGCAACACCTCCCAAGCCATGTAAAATTCTATTAAAATAAGGACCTGTTCATATTCATGTATATACCCATGGTTCCATATTTACCATATATCAAGATACTTGGGCTACTTATTCCTTGATGTTGCATCTACAAGTCAGTGTGACTTGTAGATGCAACATCAAGCAATAAGTAGCCCAAGTATCTTGATATATGGTAAATATGGAACCATGGGTATATACATGGATATGAACAGGTCTTTTGAAAAATCTATGAAAAAAGTGTATTAAAAGTTTACAAAAGTTCACAAATAAGCATCAAATATACAACCTGTTGATAGAAAAATTGCATCTGCGACGTTTCGGGCCAGCTTTGTGCCCTTTCTCAAGCTGAACAGGTAATCAAGAAACACATGTGTCTACCAAACATTTAAAACCTAGAACAGGAAATGACATTGTGGTTACTCAGAAGCAGATACAGCAGCAACATTAACCCCAACCTTGCCTTTCTTAGCTTGGCTCACGTCTATTGCACAAACACTACAGAGACAATTCATTTTTTACAAAAAAAGATATAGGTCACAGTCCCTATTCAAACCATTGGGTGCTAATGTATTGTGGATCACCATACCTCTATTTGCTTCAGTTTTAACTCTCGATTACTTCCATATCTGAGTGGTGGGATCCCTTCCAATACAATAAATTTCAATTGGTCTGCATTGTGACCCTTATCTATGAAATGTTTAGAAACTGGCAATCTATCATTACCCAAATTGATGGAGGATTTGTGTTGGGAAATACGCGATTTGACCATCTGAGCCGTCTCTCCTATGTATACATAGCCACATGGGCAAACAAAAGCATATATCACATATTTGGATGTGCACGTACAAATGAAGCCACTTGGATTTGTGAGTTAAATGCGTCATGACTCAGGGGTAATTGAAGAAACTGTGTTATCTTAAGTCATCTTAACTCATTTAATGCATTTAACCTTTTCATTAGCATACGAAAGCTCCATTGTTCACAATGGTGAATGCTTTAATTAGATGGGATGTTGTGACACAGTTTTCTGTGTTAAATGAGATAAATGGGATATCTGTGTTTAGTTATTCTGTGTCAAACAGACAAACCAAAGTGGCTGCATCTGTATAATGCCCGCGTAATCCAGTTCCAGGGTGTACAAATTCTCTACCTCTAATTACATTGGAGCATTGTGCACATCCAATACAGCGATACATTCTCAGGGACTGCAACCCCAAAAATGTATCAGCCTGTCTTTGTTTTGGCTCAATATTAACAGAGGTTACCATACTACCAATTGTTTTCCCTCTATGATAAGACATCACTGGAGGTGCCATAAATTCACAGATTTCTGAAGAATATGCCAGTGGCGCCTCAAAACTGCCCCAATATCTTTACTCGAGCCATTATAGTCGGACACAAAAGGTATATGTCTATACTCCCTTTTTGCTTCTCTCCTTTCTATTCTAGTCACCCTTTTCATATCAGCCTTTTTTGCTTGCTGCAACACATTTTTAGGGTATCCCCTTTCATAGAATGTTCTGCACATTACTTCTTGTTGTTTCTCTCTTTGGCATCACTAACTATTCTGTCAACTCTGACCAATGCTTATTTGTGAACTTTTGTAAACTTTTAATATACTTTTTTCACTGACTTTTCAAAAGCGAGTGCTGCCTCCTTGTCTGGATACGTTGTATATTTTGTGTGGGAAGGAAACGGAACTTCCCCTTTGAGGTTTTGCACCACAAATCACTTATTAAGCTGATATTGAGCGAGTGCTTCTAAATGCTTATATATATATATATATATATATATATATATATATATATATATAGTCCTCCATGAAGCCGGCACTCTCGATACATAGTTTCAAACGCCTGGGTGCAGTATCAACAGTTCCGATCTGTAAATGCACAAAAAAGATCCGCACTCACAGGTCTTATGAAAATTTTAGAAAATTTATTACACAAGTCTGTAGTCAGACTCGTGTAATAAATTTTCTAAAATTTTCATAAGACCTGTGAGTGCGGATCTTTTTTGTGCAATTTTATCTATCTATCTATCTATCTATCTATCTATCTATCTATCTATCTATCTATCTATCTATCTATCTATCTATCTATCTATATATATCTATATATATAGTGGTAGAGTGACTGGGAAAAGGTGGAAAACGGTCACTCTAGCCTTTAATTTCTCCCCAGGTACTGAGAGAGGCTCCAGGAAGGGAGTTATTAAACAGAGAATCAGTGCTCTATTTAAAGACTTTAGTAGCCAGGGACTCCATTCCGCAGATCCAGTCAAGAGATCTGAGTTCACCTTCCATAGAAAAGCTGTCCTGTGGAAAGGCCATTTAAAGTTAAAGGGAATCTGTCGTCAGTTTAAACTTTTTTTTTTTGCATTTTTATAAAAAACACACATCCATAAACACTGTCTGGCAAATAAAATGTTAATCCACAAATCCATGCATAAGTTATTTTAGTTTGTACTTTGTCATGGGGGCTTCCATTTTTGCTCATTACACATTCATCCTGTGCTGCTCTAACAGCGGGCACAGCATTACCTGTGTGCTTGGAGGCAGCCACTCTGTAATGAAAAGCCAGGTCGCACCACGACATGAGAATCTAGCTGTACACTCCCCCTCCCCTCTCTGCCCATGCGTGTGATGTTTGGAGGAGAGAGGTCACATGGTTTGCAGGGAAGCAATTACTTTCACTTTCCTACGTCCTGCTCTACAGCTGCACTAGCAGCCCCTCCTCCCACAGACACTATCAAAGCTCCTGCCCTTCTGTAAGTTTGTTCTCTGCTTTCCTTTGGAGGGGGGAACTTTCTATCCTTGCTGCCTTCCTAGTTTGTTTTACTGGTTACTAGATGAGGTAAAGGAGCTGTGAGTTCCCTCTGCTATCCACCTCACACACACCTTGCTCCTTTCCTGTCTGCAATACTTCTTTTTATATTAACTACTTACTGCCTCCTTTCTCCTGAGCTATTTTAACCCTTCCTAGACTTCCTCCTAAGTTTTCCTGGTTTTCAAGTATGTCCTCCTTATTTTATTCTTTTTTTCTATTCCCTGTCATCAGTCCTGGGAGTGTACTCCTGTGTTTCATTTTTGTGTAAACAAATATAATAAACTATCTATATAAAATATTTTTTCCAGTGCCCAAAATGAATTGTGTGTGTGTGTGTGTATATATATATATACATACCTCCCAACTGTCCCTTTTTCGGAGGGACAGTCCCTCTTTTGACAGCTCAACCCGCAGTCCCTCATTTGTACTGGAAAGTCCCTCTTTTCTCTGCACTGAACAGCCAGAAAAAGAAACAAAGTTTCTCACTTAATTGGCTTTTAGCAGAGAGCCCAGAACAGCCGCAGGTGCAAATAAGATACTTTGTAACAATTTTGAGACACAAAAACACAGTTTAGATAAGGAGAAATATTTTCAAACTTTCATAACCTGCCAAATTTTGTAAAACAAACATGGTAATTAGGGGGTGTGGCCACAGAAAAGGGTGTGGTCAAAAATGTGTTGCGCTACATGCGGAAAAATTTTTTTTGTCCCTCTTTTTACTTCCAAAATGTTGGGAGGTATGTATATATATATATATATATTTATTTTTGAAACGTAAGTGGGGGCAGTGATAACAGGACTATCTTATTTCAGTCCTTCTGAAGTGGTGTCAGTGGGAGCTTATCTTGATACCTGCCTATTGTTCAATTGACAGGCTCAGCAGACAAGGCTCTATTTACATTACAGCAGCTTGTAGGAGGGAGGGGTAATGACATCACTCCAACTTGCAGTGCAGCAGTAAAGTGTGACTGAAGTTTATCAGAGCACAAGTCACATGACCTGAGGGCAGCTGGGAAATGTCAAAATGTCTAGCCCTATAGCAAATTTTAAAATTAGATATAAAAAAATCCATTTCTTGTTTTGAAAAATGGATTTCAATGCAGGATTCTGCTGTAGTAGCACTACTACTAACTGATACATTTTGTAAAAAACATTTTTTTCCACGACAGTATCCCTTTAATTAGAATGGGAGAGTGTGTCTCTCAGCAGGATACAGCAGGTAGGAGACCTGGCTGTGTTAGGAACTTCCAGAGGAGCTGGGAGTGCCGCCTGATTCTGCATGAAGCAGAGGGAGATGTGACCCTGACAATGTTGTGCCAGGAGGCTGAATAAACACAAACCAGCCTGTGTGTCCCTGTCACTGCTCCTTTGTCCTATGCTGCCTGCTCACCATTGACTAATCCCCCCCCCCAAAAGTTACGTGTTCAATATATATGTAACACCTATTTGGGCTGCATAGCACACAAATAGTTAAACTGTCCCGCTAGCAGTAGAAGCATGGGTTACACGGCGACTTACACAACAGGGTCAGGGCGGAAATGGTTTATTTAACTATGCACGAGGCAAGTGACATCAGGTTTAGTAGTCACGCAGGAGCTGAGGCAATAGCAACATTTACTCACACAGAGCTGCAGGCATTAGGCATTTCTCACAGAGGAAAGGTCTCCATTTGGCATTTGCAATATTCGCACACATTCCCTCCTGGAAGTTGTCAGGAAAGCAGCTTCTACCCTACAGTCCATCTTCACTGAGGTCCCTGACTGGAGGCAACACATAAAGCCTCTGGGAAGCTACTCCCTTACTGCAAATCCTTGTTGGAGCTTCAGCTGCTCTTTCTCTCTCACCTCTCTGCCTTTCTCTCCTAGAGAGACTATGACAAGTCTGCCCTAGTGTAACTATTCCTTATTCACGGGGTTTCCTGGTCTCCGACTTCTTCACATGGGCCTTTCTGGGCCTAGCTCTACCCAGGCTCCCCTGAGCACACCCAGCTGGATCACCATCCACAGGCCAAAGAGGAAGTGGCCACTCCCTACACTCCCCTCCCATCCATCATAACATCACCACAAACGGTATTGCAAGGAGGACTATTGTGTCACATAGGTAGGACAGATGTTAGGTTATTTATATATTTATACAAGTCCACATACGCACACCAGGGCTCAGTGATTACATACCCATAGAGTAAAACATGTATGCAATATAATACTGTATGTCATCAGTATGGGAATTTATTAACTTGGAGGTAAGCTATATGAACACCGAGGTCAGATTAACTTTAGGAACCTTTAACAGTAGCAAATGTGTGTGTGTGTATATAAGCGTTAATGACAAGTGAGCAGCGTACCACAGGAATAGTTAAAGAAACAACACATAAAACATAGCAGTCTACCTGACGCTGGGATAGTGAAAGTTATAGTACCTAAGATTTATAAGTTTATTTAATGTTGAGGAGGTATTTCATCGTGTTAGACTCTTAACACTAACTCAAAGTATGATACAGTAGTAACAAGCAAGGATTTAAGTGTTTCCTTTACGAATTTGATACTAATTGGACTAGCAGCACTAGTCGTGTCAGTGTAATCATTTTTAAGTATCACAGTTGATTTTTTTTTTAAATGATTACACTGACGCGATTGTATTTGAAAATTATTAAATATTTATTCACATATTTATGGTTTTATTGAAATACAAAGATATGCATTTATGCACGATTGATATATATGATGGATATGTAATTGTTGATTTTTTTATATATATATATATGTATGTTCACTATATATGATAGACACTTAATTGAAACACATGACTTACATTGAAATGTTGATTGAAAGAGGGCACTGATTGGTTTGTAATGGAGCACTTTTGTTATTTAATGTGTTTTTAGACAGTTTTTTGTATCATCCTTGAAAAAGGTCCAAATGTGGACCGAAACGTCGGTTTGATACCATGACAATAAAAAATATTACATTTTAAAAGGGAGTGCTGGTCTACTGATAATATATATATATATATATATATATATATATATATATATATATATATATATATATATATATATATATATATATTAGATATTTAAAGCCATAGGTACATATCAAATCTATGGGTCCCTACATAAATATAGGGGCACATTTACTAAGCTCGAAGGATTCGAATGAAAAAAACTTCAAATTTTGAATTATTTTTTTGGGTACTTCTACCGAATAGGCTACTACGACCTTCAACTTCGACTTTGTTTCGAACGATTCAAACTAAAAATCGTTCGACTATTCGACCATTCGATAGTCGAAGTACTGTCTTTTTAAAAAATACTTTGACTACATACTACGGCAGTTTAAACCTACCAAGGTTCAATGTTAGCCTATGGGGACCTTTCCCAGCACTTTTTTATGATCAAATAAAAAATGATTTTTATTCGATCAAATTATTTGCACTAAAATCCTTCGAATTTGATATTCGAATTCAAAGGATTTTACTTCGGGGGTCGAATTCGAGGGTTAACCCTCGAAATTCAACCCTTGATAAATCTGCCCCCTGGTGTCATTAAACGTTTGAAGACGATTTTCAACCTTAGCTACCATCTTCTGTTAGTAAAAAGTGTATTAAAGTTAAAAGAAACATAAAATACACATTTAGAAATATAACCCTTGGCCTCGTGCACACAATAGCAAAGCCTTGTGCAGAACGTGGCTATGTATGGAGTATGGAGTCAAATATTCTAAACGAGCTAGCACGTGATTCTCAGAACTAAAAAATATCTACTCAAACCTGTCCCCTGCTTGGTCAATTGTACTTATTTTTATGAGCAATTATATGAAAGATAACATTCCATGAACTGCTGACTCAAAGGAAATTGTAAAAACAAGTCATTGTTATCTGTCAGAGATTTCCGGTTGTTGATCTTGCATATAGATCTTTCTCTCCAAATATGTGAACTCAATGTTACACGATGGCTGCAAATTAAGGTATTGTGAGACCTTTTTTTCTTCTAAAGTGACTGGACTAAGTTTAGAAGCAAATTTTAAACAAGTTTTGTTTTTGCATTTACAAAAGAAAGATGTGGCCAGATGAAAGAAGATGTTTGCCTTTCTTACATTTACACTGAGTCATGGAATTTACTATCCTTGTATTATTTTTCAACTGCCTCCTTTTTCCTCCGTAATTCTGTATTTGTCCTTCCTTTTTTTTGCTTTATATAAGCTTCACTTATTCTCACTACTTTTTTACTGGGTTTCGGTTTGGAAATTCTCCCTGTAACTGTTTTTAACTTTTCCTTCCTTTTTTGCTTTATTTAAGCTTCACTTATTCTCACAAATTTTTTCTGGGTTTTGGTTTGGAAATTCTCCCTGTAACTGTTTTTAACTTTTCTGATGCAATTCTTAAATATTTAAAGTGGTTAGCAGTAAATAATGTTGTCTTGCTGCCAGTGAGGTCTTTATCATGTTTGTTAAATGAGGTGCCACCCAATAAAAAAAATATATCTATTTGTAGGACATTTAAGACTGGGAAACATTTTAATACTGATATAAATGTCACTCTCCTGAAAAAAAAATCTGTAAACATGGCTACTGCAATGTAAATTGCACTAAAGCAGTTAGTCACAGCAACCAATCCAATGTTTGCTTTTGTTTTGGACTATTAGGCAGAGTTATTGAATTTAATTGCTAGGAATAAGAAAAATATTTTGCTGTGTTTTGACACAAAAAAAGCCCCTAGACTCAATGGATATTAAATTTGAATGCAAAACTGCCAGTACCAGTCTTACAGAATAAGAACATTCCTAAGCTTTCCTTGTCCACATGTATATTTCAGACCATAACAAAGGCAATATCTCCAGTTGAGACTAAGGGGGTTATTTACTAACTAACCGGCTTTCAATTTTTTCCACGAATCTCTAAAAAGTCGTGATTTTCTCATTAATTTTAAAAGCTCTAAAAATTCAAGATTCCCCCATACAGTTAGAGTTGTAGTATTTTAAGCCAGGTGATCTCTGAGGCAGCACACAGACCATCACAAAATGGTGGTTCAAGGCAAGAGATGTAAAAGAGTAAAATCGACTTAAATATAGATTCTAGTTTGATAAGATTCTTTAATATGCCACTTAATTTGATATAAACTACCTTTTGCTCAAATATTCATTTTGGGGGGTATCGTTTTCCTTTAAATACAAAAAATACTTTGCGATTGTGACATTTTATGACATTTACTGCGCATGGTTGCAAAAGCTATTTGGTCTCAAACTTTGCGAGAGAGTCACTGAGGTCTAAAATTGGTCAAAAAGGAGACCAACAATGAAAATCTTCGTTGCTAACGTTTGCAAAGGTCTTTGTGAACATTTTTCGTAAACATTACTTTACAAAACCCCATATGATGCTTTACTTAAAGTAGAGCTGTTAATAGGAATAAAGAGGTAAGCATTTAGAGACTTTTTAAAAAGTATATAAACTATATTACAAAAAGTGTAATAGAATGTAAAAAAAGGCAAAAAGGAAATGATTGCTCGTTATCAAGGCAAGTATCAAATCACTGCTCATGACATGCTGATTTGGCAAGAGATGCATTGTATAACAGTAACATTTTGGTGCGGGAGACTAATTCATGTATGTTCAAGGTTTGCAGTCTAAAACTTCAGCTGAGACAGCAACATGCTGCAATGGTTAGCATAGTTCAGGCAGTCTCAGCAAGCTTTGTGTTGAAATATCATGTAAAATATTAGTATTTGTTATTCATATAGTGCACACACATTTCCACAGTGATTTACATAGATATCTTAGATATGGTTAACTTTGCCTGAACCATTGAGAGTGCAAATTATTACATTTTATGAACTTTAGGGGGTTATTTATCAAGGTCCGAATTTATCTCAATATCGGCTGCTACAAACTCTGATCTAACCCGGTTTTTAACGCTCATTTATTATTACATTTTCCTGAAATTTTGCTTTGCGGGAAAAGCTCAGATCTTCTTCACGAGTTTTCACCCGAAAGCTCTGAAAACATTGTGAAATTGCCCGAAACCCCCCACACAACCAAAAATCAATGGGACTGTTCTCATTGACTTTTATGCAACCTTGACAGGTTTGAGATGCCGTATTTTTATATTCGGGCTTTTTAGCCCTCGGGGTTAAATAAATTCCGAAAAATTTGTGATTTTTTTTTTTTAAAAGTCCGAATTTAAAAAAAAAGGGGCAAAAAAATTATTAAGTCCGAATGTACAAAATAACAAGTTAACCAAGATCAGCAGATAATTAGGGAGTTATTTACTAAGCTCCAAATACCCCGAAACTTCCCAGAAATCCGAAAAATTTGTGATTTTTTTTTTATAAAATCGGGTTTTTAAAAAAATCAAGAATTTTTCAGAATTAATAAACCCCGAGGGCTAAAAAGACTGAATATAAAAACACGGCATCTCAAAATTCACGAAAAAATCGTGAAAATCTGAGCTTTTCCCGCAAAGCACATTTTCGGGAAAATGTAATAATAAATAAGCGTTAAAAACCCGAGCGGGTTAGATTGGAGTTTGTAGCAGCCGATTTTGAGATAAATTCGGACCTTGATAAATAACACCCAAAATGTTAAAAATACAGAATAATACAGCAAACCACAATGCTGGCGATTTTGCTGAAGACAAGAACTGCCTCAAAGCTGCATCGTTTTTCAAGGACCTCTAAGAAGTAGATAGTGCTTTAGATGATATATTTGGGACTGGCAAAGGATACGATTAAAAGTAGTAAACACATAACTTGATAAACTAGAAAAACAACTAAAATATCACAGTAACAGAAACTCAAGCAGAAATATTGGGCGGGGGATTGAGTATATTGCAAAAGATTTTTTTAGTGCTCATTAATCAATGCTATGGCAATGCTATCATATGTTGTGAGATATTTGCTGTAGTTTAGTATCAGCCATAAATGGTTGGGGAAAAGCGTCAGTTACCGTTTTTTTTACACACTTTAGAAATGTTCCCACTAGGGATGCACCGAATCCACTATTTTAGGATTCAGATGAATACTGAATCCTTTGTGAAAGATTTGGCTGAATACCAAACCGAATCTGCACCATAATTTGCAAATGTAAATTAGGGAAATGAAGGCGAAAGAGAACCGTGTGCAAACATTTTTTGATTTTACTTATTTGTGTGATGAAAAGTCACATGATTTGGCTGAATCCAAATCCAAAGAGGCCGAATCTTGGGCAATTACAGAACCAAATCCTGGATTCGGTGCATCCCTAGTTCCCACACTTGTAGTCCAAAAGCTTTTGAGCCTTATAAAAATCAATACTGATTTACCTTCCGATTGTGATCACACTGAATAAAAGCCTGGGGAAATTTCAAAAATACCACAGCTTAATGCTTCCTAGTTTAGACCAAACTGAAATTTTTGTAAAAAACAGTGGAATTATCTACAATATGTTACAAAATTCACCTTCCAAAATGTGTTTGGAAGGTGAACATCCTGTTTAAAGGCGAACCACCCCTTCAAATGTCTAATATGAGACCCCCAATAAACCCATAATTAATTCATACTTCATAAAACATTCCTCCATCTGTGTTTCCCTATTTCATATATCACTATTCGATTGAATTATTGCACCTCAAAAGATATTAATGTTTATCCTTAGGATTTAGGGTTATTGTCGTGCTGTAGAGTAAGCATCTGGCCCAAGGTTAATTCTTCTTTAGATTTTTTTTATAAGCCAACCTTCCTGGTGTCTCTCCAAAAATGTAATTGTTTTGATAGCTCCTTGGTCTTCACAATACTATTTGCTCAGATATGTTTTGTAACACTTTCCAAGAAATACAGTTTTTATTTTGACAACCTGTGACACCTTAAAAAGGTTGTTCGCCTTTTAAGTATCATGCAGAGAGTGATATTCTGAGACAATTTGCAATTGTTTTTTATTATTTGTGTTATTTTGTTTTATATTCAGCAGCTCTCCAGGTTACACGCTGCAACCTGGTTGCTAGTGTTCAAATGACCCCGGCAACCATGCATTGATTTGAATAAGAATATGAATAGGAGAGGCCTGAATAGAAAAATTAGTAATAAAAAGTAGCAATAACAATATATTTGTAGCCTTACAGAGCAATTGTTTTTAGATAGGGTCAGTGACCCCCCATTCAAAAGCTGGAAAGAATCAGAAGAATTAGTTAAATAATGTAAAAACTATTTAAAAAAGACCAATTGAATCATCGTTTTGAACTAGAACATGCTAAAAGTTAACTTAAAAATGAACCATCCCTTTAATAGCACAAGCATGGACTCCATGTTCAAAAGCAAAGTGGGTGTATACTAATGCAGGCAAGGTTTTCCACTTTGCAGACAAAGGATAGCGATGTGGTAATGTCGGAGCTCATCCTATGCACGCCAACTCCTGCTCGACCGCAGCTCTCGCAATGTGTCGGTCTTCTACATCAATCACATTTACCGCTGCGGAGTGCTGATCAAGGCACTCAGGAGTCTGGTATGTTTAATATCAATTTTTTGGCTTTATTCGTGCGCTTTAAAAGTTACAGAGGAGGAGATTTTCTTAAAGCGCAAGTATAAAGCCGTAAAATTGATATTAAACATACCAGACTCCCTGAATGCCTTGATCAGCGCTCCGCAGCGGTAAATGTGATTGAAGGTTTTCCACTTTTATTTTAAATTTGTAAAAATATTGAACTTTTTTTTTTCTCTTTAAATGGGCGAGTTCTGTTACTTAACTGAGTTCCGCTTCTGAATCATCCGGTACTTTCAGTAACTTCAACTTAGTCATTCAAAATACAGTACATATCTCTTATATTACATGCCTGTGTTTCACTATTTAATTGTGTTTCACCTTTGCATCAGATTCATCCAGTTTTTCTGGTACTTTCAATAGTATAAACCTAGATATATATAGACATATAGATATATATATAGCTTCACAATATGTAACAATAACAAGGGTGTAATCTAGGCAGGAAGCAGACCCAGGAGATATAGGGGCCCCATGAGGCTATAATTTATACACAATTTCAATAACTATTGGTAAAACAGGTCAACCTCTAGACATTTTTGGGGCCTGAAAAATAATTGCTGGGGGCTCAGTAATATCTACTTACACTGACTATAGGGCTTAAACATTATTTGCCTCCTTAAACGATGACAAATGTATTTGCCAATTGTTTCTCTAGTATTCACAAGTCACAATAAAACAATCTTATACTTTGAAGCAGCTTGAGAAAGAGATATAAAATGAGCCAGAATCCTAAAAGAAACCTAGTGCAACACATGTCTCAACTATGTTAATTCCCCTTAAATGAAATATAGGGGTAGGGTATCAGAGACATAGTAGGCTCATCGCAGATTCCTAAAATAGCAAAATAAAGGTTTCTAGTCACCACAAGGAAAGGTACTTCACCATTTTTAATTTGTTTTCCTGTCCTTCTATCATAAAGGCCCATGTGGAAAGGCACATAAAGAACAGTACAACCAGGTTTGTTACTACAAGAATAAAAGAACACGGGAGACATACAGAATACCTCTCAACATTTTGGAAATAGAAATAGAAACATTTTTTTTTACCATGCCATGCCCTAATTACCATGTTTATTTTACAAAATTTGCAGGTTATGAAAGTCTGAACACATTTCTGGGTTTTTTTTAAGTTATTACAGAAAGTGAATTGCATTTTAAGCTGCAAGCCACAATTTCCCCAAAATACCTGCTTTTCGTAAATTGTTCCAGTTGTTTCTTTGCTTATCTTAATTTTTTACCAAAGTATCTAAGTGCACCTGCCACATATTCTGGGCTCTCTGCCAAAAGCCAAAAACGTTGTATCTTTGTCTGGCTGTTCAGTGCAGGGGATCAAAGAGAAAGTCTGGCAAAAAACATTTTGTGTTATACGATAAAATTAATGAGATAAATAATCTGCCTTGGAATATGGCCCAGAGCTGGGTAGGAGCCAAGATTCTTATATGCTCTCTGTCTGTATTTCAAAATCTGCCCTTTGGGTTAAAACAGAGGGGATCAGAAACAGAGAATAATTGGCTTTTATAAGTAGTGTATTTGTTTCCAGAAACGTAACTAGAGGGGGGCGGGCCCTGGCGCAGGACGCGCAGCCCGGCTCTCTGCTCCCCTCCGTACACCCGGAACTGTCCGGGAATTAGTGACGCGTGAACTGCCGGTGGGGCCTGAGGGGGTGCGGGCCCTGGCCCGCTCGCACCCCCTGCTCCTCCGGTAGTTCCGCCACTGTTTGTTTCTTAGAATACGACATGCTGCTGAATTATTACACACAATAACCTTTGTGTCAGTAAAATGGCGAACTTGCAATCATGTGTCTTATTAGTAGGAATGTCGCGGACTGTTCGCCCGCGAACTAGTTCGCGCGAACATCGACTGTTCGCGTTCACCGAATGTTCACGAACGTCGCGCGACGTTCGCCAATTTGGGTTCGCCTTAGCTGGCGCTTTTTTTTGCCATTTCTCTCCCAGACCAGCAGATACATGGCAGCCAATCAGGAAGCTCTCCCTCCTGGACCACCCCCACACCCCCTGGACCACTCCCCTTCCATATATAAACTGAAGCCCTGCAGCGTTTTTTCATTCTGCCTGTGTGTGCTTGGAAGAGCTAGTGTAGGGAGAGAGCTGTTTAGTGATTTGAGGGACAGTTGATAGTAACTTTGCTGGCTAGTAATCTACTTGATACTGCTCTGTATTGTAGGGACAGAACTCTGCAGGGATTTGAGGGACAGTGAGTTTAGGTTAGTTAGCTTTGCTGACTAGTAGTAATCTACCTTCTACTGCAGTGCTCTGTATGTAGCTGTTGTGGGCAGCTGTCCTGCTGCTGATCTCTCATCTGCTGACTGCTGCCTGTAACCCAATAGTCCTTGTAAAGACTGCTTTTATTTTCTTTTTTGTTTTTTTTACTTTGCTACTGTAAGAGCCCAGTGCTATTAGTCTAGCTGTGTTGGGGAGTGGGACTGGTGTGCTGCTCCTCCTAGTAGTTCACCACTACCAGCACCAACCAGAGTCAAAATTGTTACAAAGTATCTTATTTGCACCTGTTAGCTGTTCTGAGCTCTCTGCCAAAAGCCAATTAAGTTAGAAACTGTTTTTTTTCTGGCTGTTCAGTGCAGAGAAAAGAGGGACTTTCCAGTACAAAAGAGGGACAGGGGGTTGAGTGGTCAAAAGAGGGACAGTTGGGAGGTATGCAAGTGCCACCTAGCTGTGTGAGCTTTTTCACATTCTGTCTAAATAACAATAATAATTCCGTGTCCGTAAACATCACCTGAGTGATGTTTTTACAGCAGCAATAATATATTCCGTATCCACTACTGTATACGTTGCCCTTGCAGGCATTGTTTGCCCAGTCTTTAACCAAGTGCCACCTAGCTGTGTGAGCTTTTTCACATTCCGTGTCCAGAAACATCACCTGAGTGACGTAGTGTGATTTCTGCCCTTTACAGCACAAAACGCAGCGCTGTGTCAACAATGTATTTTTCAGATACATTTTTGCCCTTGATCCCCCTCTGGCATGCTACTGTCCAGGTCGTTGCACCCTTTAAACAACTTTAAAATAATTTTTCTGGCCAGAAATGTCTTTTCTAGCTTTTAAAATTCGCCTTCCCATTGAAGTCTATGGGGTTTGCGACGTTCGCGAACCGTTCGCATTTTTGACGCAAGTTCGCAAATATGTTCGCGAACATTTTTTCCAACGTTCGCTACATCCCTACTTATTAGTGTAAGGTACTACTTAGTGCCATGTAATATCATGCAAGCCCAATGCATATATATATATATATATATACATATATATATATATATATATATATATATATATATATATAGAGTAATGAAGCAGCTCGCACTCACAGGACCTATCACATTCAAAAAAGGTATTTATTTGGATCAAAAAACAACTAACGTTTCGACTCACACTCAAGCCTTTCTCACTTTGAGAAAGGCTTGAGTGTGAGCCGAAACATTACTTGTTTTTTGATCCAAATAAATATGTTCTGGAACATTTTTCTAACCACAACCACTTTGTGACCACATCTCCGACCAAATCTGCATGGATTTTTTGGACTTATTTATTAATACACGCCATAAATTTTGTTTGCATCCGATTTTCACGATTTTTCACCCAAAAACTCAGAATTTTGCCTGAAAACTCTGAAAACTTCAGGGTATTGCCAAAACCCAGACCGCACATCAAAAAATCAGTGGATCTTCTCCCATTGGCTTATATGCAAATTTGACAGGTCTGAGATGACGGATTTTCAGATTCAGACTTTTCCATCCTCGGGGTTTAATAAATTCCGAAAAATTCATGATTTTTCAAGACTTTTTCATGATTTTTGCATTCAGAGTTTAGTAAATAACCCCCATAGGGTTGCCACCTTTTCCCCCCAAAAGCGAAAAAGGGGCGGGCTGGTGATGGGGGCGGGCCTGTGACAAAGGGGGGCAGGCTGGTGATGTAGGGGGTGGGTGATGTGGGAAGGTGGGGCAGGTGAAGTTAGGGGCAGGACTGATGATGTGGTGATCAGCAATTGGCTGATCTCAATATCATTCACTTCATTGTCCTGTCTGGATGTCCCAATTTTGAAATCTGGATAGGAACTTTTCATTCAGTCAGCCCAAAAAACGTGCTGTTCAGGTAAAATCAGGATAGGTGGCAACCTCAACCACATTCCTACATACCACACCCATTTTACACAGCCCAGAAATACCAGTATAACTACTACAGAAAGATCTGCTGAATCCAGTTTCTTATTCCAACCAGTGCATGGTTGCTAGGGTAATTTGGATCCTAGCAACCAGATTGCTGAAATTGCAAACTGGAGAACTGCTGAATTTAAAGCTAAATAACTCAAACTCACAAATAATAAAAAAGAAACCCTACTGCAAATTGTCTCAGAATATATCTCTTTACATCATACTACTAAGTTAATTTAAAGGTGAACAATCCCTTTAACTTACATAATAATACTGTAGCAATTAATATGACTACTTTTTTCTAAAATATTAAAGGACTGTTGCTCTCTTGCAAGCCTTTATTATTCTTACAATACTAACAATAAAACAGCAATACAGGGAGGTCAGGCCAAAGGACCCTATTTTTTTCTTCTGCTTTTCTCTTTAAGGCGAGACAGGAAAACAGAACTGCATTTTGGAAATTAAGCAATTTCAATGATTTTACACTTATTTGTAAATATAATTGACAGTATCTGCCTGACTATTTAATTTCTCTGCACTGCTGGTTCTGACTCCAAAAACAATGGAGCTGAAGCCAGCTGAGGTATAGCCAGACAACAGGGATGCTCTAATACTGTTTTAATTTTTTTTTTAAATAACGTTGCTTGCAATTACATTTCCTCTTATCAGAGATCAGTTTCATTGACTATGCTAAAGTACAGCTATACAGGTATGGGACCTATTATCCAGAATGCTCGGGACCTGGGGGTTTCTGGATAATGGGTCTTTCTGTAATTTGGATCTTCACACCTTAAGACTACTAGAAAATCATGTAAACATAAATAAATAATAAATACAAATAAACCCAATTGTCTCATTCTACTTCCAATAAGGATTAAATATATCTTAGTTTGGATCAAGTACAAGCTACTGTTTTAGTATTATATATAAAAAGAAATAATTTTAAAAAATTAGAATTATTTGATTATAATGGAGTCTATGGGAGACTTCCTTTCCGTAATTCGGAACTCTGGATAACGGGTTTCCGGATAACGGATCCCATACCTGTAATTATATATACAGGGAGTCCTTAGCGTTACAACCAGACTTACATCCAACTCACACTTACAAAAGGAGGCTATTACAGTAACCTACTGCGGTTTGCTTAACTTTAATTAGCATTTACCTTTCATAAACCACCTGCCGCAATCCCCTCTAGCGTGTGTTGTCTACTACAGAATACAGAAAGGTAAAAATAAATATTATGGAAAGACAAACATCTGTCAATGTTGCCTTTAATAAGTAAATGTATATGTTTCAACTTCAACATACAAATTCAAGAACAAACCTAAAGGCCCTTTCTCCTAAGTAACCCGGGGACTGCCTGTACATAGGTTTTTCAAAACATGAAAATCCATACACTACATTCTACAGTATATTGCATCCTATACTAAAATAAAATAATAATAGCAGTTGAAAAAGGAAATGGCATCCTGCCAGAAAACTGCGAGCATAAGCTGCAGAAAGTACTGTGGGAATCGAAACTGTCAGCTCAGTTAGAAAACAGCATTCCATTTATGGGTGGGTTTAATTTTAGCATTTTTATCTAGCAAACTACAAAATTTCATTTCTTATCGCGTTCGCTTGCTGGAAATAATGCCAGCTAATAAAAGAGCATAAAGTAGTCGACTATTTTTTTAAAATCAATGACAGAGTACATATATTAGGGATCCAAAGGAGCTTCTGGATACATATAAGGAGCAACACGGTAGAAGAGGTCAGTATTTTGGATAAAAAACAAAGCTTGCCTTACATTAAAGGGGTTGTTCACATTTGAGGTAGCTTTTAGTATGATGTAGAGAGTGATACAGTACTCTGATACAAATTACAATTGGTTTTCTTTTTTTATTATGTGTGGTTTTTGAGTTATTTTGTTTTTAATCCAGACTGAGCACATCCCAAACAAATCGGCATGGGTCCTGTCCTGTTATCCAAAATGCTCGGGACCTGGGGTTTTCCAGATATTTTCAGAATTTGGATCTTCATACTATTAGTATACTAAGAAATCATTTAAACATTACATCAACTGAACAGGCAGGTTTTGCCTCCAATAAGGATTAGTTGTCTCTTAATTTGGATCAAGTACAAGGTACTGTTTTATTATTACAAAAGAGAAAAATTTCAAATTTTAATTATTTGGATAAAATGGAGTCTATGGGAGCTTTCTGCATAGTGGGTTTCCGAATAATGGATCCCATACCTGTACTTTGAATGGTCACCTCTTCACTAGAAGCAACAAGATGGACAGAACTGAATAAATATAACATTTATCAAAAAATGTCATTCTATATTCGTTTCTCTCCGTTTCAGGTTTTTGTGCCTTAAGAATGTAAAAAACTAGATGTTTGCAATGGCTTGGATGCTGCTAGCTCTTTGCAATCTCTTCATTCTGTGCACACTGCAATACATTAGAGCAATCACTGCAGAAGGTAAGTACTGATGGCTGCTCATCTGATGATTCTTTCTTATGAACTGTTAAAATCCAATGCATGTCTATGGGGTGAGCCTTTGATTTAGTTAATTATCCATACCCCTTGTTAAAAAAAAATATAATAGTTTACCTTTCAAAGATAAGGAAAGTGTGTTGAAGATGTTAGTTTCATTTTAGTGTAGATAGACACTCCTTTGCACTTCTGACTTCTCTACAGTAGTGATGTGCGGGTTGAGTTTTTTAGACCTTCACCCGACTCGAAGCAGCTCACACCCGCTGCCTCCCCTCTATTTATAGGCCCGTGAGTGCGCACCCATAAAAACAGAAGCATCAAGCCAGCAGTGTACGGTTGTGACCCGCAAATGGAGTGCTGTAGTGATGGCCGAATTCACACCTGAATTCCCGCAGTTCACCACCGGTGAATACGTTTGCGAAACCGCAGCGAAAATTCACCATTTTTTTACGCTGTGGTTTAGTGCACTTATTCACCGGTGGCGAATCGCAGGAATTCAAAAAAACGGACGCCGGCGTCAAAAGCGAGATGCCAGCCGTTTCTCTGGAAATTCGCTAATTTTTCAGGCGAATCAAAACACCCCAAATTTGCCCATCACTAGTGCTGAGGTCGGCCCGAACCTGCTCGACCTGCGGGTAAACTGCACATCACTACTCTACAGAGTTTTTAATTTGTTTACCTTTTGAAAGTACCTGCCATAATCACCTGCATGCTTTTTCACACAACTAGCTTATGCCCAATAAATCTGACGTTATTTTTCTTTTTAAGAAATTTCTCCCTTGCATGTGAAAATTAAAAACGGGACTGTGAAGCCGGGTTCTCTGAGCATTACCTGGTACTGCAATATTACAGAGAAGATGAAGAATTACAAGTATTGCATTGACATAAAAAATAAACAAAATGAAGGACAAATACAGTTGCCCCTGAATGTAAGTTTATTATACAGCGGAATTGTTCTGAGAATGATACTGTATAAATCTAATAATTCACAACTTACTATATACAGAGCTGTAAATCCCCCCCCACACACACACTATTTTCTAGGGAGTTACCGAAGTTTGGGCTCGTCCCCTAGTCTCCCATCACTTTTAAGCATTCAGGCGATTTTGGATGATTTGCGGCAAAAAGCTGCTGTGCGCACACGCAGAACATTTCCATGATATCAACAGGATAAATGTGCACATGCGCAACATAGAATCTTTGTATTGGAAAGGTCTCTGCATGATGACACTTCCTGGTAAGGAAATTTTTTGGCGTGTTAAAAAAAAAAAAAGTTAAAAAACTTACATTTTATTTAGTACATTTAAGACCATTTTCAAGACCAATATATATATATATATATATATATATATATATATATATATATATATATATATATAATTGCACTATGATTCACCCACTGTACGGGTCACCAAAGGATTCACATGAGACGTATGTAACGATTCGAACGATTTTAAACTAGCGATCGAAGGATTTTTATTCAATCAAAATACCCCATAGGCTAACATTGCAGCTCGGTAGGTTTAAAGTGGCGTTTATATAAGTTTATAAATATATGAAATCTATGGGTACTCAATTCCGAAACAAACAACCCACATGTATTTTGAACTGTTTCTTAATACTAGACTAATAATGTAATGTATGTATATCTACATGGTATGCCTGTCCCCCCGCCACTGCTTCTCCTCTTTACTTATTCTCCTTTTCTTTTTCTTTCCTTTTCTACTTCTTTTTCCAGTCAATTCCCTTTTTTATGTTATGATTATTTTGTTAATGTAAAATCAATAATAAAAAAAAATGACACTTGTAGTCTCAGAAGGAAGATTTGGGGAGACTTTACAGAAGACATTATAGTAGCTAAACTGTGATAGGAAGACTACTCTTTTCTATGATACAAAGATATTATTGAAATTGCGGATGCACCGTATCCAGAATTCGGTTTGGGATTCGGGCAGGAAACTGCCTTTTTCAGCAGGATTGGGATTCAGCTGAATCCTTCTACCCGGTGGAACGGAATCCGAATCCTAATTTGCATATGCAAATTATGGCCGGGGAGAGAAATCGCATGAATAGTGGATTCGGTGCATCCCTAATTGAAATAAAAAACTGCTGTGCCAGGTAACTATAGGCCTGTTAGTTTGACATCTGTGGTAGCAAAGGTTTATTGTGGATGTCCCTAACCCCCCCAAAAAATGCTAGGCTGGGTGGAGGATGATAAAAATGATAAATAAGAGGACTGTGTGCTTCAGCAAATGCATCACAAAATCCTACCAGCTTCTGTATGAAAACTTCAATTCAGTGCGTGATGTTGGGGGGGATGGGGACAGAACCAGGTGGTGGTACTTGACTAAAACAGCCTGGGGAGAACACTGGGTAAGATATTGAAATAAATTGAAAACACAATGTTATAAGTATGTGTCAGCATTTGTTTATTATCCCTGCATAATAATTGATTGAATGGTTGGTAGGGATGGCAGAGCGTAGAAAATTTACTGGCTGCACAAGTTAGGGAAAAATGAATAAGCAATGCACGAAGAGGCAAGTGGGCAAAGGAACAGCAAATTATAGTGATACATTCCTGGCACAGGCACTATTGAAATTAGGGGGCACATTTACTATGGGTCGAATATCGAGGATTAATTAACCCTTGATATTCGACCATCGACCCTTGATCACCACAGTAGGTTACAGATTTATCCTTGCTGATTGTGTCTAAAGGGAAAAGCTTTCAGGCCATGTAGAATTCAATGGCAGAGGTCCCTTTAACCATTTGAAGATGTTTTTTACCTTCATGATTTTCAGGTTTGTTACAGTGGTTTGCACTCGAAAACTCAATAAATTCAAAGTATTTAAGGTTTTTTAGTCTTTAACTCGATAAATTCGAGGTATTCAGGTTTTTTCCCTTGATTTCATTCAATTGGGTTTTTTTTTACATTCAGTTTTTTTCATAAATAAGTAAACATTCGAGCTGTGAATTTACCTCACAAACCTCACGAACTCGACCTTTGACAAATAATCCCTTTCGATCAAGATCAAACTGGATTTATTTGGAGATGTTTGTCTTCTAACCCCTTGAATATGTATTGGCAAGCTATCTCCAGAATATAGGGATTCCACTCATTGCACAAGTATGGTGTTCATCTTTTGTGCACTTGGGTATGGCATTCTGGAAAGCATTATGAGATAAGACTTTCCAAGAGCTACTTAACTTAACTTACTGTAACTTTACTATTGGCATAAGGTGTCTGTAATCAGAGCTTGTTCAAAATCACACACTACCTCCAAGGCTGGAAATAGAGGTAGGCAGAAGAGGCATGTCAACAGCGGGGCGCCACCTATTACTTCTGTCTGCCTTCCTCTCTATCAACCAAACAGTATCTGACTGAGGGAATGGCTGCTAAGTTTAGCGTTTTTATATCCTGCCAATGATGATGTCAGACCACCCGCACACTTGTCATCCCCAGGTGGGAGGGGACAATCGCTTACAGGGCTTCACCATGTGCACCCTCAGCACCTTGCCTCCAAAAGAACTATAGGACTACAGAATAACCAATGTAGCACTGCAATCTACCCATTCAGACAAACAGCTGCTCTATCCTGTTCAGTCTTTGGATATTGTTCTCAACACTCGAATATTGTGATGTTACAAGTGCCCACTAAAGGCTGAACATTTCATCAGAAATTTAATGGTTGGTGCCAATGGCAAGGAGGTGAAAAATTACAGCCACATATATAGGGCTGGATTTTTTGTAGAAGCACCCAGAGGCCAGCATCTTCCTACACCTACCACCCCGCATGCATCTTCCTATCCCCCCACCCCGCATGCATCTTCCTATCCCCCCCACCCCGCATGCATCTTCCTACACCCAACACCCCGCAATCGTTGGGAGGCACATGTAAAGTTAATGATTAAACCCAATAAAATACACCAACACTTTACTGTGGAAGAAAAATGCCTCAGCGACTTTATTCAGCCAACATATTAACTAACAGGAGAGACATTCTCCAATTCTGTAATTTCCATTGGTAGCCAAACTAGTAACATACCAAGTCCACCTCTGCTCGACAGCAGGTTGCCAATACCAAGTCCTGAGCTCTGGGCTAGGCCCAGAGCTTAAAGGAAAACTATACCCCCCAAACAATGTAGGTCTCTATTAAAAGATAGGAGTAAAACAGCTTGTGTAAAACCCTGCTTCATGTAAATGAATCATTATCATAATAATATACTTTTTTAGTAGTATGTGCCATTGGGTAATCATAAATAGAAAATTGCCATTATAAAAAAGAACCCATGGCAACCAATCAAATTGCTGCATTCATTGTTCTACTTGCAGCTGACTTCAAAAAGCTAATCACTGATTGGTTGCTATAGGTAACTGCCCATGGGCAAATTTGCCCAGTGTTGATAAATGAGCCCCACTGTGTACACATACAAACCACATGTAAGGTCACATGAGCCAATTAACAGACAGAGTTCTGCCTTTTGCTTCCTCACTTCTTCCTGTTACAGTTAGTGTTGTAGTATTTCTGGTCAGGTGATCTCTGAGGCAGCACAGATAGAGTCATGAAATGGTGGTTCAAGGCAAGAGATGTAAAAGGGCAATATTTATGTAAATATATAATCCAGTTTGGTAAGATTCTTTAATATGTCATTCAATTTGATATAAACTTTCTGTTGCTTAAGTATTCATTTTGGGGGTATAGTTTTCCTTTAAATAAAAACTCTTCCACTTAAATCATCGCAGCGACAAACTCCAAATGAATTAATTATTTGTTTTTTATATAATAAATAAATACATTTATTATACAAAACAAAAACAACAAGGAGTGGGAGGGTGGGTGAACCTGTATAAGGAGATCTCTCCTCGTTACAGTAACGCAGGAGGTTTTGAGGTAAGGCTCCACAGCTAATCCTTTTATACCCCTTCTGCCGGCATGCCACCCCTTAATTTGTGCCTTGCCAGAAATCCAGGCCTGCATATATACACAACTACACCAAATCTAATAACAAAAATCAAAGCTGGCATTGACTTTTCCTTTTACCTAAAATGTACCTGTTTCATATTTTCAGATACAGAATTGCTCCACTGAATTCTTTATTCATCAACATAAACGTCTGACATTACATCAAGGAGTATCTATAAAAATTACAGCAAAGGGAACAGAAACTGAACATGATACATGGACAACATTCTATCCTGAAGGTAAATATTGCTGAGAAAAACATAATGGTAACATTTTAAATACCTAAAAATAACATTTTTTTTATACCTAAAAATAATTTATTTATGCTTCTATAAATGGAGTCAGCTTTCACAATTTCCATTTTGTGCGGGTATACTTCATGTTCAATATGCCACACATTGTCATCCCAGAGAAGATCCCACTGTGCATTGAATTACTTCTTCCTTCAGTAGAAGGAGCACATAAAAGAGCACATACTATATGGGGATTCTAATAAAAAATATGATTTTTTTTTATATATAAATCCCTTTATTGTGGTTTTTATTGTAGTTCTGGGTGGATCACTTAAAAACTGCTATTATTTACACATAAGAGTGAGAGTAAAGTTCTAACCTGTATATCTGACCTTTCAAAAAATTGACATTGGAGTTCAATATCTACAGCCCTGGTGTGGATATAGGCCTCTCCCATGTCAAATTGTGGTTTGGGTAAATTCAACTAACTTTTTTAAGCAGCAAGCCTTTTCTTGCAGTTAAAAGCAGGAGCTTTTACCCTTTTTGGCCTTTCATTTTTCTAAACTGCCTCTTTATTTGGATTTAGTAGTGGAAACCAGGCAACACACAGTAAAAATATAAAGTACTGTATTTTGTATTTGTTTGTAGTTACCTTGCATTAATCAGTTATTTGCAAACTAATATTTGTACTTATTTATTTAGGAGAAAAACAAACGTCTGCCAAAAATGTTAGTTGCTTCGTGCATGTAAGTGCTGTGAATTGCTCATGGAATTTGAGCGAAAAAGCCCCCAACGACACAATTTATTCATTGTGGCTCTAGTAAGTCTCAACTATATTATAAAAATATAAATACATACACACACACATATATATAAACTGTATATTTGATATATTCTCACATTTGAAGAGTTCCCTCACTTCACTTGTCATGGGCCACCAGTGCTCCACCTAAGGCAAGGGGTGCCCAAGGCAAGTCCCTGCTTCACCTCACTTTATACTCGTCTCCTCGGCCTATACCCCCATTCCCCCTGTGACCATGTGCACAACCCACACACTAAAGGACAGGCCAAAGCTAAGTGAAAGCAGGTAAAAGTGCCATCCCACTGTTGCACCCTAGGTATGTACCTCTTCTACCTACTCCTAGTTCTGGCCCTGGGGGTCACTTCTGTACTCACAACATTTGTTGACTCTTCACAATTCCTTGAGAGAATTCTTAGCCTCCTGGCTGTATCATCAGACATGTCACTCTCTTAAGCTGGCCATTTAGTAAAAGATTCACTCTTTTGGCAAAGGTTGCCAAATGGGTCAATATTTCACCAATATGCCCAACTGGAGCCACTGCAATTTCTCTGGTTGATATCTGCCAGACTGACAGTTTTTAAAATCTGGTCAGGCCCGGATTTGTGGAAAGGTCACCAAGGCCCGGGCCTAGGGTGGCAGGATTTTAGGGGGTGGCATGCTGCCCAACCACACCCACATTTGTTCACAAACACTGGGGATGCGCAGGAGATATAATTTTTTAAATTTCTTGTGCACCAATCCCCTTTGCTACAGTCTCGATGATGAAAATTTGCACGAATAAAGGGGAGGGGACGGGGGCGATGAATGGCATTGGGCCTAGGGGCACCTGCTATGTAAATCTGGCCCTGCATCTGGTGTAGGCCACCTTTAGATGCCTGTAATGGGGGCCACCCATGGCTGGTGGGTCCCCATCCTTTTGTAAGGTGTATGCATGCCCTTTGCTTCAAGAAGTAAGCATCCTCACAATAAATATGATGAACTCAAACACTTTTATTGTTATAACAGCCTCTTGCAGGGAAACAGCTTACAGTTCTGACCAGGTCTCTGGTTGCCGACAAAGATCTTAATCACACAATGCTTGTTACTCACACACCACAGCATTCTCTCTTCTGAAGCCTCTAGGGCTCTTGTCCTGTAGGATACACTAATAAAAAAATAATAGTCAGCACTCTATATAAATAATTAATTGGAAAAGTCAAAACTTGTTAAAATTCATCAATTTAAAAGTTGTTAAAGTTAATCAATTTATTGGGCTATACCAAAATATACACATATGATCAGTAAAATAAACAGCAATACATTAATACCCACAAGAAATGCAGCAGTGACAGAATAAAATATAAATATTAATCCATTTACTTAAAAGAGCTCAATTTATAGGCACAGAAATAAAACCACAAAAAAAAAAATGGACCCGTATAACATTACAGGCAGAGGGAGCACAACAATACCGTTGAAGTCATTAAATAAACACTAAAATTTTTTGGACTCATGAATCTAAAATAGGGAAGAGAAGGTAGCCGTAATACTACTCAAAAGATGGATAAAATATGAAATCCTGGTCAGGACTTAAAGCAACTTACAAACATTTTGAGCTTAGTTTCCTAACTACTACCAAGAATGTGGTAGCGTGAGGGAATCGCTCCATTTCCCTGCCGATACTCCGCACACCCAACATGGTGCATGGGGGACGGTGTAAGCTAGGGACCAGTTCCAAGAAAATCTCAATCTAGCAAAAACACAATTCATTATTGCACTTATTTATATGTTATATCATTTTTTATAGAATTTAATTTCTACATTACCTTTGTGTAAGTTTAATCGAATATTTTCCTTTATCTAATTGTTGTTATCTAATCCCTAATTGTAAAGTGTTAAGTATCCATAGGGGTGGCCATTTAGGTAGTGTATTGTGCATTGTTACATTTTCTGATACCTAATCCCTAATTGTTAAAGGGTTAATTAAATACAGGGATGGCCACTTAGGCAGGAGTATAAGAGGGTTCAAGGAAACAAGCATCTGTTTCATTCATTTTTATTTTCCTTGATAAAATGCATGAGTGAAAGCGGTAGGAATTGAGGAGTTTTTACTAGATTGAGATTTTCTTGGAACTGGTCCCTAGCCCACGCCGTCCCCCCGGCGCCATTTTGGGTGTGCAGAGTATCGGCTGTTTATTTTACTGCTGTTTATTATAGTGATCGTACTATGTGTATATTTTGGTATATACCAATACATTTATTAATGAATCTTAACAAGTTATGACTTTCCTAATTAATTATGAGCGCTGACCTTTCTTTTTAGAATATTTCAGTGTATTGTTTATCCTTTTTTTTTGGTTCCCAATTAAAGCTTTAGCAGCTCAGTAAGTAATTAGCTCAGTAAGCATTATTTAATATTTGGTTCACTAGCGAAAATTAGTGCTGTAGGATACACTGGCAGGAATGTTGTTAGCTGTACAGGGGCCTCCTTTTGCTAAGGAACTCTTATCCTGAATTCTCTGCTGTGACCTCAATATACCTCAATATACAATGCCCCTGCTTCTTCCATAGGCTCTCCACTAACCTACACTTGAATGCTCAATTCCCTAATTCTGGTGCCCAATCACCACACGGCTCTAGCCTCTGTCCATGCTTGCTAGCCCTATCTAACTTTCACTCCTAAATTGAACTCACTTGCCACTACTGTCCATTAGCTAGCCCTGACGGCACCAACCTCCCCAAAGGTCTGGCCACTTCAGACTGATGTTGCTTTTAGATGTTACAGGCCAAAAGAGGAAGTGCCCCAGCAAGGCACTGTCTTATATAGGTTCTCAGGTGGACCTAACGCCACCTGCTGACTGAACTACAGCATAGCCTAACTATTTACATTAGAAAAATATATTTTTATATTTTTACCCTGTTACATACCCCCTCTGTTCCTTGCAGTGGCAGACAGCACATGCTGCCCCCTGGCACTTTAGACAACCTGCTCACACACCTCATACACTCATTGATGATTTGGTCATGTGAATGAGCAGTGAGTGATGGGTGGGTGGGACAAGAGAGTGGACTAGGGGTAGGCAATAGAAGAGGAACGTGCCTAGGGCACCCCCCACACTGTTGCACCCTAGTTCCATCCCTTGCTCTTTCTTCTTCTCGTTCATAAGGATGCTTTCATAGGTGTTGGAGCACATCAAAGGCAGCAGCAACTCTAATATCAACTGCCACTTAAACTGGCTAAAAGGAAAAGTTAACCCTTTTTCGTTTAGACCTTCCTTGGCAGCCCCATATATATGCCCCATAAATGCTCATTTTTAGAGCAGACAAGTGTGTTTAGAAAGCATACAATCTCATTATATATATATATATATATATATATATATATATATATATATATATATATATATATACACCGTATTTTGTCTTCTAATGAGAGTCTTTGTCCTCACAGCCAGGAATTACCAACAGGGGAGAAATGTGAAGACTATACAACTAATTTAACATCAAGACAAATGCACTGCTCTTTTAAACCTTCATATATTACATTTACGCAAATAGCATATCTACTTGTGCAAGGATCGAGCAACACAACAACAATTCAGTTTTATGATCAGTGGATTTTTTTAGCTGATAAAGGTAAATATATATGATATAAATTATGAAAACAATGGTGAAATATTCTCTGAATTCTCTTTTATCTGAATTTTTTTTTTGCTTGATAATTCATTCAAAATAAGCCTGAAGTGTTTCTTCCTGGACACATGTCAGATCACATGAAGGCTTAATCCCAAGGGGAGGGGGCTCAGGGGGAGTTACGTTTACACAATCTGCATTTGTTGATGGGAATATACAGGTAGCTTATACTGGATGAAACTGTAGCTGCCATTTGTTAAAAGAGGAATGATGTGGGGAGTAGGATTGGGCGAATTTGACCCATTTTGTTTCACCAAAAAAATTTTGCTCTGTTGCAATGAGGACATGTAGGATATGATGCATCTTACACAAAGGAGCTGATTTATCAACGGTTGTATTTTTTTCCCTCTGGTTTAAACTCTTTTACTCTAAAAATCGTGCATTTAAAGATGGCAGCATGGATCTCAAAGGATTGTACTCTGGGCCTCTGAACTTTTTAGCAAACAAGAGCACTGGTCTGGGGTCTAAGGTAAATGATTATATCTACTAGGAGGTGTCTAACAAATTGGTACGCCCAGTATATTTGGGTTGACTTGTCCTTTAAGAATTAATAAATCAGAAAACTGGTGAAATTTTATTACTTTCAGCTTTTTGATAAAAACAATTTGGAGGGGGGGGTTGTAAAATAAAAAAGAAGGAAACATCTCTCAGACCAGACCCAGAACTTCGCCCTGATTTATATTTAGTAGTTAAATGGGGCCGTTTTGGAGGTCCCCAGTGGCACAGTTTGGGGAACGTGGAGGGCTGCACTTGAGGGCAGGCCTAGGGTTTTAACAAGGGTTTAGTTCTCCTGCTATAAGTTTGTAAATTTGTAAAATGTAAATTTGCACAAAGGAAAAATTCTGCTCGTAGAGATACATTTCTGCATTGTGCAAATATTTCTGTTAATTACATTTAAGGTGTTACTTACCATTGCAAATGCAGTAAACAACGGGCAACTTTGAGCACAATCGCTGTGTTTTTTTCACACAATGCAGAATTCTAGCATACTGTAGTTCCTCCTATCAGAGGGCCTGGCACTATTGAGACTCATGCTTCAAATTAGCGTAACTGCACATGTGCATTTGCTGCAAACAGGGCACAATTGTGCCAAATGTTTTTGATGTTTGTCTGGAGTCGTTTGCTGGTGTCATTTTTCAGTGTTTGGCATGTGACTGACGTAGGCACATTATTCGTTTGGTGCAAGTGAACTGCTGCAATTAATACAATAATGAGGTTTTATGCACAATTGATTGCAGGGACATTTGCACTTTGTATCCTTATTCAACCACTTGCTGCAGTTTTGTCTATCTGGGCTTCTTTCTTTTTCCCTTCTCATTTCCGTGTTTTTATGAAAACAAAAGTACTGTCCTTATTCTCTAATTTTCTGTCAAAAATAAAGAATCAATAAACACGAACTTAAATATAAGCGAAGGAAATAGGAAGTTTACAATGTTTCTACCTGATAAATTTGGAACTATTCTTGACAAAACGATAATGATGCTTAATTTAACTCATTATTCAGCAAGATGTACCTTTATCCAACTGTTTTTAGAAATACTGAATCCTCCAAGAAACATACAGGTCAATGCAAGTACTCATAACGTTATAATTATGTGGGAAAAACCAGAAACACAAGAAAATGTTCGAGAGCATTGTTTTTCATATGAAATCTACTTAAAGGGAGACACGATTCAGGTAACAATATATATTTTTCACTATGATGCGGTTAATAATTATTTTTAACGGTATCATATAACTGTACTTATCTATTTATGAAACTGTTATAGGGTAGATGTCACATATGTGACAGCACTCCATTAACAATTAGCTTGATAATGAGCTGGCAAGGGCTCCAAATATTGCTGTTGCCCTCTATATATTTCAAAGGCATTTCAATCAGTTTGGAATGGAGTGCTGCCCCATACAAGTATGTGACTTTTGATGGTGGAAAGTAGGGATGCACTGAATCCAGGATTCAGTGCTGTATTCAGCCAGGATTCGACCCTTTTAAGCAGGATTCAAATTCAGGCGAATACTTGTGCCTGGCTGAACAGAATCTGAATCCTTAAAATCAAGTGACTTTTCAGCACAAAACAAAGAAGCAAAAAAATATTTAACCTCCCATGTCTCTTTTTCACTTCCATCTCCTAATTTGCATATGCAGATTATGATTTGGAATCTGTTTCTTTCAGAATCTTTCATGAAACATTTAAGGGTGCAGCCAAATTCTAAAATAGTGGATTTGGTGCATCCCTAGTGCAAAGTGTAAACAACAGGTACAAATTTCTCCAGACAGCAATGTTTTGATAAAATGCTCAACTGCTGGGAGGCCTTCTGGATTCCTCATTTTGATCTATAATAAATCAGCCTCATAAAATTATTATGTCAGTGGTGTTACTAGATATGGCCAGGCACCTGCATGCCCAGTAGAAAAGTACTGAGGCACATTGTAAAGTAGCTAATCACGTTGACTCTACAGGGAACATGAATGGGTCTTCATAGGATACCCCTGCTAAATCTGCCATTAGCAGCCAGGAGGAAAGCATTCTAGGCAAGAGGAATGAAAATACAAGGCAGCCTGAGCCTGCAGTTGTAGGAGACTGTCAAGTTGAATGGACAAAAGTGTAAATACCAGGAAAAGTGTAGACAAGTGGCATAACTAGATGTCACTGGGCCCCCCAGCAACTTAATTTTAGGGCCCCCAACATATGCAGAAGTTGTCCTGTTTTACCAATACATGTTGAAATTTCTCATTAATTAGGGTCTTATGAGGCCTCCTATACCCCCTGGGCCCCCTGCAAATACAGGGTCTGATTCCTGTGTAGTTCGCACCTGGTGTAGATCTTCCAATTTCACATTTGTTTTTTCATTGGGTAGTTCAGAGAAACCATATTCTAATCCAAATGATTTTGTTTAGGGTAAAAAGATCTCTGGAATAGAGCATTCAAACTATACTTTCAATGAATTCACATCAAGCCAGCCTTTTGAACTGAAAATGAGGGCAATGAGGATTAAATTATGTCATGCGACAGAATGGAGTGCATGGAGTAAAACCTTTAAATTTGATCCTCCTGGTAAGTAGTGTTTTTTTTTATATACCTACACTGTTTTCGTTTTTTGAGAATGAGAAAAAAACAATTGTACCACCCAAGGCTTCATGGAAAAAAACACGGGGAAATGTGTAGAAAAAAAGCAGGCAATTTGAAAGGAACTTCACAGCAGTTAAAATAAACTGCCTGATCCCAATAGGATTGTCTTGCCAAGGATTCATGCAGCTTTTTTAGGATCAAGTACTGTATATGGTACTGTTTTATTATTACAGAGAAAGGAAATCATTACAAATTTTGGAATCATTTGCTTAAAGGGGGACTATCGTGAAAATGAACATTTAATATAAGCTTCATCATACTGAAATAAGACGTTTTCTAAATATAATCAATTAAAAATTCAGTACTGTTTCTGAAATAATCAAATTCATCTTCACTATCCCTCTCTTCATCTGTTTCTTATGGGGGGGGGGGCTCCTTTTGCCTAGAAGATTTATAAGAGCTCACTCTCACCAGACATCATGTCTCTCTACATGCAGAATTTTTGCAAATTTCAGTTATTTTGTGAGATTTTGTTTGTACTGGGATCAGTTATATGAGTGAGCTTTAATAAATCTACTAGGAAAGGAAGCCCCCCTATAAGAAATATTGGATATAACTGTCAATGACTCTGACTGCTGCAAGAAGACAGAATGAAGAGAAACAGATGCTGAGAGAAGGATAGTGAAGATAAACTTGATTATTTCAGAAATGATGCAGAATATTTGATTTGTTGCATCTAGTTTCTTATTTCAGTATGATGAAGCTTATATGAAATTTTTATTTTCGCAAAAGTGCCCCTTAAAAATGGGATATAAAACTGAAACTTGCCAAGATGGTACTGTATGTATCCAATTTTCTTCATCATATATGGATCAAAGTCAGCCTTAGTACACAGAAGACAAAAATGGCCATTGCAGACACACGGGAATTAAATGAACTAGACTATACAAAGACAGGTCTGTCACTGAGCCTGGAATTAAACTGTCTGCCCACTATGTTTATTCAGCTGCTATAACTCAGACTGAGCTCAGCTGTCTCAGACAGTCCCCAATAGCAGCCTTGGGTAAGATGACACTAATAAAAATTGCAATCATCAAGAAGCAAACATGCCAAAGCAGTTTGTAAACACTAAATTAATGCCATCTATATTGTTACACCTGTCAGACACTAGGGAGAAGACCAAGAAGAGGACCAGGAAGATATAGATTATATTGTTCATGTTTATTCTTTTTCACCCCTATTCTGTAAATAGTTAGGCAATACTTTAGTTTTATCCAACTGTAAGGAACTTTCTCTTTAGGAGTTTATGTAAAGAAGTGCAGGAGCCAAGACCTCTTTGACCTAAGAACATCAAGCAGTCAGGACTAAATTCCACAGAGCCAGAAAAGGTGGACATCTGTACCCTAGAACTAGCCAAGTTAGCTATCAAGGACAGACTATTGTCCCAATGAGGAGACAGGATGTGGGCAGGAAGTGGGCTGGTGGATGGGGATCAGTGTGAGCCGGGCCCCTATGAAGGTTTTTTTGTAGGGGGGCCAGGCACACTCTAGTTATGCCACCTCAGGGATGGAATGATGGTGTGACAACTTAATTCATACAGTCAGTTTGTCTGAGAACCTTTGAACTCACCCATATCAGTATATTATGGACATAAAGGCACAACATCTAAAAAAATCCCAGTTAAGTTGAAAGGGGAGGGTATAGTTAGATCCTTAAAGGAATAGTATACTCCATTGTTCATCATGCAGTGAACTGGGCAAGTGCTGAACATACGTTTGTCATACTTATTGTTTGAAAATTCAATGGGTTTTCCTATTTATTTTGCAAAAGAGGACAAACCTGGAAATTGAAGCTTTTCTATCTTTTTTCCTTGCAAGATAATTAGATGCTCAATGCACAGATAAGCAGGGCCACAATGCAGGGGATTATATGACTATACTAGTAACCTAATCTAATTGTGTGGTTTCAGACAGATCTGACCAAATGTCTAAAACCATTCAAAAAGTTGCATGTATATATAGGGTCATTTTGCAAGCAGAAGGCCACAATTGACTATTTTTTGCTCCTTAATAAATGACTTCAGTGAGAGAAAGTAAAGAACCCCTCTTCTATGAATCAAAATGTAGATACAGTATCACGAGTGAAATCTTACTTGGATCCAAAAGTCACAAGGGCCCCTCCGACAGTACCTGCACCAAAGGAATTGAACAGGTGAAACGATCAGCGAGCTGATCGGATATACAGGACTTGGCGATAATGTACTCTGGGAAACGATTTGTATTAAATTGTGAATTTTGGATCCAAGTAAGATTTCACTCGTGACACTGTATCTACATTTTGATTCACTAGTGCTGAACTGTTGTTGAGAACGCTGCGATTGTCGAATTGCTAATTAGTCGATAGACTGGCTACGCCACACATGGATATACGTCCAAACGAAGCGCTTCTTCTTAGACCTTAGCAACAGAGTACTTACCTGTCCATTATTCTGCACTTTTCGCCACAATATTGTTGGGACAATTGAAATTGCACAGAGGTCCATTGAGATTACATTTTAGTGCATACCAACACCGGATCAACAGCTATACTGCTTATTTTTCCACCTTTTCACAAAACTGCAGGTCCTCTACTTTGTATTATTTAGGAGGTTATAACACATATCATATGGACTTATAGCCACATTGTATACCTCGTGACATAGAAAAACAATTGGCGCATCCTGATGTTGAATTGTTTTATACATAAGGTGTTACCAACTATATGGTGGGGCCTAAAGCTTCAATAGAAGGGATCCCTTCTCTTACATGCAGCGCTGCTCTTGATTTTAAACGTATGTCATTTTAACCTTTTCTCATGGCATGGTTGTGAATAAACATCGCTTTTTATCTTATCAATTGGCTTGATATAATTACAACAGTGTATTATCCACGGACCCAAGACTGGAGGTTAAGTCCCAATTTTGGCACATATACATTTAAATTATATTGTTTTTGGACATTCCCATTCTTGTGGCCCTGGTTATAATAACAATTATTATTGATATCTTCTGCTATTTTACATTTTTGGGGTTTTTCAAAAAATTAACTCAACCTTAATCTATATAAAGATCCTGTGTGCTTCTTCTTATTGAACTATTCTCTGGTAATTTTTCTCCAGTTTCTAGGAGACTCACAAAAGTTCACCTGTTTGTTCTTCTAGCAATAAGTACAGTCATCATTGTATCAAGCCTAATATGTGTTTGTCACAGGTAAAGTACTGGTTTTATACTTTTAAAGGCATTGTTTAAGCAAAATGAAACAATAATGACATAAATCATCTTAATATTATTCAGCCATTTTATCTTCTTTTACAATATTTAACGCAAGTGCTATATGCTGATTTGTTTATGGTGAATATAGATACACGCCCCATTATCCGTGTGTAGTACTTAGAACCACTATGTATGAATGAGATTCTAATATAACATAGCATTCATCCACATTATAAAGTGTTCCAGTGGTAATTATTCACAGCCAAAAATCATTTTATGATTTCAAAATACACATCATTTCTACTGTGTGTATGTTCCTATTTATGCACAGTGAATATTTAGCTTAAAGGGGTGGTTCACATTTAAAACTTTTAGTATGTTATAGAATGGCCATTTCTAAGCAACCTTTCAATTGGTCTTCATTATTCATTATTTTCTTATTTTTTAAAACAAGTGTAATTTATTTTTTTAATTGCTTGCATTTTCCTTCTGACTCTTTCCAGCTTTCAAAGAGAAGGTCACTGACCTCATCTAAAAACAAATTATCTGTATTGTTATTGCTACATTTTATTACTCATCTTTCTATTCAGACCCTCTTATAATCATATTCCAGTCTCTTATTCAAATCAGTGCATGGCTGCTAAGGTAATTCCGACCCTATCATCTGTAGGAAGGCTACGCCCTATATCGCTATTTATGTAGAGGTGTTTCCACATGTTCCCTTGCAGTTTACTGGTTATAGCTTCTTTCAGAAGACACTTATCTGGTATATTTCTTATATAGCATTAATTAAAATTGTAGTTGCCTTCTTCTGGGCAACAGTTTCAGTGTTTATTAATACCCAATTCTGTAGACCGAGTCTCCAAAACCAAAAGCAACATTCCAGGTGAAATCTCTACAGTGTCCTAAAGCAGCAGTATCACTTTTCCTCTCTTTCTACTACTAATACCTTTTTTTTACACTTACTATTAGATTTGTCTTCCTCAATATTTCACACACAGAGGTCATGGTGTCATTTTGGCTTCATAATATTGAATTATATTTAAACATGGGGAAGGGAGGCTTTACTGTTTCTAACACCAGCTGTAAGAATGAGGAACATGGAGCCAGATACACTGATAGGCTGGAATAATTAGTGGAGAATTATTATGTGGGTTGTAGAGGCCACTGGCACTTTAAAGCTGCACAGACCAAATATTGCTTTAAGACTAGAGCTGGACATAGGTCCAAGCATGCTTCACTGACAATATGTAGAAGTATGCTGGGATTTTAGTCCAGCAACAATTCTGAAAAGTGTGGTTGCTTTATAATCTCAACAGCAGGTACAGCACTTGGGTTCTACTCTGGTTATCACAAATATACTCTGTCTGTGCTCCAGAACAACCTCTTTCCCTTATTCTAACACTTCCAGAATGGATGCCGCCACAGGGTTGCGAGGTCTAATATTAAAAACCAGTCAGCTACAAAACAAGCCCAAAACTAGACAAGAGGCACTTCAAAAGTAGCCCAAAAATAGCACAATATGTGCAGTGAAAGAAATGTATAAAAAATATATGTGAAAATACACCTTTCACTGTTTTGCATATTTTTCCATGCAGCAGTGGGACAGATTTGCCCGTCACCAGGGCGTAGCTACAGAGGGGGGCCCAGGAGATATAGGGCCCCATAAGGCCCCAATAAATGTACAATTTCAATAAACATTGGTAAAACAGGTCAACCATTTAGACATTTAGGTGGCCAGCATATTTTTGGCCCAAAAATTGTCTGAAATTGAGGAAATCGGAAAATGTGAGAATGAACAAGAGGGATGGGAGACTGAGGTACAGAGCCCAAAATCTGGTAACTGCACAAGTCAGTCCCATTGCATCATGGGTATTATACTCTTACACTAAACTTGTCAGTCGGCAAAAACGACATTGCACAACATGTATTGGGAGACGCAGTCATGGCACATTAGGATAAAAAAAAAAAAACTTTGGCTGGGTTCCAAAGAACAAACCAGCCAAAGGCCCAAAACTTAGCCCAAATCTGTATCTTGGCTAGTTTGTACTTTCAAAAACTGCCTGGGCTTTAAATTAGTAGCCCAATTTGGCTGGAAAACCACCAACCTGGCAACCCTACGCCACCCCATTACTTCCTTCCAAGGTTATCACTTCCTACCACAACCCAACTTTATTGAACAATCTGTTTCAACAAAATGCATTACACTATCTTTTTGATGTTTTTCCATAAGATTCCAGCTATTGAAAAAAGTATTTCCACCAGTTCCAGCACCTAACATTAAATTGCAAGGTTTGGAGCAAGATGAGCTCAAAGAGCTACGGGTAAGGTTTATATTCTTTTTAACATAATGTTTTTATTTTTATCTGCTATAATGAAACAAATATTGGAAAACGTTTTGCTGGAAAACAACTGTAGCCTTGAAACCAACTAAGGAACCAATTATAGGCCAGAGTTTCCTGGTGTATAACTAACTTCCATCAGTGATTGTGCTTTTGCCATACTCCTTCAAGTTCCCTTTCACTTTCTTATAGGCATGGCCCCTCCATCTACATTTAGGTGAATTTCATCCCCACAGTAGAGCATGCAGCTAACTTCATCATCTTAGCTCTTATTAAAGAAGTAAATCCCCTACTGCTAAAAGCCCCCATTCACCATCCTCCACAGGCCCCCCTCCCTGCTTCCTCCCCACATAATGTTCTATTAGGAAACATCACTGCGAAATATGCTGGCGCTATATAAATACATGTTAAAGGGATACTGTCATGGGAAAAAATTTTTTTCAAAATGAATCAGTTAATAGTGCTGCTCCAGCAGAATTCTGCACCAAAATCTATTTCTCAAAAGAGCAAACAGATTTTTTTTATATTCAATTTTGAAATCTGACATGGGGCTAGACATGTCAATTTCCCAGCTGCCCCAAGTCATGTGACTTGTGCTCTGATAAACTTCAATCACTCTTTACTGCTGTACTGCAAGTTGAAGTGATATCACCCCCCCTCCCTTTTTCCCCCCAGCAGCCAAACAAACAATGGGAAGGTAACCAGATAGCAGCTCCCTAACACAAGATAACAGCTGCCTGGTAGATCTAAGAACAGCACTCAATAGTAAAAACCCATGTCCCACTGAGACACATTCAGTTACATTGAGAAGGAAAAACAGCAGCCTGCCAGAAAGCATTTCTCTCCTAAAGTGCAGGCACAAGTCACGTGACCAGGGGCAGCTGGGAAATTGACAAAATGTCTAGCCCCATGTCAGATTTCAAAATTGAATATAAAAAAATCTGTTTGCTCTTTTGAGAAATGGATTTCATTGCAGAATTCTGCTGGAGTAGCACTATTAACTGACGTGTTTTGAAAAAAACATGTTTTCCGATGACAGGATCCCTTTAATAATAAAGTGACCTGGGCAGAAATACTGACCTACAGTATATATGCAGAGTAGTTCAGTGGAGCTCAGGGGCACCATGTTCGGTAGCTTCAGATTCTTCGTGATGTGGGTGCCAACATTTAAGCTTTTGGTACATGCACAGTTGGAGCTGAAAAGCTCCATAAATTGCCAAAGAGAAAATAAAGGACCCAGAAGAAGCTACTGAACATGATGCCCATGAGCTCTACTTCACTACTCTGTGTATATAGGTCAGTATTTTTGCCCGGGCCACTATTCATAATAGAACAGTATGCGTAGAGGAAGCCTTATTTAATGAATTACTGTTGAATTATGAGAATACTGAACTTACACTGATTAAGGGTTGGCAGTATTGTTGGCATGGGCGTCCGCAAATAGGGGCAATGGGGGGGGCAGCTGTACTTGCACTGTCTGTGCTGATAGTGTGGGACTACTGATTGCAGAATCATAGTGCACAATCACATCACCAAACAAATATGGAATCCACAGCCTGCATGGCTAATTAGCAATGCTATAGACTGAACTGATTTATGTGGCAACCCTATCACTGGGCAGGGAAGTGTCCTCTTTTGAATAACTGTTGTGTTGCGATGTGCCGATATCTGCATTTGTGCCTCCTTCACTTTCCTTCCCTTTGCATAATTCAGAAATCTCCCCTTCTACTGATTTACTGTTGCCTGTCACCTATTGTTCTTAAGATGGCCATACACAGGAAGATCTGCTCGTTTGGCGATGTCGCCAAATGAGCGAATCTCTCCCCTATATGCCCACATTAAAGTGGGCAATATTGGACTGATCCGATCGTTGGCCCTAGGGCCCAACAATCAGATCAGCATGGAGGCAATACGGGCGGTCGCATCGCGGGACCACATCATCGAACAGATGCGGCCGTGATCCGATGGCGTTTTTTACCCTGCCCAATCGACATTTGGCCTACTTTCGGCCAGATATCAATCGGGGACACCCATCGAATGGCCCCCCACACAGGCCAATAAGCTGCCGACTCGGTCTGTGGGCAGCTATTATCGGCCCGTGTATAGGGGGCCTTTAGACTCTCTCACTCTCTTTTTGCAAGTATAGCAGTATACCCTCCGTGATAGTTCAGCCTTTCCCCCTCTGTAAACAACTCACCCATTCTTCCTGCTGCTGGTATTCTTAGCTAATTGGACAAGCGAAACAAAAGATTACTGAGGGGGGACAGTTGCACATAGAAAGTGTAAAATTTTGCCCTGCAAAAAATCCATTTATTTGTGACATATTTCAGCTTTGGCAAGATTTAACTATGGTCATGGAGTTTAGTGAGATACTGCAGAAACGTACTGAATAATAAGTGTCTGCCATGATTTGGCCCACTTACACATATATGTAATTTTACAACCAGTGAAAACATATATGCAATGAACTTAAAGGGGAACATGAAACTTCTAAGTTGTACCTATCATTGTGTTCTGTATAGTGTTGCACATTCTCATGATTTATACTCTCTACTTAAACCTAGTTATACAATTATGTAAGTTGTGAGTGACTTTATAGGTTTTGGCAATTCATTTGATTTCCTACAAATGTGACACCTAATTATTTGTATTCAGGCTTAGTCTAGAAGTACAGGTTGTTTTTTGACTGATGACTTTGCCCCTCCCCCCCTGGAAAATTTTCTGTGGATGCCGATGTTTGTTGTTACTATCTAAATTAGTCCACAAATAACATTTTGCAAATTTCACTCATTTTAACAGGAGAACTTAAAGTCGGGATATGAAAAACTCCCATATAATGAAGAAGACTTTAAAATCTGTGAAATTGAAAATTGTTGAAGAAGCTTGTGAAGAAGATATTTATTTGAGAAAATGTTTAAGTAACTGTTACTGTTAATTCAAATCAAATCAGTAAGGTGCCACACTTACACAGTATCGCCTTTTGCAGCGTCGGGTGCACAGCTGTGTTCCTCTCTGCCCGAGGAAAAATTCCAATGAAAAGCAATAACTCCAGCAGCACTCCGATGTGTGAATCAAAGGTTATTTATTCATGCCATTAGCAGAGCGACGTTTCGGGCTATTCCAGCCCTTTATCAAGCTAAATGCACTGTGTAACAATGTGCTTAAATAGGTGATTAAGAGGGAGGGGTTACAACATAGTTCCCACCTTCCAGTGTGAGACACAATTCCCAGCATTCCCAGTGAGGATATCAAAACTTCAGTGAATCCAATACAATCATAATCGATTATATAAAAGTGATTAAAACATTTATAATACAACAAATGTTAAAACATGTATGCCATAGTACGTCTTAAAGTGCTTAGTGTCCTTAAAAAATTCCAAAATTTCTGAGGATCAAAGGGGAGGTCAAAGGAGATCATCTGATTCCAATAGCCCCCCACTTATCCATATATTGTGCAATTGTGCCACTTATTGATTAAAAGAGAATTAGTGAGTAAAATATTAAAAACATTTTGATTCTGTAGCCATTTCAACTTTTGGACATAAGCATAAATATGTAAGTGTCCAAAAGTTGAAATGGCTACAGAATCAAAATGTTTTTAATATTTTACTCACTAATTCTCTTTTAATCAATAAGTGGCACAATTGCACAATATATGGATAAGTGGGGGGCTATTGGAATCAGATGATCTCCTTTGACCTCCCCTTTGATCCTCAGAAATTTTGGAATTTTTTAAGGACACTAAGCACTTTAAGACGTACTATGGCATACATGTTTTAACATTTGTTGTATTATAAATGTTTTAATCACTTTTATATAATCGATTATGATTGTATTGGATTCACTGAAGTTTTGATATCCTCACTGGGAATGCTGGGAATTGTGTCTCACACTGGAAGGTGGGAACTATGTTGTAACCCCTCCCTCTTAATCACCTATTTAAGCACATTGTTACACAGTGCATTTAGCTTGATAAAGGGCTGGAATAGCCCGAAACGTCGCTCTGCTAATGGCATGAATAAATAACCTTTGATTCACACATCGGAGTGCTGCTGGAGTTATTGCTTTTCATTGTTACTGTTAATTCATTTCTTGCAATGCAACCTAACCATGGTAACCTCAGCGCAAATTTGTCCATTGGCAGATATTTCAGTAATGCTTTGATCCAGTTTTATTCCCATCCAGTTGAAATTACTTAAAGGGATACTGTCATGGGAACAACGCTTTTTTTTCCAAAACAAATCAGTTAATAGTGCAGCTTCAGCAGAATTCTGCAATGAAATCCATTTTCCAAATGAGCAAACAGATTATTTTATATTTAATTTTGAAATCTGACATTGGACTAGACATAATGTCAGTATCCTAGCTGCCCCCAGTCATGTGACTTGTGCTCTGATAAACTTCAATCACTCTTTACTGCTGTACTGCAAGTTGGAGTGATATCACCCCCTCCCTTCTTCCCCCCAGAAGCCAAACAAAAGAACAATGGGAAGGTAACCAGATAGCAGCTCCCTAACACAAGATAACAGCTGCCTGGTAGATCTAAGAACAGCACTCAATAGTAAAAACCCATGTCCGACTGAGACACATTCAGTTACATTGAGAAGGAAAAGCATTTCTCTCCTAAAGTGCAGGCACAAGTCACATGACTGGAGGCAGCTGGGAAATTGACAAAATGTCTAGCCCCATGTCAGATTTCAAAATTGAATATAAAAAAATCTGTTTGTTCTTTTGAGAAATGGATTTCAGTGCAGAATTCTGCTGGAGTAGCACTATTAACTGATGCATTTCGAAAAAAAGAAAACATGTTTTCCGATGACAGGATCCCTTTAACCCTTTCCCTGCCAGCCGTTTTGTCCTAGATGCGAACATCTACTGCCAAGCAGTTTTTAGATATTTTGCACTCTTTCACTTTAAGGGCCTTTCCTGGGGTGGTCTTTTAGTTTACCCAGGAAAACAATATATTGTTTTTTTCAGGACAACCTGAACTTTCACAATATGCAAGAATTTTGGTGTAATTCTACTTCTGTAAAAAAATATAGGCTTCTAAGTGTCTAACAAAATGAAAAAAATCATGTTTCACGAAGAACAATCACATATATGAGAAACATCATTTATTTTATGTACGAGAACACAGCCGATTTAGAAAGGTCTATGTCTCCTGAACGCGGCAATACCAAATATATATAGTTTTATGGAGATTTCTCACTTGTATAGCTCAAAATCTACAAGCAGTACACAACCAAATTTCCAAAGCACCGCTCCCCAAACGGCATACTTTTGATTTCAAGGCCAAACATTCCACTAACAGTAGGAACCCTAGAAAACTAGAAAGAACAGATGCTGGTGAATCAAAAATGGGTAAAATTATCTTTGTCGCCAAACTACCAAGTTGCAACTGTTTCCTAAAGTTATAATGTTTTATAGAAATTGGTGAATTTTTTGAAAAATGACCTCAAAGCTTCCACTCTACAGCAACATATCTCCCACACATCATCAGGTATCATGTAAACCACCCCAAATTTAAAAGCCTAGGGTCCTCTGAACAGTTTGATGCCCAATATGTATAGGTCTACCCAAGCACGTGGCATATAGGGGCCCCAAAAGTAAGACCCCCATTTGGTCTGTCATTTCAGATACTGCAAAATCAACACATTTACATAGATTTGGGGGCGGCAAAGGTAGAAAAAAGTACGTTCACCCCAGAAAACCATATATTTTTGCAAAGTACACATGCCCCTCAATCCAAATTGGGTATGCATGTCTTTCTACGCCAAAGTACCAAGCTGCAAACCATTCCTAAATTTGGTAGTTTTGGTGACATTTCCAAAAGTCACTTCAAAATTTCTACCCTGCAGCACTGTATTTCCCCACATACTTTTAGGTATCAAGAGATATCACCCAAAATATAAAAGCCTAGGGTCCTCTGAACAGTTTGATGCATAATATGTATAGGTGTACCCAAGCACGTGGCATATAGGGGCCCAAAAAGGAAGACCCCCATTTGGTCTGTTATTTCAGTTACTACAAAATCAACACATTTACATCGTTTTGAGGGGGGGGGCAAATGTAGAAAAAAGTAAGTTCACCCCAGAAAACCATATATTTTCAAAAAGTACACATTGCCACAAATCTAAATTGGGTATGCATGTCTTTGTACTCCAAAGTACCAAGCCGCAAACCATTCCTAAATTTGGTGATTTTGGTGACATTTCCAAAAATCACCACAAAATGTCTACCCTGCAGCATCGTATTACCCACATACTTTTAGGTATCAAGAGATATCACCCCAAATATGAAAGCCTAGGGTCCTCTGAACAGTTTGATGCCCAATATATATAGATGTACCCAAGCACGTGGCATATAGGGTCCCCAAAAGGAAGTCCCCCATATGGTCTGTCATTTCAGGTACTGCAAAATCAACACATTTACATTGTTTTTGGGGGGGCAAAGGTAGAAAAAAGTAAGTTCATCCCAGAAAACCATATATTTTCGGAAAGTACACATTCTCACGAATCCAAATTGGGTATGCATGTCTTTCTACTCCAAAGTACCAAGCCGCAATCCATTCCTAAATTTGGGGATTTTGGTGACATTTCCAAAAATCACCTCAAAATTTCCAACATGCAGCATCGTATTACCTACATACTTTTAGGTATCAAGAGAAATCACCCCAAATATGAAAGCCTAGGGTCCTCTGAACAGTTTGATACCCAATATGTATAGGTGTACCCAAGCATGTGGAATATAGGGGCCCAAAAATGAAGACCCCCATATGGTCTGTCATTTCAGGTACTGCAAAATCAATACATTTACATAGTTTTGGGGGCGGCAAAGGTAGAAAAAAGTACGTTCACCCCAGAAAACCATATATTTTCGGAAAGTACACATTGCCACAAATCTAAATTGGGTATGCATGTCTTTTTACTCCAAAGTACTAAGCCGCAAACCATTCCTAAATTTGGTGACTTTGGGGACATTTCCAAAAATCACTTAAAAATGTCTACCCTGCAGCATCGTATTTCCCACATACTTTTAGGTATCAAGAGAAATCACTCCAAATATGAAAGCCTAGGGTCCTCTGAACAGTTTGATGCCCAATATATATAGATGTGCCCAAGCACGTGGCATATAGGGGCCCCAAAAGGAAGACCCCCATATTGTCTGTCATTTCAGGTACTGCAAAATCAACACATATACATAGTTTTGGGGGGGGGGAGAGCAATGGTAGAAAAAAGTACGTTTACCTCAGAAAACCATATATTTTCGGAAAGTACACATTCCCGCAAATCCAAATTGGGTATGCATGTCTTTGTACTCCAAAGTACACAGTCGCAAGCCTTTCCTAAATTTGGCGATAAAAGCAACAGTTTTTACATTTTTGAAAATTGCCTATAAATATTGCAATTGGAAGCATTTATCTCACACAATTTCTTACATACAATTGTAAAACACCATAAATACTGATGCCAAGGGTCTACTGAACCGTTTGATGCCCAATATGCATTGATATACCAATGCAGCTGGCATGTGCGGACCCCAAATGAAAATAGTGCATATGATTTTTCTCTGCTGCCGATTAGCCTTCTGTGAACATAGACCCTTGACTTCATATTATATGCCTCAAGACCCTCCTAACAGCAAAGACTCCCCCCAAAACCATATATTTTTGGAAAGTACACATTCTGACAAATCCAACAAAGATAAAGACGTCTTTCTACACCAAACTACCAAACTGCAAAGCTTTTCTAAATGTAGAGGTTTTTACAACATTTCTGAAAATCGCCTAAAATTGTTGCATTTGCCGCATTTATCGCACACAATGTTTTACGTATAAAGAAAAATCACCCTAAATATGGACGTCAGAGGTCTACTGAATAGTTTCAATGCCAATATGCATAGATTTACCAAAGTATGTGGCGTGTACGGAACCCAAATGAAAAACATGCATATGAATTTTCACGCTATCCAACTAAGCTGCAGAAAAGAGAGCCCCAACTGTGCGTTATGTGCCGCAAGATCCCAAAACTGTAAAAAGACCCCCAGAAAAATATGTATTTTTGGAAAGCATATATTCTGGCGAATCAAACTAAGTAAAATAAATCTTTCTATACCAAAGCACCAAACAGCAAAACTATACCAAAGATACATAAGGAACAATAATGCATGGATAAAATTGCAATAAAACCACAAAAATAGCGTAATCAATGAAATAACAAAATAATTGATCCAACAGCGTAATTAGTGCCCGAAATCGATTATCCAATAGTCACGCTGTCAAAATAACATGTTTTTAGGCAAAACAAATGGTACAATGAATACGTTTTTGTGTATACATATTTGTGCACTAATAAAAGTTGTCTAAGTGTGCATATACATGTAAATAAGTGTAAATAAGTGTACAAAAGGGACCAAGTGTGCTAAAATAAAAAAATAAAAAATAAAAAATTCCAATCTTTACTAAAATGTTTGTGTAAGTGTATAAATGTACTGTAAGTATGTGTAAGTGCAGGTAAGTGTGTAAAAAAAACGTGCACTTACCGTTTTTGTAGCAGGAGGATCGCTGGAACTGAAGGAGGACTCCAAGGCAGCGTGTCAGCAGAGTTACTGCGCAGCAGGAAGTGAGTGGGCGGGTTGTGCAACGTGGAGCAGGTAAGGAAGTAGCAGCAGCGCTTCCATTGCGCTTCTGCTACTTTGAAGTCGGATCTGGGACAATCGCATCACAAATCCGACTTGACAGCCCCCCAGCCACATTGCCCAGGGGGCTGTCTACCCTCCTGACTCTCTGCAGAGGTGGCAAAAGCCGCAAAAGCAGAGAGAAGGGCTCAGCTGCAGGAGAACGTACAGTGTACGTTCTTGGTAGCCTGAGCCCTGAACCGCCAGCACGTACGCCATACATGCTTGGCGGTTAAAGGAAAAGGAAAGGCAAAAAAATAAAACAAAAAATCTTGATTAAAAAATGTGTACCGTTTTTATAAGAAACCTGACTGTATGCAGTGAAACTCTCCCTTCATTTACTGCTGTGGATAGGAATTGTCAGATGGTCCCTAACTGCTGAGCAGGGAAACAATCATACTTATGAATAGCTGGGGGAGCCCCCGCCTTACTTACCAACCATGCAGAACTCAAGCAGCTTTGTTTATGACGACCCCTAAGCAGCACAGACCACACTGAGCATGTGCAGGGTCAGGGTCAGGCAAAGATGTTTAACAAAGTTACAAGATGACAGCCCCCTGTGGCCAACTGTGAAAGCATAAATCATTTGTTTGATTAGGCTTGTGGTGCAGTAATTTCATGTTTATATTAAGTATACAAAATACAGCATTTCTAGCCTTATTCTATTTTAGACTTTCCTTGTCCTTTAATGTTAATAAAGGTTGAAATAGAAAAAGAAGCACATAGAGTCATGCTTCTTCATACACTGTATTTTAATAAATAAATTGCTGTTGCAAAACCCACAATCTCATTATTAAGGAGTACAACACAGCGGGCACCCTTGGAAACCTGGCTGGCAACATCACCACACCTGGGTACAAACAAGCTCCTGAGCAAGCACAAGAACAAACGCAGTCACAAGGGTTTTGTCTAGCGTTAGGTGACAGAAGAGGTAATTGCTTAGTGCACCCACACTATTGCACCCTAGGCATGTGCCTCTCCTGCCTACCCCTAGTTCTGGCCTTGGTCCAGACTTCAGCCCTTTTGAAAAGGTCTAAGAATCACACTTCAGTAATCCCCCTTTATTTTTGTCACTTGCAATGACATTACAGTATTTTCCCCTTCTAGCATTTCATTTTTCTCATTTAACATTTTGTCCTAGTTCTTTTTCTCATTTCAGCTTTTGTGTTTTAGTAAATTTGATTACTTGTTAATGCTATGTCACAGGAGCTGGTGGGTATTTAATTATGTCGTTGCCATTTGGTACAGGTATATTTTCAGGAAAACACTGTTGTTATGTTCGGCCAGGGGTGCATGTCCCCTGGCAGGGGAAGGATTAATTGAATCTGGTTTTCATACCTTTGGGTGGGTGAAGATGGAATCCATCCTGAATAGCTTCTTCTTTAGATCTTGTAAGGTGTGTAGAATACCTACTTAGAAAGCAAATCAAACCTACTTAGAAAGCAAATGTAGAGCCAATTGGAAAACCTTGGTGAAAAACAAAACTGTTGTTTTTTTATATTGGTGCTAGGTCTTACTTGATTGTTAAAGTTTTGAAATAACCTACAAAAACTAAAATATTCCAATATTAGCCTTCTCAATCAGAACTTGTTGTGATGCTGCACCTTTAACCTTTAGGCCGACTCCTCCTCCAAAGAAAGAAAGAGTACATCATTCACACTCAGGAATAGCCTGCCATTAATAATTGGCTAGAATGTGTTAAAAGGGCCTTAATTGAATCATACAGTACAATATCTTTATATGGTTCACAAAAAGGACATTATGCAATTTTGAGAGTACATTAAAGGAACACTAAAATGAAAAGGGGGATGGCAGTAATAAGTTGCTAGGGGAGGACAAGGTGCTCCAGAATTAATTGTAAAGTAACTCACCAAACAGTGAACCAGCCCCAGACCCCCAGCTTTAGGGAGCGGTACAGCAGAAGATAAGGAAGCAGAGCTGACCGGCACTCGAACGGATCAACAGGACCAGAGATATTCAGTTAAAAAATAAATTTATTGGTAGAAAAGTTAAAAATATACTAGCTGCATCTCCATCCACCCTACGCATTTTGCACCCCTCAGGGTGCTTAGTCATGGGCTCAAATGACAATCACAGGATATGAGCATTTAAACACAACACAACCAATCAGAAAAATTGACAAAACAGAACAAAAAAAAAAATGGAAAAAACAGACCAAAAAAACAAAAAAGAGACAGTACCTCTATATTTCTTCAAGTGGTTAAGTATTACAGAAAAGTATTTGACATTTATATGTATATTTTTTCTTGTTTGAACGAATTATTAAATGAAATGGGGACATCATAGACAGTTTCTCACGAGTAATAGCATGTTACATCAAATTCAGAATTCATACCAAAAGGTATTCTAGTTTTAAGGTAAAAGATCCAGTAAACTTCTCTCCTAGACAGAATTTTAGATAGATCGCCTCCCCGACAATTAAGATTTACCTTTTCTATACCTTGAATACTGAAAAAATTTAGATCTCCAGAACTGCATGGATGAAAATGTTTAGAGACATTAGTTTCTTTTTTGGTTTTAATGTCAGACGTGTTCTCGAATTCTTTCTTTCAATTTGCGTGAAGTTTTTCCTATGTATTGACTTACATTTCATACAAGTAATCAGATAAATCACGTTTTTCGTGTTACAGTTGATATAATGTTTAATAGAATACAATAAAATAATATAGAATAGAATACATAAAATTAAACATTATATCAACTGTAACACGAAAAATGTGATTTCCGAAATGTCAAGTCAATACATTTGTGTTTATGCATAGACTTTGCCAGTAGAATAATTCACCAAATGGAGTAGGTGGCCCAGGTGCTCCTGCCCCTATGTAACTGTCACTCATTAATGTAGCCTGAGAAAAATGCAAGCTATGCCTTTGTGTTCAACAGACAGGCACCAAATAGTCCTGGAACTAGGGGCAGTGAAACAGGCGATTTGCCACATGCTCCAAAGAGCAGACAGGTCATCTTGGGGCATGGGTGGAGTGATTCTGCCGATCCGAAAGTTGAGGTCGTGCTTGAATGCAGCATGCAGAACATGGCACAGATGAACCGGCGAGGTGGTGGGTGAAGCTACCCTGCCTGTGGAGCAGTTCCAGATTACTGTAATAACTGATTGTCCCCATGTGCCTCTGCATTGACTGGCAGTGCTGGAAGCCCATCTTCTGCCTAATAAAGTCAATAACAACCTGAGGTTTATTCCTACAGTAGCCTTTCTGAATAGCTGCGTCATTAGAGCGCAAGCCTTTGTTGCAAAACCTGGCCCAAAAGGTGTTCGGTTCATTTCCCACCTCAGCTGAAAACTCAGAGCAAAAACATCTCTGGTCATTTGTGCATCAAATGACAAGTACCAGAAGTCCATCATTTGGCTGCCCTGTATTCTTACAGGGGTTATACTTCTAAGCTACCCAGGTAACTACTTCAGGCCTGGGGTTCCCCATCTAGCACCTTACCTTAGCTTTGCATCCACTTGGGTCTTTTTTCGGAATACAGAACCCTTTTTGGGGTTTGCCTAGCATCAGCCTGAAGTTGACCGTGGCAAATTGCCTAATGAGGAGAGTGTTCTGTACCAAGCTTAAAAAAAAGGATTGGAGAAGCTAGTTGGCAAAGGTCGGTTACTCGTTAATGGACCCTGAGGGAAATGCCACCTATGCCTTTGTGTTCAACAGACAGGTACCTGGAACTAGGGGCAGGGAAACAGGCGATTTTACACATGCTCCTAAGTGCAGACAGGTCATCTTGAGTCATGGGTGGAGCGATTCTTCTGAATCTAAAGTAGGGGTTGCTCTTGCATGCAGAACATGGCACCGATGAACCGGCAAGATGGGGGTGAAGCTACCCTTCCTGTGATGGAAGAAGGGTTATCCTGAAAAAACTTCATTTGGTTGCCCTTTTTGGGGTGGGCCTTGCATCACCTTACTGTTGACCTTGGTAAATTGTAAACAAAGACAGGGTTTTGTAGATAGCTTGAAAGAAAGCATTTGAGAAGCTGTTTAGCAAAGTCAGCTTTGGTGCTTTACCAAAAAGTAAATAACGGTTACTCATTAATGTAGCCAGAAGAAAAGACGTTTTACGGCAAAATCTATCAGCCATGTTCAAACCCTAGACCCTTGGGGGGGGGGGTGAAATCAGGCGATTTGCTGCATGCACCACAGAACAGACACATGAGGTGGTCAGTTTTGCAGACTCCACAGTAGCAGTCACTGTTGAATGCAGCCTGAATAAAATGGAAGGGTTCTATACAACTCTAAAAGGACTCGGAAATCATCCCCCCGGGATTTGAACTCTAGTCTCCACATGGGGTTAACTAAATATTTTGCCCCCTGCACCACATAGTCTGAAGCTGCTAGGGCATGGTTCCAGATGACCATAACAACCGAAAACTCAGCACCAAAGCAGTTCTTGTTATTTGTGCTTCAAGAATATTGCATGGACCAATGGAAGTCACTGGAGAGAGTAGGAATGACAAGCTGCCTGTCAAAAGTTTGGGCCAAATCGCATTGCCTGCCTGCACTAAAAGCTCAACCCTCTGGTTGGTGGTTGTTTGAGTCACTCAAATGGTGAACAGTCGGAGTGATGGAAGGGCAAGCTGTCTGCCCTCAGTTGATTGCAAAGGGGGTCTGGCACTAACCCACCTGTGATGGAAAGCAGGGCTCTTGGCAGTATACTTTTGCTAAAAAGGGTTCTATATGGCTGCCCCTTTTTCTTACAGGGGTTACCCTTCTAAGCTACCCACGTATCTACTTCAGGCCAGGGGTTCCTCATTTAGTACTTTGCCCATACCTTCCCCATACCTTGCCCTTACCATGCCCATACCTTGCCCATACCTTGCCCTTACCTTGCTCTTACCTTGCCTTTTCATCAACTTGGGTTTTTTCCCCCATACAGAACCCTTTTTGCGTTTGCCTAACATCAACCTGCAGTTGATATTGGCAAATTTATTTTAAAAAAAAAAAAACAGTATTTGAGAAGCTGAAGGTTGTTTACTCCTTCATGTAGCCTGAGGAAAATGGGGCTACCAGTGAGGGTAGCTTTGGCACTTTACAAAACCCTTACCTTCCCCATACCTTGCACTTACTTTACATAGTTATATAGCAACATAGTTAAATTGGGTTAAAAAAGACAAAGTCCAACCAGTTCAACCCCTCCAAATTAAAACCCAGCATCCATACACACACCCCTTCCTACTCTCAGACAAATTCTATATACCCATATCTATACTAACTATAGAATTTCGTATCACAATAGCCTTTGATATTATGTCCATCCAAGAAATCATCCAAGCCATTATTAACGGCATTAACAGAATCAGCATCACAACATCACCCGGCAGTGCATTCCACAATCTATCTGACCTCACTGTAAAGAACCCCCTACGTTGCTTCAAATTAAAGTTCTTTTCTTCTAGTCTAAAGGGGTGGCCTCTGGTACAGTGATCCTCTTTATGGGTAAAAAGGTCCCCTGCTATTTGTCTATAATGTCCTTTAATGTACTTGGCAGTGTAATCATTTCCAGCAAGTGCCTATTTTTCCAGAGAAAACAACCCCAACCTTGACAGTCTACCCTCATAATTTAAGTCTTCCGTCCCTCTAACCAATTTAGTTGCACGTCTCTGCACTCTCTCCAGCTCATTTATATCCCTCTTAAATACTGGAGTCCAAAACTGCACTGCATACTCCAGGTGAGGCCTTACCAGGGACCTATAAAGAGGCATAATTATGTTTTCATCCCTTGAGTTAATGCCCTTTTTTATGCAAGACAGAACTTTATTGCTTTAGTAGCCACAGAATGACACTGCCCAGAATTAGACAACGTATTATCTACAAAAACCCCTAGATCGCCTGCTTTTAAATGGATAGCAGATATCCCTCCTAACACAACAAAATCAGATATCCTAAAACAACATATGATGCATATAATGAAACTACCCCTAGCAAGTGGATATCAAGAGATGGCCCTCCAAATACTTCATAACTCACACCTAACCCCAATCAGGAGACACAAAATGTGAAATCTCTCCTCAGATAACTGCCTAACATGCTGCTCCCCAGGAGCAGATTTAATACATAACCTTTGGTCATGTTCAAAAATACATACATTTTGGCAAGAGTTAACCTTGTATGGTGGACAGATGGCTGGAAAACCTATCCAGATTCAGATCAAATGGGCACTATTTAGTAATACAACAAAATATACCCAACTATCAAAACCTGAAAAAAAAAATATAATCGGGAGACTAGAAGCGGCAGCTTGAAAAAAGATACTACAGGTATGGGACCTGTTATCCAGGATGCTCGGGACCTGGGGTTTTTCCGGATCTTTCCGTAATTTGGGTCTTCATTCCTTAAGTCTAGACTAGAAATTAATTTAAACATTAAATAAACCCAATAATTGTATCTTAGTTTGGATCAAGTACAAGCTACTGTTTTATTATTACAGAGAAAAAGGAAATAATTTTTTAAAAATTGGATTATTTGGATAAAATGGAGTCTATGGGAGATATCAGGTTTCCAGGGATCCTATACGTGTACAACAATGGTTGGCTTCTGATACACCATCTAAAGTGCTAGTTAAACAAAAATTACACCACTTATTTCATATGGATAACATACTGTACATAACATCACTTCCACAACACAGAAAGCTGACCATTTACAGCTTTAGACAAACAACATGGTATAGTTAAGAAACCTTAAAAGAACACCCACTAGTAATGTAGTAATTCCAATACTTAGACACATGACAACAAGAACAAGGAAGACTGGAATTCGCACCCCCCAGGAATCATCAAATAAATAGATTGTTAGCTAGATATATATTAAATCCTACATAGGGTTATATACTAAATTTTGAGCTAAACTGTTCAGAACCTTTATTCATTATTATCACTCTGTCTGAAACTGCATAATGGAAACATTCTTTATTATGTGATAAAAAATCAAATAAAAACAAGTTAAAAAAAACCCTAGATCCTTCTCAAGGAAGCTCCTAACACACTGCCATTTAGTGTATGACTTGCATTTATGTTCTTTTTGCATTTTAAAGACTTCCCATTTTTGTGCAAGAAGGTTTTGCCTTGCAAAGACGTTCCTTACTTACAAGGGGAATATACTGACATGTATATTATTTAAGCAGCATTTTAAAGATTTCCCATTTTTGTGCAGTATTAAGTGAAAAGAATTTCCCACTTAATATATTGCAGAGATTCCCTTAAACTGTCAAAGTTTGCACGTCTCAAATCTAGTGTTTTAGTTATTCCCTTATAGAATTGCCTCTGCTGGTGCTAACCCTACTCTGATGGAAAGCAGGGCTCTTGACAGTAACCTTTGCTAAAAAGGACTCTATTTGGCTGCCCCTTTTTCTTACATGGGTTGCCTTTCTAAGCTACCCAGGTATCTAACTCAGTCCAGGGGTTCCCCATCTAGCACGTTGCCAATACCTTGCCCACACCTTGCCCTTACCTTTCCTTTGCATCAACTTGGGTTTCCTTTTCCCCATACAGAACACTTTTTGGGTTTGACCAGCATCAGCCTGCAGTTGACATTGGCAAATTGCTTTTAAAAAAAAAAAAAGTATTCGAGTAGCTGATTAATGACGGTTGGTTACCCGTTTATGTAGCTTGAGTAAAATGGAGCCACCAGCGAAGGCAGCTTTGGAAAGTTACCAAACTGTAAATATCAGTTACTTGTTTACGGAGCACAAAGAACATGTGATTTACGGAGACTGCTACCAGCCGGGGCTCGAAAACAGACACTTGGGGGAGAAATCAGAAGATTTGCTGCATGCGCCACAGAACAACCGCATGAGGGTACTAGTTTTTCAGACTCAAGCAGTCACTCTTAAATGCAGCCTGAAGAAAATGGAAGGGTTCTGTACAGGAATATACAACCCTGAAAGACTTGGGAATCATCCCCCCGGGATTCAAACTTGGAGCTCCACGATTGGACAACAAGCACTTTAGCCAACACAGAGCCTAATGCTGATGGGATACGGTTCTGGATGACCATAACAGCTGAATGTCCCCTTCATGGAAGGGCAAGCTGCCTACCCATCGGTTCATTGCAAAGGGGGACTGGCACTAACCCTCTTGTAATGGCCACAATCTAACAATACAACAAACATAGACAGGTACCAAACAGGCCTGGAACTAGGGGGGGAAACATGCGATTTGCCACATGCTCCAAGAGCAGACAGGCTATCTTGGGGCATGGGGGAGGAGCAATTTTGCCCAATTGAAAATAGAAGTCGCTCTTGAATGCAGCATGAAGAACATGGCACAGATGACCCAGCAAGGTGGGGGGTGAATGTAGTATGCCTGTGATGGAAGGAGGGGCAAGACTTTTTTTTGGGGTGTGCCTTGCATCAGCTCACAGTTGACCATGGTAAATTGTTGAATAAAGGCTCTTCAGTGCCTCTTCTCCCTGTACTTTTACATTTCTGCCTTGGCTTCATCTGGTAACACATGGGAAGAGAGACTATTGTTCTGTGTGCTGCTCTCGCACAATGCCATTGATAACTTGTCTCTCTATCCTGCCCAGGGACAAAGGTTACCCACTCATACAGGCTTAATCAATTAAATAGACATTCCACTGGACAGCTATGGATTTTTAAATTAATAGAATTTGTGTTTGGCTTTGGTAATTCAAAAGCTCTTACCCAAGCTCATTTCAAAGAAAGGCTTTGTTTAAAAGGTATTTTTGGGTACAGACAAGAAAGCATTCTGCCATTTTAAAGGGCAACTGTTTTGTTAACTTGAGTTATACAGTCAAATTAATCTTATTATTATGTCTGAACCACTCTGTTTATACCCTTCAGTTTGAACTCCAGACAGTGTTGCAGAAATAAATATTACCGGGGCAGGGCAAGGGTTGTACTACGACCGACCCAGAAAAACACAATGTTTCAGACCGACATTGGTCTTTTATCAAGCTTGCACTATATTTACGTTGTGAACGTTCCAAATTCTAAAATCTTGAACATGGTCTCTTGTGCTTAAAAAATCACATTGTCCACCCACTGCTTCAATGATTCTCTCTTGATCCAGGTTGGAGTATGCAAAAGTCATTGTTTAAGGTGTAGTGCACGACTTACGTGGAGTATAGTTCAGCAAGAGTTTAGTCAGCACTCATACCTTCCAAATAGTTTCAATCTGATGCACGTCCCACAGTTTCCACCTTAATCTTTACTTTTCATCATGGACAGCACCATTCACAGGAAAGTTTTCTTTAAAACACCTTTATTTAGACATGGGCACCGACCCAGAAAAACACAACGTTTCAGACCGACATTGGTCTTTTATCAAGCTGGGTCGGTGCCCATGTCTAAATAAAGGCGTTTTAAAGAAAACTTTCCTGTGAATGGTGCTGTCCATGACGAAAAGCTACATCCTCAACATTATAATGTCACTGACATCATATCCTGTATTCCAAAAAGTCATAAAAAAGACAAAACAATGGTGTTTTTTTATATTTTGATGTAGGATTATGTTTACAAGTTGTAACTGTTAAACTTATGTTATTTACACTTGAAGCTCATGCCACATTTGTTTTAGGGTGGGCTCGTGTCTAGGACATTAGAGGATCTCTTTTGTCTTTATTTTTCTTCCTTGGACATTTATAATAATAATGGCCACCAACACCTCTACTAAATTCATAAATATGACCTTTATATACCCGATATATTTAAATTGACGTAAGTGTAAGTAAGTAATGCTATAGAAAATTCTATAAGAATGCGTATTCGTCATGAAAAAACATCTGATGTAGTTCCACAATGTATGGGAAGGTTTACCAAAGTGAAAATTCGTAGGTAAGTAAATATGCCCCTTAGCATTTTAAAGTACAGGATTATCATTTCCATCATAGAGTAATAGGTTAATGTTATATTTCTAGTTCTTATATTAAGTCTGCTCTTTCAGCACTTTAAGAGATTTCATTCTAGGAAGCTGCCACCCTCTACCAGTCAACTAAACGTAAGAGTTTATCCTTGGCTATTTGAGGATCGTGTTTTAATTTATTCATTTTACTTTGTTGGGTCACTGTAATAACAGGTGTAAACCATCGGCGCAGGCCTTTTATTTCATAGCAACCAATAAGAATTCTGCATTTATGGGTAATACAGGAGCGTAACAGAAAGCAGACCCTGTTGCAGGGGAAGCCAGGAGTGTAGGCCCCACAAAGGCTGAAATTAATAAGCAACTTTCATATATCTTGGTAAAATTGATTAACTTTGGGGCCCAAAATTAGATTTGCTTTGGAGCCCAGTACACTACTGAGTAATATAATGAAAGCCACAAATTTTGCTCCAGACACAGAAAGTCTAAGGGGATTATTTACTAAACCTTATTTTTTTTCCGGTCAAAGTTTTTTTTATCAAAAATTCTAATTTTTTGTGGAAATTTTTTTGAGATTTATTATATCCTGAAACTGCTAAAATATGAAAATTCGCCATCTCAAACCTGCTGAGGTCGTGTAAAAGTCAATGGCAGATGTCCCTTTCACAATTTTAAGATATCATGATCTGAGCTGGATTTTGTCCGATAATCCAAAAAATTTGGGGGTTTCGGCTGAAAACATGAAGAAATTCTGGCATCAAATACAAAACGTTTTGAGTTTTCGCTCAATTTTATTGAGACTTTTCCTGGCCCAACATTTGTTGCATTATTTTATTGATAAATAAGTTTGAATTTTAGTAAATAACCCTCTTAGTAACCAGCAGGGTCATTTATTGCAGTGCAGCTTGGAAAGCAACATTTTGTGGCCATGCAGGGAATAGAGCCTGGTGGGTCAAAATTAACACAATTGTTCTAGTAAGTGTTCACAAGTTTGCTGCAAGCTAAAGAGTGGCGAATCTTTTATTACTGTATAACTAAAGAAATGTGAAAAATGATTCCTTTGTACAAATGGAATACAACTGTTGCAAGCATGGTAAATATTAATGAATTCCATCACCAGTGGAAGAATGATTATTTGGGTATCCAAAAGAAGCATCCTTTTTTTCAACTGCCTCAACAGCCTATTGGAGCATCAGTAAAGGTGAAGCAACTGTGCATCTCACTTATATATCTGTGCCCCTTATTTCCTGTGTTGCCATAGACATTAGTTTAAAGTAAATTGTAATTCTCAAAATCTGCACAAGATGTCAGTGTGTTCTATGTATCATTGCATGTGTATTCACTGTTCACCACAATTCTGTAGAACTGTCTCAAAAGTATTAAAGTATATGTTTAATCATTTTACATTAAAGGGGAACTCCGGGTTCCAAACCAAAATTTGATAAAGAGGCCACATAACACAGATACCCCTAATATACCCATCAGTTACCTGTTTCTTCAAAAAGTATGAATAAATTACATTTTCTATGCTAAAATCCAGCTGGTTAACAGTTCTTCTCTTTCTGCATCATTTGAAATCCTGGCAGGGAAGGAGGGACTAAATCAACTTCTCCACAGCTTACAGACAGCATGCAGGAACTACATAACCCACAATGCATTGCACTATGATGTTCTGTTCCTTATTGAAATCACATGTGCAAGGAATTGTGGGGTTTGCAGAATGCAGGCTGAGGACAGATGGCTGTTGATACAAAGTAACAGTAGTCAGCCAGCACAGCAAAGTAGTCAGAAAGATCAGCAGAAGAGCAAGGGGCTAGGCTTAGGGAACTGTCAGAAACCATTAAAAATCATGAAAAGTCTGCATATTTTATAATTAACGTATAATGCAAAGTTGCTTGAAATTTTGTTTACTTTTCAAAAAGCTCAAGTTATGTTTTTGTTGAGTTCCCCTTTAAATAATTCGTTTTTTTTAAACAACCTTTTTCATACAAACTGAAAAAGCAAATGTATCATGTGTATGTTCACACCATGCACCTTGAAGAAAAATAGTGGGTGCTCTAGAAATAGGAAGAGGCTAGAGCATTATGGGTAATTTTCTTTTTTTATCCCAGGCATTACATAGACCTGTTCTCTGTTACGACAGTACAATTTCCAATTAATATGCAGATGGGATCTGCAATCCGGAAACCCTGTATGCAGAAAGCTCCGAATTATGGAAAGGCCATCTCCCGTAGACTCCATTTTATCCAAATAATCCATTATTTTAAAAATGATTTCTCTTTTCTCTGTAATAATAAAACAGCAGCTTTTACTTGATCCAAACCAAGATATAATTAATCCTTATTGGAAGCAAACCCAGCCTAATGTTTATGCCTATGTTTACATTATTTTCTAGTAGACTTAAGGTATGAAGAACCAAATTAGGAAAAGATCCGTTATCCAGAAAGCCCCAGGTCCCAAGCATTTTGGATAACAGGTCTCATACCTGTATATTTAAAGCTAATTGCTAGATTGATTTTTTTCTAACTAAATGTATTGAAAACATTTTTTATTGTGCACAGCTTATCCATTTACCCAGTTTTTATTTTTATTTAAGAGTTTTCATCACTCATATATCAAGAATGATTCTGTCTACTATCTATCTATGTATCTGTCTGTTTATATCTATCTGTCTGTCTATATCTATTAATCAATATGTCTGTCTAGCTATCAGTTTTTTCCTTGAGAGCTGGTATTCTTTTCTAAATACATTTTGTGGAACTTAGGAACCTATCACATGATTCTATATGGTTTTACTTTGACTTTCACATGCCTTCCAGCTCTCCCTATTTAGATGAGATAGTTATGAATAGTAAAAGTGTAAAGGAATGGAATGCAATTGCATAACTGGTGGCAGCCTCCCCTCACTTATCACAAACAGTATTGGAATTGATAATTAGAAGTTGTTCATTATTTAATAAATGTAAATGAGCCCACATTCAAATTTTGTAAGTCATACTTGTATGTTTTTGGATGGGGTTTACTTCTATAGAGTATATTGGGCTGGATTTAATTCAGTGAGAAAATGTTATCTCATGGTTTATCACATCAAAACTCATGTTGGAGATTCAATTCGAGGAGATTTAATTGTCTCCTAATTCAGTTAGAGGTTTTTTTTAAGCAAACATCTTATTGATTGTGAGTGACTAGAATAAATAATGTTCTAGAACTCCTAAAGATGGGATCTCAGGTAACCAACAGGCACCCTGTAGTTAATTGTAGTTAATATTCTTTTTAACTTTAACAAGAATTTCTGTAATTACACTTGTAACTTGGTGATAGATTCAGTTTAACATACATTTTCACTGTGGCACTCAATTTCTTTGGTTTGGGCAACGAGAGGGACACAGTTTGCTCTTGTAACCCAATCTTGGCCTTAACCAATGCTTCAGCTTCTCCTTAGGTAGAACACAGTTACATTATCTCTCCCAGCTGGGCCTTTGTGATGTTATGTGTAGGCAGGAAGCGGTGTTGTTGGACTACATCGCTCATGTGGCACAATCAGGCTCCCCGGACCCAAGATTTTCTTAACAGGGAAGCAGGTTTATTTAACATAAAGAGTAGTTTTGCTATTGTTGAACAAGGTGGCTATAGAGGTGGAGTGATCAAAGTTATACTTATTAGCAGAGCAGAATATACACTGGTACTACAGTGGAGATAGATTTGACAGGCTTAAAATACACCTTATGTGGATAACCTTTAGTGATCTGGATCACCTCCAGCTGAAACATCAGGGAATACTTCAAACTTCCCCCAAGTCCCTTTCCAAATTGTGATTCCTTCACTTTTGGGCACAGTATCACCTGGTTGGGCTACCTCCAACTGATCAATGCTAAAATGCTGCTCTTTATAGCTTGCCTGTCTAGTTTACACTTATGAAGTATACTATAACAGATGCTATGCCTAACATACCTACATACCTCATTCATGTGGTCCCTGTTCCCTAACTTAAACTTAGGCTAAGGCCACAAGGGGCCAAATAATTCTGTTGAAATCTATAGGTCTTTTACCATATATACTCGAGTATAAGCCGACCCGAGAATAAGCCAAGGTACCTAATTTTACCTACGAAAACTGGGAAAACTTATTGACTCTAGTATAAGCCTAGAAACAACTACAGCCCTGTCTCCCAACAGCGCACATTCTGCCAAAGCAACCCCCCAGTGATCAACCAGACTTCTTTGCAAAGTTGATGGTGACAGAGAATTGCCAAACGGATTACTGTGTGCATTGTCCCACTGTCCCACTACCATGTGCAGAGGGTGCTGTTTGATATTGCCATCACTGTTAATCTTTCGTATAACCAACAGAGGGTGCTGTGTGATATTGCCATCACTGTTAATCCTTCATATAACCAACAGAGGGTGCTATGTGATATTGTAGTCACTGTTATTCTTTAATATAACCAACAGAAGGCGATGTGTGATATTGCAGTCACTGTTATTCTTTCATATAACCAACAGAGGGCGCTGTGTGATATTACAGTCACTGTTAAAGGACCAGAAACATCAAAAAATTTTTTTACAAAATTCGTTAGTTTACAACGAAAAATAAACAGCAAGACAAATTAAACTTTTAATTTGAAAAGCCTTTATTAAGAAATAACTTACCGAAACTCCACTTCCTGTCCTCTTCAGAAACGGCGAAAGGGCGACCATCCTTCCTGCAGTGATTGATTTCTCCTCCCTGGCTTTTCTCCTACTCAGTCCATGTCTCCCAGCACTCAGCGCTGTGCTCAAGGTAGAGTGTCGGGACAGCAGCAGCAGCATGTCCAGCAGCAGCCCCCACAGCATCCCATCCAACAGGTCCACGAGTCTGGAGGCTGCACGCTGCTGCAGGAGAAGGCAAGGATTCAGGAAAGGAATCCTCCGCTGCGATTGCAGCGGCTACACGGGCAAGTGACTTGAGAAGGGGAAGAGGAGCCGCCGGAACATTCACTTGCTGTATCCTTGATTGCGGCGCTGGAGGAGGCGGCTACACGGCAAGTGACCTGAGAAGCTGAAGGGGGAGAGGAGCCGTCGGCACATTCACTTGCTTTATCCTTGATTGCGGCGGCTGGAGGATGCGGCTACACGGAACCTCCTCTGTGAATGAATAAACGAGACAACTGCCGATCGCCATTTGCCAAACGACAGAGGGAGGGAAGCGGCTGTAGTAAGCCGCCTCTGCTCTCCGCGGCGGAGGCAGCAGCGGGCCCTGTTGGATGGGATTCTGTGGGGGCTGCCGCTGGACATGCTGCTTCTGTCGCCGCAATCGCAGCGGAGGATTCCTTTCCTGAATGGCGATCGACGATGGCAATGGCAAATGGCGATCGGCAGTTGTCTCGTTTATTCATTCACAGAGGAGGTTCCGTGTAGCCGCATCCTCCAGCCGCCGCAATCAAGGATAAAGCAAGTGAATGTGCCGACGGCTCCTCTCCCCCTTCAGCTTCTCAGGTCACTTGCCGTGTAGCCGCCTCCTCCAGCGCCGCAATCAAGGATACAGCAAGTGAATGTGCCGGCGGCTCCTCTTCCCCTTCTCAAGTCACTTGCCCGTGTAGCCGCTGCAATCGTAGCGGAGGATTCCTTTCCTGAATCCTTGCCTTCTCCTGCAGCAGCGTGCAGCCTCCAGACTCGTGGACCTGTTGGATGGGATGCTGTGGGGGCTGCTGCTGGACATGCTGCTGCTGTTGTCCCGCCACTCTACCTTGAGCACAGCGCTGAGTGCTGGGAGACATGGACTGAGTAGGAGAAAAGCCAGGGAGGAGAAATCAATCACTGCAGGAAGGATGGTCGCCTTTTCGCCGTTTCTGAAGAGGACAGGAAGTGGAGTTTCGGTAAGTTATTTCTTAATAAAGGCTTTGCAAATTAAAAGTTTAATTTGTCTTGGTGTTTATTTTTCGTTGTAAACTAACGAATTTTGTAAAAAAAAATTTTGATGTTACTGGTCCTTTAATCTTTCATATAACCAACAGAGGGCGCAATGTTATTCTTTCATATAACCAACAGATGGCACTGTGTGATTTTGCAGTCACTGTTATTCTTTCATATAACCAACAGAGGGTGCACAGTTATTCTTTCATATAACCAACAGAGGGTGCTGTGTGATATTGCAGTCACTGTTATTCTTTCATATAACCAACAAATGGCGCTGTGTGATATTGAAGTCACTGTTATTCTTTCATATAACCAACAGAGGGCATTGTGGGATATTGCTGTCTCTCCCCAAGTGAACTGTTGGTATAGGAATCATTAAAAGTGACTGCAATCTCAGCTACTGCCCGCTGAACCAAGTATAAGCCGAGGTAGACTTTTTCAGCACATTTTGGAAGCTGAAAAACTCGGCTTATACTCAAGTATATACGGTATCCCTCCACAAGCAGAGCCTCCTTCTTCTTTTGCATTCGGAACCATTGTGTTTGCTCTGGCACAAACACACTCGACTTTCGGTGTGAATTACAAAAAACAGCAGACTGATTTCAGCCCAGTGTGACCCTAGCCTAAAGGGATGGTTCCTTTAGGGCACACTACTTTACTGTGGCCTTGTTGTCCCAGGTTCCCCAGCACATATCCACCCTGTTCATACAGTGGAGGCCAAAGACAAGGAACCATGGGATCCCAGTTACTATGTTAAACTTGAACATGAACAGGGGATTCCCAAACCAGTAGGGATTTAACCCTATGGGGTCCCAAACCCATCTTTTTCTTACCCAATGATCCTCAACCAGTTGCTAGCGAGCAACATGTTGCTCACAAACTCCTTGGATGTTGCTCTAAGTGGCCTCAAAGCAGGTGCTTATTTTTCAATTCCAGACTTGGAGTGAAATTTTGGTTACATAAAAAACAGGTGTACTGCCAAACAGAGCCTCCTGTAGGCTGCCAGTCCACATTGGCTACCAAATGGCCAATCACAGCCTTTATTTGGCATCCCCACTGTCTTTTTTTGTGTTGCTCCCTAACTCACAATCACCCAACTTTACATGTTAATGTGGCTCACTGGCAAAAAGGGTTGGGGCCCCTGTTCTAACCTATTGCAATCAATTAGCAGGTAACATGTACTAGTCCTCTGTTTGAAAACAAACATCGTATTGGTTGCAATGGGGTACTAAACCTTGCACAAACTATATGAATAATATTAATATTACCCTCTTAAAATCGACTTTCACCTACTCTCATAGAAAACATAACAGTGCAAACTGTACATAGACGTTCTTTCTTCTCTACTGTATTTTTATATCAGTTCTAACATAAACACAGAATAATAAGTGCTATAGCTTCATACAGTAGTCATCACTTTCCCAGTCAATGACATCCTCAAGGTCTTGCATTGCCTACTGTTTGACCTTGGTTTTAAAAGCATACAAAAAAATAATAAAACCTTGAAGCCAAGAATCAGTTCATCAAGATTCATTTTGAAAAAAAAAAAAGAAAAAAGAAAGATACAATCGGAAGAAAATAAACATTTAGTCTTTTTAAAATAAAATTGCTTCTGATTCAGTTTTCATCAGCTAAAGTAAGAAAATACATTCGCTTTTCGGAAAGAGTTTGAATATTCACAAACTCATAATTAACTATGCAGTGATAAAATATTAACTGAGCAGAATAATGAATATGTAATACATTAATATATCTAAATATTTCTCAAAAACTATGAAAACATAGCTTTTTAAAAGGTGTGCAATCGCTGGCTCTGACACTCAAATAGCAAACACCCTTTTGCTTCAATTGTAGCTCCTTCCACCAATATTGTATATAGGTTATACAGTATATAAGGTAATAGTTCTCTGCTAATTAAGCAGTGATTTCCCACTAATATACAGTTTGGCATCTGTTATCTGAAAACCCATTATCCAGAAAGCTCTGAATTACAAGACTCCATTCTAATCAAATAACATTTTTGAAAATGATTTCCTTTTATTCTCTGTAATAATAAGACAGTACCTTGTATTTGATATAATTAATCCTTATTGGAAACAAAACAATCCTATTGGGTTTAATTAATGTTTACATTATTTTTTAGTAGACTAAGAAAATTATGGGAAGACCCCTTTATATGGAAACCCCCAAACTCCCAAGCATTCTGGACAGTTATAATCAGTTAATTATCAATTACAAATACCGTTTAGTATTTTATTAGTTATGCAATTGTATTACTGAAAGGACATTGGGCCAGATTCAATTTGGTGAGAAAAAGGTTTATCACATGAAAACTCATGGATGAGGTTGAATCTGAGATGCAATTTGGTTCAGAAAAACTTATTTCATGATTTATCAAATGAAAACTCCATTGAAGTCTATGAGAAAAACTGGAACTGAATTTGGAGGTATCTGTAGAAATAAGTCAAATCAACTGGCTGTGTTTATTGTTCCTTGAAGACGTTTCACCAGTCATCAAACTGCCTTTCTCAATTCAGAATAACTTGTACAGTACATAGGATCTTTCTTCCGCAATATATCCTTTGAAGTGATGTGCGAATTTGCAGCGAAACTGCAAAAAATTTGAGAAACGGCCCAGGCGTCTCATTTTTGATGCTGGCGTCCATTTTTTTGACGTCGGCGAATTTGACATGACAAAAATCTATGATAAGGTGTGCAAACTATGTCCCAAATGCAGTGATGAGATAGGTGTTTTGTTTCATGTTTTCTGGTCCTACCCAGCTATCCTGAGATTCTGGGGTGAGATATCACAGTATTTCAATGAGAAGCTTGCTCTCCCAAACATCCACTCCCCAGAATTGTGTTTGCGCAGATCTTTCTCTAGACCAGGGGTCTGTCTTGTATTGCTGGGATTCAAACCGGGGACCTTTGGGTTTCTGGTTTGATGCCTTAACTATTTGGCCAGGTGAGCAGCCTGTAGGGTTGCTCGCTATATGTTACCTGGCCTCTGCAGCCCCAGCCCAGCTGCCGCCTGATTAGTTATAATCAGCCAATCAGGGCTGACTCTGCCCTATTTAAGGTCAGCCCTCCAAGCACACCTGGCCAGAGCATTGTTTCCCAAACTAGCAGTGTGGCAGTTTCCCTAGCTAAGGGTTTCAGCTTTTGCCTTCTTGTTTTGTCCTACCTTGAACCTTTCCTTCTTGTCCTTTCTTGTTCTATTCCTGTCTGGTCTTTCCCTCCCAGTTCTGCTCAAGTTCTACCTTTCACCTTGCCTTAACCTATTTTGACCTTGACCTGACCCCTGCCTTGCTTGTTCCTGATTTCTGCTTCCTGTTACACCTGTACCTTGCCCTGACTTCACCATCTACTCACCTTGCCTCACCTTTTCCTGATTCTTGCTTTCTGACCCTGTCTTGTACTCCTCTCTTGCTATCTGCCCCAGTCCTCTCTTGCTCTCTGCCCCAGTCCTCTCTTGCTCTCTGCCCCAGTCCTCTCTTGCTATCTGCCCCAGTCCTCTCTTGCTCTCTGCCCCAGTCCTCTCTTGCTCTCTGCCCCAGTCCTCTCTTGCTCTCTGCCCCAGTCCTCTCTTGCTCTCTGCCCCAGTCCTCTCTTGCTCTCTGCCCCAGTCCTCTCTTGCTCTCTGCCCCAGTCCTCTCTTGCTCTCTGCCCCAGTCCTCTCTTGCTCTCTGCCCCAGTCCTCTCTTGCTCTCTGCCCCAGTCCTCTCTTGCTCTTTGCCCCAGTCCTCTCTTGCTCTCTGCCCCAGTCCTCTCTTGCTCTCTGCCCCAGTCCTCTCTTGCTATCCTGCCCCAGTCCTCTCTTGCTCTCTGCCCCAGTCCTCTCTTGCTATCTGCCCCAGTCCTCTCTTGCTCTCTGCCCCAGTCCTGTCTTGCTATCTGCCGCAGTCCTCTCTTGCTCTCTGCCCCAGTCCTCTCTTGCTCTCTGCCCCAGTCCTCTCTTGCTATCCTGCCCCAGTCCTCTCTTGCTCTCTGCCCCAGTCCTCTCTTGCTCTCTGCCCAGTCCTCTCTTGCTATCTGCCGCAGTCCTCTCTTGCTCTCTGCCCCAGTCCTCTCGTGCTCTCTGCCCCAGTCCTCTCTTGCTATCCTGCCCCAGTCCTCTCTTGCTATCCTGCCCCAGTCCTCTCTTGCTATCCTGCCCCAGTCCTCTCTTGCTATCCTGACCCAGTCATCTCCTGCACTCTATCCCCAGTTTGATTTAATCTACTCCTGCACCGTACTGTCCCATCCAGTCTGTTCCTGTTCCACTCAGCCTGTTCCTGTCCTGAGTTGTCGCCCTCTTCATCCTGCCTAGTCCATTCCTGATCTTCACCCTCTCCATCCTGTTCTGCACCTGATCCAGACTGACTCTTAGCCCTCATCAACCTGTTCCTGCCTTCCCTTTAAGTGTTCCCTAGGCACATACAGCTCTTGCCTCAAGGACTCACCCTTTCCCTATCAGTCTCCACAGCGCCCCCTTCCTAATCCTTGACAGGGTCCCCAACGTTTTTTACCTGTGAGCCACATTCAAATGTAAACAAATCTAAAAAATTTTGGAATATTTATGGTACAGACTCACATCCGTTATCTAAATCGTCCATTAAATGGACTGAGTTTTTACAATGTCAAGTGTCTCCCTCAGATTTGGTGAAATCTATTAATACTTATAATAAATTAATTTTGGCAGAGAGTTGGAGAATACAACACTTTAAGCTTATTAATTTAGTATATGGGAAAATGTTTGCTAAAAGTACCTCTAATAGTCCTATATCATTTTGTCCTAATGTGACGAGACTAATGTGTCAATTTTTCATTATTTATGGTCCTGTCCAAAAATTAACCTTTTTTGGAGGGAAGTTACTAATTTTTTGAATTCTAGACTGAAGATAAAAATTAAACTATCTCAGTGTATTGCTTTACTGCATCTAGATATTAATATGCTTTCTGCAAATCCTAAGTCAAATATTATCTCCCATGAAAGTAAATTATTGACTTCCTTTTTTCTAGCTGCTTCTAGGAAAGCTTTATTTAATTTCTGGTTACAAAAGGAACCCCCCTCATTATCGGACATCATCTCTTATATGAATCAGCTTAGTTGGCAAGAAGCCTTAATAACTAAAACTAAAGGAAGTATTTCCAAAGATTCTTTCAGGCTGGTTTGGTCTCCTTATTTTGAAATCTGTAACTCCAATATCAAATAATGCGCTTTCTTCAATAGTTAGATGACCTATCTGACACTCCAGATGATAAATGGGCTTTTTCTTTTTTTTTTATTACTTGTGCATCTACTGGCTTAGTTAATTTTTAGTTAGTTTTTTGTTATTTTTCATGAATGATATAGTTTTAATACTATCATGCCATTGTCTCCTTTGCAATATATTTTCTTCATCTGCATAACATTTGTTGTCATTTTGATTTCATTTATTTAATATGAAAATCAAATAAAATATTTTAAACAAATGTAAACAGAGTTGGGGAGAAACACAAGCATGAAACATATTCATGGGGTGTACCAAATATGACTGTGATTGGCTATTTGTTAGACCCTATGTGGACTGTCCTCCTATAGGAGCCACTGTTTGGCTGTACACCTGGTTTTTATGCAAATATAACTTGCCTACAAGCCAGGAATTTAAAAATAAGGCATTGAGGTCACTGGGAGCAACATGTTGCTCCTGAGCTACTCTTTGGGAACTACTGCTCTAGACTGTGCTATATATAGTTACTCTACTATGCTAAGAAGATCATCCTAATGTACTAGACATCTCTGGATCCCCCTCCCATACAATTTTGGCAGAAATTGGTGAATGACTCCCTTCCAAGCAAAAAACTGACGCACTTAGCAAGAGGTAGTCTGGAGAAATGTAATACCATATATTTATATTTCCATGGTTGGACCTACAAAATGTCTGATTGTGGAACACTTGGAATTTTGAACATTTGTAATCTGTACCTTAGCCTCACCTCTCTTTTTTCTTTCTCTTTTCTTTCTGTTTTTCTATTTCTTTGTAATTGAAAATACTGAAAAATAAAAACTTGAACAAAAAATGTAGCCACTTAAAAAGTGTTGAAAAAAAACATCAAAAGCCACAACCACATATATTAAACAAAATATCAGTTAGCAGAACGTTTGCAGCTTGCTAAACCAAGGCCATAGCATTATGCTTTCTTATTTTTTCTAACAAAAGAAATATATGAAATGTGCTGCAGAACCCGTGCAAAGAGAAAAATTATTTGAAGGAAAGAATATCATGTCATGGATTGACAGAAATCACCACGAACAAGAGGTTAAGTGAAGTTAAGAGAAACCTCTTAAAGATAACCTGAAACTACATAATTGTTGGGCAGAGAGAAGATTACCTTTCAAAAGGAATGAGTTTTCTTTGACCATTTCTATATCTGTGGAGATGTTGTGATGTTTATTTACAAATATTCACACTATAATAAACTGCGAGGTAAACGATCCACACATTTTCAAGAGATGCGCAAAAATGCGAGCGGTTCGCGAACGGTTCGCGAACCCCATAGACTTCAATGGGAAGGCGAACTTTAACATCTAAAAAAGACATTTCTGGCCAGAAAAATGATTTTAAAGTTGTTTAAAGGGTGCAACGACCTGGACAGTGGCATGCCAGAGGGGGATCAAGGGCAAAAATGTATCTGAAAAATCTGCCTGTGTGTGCTTGGAAGAGATAGTGTAGGGGGAGAGCTGTTAGTGATGCTAGATGGCAGTTGGTTGAATAACACACTGGGCAAAAAATGCCTACAGGGCAAATAATGCCTAAAAGGTCAACTTATATACTACTACAGCGGTAGTAAAATAAAAAAAAGTAAAATAAAAAAAAAATGAATATTAAAAAAAAAAAAAAATTAAAGTTGGTGCTGCTGAACTACTAGGAGCAGCAGATTAGCACACCAGTCCCACTCCCCAACACTGCTAGACTAATAGCACTGGGCTCTTATAGTAGTAGTAGTAGTAGTAGTAAAACAACAAAAAAATAAATAAAAGCAGTCCTTACAAGGACTACTGTTATTGCAGCAGTCAGCAGATGAGATCAGAAGCAGGACAGCTGCCCACTGCAGCTACATACAGAGCACTGCAGTAGAAGGTAGATTACTAGCCAGCAAAGCTACCTAAGCTTAAATGTCCCTCAAACCCCTGCAGACTTCTGTCCCTCCAATAACAGAGCAGTATCAACACGATTACTAGCCAGCAAACTTTCAACTGTCCCTGAAATCACTAACAGGCAGCAGCTCTCTCCCTACACTATCTCTTCAGCACACACAGGCAGAGTGAAAAAACGCTGCAGGGCTTCGGTTTTTATAGGGAAGGGGAGTGGTCCAGGGGAGAGCTTCCTGATTGGCTGCCATGTACCTGCTGGTCTGGGGTGAGAGGGCAAAAAAAAGCGCCAACAATGGCGAACCCAAAATGGCGAACGTCGCGCGACGTTCGCGAACTTCCGGCGAGCGCGAACACCCGATGTTCGCGCGAACAAGTTCGCCGGCGAACAGTTCGCGCCATCTCTATTTGGGACCATTCTTATGGATAAGTTCACTTCCATCTTGCTGAAATTTAACAGATACTCCGTTGCTTGTTGCTGCTTCAACAGAGAAAATGTACTGTGGATAATTGGGGATATACAGTGCATTTAGTAACATTGTCTTTACTCTGTTCCCCTTGCTGTCAGTCAGGCACACTTCTGCATCACGTTTCCTCAGCGCTACACCAGAAGTCTTTTTACCGTCCACCAACTTCATGTAGTGGTTCTCCGGCTTGAATGTCTCATCAAATCTTTTAAACTTTTTAATGTTTGTATTATATGTGATGTTGCTCCTATATCCACCATTAGTCAAAGGTTTGCTCTGTGTCATCAGCTGCTTGCTTTACATTGTCCCAGCCCAGTTCTGTGGGTGAATAGGCTGTGTTAGATCGTTCGAATCGAAGTAAGATCCTATTTTGATCCTATCCTATTTTAAAGTATTTTTTTTAAAAAAAACTTAGATTTTTCAAAGTCCACCAATTGACTCCTAATAGGTTCTAGGAGGTCCCCCAGCTAAACAGCAATTCAGCAGGTTTTAGATGGCAAATGGTCATAGAAGTTTTAAAGAGACAGTACATGATACATTTTGATATTCAAATTTTCACATTTGGACGATTCCCTATTCGAAGTACACAAAAATAGCTCAACATTCGAATTTTTTTACCTTGAATTTTCATCTACCCCTTAATGTCTGTTCAGCATTTATCAGTGCTGTAATGGCTGTTTCTGCCTGTATTATATAGTCTGCGAAACTTTCATTTGCCGCTTTCTGAAGAGATGTTAACTTTGTGTATAAGCTTATTATTCATGGCTAACCTTTGCCAGCATAGTGGTTTCTCAGGATTTGAAGCACTTTCCATCATCAGCTGCTTCTCAGAGACAGATGTTTATCATCCGAAAATTGAATTAACTCAGCATAAGCATCCTCTTTCTTACTTCTTTCTACTGTTCTCATCTAAGTCTGTGCCCTCTGTGGGTTCAAGCAGGATAGTTTCTTTAAGATTCATCAGGCGCATGTGGCCTAGAAACTTTGTCTCCCATAGTTCATAGTTCTTTTCATCTCCATCAAATATCAGCCTGCTCCATCGGTTTTCTCCCTCTCTCCTGGGCTCTGTATGACAACCTGTTGTCATTCTGCGTAAGTGGCACCTTATTTTTGCTTTGGGAGGGCAACATCACATTCATTTTTCGCTCAGGATACTGCTACACACATGCCCTACATTGATATCTACTAGGCTACAACTGCTTTTTCAATAGAAAAAAAGGCTCCCATGTTGCCAATTACTTAAAAATTGGATTTTTTACTTTACCTCTAGTCGACTGGTAATGGTATCTGCTACAACACTTTAACTAACAACTAATAATAAATCTGACCACCAACAAATAATATCTGGGTGCTTTGTATCCCACATTAAAATGAACAAACTATATACTTATGTGTATGTCTTTATATAGACAGTGGAATGATTCCTTTGGCTGATGTGGAAGGAGAGTGAAGGGTAAAAAGCAAAATGAGAAGCAGGGCATTATTTAAGCAGAAAATGTTGCCCGTTGCCTAAACACAGAAGTTTACAATGAAACTTTACATGACAACATTTTTTGCTCATCACTAGTAGACAACAGAAGGTGTAATTGTTGTGCAATTTCTTAAAAAAAGCTGAGCTGCCATTTGCTCAGCCTCTTTCTATATTCACTCCAGTCAGGAATGCATGGATTGGATTAAAGTGCAATTGCACAAGGGATGGTGAGGCCCTTGGAGGGCTTGGGGTACAATGCTCCAAGCGTTGGGAGCTCGACCATGGAGAATCTTGAGATCAGAGGAAGCAAAGAGACTGTAAAAGGAGCTGCTTGGTAACTGGATTCCATGTGAAAGAGGGCTTTAATGTGCTTGCACTTCGGATAGTGCTGGGGCTTGCCCTGTTGATTTGAGAGAAGCTTTTTGTGCTTGGCTTGGATAGCTTGAGAGCCCGGCTTAAAAATTCAAGACGCTGTGGATGCATGCACCAGCTCTGTGTGAGCCCCCCCCATGACTCCTGCCCAAGGGAGGCTATTGCAAGGCTCCAGCATGTGTCTCCTGTGTGATGACAGGTGTTGTCCATGTGCCTGCTAAGTGGGAGTAACTGCCTCTGTCCAACAAGAGAGGTATTTGGGGCAAGCAGTGCTACCTTGGGAATATTTAAGAGCTCTTGGGAAAGGAGCAGCAGTGGATTGTGGGACTGTGCCTAGTAAAGACTGTGCTAGGGTCGGGCTCCCCAGGGATAGGGGAACTACTGATGTGTTGTAATTTAATTTTACTTCTCTGCCTGTTTATATAAAAAAAATATATATATATATATATATATATATATAATAGAATTAATACTAACACATTATTCACTAACATCTTTTAAGAGATAAAAGCATTAAATAGTGCAATAATTACTGTGAAATCTAACACCTCTCAGAAGTAGACATTATTAAACAACATCAGATGGATTAATAGAGGAAGATGTAGTGAGGAGCTGTAGGACAACATTTAAAGACCTTTATGAGAAACTGGAGACTTACCTACAGCCACTAACACATTTCTATGATGCCTTGGGCAGGTCCAGAATGCACATGTTCTGTGTCATGGAATTATATTAAGTTTCCCAGGGAAAGGAATGACTAGAAAACTGTAAAAATAGACTTCTACTCTGCCAGTGGCATCCAGAATGTCTATGCTATAGATTGCACTAATAACGTGTGACAATATCGATTGCCTTAAAATATCTTACAAAATAATGCACAAAATAACAAATACTATAAAATATCACACACAATTCACCTACAATGAACATAAAAATAGTGCTTCTCAAGTTAGACAAGTGAACTTTTAGTGAATAGCTCGTTAATTCAAAAAGTATAAGAAGTGATATAATTTTTAAGGCCTGCTACAAATAACACTCACTTTTTTGACATTTAGTGAATCGGCCCCTATGTGACATTGCTTCTGGTTTCTGTGACAATACAGGTTTCCAAGGTGCTTGTGTTGGGGATGAATTTATCATGAAGGGGCCACAAATTCGGGTAAGGGGGTCCAGGTTGGGATGGGGTAATCAGAAATGGTTTGGGTGCAGGTCTGGAAAAATAGACTTCTACCCTACAAGATTGAGGTCAGCTTCCAGTATGGGGCAGAGTAATAAAAGACATTTACTTACTGTACTGCAGTGGTCTTCGTGCAATTTTCAAGCACAATCACCATGTTTTTTTCACATAAACCAGCGATTTTTCCCATGATTCTAGCATAATTATGGTCAGCAGGGAAAGAATTTATGCAAAATGTATGCAGTTGTGCTTGCACTTCGAAGAAAAGGACAATTATTTCTGGAATTCATCATGAGAGTGATGTGTGCGCAAGATTCTACCTACTGATTGTTTGTTATAGGGGACTTTGAATAAATAGTTCTAATACACTCACGATACTTTGAATAGCTTGTGAACTGTAGGCTCGGAGTGTCTCCCAGTCACGTGACCCAGCGTGATATCCTAAATCATAGAAGAAAAAGATGAAGACGCAATGCCAATTCAATTGGTGTACTTAAAGTACCTCCAAATCTTTAATGTGCGGAATAGATCCAAACGTTTCAGGAGCCTCACGCTCCCTTCCTCAGTGCACTTATCCTGTCAAAGTTTATTTTAGGATCCATATGAACCACTCATTATATATATATATATATATATATATATATATATATATATATATATATATATATATATACATCCTGACGACGGTTCAGAGAGAACCGAAACGCGTTGATGTGGGGTAGACTGTAACACTCCAATAAAAATTATTCTTCACAATACCCGTGAGTGCTCTTAAATGATTCAATATGCTATCCCCTGAAGCAGCACCCGGGGCCTGATGTTTTGAGGGTGAGTGCCGGTTCTACTATATGATTATATATATATATATATATATATATATATATATATATATATATATATCCATTTGCATAGTCAAGGCCTGGGATTGGGGTTGTTCTCCTTTAAATTAACTTTGTAGTATGAAGTAGAGAGTGCTATTCTGAGACAATTTGCAATTAGTTTGAATTTTTTATTGCTTGTGGTTTTCGAGTTATTTCGTTTTTTATTCAGCAGCTTTCTAATTTGCAATTTCAGCAATCTGGTTGCTAGGGTCCAAATGACTATAGCAACCATGTATTGATTTGAAAAAGAGGCTGGAATATGAATTTGGAGAGGGCCTGAATAAAGAAGCCAGAAAGAAAAAACAGCAATAACAATACATGTATAGACTTGCAGTGCATTTGTTTTTTTATATAGGGTCAGTGACCCCCATTTGAAAGCTGGAAAGAGTCAAAAGAATAATGCAAATGCTTTAAAAATAAACGACCAGTTAAAAAGCTGCATAATAAAAGTTAACTTCAAGGAGAACCACCCCTTTAAATGGAAGGCAATTGCTTTTTGTGGTTATATCTATCAACTGAGGTTTGTTCTTCTGAGTTTAATGGGAATTTAATAACCTTTACCAATGGGTTAAACACTTATACTAATATGTAATAGTTCTTATTTGCTCTTGTTAAACAGAGACATTTTTGGTAGAGGTGGTCATAGCCAACGTCTTCCATAGGACATTCTGTGAGTAGAGGTCTATTTGGTCGAGGGTTATTTGTAAAGAGTCTCTAGAAACAAATTATCCAAAGGCACACAGAGCTGATGCAAGCAAGGAACACCTTGCATGTTTAATGCACTTCCTCATTAAACGTGCAAGGTGTTCCTTGCTTGCATCAGCTCTGTGTGCTTTTAGATAATTTGTTTCTAGATATTGGATATGGGGTTGCTGGACCTCTACCATTGTGCACCAGACAGCACTGAACTAATTATTGATAAGAGTGTGTGAGAGCCAGGTTAGTATTGCAGATTATTTGTAAAGAGTACCACAAAAATAATATTTCCTGTGTTGCATAAGTAACAAAAAAAGCTTTAACATCTGTCTGGGACTGGTGAAAAATAATAGAATGATCTAAAAAAAACTCTCCTGGTGGTTATCCTCTATTTAGACTCTTGTTTAATGATAATGGTTGATTGAAACCCAGGCAATATTAGTTGAGAGACAAGGGGAGAAGCAGGAGAGATCAGGGTTATTTAATAAAAGTCTCCTCTGCACCATGTCTGGTAGCAACTAATCAGTGGTTTGCTTTCAGGTGATCTGTGAATGCAGGGGCATTTTTTGGCTGAATGTCGCACAGACCTCTCCATGCAGTTGAGCTTACGGGCGCCATCTTTCGTATCTTTATATCATCTTCCCTGCAGGTATTTACGGAGCTTTCCGGCGATTGTCTGTGTGCTGCCTCAGAGATCACCTCACCAGAAATACTGCAGCTCTAACGGTAACAGAAAGAAATGTGGGAACAAAAGAAAGAATGTGTTAAGAATGTTAATTGGCTCATGTGACTTAACATGTATGTGTGCACTTGGGTTGTTTGTGTACACCATGAATCGTATGACCCCAGGGGATTGTCCTTAGTACTTAAAATGGCAATTTTCTATTTAGGATTACCCAATGGCACATACTACTGGAAAGGTATATTTTTATGAAAATGGTTCATTTAGATGAAGCAGTGTTTTACATATGAGCTGTTTTATGCAATATCTTTTTTATAGAGACCTACATTGTCCCAACATGACTCCCGACAGAAAATAGTGGCTGGTAGCAGTAGCCACTTCAAACCAGCAGTAAATTCAGTTTTCAGTGAAACCAGTAATCTTCTGTATGAAGCAAACAAGAACAAAAATAAAATGTAGGTGATATAGCTTATCTCACCCTGTGGAACAGTCATTGGGAAGCGTTTCATTTAAAAGTAACACACAGCATCACAAATAACATCAACGCAAGCAGTGCAACAAGTTCAACATAAAACAATTTGGTAGAAATGTAAACAAAACATTTTTTCAGTTAAACAAATGTTTTCCGTACCTATTCCCAGGGTCTGCTGCAAAAGGGTCTATTTTTACCCACTGTGGGTTTTAATACTAAGGAAATACCTTGTGTTATTCCATTCAAAAGCCTTGGATGCTGCAAGAGTACATACCGCAAGTCATTCTTCATGTTGCACAATGTATACACAGTGAGGGTGACTGCAATGCTTTTATATGGGTTTTAACATGTCAAGCAAATACAAGCACAAGTCAGTTAAAGGTTGTCTCACACAATGTTAGCTAATTAAGCTTAATTAGTATAATTTATGAAACCTACAAATTTAGAAGCAAATAGATGTCAACAGCAACGACAAATTCATTTTGCAAGGGTTAAGATCTTATCAGAATATGTTACTGGATCTCTTATTGTTCTTGAAAGTAGAGGCCAAGCAGGTTAATGTGACATTCTACATTAAATTTTATAAAGCCCCTCGGCCTTGCAGAGGACGTAAACATGTTGGTTGTTTCATGTTACCTTAGTAACTAATAGCACATGTCCTTGTATGCTTTAGTGACTAGGAAAGTTGTAGCCCTTTTTGATAATGAAAGTAGAACTAAGTATTAGTGATGGGTGAATTTATTTGCCAGGCGAATTTCTGCGATTCACTGCCAGCGAAACAGGCATGTCCGTTTTTTTTTACGCCAGCGCAATTTCACCAAAAATGGATGCCGACATCCAAAAAAAGGATGCCGGCGTGAAAAACGAGACATCATCGCCGTTTGGCAAGTTTTTTATTATAAAATAATATATATATATATATATATATATATATATATATATATATATAAACACAAGGGAAAGTTGTGCTCACCACTATTTTTTAAAACCATTAGGCGGGGGTGCAATGAGGGTGTGACCACAAAATACATATAGTCAAATACAAGAGTCCTCTGCACTCAACCCATTATCAATATATTTAAGACAGAGACATTTTGTGCATACTACTACTAAAAAATGCATTACCCTTTAAACAAAACAGGGATTGTTTGTCCATATATTGCAATATATTTAAGCTGGCCAACTACGTCAAAGTCATCCCATATCTGGCCAGTCCTATGCTCAATTTTATCTGATTCATTAAGAATTCTATTGCTTCATTATACATTTTACAAAGGGACTAGGTTTTACCTGCAACTTACTTGCTGCTTTCAAAGTAAAACTCCCAAACTTGGCTGCCCTTTTATTAGACACCAGTGGGATCACCTGACTATAGTTGGGAAGGGTGGGAGCTACAACATGGAGCTGGTCACTGCTCCTGTATAACTATAACAAACAAGGGAAAGTTGTGCTCACCACTATTTTTTAAAACCATTAGGCGGGGGTGCAATGAGGGTGTGACCACAAAATACATATAGTCAAATACAAGAGTCCTCTGCACTCTGCACTGCCAAGGGCAGCCAAGTATGGGGGTTTACTTTGAAAGCAGCAAGTAAGTTGCAGGTAAAACCTAGTCCCTTTGTAAAATGTATAATGAAGCAATAGAATTCTTAATGAATCAGATAAAATTGAGCATAGGACTAGCCAGATATGGGATGACTTTGACATAGTTGGCCAGCTTAAATATATTGCAATATATGGACAAACAATCCCTGTTTTGTTTAAAGGGTAAGGCATTTTTCAGTAGCAGTATGCACAAAATGTCTCTGTCTTAAATATATTGATAATGGGTTGAGTGCAGAGGACTCTTGTATTTGACTATATATATATATATATATATATATATATACAGTATATACATTTTGCCAAATATGTACCTTCCTCATCATGCAGGATTTTAGTTAATATTTATGCATATTTAAAATTGTATGCAATATTTGTCTTTCCCAACACAAAAATATAATTTTTTTGTTTACTTTAAACTTCTTTAATGTTTTTCTTTACCAAAGATATTTAATTTTGTTCATCTGTTTTACAGGTTAGTCACAAATGCCCTTCAGTGCTATTATATTGGCAGTTCAAGAACTTCAAAAACATGCAGGCAGCTTCTCCAATAATGTAAAGTCACACAGCCTGTGTTGCTAGTTGCTTCAATATATTTTGGGGGTTATGTAATAAAAGGCACTGAGTTTTCCCAGGAGCAGTAACCCATAGCAACCAATCAGAAGGTAGCTTTTGCTGGTCTCGTGTATAAAAGCAAAGATCTTATTGGTTGATTACATATGGGGTTTGAATCTTCATTACTTGTTTAAAAATATGGGTTAGGAATATTGAATTCTTACAAGAGAACATGTCTTTTTTTTAAAAAAAAATTCAGGCATGTTTTATTAAACTCAATAGCAAAATACAGACAGATGCATTGTACAATCTATCACGTTCAGTTATACAATGAAGCCAAAAGGGCACATTCCATTATACAGTACAAACTTTCCAACAAGGAGAATGCAACCTACCCATGTAGTAAAAAAACATATTTGTACAACAAGATCTATAAGCCCCTACTCTTGTACCCAGTCCAACCACTTATCCTACATTTTATGAAATTTCTTAGTGCTACCTCTTTTTTTATAAATCAGGGTCTCCAAATTGCACAGTACTTTAATCCCCTGGCCCCATTGTGCCGAGGTGGGCGGCAAGGGGTCTTTTCACTTCCTTGTAATAGTTTTCCTAGCAAGGATTAGGCACTCCTTAACAAAAAGACCCTGCAGGACGTAAAGGTATCATTAAGGCCTATACTGAAAATACCCACTCTGACAGTTTTAGGGAGTTTTGTCTCCATAACTGCATCCAACGTATCAAGGATCTCTGTCCAGTATGATACCAGAGCAGTGCACTCCCATACCATGTGAGTGAGGGAAGCGTTTTGACACCTGGGACATTTGGAAGAGGACTCTTACAATTTAATTTAGCTGGACAATTTAATTTAGCTGGATAATAATAGGCCCTATGTATCAAATATAATTGTATCATTCTGTCCCTATAATTAAGGGAAACTGATAAAGGTGAAGCCAAACAACTCTTCCCAATCTTCGTCCTTGACTTCCCCAATCTCTCTCACCCACCTCTCCTTAAGAGACAAGTAGGGGCACATTTACTTTGCTCGAGTGAAGGAATAGAATAAAAAAAAAATTCGAATTTCGAATGGTTTTTTTTGGCTACTTCGACCATCGAATTGGCTACTTCGACCTTCGACTTCAAATCGAACGTTTCAAACTAAAAATCGTTAGAATATTCGACCATTCGATAGTCGAAGTACTGTCTCTTTAAAAAAACTTCGACCCCCTACTTCGCCACCTAAAACCTACCGAACCTCAATGTTTGCCTATGGGGAAGGTCCTCTCAATTTGAATGTACCGTAACCAGGACCGCCATCAGAAATTGCAGGGCCCCATACGACAAAATTTTCTGGGCCCCCTGGGCTGCGCTCACCGCAAGCCCCACCTACAGGTCTGCCCTCCCCACCCACAGGTCTACCCCCCACCACACAGTAAAAAAAACAAAAAAAATATTGGTGGCTTGGGTTCCCACATGTTAATAAAAAATAAAAAGATATTGGTGGTCAGGGCCCCCATAAAAAAACATTTGTGGCCAGGGCCCCTCCATTAAAAATATTGGTGGCTAGGACCCCACATGAGAAAAAAAATTGGTGGCCAGGGCCCCTTAAACGTCCATGCCTTCCCGAAGTCAGCAGCTCTCAGAAAGATGGGGGACCCGGCTAATCAAGTAAGTCTGGCGTGGCAGGGCCCCCCTTACCCTCAGGCCCCCTACAAGTCTCCCCCCTGTCCCCCCCTGATGGTGGCCCTGCCCGTAACCATTGATGAGGGGGCAGATGCAGACTGTCTCACAATGTTTCAAAAGGGACCATTATGCCCTCCTGCCATACCTCCACTATAGTATGGATCCCACATCTTTCCCATAGCAGATTCTTACCAATCCTAGTTATGCCTGGGAACCAGTAGTTATCCCACAGTGGAGTCTGGGGTAACATTTTATTAATGAATGCCATCTGTGAAGCTTTCCCCCAAATTGTACGCATATACATCATAACCTGATTGGGATACTCAGCTGCCTGGGGCTTTTTAATGAGAAGCCATTGGAATGGAGAGACTGTGCCTCCTAGCAACAACCCATGCAAATGATATAATGATGACCACAAGATGGCTTAACTGTGCTGCCAAAAAATACAAAAAGACATTTGGGAAGGAAACCTCCGCCTGTGGAATTTATCTCTAGTTAACGTACTCAGACTCAATCTAGCACGAGTACCTGCCCAGAGAGAATATGTCTTTTATAAGAGGTGTGAAGCTTTCCAAGAGAGAGGTGATTCTATCTGACTTGTGAAAGGATTTTGCACACCTTTCCAACAAATTTAGAGGTGGGTGCTGCAAGATGGGGCCGAACGATTGGCTTACGATACTACGAATGGGCTCCGATGGGTCACAGGACTGCATGAACTAGCCAATGCGGTCCTGGATTGTACAAAAAATCAAACTTGACCGATCGATATCAGGCCAATTTTTGGCCTGATATCGATTGGGATGACCCGTCGGGAGCCCCCACACATGGGCAGATGAAATTGGTCTAAAGGACAGATTACGGCAGCTTTAATCTGCCCATGTATGGCCACCTTTAGTTAAACCATTACCTGATTTATGTGCCTTGGTCCCAGGCTTAGGTGGCAGGCTTAGCATGAAAACAATGCAAAGTGTAGAAACAGATACACACAGTGAATAATGGACATTTTGCAGTCAAAAAAAAGTGTTTCTACACTTTCCTTTGTAAAATTACAATCAAATGTTGGTGCTTGAGCAACAGACTCTCAAGTAGTGATCACTGGAATCAAACCCATCCCAACCCAAGAGTCTTGTACCCTAAACACATAGAATTGGACAGATTATCTTACATGTGTATCTCTTTTAACACTGAACATGCAAATCACTCCACTTTTTACAACCAAGTACTATCAAAGATCATATATTGGTTCAATTTCACTTCTTCACAGGGGCTATAACCTCTATGCAACAGAACAGATGTACAACTTTTATCACAAGAATTAATAAGGCTGACACCCTAGCTGTGAAAACAAATAAGCGGCACTAAACCACCTACTCATGATTTACTACGAGCTACAGAAGCCCAGCACATGCTTTCAGTGGACTATACAGGTATAGGATCCATTATCCAGAAGCCTGTTATCCGGAAAGCTCTAAATTACTGGAAGGCCATCTCGCATAGACTCCATTTTGATCAAATAATTCAAAATTTTAAAACATATTTCCTCTAAAATAACAAAATAGTACCTTGTAGTTGATCTCAACTGATATTTAATTAATTCTTATTGGTAAAAATAACAATCCTATTGAATTTATTACATTATTACATGATTTGTAGTAGACTTAAGGTATGAAGTTTCAAATTATGGAAAGTCCCCTTATTTGGAAAAACCCAGGTCCCAAGCATTCTGCATAACAGACTTCAAACCTGTAACAGTAAAAGTCTGGTGTACTGTTTTCTAACACTATGGGGCCGATTCACCAAGGGTCGAATATCGAGGGTTAATTAACCCTCGATATTCGACTAGCAATTGAAATCCTTCGAATTCGAATATCGAATTCGAAGGATTTAGCACAGAAAATTTGATCGATCGATCAAAGGATTATTCCTTCGATCGAACGATTAAATCCTTCGAATCGAACGATTCGAAGGATTTTAATTCAACGATCGAAGGAATATCCTTCGATCAAAAAAACGTAGGCAAGCCTATGGGGACCTTCCCCATAGGCTAACATTGACTTCGGTAGCTTTTAGCTGCCGAACTAGGGGGTCGAATTTTTTTTTAAAGAGACAGTACTTCGACTATCGAATGGTCGAATAGTCGAACGATTTTTAGTTCGAATCGTTCGATAGTCGTAGGCGAAGGTCGAAGTAGCCCATTCGATGGTCGAAGTAGCCCAAAAAACACTTCGAAATTCGAAGTTTTTTAAATTCGAATCCTTCACTCGAATTCACTCGAATTTAGTGAATCGGCCCTTAACAGTATCACCAAAACTATAGCTTCTATATATTTTCAAGGAGGGGTTTTATGGACATCCAGTCTATACCACATCTCTCTTCATTCTTGCATTTTAAAATCGATATGCTTCTTCTGCTATCAAACACTAATGTTGTTTTTATTTTAATCTCTAAAATGAACTGCCTGAGTGTCTTTAAAGAATGATTATTGATGATGTTAGCCAATGGTATACGTTATCTGGACTCCTGTTATCCAGAAAGTTCTGAATTACTTGAAAGCCGTTTCCCGACTCAATTTTAATACAATAATTCACATTTTTAAAAATAATTTCCTTTTTCTCTGTAGTAATAAAACAGTACCTTGTATTGTATCCCAACTAAGATATACAGTAGTTAATCATTATTGGAGGCAAGACACTCTTATTGGATTTAATGAATGTCTAAATGATTTTCAGCAAATTTATGATCCAAGTTAATGCTCCAAATTAGACCTTATCCAGAAAACCCCAGGTCCCGAGTATTCTGATTAACAGGTTCTATACAGTATCTGTAATTCTTGTGTCTCATTACCCTTTCTCTTTTAAGATTAAAAGTTATTCCTATTAAAGGAGAAGGAAAGGCAATTTACATTGGTGATGCCAAAAGTTAGGCACCCCAAGCGATTATATTTATTTACCAGACACCTGGGCCAGTGCTCCACTCAGCACTGGCCCGGGGTTCTTCCAGTGAGCACCATGGAGCTAGCTTCTTCCTTCTTCAAATTTTCCAGGGGGAGATGCATGAGCAGTAGAATGAAATAGCCAGCTTTTTCGTTAAAGTTCAGCCTTTATCTGTACTGCGCATGCACAGCAGCGAGTCAACCGAGGAAGCTGATAGGAACACTGGCCTGGGGTGTCAGGTATGTAAAAATAATCACTTGGGGTTGCCTAACTTTTGGAACTCTCAAGTGTAATTTGCCTTTTGTTCTCCTTTAAGCAGGGTCCTCTTTATTGCCTGATCATTTCTTGTATGTGATTTCTGATCTATATACCTTTTATATCACTTGATAATGTGTGTTATGATTATCATAATTAACTCTTCTTTTTAATCTCCAACTCTAACTCTCTTCTTTTTTGCTCTCTCATATGTTATCACACTCAGAGCTTAAGGGGTCACGTTTTCTTAGACACTTACTGAATGTTAACAGTTGATTTGACTACCCGAGAGAGTCTTTTGAAGGAAACTGCACTGAAAAGGATGGTGGCACACATTAAGAATCACACGAATCACCGGCAGGATGGCATACAAATCGATTCAGACCTCCGAAGTCGCCCGAAGTTTCCTCGTGATACAATTAAAAGGTCAAAGCCTTGTAAGATGTGTTGATTTAGAAGTGGAAGGGCATCTCTAGATAAAACAAAATTCTATGTGTCATGGATTAAAATGCTAAAATATTCTAAACATGTTATACCCTTTATACCCTTTATGTCTTTGAAAATGAAGTGTTTATTGTATTGCTTTTACTTCATCTGAAATCCAGACTCAAGGACACTAACAACACTAGATTTACAAGGTCAGACATCGTAAAGAGATACATGCAGTGAATACAAATGGATTCTGCACTATTCTAACACTCAGTCATTGTAGCAAGTAATGTAACATTAAAAAAACAGTATCTTGATTATAATGTTTGGGTAATTTATACATACGGTTGTGTTGGTCTCTGAGGTTAGTAAAGCTAAGGAGTTCTTGGGTTTCACAAATAAATTCAATCAAACTTGGTTTGATGGATAGAGGTACATTGTCTATAATTCCCTGCAGTTTATGCTTTTTTATAGATTTGCAGTCATAGGCAAGAGGGGTCATTCACAAACCTCTAGATTCCTCTGTCCAGCTGCATATAAATGGGAAACTTACGTTCCAAAAACCATTGTCCTTGATGCCAGTCAAAAGCAGATGATATGGATTAAGCTGTGGGTATCCTCTACACAGGCCTGGACTGGGAGTCAAAATAGGCCCTGCTATTCCAAGTACATAGAGGCCCAAACAGCCCCCCACAAGCCCAAACAGCCCCCTACCAGCCCACTATATGGTATCTTTCTAATGAACCACACGGCAGCCCCTCTGGCATTTGCCAGAACCCACAGATTGCCAGTCCGGGCCTGCCTCTACACATGACTCATGAGCCTGGCTCAGTTAGCTGCTTATATTCCATCAATGGCATAATGAGTCAATGAAACCCCACTGCTAAAATATTGTTTCTGAAAGCTTGGAGCCCCCAGCCTCAATGTTTAATTATTTGTGGTGGTTGGTATAATGGGTCAAAAACTGTGAATGTCTGGATAAATAGAAAAAAATCTCTGTGCAGTGTTCTCCCACTGAGTTGTGGGGTCCAGTTTCACATGCAAGAGTCAGTTCAGGAATGCATAGTCATGCCATCATTGGGTAGGGGATCAGGGATGTTGATAATAGGAAAGTAAGTGGGGATGGGTGTGGAATCAGGAGATGCAGCTGTCATTTATTGTTTGGACTGCAGCAAAATTTATATTTATTAAGCACACACGATTTGTAAAGCTTGCATGTATAACTCTGCCATCTAAAAGCTACCGAGTTCATGTAGAAGTAAAGGTGAAGCCATTAATGCCAATTTTTAAGGTGTTTTTTCAGTGCAAGAAAAATTTTAAAATTTTAAAAATATTATTTTAATAAATAAGCAAGCAATCAAATTCTTCTTAAAATTAGAGTTTTTTTTTCTACTTCACTTTATGGGGCAGATTTATTAAGAGTCGAATTCAAAAATTAAATTTTTGAATCTTCTTTTTGGGGCCGATTCACTAACTTCGAGTGAAGGATTCGAAGTAAAAAAATTTGAATTTCGAAGTGTTTTTTGGGCTACTTCGACCATCGAATGGGCTACTTCGACCTTCGACTATGACTTCGATTCGAAGGATTCAAAGTAAAAAAGATAGTCGAAATACTGTCTCTTTAAGAAAAAACTTCAAACCCCTAGTTCGCCATCTAAAAGCTACCGAAGTCAATGTTAGCCTATGGGGAAGGTCCCTATAGGCTTTCCTAAGTTTTTTTGGTCGAAGGATAATCCTTCGATCGTTGGATTAAAATCCTTCGAATCGTTCGATTCGAAGGATTTAATTGTTTGATCGAAGGATTAGTCCTTCGATTGTTCGATCGAACTATTTGCGCTAAAATCCTTCGACTTCGATATTCGAAGTCGAAGGATTTTAATTCCCAGTCGAATATCGAGGGTTAATTAACCCTTGATATTCGACCCTTGGTGAATCGGCCCCTAAATGTGAAATATCCAAACTCGATTCGAATTTAAATTTGAATTTCAAGATTTATGAAACCTATAATTTGAATTTGACTATTCGTCACCTAAAACCTGCCGAGTTCATGGATAAGTCAATGGGAGAGGTCCATTGACCCATTTGAAGATCTTAATAGTAGTGATGGGTGAATAAATTCGCCTGGCACAAATTCGCTGGGAATTTCCGCATTTGTGACCGGCAAATAAATTTGCGAATCTCCCGTGAAAATTTGCCGGCAAAAATTTGTCAGCGTCAATTTCCGATTTTGCATGAAAATGTCAGATTTTCACAATTTTTTGTGTGAAAATGTCAGAGTTTCAAGATTTTTCTGCTAATTTTTCGCCCATGAATAGTTAATAGCCTTACTGACATTCGAGTTTTTTTTTCTGGGAAAAACTCAATTAGAGTTTAGTCTAATTCAATTAGAGTTTTCAGGTCGGTAATATTAGTTTGAGTTTTAGATATACGTTTTTTTTCTTAAATACCGTCCTAATCAAATTTCGAGTATATTCAAATTTATTAGAGTTAAAAAAAACTCACATGAATTCAAAATTCGATAAAATTTAGGGTGGAATTTTGCAAGTTTTAAAGAAAATAAACACCTGACAAATTAACTTGGTGCATTATATCCCTGAAAAGAACTTAGAGTAATGGCAGATGCAGCGTTAGCATATTTAGATTAGTCCATTACCACTGTACTTAGTACACTACTTAGTACACTTTCCCAAAGGATGATGAGTAAATGGTTCTCAGTTCTTAGCCAGCTAATGGAATTGCAAATATCAGGCTTACGACAGAATCATTTAAAAGAAGGGCAAGGACAAATGATACAATCCCAAGAAACTGAGATTTGTCATTGCTTTTGCCAATGCTGAATTACAAATATTTATTTTAAAACCTTACCCTAAGAGTCTTCATTTTTATTTAGATTTGTAGCATTTATTTCTTCAATTGCATTACTACCTCGAAAGCCAGACTGTTCTCACTTAATCACTATTAATACCCATGATATAATAGATCAGAGAGGCCAATTCCAAACTTGACTCTCCTGGCTTCCTGTGAGGATGTGACAGTCTTTCATTGAGTTCTGTATAGACAATAATGAGACAGGAACCTGACCTTTGTAGAGATAGGCTACCACACACCAGGGTTCCTATCTGCAGAGCTTGAAATCCTCACACCCGTTCTTAGACATATATGATGAGTGACACTTGCACACACTTGCACAAAATCGAAAATAGTTGTCCATTGCCTTTATCAGTCCAGACCAGATTTTCAGCATGCAGAGAGTGTAAGTAGGAGATTCGTCATTAAAGGGATTCTGTCATGATTTATGATGTTGCTCTTATTTCTAAATTTTACTGTTTACTGCAAATAATTCACTCTATAATAATATTTAATTCCAGAACCAGCAAGTGTAGTTTTTTTTAGTTGTTATATTGGTTTGTAGGCAGCCATCTCAGGTCATTTTGCCTGGCCATGTGCTTTCAGAAAGAGCCAGCACTTTAGGATAGAATTGCTTTCTGGCAGGCCGTTGTTTCTCCTACTCAATGTAACTGAATATGTCGCAGTGGGACCTCAATTTTACTATTGGGTGCTGTTCTTATATTTACCAGGGAGCTGTTAGCTTGTGTTAGGGAGCTGCTACCTGGTTAACTTCCCATTGTTCTGTTGTTAGACTTCTGGGGGGGGGAAAGAGAGGGGATGATATCACTCCAACTTGCAGTACAGCAGTAAAGAGTGACTGAAGTTTATCAGAGCACAAGTCACATGACTGGGGCAGCTGGGAAACTGACAATATGTCTAGCCCCATGTCAGATTTCAAAATTAAATATAAAAAAATCTTTTGAGAAATGGATTTCAATGCAGAATTGTGCTGGAGCAGTACTATTAACTGATGCATTTTGAAAAAAAAAACTTTTTTCCAATGATAGTATCCCTTTAAATTATTGTTAGTATTGCTTCGTCATATGCCATAATATGTATTAGTACTTCATTATCACCCTAATATTCTCCAGATCCTAGAATGTGCAAACAAAGCACACCCTTTAATAAAGCATGGGAAGGCAACACAAGGCCGCATTCTGGCATTGGCTGGCAGATTCCATTTCTGTAAAAAAAATATTGTTTGGATGGGAGTAAACCTCCTTGAATGCTGCAAATGTGCAAATGTGAGAATGCAACACATTTTTTTCTCTTCACCTTTCTTGACACAACATCTCTCTCTCCCAGGATTTGTGTATTCTGCTACTGGTTCTAGGAACATTTTTGGAGATGGGAATCAAAATGAAAAGTACAACATAGGATCTCCCAATCCAAAACTATTGGAACATTGGAAGACTTTGTTCCTGGTTAAAGGAAACCTACTGTGCAAAAGCCTTCGTCAATGCTTCATTACTGTTACACATCTAAGTACACATATTTAGTGATGGGCGAATTTATTCGCCAGGTGCGAATTTGTGGCGAATTCCCACGATTTGAATAAATTCACCAGTGATTTATTAAAATAAATAAATTAGATAAAATAAATAAATTAGACGCTGGCGCCATTTCGTGAATTTTTCGGCGAAATGGCCCAAATTTGCCCATCACTATACATATTGATTGCCTCTACCTTATTCATTCTAATTTTGCACTTGTGATCACTCTATCTGTATTTATGTAGGCTGAAACAGAGCTTAGCATTTGTACCTACTACAAAGCACATCAGAAAGTCTCACAGCACCATAGCAAGCTCTTGTTTCATTCTGAATAGTTAGTGAGAAGGCAGAGCAATCACCATGGCACAAAAACAAAACAAAAAAAATAAATATTTATGATACACTGGTAAACAGACCACCCAAAAACATTTTTTGGGTATAAAATTTTCAATCTGCTTGTAACTTCTGGGTCGTGCACCTCTTTGTTATTATGGGTTTCCTCATTTTGGTAATGGCATATTGTATAACTTGTAATTTTTAGTGGTTTTAGAAACCATGAATACACTAATTTTCTCTAAAACCTCAATTTATTGAAATATTTGAATATAAAAAGCATGAACAAAAAAAAAAGATTAACAAACCGAAAAATACGAAATATGAAAACCTCTAAAAATGTGAGTTTTTCGGACAATTACTAAAGAAAAAAACCTGAAAACCTCTAAAACTATGAATCGTTAAAATAAAGGTTCAATACGATCAGCACAGCTCCCATTGACTTCGACTGCTTTTACTTGCTGAAGTTTTGTTTTTTGTGGTTTTTACACTTTATTCATCTAAAATTTGTTGCATTTTAGTGATGTTAAAAAAATGTGAATTTTTAAAGAAAAAACTTGATTTGAGAATAAGTAATTAGAATGTTAGTGTGATAAAAATACCTTGTCTTGGTGGTCTAGTGGGGGGACGGCAGGGACGCCTGCCGCCCCCTCGACGGGGACGCCCGTCACGCCGCGCTGCTTCTGTGCCGGCTCCCTAGTGTGCGCATGCACACTTCTGATTTAAAGGCGCATGCGCGCTGACGTAATGACGTCAGCGCGAGAGGCGCCAAATTCAAAAAGTATTGAAAGGGCATTCCTACAGTTTGTCATTGCCCGTGATAGGATTTGTTCCTGGTGCTTTTGAGCTTGTGCTAAATTCTGAAACCTGTTTGATTCCTGTTTTTGACCCCTGCCTGGCTATTTGACTACTCTGACTTCTGGATTCTGACCCTTGCCTGATTACTGACTACCGCTTCTGATTAACCCTCTGATTGACTCCCTGGTTTGACCTTTGCCTGTCTGATTACGTTTACTCTCTGCCTGCCTCGACCCGGCCTGATCTGACTACTCCTTTGCCTAAACACCTTGTACTGCGATCTTCTGTCCAAAGACTTTGCCTTTACTGTCGTGCCCCTCTGCCTATCCTGAACCCTCATCTTGCACCTCTCGTTTAAGTCCAGGTGGCATCCAAGTAAGCCGAGGGCTCCTCCCGAGGCCCAAAGGCGGTCACACTACTGTTGAAACACGAGCCGTGACCAGGGTGCCTGGTGTTTGTTCTGGTGTTGGGTGCCGACCGTGACAGTTAGTTAATAGGCCCCTAGCTCTTTTTCTGTTAAAACCTTCATGAAGTGGAGATACTTCTGCTCAAATGTGTTGTGAAAACATCTATTTTTGGACCTACTGGAACTATAACATTAGTTATTTCACATTTTGTTGTACATAAAAACATGGAATTGCATGAAGAACTGAATTTAAATAGGCTATTATTAGACCCCTTTTCTCAAAGGCTGGAATTCATTGAGGGGAACAAAGCTTTTTAAGTCAGGTAGTAATAGTGCTATTTTTGTTTATAGTCTAGTGGTGTCTACTTAGCTGATAACAATATAGGGAATGGTGTAGAACAGGTGTTTTGAGGCTCATTGTGCTGACCAAACATATCCCATGTATCTGGCACATGTCTGACGTCATTCGATTTTTTCTTCATTAAAATCCTGTAACAGAAGTTCCCGCAACCCAATGAGCAGATTTAATAGAAAGTATTCATGTAGTATTGTTAACACAAACAAATAACCAATTTGCTTTTGGAACTCTATGTTCCTAGTGAACACACAAGAAAGATGAAGATGACAATGATGGCTTTTGAAACACAAAATAAAATTAACTCCTAGGTTATCTTCGTCAAGGACCATTAAACCCAGAGCTCTGAAAAACACTGAACAAGTCATATTTTATGCTCCCACAAGAACAAAAGGCTTCTTTTTTTTCCCTTTACAACAACCTGACCTTCACTAAAATTTATATGAAAGTTAAAAGAGAGGAAGGCCACATTATTGCTGAGCAGCTATGGCGCACCTCGTTCTGATCACTGTTATTAGGAAATTAATTACTTTTGGACACTTTCCTTCAATTAGTTCAGGAAATTATTGAAGCATAGGATTTAGCATTGCATGCTTTTTTTTTCCTCGTGGTGAGTAGAGGAATATTCTTCCCCCTCATGGATTGTCCTTGTGACTATAATGACAATTAGGAATCTAGGACCTTCACATCAAAAATGCTTGGCTTTATGAGACATTCCTCAGCTGGCACTACCGGTGTGTATAGTTTCTTAACAGCTTTCTAAATACCAACCACAGAATGAAGCTATTCACTAATGTTACTATTTTATAGCCCTGACATATGTCTCTTTAATTAATTACATATTTACTGGTTAGTTTTTGTCTGTGATGTTACACAGTTTCATTTAAACTGTAAAACTAGTGAGCTCTACCCTCATGGTAACAGGATATATTTAAGGTGACTACTTTTTGCCCATCTTACATCTTTTTTAAAATTTAAAAAAAGAGTCAAAACCAGATTTGGGCATACTGTCCTGTAATTGTCATGCCAATGAATCTCTTCATCAGGCAACCAGTCAGTTAAACAATACTGCAAAATAATAAGACAACCTACTGTACCCATAGATGGGCAAAATAATAAATACAGGTTATAGGATCTAGAATGCTTGGGACCTGGGTTTTTTCTGGACAATCTTTCCATAATTCTGATGAAGGGGCAGATTTATCAAAATGTGTGTTTAGATTTTGATAAATAAAAACTCACCCATGTTTTATTTATTCCTATAGGATTGGTTCCCCTCCTCATTTTGTTAGAAAAGCAAGCAACTGAAGTAATCTTATATCTCTAAGGAAGAACCCCTAATTTTTTGGGAAACTATCTGTTCTTACTACTGACTTTGAATGAGAAGGAAAGTCGTTTAGCACTTGGATGCCAAATGTTAGGCACCCCCAAGTGAATGTATTTACTTACCTGAAACCCCGGGCCAGTTTTCCTATCAGCAGAAAACTGCTCTGGCCTGGGTGTTATTCCAGCGAGCACCAAGGAGCACTCTTCTTCTGGCCTCTTCTTCCTTCGTGCGGCTGCACATGCGCATTACAGTGAAAAGCCGAACTTTAACTAACAAGTCAGCTTTTTCATTCTACTACGCATGCATCTTCCCCCGGGAAATCTGAAGAAAGAAGAAGCCGGAAGAGGATCGCTCCGTGGTGTTCACTGGAATAACCCCGGGCCGGTGCAGTTTTCTGCTGATAGGAGCACCAGCCTGGGGTTTCAGGTAAATATATAAATTCATTTGGGGGTGCCTAACATTTGGCATCCCCAAGTGCAAAATGACTTAACTTCTCCTTTATGTGCTGTGACAGTGGGTTGACTGTGTGTGTTAGAGCAGTCTATCCTGGTGCAGCTTCTATATATGTCACCCTATAATGCCCTACACCCTCACCCACCTTCTTTCTCCTCTTTCTCCCAGTTCTCCCTACTTTTCTCTATACTTCATGACAACTGATATAATAAAGCAACTTCATCCAAATAGATAACAAGTTTGTCCAAAGCCGGCGCACATTGTCAAACCAGTAATAAATCATTCACAAGAGGAAAGCACCTGTGATTACATATTAAATTTGAGTTTGCTAATCAGAGTTACATATTACATCAACCGATCATTATGGGAAGAAATGAGTAACAGTTGTCGATTGGCTGAGCTAATTACAGGTGATTTCAGTCAACATTTCACAAAGTTCCTAAAATGTAACTGATAAATGTGATAAACTTGTCAGGTACAGTATGTGATCTATTATCTGGGTTTTCCTGATAACAGAGCTTTTAGTATTATGGATCACCATTTAATAAAAAAACAATTCAGTGTAAAAAAAAAAAAATAGGATTCTTATGCAAACACCTCTGATTTATGCAGTTAGTCACCATCAAGGACAAGGTACTGTTTTATTATTACAAAGAAAAAGGAAATCATTATAAAAATATGAATTGTTTGCTTAGAGAGGAAAATGGGATTTTTTGTATTTCTAAGCTTTCTCGATTTTAAGCTTTTGTGTATATAAATACATAGTATATATATATAGTTAGAATGAATGGAAAGCATGACCATAAGTACGAAGAAGCCTGGGTGCCAGTCAGTTTTTGAACAAAATATAAAACCTGGTGACAGCACTAGTGATGGGCGAATTTATTCAGCAGGCGCAAATTTGATCGATTCGCTGCCGGAAATTAAATTTGTGAAACGTCCGCGAAAATTTGCTGGCAAAAATTTGCCCATCACTAGACAGCACTCCAAGGAAAGTAATCAAAACAAAAAATAGTAAACTAAAGCAGGTATATTATATCCAACAGTTCGGTTCTGTATTAGAACCTTCCTCAGGGACAGAAACAATCACAGTGCACAGGGTGGAGCTTTAAGTGTACAGAGTTTGGCACCAAAAGTGGTTGCTAGGGAATCATAGCAACTATTGTGAATGAGAAAATTGAAAATGGAACCACCAAAGTGTTGGGCAAATACTTAAAAACAATACCGCATTGTGCTGTGAGCGTTTTATAGCTCAAATCTGCATACAGACCTCAGGCAGTCATAGGAGAGCAGGAACCCCTAGGGGCACATTTATTAAGGATGGAATTTCAAAATTAAAAAACTTTGATATTCGACCATCGAATTACGATAGTCAAAATATTTTTGAAACAGCTGTTTTTGATCGAAGTAAAAATTGTTCAATCGATCGATTAAAGGACAAGGAAAGTCTAAAATAGAATAAGGCTAGAAATGCTGTATTTTTTATACTAAATATAAACATGAACTTACTGCAGCACAAGCCTAATCAAACAAATGATTTATGCTTTCACAGTTGGCCACAGGGGGCTGTCATCTTGTTACTTTGTTAAACATCTTTGCCTGACCCTGACCCTACACATGCTCAGTGTGGTCTGGGCTGCTTAGGGATCATCATAAACAAAGCTGCTTGAGTTCTGCATGGCTGGGAAGTAAGGCGGGGGCTCCACCTGCTGTTCATAAGTATGATTGTTTCCCTCCTCAGCAGTTAGGGACCATCGGACAATTCCTATCCACAGCAGTAAATGAAGGGAGAATTTCACTGCATACAGTCAGGTTTCTTATAAAAATGGTATACATTTTTTAATCAAAGTAAATTGGAGATAGGTTTCTTTTTCATTAAAGAAAGTAAAAATGGGATTTTATTTTTTTTGCCTTTCCTTGTCCTTTAAATCGTTCGATTCGAACGATTTTTTTAAAAAAATACTTTGACTTTTAAAAACTTAGCCAAACACTGGTTATAGATTCTTGGAGGTCTCCATAGGCTAACATCGCAATTCGGCAGGTTTAAGGTGTCGAAGTCGAACTTTTTTAAAGAGACAGTACTTCGAATTTCGAATGGTCAAATATTCTTTTTTTCAATTCGAATGGAATTTTGGCCTATTCGATGGTCAAAGTACCCAAAAATTACTTCGAAATTCGAAGTTTTTGAATTTCAAAAATTCACTTCAACCCTCTGTAAATGTGCCCCCTAGTGTAAGTCACGTGACCCGACCTCCGTCCCATAGCAGTGGAATGGAACTCAAACAGGAACTGGGCTGTACAGTGAGCGGATGCATCAACGTAGCCAAGCAACCCATATAATGTGTCCGTGTCTAAAGCACTTAAAGCAGCCTATACAAGAGGCTTAACCAAACTCAGATATTGCTCTGGAGCCGGGGGATATGCTGGTCATGGAAAGAACATAGTCTACTAATTAAAGCGGACCGTGACCCGTCCAAAACTTTGCGTGCCCGCGGACAGCAGGTGTCTAGGGCTTATCCATGTCCACTAGCGCCACTTCACCTTATTGCCACTAATACACATATGGAGACTGGGTACTAGACAAAAAGTCCAATTTTATGGAACACACATGAGCAGAATACTATGGCTAACCCAGCAGGATACCAGGGCTGGGGTTTGACAATGGGACCTTCACTTGCCGCAGCTAATTGAGGATGTACAGCCAGAGCACAAGGAAAAAAAAGAATAGCGGTATAAAAAGTTAACTGTAATGGGCTATAGTTAAAAGGCTTTAATGTGGGTCAAAACGTTGGATACACAAGTTTGAAAAATAACCATTTGCAACTGGTGCACTCGGCAAATTAATCTCCAATGCCTATGTGCTGGCTTCAGCTGAAGACTGAAGACGGCTCGAGCACTAGAGCCGAAACGTTGAAAATACATTTCTGATCTTTTGACACTATATAAAGTCCTGTTTGGTGCGGTTTTCTTTTTTGATTATATATATATAATATATATATATATATATATATATATATATATATATATATATATATATATATATACGGTATATATATATATATATATATATACGGTATATATATAAACAAGAACTTTGGGGGAGTCGGCTCTCTCGTCACTAGGTTCAACTTGCCTGGGTGCAGTGTCCAAATTTTTTTAAATAATTATTCAGTAAAGAAGGTCCGCACAATGTTCTATTAACAAAAGTGCAAACACCTCTGATTTATGCAGTTAGTCGCCATCAAGGACAAGGTAATGTTTTATTATTACAAAGAAAAGGAAATCATTATAAAAATATGAATTGTTTGCTTAGAGAGGAAAATGGGATTTTGTGTATTTCTAAGCTTTCTCGATTTTAAGCTTTTGTGTGTATAAATACATAAGTATATATATATAGTTAGAATGAATGGAAAGCACAACCATAAGTACAAAGCAGCCTGGGTGCCAGTCAGTTTTTGAATAAAATATAAACCCTGGTGACAGCACTCCAAGGAAAGTAATCAAAACAAAAAATAGTAAACTAAAGCAGGTATATTATATCCAACGTTTCGGTTCTGTATTCCTCAGGGACAGAAACAATCACAGTGCACAGGGTGGCACTTTAAGGGGCTGATTCACTAAGGGTCGATTATCGAGGAACGATTCGAAGGATTTAAATCCAACGATCGAAGGAATATCCTTCGATCAAAAAAAGTTAGGCAAGCCTATGGGGACCTTCCCCATAGGCTAACATTGACTTCGGTACCTTTTAGATGGTGAACTAGGGGGTCGAAGTTTTTTTTAAAGAGACAGTACTTCGACTATCGAATGGTCGAATAGTCGAACGATTGTTACTTAGAATCCTTCGATTCAAAGTCGTAGTCGTAGTCGAAGGTCGAAGTAGCCCATTCGATGGTCGAAGTAGCCCAAAAAAACCTTTGAAATTCAAAGTTTTTTTACTTCGAATCCCTCACTCGAAGTTAGTGAATCAGCCCCTAAGTGTACAGAGTTTGGCCACTCCAAGTTGATGCATCCACTACAGGGCTACAGGGGGTCACCATCTTGTAACTTTGTTAAACATCTTTGCAAGACTAAGACTGTGCACATGCTCAGTGTGGTCTGGGCTGCTTAGGGATTGTCATAAACGAAGCTGCTTGAGTTCTGCATGGCTGGGAAGTAAGGCGGGGGCTCCCCCTGCTGTTCATAAGTATGATTGTTTCCCTGCTCAGCAGTTAGGGACCATCTGACAATTCCTATCCACAGCAGTAAATGAAGGGAGAATTTCACTGCATACAGTCAAGTTTCTTATAAAAACAGAACACATTTTTTAATTAAAGTATATTGGAGATAGGTTTCTTTTTCATTAAAGAAAGTAAAAATGGGATTTTATTTTTTTGCCTTTACATGCCCTTTAAAAAAAAGTGCAGCTCCAATTGACTTCTATAAGACCTCGACCGCTGTTACTTGGTGAAGTTTTTTGTGGGTTTTAAAGTTGATACATTTTTAGTGTTTCAGAGAAATGGAAAAAAAACTAACTTTTAGAGAAAAAATTTGAATTTTAGTAAATCAGCCCCAAAGTCTACTAAAAATCATGTAAACCTTAATTAAACCCAATAGACTGGTTTGCCCCCAATAATGATTAATTATACCTTAATGTACAAGTCAAGTAATGTACATGGTACTGTTTTACTATTACAGAGAAAAAGGAAATAATCTTTAAAAATGGAGTGGATGAGAGACAGCTTTCCTGTAATTTGGATGTTTCTGGATAATGGATCCCATACCTGTATTAATACAACTTTCCATGATGGTAAAACATACAACCTTTGGGTTTAAAGAATATAGACTAACCACTTTTACATAAATACAGTAGGCACGGATTCTGCTTTGAAGAGAGGATTTTGGATACATTAGAGCCCATTAGCACTCTTGCACCTACGTGTTGGGCCTCTGCAAATGACCCCTTTGTAATTTAGGTCGCATGATGATTTTTGTTTTAATGCATTTTTACACTTGTTTTTACAACTTTTATTTGTTTTTTTTGTACAGTCACCAGCACTTATGTTTATATGTGTTGCCATGGTTATTTGGAACAAACTAAATAAAAAGCAGAGGACATTGGAAAAAATATATATAAGGAAGCTTACCGCTTTCCATATAGGGTCCGGGTGCTCATACTCCAAACCCTCAGCAAGGGGAAAAATACAAACAAAACACGAAAAATAGAGAGGCACTTCTCCGGTACCCCAAAAATATAATCAAATCAAATAGAATCCAGGAGTCACAAAGTATTAGTAAAGTAGTACAAAAAGTTTTATTGCATCCTGTATAAAAAATAAAAGGCTGACGCGTTTCATGTCCACACAGGACACTTAATCATAGGCTAACTGGTACATATTACACACATAATATTTAAAGGAGTGGGAGTCAATAGAAAATGAAATGGACGGGATCACAATCAATTTACAAAAAGAGTATGTGTTGCTGCCCCTAGTGGCTCATTATCTAAAAAGCAAGGCTAGTACAAATGGTAGTTCTAATGAATGTACTATTGAGTTTTTTATACAAGAAAATAAAACTCATGGTTATTTGGGCCAAATTCAATTCAGTGAGAAAAATTTATGTCATGGTTTATCATGTAAAAAGTAATTAACTACGTGCAAATTTTTGATTCGGAAGGGTCACCAAACGAGCAGATCTTTCACCGATATGCCCACTAACGGCAGGGTGATATCGGGTTAAGACGATCGTTCGGCCCTAGGGCCAAAGGATCGGATTACAATGATGGCAATGGGTGCTGACGGGAAGAGGACCACATCAACTAGCCAATGTGGTCTGGCAATGGGAAAATCAAACCTGCCCGATCGATATCAGTCTGATTTTTTAGCCTGATATCGATTGGGGGGACCCGTCGGAAGCCCCCACATGCAGACAGATAAACTACCAAATCTGTCTAAAGAACTGACATTGACAGCTTCAATCTGCCCATGTATTGCCACCTTTAAATACAAATTCAACTTAAGAACAAACCTACAGACAATATCTCAAACGTAACCTGGGGACTGCCTGTATTTTTACAGTAATGTTGGTGACACTGCTGGAAGTAGCCACTTTTTATTAAAAATGTCCAAGTAAAAGGAAGACAGAGATCCTCTATTGTCCTAGGCCATGAGCTCACCCTTAAACAAATGTGACTAATGATGGGTGAAATCCCGCGATTCGCCGCCGGCAAATAAATTCGCAAAACCGCAGCGAAAATTTGGCAGCGTCAAAAAAAAATGGATTTTCACCAGCGAATTTATGCCGGCGTCCAAAAAACGGATACTGACATCAAAAACAGAAGCCGGCGTCGTTTTGCAAATTTTTCACTGTTTTGTGAATTTCGCGGGAAATTCGCAAATTTTATGGCGAAGAGAAACTCCCCAAATTCGCCCATCACTAAATGTGACATTTGCCTCAAATGTGTAAATAAGATATTTTTAACAGTTAGTGAAAACTGGTCAGAAAAACACAATTTACTCTTTAGTTAATGTGCTCCATGGACGGGATTCAATTTGAGGAGAAAAAACTTTTCTCCAAATTCAGTTCCAGTTTTTTCCCATTGACTTCAATCGAGTTTTCACATGATAAACAGTGACATAAGTTTTTCTGAATTAAATTGCATCTCAAATTGAATCTTGCCTATGACTTTTCTTGTGATAAACCTATTCCTTATTGAATTGAATCTGACCCATTGTGGTTTGCTTTTCCCTAAGGAAGATCGCATGATGTGATCGAAACACTGAAACGTTTTTTGTAAACTTGAGTTTATTTGAAAGTGTATGTGATAATTGCATGATCTGAATTCCTCACTGCTAAAAGGCATGTTTGCACAACAAATATTTGATAAATCTTCTTATCTGAGAATCAAAAGAGCTCCTCGAGGTCAACATTTGTTCTCTTTTAGATTCCAAACATCTTATTTCAGCTGGAAATAAAAAAAATAATTTCAAATTCACGCTAAGGAATTGGCCGTATTAAAACAAATCAGCTAGAAGCCATTAACCGAGATTGCTATTACACACTGTTGTGCCTTTAAATCCATCCACCATATGATTCAAGCTTCATTTGAAATAAATTACCTTGTGCATAAGATGTTTTAGCTGATGGCCTTGACTGATTCATTTATAATGAGTTTTACTAAAAAGAAGATTGAAAGCCTTGTCATTATTTCTAACAGTGTTGCCGTTCGTCATTCTATGATGTGTGATAGAAAATTACCGTAATCATTCTGAAAATGTGACTTTCACTGTGACAACTTAAAGGAGTGTAACATTTTCACTTAGATTTCACGACAAAAATTAGCTGCTGATTCCAGCAAACATGCATGATAATTCATGGGTGAAATATGAAAAAGGAGTGTGGCCACCAGCTTGATGTGCGAGGATGCGCGTTAGCTCAGCTCCGCTCTGGTGGACCCAATTTGTGATACCTACAAGCTAAGATGCAGCAACCACGGACTCTAATAAGCAAGAACGGCAACCCCAGCTGCAGAGAACATTTATGGGGCCAACTAAAGCTCAAAGACGAGCATCTGAGGCCGCGATCCGACTTGAACGGTATGCGCGCAAATACAGACAAGATGGCGCCGAGGCCTTGTCAGCAGATGCTGCCCCAGACAAAGCAGCACTTGTGGAGGAGCTGTCATTAGCGGACCTCCTGGCGGAGGTTAAAAATGCTTGGGATGCCTGCACCGGGCTGATTACAACCAAGGTGGACGAAATTAAAGTTGAAATGTCTATTTTCCACATGACATGCAACGGATAAGAGAAAGAGCTGCCGCAACTGAGCAACGGGTCAGTGACCTCGAAGATAACACTGGGCCTATACCGAACCAAATAAGAGAACTTCAAACCGCAGTCCGCTCATGGCAAAGCAAAGCAGATGACCTCGAAATCCTTGGATTCCTAGAATGAGTGGAGTCCCCTGAGAACTTTGTGCAAAAATGGCTGATCAATTTGTTTGGGGTAGACTCCCTCACGGCCACGTTTTCAATAGAAAGGGCTCACTGGGTCCCCATGCGAGCTCCACCTCCAGGAGCCCCAGCTAGGTCCCTCATCGCCAAAGTGTTAAACGCAAGGGATAGAGATAAAATTCTCACCATGGCCCGTGCTAAAGGCCAGCTACCATTTGAGAACGTGAATGTTGCCATATATGTGGATACTCCCTAGAGGTCCAAAGACAGCGGGCTAAATTTAATGAGGTAAAGAAGAAGTTGCAGGATGAAAAGCTTGTCTACGCCATGCTCTACCCCGCTAAGATTTTTTTTATGCTGCCACAAGATGCTACTGCGCAGCTGGAAGGCTGCGGCCCACGACGGGACAACCGCGAGTAAAGCTAATATTAACAACATAATGCTGTACTACTGAGGCCCTGATATTAAAAGGTCCTTGTCGATTAATATGTTTTGATACACTGGGAGCCACCGGAGTGGTTGTTCTCCCTCTCGCCTATCTTTGGCCCACTTTGGGTTTTTTGTCACCATCTAAACCCCCCGGCATCACCTGGAAGATGGTTAAGGACATGATCCATTTGGTTTCCCTCAAGTTGGAGGAGGTATTTTGGGAACTTTCTGCTTTTTGGCAGAACGGGTGGGAAAGGACAGATGGTTATGACGCTTTACAATGAATCTGCAGAGGTAATCTTCAGCATCCCCAATCATCTGGACTTGGGTTTGTTTACAGTTGGGTTATTATTGGATTTATCAGGCAAACTGGACATGGAGCAGAAAGAGTATACGCAAAGTCACAAGGTCATATGGTGTTACTAATGTACTTTATACAATCTAAATGCCTAATATGTCTCTAGCTGCATTGAGCTGGAATGTTCGAGGGTTAAACGATCCAATTAAGTGTAGGCTAGTTCTAGACTACATAAAAAAGCAACCCGCTGAGGTAATATTCCTCCAAGAAATGCACCTCACAGGAGGTAAATTGGCCTCGCTGAAGAAACCATGGGTTGGTTGGATATATCACTCAGCCTTCTTTACATATACAGCAGGCACTGTGGCACTAATTAGGAAAACATTGAATTTCCAGCTTTTTACAATAAGGTCGGATCCTAGGGGCAAATTTGTTTTTATACATTGCTGTATTAATGCTTCAGAATTTGTGTTAGCTAATATGTATATACCTCCTACCTATACTGATGAATGTGTTCTCCAACTAATTGCTTTTGTAACTCCAAGACCACAAACAAAAGTAATTTGTGCAGGTGATTTTAACACTGTACTGAACCCACTGTTGGATAGATTGAATAAAAGACCCCCCACTACGTATACACCCCCAACCAGGTTAGCCAACTTGATGGAGGCAGTAGGGCTCACAGAAGGATGGAGACTCTCCCACCCAGCTGACCTCCAATACTCCTGCTTCTCTACCTCTCACCTCTCATTATCCCGAATAGACTACATTTTCCTTTCTAAAGGGCTTCTGTTTGGTCTAACTCAGGTCAAGTATCTACCACATGGTATCTCGACCATGCCCCCTGCTTGCCAGCTGGGAGGCCCCTATGGTTAATGTTAACAGGAAATGATGTCACGGTCGGCACCCAGCACCAGAACAAATGCCAAGCACCCTGGTCTCGGCTCGTGCTTCACCTGTGGTGTGACTGCCTTTGGCCTCGGGAGGAGCCCTCAGCTACTTGGATGCCACCAGGACTTAAACGAGAGGTGCAAGGCTATAGGTTCTGGATAGGCAGAGGGGCGCGACTGTAAATCAAAGTCTTTGGGCAGAAAGTCGTAGTACAAGGCGTTAGGCAATAGAATAGTCAGATCAGGCCGGGTTGGGGCAGGCAGAGAATAAACGTCAGGCAGGCAAGGGTCAAACCAGGAAGTCAATCAGAGGCGTTAAGCAGAAGAGGTAGTCGATATTCAGGCAGGGGTCAGGATCCACAAGTCAGAATAGTCAAAAGCCAGGCAGGGGTCACAACAGGAATCAAAACAGGTTCAAAACAGTATAGCAAACGCTCAGAAAGCTCCAGGAACAAACTCCTATAACGGGCAAAGATTCTACATGAATGTCCCTTTTAAACTTTTGAATTTTGTGCCAATTGCGCGCTGGCGTCATGATGTCAGTGCGCATGAGCCTTTAATAACAGAGATGCGTGGCGCATGCGCGCCTAGAGAGACCGAGGATGAAGATGGCGTGGTGGGTGTCCCCGCCGAGGGGGCGGCAGGCGTCCCTGCCGTCCCCCCACTAGACCAACAGGGTGAGTAACTACTGTTACAGATTATCAATGAACCCGGTATGGTTGGATATTATAGATAAAGATGACCAGATCATCTCTGAATTACAGGAATTTTTGAATTTAGTACTAATACTGCCAATCCCTCAGCAGTCTGGGAAGCATTTATGGCATACACTAGGAGTATGTTTCATAGGGAAATTACTGCAGTTAAACGCAGAGGAACAAGAACTGGCCCAACTGGTGACCGCTGCTGAGGTAGAAGCAGTTTGTACCCTCACCCCTTAATGCCTCCAGAAACTGCAGACAGTACAAGCCACATACTCCGGATTCGTCACCCAAAGAGCCAAACGCAAGCTGTTATTTACAAAAGCTTCCTATATGTCTCAGATGGATAACTCCCCCCAGTTATAACCGAGCTGCTTGATGGTTCCGGGACCTCCCAAACCAATCCAGATGAGATAGCCTTAATGTTAACCAATTATTATGCCGACCTGTAGAAAACTAAACATGTGGCCATTGAGACTGAAATTGGGGACTTGGGGACTCAATCTCCTTCAACTCTCTTTAGAACATAGAGTGGCCCTAGATGCGGAGTTTACATTAGCGGAGCTTTATAATGCCATTGATTCCTTCCCCTCATGAAAGGCCCCAGGTCCTGACGGACTGAGTTTTACAAGCGTTTTAAAACCATAGTAGGTCTCCACCTTTTAAACACTTTTAATGCCGTGGAGGAGGGTACTCTCCCTTCTTCTTTGTATGACGCCTCGGTGGTTTTTATTCATAAGACAGGAAAGGATCACAGAACTATGGATGCATACCGTCCTATCTCCTTACTATGTACTGACATTAAGATATGGGGCAAGCTGATATCACTCAGGTTATGTAATGTTCTCCATACAGTTATATCAGAGGACCAAACTGGCTTTATGCCGAGTAAATCAACAGCTTTAAATATCAGGCATTTATACTTGAATTTAACAACTCATCATTATAACGCAGGGCAGAGGGCAATAGCGGCCTTGGATATCACTATGGCCTTTGATATGGTAGAATGGCCATATCTGTGGCAAGTTTTGTGTAGCTTTAAGATTGGCCCTAAATTCACAACCTGGCTTAAATTGCTATATCATGCACCTAAGGCCTCTATAGTAATCAATAGGAACAGTTCTCAGGCCTTTCACTTCGGAAGGGGAACCAGGCAAGGTTGTCCCCAATTCTGTTTCCCTTGGCCATGGAACCATTTGCACAAGCTGTGAGACAGCAGGGCAGGAGGGACTGATTGGGTGGCAATTGTCAAACAGGGAGCAGTTGTATGCAGACGACACCTTAATATATTTAGGAGACCATGGTCCCTCACCACAAGCTCTATTTAACTTAACCACCAAATTTTCTCACTTGTCAGGCTTGGTAACTAGCCCACTTACTTTATGCATATTACTAGTAGATGAGCCGCTTCCTCCAGCAGGGCTCACCCCACACAATTTCCAGTGGTCGACCGATTCACTTATCTAGGAATAGTAGTTAAACTCCCTGTCTCTGATTTTTATAACCTAAATTTATCCCCATTATTAAAAGTCATACAGCATAAGGTGAGGGCCTGGGAATCCATGATGCTGAGTCCGATGGGTAGAGTGCAGTTAATTAAGATGATTCTCCTGGCCAAAATAACATATGTCCTAAAGAAAGCTCCCATTATGGTAAAAAAACATTCTTTACTAAGCTAGATACTATTTTCAGGCAATTGATATGGACTAACTCCCACTCTCGTATGAGCTTGGCTACTTTAACTAGGGGGAAACTGGAAGGGGGTAGCTTTTCCCAGCCATTTAGCATCCTCGGTAGAAGGTGCAAGTCATCAAACATTATACTCTCTCCATAAGACCTTGCTGGGTGTGGGTCATTCCCCTCTCCAATGGCTGCTTAGTAAACAACCACAGCCCATGACTTATCGAAACCCAGTCCTACTTGGTATGGTGGTGGTCTGGCAGAAAGCAATGCAGGTGATTCAGTGCACTGACATTCCTTAGTAAACCCCACTATGGCGAAACCAAGGCTTTCCTGGGGTAGCTGTGCTGAAGCCTAGCAGATTTAAGCTGCCAATATCCACTATTTTGGATTCGGCCGAACCCCCGAATCCTTCGTGAAAGATTCGGCCAAATACTGAACCGAATCCTAATTTGCATATGCAAATTAGGGGTGGGAAGGGGAAAACATTTTTTACTTCCTTGTTTTTTGACAAAAAGTCATGCAATTTCCCTGCCACCCCTAATTTGCATATGCAAATTAGGATTCGGATTCAGTTCGGCCTGGCAGAAGGATTCGGTCAAATCCGAATCCTGCTGAAAAAGGCCGAATCCTGGCCGAATCCCGGACCGAATCCTGGATTCGGTGTATCCCTACTTTAGACCGATTTGGCAGCTATCTGATGTGTATAGGGTGTTCTAACGCGCCTCCGCGATTGATATCTGGCCAAAAATCAGTTGGGCAGGTTTGATTTTCCCTTGAGATTGAGGACCACATTGGCTAGTTGATGCAGTCATCATCTTTCCAATGACCATTGCCATTGTTGTAATTTGATAGTTTTAGCCCGATTAGCCGATATCACCCTGCCTTTGTTGGGCATATCAGGGTAAATCTACTTGTTTTGCAACCTCACCAAACGAGAGGATCTTATAATGCATGGCCACCTTTAGTCTACTGTCAATTATTATTCCTAGGTTTTTGCCATGCTAGTTCCTTGACAAAAAGCAAGCTTTCTTACTAAAGCTTTGCCATTTACTTGAATTCTAGTGGTTGGTTAACATTGTTCACTCTAATTTAGTGAAAGTTAAACAATTAAAGCAAATATGTGAGTACCATCTAGTTGTTACTGCACTGGTGCAGTTTAGCATCTACAGTATGTTAATAAATGACACGCCCAACCACCCAGTAGCAGATGTACCTGTATAGTTCTAAGGACTAAGGCACAGAAGATGTTTTCACTGCTGCAATTAAATGGAAAATATGTAGTGGCAAATAAAATCCCCCTATCTGTCTGCCTCATTTTCCTATTGTAATCTATGGGAAATATTATGCCTAAGCTTACCTGACACTAATAGGGAGACCTATATATTGTTTCTTAGTAGATGTCCACCTGTCAACTGAATGTGTGCTTTGAACAGTACGTTCCCAATAGATTACTATGACCACCTCTGTTTTCCAGCCGAGGTCAAACATCTCAGGTGCCATTAATCTTAGACCTATCGCACATAAGACTACCAACATTTGCATTTTGCGTTTTTCATGCAAAATACATCGTATTACATAGGATTTATCATGGTGAAAATTTTCACCGCTATGTAAAAGAAACTCCAATGTCTAAGCATCACTGTGTGTTTGGCCTTCCAATTAAATTGTTTTATTGCAGCCCTATGGGAAAAATGACTGTTGACTGAGATAACTGAACAGAAGCACTATACTTTAAGAACAACAAATATTCAGAAATGTCAGACTCCTTGTTTTTTAATCAGTTATTTCTTTCTTACAGGGCTATTGAACTCATTTTTTTAACCATAACAGCAAAATAGATTTTATCTCAAATGGATTAAAGTCCATGAACTTATTATTGGTAAAAGCAAGAATGTGTCATGCGGTGTTGCAAAATGCAGACTTCTGAATTGTTGTTTTAGCCTAATGGACTCTGATAATAGGAAACGTGTAGAAGGTTAGTCTACTAAACAAACAAAAGAGGGAAGTTGTAGAAAACAAAGATACCATTTGTGCTATTTGCATCCTATGCTAGAACAAAGGTCACCTGAATAGCAAACAGTGGTTTAGAAGGCTTCATGTAAAAATACATGAACAAATATAAAACTTTTACACTATGTGCTCTATAGTCATAGATCAATGTCTGCTTTATGTAAAGGGACAGAAAGAAAGTGCAGACTGGTTATCTAATAACTATTCTGACCTGTTGTTTCAGATGAGCATTCTTCATCTGAACTGGATGCAGTGGATTGAGGGTTGGACTGGGGACCCTTACAACCATCACTGCCACCATTGAAAACCCTCCCTATACACCTCCCAGTGGGCCAGTCTGACTCTGAATAAGAGTATCCAAGTAGAGGGCTTGGTGTTCAACATGTATGCTCAGCAGGGGGATCACATGTAAATGTAAAAACAAGTAGTAGGCCTCCAGTAGGTTCCGTTTACTATTCTGGATCACCTTGTGATGTTTTTTGGAAAGGCTGAACTGAAGGATTTCTGGGTTCTTTCAACCAAACTTCCCACATAATTTTGTGCTGTAAACTGTGAGCTTTAATATCCATAGGGCGTGCAGCTGATACTGGGAAACTAGATTGGACATAGAACACTTTTATGCTCCCTGTGCATATCATAGGCTTATTAAGCATATTAAGGCTACTGACACACCAGGCAGATTCTCCACTCCATGGCACAGGGAGAGGAGTTAGGCGCCAAAATGAATACTTGTGCGTTTGCGCCAAAATCCACCTCTTCTCTTCACCTGGCCCCAGGGATGCTTATGCCATGAGGCGAGTTGAAAAATTCCCTTAAGTTTCCAGGGGCAGCAAAAAGCTGCTCCTGGTAACTTTAAAAGCATAAATTGTGATTTTTGAATTGGAATTTTGTATCTGCTATGGAAGGTAAGCACTGGGTGAGAGGCAGCAAGGACCCACAGAATGCATCTGCCCGACCCAACACAGTGAGTCCAGGTGCAGGCACATCAGAAAGCTGAGCATAGAGGCATTTATTCACTGGCCGAGAATCCACCTGGTGTGGCAGAAATAACCTTAAGCAAAAAGTGTCCCAACAAGTGAGTCAGAGACGCACTCTAGAGGTCTAGACATGTTGCTTTCACTACCAAAACCTCTACTGTTGATCCTAAAGGAGTTTTTTTAGGGCATGACCAAAATATATTAAACAAAGCTGTTGCGCCATATTGCCAATAATTCAGCAATGCTTTTGGAAAAATTTTGTGAAGAAGAGCCAGAGAATTATATCACCCAAATAATATTTTCTTTATATTGGCACATATGGAGGTATTTGTGGCTTTAATCCATATACAGTCCTTTTCTCATTGTAGCATATAAGGATGAGGGTTTACTTCAACACAATAGGAATGGAGAACACTATACAATTTAAATATATGGCATTTCCACTCACTTTTAAGCAAAACTGGAGGGCCAGAGACTGCAGTGATAATTGCATGAAAAAACGAAGGGACAAAGTTTACTTTACACAGATCACTATAGGTATGATTTATGATGGAAGATTCTCAATCTCAAGTCAAGGGGACCATTCCTTTTCTAGAGCTGTCCTACTTCTTTGGTAATGAGGGCCGACATTTTTCTGGTCTACTTGGTGGAGTGTCTATAATGAAAGCCAGTGTTGACTACTCCTCCTTTTAAACTACACCCATGTTATCACAAAAAATGTTAAGACCATACCCACATTAATGGTGGTAGCACACCAAAAAAATAAAAGGTTTGTGTTCAATGTAGGGGAATCACCAGGACCATCATCAGAATTTGCAGGGCCCCATACAACAAAATTTTCTGGACCCCCCTACAAAAAAACCATTGGTAGCATGGTCCCCTCTACAAGTTAAAAAAAAAAACATTGGTTACATTACTACTTTGTCACAACTCGGCTCCTACTTCGGAGCAACTCGGCTACTACTTCAACGCAACTCGGCTCATACTTCGACAGTTCAAGGGGGGCCTGGGTGATCCAGGAAAAGCAGCACACCCGGGCCACCCCTTAACATATAGAAGCTGATGGCGGCCCTGGGTATCACTCATATGTGAAAAAAAGTTTATTAAGTGATTTTAGGAGATGCCCTTAAACCTTAAGCCTCTTCGTCCCCCGTGGATAGCACAGCAACCCCAAGCACATGATTAGACACATTTGGGACCCCCTAACAAGTGTTTCCAAATGCTAACAAACCCCCACCAGGTTCACCTTCCACTGGAAGAGCATGGCACCCACAGACAGAATAGGCAGAGTATGGCACACACTGGCAGGGTAGGGCAGGTAAAGTATGGCTCACACATACAGAGCAGCAGAGTATGGCACACACAGGCTGCATAGGACAGGCAGATTAGGGCAGGTAGGTAGCCTGCTTAGGTTATGAAGTTTGATTCAGGATACCCGAGAAATGTGTTTGCACAGGATTGCTCAGTAGAATCTCACTGAAGACTTCGAAAGTGCCTGGGCAAGTAATCTTGCATGGAAGGTGGCCAAACCAGGTAACCAGAGATTCTACTTTCCTTGCAAAGACTGCAGCTCTTCAGGAGCTTCTGTAAACGTTAAATTAAGTTGAGTATTTTGTGTTTAACTGTTTAATTCGCTGTAATAGACTTAGGGGCAAATTCACTAAGCGCCGAAGCACCGAACGCTAGCGTTACTTCGCTAGCGTTTGGCATTTTCGTTACTGCACAAATTCACTAACGAACGCTGGCGTAGATTCGCTAGTGTTACTTCGCACCCTTACGCCTGGCGAATTATCTCTACGGACGTAACTACACAAATTCACTAACGCGCGCAGTGTACTGAACGCTACTTTTTACGTTAGACTTCCTTCGCCACCTCAGACCAGGCGAAGCGCAATAGAGCAGATGGGGATTGCTTCAAAAAAAGTCAAAATTTTTTCTAAGTCCCAAAAAACGCTGGCGTGAAAAAGATCGCAAATTTTTTTGGGGCTCCCCTCCTTCCCCCCTACATTTCCTGACTCATGGCAACTTACCTATACAGTGGGCACATGTGTAGGGCAAAATAAAATTTTTATTTGATGTTTTGAAGGTTTTCTAGGCATATGTAGTGCTGATATGTATTCCTCCATTGAAATTTGAATTTGGCGCCGTATGCAAATTAACCATCGCTAGCGTAACTTCACTTCGCTTAGCGAATCAACGCTAGCGCAACTTCGCAACCTTATGCTACCCCTGAGCGCAACTTTGTATTTTAGTGAATTTGTGAAGCGCTGGCAAAACTAGGCCTTGGCGAAGTGTGGCGAAGTGCGGCGAAGTTACGCCTGGCGCAACTACGAATCTTAGTGAATTTGCCCCTTAGTATTTCGTGTAACGTTTATGATTGTTTGTCTATAGCAATTTTTTTAGTAAAGTAGTATGTATCATACACCATAGTGTGTCTGTGTTTATTTCCTTGACATTTACCGCAATTTCTGAACTTAATAGTGCCCTTAACACTACATGTGTGATCAATACAGGTCCTTACAGGTGTGAACAACACAGGGCCTTAAAGGTGTGAATAATATATGGGATCACAGGTGGGAAAAAGGCAGGGCCAGTTGATCTCAGTTCTGATACCTTTTGAAGCTTATACAAAGGTAAGCAATCAAAGCAACCATGGAGAGCACACAAGGGAAGGTGATGGTCCACCAGCTGGACAGCACTGGTCTAGAGGAACATTTTCTTGAGCAGTATTGTTTTATTTATATAGGTTCTAGGCTACAGCTCCTACAATCTAATCCTTCATATATGGTTGAAATATACTGGGATCAACCCTGGTTTCTGTCTTCTTTAATATTGAAATTACATAAACAACATACAATGGAAGGCTCGGGCTCAAGTAATAGAAGTGAATACATTTGTCCAAGGTCCAATAATTCATGGCAGTCAATCAAATGTTTACAGGAAACAGTAAATTCTACCTGCTGGTTGCTATAGGTTATTAGACCTGGGCACACTTTTATTACATCACGCCTATGGATGTTTTAAATTGAGTATTTTAAAGGTGCAGATACTATTTTACTGCAATCTATGTCAGCTTGCTGCTTGCTGAATATAAGAGATATCTTTTTGTGCAAACCATACAAGTATAAAGATATATTTTATTATATAGATTATAGATTAAAAATAATATAGGTTAAATATAAAATCATATAGCTTAAATATATACTGTATCTTCACATCTTCATGTAAGCAAGCTTGATTGACTTTGCCTCTAGTAGTGGTCTGAAGACATAAAAATTAGACATACATACATTACACTCTGCCTGGGTACCAGTAATTGATACTGTTTAGAAAAGCAATGCATGTTATTCAAACACTGGATTCTTAATAAATGTGTTCGTTGTTCAAGTTTGTGAATATATATGTAGGGGACTGTTAAATGTATACCCATTTGCTTAGCATTCCTTCAAAGATTGTGCCCAAAGGGGACCCTTAGTCTAAGTGAAGGAGCAATGCTGGATTTTTCCTGGTGTCCCGCCGGCCCAGTCCGACCTGCTTCTAGCTATCCCAGGCATGGCCGCTATGTGGCGCTGTGCTATAAAGAGACTTTTGCCTAAATCTCTTCTAAATGTATTTGAGCCTCCCGTGGATGCCATCATTAGTCAGGACTAGTCAGGTGTAGCTAGATCCTGTAATAGTCTCTCTAGGAGAGAAAGCCAGATTAGGGCTACCTATATTGAGCAGCTTTGGCTCAACCGAGAAATGGTTGAAGGGATCAGATCCCAAGGGCATTGTTGCTTAGTCAGGGAACCAGAGACAGGGCAATAGGGACTTAGATAGCTCCCCCTGGGGTTCCCATGAGAAGTGTCCCAAGAGGAAACAGGAGAAACTGTGGGTAGACTGATACTCCCTTCTCAAGCACATGGGGAACATTCTACAACTGGTCTGCATTGTGAGTATGTATTGATTATTGCGCCATGGTTGCCTTCTGTATCATTGTGCCAATCTCCCTTGTGGATCTGTGTTAATAAATCAGTTCAGTTATTGTTTTAGAAACACTGGTGCCCAGTTTATTGTGCACTGCATACATTTACAGTTGAACAGCACTCAGCTTCCACACCGTTGCGAGCACTCAACCCCTGGGAACTAAGGTCTCATCCGGAGCATATATTGGGGTAAAGTTCTTAGTTAGAGCAACAGTTTTTTTTTTTTCCCTGATTTAACATTTTCCTGGAATTTATGCTGTTTAGATGCAGTCCCCTGAGAAATGTAAAATCAGGATTCTTCTGTATTAATAGAACCTAATTAAATACAAGTGACACAAGTACAGTTTGCCTGATATCTACTGGAGGATAAAATATACAATAAAAAAGTAATTGTTAATCCTTAATAATCAAGATTCAAAATGAATCAGTTAATAGTGCTGCTCCAGCAGAATTCTGCACTGAAATCCATTTCTCAAAAGAGCAAACAGATTTTTTTATATTCAATTTTGAAATCTGACATGGGGCTAGACATATTGTCAATTTCCCAGCTGCCCCAAGTCATGTGACCTGTGATCTGATAAACTTCAATCACTCATTACTGCTGTACTGCAAGTTGGAGTGATATCACCCCCTCCCTCCCCCCCCCCCCAGCAGCCAAACAAAAGAACAATTGGAAGGTAACCAGATAGCAGCTCCCTAACACAAGATAACAGCTGCCTGGTAGATCTAAGAACAACACTCCACAGTAAAAACCCACGTCTCACTGAGACACATTCAGTTACATTGAGAAAGAAAAACAGCAGCCTGCCAGAAAGCATTTCTCTCCTAAAATGCAGGCACAAGTCACATGACCATGGGCAGCTGGGAAATTGACAAAATGTCTAGCCCCATGTCAGATTTCAAAATTGAATATAAAAAATCTGAATTCTGCTGGAGTAGCACTATTAACTGATGCATTTTGAAAAAAAACATGTTTTCTGATTTTTCTAATATAGTTAGGTGGCCAAAAATGTAATCTATAAATTGGATTGACTGGATGTCTAACAGAACAGAACAGAATCATAACTCTGAGTCAGTCAGCTAATTTAAGGGGGGCCACATGGAACATAACTGTTCAGTGAGTTTGCAATTGATCCTCAGCATTCAGCTCAGATTCAAAAGCAAACAGTTATGACCCATGTGCCCCCCCTCAAGTCACTGATTGGTTACTGCCTGGTAAACAATCAGTGTGAACTAAGAAAGTTGAAAAGCAGGAAGTAGTTGTAACAAAGTCTCATCCTGGTGGTCTAGTGGGGGGACGGCCTGCCGCCCCCTCGGCGGGGACGCCCGCCGCGCTGCTCCTCTTCTTGCGCCGGCTCTTCCTTAGTGCGCGCGCATGCGCACTTCCGGATTTAAAGGTGCATGCGCGCTGGCGTAATGACGTCAGCACGGAATGGCGCCAAATTTAAAAGTAAAGGGGCATTTCCACTGTTTGTCATTGCCCGTGATAGGATTGAATTTCCTGGTGCTCCTGAGCCTTGTGCTAATCTGTCTGTTATCTTCTGAACCTGTTTTGACCCCTGCCTGGCTATTTTGACTATTCTTACTTCTGGATCCTGACCTTTGCCTGCTTTCGACAACGCTTCTGTTTAACCCCTTGTTTGATCACCCGGTTTTGACCCTTTGCCTGTTTGACGATCCTTGCTATCCGCCTGCCTCGATCCAGCCTGCCTGACTACGATTCTGCTTAATCCTTTGTACCGTGACCTTAGACCCAAAAAGAACAGCTGTGCCCCTTTGCCAGCCAGAACATCTCGCCTTGTACCGCTCGTTAAGTCCAGGTGGCACCCAAGTAAGCTGAGGGCTCCTCCCGAAGCCCAACGGTTGTCACACTACTGGTGAAGCTGAGCCGAGACCAGGGTACTTGGCACTGGTTCTGGTATTGGGTGCCGGCCGTGACAGAAGTGTTCTGGCTATTATGTTAGACATCCAGTTACTCCAGCCTTTATAGATTATATTTTTGGCTAACTGACTATATTGAAAACATTTTTTTATTTCACACAGTTTATCTATTTACCCAGTTTTATTGAACAATTCCTTAGAAATTTCGGAAAATAATTACATTTATATGTTATCATTTATGTTATAAAGGACCCAGAGAAGCCTATTCAAAGGTAGAGAACCCAATTTAGGTGAGCAAACTCTTTTCTGCATCAACACTCAAAATCAGGGAGCTTGTAGTTTCTTGATAATTATTAGATCAATGCAAGTGTTTTCTCCCATTTATGTCTGACAAAGCCCACTTGATCCTTAGACCATTGTAGGGAGGAATTTAGTGGATATCTTTGAGTCTGAATTTAACAACGAGATTTGTCTATAATGTGTACATTTATTAAACATGCTGTTTAAATAGTGAAGTAAAACATTACCAGTGATATTACTCATAGCAACCAATCAGATCTTTGCTTTTGTTGATTGGTTGCTCTCGGCAAGATCACAATTAATGCTTCACTCCATTTTTTACACAGCATGATAAATAGGTGTGATCTCGTTCTTCTTCTAGAATTACTATTTGTGACCTCAACATGTCTCTGTGAATAGGGTTGCCCTGTAAGTAACTTATAGAGATCACACATTCTGGGGTACAGTTGCTTACCATTGTAATATTTATACATCAGGTCCAGGTGCTTGAGGGAAGGTCTTTCAGAGTTGAAGTTAGTCTCTCGACGGTTGCTGCTGCATTTAGTAAATTTAAAGGGTCAGGAGATAGCTTATGTTATTAAGTGCCTGTTGATGTTCTACAGAGTTATTGCTTGGGATAGGCAGGGTAAATAACTTCTCATGATAGCTCCTAAAACATTCCAATATTTTATCTGGTTTTGACTCTACTCAATCCTTATGTCGGATCATTATGGCCTATGAAACATTTTGCCATCTCGCAATTTGTTTGCACCTATTGATTTTTATTTTTAATTGTATTTTATATTTTTTTACACTTTTAAATAAAATATGTATAGCCTAGAACTTATACAAATAATTGTATTTCAGTGGTTTTAGTGCTGGAGCGTGTGCACATGTATATGCCTGTATGCACAGCGGAGAGTCATTGACTAACATTCATCATCCTCTTCCTTTATACCATAGATGTTTTTTTTATGATTAGGAAATGGCCAAGGTTAAATTATTTCATTATTTCCACACCAAAAAGAAAAAAAAATCAATAACTGGAACACAACTTTGTTGACAAAGCCTACATAACCCTCAGTCTATTGACACTGCAAACAATTACAACACCAAACTGCACAGCTATTGAGACCTTGAAAGATTTAAAAATAGGCAAGGTTTATCTAATTACTAGGTGAAGGTAACGACCTTCAAGATATAGTTTCTGTGAAAAGTTTTCATTTCAAGTAAGTTCAAAAAATGCATATTTAAAAAGATAAATATAGTTTTATATTTTTAAAGTATATATATATATATATATATATATATATATATATATATATATATATATATATATATATATATATATATATATATATATATATATATATATATATATATATTGAAACAAAATGGAGTGGAGTGTGCACCGGTCTGTGACTTAGTCCACTTAATTCACACATCCTTAAAAAGGTTACAGCTGTAACACGCCCCCTAGGGGGTGGTACAAATTCAAACATATATTTGTATATAGTATTTAACCCATTAGGCATTATACATAGAAACAATCATAGGGTTACTCAAATGTGTCATAATAAATACATAAGCAATATGTGTTACTTAGTATATTCTGAAGATACCACAATAATTCAAGGATGTGTTTATGTCCCAACCTCTACTCTATATCTATACATATAGAGTAGAGGTTGGGACATAAACACATCCTTGAATTATTGTGGTATCTTCAGAATATACTAAGTAACACATATTGCTTATGTATTTATTATGACACATTTGAGTAACCCTATGATTGTTTCTATGTATAATGCCTAATGGGTTAAATACTATATACAAATATATGTTTGAATTTGTACCACCCCCTAGGGGGCGTGTTACAGCTGTAACCTTTTTAAGGATGTGTGAACATTGTATACTAGATTGCTTGATAAAGAAGCGGGAGCTTCGAAACGTTGCATATTCTTGCATTTTTTGCTTGATAAAGAATTTTCATTTTCTTCACAAGATAAGTTGTCTGGACTTTATTTTGGTTTATATATATATATATATATATATATATATATATAGATATAGATATAGATATATATATATAAGACAAATACAAGAGTCCTCTGCACTCAACCCATTATCAATATATTTAAGACAGAGACATTTTGTGCATACTGCTACTAAAAACTGCCTTACCCTTTAAACAAAACAGGGATTGTTTGTCCATATATTGCAATATATTTAAGCTGGCCAGCTACGTCAAAGTCATCCTACGCTCAATTTTCATCTGATTCATTAAGAATTGTATTATTTCATTATGTATGGCAAAGTGCCACTTTTGGTCTATCTCCTGTCTCACTTCACTGTTACTTACCCAGCCCCTGGTTCCTATACCTCTGACACTTGGCTCACTTCTTTACCCAAATGCAAAATATGACACATATTGACAACAGAATAGAAGAGCTACATTGACATACCTGTGCGGAAAATTTACTTACTTAAAATAAATTGGACCAGGGAATGAAAAATTCTGAGAGGCAGTGAGGGGCAGTAGAAGCACCGAAGGAACACACTAATGCAATTCAGTGCCACTTATTGAAATGGATAATGTTCCCCCTACTAAAACGAATAAAGATTTTAGGCTTGTGGAACTCCTCACAGTTGGGATTCCATTATGCAATATAGATTTATAGCTATTCAGCATATTAGAATCTCATATGGGAATATCAGCTGTGGAACCCTTCTTTTCAGTTGAGTGCTTCATTGGGGTATAGGTTTTTGGAAAACTAGAACATCCCACCAGTAATTAAAGGGGACCTGTCACCCAGACATAAAACGCTGTAAAAAGTACTTTTAAAATAAAGCATGAAACCCAAATTATTTTTTTATGCAAAAATCCATACCGATTATAAACTAATTTAAAAAATCTCAGCTATCAATCATACAGTATATTGCTTGCCCCTCCTATATGCCAGAGGAATAGAGGCAGACCAGGCAATCACTTTCACTTTCCATTCCGTCACTGCACGCCTCGCATTCCCCTTCTCTCCTTACCATCTAATTGGTTAGCTGGTGCAAGGACATGCACATCAACTGCCCCATTCTGGTGTATAAACAAGATGTTGGCATGATGAAAAGCTTGCCTTAATAACAATATCCATAAAATTGTGCCTGCCTGCTTCATGTGACTAAAATAAACCAGATTTTAATAATGTATGAAGTATAAGTGAAGTTTATTTTGCTTGACTATCATCATAAAACAGGATTTAGATTTTTTTCAAAGGGTGACAGGTCCCCTTTTATGTGTGAGGTGGCCCACTTGTATAATGGGTCATGAGTCTTAATTAGTCTCTTGGAAGAAGAAGATATATATGTCCAGAGCAGGAGGTTTAAGATCTCAGTGGATCCTGCATGGGAGTACAGTAGGTCACCCTGTGGATAAGGATTATCAAGTGAGCTAGACTTAAAGGAAAACTATACCCCCAAAATGAATACTTAAGCAACAGATAGTTTATATCAAATTGAATGACATATTAAAGAATCTTACCAAACTGGAATCTATATTTACATAAATATTGCCCTTTTACATCTCTTGCCTTGAACCACAATTTTGTGACTCTATCTGTGCTGCCTCAGAGATCACCTGACCAGAAATACTACAACACTAACTGTAACAGGAAGAAGTGAGGAAGCAAAAGGCAGAACTCTGTCTGTTAATTGGCTCATGTGACCTTACATGTAGTTTGTATGTGTGCACAGTGAATCTTACGATCTCAGGGGGCGGCCCTTATTTTTTAAAATGGCAATTTTCTATTTATGATTACCCAATGGCACATACTACTAAAAAAGTATATTATTATGATAATGGTTCATTTACATGAAGCAGGGTTTTACACATGAGCTGTTTTACTCAGTATCTTTTAATAGAGACCTACATTGTTTGGGGGGTATAGTTTTCCTTTAATCTGGGTGTTTATGAGACAACCAGTATTGTAAATGCTTCTTTGTTATTCTAAAAAAACCTTGTTAAAACCTATGTTATAGAATGGCTAATTGTAAGAAAGTTTTCAATTGGCTATTTTTTTTTTACAGTTGCTGAATCCAGCTTTCAAATGGGGGCGATTGATCCCATCTTAAAACAAATGCCCTGTAAGGCTACAACTTTATTGTTATTGCTACTCTCCTATTCATATTCTGATTTCATATCTAAATCAATACATGGTTGCTAGGGTATGTTGGACCCTTGCAACCAGATGGTTGAAACTGCAGACTGGAGAGCCGCTGAATAAAAAGCGAAATGACTCAAAAGCCACAAATAATAAAATAATTAAAGTCAGTTGCACGTTGTCTCAGAATATCACTCTCTACGTCAAATTAAAAGTTAATTTAATTGTGAGCAACCCCTTTGAATAATTCAAATCAGACAAGAAAAGTAACTGGGCTTCGTTTCTGCTTCACGTTTTAGCTTGAGTCTGAAATAGTAATATAAGAAATTTGAAGCAGAAATGTGCTATTTTGACTTTCCACACGTAGCACTAATGCTAACTGGGAATTGTTCTGACACGGCCACAAGCAAATTGCATGTCCTCAAAATAGGCCAAATGTCATCAGTTTAAGATGTGTAGAACAATCATCTCTATATTGATAAAAAACTGTATGCAACAAGGCTGATATATATAAAAAAGTGTGTTTCAATACCTTCAGTAAACTTTATGAGTTGAATGATTTTAATTCATCTTTGGCTGCCAAGAAACCAATTAAGTGTTGCTTTTAAAACTGTGAGCTAAGCACTCACTAAGCTGTTCCCATCATGTGTTTAATTGTTCCAGTCTAAAAGCATTACACTAACCTTGAAAGAAAAGCCCATTAAAAACAAATGCCAAACAAATCTGCCAGTATTATGACAGGGTACATAGAGAAATCAATTGTTTGATAATCTTAGAGACCTTGAATTGTATATGGCCATTCATTTTCCTTGCTACAGGCAGAATATGATTTTTTTTATGGAACGCAGATTCTAGAAACTCCTGGTTTCCCAGCGAAAGGCAAAAGTTATATTGGTTTGAAACACAGTTTCTGCATTCCCCAGCAGGGATTTATCAGTAAAGTTTCTATAATGATAAAACATTTATTTATAAATAGTAAAATAGATTTTTTTTTTAAATCAAAGAATGCGGGGCTTTGTATTTAGTCTGGTTATTAATGAATTATACAAATCACAAAGGAAGCTACTGTGGACAGATTGGGCCGGGTTTGGGTTTGGAAGGGACAGGTGCAGGTCGAGAAAAACTTGACCCGCACATCACTAACAGGCAGAAATACATAGTAGCACCAAAGTGCTACTAAAATGTCAGAACTCACCCAATGAGCTTGCAGTCATCTCTCAAGTGACAAGGAGAGTGCCAAATCTAGAGGAAAAGATGACAGTGTCAGTACACGTGTAGATCTATTGAGCAAAAATTTCATTTGTGGTGCCAAACACGGGACCAGATTGCTTGGGACCTTGGGTTTTCCGGATAATGGATCTTTCTATAATTTGAATCTTTAATCCTTAACCCCCATTTGCAATTAAAGGCACTAAGATTATCCAGAAGCAGAAACCTGATATTTCCTAGGGCCAAACGATCAGATTATAATAAAGGAAATGGGCGCCGGCTGGTCGATTCATCGAGGACCGCAATAGCTAGTTGATGTAGTCCTTGATGACAGGAAAAACCAAACCTGACGATCGATATCAGGTTGATTTTTGGCCTTATATCGATCGAGTAGACCGGTCACAAGCCACCACACATGGGCAGATAAGCTACCGAATCAGTCTAAAGGAACAATATCGGTAGCTTTAATCTTTCCGTGTAGGCCAACTTTAGTGCCCTTACAGGGGAATGTAATAAAAGTCGCAAAGAGCAAAACAGTTCACATCAATAAGACTAAAAATCCACATCTCGCAATGTAATATTGTTCCTTAAACTGTTATTGCATTGCGAATTTTAATTGCGCATTGCGACTTTTAATTGCGCATTGCGAATTTTAATTGCTCACTCATAAGAAGTGCTTGAAGGTGTCGTAATCTTTTGGAGCAAACATAACGACTTTTTCAGTAAGAAGTTTTATTACATTGACTGCGCATTGGCGCAAACTATAAAAGTCGCAAAAGGTCTTTCATTGTCGGAAGTGGTCGCTAAACAGTTTCCGGGCTCGCAAAAGCTATATTAAATTCGCACAAAGCAAAATTTGTTCGCGCAAAGGCATAACTTTAGTTTTTCCGTTAGCGATTTTTATTACATTCCCCCGTTCGTCTACTAGAACTTCATGTAAACCCCCATATGCAATAAAAGGCACTACGTTTGCCCACTAGCAGTAACTGGGTTACTGCTCCAGTCCTGGGCAAACTTTGTGCCCTTTATTACATTATATCTTAGTTGGGATCAAGTAAAAGGTACTGTTTTATTATTATAGAGGAGAAAAAGAAAATCATTTTTAAAAATGTGGATTATTTAGAAAAAAATGTATCATTTAGGAGACAGCCTCTTTGTAATTTGGAACTTTCTGTCGAATTGGCCAAACACTGATCTCATAGCCCTGCTCCATCATGTCACGCCCCCCCAATCACTGCCCCACATCCCATTAAGTCATGGCCCTGGCCAGAGTTATAAGGGCCAAAAGGTGGCAACCATATGCTGAAGATAACAATCAGGAAAGTCCCTGGATATAGTAAACCACATGATTACCCCTCAGTACCTCATAAACAAGCCCACCCTAAGATAGGGTTGCTTCCTTTTCTGGGGTCGGAAAATGGGCAGGGGGGAAGGACTAGTGGCTTTGGGGGCAGGACTTGGAACATTGGTGCAGGACTGGTGAAGAGCAAAGCATGTTCATCTCAGGGCATGGAAAGCCAAAGGAAGTCCTTCTCAGGACTCTGAAAAAACTGCCACATAAGTTTGATTTTTCCAGCAGCAGATATAAATATTATCGGTAAATATTATTGGATATAATATGTAAAGTTGCTCCTGACTGGCTGTATGTATCACAGTTATTTAAAGGTACAGTGCCCTGCAAAATAAACCATCAACCTTTGCACTATGTGTGTGTGATTGTGGGTCAGGGAAGTTTCCAGGGAGGGGTATAAGAGCCCAGTCTGTCCTGACCCTGGGCATGCCAAATAATAATGTACCTGCTTTCCCCTGTAGTGGAGACACAGAAATCCTGTAGCACCACAAGGAAGAAGATCAGTATTAGATATCCTGCAGTAGGAGAATAGGGCTACATGAGAAATATGTGACATCTTCCTGATGAGTCTAAAACAGATCACTATAACAGGTAGCATAAAACACACATACAGTATGCATTCATATAGGGTAGCATGATGGTACAAAGGGTAGCACTTCTTCCTAGCAGCTTTGGTGTACTAGGGTCCAGTCAAGACTCTATGGGGCACATTTACTAAGCTCCAGTGAAGGATTCGAAGTAAAAAAAAAGTTGAATTTCGAAGTTTTTTTTGGGTACTTCGACAATCGAATAGGCTACTACGACCTTCGACTACGTCTTCGACTTCGATTCGAATGATTCGAAATAAAAATCGTTAGACTATTCGACCATTCGATAATCGAAGTACTACATACTTCGCCACTTTAAACCTTCCGAGTTACAATGTTAGCCTATGGGGACCTTCCCCCTTAAGTTTTCTAAGGTTTTTTTGATTGAAGGAAAATCCTTCGATCGATCGATAAAAATCCTTTGAATCGTTCGATCGTAAGATTTGCGGTAAATCCTACGAATTCGATATTCGAATTCGTAGGATTTTACTTCAAGGGTCGAATTCGAGGGTTTATTAGCCCCCGATATTCAACCCTTAGTAAATGTGCCCCTATCTGTTAGATATATGTATTGTCTCCTCTTTAGGGGTCATATACAAACCGGCAGGCTGCAAAGTTCACTCCAGAATAGAGAGGAAGGACTTGCTCCTCACCTAAATTCAGCAGCACTGTATTCATGAGGGGCTGATTGCCTATGTGCCTTCCTTATCCCAAACCTTAATTTGTACATCATTCAGACATGCATGGTACTAAGGATCTCTATCCTTATCTTCTACCTAAACTAAGCTAAGTATAGGGTTGTGTTGTTTCCACAGAACGATGACTTACATAGTAACATAGTAACATAGTAAGTAAGGTTGAAAAAAGACACATGTCCATCGAGTTCAACCTTTTTTTTTTTTTTTTTTTTTATTAACTACCTATCTGCCAGTTGATCCAGAGGAAGGCAAAAAACCCATCTGAAGCCTCTCCAATTTGCCTTAGAGGGGGAAAAATTCCTTCATGACTCCAAGATGGCAATCGGACCAGTCCCTGGATCAACTTGGACTATGAGCTATTTCCCATAACCCTGTATTCCCTTACTTGCTAAAAAGCCATCCAACCCCTTCTTAAAGCTATCTAATGTATCAGCCTGTACAACTGATTCAGGGAGAGAATTCCACATCTTCACAGCTCTCACTGTAAAAAACCCCTTCCGAATATTTAGGCGGAACCTCTTTTCTTCTAATCGGAATGGGTGACCTCGTGTCAGCTGGAAAGACCTACTGGTAAATAAAGCATTAGAGAGATTATTATATGATCCCCTTATATATTTATACATAGTCATCATATCACCCCTTAAGCGCCTCTTCTCCAGCGTGAACATCCCCAATTTGGCCAGTCTTTCCTCATAGCTAAGATTTTCAATACCTTTTACCAGCTTAGTTGCCCTTCTCTGTACCCTCTCTAATACAATAATGTCCTGTTTGAGTGATGGAGACCAAAACTGTACGGCATATTCTAGATGGGGCCTTACAAGTGCTCTATACAGTGGAAGAATGACCCCCTCCTCCCTTGACTCTATGCCCCTTTTAATACAGCTCAACACCTTATTTGCCCTTGATGCTGCTGACTGGCATTGCTTGCTACAGCCAAGTTTATCATCTACAAGGACTCCAAGGTCCTTTTCCATAATGGATTTGCCTAGTGCAGTCCCATTAAGGGTATAAGTGGCTTGGATATTTTTACATCCCAGGTGCATGACTTTACATTTATCAACATTGAATCTCATTTGCCACTTAGCTGCCCAGATAGCCAGTTTGTCAAGATCATGTTGCAAGGATGTCACATCCTGGATGGAATTAATTGGGCTGGATAATTTTGTGTCATCTGCAAACACTGATACATTACTTACAACACCCTCCCCTAAGTCATTAATGAACAAGTTAAATACAAGTGGACCCAATACTGAGCCCTGGGGGACCCCACTAAGAACCTTACTCCAATTAGAGAATGTCCCATTAACAACTACCCTCTGTACCCGATCCTGTAGCCAGTTTCCTATCCATGTGCAAACGACTTCATTAAGCCCAACAAACCTTAGTTTAGAAAGCAGTCGTTTGTGGGGCACAGTATCAAACGCTTTGGCGAAATCCAAATAGATCACATCTACTGCCCCCCCAGTATCCAGAATCTTACTTACCACATCATAAAATGCAATCAAATTCGTCTGACATGACCTATCCTTCATAAAGCCATGCTGATTGTTGCTCATAATGCCATTCATTAGGACAAAATTTTGAATGTGATCCCTTAACAAGCCTTCAAATAATTTGCCCACCACAGATGTCAAGCTTACTGGCCTATAATTGCCAGGCTGAGATCGTAATCCCTTTTTAAATATTGGAATAACATCAGCTTTTCTCCAATCCATAGGCACCATACCAGATGACAGTGAATCTGAGAAAATCAGAAATAAGGGCTGGTCTAAAACTGAACTAAGCTCTCTTAGAACCCGGGGGTGTATGCCATCAGGCCCTGGAGCCTTGTTTACATTAATTTGTATTAAAGCTTTTTGAATCATATCCTGAGTCAGCCACTGACTAGATTGAGCTGAACCATTCGTGCAGTTATTAAGTGAGCCTGTGAACCCAGACTCCTCTATTGGAGGACCCAGACTTACACTGAATGTGCATGGAATAGACTATATACAAATCTCCTGCTCTGTAACAGTGTACTTGTGGCAGGAGGTAGGGCCGGACTTAAAAATGGTGCACCCCTAAGCGGCTCACACCCCCTGCTCCACTGCTTTTATACTACACCCCCTTGCACTACCCTACACCCCAACCCACTCGCACACGGCCCAACTACTCACTATCAGGCCCTGGACCTGGACCTCTTACCTACAAATCTTGGCCTTGCAGGGGGATTTGCAAATGCTTTTCTGTCTGTGTCTATTTGCATGCAGGAGATGTGCAATAAAGATTAAGATGCATTCTAACAGTATACATCCAATAAAGCTTGCTAACTCATTGTAACTCACACAGCAACCTTGTAACACTAATGGATCTTAGCGTGTAGCCCAGCTTTAGATGTGTGGGAAAAAAATGTGATGTACTATCATCAGCAAAATAGTGCACACTATTGCATCATTTTCCATACTGTTTTGCAGCTCAGTCTGAGTTTAATGGGTTTGCCACTTCTGAAACTGAGATGTTTACCTAAGATCCTGGAGAGGTTCCTTTATTCCTTATAATTTGCAGCATTTGCTGCCAGCGTCTGTTTCACGTTATAAATAGTGATGGGCGAATCTGTCCCGTTTCGCTTCACGGATAAATTTGCGAAAACTCCGGAAAAAATTGTGAAACGCATTGTTAAGTTATTGAGTGTCAAAATTATTTTGACATGTGTCAATTTTGACATGAACGACAGTTTTTATATGCGCAACACTGTTGTCCAAACGCATTAAAGTCAATGTGTATCCAACAACTTTTATGCTCGCGACAATATTTACACGCGTGAATCTTTTGTCCAAATGCATTAAAGGCAATGGCCATCCAAATAATTTTCATGTGCGTCAATTTTGACGAGCCACAATTTTTTGTTGCAGCTAATTTTCCGGATTATCGCGGCATGAAACCATTCACTGTCGGGGGAATCTGGAAATTCGCTGCAAATCCATGCCTGGTGAATAAATTTGCCCATCATTAGTTATAAAATGTTGAATTCCCTTTTGTATAATGCTACTTTCTTTTATGGGTAGGAACTGCAGAAATATTTGAAAATTAAATTTCGCAGAGACAGATAGACTAGCAGTAACTGTGGAAGAGATTTAACTGGGTATGGTCTATTGTTGGCTATCAAGAAAAAAATGACCCCAGAGTAAAAACCGGATCCCCCTACACCAGGGTTCCCCAACCTTTTTACCTGTGACATGTATTCAAATGTAAAAGAAGAAAGCAACATGTGTGTGAAAAGTTCTTGGGGTGACAAATATAAGCTGTGATTGGACCTCCTTTATGACCACTGGGTGAAACATAGTGCCTGCTCTATATGTTTTTCTGTTTATCCACTTCCTATGCTGAGGGCTCAGGGTGGTGCACCTGCGCCTCTTCCTCAATGTGGTGAGTTTAATCTTCATCTGATATTCAACATTACCATGGAGTGCCAAGACTTGTACTGTTTTAGAAGTCGTCTGTTACTTGAAATATCCTTGTATTTTTTTTTTTTAATAAACGGATGTTTTATTTCCTGTAAAATGACTATAAACTCTAAATAGATCTTGTAAAGAGCCTCTTTCATGCACTTGATGAAGAGTACAATATTCTAGAAGCACTAGACTACTTTAACCTGTGAGATGCCAATAGCTATATAAAGGAGAACTGCTCTGCATATAATAGGGTGCATACACTCAGCAAGCCATTGCTGGCTAAATTGCCTGGTTTTCTGACTTGAGAACTTTAAAAGGTTAAAGGAAATCAGCATATTTTCTGCAGACCTTGGTGACTGTACTCAACGTTACAAATGAAAAGAAAATGGTAGGACAATAGGCAGACAGTAATAAAGGCAAATACGCCCGTAATACTGCACATACCTTGTCAATGTCACAATAACCTTGAAACATTATGTTGCAAGTCTTGTCTGGCTCAAATCTAACCCTTATTTTTACTGCAGAATTACTGCTACTGTTGGTTATTCCAAATCCTACATTTGCAGTGCAACACAAAACCATGTTGTTTATATTTTGCCAGGGTGAAGTAAATTGGTTCCTTCTTTGCACATGAAATGTTGTTTTTTTTATTCCAGGAACCCGATGACATAAAAGTGGAAGTATTTCAATGTAGTATCTATTCAATCTATCACTAATGTGACATTTGACAAACAGAAACATTAAATCATTGTTGACTCAGCCTTGAGTTAATCAGGACATGAACAGAACATTCAATTATTTACTAGCTCATTTTACTAAGCTCATGACTGTTTCACTTTGTCCTAATTATTTTTCTCCATGAACATGAAAAGGAGAATGTAGAGTTCCAGTGCAACCTGCACTTTAAAGAGGGCAGATACCTTTCCTAAATCTGACTCCCCATAGCACTCTAAATTAGACATCTGAAGGCTTGCAGAGAGTTCTCCATCATTTTCTTCATCCTTACCATTGCTACTGTACATCACCCATTGCTTTGCTATTAAACACATTGGGATTACTGTGCAATATTTGCATGACAATATTACATTGTAATTAGAATTCAACTGGGAGGACATACTGTAGTAGTTTTTAGGTGTTGGTGCAGCTTGACAAATAAGAGCTTTAAAGCGGAACCAACCCCTAAAAAAGAAAAGCCGCTACATACTATCCTAAATAGTTCACCCACCCTACTTCTCCCACAGAGTTCATTACCCCTGAAAGTGTTCCAAATACATTGCTCATGAATCGGGGGGAAAGTAAGCGTAGAGGAGCTCAAGGGCACCATCTTCCGGATCTCCGGGTCTTCTTCCTTCAATTCGGCAATTTACAGCACTTTTGGGGCATGCTTAGTTACAAACTGTGAACTGGAAGCCTGCTCCAACTGCACACATGCCAATATGCCACTCCCTTACTAATGAATACCGAAGAGCTGAAAGATGGCGCCCATGAGCTCTGTTGTGCTTACTCTGCACCGATATGGGAACAATGTATTCGGGGCACTTTCAGGGGTAATGAACTATGTGGGAGGAAGCAGGGAGGGGGACTATCTAGGGTTGTAGGTAGGGGCTTTTCTTATTGGGGGTTTAGTTCTCCTTTAAGCCCAAAATGCATCAGGCCTTCTGCAATAAATCACCTCTTTTGTTAGAGTGCAGCCTAGTTTGTAAATAAGAAAAGTATAATATTTTTTTAGGTATTGATGCAGCTGGAAAAAAAGGTCTGAATGCCTTTTGGCAACAAATAAATCAAACCAGAAAAATAGTTGATAATATACTGGAGAAAACTGATTGCAAACTAGTCGGTGGAGAAATACTGCTATGAAAGGTATATGATGCCTGATGTATCTAAAGCTGGAAAAACATTAAAATATCTGCATATTTGGTGAGGTTGCCCAAGGAGAGAATCTTCCCACCTTGAGATGGGCGATATTGGACTGATCTGAGCATTGGGCCCAACGATTAGATCACAACACTGAAGATACAGGTCATTGGTTGAGAACCACATCACTGAGCTAATGGGGTCCTTTGCCTTTTGGGTCAACAAGCTGCCAATTTTGTCTGTTGGCAAATATATAGTAAGATATTTGTACTATAGGTGTGTCTTTATCTGTCAGTTGCCTAACAGTGCTCCCCTATCTAACCCTTGCCTGCCAACCCCCAATACATGAAAACAAACATGCACACTAGCCTGTCGAGGTTATTGTTGTCTATTTCATCAACCTCAATAACAATCATGGCTCTGCAGGTATCTTAGTCCACAAGATGAAATGCTACATGTTTACTTATAGTTAGGGATGAACCGAATCCAGGATTTGGTTCGCGATTCAGCCAGGATTCGGCCTTTTTTCAGCAGGATTCGACTGAATCCTTGTGCCTGGCCGAACTGAATCCAAATCCTAATTTGCATCTATAAATTAGGGGTCGAAAGGGAAATCACGTGACTTTTCGTCACAAAACAAGGAAGTAAAAAAACTCCCCCTTTTCCTCCCCTAATTTACACATGCAAATTAGGATTTTGTTTGTTACTTGCACCAAATCCACTTTTTGGTATTCGGCCAAATCTCCGAATCATTCATGAAAGATTTGGTTAAATACCAAAAAGAGGATTCGGTGCATCCCTACTTACAGTGTCTCTAAAGGGATCATTTCTTAAAGGTTTCTTCCTCATAGGACTTGAAAGACCTATAGAAATTCACCCAAGTGTAACTTTCCACTGGTTGTCCCTTGCAAAAGCCAATACCAGACTCCTATTAGGTATAGGGAAATATAATTGTTATCTTTATTATAATATTGATTAATCACTAGATGCCACCATCTATAATTTGCATGATCATCTACTAGAATAGAAGTCATGGCTCAACTTGTACCAATTATTAAATAGTGTAAAAATATACTCAGCACCTGACTTCTTCCATGGTGCTGGTTTTGGGAGCTGACATGCATTATATGCCAGTAAAAGAAACATACAGAAATACTGAACTAAAATGATATGAAATGAAAGGTTGCAAGCACAGGCAATATATATTGGTATTGATTTTGTGATGAAGAAGCTGTTTTCATCCACACTAGGGTTCATGGTTTTGATATACTAACATTGTAATGCTGCGAAGGACAATTAAACTGAAGAGCTGACATACTGAACCCTGCTGACAACTGTTTTACACATATTTACAGTCACTTGGGTTTTGTATTGACCCTTTAACACTGTATTTATGTTTAATACTATCCTGTTTTTTTTATTAAAAAAAAAAAAAAACACAGATTTAACCCTTTCCTGTATTACGGCACTGGTACATAGGGCAAATGTGGGCACCCTGGCTCCAGCTATTTCTAGTATAGGCAGCACTAAATTGCCTCAAATTATCTGCAAAGGCAATGATCTGAAAGCCCTTGTCAGACAACTGTAGCCTAGAAATGAGGCATTTTGTGTCGTATTAGCCCTATCAGGCAGGTGATTTGGCAGTAACATATGTAACATATGCTTATTACTGCTTATCTAGCAGTGACAGCATTTATTACAATGGGTATGGAGCCACCTGGCCCCCCTTTTGGTGTTGAAAAGGTGAGCAAGAGGGGAAAGGGGATGGCGACAGCAGGAAAGCCGCTTGTGGGCACCAGAGTGGGAGGAACATCCCTTCTCATTCATCTGATCCATTCTCTGTCTCTCACCACTCATCTCTCATCTCACTTCTCTTCCCTTTTCCCTCTGCAAACCTTCAACAACTTATATAACACTTGTACATTTGATAATGACAGTAGTCCACAGCAGTCCCCTGACATGGTCACTGTACTTTTCCTGTACCAACAAGCACTTTTCCAGGGTTTTTCCAGCAGTCTTTTACACCCTGCTTTTTCTTCTTTCTCCCAGCTCATCAGATCACACTTGAAATATTTCTGTATGCTAATTATTCTTCAGGGGAGATTATTCTGGAGAAACAAATTATTCAGAACTTTTAAACATGAGGGAGTTGCAAAATAATCTGGAAGAATATATATAGCTATAGTAAATTATAAATTGGCCCCTTTACCCTAACTTGTAGCTTTACCCCAATTATGTGATCCGGATGAGACCTTAATTCTCAGGGGTTGAGCTCTTGCAACGGAGTGGAGGCAGGGTGTTGTACCAGTGTAACTGTATGCAGTACACAATAATTGGGAGCCAGTTGGTCTTGCAGCTTAACCATAGAACATATTTATTAAGGAACAACATCCACAAAGGAGTTCAATTAAAGACCAGCAGGACACAGAACAACAGTGGATAGACATATACTCACAGCATCAATGATCAGTATAAGTACCTGCAAGGACAATAGCATACACAGCGTCTACAAAAGTACTCCCAGCTTTCAGCCTTTACCCTTAGTGGAGCACACTCTTATACTTAGCCCCTACTTCTGCATAATTAGTACCCGACTCAACACTCCTATGTGGAGCCTCGGCTGCTTGGATAAATAGACTAACCATCTATCACTCCTAGAGTGATCTTTGAAAGTGAGTAGCCTAGCCTTATTAGACCTGCCCTTGTCTAGGTTCTACTTTACCATTCCTGCCTGCTCAGGTAAGGGCATTAACAAAATGGACCCTGTGCACATATGCTCAGATAATATAATAGTAAACAATGCCACCTAATGGCCAAACCAGGGAAAGCTAGGGGTCAGTCTTAAACCCAGGTAGAGGAGTATAGCTCCTGTATAACTAAGGATCCCCTTGGTGACCAATCCTTAGGGGAATTCAAAGTAAAATGGAATACATTTATCCATCCCCTACATATGTATACAGGTGTGGGACCTGTTATCCAGAATGCTCGGGACCTGGGGTTTTCTGGATAATGAATCTTTCCGTAATTTGGGTCTTCATGCCTTAAGTCTACTAGAAATTAATTTAAACATTAAATAAACCCAATAGGCTGGATTTGCTTCCAATAAGGATAAATTATATCTTAGTTGGGATCCAGTACAAGCTACGGTTTTATTATTACAGAGAAAAGGGAAATCATTTTTGAAAAATTGGATAACTCGGATAAAATGGAGTCTATGGGAGACAGCCATTCTGTAATTCGGAGCTTTCTGGATATCGGGTTTCCGGATAAGGGATCCTATACCTGTACTTGTCTTTCATCTGTGTTGTTCTGTGCAAGGAGGGTTAGAGTCCCCACCCCTGTGATCTAACAGGAAGGAAGAGCTGGAAAATAGAAGCAGCAAGCTCCCAGATACTACTGTGTCTGAAAAGTCAGTAGGGAACCCCAGTGGCAGAAAAGGGTGCTCTATTTAGGGTGCAGAAGGAAAGGAGGACCTTGTAAGGGCTCTAAAGAGCAAAGTGCGCTCTTCTTAGTGCACAGAAAGCCAAAGGGAGTCCTTCTCAGAAACTGCCACATAAGTGAAAATCTTCCTCTTGCAGCTCAAAGATAAAACAATGTGAAGTTATTCCTGACTGGCAGGCTGTATATATGACAGTTATTTAAAGGTACAGTGTTCTGCAAAATAAATCCATCAACCATTTATCTGTGTGTGATTGTGGATCTGGGAAGTTTCCAGGGAGAGGTATCACAGCCTAGTCTGTCCTGACCCTGGGTGAAGGCATGTTAAATCACTGTCTACCTGCTGTACCCTGTAGCGCCACAAGAAAGAAAACCAGTACTAGATGTTTTACAGTAGCAGAATAGGAATATAATTTAATAATTCTGAAAGTACCCAGATTCTTACTCTCCAATCCACTTGTGGGTGCTTGGTCAAATATTGGATGTAACATTCAAAATGCAACAGCACTCCACATTTGAAATCACAGATTTATTGAAATATATATCTTAAAAAAGAACCAGCAACACAGGGTTATTTACGATAGTGAAAAAATATATATATTTGGTAAGGCATGCATAGCCAACGTGACGTTTCGGTCCCTGCTGGGACCTTTCTCAAGGCAACCACACCCCACACACAATGTGATTTTTATAGCCAATGAAACAACATCAATTAAGGAGTGACATCATCAGTGCATTAACCATTAGTGTCTGTGCTCCGAAATGAGCCATATAGTTCATTATCTAGACAAATTTGTTCCTTAAAGTGACATGTGCTAATAAATTACTAAAAGTTAAATATATTCACAGTGCCATACTTAATAAAACCCAGTAAAATCCAACAAAATCAATGCAAGATGACATGGGATACAGTATGTAGTTAGTGAGCAAAAATATAAAAACAATGTATCAAATACATGATCATCCTAGTTAGCTACACTTGTATCCCCTAGTCTGACTAGGGATGTAGCGAACCGCCGACAATGTGTTCGCGAACGCCGTTCGCGAACACCGACAAAAAATGCGAACAGTTCGCGAACAGTTCGCGAACTTCGAACATCCGAAAATCGTTCGATTCGAACGATTGAAGGATTTTAATCGTTCGATCGAACGATTTCCGTTCGAATCGAACAATCGAAGCCATTGGATCGAATGATTTCATTCAATCCAATGGCTTCGATCGTTCGATTCGAACGAAAATCGTTCGATTTTAGCGATCGAATGGTCGAACGATTTTGACGCGAACGCCTATAGGCGAACGTCGCGCGACGTTCGCGAACTTGCGGCGGACGCGAACAGTCGAAGTTCGCGCGAACTAGTTCGCCGGCGAACAGTTCGCTACATCCCTAAGTCTGACTTGTATCTAGGGATCCCTCCTAAGTGTACCAAAATTTAGTTCTAAGTTTTTTATTATTATTTCAACCACCTATATATAAAATATTAATAAATATTAATCCATAGAATATGAAACTACAAAAAGCCTCCAATATATCATTAATCAAATAGGCAGAATGAATATGTGAAATTACTATATATTATAGTTCACAATGCTTCCTATGGGGTAATCCCTATTCGGCAACCACACAGTACAACTTCGGTCATATAACTCCATCCATGAACCCTATAGGTATGCCAAATGTTTCCCTTCATGAGGGTAAGAGACAGTTCAGTTGTAAAGCGTTGTTTAGACCACGGGGAAAGGCGCATTCCAATTCAAAAGTCCAAAAAGCCTCCCTTTGGAGCAGTAATCGTTCCACATTGCCCCCCCGGGGTAAATCCTGTATACAGTCTATGGGCATACATTTAAACGATGAGGCAGGATGTTTAGCCTGGAGCCAGTGCACAGGGGCACTATACCACATTGCGTGAGGTACAAGTTAGCCTATGTTTGATGTGGTACACTTTTCCACTATGTGGATGAAAGAATTTATCCCCAGTAAACAGGGTGTTAAACATTACACAGCTCCCGCACTTGAATGAGCCTGTTTTTTGTATTTTCATCCGGCTGGTATTATATTTGTTTACCGGGTCTGTTGGTGACAGCAGCTCTTTCAAATTTTTATTTCTCCTGTAGCCAAATTGGATCTTTTTCTTGTTGATCGCTGTGAGTTCCACATCCATTTTTATAATTGGCCAATGCTGTAACACAGAGTTTTTAATCAATGGACTACAAGAATCATAAGTTGTAGTATACATCATAGTGTCATTTCTGTTTTTAGGCACTTTTTTGTGTGTCCCTTAGTAGTTGCTGTCCGATCCAGGGACATAGCCCATTGTTTGGTGTTATTAACCAATCTTCTGGGGTACCCCCTTTCCAGAAACTGTGTGGCCATATGATTTAGTGCCCGATTCCTTTCCTGTTCCTCACTTGTAAGGCGTACCACCCGCATCATCTGTGACTTTGGTAAGGATTCCAATAAATGTTTAGGGTGGCTACTAGTATAATGCAAAAGACTATTTCTATCCGTGGCTTTCTGGAAGATTTTAGTCTGTAATTTATTGTTTCCCTTATCCTTATATACGGTGACATCCAGAAATTGTATTTGCTCTGGGTCATTGTGTACTGTAAACCGTATTTTTGAGGGAATTTGATTTAAATCATCCACCAGGTTTACTAGATCCTCTTTGGACCCATACCACAGGAGGAATAGATCATCAATGTAACGTCTGTAGTAACCCCCATATTGACAAAATAAGGGATGGCCAAGTATATGTTTAGTCTCATGCATATATGCATTCGCATATGAGGGTGCTACATTGGAGCCCATGCCAGTCCCCAACAGCTGCAAGAAGAATTGATTTTTTGAATTTAAAATAGTTTTTGTATAGTATAAATTCCAAGAAGGATAATACAAATTCAGTTGGGGGACCCTTGTAGGCAATGTTGTCACTCATCAGTTCCCTGGTAGCTTGGATTCCAGCCTCATGTGGTATACATGTGTATAAACTATGGACATCCATAGTCACAAACAGGAAATCCCAGTTAGTTAAGCTTACACTATCAACAACCTGTAAGAAATCAGTGGTATCTTGTAGGAAGGAACCGATCTCTCGCACCAAGGGTTGAAACAAACTATCCACATATTTTGCTACTTTTTCTGTTAATGAACCCAATGCAGATATTATCGGTCTCCCTGGGGGTTGTGTAAGGTTTTTGTGTACCTTAGGTAATGTATAAATAACAGGTCTTAATACCGGGTACTGTACAAATAATCCAGCTCTGAGATCACTTGTTATCCATCCACTTAAACATGCATCATCAAGGATCCTCTTAAGCTGTAATTGAAAAGTAATTGTTGGATCAAATATAAGTTTTTGGTAACAAACAGTATCAGACAGTTGTCCCAATAACTCTGTTCTATAGTACTGGTAATCCATCACCACAATGGCACCACCCTTATCTGCTGGTTTCACTATAATATCAGCTCTCTCTTGTAGTGCTTTCAATACAGATCTCTCTTCCTTAGTGAGATTGCCCCTATGTCTTTTCGATTCTGGGGATTGCATTACAGCCTCATTTATCATGCGTGAATCAAACTCAAACTCACTTTGGGGTTTAAACTTCTTATTATGATCCCCCTCAATAATTGCAGCTGTTTCTTTAAATTTAAAGTGTTCCTTCAAGCATAAATTCCGTGTGAATCTATAATTGTCCACAACATATCTAAACTTGTGTGGATTTGCAGTCGGAACGAAAGACAGTCCCCGTGAGAGAATATTTACCTCCCCTGGTGTTAGCTGGTGTTCGGAAAGGTTAATCACCATTTGTTCTAATCCGCTTTCGTTACTCGGGGTGGTGGTCTCCCACGTCCTTTGCCTCTGTTTGTGCTTCCTGCCGCCACGTCGGTTTCCTGGCTTGCGCTTGTACTCCCATCCGTGGTTTGCTCGCCTAAAAAAACTTTCTCCGCTGAGCCTGTAGCCGCATTTACTTCCTCTTCTGAGTCGCCGCTACTCGAAACATATCCCAGGGGCCTCCGCGCTTTGCATGACGTCATCACCCTGCGTCTTTGTCCTCCAGGTCTACCCCCGTGGCCCCGGCGATACATGTAATTGTCCTTATAATCCTGCTGTACACGGATGAACTTAGAGCGTTTGAAAGCAAGTATATCGTTTTTATATTGTGCCTCTTGATCTTGTAATTTACGTATCCAGTCTGTTTCTTTATCCATTTTGAGGGTATTCATATTATTGTTCTCAAATAGCAATATCTCTCCTCGTATGGTTTTCAAATCACGGCCAGTCTCTTCAATAACTAGAAGCATCAATTCATATGAGCATCTATCCAGAATGGCACACCATCTGTTGCAAAATTCCACATTGTTTCTTCCGATAGTGGGTGTATTATTGACACGAAAACCACGTTGGATCCTCTTCTCCCTATAGTACTCTGAGAGAGAGACTCCATGCAGGTGTAGCTCAGTTTCTTTTTTGCGTAATCGTAGTAACTCATGATAAACTTCCTTAGCTTTCATATCACCAAACATGTCTTGGAAGGTCTCTGTGAACAGGATTTTGTCCACTTTCTCAGTTGTATATGCTATGTACATGTTGCTTTCATAAGTCATCTCCTCAACGTATGTATAAACAAAATAGCGAAAAATTCTTGAAATTATTAATCAAAATAGCGGGCGGGTGCTCACCAAATTAGCTTGTATACAGTTTTTAGAATGGGTGGCACTCCACTTCTGAACATCACCCAGTTGCACGGTTAAGATTAGGTATAGCTTCAAAAAGAACCAGCAACACAGGGTTATTTACGATACTGAAAAAAAAAAAAAAAAAAAAAAAAAATATATATATATATATATATATATATATATATATATATATTTTTTTTTTTTTTTCAGGATCCTGACGATGACTCTATGAGAGCCGAAACGCGTTGATGCACCATGCATGAATAAATATACTTTGAATCACACCTGATGGGCAATGCCGTGAGTGCTTTCTTTGAACTCATATATATATATATATATATATATATATATATATATATATATATATATATATATATATATATATATATATATATAAGCCAAGTTTTCAGTCTCTGCTCACTGTTCTGTCTATAATGGACAGATTTTACTTTGGGAGGAGCCCTCTGCTGCTCAGATGCTGCCTGGTCTTATTGTGAGAGGATCATGGCAGGTGTTCTAGGCCAGTGCTATCCAACTTCAAGCCACAAGGAGCATAGGACAGACAGAGTATGACACACACAGGGAGCATGAGCAGTAGTGATGTAGCGAACTGCCGATTTGATGTTCGCGAACGCCGTTCGCGAACACCGGCAAAAAAGCGAACAGTTCGCGAACAGTTCGCGAACTTCGAACGCTCGATAAAATCGTTCGATCGAACGATCGAAGGATTTTATTCGTACGATCGAACGATTTTCGTTCGAATCGAACGATCGAAGCTATTCGATCGAATGATTTTAATTCAATCGAATGCTTATAATCGTTCGAACGAATGGAAATCGTTCGATTTTAGCGATCGAACGGTCGAATGGTCGAATGGTCGAACGAAATTTTACTTCGAATCGAACGCGAACACCAATTGGCGAACGTCGCGCGACGTTCGCGAACATTCGGCGGACGCGAACAGTCGAAGTTCGCGCGAACTAGTTCGCCGGCGAACAGTTCGCTACATCCCTAATGAGCAGGCAGAGTATGGCACACACACAGGGAGAATGGGGCAGGAAAAGTATGGCACACACAGGGAGAATAGGGCAGGCAGAGTATGGCACACACAGGGAGCAGAGGGAAGTAAGAGTATGGCACACACAAGGAGCATAAGACAGACAGAGTATGACACACACAGGGAGCATGAGCAGGCATAGTATGGCACACACAAGGAGCATAGGGCAGGCAGAGTATGGCACACACAATAGGAGCATTGGAAAATCAGAGTAAGGCAAACACAGAGAGCACAGGGAAAGCGGGATATGGTACACACAGGGAACATAGGGCAGACTGAGTATGGCACACACAGGGAGCATAGGGAAGGCAGCATTTGGCACATACAAAGAGCATAGGGCAGGCAGAATATGGCACACACAAGGAGCACAGAGGAAGCAGAGTATGGCACACACAAGAAGCATAGGGAAGGGAGAATACAGCAGGAGACAGGGAAACGTATCTGGACCACTGTAAGATGAACAGTTTATACTGTGCAACATACAGTGACACAATGCTGGTGCCCTACAGGAACAGGTGTAAACAGGTGAACACCTTGGGCACTTTTACTTTAGATCTGAGGTATGAACTGTACAGTAGTGATGGGCGAATTTTGGGTGAAAATCTCCAGCGAAATTGGCAAATTTCGCACGAAATTCTTGAAACAGCGAAAAATTTGCGAAACGGCGCCGGTGTCTTCTTTTTTTTACACCGACATCTGTTTTTTTGATGCTGGTGTCCATTTTTTTGACGCGGGTGAATTTTCGCAGCGGTTTCACGAATCACGCTAATTTGCCGTGAATTTGCGCCTGCTGAATAAATTCGCCCATCACTACTGTACATGGCTTTATGGGTGTGAACAATATAGTTGTTACAGGTATTAACAATGTCTGGAGGAATTATAGGTGTGTACAGTGCAGGATTTTACTGTCTGAATTTGAGGTGTAAACAATGCAGGGGTCAGTTAATCTCAGCATTAATACCTTTTAAATTTATACATGGTAAGCAGTCACAGCAGACAGACTTTCTGGTGAACAAAGGAACCACATGTTCTCAGGAATAAAGCGTACAAGCAAAGTATATGGCAACTATGAAACTATGATGGCGCCCCATTTTTACTTTCTTTAATGAAAAAGAAACCTATCTCCAATATACTTTAATTAAAAAATGTGTTCCATTTTTTTTTTAAAGTGTTTATTTATCATTTTCAATATAAGCAATTAAAGCAAAAAAGAAAGAAAAGGTAGAAGAAAGGAAGGAAAATACAAGACAGCCGTATGCACCATTGTACAAAATACATGTATTAACATACGTTCCACAGCATAATACAGTGAGGATTAGTGGTCCTACACCACTGCCAGAGACTCGACGAGAACTAAAGTACCAGTTGTAACTGAACCCTTTGCTGAAACAGTAGTTTAATTGCCCACATCCTCAATGGTATGAATGTCTAGCTAGGGGGACCATATTGCGTTAAATTTCCCAGAGGAGCCTCGAGCCTCATATGTAAGTCGAACAGAAGGGAGTATCTTGTTAACTAGGTTGACCCAATGTTCCACTGTCGGTACAGTATGTCCCATCCAGTTCATTACAATTATTTTCTTTGCATAGAAGAGCAATGTTTTAGCAAGCGTTCTAGACCTGTTTAGCGGGAGAAGGTCATCTACTAGGCCTAACAGGCATAACTCAGGGCTACAGACATTTGGGAAGGCAATATTATCGACCAGGTAGCATAGCACACCCTTCCAGAACTCAAGGATTAAGGGGCATTCCCAGATTAGGTGGAAAAAGGAGGCATCAAGCCCTTGACATTTAGGACAGGCGGAATCCATCCTCACCCCCATTCTTTGCAATTTTAATGGGGAGCAATATAACTGATGTATCAATTTAAACTGGATCATCCTATCCCTGATCGAGATAAGGTCTCGATACAAACCATCAACAGCATCGTCCCATTGCTCATCATTAAGGTGGGGGATAATTAGCAAGCATTTCCGTTTGGCTCTATCGAAGGGGGAAGGGACAGAGTCCATCAAAGAGCTATAAAGACGTGACGTGAGCTTGCCTGTTTGTGGATTATGGAGCACTGTTGCAACTGATGGGGAAGAGTATTCGATGGGAAGCGAGCCAAATTGTGCATGAAAAGCATGGTGCAGCTGCAAGAACCTATAAAATTGTATTACAGTCCCTCCGACTTTAGCTTGTAGTTGCGCTAAGGAGGGAAACACATTGTCAATAAGAAGATCGCCTAGTGTCCGAACCCCCATACTAGGCCAATATTGGACATCCTGCAGGGCCCTAAAGTGAGCGAGATGAGAATTACCCCAAAGCAGTGTAAATGGGGATTGAGCAAGTGAGGGGTGACTGGTTATGCGACATGCAAGGGTCCATGCCTTAAACGGGGTTGTAATATTCGTTGGACAGGCTATATAGTCACACAGTTTCCTATAGGGGAGATGTCTCAATGCCTCCCATGAGCCTAGCTTAAGGGCCAGAAGTATAGTGCCCGTGTCCGTTTCATCCATGTGTATCCAGCTGTGCATATAATATATCTGGCTTGCCAGAAAATAGAGGAGTAAATGTGGAAGTGCCAGACCACCTTTAGAAATTGGGGCGGTGAGCATTATCCAAGAGAAACGCGGGACCTTGTTGGCCCATAGAAAGGGGATAAGGATTGAGTTGATCTTTTGAAAGATTGATTTGGGGATCCAGATTGTGGAGTTATGGAGTTTGTACAAGAATTTAGGGAGATAGATCATCTTAAATAAATTCACTCTGCCCCACAGAGTCAAAGGTAGAGTAGTCCAAACCCCCAACTGACTAAGCACTGGTTGTATATTATCAGCAATATACATGGATGAATCAGACGTAATGAGTATCCCGAGGTACTTAAATTTGGACACCCATTGAAGGCCTTGAGTAGTCCTAGGTTGATCAGGAATTGTGTCCAGTGCGAGAATGACTGATTTATCATTATTAATCACAAGACCAGAGTAGACCCCAAACTTTTGGAGTGTCAATAAGGCTGTCAAAAGAGAAGCCTGTGGATCAGCTAGAAACAGGAGAAGGTCATCTGCGTATAAGGCCAGCTTATCCTCTAGGGGACCAGTCTTATAACCGTGTATGTTCTTATTCTGTCGTATAAGTAGGGCCAGTGGTTCAACGGATGTGTTCTGTTTTTATAAGAAACCTGACTGTATGCAGTGAAATTCTCCCTTCATTTCCTGCTGTGGATAGGAATTGTCAGATGGTCCCTAACTGTTGAGCAGGGAAACAATCATATTTATGAGCAGCAGGGGTAGCCCCCGCCTTACTTCCCGGCCATGCAGAACTCAAGTTTTAATAGCATGCTTTTTAGCTGGAGTATAAAAGTTCTAACAGAGTAAAAGTTTTTTCTTGCATGGGAGGGTTTTTACATTTCAAATCAGCATTTTAATTTAAATTTTAACATATTTTACAAGGATCTGATTAATTCTGACTCTCTATAAACTTTTAATACCATTTAAGCCATCATCTTAACAAGAATTGATTTTTGCACATTTAAATATAAAATAAAGGTTAATAAATAAAAACAATATTTAGCTAAATAACAATGCTTCATGCTTACAGTACCGTTTACATTGTAATGTAATTGGGCTTAGCTAAGCAAGGACAAATACCTTATCAAATACTTATTTGACATTATCAAAAGCAGGCGAGTGTCTTGCCTGACAGGAAGACAGAGGGTTTCAACAATGTGATAAAATTTCCAGGGCTGCAGAGCCATTCATACAAAACAATACAGAGTATGTGTGATTTCAGCTTGTCAATCTGTGTTTTCCAACTATAATACAATCTATGCTCAACAGGAGTCATTCACTTTTATTGATTCAAGCAATACTATACAGTACTTGAATAGCAGATTTTTTCCTACATGGATTTTTATGTTTAACACTTTCAGTCATTTGTTACAAACTTTGCTTGGAATAACACTGCTCACCCCTTACTGATTATATGTGGAAATCATGTTTTCTATACCTAAACCCTTACACTAAACTACATACACTAAAGGGACTCATTTACTATTATCAGGCCCAGCACTAGATATGAAAAAATCTGCGAACTTGCATTCGTTAAAATTAACATTGTACAACTGGAGAACGCAAGCGCAAAGTGCAGAAATGGATGTAAAATAAGCACATTAATGCCATTCATGAAGACAGTTGCGACACTACTTCATAGTGTTGGGTTGTGACAATAATCATTGCTCGTCTCTGGGGAAAGTTCCCTAGCTGGAAGTGCTATAGGCAGAAGTGACGTCAAGTACATGCACAGACCTTTCCCAAAGCCAAAGATTCTGGGGGTTATTTATCAAAGGTTGAGTTGTATTTTATCCAAAACAATCGAGTTTTCAAAGGTATTTTTTAGCCAAAACTACAAAAAATGCACCATCTAAAATGTGTTGAAATCATTTAGAAGTCAATAGCAGAGGTCCCTTGAACCATTTGAAGATGTTTGTAGCCTTCATGATGGTCAAGTTTTTTTCACTGGGTTACGCTAGAAAACTAGATTAATTTGAGCCATTTGAGTTGTTTTTGCGATTAATTTGACTTTTTGGGTTGTTCACCCCGAATTCACTGCTTCAAGATTTTTCCATTTCAGTTTTATAAACCATTGTGAGTTCATTCAAGGTATAAAAAGTCCCCTGTGTTGTGCATGTGCACATCGCCTCTGCCGACATCACTGAAATGTCCTCCACGGATTTTGCCCGCAAAGCTTCCAAAATCATGGAAAATTGTACAAGATCGGGGAAATGCTGAAGAGTCACGGAGAGAACGTTGGACACAGCCCAAAATCTGGTAAGTTGACAGGGGGTTTGACAATTCTGTTTACAATGTGTAGCCAGCGCCAATGCACTCCTTCTGTCTGCTCTCATAAATTGAGCTCATTGATGCAAGGGAACCCTGGAATTATGGCTGTAATGGTAACTGGCTTGTGCCAAGTGAATCAGATACTAATGCCATCATTGACACATGGCATTTGTGCACAAATACAGTAATAAAAACGCGTGCCGCAACTTGCCAGATTTGCCCAAATTAACACTGATTTGCATCCATATCAGTATATTGCTTGCAAGTTGCCGTGGCAGGTTTCTAACACGTGGTTTCTAACAAATTTGATCATAGTAAGTATGGTAAGGGCTTGGCATTGTAAGCTCCTCTATATTGTTCTGTGCAAGGAGGGGGAGGAGTGCTCACCCCTGTGAGCTGACAGGAAGGAAGTGATGCACAGGAAGTGCTGGGAGAGAGAAGCTGCAGAGTGAAAGCAAGGTGCTGCAGTAGGGTTGCCACCTGTCCAGTTTTGACCCGGACAGCCAGTTTTTTTGAAGGGCTGCCGGGTGAAAACTACCTACCTGATTTTGTAGGTTTGCCATATGATTGACAGGTGATTGGGCTGTCGCCGCATAATAGCCCCACCCTGTTGTCATGATTCGGCCTCTACCATATCACATCACAGCCCCGCCTCCGACACATCACAACTCCGCCTCCGATGCATTATGGTCCTGCCCCCTGCTCTGATTCCACCTGGTGAAAAGGTGGGAACCCTATGCTGCAAGGTCACAGATACTACTGTGTGTGAAATGTCAGTAGGGAACCCCAGTAGCAGAAAAGTATGCTCTAATAAGCGAACGGCAGGAAAGGGGGATCCTTGTCCGGGCTCTGAAGAGCAAAGTGTGCTCTTCTCCGGGCATGGAAAGATAAAACCATCTGATATATGTGAAGTTATTCCTGGATGGCAGGCTGTATGTATCATGGTTATTTAAATGTACAGCGTCCTGCAAATAAACCCATCAACCTTTTCTCTGTGTGTGATCAGGGAAGATCCCAGGGAGGCATATCACAGTCCAGTCTGTCCTGACCCTGGTTGGAGGTACATTAAATCACTGTGTACCTGCTCGACCCTGTTGCGGAGACACAAGACTCCTGTAGCGCCGCAAAAAAATCAGTATTAGATATCCTGAAGTAGCGGAATAGGCCTATATATATAAGGGTAATATCCAATCCCCCACTGCTATAACTCTATTATGTTCAAAACTGCCACACTGTGTGAAAGTCATAAAGCATCAATTAATCTGATTATAACTTCCACAACACCTGCTAAGTTGACTCTCTACTTTCACATCTTAAAAGTTCAACATCCTCTGTTGAGTATTGATGATGAATATTGAACAGACTCTTACCTTCCACATTTCCTTATAAAATGTGTCATATAATAAATCCCAGTATTCCATACACTACTTTTGGTGGCATTATAAGTACAGGTGTGGGATTTGGTATTCAGAGCTGAGGTTTTCTGGATAAGGGATCTTTCTTTTATTTGGATCTTTACACCTTAACACATTTAAACATTAATTAAACCCAACAGGATTGTGTTGCCTTATTGCTTCATGTAAGGATTAAGTATATCTTAGTTTGGATCTAGAACAAGGTATTTTTTTTCTAGTTAAAAAGAAAAAGGGAATCATTTAAAAAAGAAAAAAGGCGGCACAATTTTAGGAGCGGCTTACCGCCCAGCCACATTTATTTTGGATGCACTGGGGATGCGCAGCTCTTTAACACGCGTGTGAAACCAAATCTGGGCCTGCCCACTGTGGAATTTAGCCGCAAGTGTCGAGCAGATACATATATATAAAATGCAGCCCTGCTCTTCAAATTCTTAAAACCAATTTGCTTTTTCTCTGTAATAATAAAACAATACCTTGTACTTAATCCAAACTAAGATATAATTAATGATTTTTAATAGCAGAACCAGCCCATTGGTCTTATTTAATGCATTCATGATTTTCTAGTAAATTTAAGGTATGAACATCCAAATTACGGAAAGATCCATTATCTGGAAAGCCCCAGGTCCCGAGCATTCTTCCTAACAGGTCCCATACCTTTATTTTTAAATGCAGGGATTGAATATAGCAAGCCCAACCCCAAACTCTCTACTACAATATTACTGAGAAACCAGGAATGCCTTGAAGTTCCATAAGCAAACGTGGCCTTCACCCTTCTTTACTGTATTGTGGGTGACCCTGTGTCTGTCTATCACAGTCCTGAATTGTGATTATTGATATCACTGCTTGCTGAAAAGAGAATGCTTGAAAATAACCAAACTCCCTGCCTTCTTTTCTTTTGGCTAAGTACAGCTTACCCATAACAAGCTCTTTATTTCAAAATATTATCCCTTCCTAATCATCCAACCTCTCGATTTCTGTTGTAGAATTGAGTGTTCATGGCCAAGTCTGGTACCACAAGAGTTTCCCAGCACCCCTGCCTGTAGGAAATAATTATAACAAATATTACACAGTGATTAGATTGGTTTCACTTTTTTAAGCCACTGTTTTCATAATAGGATCACAAATAAAGGCAGAAAATAGTAAATATCAGGGGGGTTTTTTTATTCTGTTGTTTTGCGGTATTTAATTTATTCATGCTGGCCCTGATGTTGCTATTGAACATTGCTCTTTTTAAGTTTACCAGCTATGTATATGCAATATTATAAGTCACATCCTATGCATTTCAGTTCTACATTATTATTTGCGCTCTAAAATATTATTTATCAATCCATCAAGCTGAAAGTCTAGATAGCAGGTGAATGTGTAAAGAAACAGATGAATGTTTTTTTTTTTATATGGGAAACAACGGCATACATGGAAACAAAATACCAATGGTACTGTAAGACACAGTGCTAGTAAGCAACATTCTCATTGATGAATTCTTTTCTATATTAAATGTCAACTGGTTTAGAGAATTTGGGAGATAGTTTTGTGGAAGGTTTAGACTCCCATACAATATTTATAGTTGAATATAGTCAGCTATAGACTATAACAATATAATCATAGAAACTAGCTATCATGAGCATTGTGGTTTATTTAAACTTTTAAACAGAATTTATTAGCATCCCTCGCCTCCGCTTTAAAAGTGGCCCTGCACAAGTAAATTTTAGCTGCGGTTTCAGATTCTTCATTCTAATTCAGCAGTTTGTATGGAGTACTCCGACAGGTTGACTATAAACTATACCATTGAACTATTCAGGTAGGTGTTGGCTGAACCTGACAGAGGTGTGAAAGCATCACCTGGTCACAATGGCACCATAATAACTGCATTACACCTTCACAGTTTTGGATAACACCTACCTGAATAGTTCAATGGAACTGCTAGTGACCATTATGTTTTGCGCTAGTAACCCCTTACAATATTTCCTTTCAAAACCACTTATCCAGGATGTGTCCAGAAGATGTAAAGTAAGTTGAACATATCAGACAAGGAGGTGGAGGATAAGGTTGCCACCTGTCCGGTTTTGACCCAGACAGCCCGGTATTTTGAAGGGCTGCCCAGGTCAAAAGTTCCTGCCCGGTTTTGCAAATAAGGAAAACTGGGCAGGATTCCCTTGATTGACACGGCGATCGGCCATTCACCGTGTCATAGCCCCGCCCCTGATGTCACTGACACACCCACCTATGTAACGGCCCACCCTCTGCCATCACGGCCCCTCCCGCCTGCCCGGTCTCAGCTGATTCAAAAGGTGGCAACCCTAGTGGAGGATGAGTAGCTGCTTTGTCTCTAGGCCATGATCCCCCAGCACAAACAGCCATCCTGGGTAAAGCTAAGTCTCACCTTGTAACTGTGCTTGGCAATCAGATCAGCACTTCAGCTTCCCCATCCAAAATTTCACAGGATTTTCGGTGCACAATCTCATGATGACATCACTGGAGTCACCAGATTTTTTTTCTAAAGACACTAGTCAGCAGCATCCTTTGCCCCTCCCCCAGACATGCTCAAATAGATACATTGGTGAAACAGAGGATTTTTTAGACTTAGCCTCTCCAAGCCTTTATAAAAATCTGAAAAAAAAAATCTAAAAATTTAGGTAGATGGAAAAAATGTGACATCTAAGAAAAGGCGAATTGTATTGGTATGGAATCCTTTATCCAGAAAAGCTTGGAATTATGAAAAGGTGTCTCCCATAGACTCCATTTTATCCAAATAATCCAAATTTATAAAAATGATTTCCTTTTTCTCTGTAATAATAAAACAGTACCTTGTACTTGATCCAAAATAAGTTATACTTAATCCTTATTGGAAAGAAAAACAAGCCTATTGGGTTTATTTAGAGGCAAATTTATTATTATTAAGGTCAAGTTGTTGTTTCCACAAACAATTTGAGTTTTTGAGGGTATTTTACAGTCAAAACTTGAATTTTTGGGTTCAGAAAAAAAAAACTAGAAAAATTTGACTGAAAAAATAATTTTTTTCGAAATTTATTATACCCTGAAGCTGGAAATATCTTGAATCTGAAAATACACCACCGAAAACCTGTCGAGGTCATGTAGAAGTCAATGGCAGAGGTCCCTTGAACCATTGGAAGATGTTAGTAGCCTTCATTATGTTTTTTTTTTCTCTGAAAACACAATCATTTTGAGTATTTGAGTTTTTCCCCAATGACTATACTGATTTGATTTTTTTACATTCAAGTTTTTTCTTAAAATTAAAAAACATTCGAGTTGTGAGTTCATTTGAGGTCTAAAAAAGCTGTAAAATTCTAACTTTGATAAAAAAAACTCCTAACAGGGTTATGTAATTTAAGGCACTAAGTTTGCCTAGGGGCAGTAACCTATATCAACCAATCAGCAGGTAGAATTTCCTTGTCACATGCTTAAAAGCAAACACCTTATTGGTTGCTATAGGCTACTGCTTCTGGGCAAACTTAGTGCCTTTTATTACATTTGGAGGTTAATGTTTAAATGGTTTTCTAGTAGACTGAAAGTATGAATATCCATATTACCGAAATATCTGTTATCCAGAAAACTCCAGGTAAGGCTGGATAACAGGTCCTGTGCCTGTATATGTTTAACAATGTGAAACATCAGTAATTGAATAAAATGTTCAGTATAAGATGCACTAACACAGGTAGAGATGTACAGAGAGCCGAATAAAGCAAGATATTTCATGTTGCAGAACTTTTAGCTTTTTCTTGTTAAAATTAATGAACTGCTATAATAAGCTATTTTTTCAGCCCGGCTTTGGAATAGCATCACAAATAGATTCATTTCACAATTTGTCAGTCCTTAGCGACAATAAATAACACCACTGAGCAGCAAGGTCGTTTTTGGGTCAGCGAAAATGCATTATTTTTTATTACAATATAAGGGAGCCACATGGTTCACCTAATCATTAAAGTCACTGGCAATGAATTGTAAACGTTGCATTAAAGAGAAAGTATAACAGAAAGTGTATTTCATTACTGCAGTAAAACTCAATGTCAAGGGTACATGACATTAGTATAATGAGAACAATAGCCTGTAAAAAATGCCAAGGTCATTATCTAAATGGTAACTATCTAGACATGCTGTAATGATCAAAGCTTTTTATGAGACTCTACTGTTAAGATATGGCTTCGGATTTTATGGGTCTTCTTCAGGCACATTAATGTTCCATGGTCAGAACGTTCATGAATAGTTTAGTGTGTGATTAACATTAAATCAAGCGCAATCCGTTCCCATTTTTATGCATCAAGGGACACAACTTAATTGACTTTTAATATATCAAAGCCACAGTGTCCCTTACAGAAGCGCTGAGTAAATAAAATTCATATCATCTTTATAAGAAAGTTCTGCTCAAAAGCATGAGGTTATACCTGTAACTAGACAGCTCTTTTACAAATACAACAACAGATAAATGGAAAATCTGGTCCTGTATTTATAGTATTACGCTATTAAACCATTAAATGCTTCATTCTCTTTAATATATAACCTAATTTACTTGTATGGCCTCTATGTACAAAGTACTTTCTATGTCTTCTATTAACATGGATCACAAATCCAAGGTTCAAAGGGGTCCGGAGGCACAACCTGCTTCCAAAATATTTGTAAAGCAAGCCCAAAATGAGACCTCTTAGCAATTTACATTTGCTCATTCCAGGTAACATTATAGTATAGGTATGGGAACAGTTTTCCGGAAACCAAAGAAACCAGAGAAAGCTCTGAATTATGGGTTAGGTAATCTCCCATAAACTCCATTTTATACAAATATTTTAAATGTATTCCCAATTTCTCTGTATTTATAAAAACCTTGTACAGGTATGAGATCTGTTATCCAATAATGCCTGGGACCTGGGTTTTCCGGATAATGGATCTTCTCTAATTTTGATCTTTATACCCTAAGTCTACTAGAAAATCATGTATACATTAAATAAACCCAATAGGCGGGTTTTGTTTCCATTAAGGATTAATTATATTTTAGTTCGGATCAAGTACATTGTTTTAAAAAAGTTGGATTATTTGGATAAAATGGAGTCTATAGGAGACACCTTTTCCATAATTCCATAATTCTAAGCTTTATGGATAACGGGTTTCCAGATAATGTTTACCATACCTGTACTTGGTCCAAACTAAGTTATAATTAATCCTTATTGGAAGCAAACACAGTCTATTGGGTTTATTTAGGGGCCGATTCACTAACTTCGAGTGAAGGATTCGAAGTAAAAAAACTTCGAATTTCGAAGTGTTTTTTGGGCTACTTCGACCATCGAATGGGCTACTTCGACCTTCGACTACGACTTTGAATCAAAGGATTCGAACTAAAAATCGTTCGATTATTCGACCATTCGATAGTCGAAGTACTGTCTCTTTAAAAAAATGTTTCGAAGGATTTAATCGTTCGATCGAAGGAATAATCCTTCGATCGTTCGATCGTACTATCTGCGCTAAATCCTTCGGCTTCGATATTCGAAGTCGAAGGATTTTAATTCCCAGTCGAATATCGAGGGTTAATTAACCCTCGATATTCGAGCCTTGGTGAATCGGCCCCTAAATGTTTAAATGATTTTCTAATAGATGTAAGCTATAAAGATCCAAATTTCAGACCCTAGGTCCTGAGCATTCTGTTTAATAGTTCCCATATCTGATCCAGTGGCTTCCAAAGTAGAGAAATATTATTGGTCTCCCAATGTAAGGTATTGGTGCAGCTATTATCTTCCCCCCCTCATTTTATAACAAAGAATTGGTTATAAATCTATTAGTAGGAGATACCTTTACTATACCTAATATTTAATAGCATGGGTTTAAGCAAAGTAGCCAACTGTTAGTACTGTAGTGCATAGAAAAGTACCTTTGTGAGTAGAAAAGTAGCAGTAAAGTTGTAGTAAAGTTGGTGAAGGCCATGCCCAGCTATGCCCTACCATTTCCTCTATAACAGTTGTTGACTTTTGAAGGGCTGATCGTATCTCCTCTTCTTTTCACAGTGGTAAGCTGTAACGGGGGTTATTTACTAAAATTCAAATTTATCTCATATAATATTTAACAAAAACCCATGACCAAACTCCCATGCTCGATTTGACCTTATTTGTAATAAAATAACCCGAATTAATCAGATTGCCGAAAAAAACTTGAAAAATCCAGAGATTATTCTCTCAAACTGCCAGACTTTTTTTCAAGTTTTTGCCAGAAAACCCAGAAAAAGAAGAATTTGAGATAGGTGCCTCTCCCATTGACATGCGGGGATCTCGACAAGTCTGAGATAGAGGATTTTCGGATTTGGGCTTTTTGCAGCATTGGAGTATAATAAATCTCAAAACATTTTAGTTTTTCCCCTAAAAACGTTTTAGGGCGTTTTGCCCCAAAAAGCCCAACCAGATAAATTAGAGATTTGGTAAATAACCCCCTAAACTTTTTTTCTGCTTTACCACTACATGTAAGATCATCAGGCCATCTTTAAAGCTGCAACACGTCAGTACATTACTGTATATTGGTCAAATCCAATGCACACTGCATTCCAGTGCACATTTGTGCATGTGCCAGTGTGAATTGAACATTAATACTATGCAATGACACTTGGGGGGTTATTTATCAAGGTCCGAATTTATCTCAATATTGGCTGCTACAAACTCCGATCTAACCAGTAGCTCGGGTTTTCTACGCTTATTTATTATTACATTTTACCGAAAATTACCTTAGTGGGAAAAGTTCAGAAATTCACAATTTTTTGGTGAATTTTTACTGAAAACTCAATTTTTTTTTAAAGTTTTCTTTCGAAAGCTCCGAAAACATATTGAAATTGCCCGAAACCCCCGACACAACCAAAAATCAATGGGACTGTTCCCATTGACTTTTATGCAACCTCGAAAGGTTTGAGATGGCGTGGTTTTATATTCAGGCTTTTTAGCCCTCGGGGTTTAATAAGTTCCAAAAAATTTGTGATTTTTTTAAGCCTATTATAACACAAAAAAACACAAATTTTTCGGATTTCGGGGAATTTCGGGCATTCGGAGCTTAGTAAAAAACCCCTTGCTGTGTCTCTTGGAGCACCTGTGCATTGGAGTTCCTCTGCTTTTGTCTAGAGCTAAGTAAAGTAACAGTAGCTAATTGGCAGGTGATTTTGCTATTTTCTGAAGAGCCCAGTATTTTCTTGGTGTTTTCTACTACACACTGTGCATGCTTCTAAAGTGTGTAAACGTCTCTATGTAGATGCATCATGATGTTGTCAGTGTGAGGCATTCTAATCCTTCTCTAGTTTTGATCTAATAGATGAAACCTGACAATAAACTCTTCCAGCCTAATTTTGTATGTAGATGGGTTAAACAAAAAATGTCTTTAAAAGAAAATACTGGATACTGTGCTTCTGGTGCTACAGGTAAATGACAAATAAAGGGACATATATAAGTTTTAAAGAGCACAGCACCATTGTCTACCTGGAAATGGGTGTCATAGATCAAAAGGGTTAAATATGATAAGCTCTTCAGCTCCTCTTAATTGCTGTTACAATTGAAATCTCATCACTACTTTCTATACATATCTGAGTGTCTTGTGTGTTTGGCCCCAAGGGCATCTTGGGTCATTTTGCCACTTGAGGTCGCAGCTTTGGAGAATAATTGAAGTATAGCAGCTGCACCTTTCTACATTAAAATACGATGGTTTGCTATGGCTAGAGTAATCAGGTCTAAGTTTCTGTCTTATTCAGTTTTTGATTTATTAATGATTGTACATTATTGTTTGACAGTGGGCTGAAGGTAAAAATTAATTATTTAACATGTGGACATGTCTGTAGGCATATTTTGTGCTATGATGATTGTACTTTAATTCAATGGACATTTTCCAATATTATTGGAAATTATGTAACCTGCATGCCAACCGTCATTGCGTTTATTGATATAAAAAAAATAGCACAGTTCACAATGAAAAAAAAAACCCTGGAAATGCTGCTTATAAACCAAAATCAATGACAAAAATAAAGATTTATAACTAGTCAAGGTTTAATAAATAAAACTTTAAAAACTAGTCAAAACATGTTAGTTTCTCAAGTTTTGAGTCCTCAGATGTGTTGGTAATTTGCTTGCCAGAACCGTATTATTTCCAAGACTCCACGACAAAGAAGGTTCTTCAGAATAACTGATTTATTTATTTATTAGACAAAACATTGGAATCTTGGAAAGCTTGTCACAATGTCACACTTAACATGGCATGCCCATTTGACCAATTTTATATACATTCTACAGAGCATTCACTATAAAGAAGATGTATACAGATTTGCCATGCATCGCTAGGAAAGTACTTACATCTGAGCAGGTGCAAGTCTAACTGGAAAACATTGCACAAGTAACAGTTTCCTGTGTCCAACAGTTTGCAAGCTTTGTGTTCTAAAGAATGCTATTTAAATATAGCTAGGATATGTACTTGCAGTTCTATAGCTACAATTCTATCTCTATCTCAAAGTTAACCCTTTGACCTCTGATATGATCATATGATCTGATATGATTTGTTTTATATGAGCACATCACTTAATATAAGGCCACAATTATAAAATTATATATTATCATCTTATATTATTTTATTTGTCTCTTTATAAGACTCTCTCGTCATCAATGTGCTGTTCCGTCAGATGATAACTGTGATCTAGATATGGTAGCTAGCTCTCCTTCTTCTATATCTCCTCAGCAATCTAGAGAATCATGGGCACTCAATGACTTCACTAGAGAGGAGTCTTGCTTAAGAAAAGCAAGAAAAGGATGTATTCTGATTCTTCACAGGATTCCTCTTCACAGCTTGGAGGCACAAGGCTTCTTAACAATTGGGACTGGGAGATTCTTCTTTGCAGGATTCTTCTTCACACACTTTTTAACAATTTGGAGGCATGAGACCTTCTTCACAGTTGGGACTGAGAGATTTGTCTTCACAGCTTGGAGGCATGAGGCCTTCTTCAAAGTTGGGACTGAGAGATTCTTCTTCACAGCTTGAAGGCATGAGACCTCCTTCACAGTTGGGATTGAGAGATTTTTCTTCACAGCTTGGAGGCACGAGGCCTTCTTCACAGTTGGGACTGGAACTTGTAGCCATCCATTTACTTGTGAAACATTCACTTGATAGTCCATACCTTGATTTCTGAAATATATATTTTGTTTTCTCTTTATAGGACACTGTAACTACCAATTTCTCCTGTTCTTTGTTTTTCAGTGTAGTATTCTCCAGACTCACGTCTAATTATCTCAAACTGAACATCGCTTGCCTTGTCTCCTGCATTAAAACTTTGTGGACAGTAAGCCAAGTAAGTCAACTCCTCTTCCAGCTGTTCCGTGAAAGTTTCATTTACCTGAGCTTAAAGGAACAGTTCAGTGTAAAAACAAAAACTTGGTAAAGACAGGCTGTGCAAAATAAAAAATGTTTATAATATAGTTAGTTAGCCAAAAATATAATGTATAAAGACTGGAGTTAGCGGATTTGTAAGATAACAGAACAGAACCCAACTTCCTGTTTTTCAGATCCGAGTTAGCTTTAAGGGGGGTCTCATGGGATATAACTGTTCAGTGAGTTTGCAATTGATCCTTAGCATTCAGCTCAGATTCAAAAGCAAACAGTTATGACCCATGTGGCCCCCCTCCTTGGAAACCAAGGAAGCTGAAAAGCAGGAAGTAGTGTTCTGGCTATTATGTTAGACATCCAGTCACTCCAGCCTTTATACATTACATTTTTGTCTGACTAACTATGCTAAAAACATTTTTTATTTTGTATGGGTTATCTATTTAGCCAGTTTTTATTTTCATACTGAACAATTTCTTTAAGGACTGACAATGTAAGATAATACAGTATAGAAACATCATGATACAAGGCAGATTTCCCTTACATGGCATAGACACCAGTGCATTCTTCATGTAACCTGTAGCATCAGTTACCCTGGTCAATGTTATCCATTTGCCTGCTAATGTTTTGGTCATTTATGCTCTCTCCTTAGTTTAGCTTCAGCCCAGAGTAATTGAGACTGTGCATTGCCACTGGTAGGGATGTAGCGAACTGTTCTGCTGCAAACTAGTTTGCGCGAACTTCGACCGTTCGCGTCCGCCGAATGTTCGCGAACGTTTGGGAACGTTCGCATTTTGAGTTCGCGTTCGATTCAAATAAAAATCGTTCGACCATTCGACCATTCGAATTCCTTCGACCGCTAAAGATCGAACGATTTCCATTCGTTCGAACGATTGTAAGCATTCGATCGAATGATTTTCATTCAATCGAACGCTAAAAATCGTTCTAATCGAACGATCGAACGATTTTAAAACGTTCGATCGAATGAAAATCCTTCGATCGAATGCTTAAAATCCTTCGATCGTTCGAATCGAACGATTTTAGCGGGTGTTCGAAGTTCGCGAACTGTCCGTGAACGTTCACATTTTTTGCCTGTGTTCGCGAACGGCGTTCGCGAACACCAAATCGGCAGTTCGCTACATCCCTAGCCACTGGTAGTCAGACATTGTTTAACAAGATCAGCAGATGGGGGACTGCAATTTTAAGACATGGATCTTTATGGTTCTTATAATAACACTGCTTAGGGGCAATCCTGGGGCGCTTCCTCTCCCATTCCCCGCTTAAAACTTAAACATTGGAGCTGGTCAAATGAGGGCAATGAGCACTATAGCAAATTTATGTTTTACCTTCTCTTATGGCAGAAGCACACCTGTGTGGAGTTCTTCCATGCTGTAAAAGCTCAGTTTCACACCATTCACTTCCCCATAGTCACCCATATTTCAATTTGACTATTTTTTATTCTGACCCCTCTCCCCATCCTGCCTCTATCCCCTAGTAAACCTTCCACTGTGATAAATAACCCTAACCCCAACACTGTTTTTTTCCCTCACCTACCTACAGCAACCACCACACCATGTGGGCCAAGGGCCCTCACCTGTCAGTAACATCTTGCCATTTTATTGTATGTCAAGAATTGCATGGAATTATTAACTACTGATGGCAGTAAGGGCTATTTATTATGAAGAGGCAGCATGCATGTGCAATACAGCCTGCACACTCTTAATTTGTAACTAAGTTATTAAACCACATCAAACCTTTGGCATTAGTTACCACCTGCCAGCAAAAGAACTATGCACATATACACAAAACACAATTTAATTTCTGCAGAAATATAAATTTCTTTTAGCTCAGTTTCTAGTTAATGGAAAGGCCAGTGAGTTCATTTCAGTGAAAACAATTTTTAAATTATTTCTGTAGCATTCAGGTAGTCAAATCGGCTCTTAGGCTCCCTCTAGCTCCACACAGGGTTACAGCCGAGTAGAGGAGGTCCATGTATTTTATCTCTCTCTCTTTTTCAGCCAATAATGAACGTCTGCCCCCTTTTGAACTGCAGATATTGTCTGACTGGAAACAAAGGTATAAATAACCTAAGGGGCAGGCAGAGGAGGAACAGCATTTTCCCCTGTCTGGCTTCATTTAAAAGCAGAATAGCATTAGTAGGAAGAGAAAAGGCAGCCGGAGAGCTGTCAGCATTATATGAGCTCTAGCTGTGTCTCCTCATGGCTTGTTTAGATAAATGTCACTGTGCTGTGGATAACAGGAAACATAGCAGCATTCTATATAACATTCTGAAAAATGAAGAACACAAGGACTCCCACAACAGCAATCCAAGGAAAGGAAACCACACGGGAGTCTATGGGCAAGGTTGTTCCTGTGGGGCGCAGAAGAAAGTCAGCCTAAAAAGCCCACAGCTAACATGCAAAGCTGCCTCAGCAGTGCTGGTGAAGACCCTGAGGTTTGTGAAGAATGTACCCTGTTTCCAAGAGCTCCCTCTGGATGATCAACTACTGCTGGTCAGAAGCTGCTGGGCTCCTCTCCTGGTACTTGGACTTGCACAGGACAAGGTGGATTTTGAGACAGTGGAGACATCGGAACCCAGCATGCTGCAAAGGATTCTAACCACTAGGCAAGAAGGGGAGAGAAAGCAGCAACTGCAGCAGCAGGACAGCTTACTTGGAAGCCCTCAGCACAAACTCAGTCATCTCCCTTCGGCAGCAGAGATCAGATGGATCAAAGAGTTCTTGGACAAGTGCTGGAACCTGGATATCAGCACCAAGGAATATGCTTACCTGAAAGGGATTGTGCTTTTCAATCCAGGTAATGATATACTCTTTTTAATTAAATGACATAGAACGGAAAAAACCTTTTATAGAATTATTATATTATTATCTCTTAACCTGAGATCTATTTTGCATGCCTTATAAGTGCTATATAGATACTATATTTATAATAACCCTGCCTTAATACCTTTTATTCTGAAGTATTTTTCATTGAAACCAAGGTAACTATTTCTTTGTTTAGCAATATAGCAATTGTGATAACTAATGTTTGGGCTCAGAGTAATTTAAGGACATGGATTAATATAGTAAAGGTTAGGTCCGTTGTTGTTACTCTGAAGTCTTAAAGAGCAAGGCTTATCTGTATATATATACACATCATGTTTTCTTAGGTATGGGCTTGACATATTACTTAATTGCTTACAAATTATTCCTATATGTGCTATATACAGTATTTACCATAGAAAAGGGTGAAATCTTTTTTTGGGGGAGGCTACCAATACAAACTTTCCATTGGAGAATGGAAGCAGTTGATCAATCGCTTTTTGGCAGGTAATCCCCCACCTTAATCTTCATTTATATCTTTATTATACCCCACCTATGCATTTCTCCTTAGCACTGTAACAGATTCTTCTTATTATTGGATACAATTAAGGAATAAGACATATACAGTATACAGCATTATGCATGGCTGGTAATTAGTTTGCAATTAGTGGTCCCATTTAAACAGAATAGATCTCCTGTAGCAACCAATAGTTTTTTTTTTCTGACCGCTGCAGTGAAAACAGAAAGCAGATTAGTTGTGATAAGTTACTTGGTTAGGTGCAAGTTTGCACAGTGTTAATACTGATATCTGGTGAATAAATAATATATAATAATAAATACAAAAGAATAAGGGGGTATTCGTATACCACTCCCTACAGTATCAGCTAATTCACAAACACTGGTGCTATTTTGCAATAGTGCAGTGACCCAATGAAACTAACGAGCAATGAACTCAGATGCAGCAATAATCATGAAAGGAAATGTCTGATTCATTGCTATAGAATATGGCCCTGGTACAACGTTTCACATATGTTTGAGAATTTAACATTTATTTTATCCAGCAGCATCAATCTTTTGTAGTGTTAAACAGTAGCTTTTGTTGTTTTCTGGGATGTTTTGTCTATATCTGGCTGCACGTGGGCTTAAACTGGAGCTGGAGTTCCAGATAAGAGAGTTAGAGCTCTGTCTTAGGGAAAAAATACCCAAATCTAGTCTGTGGCCCCCAGATTTTTTATTTTTTTTTATCTACAGCTCACAGAACCCTCAGAAGGATCTGGTAAAGCTATTGCAGCAACATCTGGATGTTGGGCAGATTGAAACTTTAATTTAAATATTTGTAGCATACACCTCTGATCTGTGTGTTCTTAGGAATGCATATAGGACAGACACAGAGAACCAAAATGTCATCTTTAAATTTTGCCGTTTCAGAATTGCCCGGCTTGCATTGTATCCAGTATATTCAAGGACTACAGCATGAAGCCCAACAAGCACTAAACGAACACATCAAGATGATTCACCGATGGGACCAAACTAGATTCTCCAAGTTAATGATTGTACTCTCCTTCCTCAGAACCGTCAACGCAAACGCCATTGCAGAACTTTTCTTCAGACCAATCATTGGTTCCGTCAATATGGACGATATGCTGCTGGAAATGCTGGGGGCAAAAATTTAGCTACAAAATGCCCTACTATATAAATATGCGATAAGAAGACGACAAAAGGAAATATATTGTCTTTATATATCTCTCCTGAGATAAGAGAAGAGGTCTGTTTTCAAAAGGAATTGTACACAAAAAAAGAATAATTAAATATTGACCTAAGTGTTATGTATGAGCCATAATACTTAATATCAACCTACATTATGGCCAAGCACTATAGACCATTTGTAGGTGTTTAGCATTACACAATGGATATTGATATTGCATTTATGTGCAGGTACCACAGGGTGTCAGTTTCTTCTGAATATTAGAAGCATCAGGGCTGTTTTAGAAGCGTTCATATTGTATAGCCTTTAAAAATAGACCTGAAGATCAGAAACTGACACCTAGTGGTACCTGCACAGTAATACAGTATTAGTCTTCATTCTTCAGTGGAGCTAATTAAATAATTGTTGGGACAGTATCGGAGCCAGGCCCCCCATCAGAACTCATGGGGTTCCATACTACTTGCCAGTTTCTTCCCCTAGTGTGCCCAAATTATTAGCCCATTACCTGAATGGGCCTTCTGGGCTGTGGGACCTGACAACTAGGTAGAATGGGTCCTCAATGAATACAATGTCCAATTAACTAAACATGCCTGGCCATGCCCGATCCTTCCTGACATGCACCGTCATTCTTAAATACACTCACCATCCACCCAAACACTGGCCACCTCCCCAATGGGGCCTGTGAAACAGACTTTTGCATCTCTCAGGTTCCCCTAGACCACCAGACCTCTAACTGGACTTCCCTACCTTATGGCAGCCCTCATGGAAGTCCTTCTTATGAGATGAAGCACATGCCCCCAACTTGACAAAGCAACATTTCCTTATTCTTGGTTGCTTCAGGCCTCAAAGTCATACTCAATACAGATATTTTTCCCAGCTTGCAGTACAATTCATTTTAAAAAGGGCACTGTATAGATTCCCCATTGAGTGTATCTAATGCTCAACTCCCATCACTCAGTTAATGCTTTGACACATTCCATTTGAAATGTATAATTTATCTTAAATTTATTTTACTTTCTGCATTGTTTTCCTTGATAAGTATTGCACTATTTTTTAAACAGTATGAAGGCTTGGTGACATAATTGCAACATTAAATAAGACAGAGAGACAGAGAGACAGAGTAAGTCCTTACCATTGTACCTACTAATGCAACTTGAAGAAGGATATGACATTAATCATTTCTGTATATGAACCTGAATAGGAGACAAAGGAAGTCATTTCTGTACAGCAAAGTGGTAAATGTGTATTTGCTGTTCTTTCACCCAAAGAAGGCGACATGAATCCACACTAAATCATTCCTGCTTTTGAATGTTTTTTTTTTTTATTTTAAACCTTTGCACTTCTAAGCTAAATGGATAATGCAGAAGACTTACTTACAGCCAACATCACATGTTAGTTAGCTGTACCATACCCTTGACTGTATGCAGCCACCTTGAAAACGAATGCACAAACAGGGCTAAGTCAAACCATAGGATTGTGTGCTTTCACACAGTATTCTGTATTAAAACCCCTGTTTTATGCAGCAGATGACTCGCTAAGATGCTATAGCTTTTGTTGTCACAATTTAAATGCAAAGGATTTCAGCTGTTGTGATGTAAAGTATTGTAAAATAGTTAACTTATTGTTTTTACAAAGAATATTTTTATAATGTATAATAAAACAAATTCTTAAATGCAGCACATCCTTGGTGATTTTTACTTGTATGAGAAATTTGTTTTCTGTATCCCCCACATAGCCCCAACTGCCCCCCCCAAAATTTTCCCTCCCTTCCCCTGGTCTCCCAAAAGTAATTCATTTCTCCTGGTTCAGTTACCGTGCACATGTAGAGGGTTATTTACTAAACTCCAGTCGCGCCGAATCTGAAAATCCGTCATCTTAGACCTACTAAGGTTGTGTATAAGTCAATGGCAGAGGTCCCTCTCCTTATTGGAAGTCATTGTGGTCTGCACTGGGTTTAGCCTGAAAATCCATACTATACGATTTTTTTTTCTGTTTTTTCCTCAAACTGATTAATTTGAGGCTTTTTAAATAGTGATGGGCGAATTTATTCACCAGGCACGAATTTGCGGCGAATTTGCACGATTCGCCGCCAGCGAATAAATTAGCGAAATGCCTGCGAAAATTCGCCCGAAAAAATTTGCCGGTGTCAAAAACGGGTGCCGGCGTCACGGAAATTCGCCCATCACTATTTTTAAATAATAAATGAAGTCAAATAAGGCATGGGAGTTTGCTTGCAGGGCCGGAACTAGGGGTAGGCAGAGTAGGCACGTGCCTAGGGCGCAAAGCTGGGGGGGCGCCAGGCACGCACCTCCTCTGTCGCCAACCCCCAGTCCAGTGCCCGACTCTTTGCGGTTCTTACGGATACTTGCGCTCCTGTGCATGCGCGCGAATACATTTCTCTCCGCATGTGCACATTCGCACTAATTCACTCTTGCGCACTTGGGCGCCTGTGCGGCGCGGCCCGGCCCTGTTTGCTTGTGTTTTTTTTATTAAAATAATGAGATCAATTCGGATTATCGTAAATAACCCTACCAGTGTGCATCCAGTGAGGTCCACCCCCTTGAGCCACGCCAACATCCCCCCGGCAACTACAGCGCTCTATGTTGACATCTTTTCGAATATGTGCAATGTGGAAAGAATATATAAATCATCATGTCGAATATCTTCACAAAAGTTCTCGTTTAATTGCAGCCAGTGAACAATTTTGCACAGAATTTTGTGTCAGTCAGTAAAGGCTTAAAGTTAGGTACAGGTATGGGATTGTTATCCAGAAACCCATCATCCAGGAAGATCTGAATTACGGAAAGGCCATCTCCCATAGACTCCATTTTATCCAAATAATCCGAATATTTAAAAATGATTTCCTTTTTCTCTGTAATAATAAAACAGTACCTTGTACTTGATCCCAACTAAGATATAATTAATCCTTATTGGAAGCAAAACCAGCCTATTGAGTTTATTTAATGTTTACATGATTTTCTAGTAGACTTGTTTTTATTTCAAGTCCAACATGCCGCTCCCATGTGCATCAAACACATATTTATCACACCTTTTATGTAAGGAGCATAGCCAGGGGCATGCAGTACAAGAGAACAAAACAAGGCTTGTTTTTTAGTTAGAACAAAAGATCCCATACCCTTGTGCAAAAGTCACTGCAATAAAACCTTCAGAGTTAAAATGTACGGTTATAGCACCATACAGGTATGGGATCCGTTATCCAGAAACCTGTTATCCACAAAGCTCTGAATTACGGAATGGCTGTCTCCTATAGACTCAATATTGTCTTAATAATTCAAATTTTTCAAATGAATTACCTTTTTCTCTGTAATAATAAAACAGTAACTTGTACTTGATCCAAAGTAAGATATAATTAATCCTTATTGGAAGCAAAACTAGTCTGTTGGGTTTATTTCATGTTCATATGATTTTCTAGTAGACTTATGATTCCAAATTACGGAAAGATCTGTTATACGAAAAGCCCCAGATCCCAAGCATTCTGGATAACAGGTCCCATACCTGCACTAGCTCCATGCATTGCTTAGCATAAATACAAAAAAACCAATAATAAATTTACCAGATTATCTGAAAAAAACAGGGCTGTCGTATATTTATATATAATCTGGTAAATATATCAGACATGCTCGCTTCTTGAAAGTATATGGTTCTACTGCCACCTGGTGTCTTTAAAAAATAGTGCAGGAAAAGTCTGATTCAAAACAAAAATGAAAAGCAAGTAATTCATTGCATGTGATTTGATCCGTGTAAATCAGGTATTGGTTCACCTAACAGGATTAATTAATAGAAGAATTCTTAGCAAAACAACAGATTTAACCCCTTGATTTTCAATCAAGTCGAGTGTTGCTGGGTCCTTGACATCTGGCACTGGAGAGTTACACTGACCAGGAGGCAATCACTTCAAATATATCATTTTCTTGAAAAAAGGGAACTGGTCAAAAGCATATAAAGATCCCGTAAAATGACTAAAATTGTGTTGTGGGTACTCTGCGATTAAAATGGTGGGCTTCTTGGAGATAATAAGCGACGAAGTGCAAAATGCTAAATTCAAAAGTATATTGCAATGATTGCATAATTTTTCCCCAGAATTACAAGATCATTTTGGGCACAAGTTACATTTTTCCCACTACATCTTGCATTACAGCATCTGTATAGAGTATACAGTATAACACAAAATACATTCAACATTAGTAGATAACAAACAATCTCCTTGTCGTGTGATGAGAAACTCATAATCAGGTAACAGGGTGCTGCTCAGACTTGGCAGATTCCTCATACAGTAATACATCTTTGGATGCACCATGCTGCGTCTGCATCTGACAGTCGGATCGCGTCGGATCAACGCTGCGACACCATGGGGTCCATTCACTAAGCTCGAGTGAAGGAATAGAGGAAAATAGAGAAAAAATATTTTATTTGGCTACTTCGACCTTTGACTGCGAACTTCGACTTCAAATCGAACAATTCAAACTAAAAATCGTTTGAATATTCGGCCATTCGATAATCGAAGTACTGTCTCTTTAAAAATTTCTTCAACCCCCTAGTTCGCCACCTAAAACCTACTGAGGCCAATGTTAGCCTATGGGGAAGCTCCCCATAGGCTTCCTAACAATTTTCTGATCGAAGGATAATCCTTCGATCGATGGATTAAAATCCTTTGAAACGTTCGATTCGAAGGATTTAATCGTTCGATCAAACGATTATTCCCTCGATCGTTCGATATTCGAAGTCGAAGGATTTAAATTCGGCAGTCGAATATCGAGGGTTAATTAACCCTCGTTCGATCGCAGTATTTGCGCAAAATCCTTCGACAGAGCAACGCTATATTGTGTGATTTCTATTTACAGTTATTGCATTCAATTTTATATAAAGTTATATTTGGTTACTTCAAACTGTGGAGGTTATTTATAAACACTGGGCAAATTTGCACCTGGGCAATAACTCATGGCAACCATGATTGCTTTTAGTGTTCAACCTACAGCTGGCTGAAAAAAGTTAATGACTGATTGGTTGCTATGAGTTACTGCCCAGGTGCAAATTTGCCCAGTGTTTATAAATGAGGCCTTGTGTGTTTATTTTCCTAGTGGAATCCCCCTGAGGTGTGCTGCTCAGCACTCACTAGGTGGAGGCACTGCGTGTAAATCCCAGTTCCCATTATCTTTCATGCAGGGAATTCAGGGCCCTGGATTGCAAAGGGTTAATTGCTATTTAGGGTCAGACCACACGAGCAGATTCGGGGAGATTCTTTGGGGTGACAATCTCCCCGAACTTCCTTCCCCCTTCCCTCCGCCAGCTAAAATGATAATCGCCTGCGGCAATTCACACGCAGCACTTCATTTTCCGAAGTCGCCCGAAGTTTCCTCGTGAGGCAACTTCGGGCCGTTTTGGAAAATTAAGTGCCCTGTGTAAATTGCCGCAGGCGATTATCATTTTAGCGGGCAGCAACTTTAAATCTGTTCAGTATGAGAGTGACGTGTAATGGTACAGGGCACGAAGGGAACCCTAGAACTACTGTCTGGTGCAAACGTTTTAACAATTTGCAACTCATACAAATTAATATATTGTGGTTTCATACAGTTTGAACCCGTGCAGCACTGGGCACAGAAATAGGCATAAAGAGCTTATAACTACTTGCATTCTAATCAAAAGTTTTGTACCAGTTCGCTGTGGCTGAAAATATGCTGAAATTCTGGGATAAAATGTTTCCTTGTGTGCAAAAAACAACAACAATGTCTTTACACTTTGCATCTATGATGTTTGGCTTTCTGATATATTCACATGTGCAAATGTTAGTGACAACTAACTAAGTGAGGTGCTTATGTATATACTGAACATGCTGCTCACTACTTGTACTATTCATCCTCAGTACCTGCTTTCCCAGGTGCAGACTACAGGGCACATGGACACAAAGGAAACTTGGAATTAACACATGATCCAGCATAGTTCACCATACGCTCACCTGACTCGCTAACAAACAAAATGTGACATCATGAAATGATAACTGCCTAAGATTTATAAGTTACCAAAAGCCTCGACTAATACAGTGTGCAGAAAGCATACATTTGTATATTCATGTATCTCAATCACAAAACAGCAAATAATAAACATGGACATGGCAATGTGCCTACTAGAGAGCCCCCGTGCCAGTCTGTCCTTCCATAAAGTGCCCAATGATGTCTTCTAACTGCAAATCTCCTGACATGCCCTCTAATCCAAAACTACAGAGCGACCATGACTGTGGGTGGCAGTCGCTTTTGAGCTAATATTTGAAAAAAAACACAAGACTCAGTTTTCCCTTTTCGTGGGTGGAGGTCGGCCACAGCTTTTATTAAAATCATATTTGCCAAAAACCGATAACCCTGTCCTTGCCATGTTATACCAAGCTCAGATTACCACAGATGCCAGCCACCGCAGCCCCGGTGGGCATGCAAAGGGAAAAACCTGCTGGCCATACCCAAATGGCAAAGACCAGAGCTGGGCCACGCTGGCCAAGCGCCCTAGGCAAGCCGGGCAGTCGTGGGGCCTGTTTAGTGTGTGCATGTGCGAATCTGCTCTCGTGTGCGCATGCGTGAATCTGCGCTTATGTGAGCATGCGCAAAATGGAGTTTGTGGGCCCCCATGACCATTAGACCACACTCTACAGTATTTTTTTGGGGGCACTCGGTTTGTGGACTCCAGGTTTTTGGTCCCACCCAGTGGGCCTTGCTTGCTGCTACTTCACCTGGGCAGGCACCTGCTATGGAATTGGCAAAGCTGCTTTTTCCTCCCTTGCTTTCTGCTGTGCTCCGGAACGATGCACATGTTTCAGCTGCGCCTGATGATGATGTCACTGACTGCCCGGCGTCACGTGGGGGAATCAGTGAGAGGAGTGCGAGCGTCAGACAGTGAGCAGCTATGGACGCTACTAGTACTGATGCAGTGGATCCTGGCTGCCTGTGCTGAATCTAATGATTTGCTCGGCAGGTTGGGCTGCTGGCTATTGCTGCCTTCTCTGCTTCTTCTCCTCTGCCAGTTCTATCCAAAGAAGATACATCTAAAGCACTGCGTATCTTGACAGCGCTATATAAATAAATGATGATGATGATGATCTAATCTGCCTGGCTCCTACTACAGTGCTGGTGAGAAAATGGTCTTGGGGAGTTTCATGGAATATGTACTGTATAACCAGTGGTGTAACTAGATATTACTGAGCCCCACAACAAATTATTTTTCAGGCCCCGAAAACTGTTTAGAGGTTGACTTGTTTTACCAATATTTATTGAAATTGTATATGAATTAGGGCCTCATGGGGCCCATATACCTCCTGGGCCCCCTGCAGCTGAAGGGTCTGCTTTCATTATAGTTACGCCCCTGTGTATAACCCTGCCACCAACTTCTTTAATTTTATTTTACAGTTAACCCCTATGGTTTCTTAACTACTCCATTACGTTTCATGCCCCACTTTTTTTATCTGACTCCCCATCTCCATACTCCTTTCCAGTTGCTTCAGCTCTCCATCTCTCTACCCCTGGTTGAGCTATGAATTATTTTACTGGGGTGGGAGTAATAACAATGAAATAATTAAAATGTATTCAATAAATGAAATGCTCAATTGATTATTGAAGTGTAATATAAATTTGCATTAATTAATGAATTAAAAGTTGGTTAAATGGAATGAAATTCATAAAGCTGGTGTGCAAATATCTATAAATACATACACTTTATTAGCGCATGGGCTGCCTTTCAAGCTTCAGTTGTGTAGTTTGATCAGTCCCTGCCCATTGAGCTTACAATCTAGGCTCCCTATCATATTCCCATTTGTCCCTGCTCCAGTCATCTTATAATCGAAGGTCCCTATCACATTCACATCAATCCCTGCACAGTGAGCTTTCAATCTAAGGTTCCCATCAAATTCCCAGTGATCTTAAAATCAGAGGGCCCAATGACGTTCCCATCAGTCCCTTCTCCAGTGAGCTTACAATCAGAGGGATTATTTAATTACTCTGGCACTTTAATGTTATATAATAGTGTAAAAATGAAAATGTACTCTTCGGTATGCATTTCCTTTATTTTCTCTTATGGACTGTTGTGAGTAAATGGAGAAGCCCTTCAGATCAGGTTCTCTGGTGGGCCCCAGGTGTCCCAGTCCGACACTGTTTGCACCCATGCGCAGAAGCCGAAAAGATGCGATAATAACCAGAGAGTCGGGCAGAGAAGGGAACCGGACTTGGGGTAGACGACAGAGGAGGCACATGCCTGGCGCCCTCCCAGCTTTGCGCCCTAGGCACGTGCCTACTCTGCCTACCCATTGAAAATTTTTTAACACATAAATGTAACAATATAAGTATAACAGTGCAACTGTGGGGGGGGGGGGTCAGATAATCGGCTGCCATTAGGGGAGACCACACACACTGCCAGCCTTCATAGTGCTCCAGGTGCCCCAGGTGCCAGTGACGTCACAAGAGGAGGAGGCTCAGCAGCTTCCCCTTTTTATAACAGCCCTCCCTTGGTGCCATCAACCAATCCTTCCACCTCATGTAGCCAGTCCCAAGGTTCCTTCTGCTCCCAGTACCTCCCCACAGTTCCGGGCACCCTTCATTACCCACTTTGATGCCTTTGCATTGAAAGTCAACCATCCATCCAACCATGGTCACCCTTAGGGATAAAAGCACTATGTGAAACATACCTTCTCATGCCAGAAGGCTGGTTGGGCACAAATCAACCCAACCGGACCCATACAAGACTACACCCTCAACAATCCAAGGGCATATGAGTGAAAAGTAGCAAAAACAAAAAAACTAAATAACAGATAGGGACTTGACTTTTTGCGGAACAATCTAAATGGAGAACCACATTTTGGCTCACTCCCAATGGCCCACTCTTGACCTGGGTCATGCAGACCCTACTCTAAGGCTTGGCTGCTGTCCATGGTCATTATTGACTGGCCTACCATTATAACTCCCAGTGGGCCCAGGTTTCAGTGTGCCCTTCTGCTCCTAACCATTCCATATGGTCTAAAGTTTTCTGGTGGGACCCTGACATCTCAGTCCGACACTGCAGTATCCATGGCTCTGAATTCTCTGCTACTTTGATGTCTGCAAACTGCACATGATTTTCCAATACAGATGATAATTTGTTGTTGTTAAGTCATGTACTACTAACGGCCCACACTTCTTAGTCTGCCTCCCCCTAATAACTTTGGTATTTGGCGTAAAATGCTGCATTGTGGTTAAGAAAAATGCTGATTTGCATCTGTTTTTACATTGGTAAATGAGCCCTAATAAGTTTGCTCTTGTTTCATTTCATTGTGTGGAAAAACACAGCTCTTGGACAGTAGTAGTATTAATGAGCACATAAAAAAAATCTGCACACTGTGAAATATAAAGTTCAACTCCCTTGTGGTTAATTTTATTGCCCTGGCAGGTGCTTTCATCTGCAGTAATTTTAGAATGTGACAGCACTAATGCTGCATTTCCTTTGGGGCTAATGATTCTATTTAAGGTGATCTGTTTAATAAGGTGTTACTAATTCCATCTATTCTTGCGCAGAGTATGCTTTGTATCGCAAGTGCTGGAGTGAATAATTAATGCTATGGACAGACTTCTTATTTACAAGTGTATCATGTAACCAGGAATCTCTGATACAGCAGGAACGCCGAAAGTGGTGCATTTGCATTTCTAAAAATGTGAGAAGCAATTTAGTTTGACAAGCATAGTTTATTGAAACAAGTAGCACTGTAAGGAGCTGAGAAAATACATCAGTATATCCCTGTTTTCCAGTCAAAGGATCTGGGGGTTTCCGGATAACGGAGCTTTCTAATTTGGATCCTAATATCTTAAGTCTACTAGAAAATCATATAAACATTAAATAAGCCCAATAGGCTGATTTTGCTTTCAATAAGGATTAATTATATTTTAGTTAAAGGGGTCATTCACCTTTGAGTTAACTCCAGTTTGCAACTTCAGAAATCTGGTTGCTAGGGCCAAAATTACCCTAGCGACCATGTCTTGATTTGAATAAGGGAATAAAAGACAACCTAAATAGAAAGATGAGTAAAATAAATAGCAATAAGATAAATTTGTAGCTCTACAGAGCATTTGTTTTTCAGAAAATGGAAAAGAATTAGAAGAAAAAGACAAATAATTCAAATAATGAAGACCAATTGAACATTTTGCTTAGAAATGACAATTCTCTAACATACTAAAAGTTAACTTAAAGGTGAACTACCCTTTTAAGATTAAGTACAAGTTCTGTTTTATTATTACAGAGAAAAAGGAAATAATTTTTGAAAATTTGAATTATTTGAAAAAAATGTCTATGGGAGGAGGGCTTCCTGCAATTTGGAGCTTTCTGGATAACGGGTTTCTGGATAACGGATCCCATACCTGTACTTTTTTGAAAAAAAAATAAGCGAAAACCTTTAGGTCAATTGCATTTACAGTGGGCTACTGTTAAAAGGAATGAATTGTGGGTAAAAATACACAGTGATTTGAGTTTATTTTTGCACATCACTTGATGTTAGTAAACAAAAATAAATTAAAAGGAGAATGTTTTGGAAAGAAGCAAAGCAAGAAAAATGCACTGAGAATGGCAGATGTTTCTAAGGTATAATGTGAGGAAAAAAGAAGGTACAGGTAAGGGATCTCTTATCCAGAAGCCTGATATCCAGAAAGTCACAGGTTAAGGGAAGGCAATCTCCCATGGTCTCCATTTTAAGCAAATCATGAAATTTAAAAAAATAATAATAATTTCCTCTTTCTCAGTAGTGATAGAACAGTACCTTGCACTTGATCCTAACTAAACTGCATAAATCCATATTGGCAACAAAAAATATTTTGGGTTTGTTGAATCTTTCTTAAGACTTAAGGTACGGTGATCCAAAATTACAGAAACCCAAATAATGGAAGAAGACCCCAGGTCCCAGGCATGAACCATACACTTCAGGACACATTTGCACTTCTTCAAGTGATAACCAATAAAACTGATTATACACATACTTTATACAATACCTCTTACAAATATCCCTCTCTAGTAGGTAGAATAAGGTACAGTATAACACAGGGTTTTATTTATCAAAGATCGATTTTTCGAGTTGTGTATACCTCAAATGAGCTTAAATAAAATCACAACTCAGATGGTTTCTAGTTTAAAAAAAAACTCAAATGGAACTCGGGTTCGGGGTAAACTCGAAAACTCAAATTGATTGAGTTTTCGTCAGGAAAAAAACTAGAATTGCTCGAATTGATCAAGTTTTTGTGCAAAACCCTTGTGTTGTGTGAAAATAACTCAAACATCATAAAGGCAATTAACATCTTCAAAGGGTTCAAGGGACCTCTGCCATTGACTCCTACATGACCTCAGCAGGTTTTAGATGGTGTATTTTCAGATTCAAGCTATTTTCATTGTCGGTGGATTTTGACCAAAAAAAAAATAAACTCTGAAACTCCAACACAACTCTATCCTTAATAAATAACCCCCACAATGTGCATAACGTTTACTATGCATCCCAACTCTTCAATAATTAAAAATGCTACAATGGAACACAGGTGGATTAAAAAATACCATAATATGTATTCCAGACAGTCGGAACAGACCCCAAGTCCATAAAATAAAATGATTCCATAAGGATTTAGAGCAGAAAGGTCCAATGAAAACAAATTCATATGTGATTGAATTGGAGTCCTTTCAGATCTAGGTCCGGTGCTTGAACAGGCAGTTTTGTTGTATAATCCACATAATCTGCATAATACAGCAAGCATGACAACATGAGTATTCAGATAAATAAATGAACTCAATTTAATTACAATGCATAAAGTGCTTACTTGCTATTCCCACAGAGAAGGCTGTCCCTATCTCTCTGCATAGTTGTTAATCATTTGCAGTAATCCTCCTCCACCATTGTAAAACGGAAAGAAACAATTAAAGTTAGCCGCTTCAAGTAATTCTTTTGGGGCTAAAGTATTTCACCTTGCCCCAAAAGATTGATTGTCTGATTAAAGAATAGAATTACACATGTCAATACAAAGACATATTTATTGGATTTGAAGCTTGTGTACACTTGGCCCAACAGGATTAGAATAAACTGTTTTGTATAATTGTGAATGTGTTTATATGTTCTTCCTCTTATACAGTGGTGAAGAAGTATTACAGCAACTGATAATAATAAGACAGGATATCTCTCTCTGTGGCATAGCCATAAGCACTCCAAAATATGCAAAATTCACATGCAAAACACCACCCACTAGTTACCAGGCAGTAACCAATCAGAGACTTGGGGGGCTACATGGGTCATAACTGTTTGCTTTTGAATCTGAGCTGCATGCTAAGGATCAATTGCAAACTCACTGAACAGTTATGTGCAGGGCCGCCATCAGGGGGGGACAGGGGGGACAAGCGTACCGGGCCCGGGCATGAAGGGGGGCCCGGCAGCGCTGCATTTTTTGAAGATCCGGGCCCCCCTTACGAGCGCCCGAGCCGTACGTCTTGCCTCTGTGCTGCCGAATGCGGAAGTGCCGAAAAGCCGAAGCCGATGCGCCGAAAAGACCCGAAGTCACGGAAAAAGCCGAAGTCACGAAGCGCCGAAAAGACCCGAAGTCACAAAAACAGCCGAAGCCGAAGTCCTGAAGCAGCGCAAAGACCCGAAGTCACGAAAACAGCCGAAGCCGAAGTCCTGAAGCGGCGCAAAGACCCGAAGTCACGAAAACAGCCGAAGCCGAAGTCCTGAAGCAGTGAAAAGACCCGAAGTCACGAAAGGAGGTGAAGTTGAAGTACTGAAGCCGTGAGTTCAATTCTACTGAACACCAGTTTGTGTTTTTTTTTTTTTTTTAATCTCCTGGCCACCAATGTATTATTTTAATATTCTATAGGCCCCTGCAACCAATCTTTTTTTTTAAAACATGTTTTTTTGGGGCCCCAATTTTTTTTTTAACTCGTAAGGGGCCCCTGACGCCAATGTTTTTTTTTTTTTTCAAAAAATGTTTTTTTTTTTTTTACATTTTTTTTGGGGCCCCAATAATTTGTTTTTAACTTGTAAGGGGGCCCCTGCCGCCAATGTTTTTTTTTTTTTTCAAAAAAATTTTTTTTTTTTTTCAAATTTTTTTTTGGGGCCCCAATTTGTCTTTAACTTATAAGGGGGCCCCTGCCGCCAATGTTTTTTGTTTTTTTTTCAAAAAAATTTTTTTTTTTTTTCAAATTTTTTTTTGGGGCCCCAATTTGTTTTTAACTTATAAGGGGGCCCCTGCCGCCAATGTTTTTTTTTTTTTTTTCAAAAAAATTTTTTTTTTTTTTAAATTTTTTTTTGGGGCCCCAATTTGTTTTTAACTTATAAGGGGGCCCCTGCCGCCAATGTTTTTTTTTTTTTTTTTTTTTTTTAATTTTTTTTTTTTTAATTTTTTTGTTGGGGCCCCAAGTTTTTTTTAACTTATAAGGGGGCCCCTGCCACCACTGTTTGTTTATTTTTTAGTTTTTTTTACATTTTTTTTGTTGGGGCCCCAAGTTTTTTTTAACTTATAAGGGGGCCCCTGCCACCATTGTTTGTTTATTTTTTAGTTTTTTTTACATTTTTTTTGTTGGGGCCCCAAGTTTTTTTTAACTTATAAGGGGGCCCCTGCCACCACTGTTTGTTTATTTTTTAGTTTTTTTTACATTTTTTTTGTTGGGGCCCCAAGTTTTTTTTAACTTATAAGGGGGCCCCTGCCACCAATGTTTTTTTTAAAAAAAAAAAAATTTAATTTTTTTTTTTTTTGGGGCCCCAATTTTTTATAAGGGGGCCCTGACCATCAATAGCTTTTTACAACTTGTGTGGGGGGGGTTACTTTTTTAGCGCTGATGTCTGTGTGGTCTTTTAACTGCGATGTGGAGTGGGCGGGAAAATGGGGTGGAGCTTGGTCGTCAGTGTGGGCGGGGCCCAGGGGGCCCCAAAAATTTTGTTGTACGGGGCCCCGTGATTTCTAATGGCGGCCCTGGTTATGTGCCATGTAGCCCCCCTTCATGTTGCTGACTAACTCAGAGTTAGAGGGCTGAAAAGCAGGAAGTTGGGTTCTGGCTATTATTTTAAATATCTAGCCACTCCAGCCTCTATAGATTAAATTTTTGGCTAACTAAATATAGAAACATTTTTTATTTTGCAGAGGCTATCTATTTATCCAGTTTTTATTTTTACACTGAACTGTTCCTTTAAGGCTGGTATTAATTCCAATCCTTAATTGTTTACACTGCACTTGTTTAGAATTCATCAGATGAAGCTTAATGATTGTCACATTGGTGCCTCCACCAAGATTGTAGAAAGTATGTACAGATATAGCTTGTGAAAACTCCAGGTCCTGAGCATTCTGGAAAAAAGGTCCCATGGCTGTACTGTACATTAGTGCAAGAGGCGACGAGCTCCCTTGTAGAAATGGCTGGTTGGCGTAGTGACATGTTTGAAGATACATGAAAAGTTTTATATTGCAACATTTTGGTTTTTAACAGTATGTACTTTGACTTTTAACTTTACTAAGCAGTCTTTAATACTAATTAGTGTGTGAGTCCTAGACATTTATGGGCTTTTCTAGGGATGGGCATTTGGGTTTTTAACCTTGGAATCTAAACCCGGAATTCATTTCCTCACTTCTCATTCTTCTCATTGTTCTTAAGGGTTCTCAGATAGGAATGGTAACAATTGTGACCACAGTCCATGATATTCTGACTTCTTTGTCTTTGTAGTGTCCCATAGCTAGCAAAATTGAGACAGATTCTTTTGGGACAGCTCCACCTCCGATGAATTTCCCTTTCTTAATCTGCTTTCAATGAATTTGAGTACAATATCTGTTTAATTTATTTGCGTTCAAGTATTATCACAGCACTTAGTCACTGTCTGTTATCAATCTGTTACCAATTTAATCAAAGGATATTGGTACTTTATAAAAGTGGGAGAATTTTGGGTATTAACTAATTCTTTCCCATGTAATGTAAGCACTGTGCACTATCCATTGACAGCACTCAAATTTCTTTGAAACCGCTTTTAATAATCTGCAGTTATTTGCACAGCAACGCGATGCAACGTTTCGAGTGGCACTCCACTCTTTATCAATCATAGTGTATGACATAAATCCCCTCCTGTTATGTCATATACTAGAGCAGAGACAATTGGGACTAAATTGGTCAATGCAGATCTGGGTCCCTCTGTGGGATACAAACAAACCTTTCTAAAAAAACGTAAAAATGGAACGTTTCCATGCTGCGGATGTAACCATTGCAGCAATGTTTTAAAAGGTGAATGGATATATCATCCATTGAAAGGTGTTCGTATTCCAATAAGGGGCTTTTACACATGTGCATCCACATATGTAGCATATAGTATAAAATGCCCGTGTGGCAAAACATATGTTGGAAAAACGATACGGTGCCTAAGAGATAGATTGAATGAACATAAGTTAGCGATTAGAAATAACTCAAATCAGCCAGTTGCAAAACATTTTAATGACAATGGCCACACCATCAGTCAGTTGCATTTTCAAATACTTGATTCAGTACCAAGAAGGAGACGTGGTGGAAATGGTGACAAGGAATTGTTGTGAAGGGAGGCCCAGTGGATAAGGAGACTGGGAACCATGCACCCTTATGGTCTGAATCAGGAATATGATTTGAGTCCATTTTTGAAAAAGTAAGGGGCACATTTACTTAGCTCGAGTGAAGGATTAGAATGAAAAATACTTCGAATTTCGAAGTTTTTTTTTGGCTACTTCGACCTTTGACTACAACTTCGAATCAAACATTTTGAACTAAAAATCGTTCGACTGTTCGACCATTCGATAGTCGATGTACTGTCTCTTAAAAAAAAACTTTGACTACCTACTTCGCCACCTAAAACCTACCGAACACCAATGTTAGCCTATGGGGACCTTCCCCACAGGCTTTCTAAGCAATTTCTGGTCGTACGATCGATGGATTAAAATCCTTCGAATCGTTCGATCGAAGTAAATGCGGTAAATCCTTCGACTTCCATATTCGAAGTCGAAGGATTTTACTTTGATGGTCGAATATCGAGGGTTAATTAACCCTCGATATTCCACCCTTAGTAAATGTGCCCCTAAGTGTGATTTTAAAAATAGTGTTTTATTTATTTTTACCAGGTATCATTCAAATGTCTTGCCCTGGAGTGGGTTAAAATCTAGATGGGACAATACTCAGAATCCAGATAAGTCAATAGAACCTTTGATGGACACATGTTGTGGAAAATCAAGTTAAATGTTTTGAAAAGTAATTTGTTTGGATGTTTGCTGATACATTTGTATTTGAAAAATATATGTTCGTGTAGGGATGTGAAAATCTTAGACACCCTTACACTTTACAGACAGGCACATCCCTAGTAATATGGACACCTCAGTGGGTCCTTATGGGGACCTTGTGCTTATGTAACCCCTGCAGTTCACACAGTGTACACCAGATGGCACTGTGCCAGAGTATAAAAGGTTTAGGAACCATGTGTTCTGGGTCCATTGCTTTAGCCCAACCAAGCAAGCTGGAAGGGAATGGGTAGTGTCGACCCTAGACGCCTTGGCCCTAGTAATTAGACAGCTATACTCGTTTTATAGATCGCTCTAGGTATGATAGAGAGGTTATTTAGTTGAGCAGCTCAAGGCTCCACCGAGGAGATTAGAGGGATTAAGATCCCAGGGTATTAATGACCCAGAGTAAGGAACCCAGTGTTGAGATAGGGATGTCAGGAGTTCCCCATGTCTGCCACTGGAAGATATCCTGAAAACTGGGCAATACCCATCACATGCTGCCAACTTACTCTCTGCTGTATATGCCCTAGCCTGTGGGGATTCAGCCTATACGTGCTGTGAGTATATGCTTCCTTTATGCTGCTGTGTATGTTCTATACTTCATTATGGATCAATGTGCTAAATGATCTATGTGCTATTGTTCAATAAATACCGTTCTCTGTTCAACTATTAAAGAACTACTGGCTCCCATCATTGTGCTATCGCACCCCATTGCAGTTACACTACACCCTTGCTTCCATCGCGTTGCGAGGGCTTACCACTGAGAAAAAGAGCTCATCTGTGGTCTCAGCCCACAAAGTAAAGTAGCTAAAACTGCCCTAGCACAAGTTAGTTTACTATAGCGCTACATTCGCAATGATACACTTTGTGATACATTTTGTGATACTTTGTAATAATATGTTGATACCTCAGGCTATTTAAGGTCATGAGCTTATGTGGTTTTTTTATGCTTGTTAAAGATTGGAGTGCCACTCGAAATGTTGCCTCGTGTTGCTGTGCAAATAACTGCAAATTATTAAAGACGGTTTTAAAGAAATTGGAGTGCTGTCAATGGATATTCATTTGCATACTATGGGGGAGCTGCTGTGATCAGGCTCCAAGACGTGCACCCAAAGGAGAAGGGGATCAATGAAGTAAGTGTGGTTCTAACTGGAATTGCTTTCACTGAATAGAAGGGAGATTAATTTTAGTCATTTTAGGTGTTCGTGTCAACACTAGCAATCCATGTTCTTGTTGGTGTAATTACTTTAGTTATAAGCATTGAGCACTTTTTTTATCATTTTCATCATTACAAATGAACCGACAAGCAACACAATTGATTGAATTTTTAAATATTTTTATTGATCACATTATACAATAATTATGAATAGTCAATGAATGCTGTCGGACTTAATCAGAGGTGAATTCATTGGTTTAATTTAATTAATTGGTATTTTTAACTTTCTAGAATAAGCTTGAATTTGATATTTGTTCAAAAAATCTCTAAATTATGGACATACAGGGTTCTTTGTCTTTTTTACATTTTCAAAGAATTTAATATACACTGATACAGTCAGATCCCAGTGTAATCCTCATTAGAGAATTTTAACTATATTGCAGGTGTTATCCTCATCCAATTTTTTAAAATACTTTGTCATGAAACTATAATATCTTTCTGATATCAAAAACAAAGATTGATTTGCAAATTGTCCATACACAAAGTTCTGAAGCTCCTGAAATATTTATTTGCAACTTAAAAGTACGTTGCTTCACTTTTCATTGTTTTCTGACATTATAAATTATAAGGATGGTGGGGGGTGCCTGCTGGATGCATTATAAAAGAATACTAAAAAAAAAGCTCTTTATGTCTAAAGACAGTATAAATTTTTCATAGAGAAGAGTGAAAGTCCTCGGTGCTTGTCATATTTCTGCCTTGTGGTACGATTTGGCCCACTGCTTTATTGTTAATGCATTATCTATTTCTAATATTATAGAAGGTATGTGTTATGTTAACATCAAGACCACAGGAGACACATGCAGAATTTCAAAGGTTAAGGGGCTGATTTTTCAGTGATTGTATCTTTTTTTGTGAATTGAAATTTATCATTTGATTTTTTTTATTGCTAAAAATCATGTATTTAAATAACATTAAAAAAAACATTTTTGCCATTTATTAAATGAAATAAAACTGTAATATAAAGCTGCACTAGCTGGCAATATCATATAGAAGTCAATGGGAGCTGCCCTTTGCAAACTCTAAAACATTTATGCACTTTGAAGTTATTTTGTGGATTTTTTTCTTTACTTTCAAGTTTTCAGGATTATTTTGCTTGTAATCACGCTAAATATCTTGAGTAAACAACATTTTTGAGGTATACGTTCCATGATTTTTTTCATTTGTGTTTTTTTTATAATCAGATTATCTTTTTATGTGTTTATTCGAGGTAGAAGAAAACCTCTAAAATCACACAAATACCAGTTTTGATAATTAACCTCCCTATATCCGTCAAACATTTATACTTTCTTCTGTCAACATTTCTTCCTTTTAAAAGCTCAAAAATGTGTAGCTCTGTGGTCATGTCCATATGGATTCATATGCATAATTATATTATAGCTTTAACTGCATACTAGAGAAAAGCTGTAAACATTGCAAAAAGCAGAGGAACTGGAGCAGAAAATAAATATGCATCAGACACAGAGAGGAGATGATCAGTTGATATGCTATTCCATAAACTTTACATGCATAATTTAAATAAAGCTGTTTGGCAATTTAAAGAACTCCATTTTTATAGAGCCCCTTTTATTGTAAAATCGTGAAATGTATTTGTACAAGTAATAATGTATTTTTTCTCACAGCTGAATAATTTTTAATTCAAAGCTGTACCTTTGGAACTGTGATTTATAACTCTGATTTTTTTTTTTGCCATTAAAAAGCTATTCTAATTGTACTGCTGTTATGGCAAATTGCACAGCATTTCTAATGTAAAAATATTAATTACATATCATGGTGGGGAAGATTCATAGTGTTTCTCTCGTAATAAGTCCTGGAGAGATTGCCCTGGGTGAGATTATGTGCACAATGCACTAAAGGAAAATTCATAACATTACAGAGAAATTAAGAATCAGTCAAAGTAAACAGACCTTTAAATGGGACTTTATTTTACAATGAATTTAGCATTTTATAAAGTATTTAACATGGTGTTCATTTAACTAAAACATATATAAATGAGCCATAAATAATTCATGCACAAAAGTAGACTTTGGCACAAATAAACAAAATGTGTACATAATTCAGTGCCGCCATTTGATTCTCTCCACTACTAGGCTCTCTAGCAGCCCCTGTGTCTATTGTCTCTGTGTTAATACCCTCTTCTCTTATTTCAGTATCAGTGTCCGAGACTTTGTTAGAACTTTTCCTTTTTTTTGAATAACCTTCAACATTTCAAACTTTCTCCCAATTTCTCTTCCTGTAAACAATCTATTAAAACATATGTCTTTTTTTCAGCCATCCTCTCCTAATATGGTCTATTCCACTCATATTTTGCTCTGTGTCATTATCTGCCCCTTACCCTTCCACCAATCAACAAAGTAGAAACACCTAATTAAGTTGAAAAAGGGTTTAACCAATACTTATTAGTCCACAAATTGCACACCACTGCTCACCATTTCCAAAAAAGAAAGTGCACTCCAGTCTAGAACCCATGCTTGCCACTTTTTTTAATATTGTCAACATGACTGAGGGCCTGATGTACCTGACAAACAGCCAGGTCAGTGGGTGCAAAGCAGCCCTGTGCTTATTGTCTGTACTTTTGTGTAGATTTGTAAGCCTGTTTCTTGCACCATGTACTCAATCCAGCAGAAGGTGCTACGCAACCCTGTAATTACAGCCTGCCATATGGAGGCAGTGAGGACAAAGCTCTGTTACAATAAGCAATTGCCAGTGCTCCCTTGTAAGGGATAGAATAGGGGACCCCTACATGCTTCCATCAGCCTGGCCTTCATGAATACAGGGCTGTCAAACACAGCCAGTACTGTATACATGCACAAAGTGTGCTTCATTCAGATGCACAAAGACCTGCTTCTGTGAGTGCTTGTGACTAGAATGTGTATATTGTTTTTTGTTCTATGGGGTGTTGGGGCTCATTGGCAGCTCTTAGCTCTAATAGTCAATGCAGATATCAAGTTCAACCCCTCCAATGAAACCCAATACACATACAGTCCATACGCCCCTCCATACACTTATATAAACTATATATACCAATTAGGGATGTAGCGAACTGTTCGCCGGCGAACTAGTTCACGCGAACTTCGACTGTTCGTGTCCGCCGCAAGTTCGCGAACGTCGCGCGACGTTCGCCAATAGGCGTTCGCGTCAAAATCGTTCGACCATTCGACCATTCGATCGCTAAAATCGAACGATTTTCGTTCGAATCGAACGATCGAAGCCATTGGATTGAATGAAATCATTCGATCCAATGGCTTCGATCGTTCGATTCGAACGATTAAAATCCTTCGATCGTTCGAATCGAACGATTTTCGGATGTTCAAAGTTCGCGAACTGTTCGCATTTTTTGCCGGTGTTCGCGAACGGCGTTCGCGAACACATACTCGGCAGTTCGCTACATCCATAATACCAATATCTATATTAATGGTAGATATTAGTATCCCAATAGCCTTGCATATTATGCTTATCATTGTCATTGCAAATATCATCTGGCAGTTCATCCCACAACCTCATTGTGAAGAACCATCTACACTGCTTTAAATGAAAGTTCTGTTCCTCTAGTGTAAAGGGGTGGCATCTGGTATGTTGATCCTTTTTATGGAAAAAAATATCCCAGACTATCTGGGATCATGTTGCAAAAATCAAATAGCATTCAAGAAGACTTTGGTGCATCCTGAAAGCTTTATGGCATACCCCCTACTTTTAATTCTGGTTATTAAAATCTTCTTCAAGAGTTTTACTTGCAGTGTGGATTATACAGATCTGCACTTTGAAGTGAAGACTGGAAGACAAGGAAAGATTTGTGAGATCTACAGTATTGTTAAATCTTGTAATCAACAGGGTTATGTGTCAGTCCAATGATGATGTACTAAGAGGTATCAGGTGGACCCTACTTACAACCTAGGACCTAATAGGACTTAGACTTTGCAGATAATCTAACTTTACTGTTCCACACTTGCTGTCCTATACCTTTACCAAACCAGTAGGTCAGCCAAAAAAATGATGGCCTTAAATTTTAAAACACCACCACCAGTGAAGATTTACGGTAAAAAAACTGCCCTTCATAGATTACTATGGCGGCACTAAAGATGACATCAGAAGCAGGCTTCACAAATCTAGAAAATCCCTGAAAGTTGTGAACAATGCCCACTCAATACAGAATAACAACAAACTAGGCCTGTACCAAAGCTTTGTCTTGTCAACACTGTCGGAGTACCGGCGTATGACAAACTTAGCCATTCTTCCATACCACAAGCTTCAGAAGGATTCTGCAAATCTTCTTGGCCACAGAAGATTTCAAACTATGACCTTCTTACTCAGCCATCATTTTAATGCAAAAGCAATGATGGTGGATTGCACATGTACAGTACTTAGGTATACAGACTCAACCATCAACTTTACCCTCCTTTGGACACCATATAAGAAGAAAAGGAGAGGCCGGCCTAGAGTGATATGATGATGTACTTTAGAACTTGCTATACACATGGGGCACAATCATGAAATTGGCCAAAGACAGACAGAAGTGGAAGTACTTTGTTGCAGCCTTACAAGCCAGTCAGCTTAATAAGCAACGAGAGTGAGAGAGGAAAATACATCTGTATCACTGTACTACAGACATTTTCCCCTGTCTACATAGTCCTCTGGTCTTTTTGGGACCTTCGGTGCTGCAACATGTGTAATAAACACCAGCTATTTCTGAAATTATTTTGCATTGGTTCATTATTTATGGTTGTACATATATACATGACAAAACACATGACAAAGGCAGAGTTTTCAAAGATCATATTTTTTTCTTGTGCAAATTTGTGTATAAATTTCTTGTTTTCTATGAACATTTTTCTCTTAATGGATCCAGACAGTCACTGAAATAACTGGAGCCAGTAATATTTATCAGGAAGAAAAAAACTATACATTTTTGTAAGTGTTAATGCCCCTAAAGTCAACATCTGTGTGTGATGGATTCCCACATTCTGTATGCCGCTGTAATTTTAGAGCACAACACTAGATGGCAATGTGATGCCACAGGAAAAAAACCCCAGTTAAGCATGTAGTTAGTCTTTTACAGTGAATTTATTTTTATGGCGTCTGCATTTGATGGCTGAATGTCAGGGAGGAAGACAGGGTGTCCAAAATAATAACAATACACAAATGAAATTGTGTTAAAGATTTCTAAACATGATTGCTACTTGTTTCAGATTCTGTTGCGCTGCATTTTATTTCCCGGATTCATTAAAATATCAGACTATGAAAAATAGTAAAGATTTCAACTTTTTCTGCAATGATTAGAATTATTAGCTGAAATATGATGTTCTTGCTGCATGCAATTTATTTTCAGTCCTCATGATTGGAACATTCTGTCAGAGTTACTCAGTCAAAAAGCCCTATTAGTACTACCTGATATGGAAACTTCACTTCACTGGGTAGATAATTACTGCAGTTTTCAGTTTACCAGGTAATCCCTTATACACATTGTATGTTTATTTTCAACTCTGAAATATAACTTGAGTATACACGGTATATATATATATATATATATATATATATATATATATATATATATATATATATATATATATATATATATATATACTGTATACATATATATTTATGCTGCTGGACTTTCATGGTTTAAAAAAAAAACCCGAAAGAAGTTTATTTGGATAGAAAAGACATGCAAAATATTCAATGTCCGGTTTTATACCAGGACCTTCATCAGAACAATGTAACAAAAAAATGCTACCTGGTAATTGTAGTTCAACTACAGCAATGGGATCCATTATCTGGAGGCCTGTTATCCAGAAAGCTGTGAATTACGGGAAGATTGTCTCCCATAAACTCAATTTTAATCAAATAATTTAAAATTTTATAACATTTTCTTTTTCTCTGTAATAATTAAACAGTAGATTGTACTTGACGCAAACTAAGATAAAATGAATCCTTATTGCAGGCAAAACAATTCTATTGGGTTTAATTAACATTTAAATGTAGACTTAAGGTATGGAGATCCAAATTATGGAAAGACCCCTTTTCTGGAAATCCCTAGCTCTTGAGCATTCATAACAGGACCCATACCTGTACTATTTTGTACGGATGGTTTTCTGGTAATGTGCACAATATGTCCCCACAGGCATACAATAATGCAACTGGGTTATGGTGCAACTGGCAGACTGTGCTTCAGCACACTATATAGCTATTCCACAGCTGTGCTCACATTTTCTGTGCCTTGGCATGGCTAGTGGTGATCATCTTAGTACACTATTACCTCTAGTACAGACCTGTAGTAAACCCTGTCTGTTGCCCCAGTGTTATGAACACAACAGCTAACCAGAGTGTAATTTTTGTGGATATCACATTACCATGCAATGGCACGTGTATGTTGGTATGCAAGGAACTCAGCATGCTGTCACACATCCACCTCTGCTCTTCCTGGGTGATGGGGTTGGTGTATTAGATACATTTGTGCTGTATGACTGAGCAGCAGAGGATATTTCATTCCTTTTTCATTTACCTAAAGATGATATTCTCAGGAATATATGTAGTATATAGTTTGCACCAAGAGGACTATATATATATATCAATTAACAGGGTCACCATTAGAAATCACGGGGCCCCCCCATAAAAGTATTTTAAAAATCATTGGTGGTTAGGGCCCCCATAAGTCAAAAAAAAAAATAGTTGGCGCCAGGACCCCCCATAAAAGTTTTTTGGAGGCAGGGGCCTATAGAGTATTAAAATAAAATGTACCCCCCTGATGGCGGCCCTGTATATCAAAACCACCAATGACACATCACCACTTCTATACTCCCTAAACTGGCTTCCAATTAAATGGAAGATTGTCTTCAAAATGGGCCTTCTTACCATTACATCTTTTAATAATCAAGGCCCTGCTATTCTGGAAGAGCTTTTGATTCCTCTTCTTCATATACAGTACCTACCCATCCACTTTGCTCTTCAGATTCAAGAATACTCAAGGTGCCCAGAGTAGCACTAAAATCCTTTGGATCTTGCGCTTTCTTTCATACAGCACCCTCATTATGTTACTCTTTGCCTATAACAGTCCAAGAGGCATCTTCTCTTGATGTTTTTAAAAGCAGACCCAAGACTTTTTTTATTCACTCAGGCATTTGAATACAATAAGAAGCATCTTCTCAATCCCTAATGTAGGACCAGTAACATCAAAAAATGAAATTGTTTTAAAGTAATAAAAATATAATGCAGTGCTGTCCTGCTCTGGTAAAACTACTGTGTTTGCTTCAGAAACACTACAATTGTTTCTATAAATAAGCTGCTGTGTAGGGGGCCTATGGTGATCCCAGGCTCAATGGAGATCACCCAGCAGCAGCACCAGGAGCCAAAGAGGAAGAGGCCACTCCCTGCACAACACTATATAGCAGTGTGGCAGGGGAGTGTCATTACACTCTTTGTCCAATAGGTGAGGGTGTTAAACTTAAACTGTTGCAAGGGCTTTGTCCAATAACAAAGGATAAGAGAAACTTCAAGGAAAGGTAGGGGATTAACTAGGTAGGGATAGGATATCCTATAGGTCCCTACACACATATGATGATGAAAGAGTTTAGCCCTGCCTAGAAGCAGAGTGCCTGGTTGGAAGACTATTTAATCTGTAATGGAGTGAAACAGGGACCACCATTTAGCCATCCACATATGGGGCATATGGATAAGACATGCCAAAGTCTGACTTGCACTTGTTATTTTCGGGTCAAATGTTGTCAAAGCAACATACATGGAAATGACAAACAATCATAGAGGTACTATAAGATAGGCACTGAGTACAGTGAACGTAGAAACAACTTATAGCCAAACTCTCTTTTTGTGGCAAAACAATTGTTACCATGATTTTGCCATTGTTGTTTGCCAATTGTGGTCTCACACTGGCCTGTGTATATGGCCTGATAGAAGACAAATCATGAAATATACATATTTTTTTAGTTTAGGCTTGTTCTTGTGCCTTGTATATCATGCATTTAGCAATTGCTATGTATATCATGGTATAATCTAACATACATTTACTCCATTTGTGTTTCTTCATGTCCAAAGATGTTACCTGTCAATTACTCTCAGTGACATGCAGCGCTGGGCCAAGCTGGCTGGACATCCTAGGCAGCCTGGGCCTGCCACACCGTGGTTGCAGATAGGTGGCAACCATAGTCACAAACCACCCCTGTCCTTGACACCTGCCATAGAGCCTACATGGTTCCTGTCCCTTGTCAATGCAGCAGTGAATAATGCAGACAGTGAATAATGCAGACAGTGCTGTATTCATCTGGAAAGAGGCAATTGGTAAAGGGCAGAAGGAAGTATGGTCTACACTATTGTTTGTCTTGTCAATAAGGCCACACAGAACACAGAGCTAGTTTTGCAGTGTAAATTGAATGTTATTATATTGCACCATTCATATGCCGGGCATGAGTGGCTGCACTTCACATGAGTGGCCGCAATTAGTCTTAACACTGCATACTTTGTATGCACACAAGTTAATCCCCTGGATCTTCTGATGGCAATACCTGTTCCTTTCCTATGTACACATAATCATGGAGTGGCCATTAGTGGTCCCCTATTGTGGTCCCCTATATATGTTATCTTTTAAACCAGTCTGTTATTGTCAACCCACAACCCATTATTTTATTATATTTTATGGCATATTAAATATTAGAGTGTGTTTTGGGGTTAGAGAGTGGCCCTTTTTTATAAAATGCTGACATATTCTCTATATAAAACATCATAATGATAACATTAAAAATATTCCCAATTGCACTGTACGCATTATCAAAACTGCATAGCTCTGTATTTTTTAATCGAGCATGAGAAGGTTTAGAAATTGTATTTTTATAACAGTTTCCAATGGTCTAGCAATTTAAATATTTGGATTCCATCCATTTATCTCTAATTAGAACAAATCTCTTGATATAAGTAAACCAGATAAGGCTTCCCTTCAAACACAAGTCATTGGTTTTGCAGGCAATAAGCCCACGGCAGCTTTATTAAAGACCTGCTGTAGTACACGTTTATGATATAAAGAAGACTCAAGGAAGCAATATGGAGAAAATTAGACCCTTTGGGCTTAACCTAAAACTGTCTTGAAGGAAAACACTGCAGTACTATCTTCAATCTCATACCATCATCCTGATAATATGCTTATACGTATTTAAATGTCTGATTACACTTTGGGAAATATATGTATCTGAGACTATTATAATCAGTCACAAAAGATCTACAGCAATGCTTTAAATGTATGAAATAGAAGTATGGGATCCTTTATCCGGAAACCCATTATCTAGAAAGCTCCAAATTACTGGAAGGTAATCTCCCATAGACTCCATTTTAAGCAAATCATTTTAATTACCATGTATTCAATCCTAACTGCATGAATCTGTATTGGTAGCAAAACAATCCTTTTGGTTTATTTCACATTTAAATTTTTTTTAGCAGACAAAGGGCCAGATTCAATTCAGTGAGAAAAGGTTATCTCGCTGTTTATCATGTGAAAACTCATGGACGAGATTCAATTCGAGGAGAAAAACTTTTCTCCAAATTCAGTTCCAATTTTTTTTATAGACTTCAATAATAGTTTTCACGTGACAAACAGAGAGATAAGTTGTCCTGAATTGAATTGCATCTCAAATTGAATCTCGTTCATGAGTTTTCACGTGGTTAACTTTTTTCTTACTGAATTGAATCTGGCCCAAAGTATGCAAATTTCAGCAAGATCCCTTATCCAGACAATCTCAGGTCCCAAGCATTCTGTATAATAGATCCTATACTTGTATTTTTATGTATATATACAAACATTTCAGACTCTGAGAACTGAAAACTGATAAAGTCAGTGCTTTTTTGCAGTGTATTGCAGTCTATTGTTCACATACACTCTTAGAAGTTCACCGTACAAGGTAACTATTTAAAAAAATGAACATTTCACATTATTAGCAACAGGCGAATTTGGGGCGTTTCTCTGAAAAATTAGCGAATTTCCCACAAAACGGCAAAAACGCTGGCATCCATTTTTTTTATGCCAGCCAATTTTCACTGCCGAATTTTTGAGAATTTATTCTGTGGTGAATCGCGGGAATTCGCAGCAAATTCGCGCCTGGCGAATAAATTCACCCATCACTACACATTATTATTATTATTATTATTAAGATGTATTTATATAGCGCCAGCATATTTCGCAGTGCTGTATACTGTATACGTCATCTCATGGACATAAATAACTTTCTCAACTTAGCTATCTCCCTCTCAGCAATCTCTCTCTCTCTATGCAGCTTTATTTTGGAGTCAGTTTTTTTTAAAAAGACAGCTCTTATTATCTAGGCAAATGCAGACACATCAATGTATTAATCCTGTCATTCAGAATCTGACTCTGACTCCTGCATAAAGAGAGAATGAAGAAAGACAGATTGCTGAGAGGGGGAGGGATACTGAAAAATAACTCAATTATTTCAGAAATGTTCTAGTTAGAAAGATGAAGATGAAGCTTCATTTCCATGATTGTTTCCCTTTGTTGTTCTTCCAACACACTCAGGAATCCTCCACCACAGATGGGCCAGATCTTTATTCAGCATGCTACTCCTGATGTATCTTTCACTTCAAGGTAAAAAATACATTTTTCTAAGTGTGGCTAAAAGTGATGAGTAAAACTGGCCTGATTCACTTTGCTGAAAAATATCCAAAATGATAAAATTTCACCAAAATGCATTGGAGCCAGTTGAAAGGCAGAATTTCAGCAATAGCATATAAATTGCCCTACCTTGTTAGGGAAGCTCTTTGCTCCTTTCCACTATGCAACAACTGTTCTTCATAGAAAAAAAATATTGTCAATTTCTTCTATACAGCTCGTTAGAGGGCTCAGATTCAATTGCTTGATGTGGAAGGCAAGGGGTTCATAATAATGACATGGCCTTTTTTCCAGACCAAAAGACCTCTATTTTTTTCGGGCAAAACAGATCGCAGGTTTCACAAAAAATTTAATGGCTGCCGAAACCATGAAACTGTTCCAGGCTAAAAAGGTTGATCATTCCGGTGCAATAGTTGTTAAAACAATAAAAGGTAGCATTACAAACATTAAAAAAGGATACATTTAGTTCTTTTATATCCTAAAATAAATCTAATTGTGCTTGGAATTGTCACTGCACAAGAATTGCTCTACCTCTAACAATAATTAGATGTGTTCTTTGTTCTTTATCTAAACAGTAGTAATTTGATTTTAACAAGCTTTGCAATAAGCATAAGATTCCTGTAAATATTCTTTGTTCCTTTCATTTCATTACTGCCTTTGATGAACAGCAATCTTTATTATTACAATCCCCTTTTACTCAATATGCTTTAGAATAACTATTGTGTAGAAAAACACTACACAGGCACGAGCTTCTGAAATGATTTCCAAAATGTAATTAATTCTTAGAAGGAAACAGTGTTTCTGTTTAAATTACAAAGCTTAGTGAAATACGTGTTTCATAAAAATACATTTTCTATTTCATCTTCAGTGATTCAGTTTATATAGTCATAATCTGGTTTAGTAAGGGGCCTAAGTTAGTGAATATCAATTTAATGGTGGAATCACTTTCCTTAACATGTTTTCCTTAAAGGGATCCTATCATCGGAAAACATGTTTTTTTCAAAATGAATCAGTAGTAGTAGTGCTATTCCAGCAGAATTCTGCACTGAAATCCATTTCTGAAAAGATCAAACAGATTTTTTTATATTCAATTTTGAAATCTGACATGGGGCTAGACATTTTGTCAATTTCCCAGCTTCCCCTGGTCATGTGACTTGTGCCTGCACTTTAGGAGAGAAATGCTTTCTGGCAAGCTGCTGTTTTTCCTTCTCAATGTAACTGAATGTGTCTCAGTGGGACATGGGTTTTTACTATTGAGTGTTGTTCTTAGATCTACCAGGCAACTGTTATCTTGTGTTAGGGAGCTGCTAACATAAGATAACATTGTTCTTTTGTTTGGCTGCTGGGGGGGAAAGGGAGGGGGGTGATATCACTCCAACTTGCAGTACCGCAGTAAAGAGTGATTGAAGTTTATCAGAGCACAAGTCACATGACTTGGAGCATCTGGGAAATTGTCTAGCCCCATGTCAGATTTCAAAATTGAATATAAAAAACTGTTTTCTCTTTTGAGAAATGGATTTCAGTGCAGAATTCTGCTGGAGCAGCACTATTAACTGATTAATTTTGAAAAAAAAAATTTTTTCCCATGAAAGTATCCCTTTAAAATGTGCACTACCCTGGGAAACTCCTACCCCACCACTGGGGATACTGCTGTGGGGTAGGGACTGTTGCTGTGTTGTCACTAACTATCAAGTTGGGAAGATGTTCCAACCCCTTCTGCCCCTTCCTTCCAGCTATCAATGCAGCTACCAGTGGTCAATATTTTGATTTCATATGCTGCATCTACAGTAGGTTAATGGGAGGGAGTGAAATATCTGACATTTCTTCCCTGGCTAAAATATGCCATTGGCATAAAGGGTGATATCTAGTGTTCCTAGTGAAGCAGTATTCTTCAGTGGGAAGAGACCAAATCACACATGACATCAAAATTAAATTAAAGGAAGTTGGTGACTATGTAAGTTTGATTGTATTTTTTCTTTTGCAGGCCTTTTGCTTGAAGTTAAAGAAAAAGAACTGAAAGACTGATATTATAATATCTCATATTCCAGAATATTGGGCATACTACCATGCCAATCATGCCATTGTCCGACTATGCATACATCATCCATATAACTTGACATCAGCTGTCTATTCCCTCTCTCAAGCAAGATAAACATTGAGCATAGTTCAAACCTCCTGCTGCCTATGATACATAGGATGCTGGGATAAGCATAACATATCTTGACTTGAGCACAAGTGTTCTGTATAAATGAGCTATTTCCCCAAACAGTTGTATCTAATTCAAAACCTCCTGCTGAGGTTAATACTGGAAAATTATGGAAAGGAAAGAAAGCTCTATTGCTTTCCAGCTAAGGCCATAAAAACCCTTGTCGAAGAAGCCTTAGTTCAATGAAAGGCCTGAAATCATTACCCTGGCTGACATTTGAGCTCTGGGTTTCAGTATGGTCCTCCTACTATGTAACATATTCAGATGATCACTATTTATTTATATATATGTGGAACAGAACAACTTTATCTAACAAAAAATAGCCTGTCCTTATCTATTGTTAGCTCTCCTTTCATTTACTTACTGTCATAATGGGCAGAGCTCCTCTTTCTCAACCACATTAAACTCCTTTCCTGCAGCAAACTTTTCATAAAACAGACAACAAAAAATAAACACAGACAAAGCAATATAACATCAGTCTATCTACAAACACATCATCCCATATTCACTAAGGCATTCTCAGTATTAAGAGAATATATCATTACTCTTCACATTAGTCCACAGTTCATAGCCTAATAACTACATATTTAGAAGTTAAACATTAGTGATGGGCGAATCTCTCCCATTTCGCTTCGCCAAAATAATCGCGAATTTCCCAGAAAATTCTAAAAACAGCGAAACATTTGCGAAAAATCATGGAAACGGAAAGTTCACAAAAAAATCATGAAATTCGCCCATTTTCACGCAAAATGGAGCAATTCAAACCTTTTCACAAAAAAATTGAGCATTTCGAACGTTTTCCCGAAAAAAATTGTGAAAATCAGAAATTACCGCAGACGAATTTTCACCGGCAAATTTTCAAGAGAGATTCGCAAATTTTTTCACCGGCGGCGAAACACAGGAATTCGCTGCAAATTAGTGCCTGCGAATTTATTTGCCCATCACTATCAAACATAGCTTTTGTGATATTTGTAAATACAATCAATGGATGACTGTGCTGAAGAAATTATCAGGCTCATCTTCAATGTCCACACCTCTGTTCTGCCTCCAGATACTACACCCTGGAGTTAAGTAGACAGAGAGCACTGCGATAAAAGAGAGCAGTGTGCGTTGTTATTATGACTTCCCACCTGTAATAGTGTCTAATAGCAAAAACTGTGCTAATATTTGGAAAGGAACATATTGTTGCTGGTCATACCTTTATGCTCAGACATTCTGGCTTTATATGTAGATATACATGGATGGAATTTTAGATTGATCATGACAATTATGTATTGCAGATCTTATGTGCTATCCTATTATAGAAGACATGCTTAGTTTGTCCTTTAAGCTTGGTTGTGTGTTATTTTTAGGTATGTCCTTCACAAAATTAATCTGTTTGATAGGAAATAAAAGACTAGTATTGCAAGTAACTTATCAAGTTGGTCTTAACTTTTTATTTTTTTCAGGTTTACAGCCCACTATTAGTGATGGGCGAATTTGGGGCGTTTCGCTTCCCCGAAAAATTCCCGAATTTCCTGCAAAATTAGCAAATCAGTGAAAAATTTGTGAAACGGTGCCAGCGTCAAAAACTAGATGTCGGCTTTTTTTGATGGCTGCGAATTTTCACGGGGGTTTTGCAAATTTATTCACCGTTGGCGAATCGCGGGAATTCACTGTTAGTTTGCGCCTGGTGAATAAATTGGTCCATCACTACTCACTCCTGAAAGCTGTGTGATTGTTGGCTTTCCTGGCCCTTAAAAATAAAAACCTAATTAACAGCGAGCCTTCCCTTATGTTATTGTTATTCAGATTTTTGCATTGATTATCTTACATCAATTTAGGTATTTCAGTATCTAAGCTGCTGCTTGTGTGTTAAATCCCCAGCAACCAAATCTAAATAACATAAATTAATGTCTTTGAATACTACTATCTACGTCAAGCTGAAAGTAGTATTTTTAGTGAACTACATACATTAGGTGAGCAACATTGACAATCTGTGCCCATGTATTAGTAAATGTAAATCTATTCTATATGCTTTTGTTTTTATACTTACATATTTTTGTAAAGGTGCTCACATTGAGCAATTTAAAAATGGTTTGTGTTTGATGCAGAGAACATGAAAATTGTTTTTCACAACATAGCTATGAAGGTGGTAATTGTTTAGGGATTTTGTTTCTTTTGTTTCTTCAAATCCTTCTTGACATTTTTGTAAGTATTGGGTGTTTATGAAGGATAAAGTGGGGTGTTCAAATAACCTTGTAATGCACCATGCTAAAATAAGAATTGTACTGTATTGAGAATCAAACACAATAATACTTAGTTGTTCTGTTACCGTATACTGTGCAATTGGTAGTTTGTGGATGTGCAGGTTGCTTGTTTTACTTGTTGTTAAAGTTCTTTGGTTCTGAGAGGCTGCAGGGAGTTGTATTCTAAGAATATACTTGAAGGATTTTTCACTGCGCAGTATTTTTGTTTGTGGAGATTCAATATTGCCTACATAGTGCACAACGTTGCATCCATCTTGCAGCTTCTACAGCAGTAAAATACATTTTATTTTGAAATGCAAATAGTTGGGCTAGTCAGTTCCCAATAAAACTCTACCCCTATTAGTCGATTGTGTCCCGCATATTCAGTACATTCATTTTGTACTGCTGTTGAGATTGTATCTTCACATGAGTTATTTGTACAGGAGAAAGCCTCTGTCCCCAAGAGGGTTATGGTGAATACAATTACCTACAGAGGTCTCCTGCCTTGTTAAGGTAGTAAGACAGCTAGTCTACTGGATCTGACCTCGTCTTTTATCTAACATTTCTTTAATAACAGATGCAAAACCTTTTCTGTTGTACATGCTTAGGCAGCATGTTGATGTAGTGATTAGCTGCTCCAGAAGAAAATGTGTAATAATTTACCCAGGAGAGGCATTTGATAAAAAGATTTGGGGCATGGAATCCAACCTCCCCTCCCCTCCCCAGGCCTGTACTGAGACTTTATACCGGCTCTGTGAAATGCAACTGTAAAAATCCCATTTAGAGCCTGCCTTGCTTTGTAGAAGGACACAAAAAAATATAACAGTGCTGAATTTTGTTGGCCCCTTGATCGAACTAATATGAAGCTGTTAAAAATAAACCAGGGTTTTATGCTTAGAAAGATAGGTTTTAAGCAATCTTTCAGCAGGAGATCTCTATGAAACAGATGTTTTTTTAAACAAAGATTATCTTTATATGCATTCTGACTGCATAGGCAACATAACACTTTCACCTCGCCATGTGGTATACTGTATGTTGCAACATTAAGTACACAGCTATTAGAGTCTAAGACTTTTATGCAGCTTTGTTGGGTCCCTAGGCACCAATCTATTCTCAACATGTCAAAGAGTTTTTTTTCGTTAATGTATTGGCATTGGGGGTAGTTCAAATAAATATCCAGTTTGAACAACAATATTATTCATTTGTTTCATTCATTGCTCTATGAATAGTTTGCTCTCAGTGTTTACAGCTTTAACCCTAAGATGTTCAATAAAAACACAAAGAATCATCAACAAGTGGGGAATTTTTATTCACTTTTCCTGGCTGGAGGCAGAGTGAAAAGAGATTATTGAGATTATTAATTGATGCTGTTAGAGGTAGAACATTTTACTCAATCAATGCATTGTTTTTCTTTTGCAATTTAACTACCTAGTCTATCCTATGAAGCCATGAATATAATTTTATGAAATACCTATTTATGATAACCAGTTGCTATTTCTGTAATACTGCTCTTCCAGCTATTTCCTCTGGGTCTGTAGACTCTAATATCAGACAGAATTTTCTAAAAGCGAAGGGCTAGGCTGAGTTTGATGGAGTCTAGGGGAAATATTTCAAATGGAAACTCAAGACGATATGTGAGTGACAACTACTGTAAGTTGTCCTTTACCTTGCACAGTGACTTGGGAGTAACATTTAATCACTATAACTAATCAATATAATTTCTGTAGAATTATACTTTTGCATGTTAAACTGAGGCCCTTTTTAAATTTAAATGCAAAATAGCAGTCAACGCAGCTCCTTTAAGGATTTTTTCAGTGCATGTTCTTTGTTGGCAAACAATCATCAATAGAAACCACAAAGATAAATTGTGACAGTGTATAATATAGCCAAAGCAAAGTCAGCTTCACCTGTTTCAATGAGATTCCTTCATCATGAATTTCTATGAGAGTTCAATGAATTTGGGAGTCAATGGTAGAATGCATGTGAATAATTGAGATTAACAGGCTGTGATATAATCTTGGATTGGAAAGACCCACAGCCTTCAATACCTGGAGCCACATTCTAAATAAAATGTTTTTGGGAACTATGCAAGCATGAAAAAAAATTGCTGGGCATTGTAAAATAAGGGCTCTTTGGTAGCCTCAGTCTGCAGGAGGTTCTCCAAGCCAGGCAAAAAATAAGCAACATCAAATGATATGGAGATCATGTGGTTTGTGAGCCACTGGTTTGGGATTACTCAACTAGAGCATGCCCACTCTTAAATGGTAGCAATGTAATTAATATTATCAAAATACAGGTATGGGACCTGTTATCCAGAATGCTGGGGTCCTTGGGTTTTCCATATAAGGAATCTCTCCATAATTTGGATCTCCATACCTTAGGTCTTCTTACATATTATTTAAACATTATTTAAACCCTGTAGGATCATGTACAATGCACTATTTTATTATTACGGAGAAAAAGGAAATCATTAAAAAAAATTCAATTATTTGGTTAAAATGGAGTCTGTTGGAGATGACCCTTCGACAATTCTGAGCTTTCTTAATAACGGGTTTCCAGATATTGGATCCCATACCTGTACTCACCTTGCATAGAATCATTTTATTATAAAAATAGTGGTTGCTCTTGAAAAAGAGTATTTATTCATTCAAATGTGCTATTTTACTTAAAAAAATGGCAAATTCACTTTTCCTCTCAATATTTTAAAACAAAGCTTGTGAGTTCATTTATAAAAAATATTTTAAAAGAGATAGGAAAATTGTGTTTAAAAACTGAAGAGAAAAAAAACTGTGAGGTAATTTAATAGAGAAGAGAACTATTGAAATAAATCACTTGTAAATTTTCAGGAATAGAATAAATACGAATCTGACAATGGTGAATCATTTAATTCAGCAACAAAAGAGACTCCTCATACGGGAAGTTGTAATGAAGAGTGTTTTTAAAGGCAATACAAGAGACCTATAAGAGAAGTGGAATGACATAAGAGATGCGTATCAAGGTTATATTCCAGATATTCATTTCATGCTAATAAATATCTGAATTGAAGTACCCCTGTAAAATAAAATTGTCTTACAGTAAAAACAGAAAGAAATTAGAGAGTTTATGGGAAAACAGCCTTAAAAGAAGGTAATACCAGAGGCAAAGGCTTAGCATAAGTATCTATGATTAAGTTCCATAAATCTGGTATATTTATTGATGCACATAAATACTGTAAGAAATAAACCTTGAAGAAATATTTTTTCTATCATGGGGAACCATAATTTAGTACTTTCAGCTGAAACAAAACAACAGCCTTTGGAGATTGCATTAAATAGGAACAAAAAAAAAATAATAATATATATATATATTTATATATATATATATATATATATATATATTTATATATATATATATATATATATATATATAGATATATATATATATATATATATAGATATATATATATATATATATATATATAGATATATATATAGATATATATATACAGTGTAGCATAGCTACTTGAGGTGCCCTTGAGTATGATTTCAAAGGGATACATGCAGCACAAAAGTGTAATCTAGTGCATGCAGAAAGTAGAAGGGCAATATCTATTTCATCTATATACCTTTGCTATAATCTAGAATAGGAGAGAGAATACAATTGTAAGTAAAAACCATGTAAAACAGGGGGAAGGGATGTGTCCATTCTCAACTTATATAAAAGCAGGTTTTAGTTTACTTAACTACTCGAATTACACTAAAAATTTATTTTTAAGTTTTTTTCTGTAATATTTGGCAGTCTTCATTAGAGGTACAACATTTGCTTTATCATCAAATTATTTTACAGAGTATAAGCAAAGAATCCAAAATAATTGTGCATGCACTCCTGCAGCCAAGGCAATTGAGGTTAAAACTTGAAGCTTTATTCCATCATGTTAAGTGCAGGAGTGCGTGCACAATTATTTCGGATGACTTACGTTGCCTAAGCTACGGGTTCGGGGCACGGCACCCTGGCCATCTGGAGAGTGTAAGCTCTGCTGACCTTTTTCAATATTGAAGTTTAATTGGTTTCCTCTCAAGTGACGGACCTGGGGTTTGGACACCCAGGTCACTTTTTCTACTCGGTGAGATATTACCCAGTAGTTGTTTTCTGTCACTGAATGTTTTTAAGCATGATTACATTTTGATGCTTTCTGATAATAATTTCTTAAGTGGATATTGAGAGAGATTAGAGACAGCAGTTTCCTTTCTTATGTATAAGCAAACAATGACATTTTGGAGCAAATGTTTATGATTGTATTCACGTTTTGCAGTAATTCTTAGAAATGGAGGAACAAACATTGTGATACCAATCGATCACAATTTGTTTGCCACAATCACATTTATTTTCCTATGTTTGTGTTTTTCTCCCCCCCAAAATGCATCAGCTTTTGGATTTTGCAATTTTTATTTTATTTAAGAAACATTCATGGCAAGAAATTGAGAAAAAATATCATAATCTTGATTTATTGACATTTGCATGAATGGTAACAAAATTTGATTTTAATAATGTGTTAGCCCTTAGTACAATATTTTATTCTCTCTGATAAATGCCTTTATTATGCATCATCAAATGGTAGATTTATTAAGATTTGAGGGGTTTTTTTCCATGAAAATTTGAGTTTTCAAGTTGTATTTTTTGGTAAAAAAAAAAAAAATTCCTGTTTAAAAAAACTCAAAACTCTAAAAAAAATTTTTAATTTTTGGGGATTTATTATATACGACCCTAGAAATAGCTTGAATCTGAAAATAAAACATCAACTAGTAGGAGTCAATGGCAGAGGTCCCTGGAACCATTTGAAGATGTTAATGTTAATAGCCTGCTATGTTCAAGTTCTTTAGGAGGGTTTTGCCTGAAAATTTGAATGACTCAAGCAATTTGAGTTTTTTTCCACCAAAAACTCGATCAATTGGAGTTTTCTGGTTGCAGGCTTAAACTCACATGATCAAGTTTTTCACATTCTATTTTTTTCTTAAATAAGATACCATTCGAGTTTCAAGTTCATTCAAATTCATTCAAGGTAAAAAACTCTCGACCTTTGATAATTAACCCCCTCAAATGTCAATCTAGTATAGTCGTTTGAATTATATATATAATGTAACATTATATTACCATGGCAATAAAACCTGGAATGAAAATGTATACCCAGTTCCTTGGTGATTGTAGGAAAGTAGTTGAAGAAAGATGTTATTGGCTTTATGCATGAATGTATAACTATGATTTATTAAAAGTCAGGGTAGTTAAAATGACTTATGAGATCACAATCAATAAAAAAGATCAAGAAGTTACCAGTTGTTCTTTTATGTTATATTGAATTGGTGTTGTGTTTAAACAGCTTAAAAAGTATTTACGCCACTCAGTACAAATCATCTGTATATCAATCACTGAGGCCAAAACAATGTGCAGATAAAGATGATGAATTTGCTGTGCTGCAAGCAATACATCCCAGTCAGGTTCAGGCAAACTTTAGTTAAATCAGAGTATTAGCTCATTCACAGAGAAATGATGAGTATAATGCTTTTCAAACTGTATATGTCAATCCAAAACAGAGCTGCCTGTGAAGGCAAAACTGCTAGCCAGATCATTCTCCTGCAATAAGTCCAACCATCAAATCTTCTGAAATGGCACCGTAGTGTGATCTGCCATCAGTTTTAGAATTCTAGCCAACCATCTATGTTGAAAGACTTATATTGATATACACAGATTCAAGAAAACACAGTATGTATCTATTTATACTATTAGGCCTAGACTCATAACACACAGTTAGTTCAAGCCAAGTGGACATTATTTTTCTAGCAGCTCCTTTGTAAAGCGCCAGAAACACATTTTTCATTTATATTTACCACTCCAATGCTATTTTTTTCTGATATCGCAATTGCATGTTTAGAAAGCTTCAGAAGATTTCCAGGAAAAGTCTGAGAGTTTTCAAGTAAATTATAGATGGGTTGAATTTTATTCTGATGAGTACAGATGTGTTTAAGTCTCTTTGTAAATAGGGAGAAGTGGGAAGAAAAGGGGAAAACGAGTCAAAGTTGTATTTGCAAACACAGGCTAATTTTACTGCTATATTTGGAGTGCCCTATCTGTAAAAGCACAAAGGGCATTTCATTATCTGGCCAAACAATAGATAAGTATGATTCTCAAGCCAAGCTTGGAATTATAGTGTTCAAAAAATTAAGGTAATAGATTATAATAATCATAGGACTGTGTTATGGAAATTAAGTTCATGGGATTTGATGTTGCAATAACAAAGAGCTTAAGGTGATGTGTTTGATTACAGTATAAACTATAAAGTATTAGACTGATATATGTCCTAGGATCAATAGCAGGTTTGTAGAAACTGGAATATTTTCAGTAAAAATCTACTTAAGTCTAATGGAGTATAGTAGTTTTTTATAGGTTTTATAGTTTAATGAAATTCCACATTCTTTATAAAAAGTATAAAGCCATGAGCTAAAGCCCTGTTTATGTCTTAAAATTCTTTCACAAATTTTATGGAAAGAGCAAATGAGTTTGATCACCCATTTATGAGAAATGGTAAAATAGCACAAAAGAGAGAATATCCCAGCATATCAAATGAAAAATATATGCCATTTTCCTTCTGAGACCCATTTTGCACTTTTTATAGCTGTGCTTATTTTTATGTTCATTGTAAGAAAAATGTAACTTAAAAACTAACAGTTGTCAATTTGCAGCTTCAAATTTAGACAGTCTTTAGACAGTGTGAATTATTTAAGCATTTTTTAGTGTTGCAGCAGTATTCACTGACAGTGACAATGCTTTTGAGATGTTTGCAATTATTATACATACAAAAATATACTGTATATAATATAAGAATTATGGAAAATGTAAAAAATCTGAAAGTTTTTTGCACAGTTACTTATTTATTAAAATATGTGAGTATATATATTTAGTATGAAGTGGACATTTCTTTGATCTGGACCACCGGTAAGGCAATAGATGTCTTCCCACTGAAAGAAAATGAAAACATATAAATTATACAAAGAGTATATTATAAACATTGAAATACCTATTATACTGTATCTAAGGGGTTATTTATCAAAGACTGAATTTATCTCAATATTTTCTGCTAGAAAATCTGATCAAATCTGCTCGGGTTTTTAACGCTTATTTATTACATTTTCCCGAAAATGTGCTTTTTAGAAAAAAATCAGATTTTTACGTTTTTTTTCAAATTTTTCATACGATTTTTTCATTTTTTCATTTTTTCACCCGAAAACTCAGATTTTTGCCTGAAGTCTCCAAAAACTTAAGGTATTGCACGAAAACCAGCCCACATTAAAAAATAATTGGGACTTCTGAGATGCCAGATTTTCTGATTTTCTAATTCAGACTTTTCAATCCTCGGGGTTTAATAAAGTTATTTTAAAAAATCACAACTTTTTGTAATTTTTGCATTCGGTGTTTAGTAAATAACCCCCTAAATCTCCTATTTCCAAGGAGACAAGTGATATTCAAAGTGTTAACAGGTTAATCAGTGTATATTTCAATATTGTTATTTCTTGTGTTCCATTCTGTATTTGATGAATGATAAATCTGAAAACATGTTCTTCATCACAAAACGCAACCAAACGTCTTAAATAGGTATGGGATTATCTGGAATGCTCGGGACCTGGGGTTTTCCAGATAACTGATCTTTCTGTAATTTGAATCTCCATACCTTAAAAGGTAGCCATACACGTTCTTACATTCTTTCTAGGAAAGATCGTTTGTTTCAACACACATGTAGAACTGAATTGTCAAATATACAGGAAGAAACAATAGGAACATAAAAACCATACTGTATCATCTTAAATACAATTTAAGATGTTTGGTTGAGTTTCATGATGTAGAACATATTTTCATTCATCAAATACCCCAATAATACTTTATTATTATATACATATAGTAAGTTTTTTAAGTTCCTAGGGAAATTACTTTTTAAGAAGAATCAAAACCATCCCTACAGATGAAGCCACTTGGATTTGTGAGTTAAATGCGTCATGACTCAGGGGTAATTGAAGAAACTGTGTTATCTTAAGTCATCTTAACTCATTTAATGCATTTAACCTTTTCATTAGCATACCAAAGCTCCATTGTTCACAATGGTGAATGCTTTAATTAGATGGGATGTTGTGACGCAGTTTTCTGTGTTAAATGAGATAAATGGGATATCTGTGTTTAGTTATTCTGTGTCAAACAGACAAACCAAAGTGGCTGCATCTGTACATTAAAATATGTACCTGTTTTCAAAAAGCCAAATTCCAAAATGGACTGCAACTAGTACTATCACATTTGGGACTAGTATATTACTAGCTGTTGCAAGAGCACAATGCATTAGCAACAAAAGAATATTTGGGGGCACATTTACTATTGGTCAAATATCGAAGGTTAATTAACCCTCGATATTCGATCGTCAAAGTAAAATCCTTCGACTTCGAATATCGAAGTCGAAGGATTTACCGCATTTCCTGCAATTGAATGATAGAAGGAAAAATCGTTCAATCAAATGATTAAATCCTTTGAATTGAACGATTCGAAGGATTTTAATCCATCGATCAAACGATTTTCCTTCAATCCCAAATTGGCTAGAAAGCCTATGGGGACCTTCCCCATAGGCTAACATTGATGCTCAGTAGGTTTTAGGTGGCGAAGTAGGTGGTCGAAGTTTTTTTTCAAGAGACAGTACTTCGACTATCGAATGGTCGAATGGTCGAATAGTCGAATGATTTTTAGTTTGAATAGTTCAATTAGAAGTCGTAGTCGAAGGTCGAAGTAGCCAATTCTATGGTCGAAGTAGCCAAAAAAATACTTTGGAATTCGAAGTATTTTTTATTCTATTCCTTCACTCGAGCTAAGTAAATGTGCCCCTAAATGTTTGGGTCAAAACTCAAAATATCATTTAAAATGCATAGACATTGATGATCAAAGACATAGAATAGATTATATGGCATATGTATACCTGTGTTTTACCATGTGTGTTCTAAGAGTATCAGATGTGTTACCTTATTATGTTATCTTTGTTATCTTCTTTACAAATTAACATCACATTCCTTGGTTATAGTCAACTCCAAATTCTGGAAGATTTTGTCCCCACTAGAACTCGTTTACCTTACCTTAATTATCTTGTTATATTTGAACGTAAACTCTCTCTCTTCTCTCTACATTTTAGTTTTAATTCTCTTGGCCAAACAGTATGCACTGTCCAGGGTGAAGTCTTACCATCAATGTTTTTTCTTAGAAAACCTTTTATGTTACAGAATAGTATTTGGTATTTTCGCCATCACTTGCTTTCTGTATCTGAAATCGTTATTTCTATATACTTGTCCTATCTCGTATAACACCATTCAATCTGTATTCCACACAGAGGCCGAAATCATTGTTGTTTTAAAATGAAATAAAAACATAAAGTCACTAACATTACAGAAAACATAATCATTTCTCCATTATAGAATTTAGCCTTTGCTCCCCTTATCTGGAGCTTGTAAACTTCAGCAGCATAAGAACGTTTTTCATGTTGTGGAACATGACATTATTTCATAACAGAATTTATTTCCATTTAGTTTATGTTCCATGGGGACCTGGTATCTATCATAAAGAAATTCAATGCTAGGTATTTGAAAAGTAAAAAATATAAAAATAATGCAATAGAAACTAATGCCAGTGTTTTTAATCCAAGTGTTAAAGTTACTTTATTAAAAAAAGAAATACGTAAGTAGGGTCATGCTCCTTGCAATGTCATTACACACCATATGAATTTCAAATGAAAAGAGATTCCTGAAAAGAGATACATCAAGGCTGCGAAAGGTCAAAGCTGAGCAATGGAGAAATCAGTGTTGGATACAGTTTTACCTTGATCGTATTTATTGGCTTTATCTTGTTATTTTTTGAGCCTATTTACTAACTCACTGCTTTTATAATTGAGAGACAAAGCTAGGTTCCCATTATTTTACATGGACAAACACCCAGTGCAATTCTTTTAATAAAGTGACTATATGGAACAAGGTAGTAGATATTCGTTTCTTTTAATTTTCTATACCTCAAATGCAACTCAAATAATGGTGTTTCTGCTGTCTCGCTAGCAGGATCTAAAAGCCTTGCTAATAAAATGCTTTCTGGTAATACATGGGACCATTTATACAAAATACTCAGGACCTAGGGTTTTCGGGGTAAGGTTTTTATCTGTAATTTGGATATCTGTACATTGTCTACTATAAATGTATTTAAACATTTATTTTACTCAACAGGCTTGTTTTGCCACCAGTAAGGATTAATTATATATTAGCATCAAGTACAAGGTACTGTTTTAATATTATAGAGAAAAGGGGAAATCATTTTGGAAAATTTGTATTATTTTATTAAAATGGAGTCTATGGAAGATGGTCTTCCCATAATTCAGATCTTTCTGGATAATAGAAACCATTCAAATTTTATAGTGTAGTAATCCCTTCTGCTCAGTCTACAAAAATTAAGAACTTGTTGAACACCTTCTACAATATATACCCTCATATCTAATATAATACACTAACTTTGCCCAGGAGCAGTAACTCATAGCAACCAATAAGATGTTTGCATTTAAACGGGTGACCAGTAAATGCTACCTGCTGATTGGTTGATATGGTTTACTGCCCCTAGGCAAACTTAATGTCTTTTATTACATAACCCCCATAATGTATTAGGTTTTTTTCAACTGGGGAAGCAAAGCCTTAGGTGGAATCCACATGGGTGCTGGCGTATAGTGAGCTAACATAAGAACAAGGCATACAATACAAATATAAATGTAGAGAACATAGAATCCCCTAAAATGCAATTGTGTGGGTTGCCAGAACAAGGTAGGGTGTAGTTTCTCTGTAGAAGCATACAATGCACACCAATAGCACTGAATTTATTGCAAATAGTTTTATCCTCTTGGTGATAAGGGTTTCCAAGCAATGTTTCCTTTGCGATGGTTTCATCATTGCCATCCTTATCAACATCAATTTATAGAGTGGCAACAATTTAAGCAGCAGTTTATAATAATAATAATAGATCATAACTTACAATTAACTTAAAAGATTTACAGATTCAATGAGGTAAATTAAAGAACCCTGCAAGGGTACACATTAGGGGGTTATTTTATTAAATGTCAAGTTTTCCACAAGAAAAATTTTTGGTCCAAAATGGATTTTTCTGGTTAAAAAATAGAATTGTTCTCGTTTGTTCTACAAAAACTACTGGACAAAATTGGAAAGAGCTTGAATCTGAAAATACACCATCTAAAACCTATCGAAGTCATGTAGAATTCAAGGACAGGTCCCTTGAACCATTTGATGATGTTAATAGCCTTCATGATTTTCTGAGTTTTTTAGGTGGGTTTCACTTAAACATTCGACACATTGCTACTCTTGTTTCTTGAGCCAACCATACACCGTCCATAAAAGTTCCTAACTCTGCCCTCCAGACTGAGTATCCAGTTTATCGGACTATATACGGGGCACTTGGGAAGGCCTGCCTGACCACTATCTCAGGCAGATATCAAAATTCTAAAAGGCAGGGGAACATGGTCAGACTGGGCAAAAGTCCACTTCCTATGAGTATATGACCAGCTTTGCAATACACAGTACAGATTATTTTTCAATATCCAGAATGAACCTTTGTAAATCTGATCTGTGCTTGTGTTTTTACTGCCCAAGACCTCCTGGTTGTTGTCTGCTTTCCCTAACCACTGGACTAGGAGAGCAGCCAGTATGTGCCACCTGTTTCCCTGGATATGTTTCATCACTCATCAGCCTTATTGGTTTAGTGGGGCCAGCCAATCAGGACTGACTCTTTCATATATAAGCTTAACCCTACTCATAGCTGGTGCCTGAGCATTAGCCTTGTTTCTTGAGCACAGTGGCTTATCCCTAGCTCTTCTGTTCCTTGCTCTAGTTCTTATTACCAGTTTTTGTTCTCACTCCTGCATTAGGCTTGTTATATTCTTGTCCCCTGTACCTAGTTCTGTTCTTAGTCCTGCTCCTATTCTTTCTGCTACCTATTCCTGTTCCAGTCCTGTTCAGCTATCACCCGAAGGACTCCATAGAATCCCTTACAAATCCAAGATACCTTTTTCATGTCCAAAATATTTGATTAATGATAATTGTAATACTGGAGAACACGGGGCTTTGGTGAAAGTCCAAAAATAACTTTTTGTTAATGGGAAAAATATCAAAATATACAAAACTATGCATGATTAATATTTTTATAATAATTTTTAATACATTTGTAAAATAGGCAAAATACCCAATAGAACTGAGAGATCTGCCATCAGACCTTTTGTCTTGATATAGCTTTTGACTGAAACAGCCCCCAGAATAATTTGGCACCACTTTATTTCATTTTATATATGTTCCGTTAGGGTTGAGGGTTATGTATTTGAATACAACTTTTATTTGTGATGCGGGTTATCTACTCTCATCACTTTTCATGTTTTCTTCAGTAGGCACAGACTATTTCTTTATTTCCTGCCTTATATTTAGATAAACCTGCTTGAGGGTAATTATTTTACAAATTTCTTGGGGCAGCTCTGGAAAAGCAATAAAAGCATTGCCCTGGACCAACTGGTACCTTTATGGGACCCTGTGCATCATGTTTATAAACTTGTCTCTTGGCACAGCAGTTATTTATATGTTTGACCCATAGCAAACAACACTGGCAGTTCACACAACACCTTTGTGAGGACCACTAAATGTTGCCTGGATTTTAGATTCACAAGCAAATGTGTCAGCCATCTCTTGCTAATATTTTTTCCTGGAGGCTATTGACCTCAGTTTATATAGGAAATGCTACTTTTTTGAAAGCACAGGAAGACATTTCCCCATCTAATCATTTCTGTAAACCTTTAAAGAAATGTATACTTTGGTTGCAGCTAAAGCATTCATTATATAGTGTTAATTAAAATCAGTAACATTTTACATTTTTTTTCTGTGCCATCTATAAAATCCACACTGATTACATCAGTGCATTCTTTCAAAAACAAACTTAAAATGAACAACATACTTTTTGAATGGTGCTTTCTCAAATTCAGTACATTGCAAGCCAGTAATTGTAATGTGCATTCTTAGGGAAAAAACACAATAGTAACATTATTCTCAAAAGAATTAAACTGACACTAATGTTCTGAAGTACTGACAAAATGAGTAGTTTGCTTATCTGTAGAATGGAAGCTTTCTCTATTCTTCACTGCACGGCATAGCTTTATTTCAGTCTTCTTAAGATAAACTTATAGTAGCACATTTTATAGGAGCATATCTCAGAGGATATTATGAAAGTGTATTTCTGGATAATTAATTAGCAACTTTCATGGGCACTGAACCTGTAAGTCGCAAGTTACAGTGAAAATCAATTCAAACTTCTCAAGTAGTACAATTAGCTCTCAAAGTAATAGCACAGATATGAGCATGAGAGCAGAACCCCTTTCAACCACTGTGTAATACAGAATAAGGTTTAATGAATTACCAGCAATGCTTTTAATGATATTATTTGTAATGCTATGGGACAAAGCCTACATGTACTGCATTATTTAGAATACATGGGTCATATCAGTTGAAACAGTTCCCAGTTCTAAGTTCTGTACTTTTATCACTTATCTCTGCTATACTTAGATGATCAATATTTTCATTGAGGCATTATAATTAATCACATAACTTTCAGTTTCCTTTCTTTATAATCTCTATTCAAATTGAATAAGCATATTTCTTTTTGAAAATAGTTTATTTAAATTCCATCACAACCATGAGTATTCATTTCTAGTACATATAGGCACATATTACAAGCTTTGTAAGGATGAATAACCAATAAAGTCACTTTGAATATTACAAAAGATCTATACACTTATAACCAGAAGGCTTTGATAGTTGGACAGAGCCATATACAGAGCAATATACAAGAGGCTTCATTTTCTGGGCATCTTAGGCATGTTGCACTGGCTAGAAGACCCATTTTGTACTTTCATAGTGGGATCAAGTAGGATTGGTGTAGGAGTTGTAGGGCCATGATCTGATATTGGCTGGATGGTATTGTGCCCATGGAGTGAGAGTGAGGTTTGGTGATGTAAGGTATGGTGGTGATAGGGGTTATGTGGTAGCACTTCCCAAATGGGGTTTCAGCCCCAGAGGGGTCTAGATGTATTCTGTTGAGTTTATGGTTGTAAGAAGTGGAATGTGACGTATTGGCTCCTTTCCACATACAGTTTAAGGGATTGGAGATATTCTGATCTGTCATCCTGTGTAAGGCATCTCTGCAATAGTGGGTGGCTTATAAACATGAATAAACATTTTTAAAGGATCCTAGATAGAAAATTATGGTATGCAGCAGTTGTTTTCTTTTTCCTCTTGTCTCATTCCTATTTAGCTTTAGAAATATCGTTGATAGCCAATCATAGCTCCATCTCTGGTAAACACCTTCATCCATACTTGACATGCATATGCAACCCAATCAAAGTGCAGCATGATCATTCAGTGCTCCAAATGCAAATGTTAATGAAATTGAGGTCTTCCGTTCTAGCCATAGGATTTCATCACATGATTCTCCATAATGTCATTTCCTTTTGCAAGTAATAATCACAATAATTTTTATGTCTAAAATTGGTTTATGGGTATAAGACAAAAATAGTGGAAAACAGATGAAATCAAGAAACAGGGATAATAGTTACTACTAGATACCTAGTTACCCCATTATGCTGGGGTTTATGTTTATTTTCTTAATCCTCATTTTCTTATTACTGTTTGAAAGCTAATCAACCATGTGTACAGGTACAAACAAAATGTTATGAATAGGACTTAAGTGTTACTTGAACATGGAGTAATATCATTTAATGTTAAGGCCAAGGGACCTCTGCCATTGGGGCAAATTCACTAATTAAACAATATAAGTACAGGTACGGGACCTGTTGGCTTTCTGTAAATTGGATCTTCCTACCTTAAAGGGCATGTAAAGGCAAAAAAAATTAAAATCCCATTTTTACTTTCTTTAATGAAAAAATAAACCTATATCCAATATACTTTAATTAAAAAATATGTTCCATTTTTATAAGAAACCTGACTGTATGCAGTAAAATTCTCCCTTCATTTACTGCTGTGGATAGGAATTGTCAGATGGTCCCTAACTGCTGAGCAGGGAAACAATCATACTTATGAACAGCAGGGGAAGCACCCGCCTTACTTCCCAGCCATGCAGAACTCAAGCAGCTTTGTTTATAACAATCCCTAAGCAGCCCAGACCACACTGAGCATGTGCACAGTCTTAGTCTTGCAAAGATGTTTAACAAAGTTACAAGATGGTGACCCCCTTTAGCCAACTTTGAAAGCATAAATTATTATTTTAGACTTTACATGCCCTTTAAGTATACTAGAAAATCATGTAAACATTAAATAAACCCAATACGCCGGTTCTGCCTTCAATACTGATTAATTATATCTTAGTTTAGGCCAAGGTACTGTTTTATTACTAAAGAAACAAAGGAAATCATTTTAAAAAATGTGGATTATTTCATTAGAATTGAGTCTATGGGACATAGCCTTTCCATAATTCGGAGCTCTGGATAGCGGGTTTCTGTATAATGGATCCTATACCTGTTCATGTACTGCAGAGAATAATTAGTTCATCCACAATCACCTCTTGAAAGGTTAAACATGCAAAAAGTAGTTGCAGAATGTTAATCCACACATGCACGCTATTATTGATAATCGTTTGCTGCTGATGGATCATTCATTATCTGCAAAACCAGCACTTGATTGACAAATGGCATTGGTAATTTGGAGACTTCTGCTGAATTATTTATTATATAGTGTGCCCTCTATGGTTGTATTTGGATAAAACCAACCCTGGACAATTTAGTGTTTGATCGCTGGTCGACTGTGGAAATTTGATATGATAATACTGGAAGAATTTATATTTTAAGATTTGTGAGTGTAATTTTTATCATCAATGAATACTTATGTACAGCATCACCCGATGGGCATGCCCCCTCTTTTTTTATATATTTTCTGGGGGAAATTTTTGAATGTTCTGAGAAAAGTCACATGAAGCAGATTGTAGAGTTTGCTCTGGTCGGCAACCCCCTCCGATCGCTGCTCCAACGAGATTCCGGCACCTTCTCAACTGGCTTATATTATGTATCATCTGCCTCGCGTTAACGAGCGCTGGTTCGAGAGGAGGAGATGTTTATTATATCAATATGGCTTTTATTCAAGCACACATAAACAATTTACAGCAGTGGGGTGCAAACAAACGTGTTTCGTGCCCGTATCTCGCCACTTCCTCAGAGTTGTGAGCTGTGAGGAAGTGCCTAGATATGGGCACGAAACTCGTTAGTTTGCACCCCACTGCTGTAAATTGTAAATGTGTGCTTGAATAAAAGCCATATTGAATCAGCGCTCATTAATGCGAAGCAGATGATACATAAAAGTCACATGAAGTCAAACAAAATGTTTCACTGAAACAAATGAAATTAGGTTCACACATCTGTAAATGGGAATACAGAGATCAGAGCCTCTCTTTTTATTGGCCCATGTAAATAGATATGAAAGGTCTTTGTAGATTAAAACCATAGCTACCTCAGTAACTACACTAAGTCAATAAACACATATGCAAAAAGGCGCATTTATTAAACTGCAAACTACACCATTCAAAACTAATCGGGCTGAAAGGTAAATAGAGTTATAAAATATGTAAAACAATGTAAAGATCATTTCACTTATAAAGCATTCAACTTCTCTTTCCAGATCACCATCAATAGGCTGGTTTGCATCATAAACTGTTAAAATCTATGGCTGCAATATCAGAATGGTATAAAATACTGCTATCTAGGTTAATGGCTGGAAGACGAAGCATTATTAAATACCGAAATGTATTGTGCAAAGCAATAGAAGTTACTGTTTATTGCTAAATATATTATCAAGTCCTGTGTGGTATGCCAATTACCGAATTTACACTTTTATGGGCCATTTAGTAACAATAGCATTATTTATGTCAGATAAAATAAAAGCTTTAACAATGAATATCAAAAGAAATTGAACATAGACACTGCTGGAGTTTATATTTCAGCTTATATTTCATCTCAGTGAAGTAGTACTCGAACACCATTCGCATCCATTATAAAAAGTACAGATCTTCAAATGATTCATAGTGAAATGCTATAAAGTGTATATTTTTAACCTACTTATAATCATACATTGACATACCATAATGTCCCCAATCTTTAGACTCTGCAAGGATGCATGGGCTGGCTGTTTGCCTAATTATTTCAAGCTGACAGTTTTATTCCAGTAAAAAAACATAAAGAACACCTAAGCATCCTAATGTGATTGTGAAAAAGCCTGGGAGGACAACATTGGATTTAGCAATAACCTAGTATGCATATCAAGGCATTGGCAAGCATAATTACAGTCTTGAAGACTTGCTCCAATAATTAAAATTTAAATAGAGGCAGAAAGGGTGTTAATACCTGAGCCTTTAGCTGACATTGCATGGTAGATTTTCCAAAATGCAAGAATATCCTTGAGACCTTGAGTTCCTTTCTAAATGTTAAACCCCTCTGGTATTTGATGAGTATGTGTCATGATAAGGCAAAACTACACTGTAAGAGAGGTCTTTTAATATGAATCCACGGATGACTACACTTTGCCATAGTGAACTCTTATCATCTTCTGTGGGGTTGCCTAAAACTATTGGTATAGTGGGCACTGCTGGAGTGGTCTGGCCATCAGTAGTGACCTCTGATTCATTCTTTCCTGTTCAAGCTTGTACAACAATTATAGTCCCATGAGACCCAAACTTCCTTTCATTTATCAATTATCCATGGTTCATAAGACCTGTCCTTCATCAAAGGGGATGTAAATGCAAAAAAATAAAATCCCATTTTTACTTTCTTTAATGAAAAAAAAAGCCTATCTCCAATATACTGCTGTGGATAGGAAACTTCAGACGGTCCCTAGCCACTCTGCAGTGAAACAAGATTTGTATTGGATTTTATTTTTTATAAACTTTAATGTTTCCAACTCCAGTGGCAGGGACTTAGATCATAGAGGCAGATTTAAACAGATGAACTGGGATTCTCATTGAAGGATTATTTTGCTGCAGCCACTGGTTCTGCAGAGTTGAAGTTTGTATTAAACAATACGAAAACGATAAAATCCACATTAGATTACATTACAACACTGGACCCAGTGCAGTCTGCATATTCTTTTTATTAATCAGTCTTGCTATATTGGCTTCTGGCAGAAATTTTTTGACTTGTGCAGTTTTGGTAATTTATGACGGTCCCTAAGCAGCCCAGACCACACTGAGCATGTGCATGGCCTTGCAAAGATGTTTAACAAAGTTACAAGACGGTGACCCCCTGTGGTCAACTTTGAAAGCATAAATCATTTGTTTGATTAGGCTTGTGGTGCAGTAAGTTCATGTTTATGTTTAGTATACAAAATACAGCATTTCTAGACTTATTCTATTTTAGACTTTAGTTCCCCTTTAAACTGAATGACGAGAGGTTGTCTGGGAAAGTCCTAATATTGATTCCTTGGGTAAGGAAATAATGCCTAATTGGAAAGCAGTCAAATGTATTCTGACAAATTCACACTTTAATAAATATCAAACTTCTGTGAATCCTTCAGCCTTAAATAAGTCCCACTGATCGAGGAATGCTAGCAGGAAATGCAACACATGGGTAGTGCATTTGTAGCTTCCGGGGAAATTTTCAATAAAGTATAACTTTTTTAAGCACGTCCTTTTTATATTTAGAGGAGTTTAATAAAAATGAAACATTCTTGTTTTTTTACCAAAATAGTTTCTTGGGCTATTTACATTAATCTATGTTATAATCCATTCAAGGGTTTTCTGTAAAATACTTTAAAACATATACTTTCTATCTATTTAGCCATAGATGCACCCTGTCCAGCCTATATAACCCTACATCTGCTCTTTATGCCTCCAAGCCACCAATGATGGCTAGTTACACAGCGTCCTATGAGTCATTTGATTTCTCAATTTACTGGCACTGTTTTATAGTGATTCTACCAGCTTCACTGTGATCAGAAAGAAATGTGCCATTTAGCAAATTCTTAATCTGTTTAAATAATTCTGCCAATTTCTAATCCCACATAAATCTTATGCAGCATATTATTATCCTCTCCTGCTTTGCGTTTAACATAAAAGGAATCATTTTCCTGGTCTCTTTTCCCAGGTCCTTGATTATTGTTGTGTGTCTTCCTTTGCTTCATTCCATGTTTTGCCAGTGCCTTTATTTGCTGCTAATGTGAAAAGCTGAACATGAATAACAGTCTGCCGCTGGTTTATTGTAATCCAAATATATCTGGCACTCGTATTAACATTTTACTAAAAGCATTCCATCACCTGTACTATCAGCAAATTGATCACTTCTGAAGAACATCCAATATTTTCTGAAATGTTGTTTCATCATGTCGAGCACTGGTACAAGACTCCTAAAAATCCTATCTCTGCAATTACTGACTTACTCCGTCACTTTACTCAAATGAACATTCTAATGAAAATGAAACCGTTAAAGTACAATATTCTATCAGTCCATTTCCTACTCGTGTTTATGCCACTTCCATTATTCTGCACATTACTTAAATGTCCCCCTACCCAACCCATAACTATCTATTTCTAGTCCTGTTTCACTATAGGGGTCATTTACGACTGCAAGAGAAGTTTGCACAAATTTCTCTGCAGTCAGTTACTTGTGTCAAAATATACTATTTGCACTTCTATATAGTTGCACTTCAAAGTCAAAGTAAACTTTATTGTCATCTCAGCAGTATACGAATACACAATGGGACGAGACGACATGGCTCCAGCTAGTACATATCATCACAAAAAGGCACTTAAAAATACACAACAAATATGTAAACATGAAATGTGCAATATATTGGCAGTTGGTGAATCTCAGTCTTTCCTGCCACCCATTATGAAAAAATCACAGTTTTGCCTATTGACACAGAGGTTTCCTCAGTGCCCTTGATCGATAAGTGCAGCACACTTGCATCTGAATAACTGAACCCATTTTTAACCCATGTGCAGAACACCACAAATAATGGCAACTTGACTTGCAGAACTTTCAGCACAATTGCATCTGATATACGGCAAAGTGCGAGCACACTTCTGTTAATTGTGATGCATTGAGGGATAGAGCATCAAGAGTAATGCCCCATTATGACTGCAATAACTTTGGAATTATGGGAATAAATGCTGCAATTGAGCTAAAAATGGCACTTTGCTCACTATGCAGACTTAAATTAGCCCTTATGTATGGTTACCGGTGATTTAGATATTTTTACTAGTTCACCAGTCTTTTAGTCAGTTTCAAACTAATACCTTACCTGCAAAGACCCTTCAGCACTAGATATGGAAATTATGAAAAAGCTGAAAGATTGAAAAAACTCTTTTTACCTTTCCACTTTTACGTTAGTGTTGGATGAATCATGTAAATCACATTGGTTGTATTTCACCTTGAGGATTTTATGTGCATATTTCTCGGTTGTATATTCACTTATGCACCATAGTTTGGAATGTTTTATACAGAAGGAATTATTTTACTGATGCATCAGGCATGCCATTCATTCTTCTGCAAAAAGTATTGACATGAAAAAGATGATAATTTGGAATCCTTGCACACTTCAAACAAGAGAGTAGTCAGTGCCAGTTTCATTGGCTGGATATATGTGTTTAAAATTAATAATCCTTAAATGGAGCAGTGTACAAATCTGGTAAATAGATAACTGATCTACTATGGAACAGCTTTTAAAGCTTGTAGGATTTGTACTGGCCAACACATATTTGTGGACTGATGACTACAGACTACAAAGAGAATAAAGTGAGCAAGTTTAAGTTCAAGGTTTAGATGGGAGAAAGGGTCAGAGGCAATTTTAAAACTACTAGAAATGTCTTCTCTTAAAATAGTGTTTAATCAACGTAGCAGAAGTCACTCAAAATCAATTAAAGATGGTAAAGATTAGAAGACTAATATAAACTAGGAAGAGGGTTTAAGAACATCTTTTGAAAAGAGGTGTTTGATGTTTGTTTCGATTACTGGCAAGCTCTCTGCTCTTTGACAGTTTTTCTGTGTGTTCACATTTAATTGTATTTATTCATAGTAGCATTTTCATCACTAGACATACACTTTACCATTCTATGCATGATTGCTGTGGACATGTAGCTATTAATTGACTATTTGTTTTGACAAGGACCAAGCCTGAGCTTAGATCAAACTTCAAGAAAAAAATACATACGACAATACAGATATGCAGACTATACACTCGTGTACCTGCCTTTTGCATCCATTTATTTTTTATACTTTAATCTACCTTGAATATACTGTCTCTGGTGGTGTGTGCTTTTCTCTTTATATGTATGCATATATCTCAATGTATCTACTTTTTCTAAACATACTTTAGATAACCCATGATTTTAATTGGTACAGTGATGACTTTTTCACGAGGGCAGATGCATGAACAATGATGAAGCAAGAAAAATAATGGTGTAGGAGCAGAGAGTAATTAGGCAATGCTTATGAAATCCTGCATTGTTAATGCACTCCTTGTAACTGTGACTCCTCTGTAACTAGTTTGGCTGAGACACTTAGTTTGTTATTCACTAATTTAGAACTTTAGTGTTACATGACTTCTTGCTTTGTTATGTTTCATTTTCAGAATATTAAATTCTTACAGTCTGTTATGTGCCAGGTAGCACTTTTTCAGAGAAAGAAGTTATTAACAAAAATTTCAACCAATAAGGATATTCTGATTAAACAGTGCCCTGTATTTTGGTGCCACATGATGTCATTGTGGCATGGATGCAACATTTTCGTTCCAAATGAAGTTTAAAATCTGGCTATGCTCTTGTTGCCCAGGTGGGCATCAGATTTTTGTGGCTTTCTGGTTTAATGATGCTGCCTTGCAACCCTGACGCAGCCAATTATATGATATGTTCTCTTTAAATCAAGGTGAAAGATTAGCACAAACATATATTAAATTATCACTAGGAAAATAATTGAATCTTAGCTTATAAAAATGCTTCATTATGTGTATGCAAAGATTAACATACATGGGCTGATATTGTCTGCTAACTCTGAATTTTTGAGTCCACTGGCCTTTGTTGGGAAGGGCATCATGCCCAAATGTGCCCCCTTGTGACCTAACCATTAGCCTAGGTTGACCAAATATTTCCAAGATGCTCATATATAGATATCTTAAGTTGCATAGTCATACATAAAAGGTACACATTTCCATTGAAAGGTTTTGATGTGATTGTATTCTCAGTGTAAGAGGGGTGGGATAGGGATGGGGGTGGCATTACACGGAACACCACTTGCTTGTGCAACATTCAGATCACGAAAGCCAGGAGCACTGGGTGACCAAGGAAATAGGAAGCCCAATATTATCACTTGTTTGTAAGGAGGTGAATTATATTTTTAATTCAGTGTAAATTTTCAGCCAGCAGTTGGCACCAATCCATAGGGCTGGACTGTAGGGGAATTCCCCTTAAGGAGGTTATAAATAGAAGTGCACACTAGGGGCTTCCTCTTTTGGACTAAGAAAAATGGATGGTAGCACACACAACTGGGCCAGTCCAAAGGAGATGGGGGCTGCAATTGGCTAGGATTAGGGTGAGTAGGAGCTCAGGACAGATAGCCATTACATAGCAAAGGCCCTGATGGGGAGGTAGTGATTGGGGTTAGTACCCTGGGCAATTGTGTGCCAATTAGGGACCATGGGTTAAGGGAGTAGGTTTGAAAGAACCTACAGGCTGTAGTAAGACAGCCAGTTGAAGCTTGTAAACTAAGGGAAAAAACTCTGTGAAATTACATGTGGTTATGATTTGTAACTAAAGATATACTGAAATAGGGGGAGTTGTGTTTTAATCTTAAAGGGATAGTTTCAAGGGAAAAATGTTTTTTTTTTTCAAAATGAATCAGTTAATAGTGCTGCTCCAGCAGAATTCTGCACTGAAATCCATTATTCAAAAGAGCAAACAGATTTTGTTTATATTCAATTTTGAAATCTGACATGGGGCTAGACATATTGTCAATTTCCCAGCTGCCCCAAGTCATGTGACGTGTGCTCTGATAAACTTCTATCACTCTTTACTGCTGTACTGCAAGTTGGAGTGATATCACCTCCCTCCCTTTCCCCCCCAGCAGCCAAACAAAATAACAATGGGAAGGTAACCAGATAGCAGCTCCCTAACACAAGATAACAACTGCCTGGTAGATCTAAGAACAACACTCAATAGTAAAAACCCATTCAGTTACATTGAGAAGGAAAAACAGCAGGCACAAGTCACATGACCAGGGGCAGCTGGGAAATTGACAAAATGTCTAGCCCCGTGTCAGATTTCAAAATTGAATATAAAAAAATCTGTTTGCTCTTTTGAGAAATGGATTCCAGTGCAGAAGTCTGATGGAGTAGCACTATTAACTGATGCGTTTTGACATGTTTTTCTGATGACAGGATCCCTTTAATATATTTGTATTTTGCCATCTACTGTGTTGGAACTGTTGCATAAAAGCCTGCATTGGTTCCTCACATTCTTGACTGTTTCACACAATAAGGCCTTCCCAACTCCCATTATCTTAAAGGAAGTCTACCAGTTACAGGTAGCAACATTACAGACTTATAGCATTGGTTAAGAACAGGGTCCCCTTGCACTGCTCTAAATGGACATATTTCCAATTCAGTGCAAGGTGGAGAGCACAGAAGCACAACTGTAATAGCTAGGACTAAGCGAAAGTGCTTAGTGCATGGGGCTGCAAGGATAGTGAGTTTTTCCTCCTTAGTGCCCCTGCAATTGCCCATATCCCTATATAAATGAGCCCTATTAGCATTTATTAAAAATAATAACTACAAAAATATATCTGAATGATACTGACCATTCTGTTCCATGGTATTTGTATTGCTGCTCTAAGTTAAAAACTGAAGGATTTAGGATGTCAAAAAAATGGAAAACAAAAAAACAGACTTACTAGAATTGGTATAAGTTTATTTGTCAATTTCTTGCTATAATGTAAAGGAAACTATACCCCCAAATGAATATTTGAGCAAGAAATAGTTTATATCAGATTAAGTAGCATATTAAAAAATCTTATCAAACTGGTAAATATATTTAAGTAAATATGGTCCGTTTACATCTCTTGCCTTGAACCACCATTTTGTGATGGTCTGTGTGCTGCCTCAGAGATCACCTGACCAGAAATACTACAACTCTAACTGTAACAGGAAGAAGTGTGGAAGCAAAAGACACAACTCTGTCTGTTAATTGGCTCATGTGACCTAACAAGTATAGTTTGTTTGGTTTGATTGTGTGCACTGTGAATCATACAACCCCCTTATTTTTTAAAATGGCAGTTTTCTATTAATGATTACCCAATAGCGCATGCTACTAAAAAAATACATTATTATGAAATGGCTTATTTACATGAAGCAGGGTTTTACATATGATCTGTTTTATGCAATACCTTTTTATAGAGAGCTACATTGTTTGAGGGGTATAGTTTGCCTTTAAAATAATATTTAAACAACTGTATAGAGCATTAAAACATACATTTTATTTACCAGGCAATACCATTTAAAAAAGAAAAAGAAAAAAAATTCTTCACCTTTTATCTTAGCTTCATGAACAATAATGATGCCATAACCTTTCTTTAGTTTACTGATGCACAATTTCTTAATCTAGTTTGCTGTTGAAAAGGGTTATTATTTATATATTTATATATATGTTTATGTTTCAAAAAGACGTAGACATTTTTAACAACAGCAAGCACTCCATCATCCTTTGGGAGAGCATAATAAAAATGAGATTTAAGTATTAAATTCTAAATAATTGCTGACATAAAGTTCCATTTTAATTAAGGATGCACCGAATCCAGGATTCGGCCTTTTTCAGCAGTATTCAGGCGAATCCTTCTGCCAGGCCGAACCTAATCCGAATCCTAATTTGCATATGCAAGTTAGGGGTGGGAGGGAAATCACATGACTTTTTGTCACAAAACAAGGAAGTAAATGCAATATGCAAATTAGGATTCAGTTCGGCCAAATCTTTCACGAAGGATTCGGGGCTTTTGCCGAATCCAAAATAATGGATTCGATGCATCCCCAATTTTAATTGTACTGATTGAACTGCCACAAACAACTTGAAGAATTGTGTTACCTTAAGAGTCTACTGCTAACATTATTATAAAATTGATACATCCCACATTTACAAATGTCACTTACTGATCCCAATCTTGATGCTGAAGCTGTGGGTGGATTTTCACATTCACATTTGTACATTCACATATAGTTACTTTTTGTTCAAAGCCAAATTCATTGATTTATAAAAAGGATTTTTTGGCCTATTAGTCCATTAGTTTGTGGACTAATCCCATCCCATATTAATGTTAATCTTTTCATATTTGAGACAATAAGATCTGTAGAATTATTATGATGACATTGAAGTTATTTGAATATAATACACAAAAGCTATGAATCTTTCTTCACTGAAATTTGTGTATTATAATAAATAAAGTAGCCCCAGTTGCAAAATATGAGGATATTAGAAGTTACCTCGGAGTTCCATGACCTGTATAAAAACACTTGGCCTTCGGCCTCGTGTTTTTATATGGTCATGAAACTCCTCGGTAACTTATAATATCCTTATAATTTACAAGAGGGGGTACCAGTGTCAGACTGGGATGCCAGGGGCCCACCAGAAAACCTTAGGCTGAGGGGCCACTTTTACAAACTACTGTATTATACTTCTCCTCACTCGACTTCTTTATTCTTCTCGTCTTTTTTCTCTTCATACTATACTCTTTTCTTCCATTATTAAACCTCTTTGTTCCCATAAAGAAATGGGGAATGACCATGAAATAGGCCAAATGGTTAGAAGCAAGAGGCCCACTGACTCCTGGGCCCAGTGGGAGTTTTCCTGGTATCCAGGTGGGCCAGTCCAACACGGGGGGGGGTACTTTATTCACTATGTAAAACTATGATTTTGGTAATGTATTTCAAACATTTTTAGTTACAACATTTCCAGACAAACATCATCATGTTATCTTGTTAATGTCCAGGACAACAGTAAATGTGTTTTTGTAAAATTATTTAATGTCTCAGAGAGAACCAGAAGAACCAGGGGATCCAAACACTTGGAACGACTTTCATATTAGAGCCATTTTTCTAACTGTAATCAGTATGAAATGTGCAGAACACTGTGATCATTTTTACATATGTTAACTCACTATTATATTTTAGTTACAGTACTTTGAAGCTTCAGCATTTTGGCTAGATTTTCAAAGACTGTGCTGAAAGAAACACCTTCATAAACTTTTTTTTTTTAGTTAAAGGGCTGTTCACCTTTTTTGGCATTTATTTTTTTTAATTAAGAGATATGGTCATTATAAATTACTCTTGGAATTTCGTTTGATAATAATCTACCTGCAAGATAGTGCTGTTGGGTCTCTGCTCTCTGTCCAAGTCTGGGGGAGTGTTAGGTGCTGTATACATCCAACAGAAGGAAGCACAGGCATTGATCATTACTGTGCACATTCCATTCCTTTGTATTTTCATGATCTGATTGGCAGACACGATTCAGCCAATCGGATCAATGACTAGCAGAAACTACAAGAGATGGAGTATGCACAGTAGCGTTTCCTGTACATTCCTATGCTGGCTGTCATAGTGAAGAGACTTTATGCAGCTCTAACTTTTCAGGTAGATAAAAACAATCCATTTTTTTAATTAAACCAAATTGCAAATATCATTATAATGACCATATGTCTTTTATAAAAATTTTATAAAAATTACAATAAAGGTGAACCACCCCTTTAATATATGCCACCAATATTGCGCTATACCTATATTACTACAATAGTAGCAAATTATAGCTGATCTGGCAACTTCCTATGGTCCACAAATTGTGGTTTCAAGAATGTAACTGTTAATCTCTCCAGAATATACTATTGGTGTGCAATATTACAACCTAGGGGAGACAAACAGCGTGGCTTATGTGTCACATACTTTAACCATTTAATCCACTACTCAGTCGGTCTACTTTGTAGGCCCTTTATGGAAATCTATTTGTAAATAAAGGTACTGCAGGTTTTAAGATGCTACATTGTTTTATATTTCCCTAAAACAAGTGGGTATAGAAGAAAACCTGTGAGTCACCTAAATTACCAGCCTAAAACCAATATGGACATCTGAACCTCTGAATAAGTCACTGACGAAATGCGTAAGGCTGTGACGTCACTGGAGGGTGCCCTGTTTGGAGAGCACGAGAAAAACACTGCAAGCTGGTTCCTACACCCTACAGATACAAGAGACTGCACGCTAATCCACAAGGGGACGGTCCCAACAGGAAGGAGCATAGGTATGCTTTTTTACATGAGATGCCATGTGAGTGCATTTTGTTAATATTTGTTTTTGCAAATTTCCTTGGCCCCAGCTGTCATGAGCAATCTAAAAAAGAAAAATAATATCATAATGAACCACATGATTCCCCATCCTCCATCTGAGCACAAATGAGAGCTTCCAAGAATCTTCACTCTTATAATGCCTGTTCTAGACTTTGGTGGATGAAGTTATCCAGGCTAGACACTTCATTCCTTGCTAGGCTTGTTGAATATGTGTATGTTTTGCTTCACTGCTTTAGGTTGTCTCTATGTCTTATTTAGGAGCTAAATCACAAAAGGATTTTTTTCATTGTATTTTCCTGAGATGTTTTTATCATTGCCAAACCATGCTCTCAAATTTTTCTTCTGAAGACTAGAAAGCATTCTGTTTATATAGATATTATAGGAATTGATCAGATTTCTATATGATTTATTTTTAGATGTTACTTGAGCTCTGGTAATGTTTTATAACAAATAAATAATGATATTGATGAAAGCACAATGCAAGTTTCATTGTAGTTAAGGTTGGAAAAAGATTACATTTGCCCAAATAAATCCTACCTAGCTTTTAATTCAAGAACCATGGAAAGGCTAACATTTAACTCAAATTAGCAGTGCAGGAATGTGCAAAAATGAATTATCTTAGTGGCAACAAATACTGCAAGTATTTACTACATTTACTACATGCAAAGTACAAAGTGCATAAAGAACATGCACATGCCCTGCATGGAGGGGGACTACTGCAAGTCACTGTTTCTCTGCCATAAGACCAATCCTTCAAATACTTTTGGGCACTAGTGGTTCTTTAAAAACAGATGAGCTATTTATTAACAGATGCCACAGTTAAGAAATGGTGGGTGCTGACTTAGGGGCAGATTTATTCAGGTTCGAGTTGTGTTTTCCACCCAATTTATTTTGTTTTTGAGGTTATTTTTTGCGATTTATATACCCCGACCCTGGAAATAGCTTGATTCTGAAAAAACACCATCTAAACTCTGTCAAGGTCATCTAGGAGTCAATGACAGATGTCCTTTGAACCATTTGAAGATGTTAATATCCTTCAGGATATTCAAACTTTTTTCAGTGAGTTTTGCTCGAAAAATTGATCAATTCAAGCGATTAGAATTTTTATTTCACTGAAAACTCAATCAGTTTGCGTTTTTGGGTTGTTAACATTGAACTCGCTGTTTTAAGTTTTTCCCATTCCAGTCTTTTCTTAAATAACAAGTTCATTCGACGTTTTAAAAAGCTCACATACAGTAGTTCTAAAAAGAAGTTTTGGCAGAAGTTAATGAAAAATTTTAGTTGCGGTTTTTGAAGAGGTTCAGTATAACAGTTATCTTCAGAGGTTAGGACAACAGCTACTAATGAACGACAACTAGCAACCTGAATTTGCCTATTTCGTAATAAGCGCTTTTTGTTCTTCTAGTTCCTCCGTTCACCCAAAACTGATTGGACGATGTTCTCGGGGATAACATATTACTTAAGACAGAAGCATTGTTTTTGGCATGATGATAACAAGCTGAGGAATTAGTTCAGTCGCATATTGAGGTAACTGTAGTTTATAGTATATAATTAATTAGTCTCTAGTCAAATATTAATCAATTAGTTATTCATTTCAGTTTGATATATGATTTCAGGGACATACAGCATTACTTTTGCTGAGGCACGCCTGTAATTTCTTCCAGTTTCTATAGTGCAATGACAAGTCACTTCAGCAAGTCACTTTCAAGCTAGTACTAACACATACTATTTATATATTGTATATGTTCCCATGAGGCAAATGAGTGGAACATAAATACAGAATCTGACAAAGATGTATTCTGCCAGGCCTAGGAAATCAGCACCTTGCAGTTTCCTCCCCACAAATGGTCAAGTCTGATTTTGGTTCCTTGTTATAAATAGCAATGTCTGAGCAATGATTAAAAAATATAACTTTAGTATAAATCTGTGAGAATAAAATGTAGGCCAAAATATATGCACAAAATGTAGTTTTGAGATAGTTACTAGCAGGAAATATTCTGCAAGATCCTGACATACAGTAAAGCTTTGTTAGCCTAGTTTTTAGGTTCAGATGTTTCATGAAATGCTGGTTGTGAAAACACAAGTGTTATTAAAGGGATACTGTCATTGGAAAACATGTTTTTTTATATTTAATTTTGAAATCTGCCATAGGGCTAGACATATTTTCAGTTTCCCAGCTGCCCCCAGTCATGTGACTTGTGCCTGCACTTTAGGTTGGAACTACTTTGTGGCTGGCTGTTATCTCTCCTACTTAATGTAACTGAGTCAGTCTCAGTGGGACTTGGCTTTTACTATTGAGTATTGTTCTTAAATCTACCATAGGAGCGGTTATCTTGTGTTAGGGAGCTGCTATCTGGTTACCTTCCAATTGTTCTTTTGTTAGGCTCATCAGGGGGGAGGGGTGATATCACTCTAATTTGCAGTACAGCAGTAAAGAGTTACTGAAGTTTATCAGAGCACAAGTCACATGACTGGGGGCACTTGGAAAACTGACAATATGTCTAGCCCCATGTCAGATTTCAAAATTGAATATAAAAAAATCAGTTTGCTCTTTTAAGAAATGGATTTCATTGCAGAATTTTGCTGGAGCAGCACTATTAACTGATGCTTTTTGAAAAAAAACATGTTTTCCCATGACAGTATCCCTTTAATAAACAGGCTACATCCACTTGCATTACATGAATTGTGTAGGTAAAAGGCCTAGAAATAATGATCTTACAAAAATGAATTGGTCCAGTTATGTGTTTTGGTGGAGAAACATAGACAACATGATCTCGATTATATTTCAGTATCCAAAAACTGCTCTGTCCGGAGTGGGGCCCCTGTGGTGGAAGCTATAGTGGGCCTCTGACCTTCCAGTCTGGCGCCGGTGATCACAAACCTGTACTTATGTGTCAGGAATTTTTCAAAACTGGAATTGATTTGCAATCTAGATAGAACATTTTTTATTAGTATTCTTCAAAAAAAAAAAAAAAATCAGAGGTGAACAGGAGGGAGCCTTTTTAAACCTCAATTGTGGAAAAATTCACCTTTGTGATTGCAATTTGATATTTTTCTCAATCACTAGCATAAATACCAAAATACGTAAACTAAAAAAAGTGATTGTCTTTACTTTGTGCAAACCCCCCCTTTCACCGTGAAGCTCACATTGTTCCACTGATTTACAAAATTCGATTATTTTTTTTAAAAAATATAACTTGACTGATGAAATAGCTTTAATGCTGAATATACACCTCCCATTGACTTCTATAGAAGCTAGGCAGGTTTAGTTGTCAAATTTTTTTATTCTTGTTTTAAGATTTTTTTTTTCAATTGATAAAACTGAAGTTCAGGAAATTCCTATGCAAAAAAATTTTTTAAATTTGTGATTGGTGATATTTTCATAAAGCGGGGCAAAGCCTCAGAAGTGAATACATTTGCACAGTAGTTAACACCCGTCCTATTGCGTTGATTCAAATTGCAACTGATTTATTTGAGGTGAAAAATTTGTATATAGATAGGCTGTGAAAAATGTTTTCAATATAGTTAGTTAGCCAAAAATGTAATCCATAAAGGCTGAAGTGAATGGATGTCTAATGTAATAACCAGAACAGCAGTAACCAATCAGTGACTTGAAGGGGGTCATATGGGACATAACTGCTCAATTGGTTTTCTTTTGAATCTGACCTGTGTGCTAAAGCTCAAAAGCAAAGTAACTGAACAGTTATGTCCCATATGGCCTCCCTTCAAGTCACTGACTGAGAGGTTAGAGAGCTGCAAAGGAGAAAGTAGTATTCTGTTCACTCATTTTTTATTTCATACAGCCTATCTATTTACCCAGTTTTTTTAGTTTTTTTAAGATTTGTTGAATATAATTTAGAAGATGATTTAAAATAACTGTAGGATTAGAACTGATAAATAATGAGAAGTATGTGCAAGAAACTGAAAGACATGGATGTCATTTTTGAAAAATATACATTGTTACATAAACACGTAGAGCTGTACAAGTAGTGATGGGCAAATTTGCGGCGTTTTCACTTCGCCGAAAAATTAGCGAATTCGCGAACTATGGAAAAATTTGGACGCTGGCGAATTTTTGCCGCGAATTTTTGCGGCCGTTTTGCGAATTTATTCGCTGGCGGCGAATCACGCAAATTCGCGCCTGACGAATAAATTCGCCCATCACTATGTACAAGTACAAATACACAGATGAAGCCATGGGGATTTAACATCACATCCAGACACCATTTTTTAGTCCTGCCTCTAGATAGTGCTAGAGAGCAATTTTTTCAGTACATTGTTTTTGAGTAATTATGGCGATTGCACTCGTAACACCATCCAAAATGGTGTGACAAAATGTGAAACCCTGATGGCTTCATCTGTACAATAATTAATTTTTACAGCAAGCTTTGAGAAGAATAAGAAGTAGCTTCTAGCAGGGTTGGATTAGGCCAGAGGGACACCAGGAAGAATCCTGGGGCCAACCCAACCCATACCTGCTCTTGCCATTGACAATTGTGGGCGCCAATGCTCCCCCACCCTGATTGCAGCTGCAAGGAAGTAAGTGTTGTGCTGCAGGGGTTGAAGAGGGGTTGGTCCTTGGTGCAACTGGAATTTATGAGCTTATTATGGAGCTTATGAGCTTTTTTATGGTATTGGTGGCCCCCAGGCAGGACCCCTGATTGCCCGGACACCCAGTCGGACACTGGCTTTGGCATGAAATTAGCAACCTACTAATAAATTGCTATACGACTGCAGTGGTTAAAGCAATAGAGAGAGAGAGAGAGAGAAACCCTTAATTACTATTTAATTTGGGTTAGAATTTCAAAAAAGATACATTTAAAGAAGCCAATCAAGAAGTCACATCACTAATTAATTCAATATATACATCATGTTTTTTGGTGGTTTTTATATATAAGATTAATAAACAAGATTTAAACGAAGTGGCTTAGTTTCTGACATACTTGTACTTGTTTATAACCAGTAATTGCTGGATAACAATAAGTGACAGAAATAGCTATTTATTATACGCAGAAGTACATCTGATCCCAGACTGGTTTACTTTGAGAAGAATGCAGTGAAGAGTGACAGTGGAGATTAAACAGTACCGCACTGAAACTATAATTTCAAGACAATTATAGTCTTGGCAGTTCTGACTGATGTAAAGAAACAGAAATCCATAGAGAAAAATATTCCCCCCCCCCCAAGAAATATCAGTTATTTAAATCTCAGATGTGAATAATCAATTTTAGGATTTTTTTTTAAATTCAGTTGAATTTAGAAACTATGGGACATAGAATTGCTCATATATTTAAAAAAAGTTATTCATGTAAATAATATATGTTAACAAGGATTGGTCTACCATAACTGAATCTCTTCACATTTGTCTGAGCTCATGAGTCATGCTTTCTACCAGTTAACCAAGATAAGATTTAAGAACACCTAAGCTGCTCACAGCTGTTTTCTAGTCCTTTTATCTCCCCTTTGATAAACACTTCTCATTTTAACACTGTATGAAATAACTTTGTTGGAACACCATCTGAAACTATAAACAACGTAGAAAGCCGCCGGAGATTACAAAGATTAAAATACAAGATGTTGAATAGATGTCTCTACATTTTTACCTTAGTAATGCCTGGAATACTAATGTCATATAACACAGTAAAACATGTATCTTTCCATGTAGTTTTTGAAATACATGTTAATAAACAACTAGTCCTGTGTTAGGGATTATTTTAGATACATTCACCAGAAACAACCTAGCTTCTTAGCCTTGAACTTTATGGGGCAGATTTATCAAGGGTCGAATTTCGAGGGTTAAAAAACCCTCAAAGTAAAAATCCTTCGAATTTGAATATCGAATTCGAAGGATTTAGCGCAAAAGCTTCAATTGAACGTTAGAATAAAATTCATTTGATCGCACTATGAAATCGTTCCAATCAAACGATTTTAAGAGATCGATCAAAGGATTTTTATTCGATCAAAAAAAAAAACTTAGAAAAGTGCTGGGGAAGGTCCCCATAGGCTAACATTGCACCTCAGTAGGTTTAAAGTAGCGAAGTATGAAGTCAAAGTATTTTTGAAAGAGACAGTACTTCGATTATTGAATGGTCGATTTTTACTTAGAATCATTCGATTCGATCAAATTTGATTGAATTTGACCAATTCGATGGTCTAAGTACCCAAAAAAATACTTTGAAATTCAAATATTTTACCATTCTAATTATTCACTCGAGCTTGGTAAATCTGCCCCCAAATGTCAGAAGTGCACCAACTAGGGAGCAAATTGACGGGGTTAAAACCATCTGCTAAAGAAAACATCAATGACACACTAATGGGGACATGTAATAAACATTTGCTACTTGTCTAGTAACACACAACAACTAATCAGCAAGCTGCATTTAAAAATCCAGATTTTTGTCTGCATATTTGCTCCCAAGTTACAGTATGTCTTTAATGGGTTGTATAGAGAGACAGTATATTCATCACTGGTCCAATACCTTTACAAAACAGTTGTTTTAGAAATAACGTATTACATTTATAGTTCAGACAAGGGAGGCTGTACAGGTATGGAATCTGTTATGCAGAAAGCTCTGAAATAGGGAAAAGCCACCTCTCATAGATTCCATTTTATCCAAATAATTCTCATTTTTAAAAACGATTTTCTTTTTCTCTCTAATAAGAACACATTACCTTGTACTTGATGCAAACTAAGATATAATCAATCCTTATTGAAAGCAAAACCAGTCTATTGAGTTTATTTAATTTTTACATGATTTTCTAGTCATGTTTTTATCAAAATGCATCAGTTAGTAGTGCTGCTTTAGCAGACTTCTGCACTGAAATCCATTTTTCAAAAGAGCAAACAATTAAATTACATTTTTTAAAATTTAATTTTGAAATCTGACATAGGGCTAGACATATTGTCACTTTCTCAGGTGCCCCCAGTCATGTGACTTGTGCACTGAAACTTCAGTGCTCCCTTGTAGAACAGCACTCAATACTAAAAATGCAGGTCCCATTGTGTACCTTCAGTTACATTGAGTAGGGGAAACAATAGCATGTCAGAAAGCAGTTCCATAGTGCAGCACGGGCTGTTTCTGAAAGCACATGACCAGGCAAAATGACCTGAGATGGCTACATACACAGGAATATTACAACTAAAGAAAATACACTTGTATGTTCAGAAATGAAATTTTATATGGTAGAGTGAATTGTTTGTAGAGTAAACAGTGTAATTTAGAAATAAAAAACGACACCATAAAAATCATGATAGAATCCCTTTAAAGGACCAATAACGTCAAAATTATATACAAAAATATTTGTTTTTAAATAACGGAAAAAAAAAACACCAATACATATTTAACTTTAAAATCTCAAAGTCTTTATTAGAAAAATAACTTACCAAAACTCCGCTTGCACTCCTCTTCAGAAAAGGCGACAGGGCGACGATCCATCATGCAGCGCTCAGTTTTTCCTCCCTAAATATCTCCTATAGAAGGCAGGGAGGAGAAATTGAGTGCCGCACGATGGATCATCACCCTTTGGCCTTTTCTGAAGAAGAGCGCAAGCTGAGTTTTTTTTTTTAATAAAGACTTTGCAATTTTAAAGTTAAATATGTCTTGGTGCTTTTTTTCATTATATACACACAAATTTGTTAACATTTTTTTTTTTACGTTACTGGTCCTTTAAGGTAGGAAGAGCCAAATTACAAAAATATCCATTATCCAGAAAACCCCAGGTCCCAATCATTTTGGATAACAGGTCCCTTGTACCACCAAATACACAATATTTAGCATCAGTAGTTACATGTCACTATATACTGTATGTTGCATAAAATATACGAGCATAGCTTATTCTGTACAGGGGCTCCTTATATATCTGCACATAAATGCCTTAATGGTAGTAATGCACAGGATTACAAAGAAATAACTTGAATGGGACATTAATGAGTACCATTGTTAAGGACAAAAGCAATAGAGATAGTGTCTACTTTACATTCCTGGTGCTGGTACTGTCTGCTGGGAGGCATTTACAACCTTCTAGGTTTCTCTGCTGTTGGTTACAAGGCTCTAAGTGAGTCTGGAATGTTCTAGTTGCATATTGTACCATGCATATCCCATATAAAAATGTGGGGGGAAAAAATCCAAATTCGAATTATTTTTATTTAATCTCACTTTCCTCTGCTTCAGTATAACTGGTTGGTAAAACAACTAAAGGTTGGTAAAAGAATGCCGGAAAATGATGCTTAAGTAGATTCATGTCATGTTCAAAATTACCCCACCATTACTGATGCCATACTAGAAATATCACAATTAAATTAGGTACAAATATCTATGCTTTTGTTCTATGAAAGACCTAATTATTTTAAACATTAGCTTTGCAGTGTTAGATGAATCGTGTAAAAATGCTCAGGCACCAACCTGAAAAATGCTGATGGTAAACCACGCTTCAGTGACTTTATATAAAGTGATCATATTACATTCAGTTGGAATAATATCTTAGCCCTGTATTGAGAATTCCCTCAACCCATATGAAAATGAAGCAATGAATACATTATATTGAACAACATGCATAGATTGTTTCATATCCGAAATATGGTCACACAAGTATATTTGAGGGGGAAAAAATGTGTTGCAAAATATTTGTGTGTTACTCTGTTTTTGTGTTTTAATTGTGTTCTGAGAATTACAAATTTTAGAAAATTCCAAATGTTATGGAGACACTAAAGACATCAAAATGCTGAGGTTTTTTTTTACATATATATATGTACTTGCACAATTTTTTTGGAAAATGTCTTTACTCCATTGAAGCCAGTAGATTGGATTATGAATAATATGACATTTGGTTGAGCATATACACTTTTTGCAGGCATTTACAGTATCTAAAAGTGGAAGGCAAAGGATTTGGGTTTTTTTGTATATAAAGAACTAAGTAACTCTAGGCAGTCAGTGGCTACTTAAGTGAATAAAGTGCTGTCTTGCATAAAGTGTATTAACTTTAGGGATAAAACCATAATTTTGCTGCTTTATTGGTCCCTGGCAAGGCCTCATCTTGAGTATGCAGTGCAGTTTTGGGCTCCAGTCTTTAAAGGGGTAGTGACACTTCTCAGGTTTTAGCATGATTGAATTCTTCATCAAAATATGCCTATATGTCTTTTAGACTATTTTCTTCAATGTGACCTCTTTCTATGTCAATTGGACATAGGTCACTTCTCCTTTAAGAGAGTGCCAGACTCAGACACGTTCTTATGGTCCCTTGGGGCTTGTCAATCAGAGCTGCAAGGTCGGAAGTTAAATACTTGACTGACAGGAAAAATCAGGCACATTCAAATGGTGTTGTCTGTTTATATTACTGTATGTTGGCCACACAGGGTCAGAGTTTACAGCCTCCTTATCACACTTGTTATGCCTCCAGCACTTTTTTATTGTTTGTGCTGCATCACCTTGTCATTCATTTGTATGGTTTTGCATTGTTATAGAAATGTCCTTCTTAGGCCACCATACTCTTCCTATGTGACCCTGTGTAATACCAGGAGATGATCACTCTAACTGCCATCTTCATACTGTGCACATCTAGTACATCACCATCCACAGTAATCCTACCCCATCCAGCCTCGTGGTAGCATCGTTGGTAGGTATTACTTATGTCCCAAGCCTGATCTATAAAGAAGTCAGATCAGAAGAAACATGGTAAATCAGGAACAGACTTACAGGACAGGATACTCTGAAACATGCATGCTAATGCCATTATTAATACCTCACGCACAGGTGTACATATATGACACTCAACATATGATAGATGGAAAGGTGAAGGAAAGGTTCTGTTTACTTGGGGGTGCCAAAAGGTAGGCACCCCAAATGATTGTATACACTTACCTCAAAACTGCAGAGGCCTAGGGTTCTTCTAGTGAGCACCACGGAGTGATCGGTTTCTGGCTTCTTTGATCTGATGACAACACAGTATGCTAATTTAAATTGAATAGGGAAGATAAAGAATGCATCACATACACATAAATACATTAATTTTAATGGGCTCTTCCAAGTCATTCATGCTGCTGATTATAAATCTCTGCATATAATCTAGTTGACTATTCTCTACCACTAATGCCTATAGACATTAATTAGACAACAAATGTTAATGTGGCACTGTACCTATAACAAAAACTAAGTAGAAAATAACAATTAAGTACATTTGTTTGGCTTGATATGTCCTTTATGAAACTATGCTAGTTACTTTACTAGATACAATATCATTTTGTGTATATATATATATATATATATATAGGTATAAAGGGTAAGGCATTTTTCAGTAGCAGTATGCACAAAATGTCTCTGTCTTAAATATATTGATAATGGGTTGAGTGCAGAGGACTCTTGTATTTGACTTATGTAGAGAAATACAGACAGGAGCTGATTGGGGACAGTAGATAAGGTATCTACGTAGCTAAATTAGTCTATAGGTGGCTTTATGGTACTGACAGACAATGCAGGGATAGGACTAGACCTTGGAGATAGTATTGATAGTTCTAACAATTCATCTGGTTCTGATGGTGATAGAGATATTTCTAAGACTACAAAGACTGACACAACCAATAAGGTTTTTATCTCACATACGCACTAGAACGTCAAAAAACTAAGACATAGGATATAGACCCACAGGGGAGCCATTGCTCTAAGCAGAACCCCCCCTTCAGACCCCAGAGGAAATCATTTAAGCAATAGACCTCTAAGTGCCACAGAGCTTTTGGTTCTTGACTGAGGTCTTTCTTTTGTCCCTTCCTGTAAGCAGGGCCAGAACTAGGGGTAGACAGAAGAGGCAGCTGCCTAGGGCGCAACGATTGGGGGCGCGCTGGGCTGCTACCTCTTCTGTCTACTTCCAAACCTGGCACTAGAATTGCACCTGTGTATGGCCCTTCTGCATATGTGAAAGCTGTTGTCACGGCTGATGACGCACGCACATCGATGGGGGCGAGCTGATTGGCTGGACTGCCTTGGGCGCCCGATCAGCCAGGCCCGCCTCTGCCTGTAAGCCTCACCAATTTACTTTATCAGTTGACAACTTTAAGTTCAATCGTTTATTGAAACTTAAAGAAGAGTTCGGAGACAGTAATGTAGTTGGGGCACAGACCATTCGCAGTAAAAGCACATACCTTCCAGTTTCTTCTAATAATTCAATCATGTAGTTTACTAGGGTTATCTATCAGATCCAGAAAACCTTAGCAACCTCTCGACGGCTGAATGGAAAGCTGTTAGGGACCTCTCCTCTGACCCCAATATTGTGATAAGTCCTGCAGATAAGGGGGGTGCTGTGGTAGTTCTGGACCGATTGTCTGACATACATACTTACCGGTTGTTACTAGGTAACCCAACTTTGAAATTTAAATGTGAGATGGCTACTAAAGAATGCACATAACCATCATATACTTTTCAGTATTTTTACAGTGAAGTATCCTGTTTGCCCTGTACTATACACACTCCTAAGATTCATAAGGAAGCACAGTTTCCCCCTGGTAGCCCTATCATATATGCCATGAATTCATTGCTCCAACCCATCTCACAATTTCTTGACTTTATATTACAGCCTTATGTAATATGTACAGTATGACATCTCATCTACAAGATTCTAGCGACCTACTTAAAACATTGAAAACATTACCTGATTTACCAGCCAAGTGCCTTCTGGTGACAATGGATGTTAACAACTTGTATACTGTTATCCCTCATGATGCAGGCATTAGTGCAGTTAATCACACTTTGTCCACATAGGCGTAACATTGATGACCTGTTCCTTACGGACAGGTAACAGGGATGCACTTACTTTTTGGGTGAATAGCCTTAATTAATTGACTCTTTAATCCACTTCATATGCACATCAGATTCGGATAGTATTGACTTCTTAGGCCTCAGAATTTTTTGGGATAATGGGCAACTGTGTACTACACTATTTAGAAAAGAACTGACAGCAACACTTTACTACATGCTTTGAGTTTCCATCCCAAAGGTACAAAGAGGGGGGTCCCTCACTCTCAGTTTCTCAGTGACATATGCAATTACTCAGACCCAGCACTTAGGGATACACAACTCCAAGAATTAAGGAACAGACTGATTGAACGCAGCTATAAACAAAAACATTTGATGATACGCTACAACAGTTGCATTCACTCACCCAGGACGATGTTTTACTCAAAGAGTCCTTCAACACACACAAGCACCGAAATAGCTATTTTTTTATACTTCCTACTTTTCTGGTATTGAACATACTTTAAGGACTCTCAGGGATTACTTCAATATTTTACAAACTAATAACAGTTTACCATTCCAGGATTACCAAGCACCAGGTGTAGGTTTTCGCAGAGGACGCAACCTTAGAGACATTTTGGTCTGTTCTATTCTTCCTCCACCTGAAGGTCAATGTGGGTGCTACCGCTGCCCTGATTATACTACTTGCCACAATCTTTTAACTGGACCCTCTTTCCCACATCCACACAGTGGCAAACGCTACTTCATACGTCACCATCTGACCTGCCTGTCTGATTTTATTATATACTTTATTACGTGTCCCTGTGGCTTATACTATGTTGGAAAAACTAATACCTTCTTCAGGGACAGGATGGAAAAATCATCACAGCTCCATTGGGAAAGCTTTGGAAAAGACAGATCTAATAAACCTGTTGCAAAACAACTGTATGAAGATACCCTGGCGCTTACCCTCACCCAGGGGTGGGAACAGAGCTCAGCGTATTCTACAAATTGAGTGTAGATGGATCTATACATTGAACACTCTGGCTCTGCTGCTTTCTATGAGACGTATTTTGTGACTGTTATTGTTATTTACTGCTAACATACATGAGCTATTACAGTTATTTAACTAATATTTTTTGCTGACATGATAGGCTCTTATAATATGGGATAGGAGATGTTCTATTCTGCTACCATATTGGTTATGATATATTCCACATAGGAATTGCTTAGCCATTGCCTCTTCTTGTTTTACCTTTGACAAATAAGTATGACCAGGGCCCTGTCATTATTTTTTTCTCCCCCTTTTTTCTTTCTACTTTTCTTCTTTCTACTTTTTCCCCTTTTTTTCTCTCTTCTCTGCTCGTTCTCCCACTGCATGACCCTGCTGGTTACAATGGCCTTAACACATCACCCTAGCCTCAGATTGTCTACTTTGGATGGTGAGCAACTACAACTCCCTTCACGTTATCAGCTCATTATTACTCCTTACTTGGCAGCTCATAGACCATGATATGCCTCCAATAATAGGCTAACTTGTCCCTCATTTACTGTTTTTTATTTCTCTGTGGAACAGTTGTTTTTTATTGTTTACTCTACTAATGTGCCAGGACATTGCCATCCGTCTGAGCCACGACTATGGCACTCAATATGAACATTTCAGCTCCCTATGCTGTGGCTGATGGTACCATGGTCCCCAGTTTGTGGAACTCCTGTCAAGCAACCTGTGTTCAGTTTGTGGTACCCCTGTCATACAGAGCAACCTGTGCTCTGTTGTGCCCCCTATTGCCCAGCACAGGTATTCATGAAAAATATAGTCTTGTGACACCAGGTACAGTGCCACTCTTTGCCCTTGCAGCTTTTCTCTTTTTTACGAAGGCTATTCAAATATTTGGGTTCTAGGATATCTGCATGACACTGCGATGGTACAAAGGCTGCCACTCTGCTAACCTATGGTGGTGCTGAAGGCTCTGTATGAGGTGATCACTCAATTCCTCCTCTTATTTCTCTTTATCTATATTTATTTGACTGCATTCTACTCTGTTTCCCTTTTTTTCCATGGCCGTGTTTTTTATGATTTTACATACCACTTTGACATTCTTCTTTACCAACTCGAATTTCCCTTTCATTATCAACTTTATGACCTACACACAGTGATGTAACTTACATTGTATACTGTATATTATATTGTATACCTCGCACCACTGGTGTCAAGGGGGTGGGATTTAGGTGACAATTTTCACTCACTACTGACTATTTCAGTTGGTTTGGTTTTGGGAACTGTTTGTGATTTCTTAATAAAGGTCCTCTGTGCTGGACCGAAACATCGACTTACACAATTAAAGCTTTCCACATAAATTAAGTCCCATGAGCGCTCCGTGTTCTTTATGCTGATATTAGTGAATAAATTACCCCCTATTGTAAAATATAAGGATATTAGAAGTCACCGAGGGTTCCATGACCATATAAAAGCACAAGGCCAAAGGCCAAGTGATTTTATACTGGTCATGTAACTCCGAGATTACTACTAATATCCTCATATTTTTCAACAAGGGGTACTTTATTTATTATAATACACTTGTTTTAGTGAGTCATGTGACAAAAATTACATCACTACGCACCATTTCTAACTGATGACATCACTTCACATCACCATTTATAAGGATATATAGTGGATCATGTACCCACTGCTGTAATTTATACATTTATTATGTCACCATGGAGTTATGTGACCATGTAAAAACACGAGGCCGCAGGCTGAGTGCATTTATACAGGTCACATAACTCCGAGGTGACCACTAATATCTTTATAAATTTAAGTAGGGGGTACATTATAATCTAATTTCTGTGTGCCTTAACTTGTCCCTCATTTACTGTTTTATTTCTCTGTGAAACAGTTGTTTTTTATTATTTACTCTACTATTAGTAGGGGGTACATTATAATCTAGTTTCTGTGTGCGCCTTACTTCCTAATTATTTCATGCTTTTCTAATGTACTAGAAAAGGACACTTGTTAATTTTGCTATTGTCCCCCTTGCTGATCTCAGTTTTCTGCTTGTGTTTTCCTATTGTTCCATCTTTGGGGCTATTTGTATTTCATCTGCTTTTTTGCCCCTTGCCTGCCATTTGTTACATCAGGGAAGCAATGAGACCAAGACCAGAAGAGTGAAGGTGGGAGCGAGACTTAAGAGGGATATTTTGTGAATGTGATGCAGTAGGGGAGTGACACCAGAGAGAAGCCGTGCAAGTGGGGCGGGAGATTGGAGAGGGGGGAGTCAGACAGAGAGACATATAATGGCACTGAGTAAAACCGGGGATGGTGGAAGGAGAACGAGCAAAACTTGTGAGGTACTCTGTGAAGTAATAGGCCTCCCTCCTCAAACTATGATCAAACTATACAGATCTATAGAGATCCAGAATCCCTTTAGCTAAAGGGTACCTGGTCACTGGTCAGCATTAGTTGAAGCACATAATGGACTGGATTTTGCTGAGATTTGTTCGAGATTTATTGAATTTATCGTCAGTTCTGAATGCAAGGATTCTTTAAAATCCAATTCTTAGAGAAAATGCATTAAACAACAAAATCTAACATTATGGTAATCTTGCATGCCATATTGTTAGTTTTTCAGTAGGTGACACTACTTGGATGAAAGGCAGGGGATGTAGAGCATTTTATACAATGAAAACTTTGAACAAAATTTGCCTGTGTGCAATGTTCCATGTCTTTGTCACAGTGACACAAAATTGGTGACTGGTAATTGAATGGACTAAGTTTTTGTCTTCGTAGTCATATCTCAGCAGTTTTTGCTTGTGGAAACTTTCTAGCGAATTACTGAGACATAAAAAACTTTAGAACAAGTCATGATAAGTGTGTTGCACTTTAAACTCAATTTCCAAGGGAAAAGTACATTAAAACAGGACAATTGTTCAACTTTAACAAATAGTGCTTTTCAGAAACAATAGGTACCAACCAGACTACCATTTACCATTCCACTAAAACAGCAATACTTACTGTTAACGCGTTGCTAATGCCTAATGGTAAATGGATTATTGCAAACTGGACTTAAAGCTAAATACTACTGTATTAACTACAGTATTAACTCTTTAAGGTCTTTATCAAGAAAAATACAAATGGTTCAAACAACATATTTATAGCCACACATGTTCACACAAACCCTAACATTACGGGGCAGATGTATCAAGGGTCGAATTTCGAGGGGTTAAATCCCTCGAAATTCGACTGGGGAATAGAATCGAATAGGCAATTCGGGCGAATTTACGCGCCGTTGAATAGTCGAATGGGCGAATATTCGCCCAGCGAATAGTCGCACGATCGAATATTCGATCGAAGGATTTTCATTCAATCGAATGATCGATCGAATGCCTTTTTAATCGATCAAAAACTTAGAAAACAAGCCTATGGGACTTTCCCATAGGCTTTTAAAGCAATTCGGTAGGTTTTAGGTGGCGAAGTAGGCAGTCGAAGTATTTTTAAAAGAGACAGTACTTCGACTATCGAATGGGCGAATAGTCGCAGCGTTTTTGCGCTCGATCTATTCGAATCATTCTACTCAGGCGAATTTACGCCAATTCGATAGTCGAGGAACACAAAAAACTACTCGAAGTTCGAGCTTTTTTCCTTCTATTCCTTCACTCGAATTTAGTGAATCGGCCCCAAAGTGTCCAACATCAAGCCCGAAGGATCCTGTGATCCATGTGAAGACATTGGTTAGTACTGCCACCTATGGGTAAAATACAAGAATGTCCATGGTATATAAGAATATGTTAAAAACATGCATCTATTAGTTTAAAAACAATTTTAACGATCATCTAGAAAAGACAAATATGAACACTATTTGTTTAGACCTTCCGGGAAACTGTATTTAGTTTTTGGATGCAAAAAGTTTATTATACTATTAATAAACAACAATCAGCTCCTCCTCTGGGAATAGGAATAGTATCTATATCCATAAAGTGTAAAAAAAAAGGGCCATGACCCTTTTCCAAATAATTTTTATATATGGGAATATTGTTTGTCTTTTTCAAATGCAGCTCGTAAGGTTAATCTGTGATTTCCCATATGTTCCCGGACGGTGTTTTGGGTTCTACCTACATAGGTCAGCTCGCATGGATACACTATTATGTAAACTATCTATCTATTATGTAAGCTATCAATCTATCTATCATCTATCTATTTATCATCTATCTAATAATTTATCTATCTTATATTTCTGTAGGGACCCTGAGGTGTTGGTTCCCCTTTTTATTTGGAGCCTCATGGTGGATACAGGTCTCCTAGAGTTTCCAAGGGCAGAGCTCTGATCCCAAAAGCAGCCACAAGGTGTTGCTGTGCCCTATAAAAGGAGATTGCAGTACTGGGAGCTATGAATGGATGCCTGCTCCAGCTCTGGGTGAGCCTACCCATCTGTGTGAATCCCCAGGGTAAGGTGTGCCATGGGAAGGGTAGAAAAAGAGAGAATCCAGGATGGTTTCTTTTTATGACACAGGCTGTTGTTGATGCCTGCCACGAGGGAGCCAGTACCTAACCGGAGGGAAAGGTATTTTGGGTTGCTATTGCTACTTGGGACCTATTGTGCTTTTGGGGAAAAGGGACTGAGACTCTTTGTCTGCCAAAGGAGTTGCGGGACTTTGCCTGGCATGGAGGGCCAGGAAATGGACTGCCATAGGTTCCCATGGGAGTGGGTTATATTTGATATGATGTAAATGTGTTTTACTTCCCTTTTAAATTACACTTTTCTTTATATAAAGTTGTTGTTTTTATATAATAAAGTGTGTGTCATGTTCTTCCTAATGGAACTATCCTCAGGTGTATTCCAGGATCAGAGAGAAGAATTCCCAGTACCCTTTCACCTAGCAAATGGGACTCAGGACCTATAAGTCATGTAAATATTGTGATGTACCACTTTGGCACCAGGGGGGTGGCCAAAAATAGATTCCCAATTTTATGTTTTTCACGAGACTAGAAATAATGGTGTACAAATATGTTATGGAAATTGTGATATTAGGGAATGTAAAATTGAGTTTTTTTTATCTATCTATCTATCATCTATCTATCTATCTATCATCTATCTATCTATATCTATCGATCTGTCTCTTTCTATCCATCTTTAATTACCTGCACTAGTGATGTGCAGGTCAAAAAAACTCAACCCGCCTCCAACCATAACCCACAAAATGTTGCCATTGTAGAAACTGTGCCCAAACCCTACCTGGGAACCCCTACCCCAACCCCTACCACGGAATCTTTTGGAACAGAGAAGGAGTGTGCTTCCCCAGTCTGATCCACTCCTTACCCTACAATAGTTGGCCAAATTTCAACCCAAACCCGCCAAAGAGTTGGTTGACCAACCGGTTTGAGTGAACCTGAACATCATTACTGCACTCATCTGGTAACCCTTGGATACTCTCACATGCTCACTACTAGAAGAGGGGCCTCTCCTGCTTTGACATACTCTCAGACCAATCAACCAACCAACTTGCTGCTTGTTGTCTTCCTCTACCCCCATGATTCATCAATCTGGCTAAATTCAAAGTAAGTCTATCCAAATAAAATGACATCAATAGTATCTGGTGTGCTGCCTCATTGCATTTCTGTAGTGATACAATGACACTCAAATATGGTGTCTTTAGAGAAGAATAAAAGGGAAGCACAAAGGTAGTTGGAGGCTGACAACAATCTCATGTCAGTGTTGAAGACAGCACCTGGGCTTGCTTTCAGCTTTTAGCTATAAATCCAGCCTTTTGAGAAACATACCACAATATTAAATGAAGTTAAGCTTATTCAATAGAAGCTATTGTTCAATATACAGATATTTTCATGTATTATCTCCTTTCACTAAGACCGATACTTTAATGCAGTGACTGACATAGACACAGCCTGTTCTTGCAGCATTAGCCATTTATAACCATTTTTTTTACTTTTCAGCAGAATTGTTTAATCCTTGTGACCTTTATCTGTGGGCACATTTGCTCATTTCCAAGAGAAACCATCCTGCTATGCCATTTACTTCCAGAAAACCTTAACAAATGCAGTGTGTTAGCAAAGCAACAAAACATAAGTAGGGCAAAGAAAAGCTAATTACATTAAATCGAGTCTGTTAAACCTCTTGGCTTTCAGACCCTCGAACGGCTGATTTCACATCCTATTTAATTTATCATACTGGTGCCAGCTCGCATTAATTTGGAGATCTGTTTGCATTCTTCTGTCCCAGTGCACTGACTTCTTTGTATAATCACTGTTAAAACAATACATTGATTACCGGGATGTGAGCTGCATAAATGATACCTAGGTCTTTTATTGGGAAACTTTCAGCCGCTGCATACAAGCTCTCATTTGGGGAATATGAAATGCTCGGAAGCATTAGATATGTTCTCTGTATTGTACACAATTAAGGTACATTCATTTATAATTCTGAAAGCTGCTGGCAGACAGAAATACTTTTTTGGGACTGCACCGACTTGATTCTGACAAATATCTACCATAGCAGTTTGGGAATTAATGTTGCCATTTACAGCAAACGGAATTGATGAAACTCCTTGCATACAAATATGGACAAAACAGTAGGGAAATGCATATATAAATATATGTATACAGAATTTCATTATTTGCTTTTTCAAGTTTATCTAAATGCAAAGAGTTTCATAATTAGAGATGGATGTGCGTGGGCTATACATTTTTCAACACATTTACAGGCCTGGGAAGACCAGCTTTTACATTCTCTGCCACTCTCCCACTGTACTTTGTGCCTTTCTGACCAAGGTTTACAGTTTTCAGGAATATAATACACATAAATAATGCAGTCAAAACCAGGAGCTTTGCTATATATCTATTCTGCAAAACAAGATGTCACACTGAAATTTTTACTTTGCTTTTCATGTGTTCAACATGCCTTTCATTTTCTCAACTTTCTGACTGTATTTAAACTCAATCAGCTTAACCTTAGACCAGTAGAACACTGGACTCTCTCAGAATGGGCCTGGAAGAGGAAGATGAGAGGTGTTGCAGAACAATACATCAAATAGGATTTCTGGACACCAGGAGCTCATAACCAAAATAGCAATTTATTAATAGATGCAGGGTATTCATCATGGCCAGGCCAAGCCAACTGGGCACCCTAGGCAACCCAGCCAGCCACCTCGCTCCCTTCACCCCTGTGTGTATGTGTGCCATGACATCACATGGGGGGGGCACGGTGAAACAGGTTTGAGGGGTGGAGGGGAGAGCAGAGCAGCAGAGGGTAGGAGAGGGGTGGAGAGGAGAGAGGTAAGCAGAAGACCCTTTAACAGGTAGCTGCCCAGTGCCCTCCCTATCGTTGTGCCTTAGGCAGGTTTCCTTTTCTGCCTACCCCTAGTTCCGGCCCTGGTTCTTTTAGTACAGGTTTCTTTGCGGTAAAGTGATTAAGGCATATTCAAAAACCAAGCAAATCACACTGATTCTTCCTTGAGGAACCTCTGTGACATGTATCACCTCCAGTGGAACCTTCAGTGCAAACCTCTAACCTGATTCCTTATCCACTATGATTCCTACACTAACAGGCTGTATCACCTGAGAGAGATACCTCCAATCTATCACTCATTGGAACTCAAACTGGTCTTTCCATCTATCTGATTTATACTCCAAGAGTATACTATGACAGGTGCTACACTTACCACTATCTAATACCTCATTCATGGAGCCCTGTTCCCTTACTCCTCCAAGAGTCTTTACTGGGGCCTACAGAATACCCAGGACTCTGGCCTGAGCTGTCAGAACCAGTGCTTAGCAGCTCCTACCCTTATGCTGCAGCCTCTAGGGCAATTTAGTGAACAGGTGGGACTGGGTCCCCTTAAGAACCAGGGTTCCTCCTGTGATGCTGGGTTTTATTTATGCCGCTGAATGCAAATATTGGTCAGTTTTTCAGATAAAAGTTAGTATGTGGACCATATAGTAATTGCCAAAAATATAACTCCCACACAGAGTTATATTGAATAACAGGTTTAAGTTGATGCAGCAGTTACAGATGGGGTGATGTTTGAGTTTGTAAACTACACGAATAATCACTGGCAAGTAACAGAACATTAGACAATTTCAAGTGCAACTAATATCAGATGCATGCAAGGCTGCGTTCATATTGACAACATTCATTAATGGTACCTGAGTCCTCACGTGCCCCTGACACTTACACATTGTGCTGAACACCCATTTGTTCTTTATGACTGTCATAAGTTCATCAATATGTGCCCAAAGAGTTACACGACAATGGGCCAATTCAATATCAGATGCAATTAAATTCAGAAAAACATCTCACTGCTAATCATGTGAAAACTCCATGACTTTTCACGCGATAAACCATGAAATAACTTTTTCTCACTGAATTGAATCACAATATTGGAAGTGATCCCATACACCATGCAAATTTAGCTGCAACATGTGCCTGATTAACAAACAAAAAGCTTATACAATTGTACATTTTGATGATTGGACACAACATTGATGAAAATAATGCAATGTGCAAAGTGCAATTGAACATGTTTTTACCCATTATACAACATTTACCATTGTAGGGAGGTGCATCTGACAGAATTGCAACCAATGCAACACTTTTGTGCTTGTGTTTTGATGTGAATAAGATGTAATTTTTGAAGATGCTGCCATTTCTGCTGAATGCAGACAAAATTAAACTTGTGCCTGATACTTTAGGATCAAGTTCATTGCTCCATTTTAAGCAGGTCACTGTGTGCAGGGGTGTAACTACAGAGGGAGCAGTGTAAGTGGCACAGGAGGGCCCTGATTAATGAGTAATTTAAAAAATTCTTGGTAGAATAGATGAATTAATGAATGCTTTGGGGTCCTAAATTGAATTTGAAGTGGGGCCCAGTAACATCTAATTACACCACCACACCTAAGTGTGAAGGTTGACAGTAACTTTACGACTCCCCTGCGTCAATTTGTGCATTTTAGGATGTGAGGTGTAGTGCAACTTTACAAAAGTGCAAGGAGTGGCTTTGGAAACAAGTATCTTTGATAAAAGGTGTAATTTTGTGCAACATCTGCAGGCAACACCAGTTGAACAAGGAGAATTAAACTCAGGTCACACAGGTAATTACTAGTGATGGGTGGAAAAATTCGCCTGGCACGAATTTGCAGCGAATTTCCACGTCAATTTACAATTTTTTTCATGAAAACGTTGGAATTGCTCGATTTTATCGTGAAAACGTTGGAATTGCTAAATTTTTTCGATGCTCGATTTTTTTTGTGAAAAGGTTAGAATTGCTTGATTTTTTTTGTGAAAAGGTTCGAATTGCTCGAATTGCTTGATTTTTCCCTGAAAACATTTGAATTGCTCAATTTTTAGGTGCAAAATGTTCGAATTGCTCGATTTTTCCGTGAAAACATTCGAATTGCTCGATTCTTTTCGCGAAAATTTGCAAATTTCAAGATTTTTTCATGAACTTTATGATTTTTCGCTGTTTCGTGAATTTTGCGGGAAATTCATGAACTTTTTCGGCGAAGCGAAACAGGAGCAATTCGCCCATCACTAGCAATTACCACCATGGCAACCTGTGTGACACTTTCTCAACACTTTAGACATCTCACAACAAGAGAGGGTCACTCTGTAACCTCAACTATTGTGCCGCATTATCCAATATTCCAATGACATCCTAAATCAACTGATCTCATGTGGGCCATTGCACCAAATGCCATGTGCGGTTAAAGAACCTCAGACTAAATAGCAGTTGCTGTTGTCAAATTACCCACAAAGTGCTTTTTGCTTTCATTTCAGCCTGTAACATCAGAATCCCTTAAATTAAAAATCCTGTCTGTAATTTATTCAGTCACCTGAGGACATTAAGCTTCTTGTTACTGTACTCGGTATAGTGTTTGTGCTGAATCGCACAGATCTGTAACTTCCTACACTTCCCAATACATTTCATGCAGCAAGATTATGAGCTGACAGACCATAGTAAATTCTATCTATGACATATCTTTTCCCTCTTGCAGCCAGAAAATATCAACTTTGGGCTAATTAATTAGCTTGTCATTAAAACAAATGTACTATATTGGGCTGTCTCTAATTCTGGTCTGAAATTGACATAATAAAAGAATACGTGAAGCAGATCCATGAGGGCTTCTAATTAAATTTCCTAACAGTACATGTTTTTCAGCTTTTTTTTTTTCCATTTCGGGATCATGTCCAGAATGCTGTTCATAAAGAAGCATAAATCAGTTCACCAAACAAAGGTAATTTATCACTGTCCTAATTTACCTAAATTCATTGACACTTTTCCTTTATTTAATTTACTTGTGCTAGGTCACTTATTGGCTTTGCTTTCCAGTGAGTTTATGTTATTACTCTGTTAACGCTGTTGGTACACTAAAGGAATAAGAAACAGTGTTAAAAAAGAAATTGATACATAAGAAGAAAGAAAGCCATAAAAGGAGAGGTTGGATGGTGGGGTAATTAAGTGTGGTGTTTAATCTCAAGGGTTACATTGTGTTTAACTACAGTAGTCCTTAACTACATTGTAACTACCTAGATATTACTACACTGTCCTGCTTCAAACATTTATTAGTGCAAAACCACCCAAATCAATTCAAACAATATAAATAGTTAATTTCTTAAATACCATTTGGCAGTGTCCCCTTAGTGTCCCCATACCCCATACAGGCCACACCCTCCTGTGTGCTTCATCTGAGGAGGTAAGAAATGAACTATTTATATTGTTTGAATTGATTTGGGTGATTTTGCACTAATAAATGTTTGAAGTGAGTAGACATGCATTTCTGTTTTATTATTGCATAAAGGAAGCACAGAGCTGCCTTGTGCAGCGTCAATGTGCATGATAGGAGCAGGGCAACACAGGCTGTAGCTTTAAGGGGATTCAGCAGTGACAGGTGACGTATGCAAGGGGGCGGAGCCAATGGAGGAATTTGGGACCATTGGTAATAGGCTCGTTAGCCATTTTGTGGACAGTTACCGGAGTGACAGTTTCTGTCAGCATGGCGTCAGTAGCAGAGCTGTTACAGCAGATAGCGAGCCAGGCTGGTGAGAAAGGGGACGCATGGGTCCAGGAGCAATTGGCGGCTATTCCCTTTGCATCTAAGGCAGCGCCATTGAGGATGCGGAGAGAGCAGCCTCCAGAGCGTTTGCGCACTTCAGAAGATGGCGGTCCGTGTATTAGGAGGCGCAAGAGGAGTCCATCAGCACAGCAGCCAGTGGTGAGGGAGATGCCGGAAGCAAGTGGTGTGCAGCAGGTGAGAGGAAAAGGCAAGCAGCGCGCAGAGAGGAGCAGTCAGACAGGCAGACATGAGGCAGGACCCAGACTGAGGCCAGTTATACAAGATGGCGCAGGTTTGAATGAGATTGGATGTGGAGGGGCAGAACAGGCACCGAGGTCAGGAGAGAGGTTTGAGGGGCCTGGTGGAGACGGCCCTGGGGGAAGTGGGACTGTGTTTATGCAAGATGAGAGCAACAGGAGCACTTATGAAGTGGGGGCCAGAGAGGAAGGTGTTGCGGCTAGTGGGTTTGTTGACTGTTGTGACACTGGGGGACTGAATTTAAAGGACCAGTAACGTCAAAAATTTTTACAAAAAAATTCGTTCTAATACAACGAAAATAAAACACCAACACAAATTAAAATTTAAAATAGCAAAGCCTTTATTAAGAAATAACTTACAGAAACTCCACTTCCTGTCCTCTTCAGAAATGGCGAAAGGGCGACCATCCATCTGCAGCGCTCGATTTCTCCTCCTGGCTATACACTGACAGCGTGTCCACTGCCCGATCACCTTCTCCAGCTCTTCTTCATCCAGCAGCAGTAGGAAGGCGATGACTCCTGCTCCTCCGCTCCAGGAATGCAGCCCTGACTGTCGACTCCGTGCCCACTCCGTCACTGTCAAGGCAGCTGAAACAAAGCAGCCAGAAAAGAATGCGTCCAAGGAAGAGGTAATAAAGAGGAGGAGAAGAAAAAAGAGGGAGTTCCGAAAGCATTGCCTGTTTCGGATGCGGCAAAAGGGCATACTTATATTTGCTTTGAGGGCCCTCTTGGTGCGCATTTAAAAACCGAAGTGAGAGAAAAGATTTGAAAGAGGGAGAATATTGATATATTCACATTGTTACCATTGGAACATTTTAATATTGTGAAGTGGGAAAAGGGAAAGGAACATAGAAAGGAAGAGGATGAGGATAGGAGACGTTATAGGCTAATTCCAAGTACATTTGGGAATTGGCTGCAGGCGTTTTCAATCATGGCGAGTGTCATAGGTGAAAAACCTATGTTCGGGCAACTATTGAGCACTGTTCGGGTCTTTTTTGTTATTTGGATTCCATTTGGGAGGCTTATAGGGTTTATGGTGGTACGGCCTGGCTGAAGTATGATGAACAATTTTGGCAGCGGATGTCGGTCAGGTCAAGTTTACAATGGGATCACAAGGATATTGGTGTATGGTTAAGGGTTATGGCAGCACAGAAATCGCAACCCGGCTCCAATACGGGGAATATGGGTCATCAGCCTTTTCTTACAGGCGTCGGCAGTCAGGGTGCCGCCAACACGACAGCCCCCCTCAAAAAAGGTGTGTGTTGGCAGTTTAATGAAGGCCAGTGCAAATGGGGAACTGGGTGTACATTTCGGCATGAATGTTCAGTTTACGGTGGCTCCAACCATCCAGCGGCCAGGTGTTTTAAAAGACAGCATCAAGGTGGGTTCAAACAAGGGGATAGTGGTGGAAAAAGGGATGAGCCCAATCAGAGTAAGTGAGCTGGGTCCATGGTTGGCGAGATATCCCAGCAGGGATTAGGGATGTAGCGAACAGTTCGCCGGCGAACTAGTTCGCGCGAACTTCGACTGTTCGCGTCCGCCGAATGTTCATGAACGTCGCGCGACGTTCGCCAATACGAGTTCGCGTTCGATTCAAACAAAAATCGTTCGACCATTCGACCATTCGATTCCTTCGACCGCTAAAATCGAAGGATTTTCGTTCGAATCGAACGATCTAAGCCATTGGATCGAACGAAAATCCTTCGATCGAACGATTAAAATCCTTCGATCGTTCGAATCGAACGATTTTCGGATGTTCGAAGTTCGCGAACTGTTTGCGAACTGTCCGCATTTTTTGCCGGTGTTCGCGAATGGCGTTCGCGAACACATCGGCGGCGGTTCGCTACATCCCTAGCAGGGATAAGGCATTGTTTATTGAGGAGGGTTTTTTGTATGGTTTCAGAATACCGTTTCAAGTTGGTGAATTGGGGGGGTTGTAAAAACCTTAAGTCATTGGGGGTTGTTCCAAAGAAGGAGGCTGGCAAGTTTCGGCTCATACACCACCTTTCCTACCCTAAGGGTTTGTCGGTCAACGATGGTATAGCACCGGAGTTGTCGAGCGTGTGCAATGCATCGTTTGATGATGCGATTGGACTGGTTCAGAAATACGGGGCAGGGGCACTGATGGCCAAAGTGGACATTGAGTCTGCTTTTCGTTTGTTGCCAGTGCATTCTGACTGCTTGCATCTGTTGGGTTGTAAATTTGAGGATAGGATTTACATTGATAGATTTCTTCCTATGGGATGTTCCATTTCATGTGTGTCAGGACTGTCAGAAGTACCCGATGGCGCTGTTTACATTACCGGCGGTCACAGTGAAGATCCAAGACGGCGGCGCCCATGCTGAACACATGGCTGCAGTGTTGCTGCATGATGATGTCATCACTGGTGCCGGGATCTCGTCATAAAAGGGCGCCCAAAACATTGTGACGGCGCCCAAGAATAGGATTCAAATCACTACTGATCCTGGGTTCCTGTACTGCCTGTTTTCCAGCCTTGATTCCTGCTCCCAGCCCTGATTCCTGCTTCCAGCCTTGATTCCTGCTCCCTGTCTGTGTTTCCCATTACCTGCCTGTATTATTGAACTCTGCCTGGACTTTGGACTTTTGCATCTAATCTGCCTGCCCTCGTTAACTCCTGCCTGTGACCACTACTACTGATTCTGCTTAACCCTTCGGATACCGCGACCTTGCTCCCACTAGAGGGCTTCCTCCTTGATCCTGACTACCTCCCTGGAGGGAGCTCCCGGCTCCCTGACATTGTGCCCATTTTGAAGCTTTTAGCACTTTTTGGTGTGGGTGGTTAGAGAGGAAGCAAGATCCAATTCCATCATACATTATTTGGATGATTTCTTTTGCGTAGGGAAATCCCATTCGAGGGAATGTTTAGTTACTCTTCAGATCATTTTGTCAGTTTTTGCTCAGTTTGGGGTTCCAGTGGCTGCAGAGAAGACGGAGGGTCCAGCAAGCATTTTAAAATTTCTGGGAATGAAATTGATTCTCAGGCCATGCAGTGTAGGCTACCAAAAGAAAAGCTGGATGATCTTTTTAGTTTGGTGGAGTACATGTTACATGCCAAGAAGGTGACTTTGAGACAGCTGCAATCTTTGCTAGGTAAGTTAAACTTTGCCTGCAGGATCATTCCCATGGGCAGAGTGTTTAGTCGTAGCTTGGCCTTTGCAACGGCGGGAATTAAGCAGCCGCATCATATAGTACAGCTAAACAGGGATCATAAGGCAGATTTGCGGTGTGGTAGAAATTTTTGGCTGAGTTCAATGGTTGCTCCCTTTGGCTTGAGGAGTCAAGGTCCAGTAGGGAGCTTGAGCTTTATACCGATGCTTCTGGTGCAATTGGTTTCAGAGCCTTCTTCCAAGGTTTTTGGTGTGTGGGGCAATGGCCTCAAGATTGGGTTAAGGCAGGTTTAACCAAAAATTTTGCTTGTTTGGAATTATTCCCAATTGTGGTGGCAGTTGAAACCTGGGGGGAGAAGTTGGCGGATAAAAAAGTTAATTTATTCACAGATAACAATGGCGGTAGTCATGGCAATAAACAATATCACGGCTAATTCAGTACCAGTAATTAACCTTTTGCGTTACTTAGTATTAAAATGCTTGGGTTTTTACACTTGGTTCAGGGCTTGTCATGTGCCAGGAGAAAGTAATGAAATTGCCGATACCCTCTCTCGTTTGCAGATGGGTCGCTTTTGGCAACTTGTTCCGGGGGCACAACGGAACCCCTCGCTGTTTTTGGAGGATCTGTGGAAAATTCCATTCTGCGATTGGCTAGTTGGGTGAAGAACTCTTTAGCGCCTGCTACTTGGGATTATTATAATGGGGTTTGGAACCAATGGGTGGATTTTGAAAGGTATGTATTTGGTCCATTGGAGGATGGAGTAAAATTGGATTTATTGTTATGGTTTTTGGCCAATATGGGGGAGGATTGCTCTTTTTCGAAAGTCAGTAAGGTTTTAGCTGCCTTATCATTTTTATTTAAGTTGAGAGGTTGGGTGGACGTTACGAAGTGCTTTATTGTGCGGAAAGTGATTAAGGGCCTGCGATGGAGAAGAGTGCAAGGGGACAGGAGAAAGCCGGTCACGTTCGGATTGCTCGGGGGTTTGTTCGGGCAACTGGGGGTGGTGGGGAGTTCGGTTTATGAGATCAAGCTTTTTCAGTTGGCTTTTTCTTTAGCCTTTTATAGGGCTTTTAGGTTGGGCGAGATTGTGAGTGCTTCAAGAAGTAGTGAAGGGGGTATTCAATTGATTTGAAACAAGGTTGTTTTGAAAAAAAAAACAAAAAAACAATACAGATATGGGTTCTGTTATCTGGAATGCTGGAATGCTTAGGCCATGAGTAATTTATAATGTACTATACTTAACCTTATTTTTTCATGACAATTCATATCAAAATGTATGGTAAATATTTATTACAATAACAGATCACATGTCTATTTAACATTCGTTTCAATCATCTCCCCACTGACAAGGGAGGTTAAAAAATGGGAGATTCAAAATAAATTGTTTGTACAAAAGCCATACAGATTGTCTCAAATTGTCTAGAAATGTGAAAAGAGGTGGCAAGGATATGACAAGGTGTCTGACATTGGTTTTTGGCCAATATGGGGGAGGATTGCTCTTTTTCGAAAGTCAGTAAGGTTTTAGCTGCCTTATCATTTTTATTTAAGTTGAGAGGCTGGGTGGATGTTACGAAGTGCTTTATTGTGCGGAAAGTGATTAAGGGCCTGCGATGGAGAAGAGTGCAAGGGGACAGGAGAAAGCCGGTCACGTTCGGATTGCTCGGGGGTTTGTTCGGGCAACTGGGGGTGGTGGGGAGTTCGGTTTATGAGATCAAGCTTTTTCAGTTGGCTTTTTCTTTAGCCTTTTATAGGGCTTTTAGGTTGGGCGAGATTGTGAGTGCTTCAAGAAGTAGTGAAGGGGGTATTCAAATTGACAGGGTTGTTTTGTTGGAGGACAGTTTGCAGGTAACCATATTTGACTCCAAAACGGACAAGTTTGGTAAAGGGTTATCGGTTCATTTTTATAGAGTTCAGGGCTGTGATACGTGTCCGGTGCACTGTTGTCAGAATTTTTTGCAGGTTCGTCGTTCTTCACGGAAGTCTTTGTTGGTGCGTGAGGATGACTCAGTACTTTCTAAGTTTCAGTTTGTGGCAGTTTTTCTGAAGTGTTTGGTGAGTTTGGGGTAGCAAGGAAAGGAGTACGCTTCACATTCTTTCAGGATCGGGGCGGCCACTGAGCCAGCACGTTGTGGCTTGGGTGAGGCAACAATCAAAAGAATCGGGAGGGTGGAATCCAACAGATTCAGGTCGTACATTAGACCACATTTGGTATGAACTAATGTTTTTTTCTATTTGTTTTTGGTAATGTGAATTTATCTGTTTTAGGGCATGTTATGTTACATTTATTCTTTTCGGCGCTGCATCATTTGGCTGCTGGGGCATTCTTCTGTGGTGAGAGCAGAGAATAGAGCATTGTGTCGAGCAGGTGGCAGGTATTTGGGAATGCCACAGGAAGATGTGGATGTTTATTGGCATGGCCGCGGAGGCATGCTGTGGAGTCAACTTGTTCCACAGGTAGGGGAGCTCCTGCAGGTTTGGGGGCCTCCGGATATTTTAACATTACACGTAGGGGGTAACGACCTAGGTTCAATTCCCATGAGGGAACTCATACATGCAATGAAAAGGGATTTGTTATGGTTATTGGTGAGGGCCCCTGAGTTGATTATCCTATGGTCCCAGATGGTGCCAAGGAGGTATTGGAGATATGAGCGGTCACATACGGTGATAGAGAGAGTCCGGGTGAAGGTCAATATGACCATTTCAAAATTCGTGAGGCAGCAAGGGGGAATTGCAGTGCGGCATAGGTTGTTGGAGGAAGGAACGGATTACCTTCATCAAGATGGGATACATCTGACAGATTTGGGTATGGATGTATTTAATTTCGGCCTGCCGGAAGGGTTGGAAATTGCTCTAGAGGTGTGGCGGGGTATGCGGACTTGAGGGGGATCAAGTCCGTATACTTTGGCGGGTCCCTGGCAGGTAAATGGGATGTTGAGAAATAAACTGATGTTAATCAGGATGGTAATGTTATGGGAGTTGTTAGTAAAGTCCTCTCTAAGAGCAAAGGGGTCTCTGGGAGGTAGTTTTGATTATTGGGTTTATGGCACAAAATTAACTTGCGTACCCACCATGTTGGGAGAATTTGGTGGATGGTGGCCGGTACATTATAGTGTGCATTTTCTGGGTTAACTTGCCAGGGACTCAGGGTCGGAACAGTTATAATGTTTTGATGTATTAATATGTGCATGTCATTTTATTGTCATGTAATGTTTGATTGTTTAATACACTGTTTTATCTATGTATGTTCAGTAGAGCTGTGGCCAATAAATTTATTTCCATTCAAAATTAAATTGGTGTGGGGTGTGTTTCAATTTAGGCTTTAGGAGGTATTTGAAGGTGCAGAATGGGAATTTGCCCTTGCTCTTATCATGCTATTGGACCTAAGCATAACACTCACTTCCTGATAGCATTTAACCATACTACATTTAATATATAATTATTATACTGACCCTACCAACTGGGCAGTGGTTTGAAATACAGACTAAAAGATCTATAAGAGCGGGCCTGATTTAAAGCATTAAATAGTTTAAAGCAGAATTATTCAGTTTTGTTCTTAATCATGTCTGCTGCTGTCCTAACTTGAAACTTCAGCATCCCCCACAAGTTCCTCCACCATATTGCAGTCCATGCCATTTTTTATTTTTGTAGTCCATACTTTTGCAAACTTACAACACAAGCACATATGTACTGCACAAATGAATACCTATGCAATCCATATAAACAGTATGGGATGTTTTGTCATAGTACATTACGACAATTGGGGCCTATACATAATAGTAATAGGTGAATAAATTCGCCTGGCGCGAATTTGCTAAGAATTTTCGTGTTTCGATGCCAGCGAATACATTTGTGAAATCTCCTGCGAAAATTCACAGACGTCAAAAAATTTTGGACGCGTGTCCGAAAAGTCGTTCACGTCAAAATTGTGAGCGACTTTTCGTGCGCGCATCCAAAATTAGACGCGGTCGGCAATTTTCTAGTTTCACAATTTTTGGAGAAATTTTCGCCTTTTCGCTAATTTTTCGGCGAAATGGGAGAAATTCGCACATCACTACATAAGACAATTACAGCTCCAATAACTTTAGTAAAGCTTTGCAGTATGGAGCTAAAAGACTTCTTTACCCATTTGGACTTGTCAGAATATGATATGCTTAAAAATAAATGGTTTTCTGGTGTCAACTTACCTTTTTAGGTTCTTACACCAGAGTTGGATTGGGCCGGCAGGTTGTTGGGGAAAAAACAGGTGGGCCCCGGCTCTTGTAGGCCCCGCCAGCACAGATCCGTACCTAGATTTGCAGGATTCTTCCTGCTGCGACCTTTTGTGGGTGGTCATGGCAAAACATAGTGCGTGCATCCACACATTCCTGGCTTTGGCACTCCGGCGGTGGAGCAGCAGGGGGATGGAGGCGTGCCCTGGACAGCAGCCCTGGTGCCCCCCCCCCCCAGTCCTAACCCTGCCTTACCCCATACAAAAATGCAGTCATTAATTTAGAAGTAGCTGCTATGGAAATTTCTTTGAACTATTAATTTGGGGTCTCTACACTGCACATACTCTGGTTATCCTATGTATCTTGGGCAACAAACTGTTCAAAAGATCCCTGGCATTCAAATATAGGCATGGGACCAGTTATCCAGAATGCTCGGGACCTGGGGTTTTCCGGATAATGGATCTTTCTGTAATTTGGGTCTTCATGCCTTAAGTCTACTAGAAATTCATTTAAACATGAAACCTAGTAGGCTGGTTTTGCTTCCAATAAGGCTTCGTTATATCTTAGTTGGGATCAACTACAAGCTACTGTTTTATTACAGGGAAAAAGGAAATCATTTTTAAAAATTTGGATTATTTGGATAATATGGAGTCTATGGGAGACAGCCATTCCGTAATTCGGAGCTTCCTGGATAGCGGGATTCCGGATAAGGGATCCTATACCTGTACTGCTTTTTAAAGGTAAAAATGTTTGCTGTCATTATAGGATGTCTTATCTCTAATCAAGGACATTGTGAGAGAGAAGATTCTGGAAGCCAGAATTTTGGTAGATATTTAAAACATCATAAATATGGCTACAGAAAAGCTTTGCAATATAGCAGTTTAGAGTAGAAATATATATTTACTCAGTTTTGTGTAGTTTCCAAAACTATATGGTTTTCTCTAGTAAACTTATTTTTTATTCACATTTTTTACCCTACAATTTGATAGTATGATCATTTCTAGAGTACAGAAAATGTATATTTTTGCTACTGTGGTTTTTTTTAACTTGAAGAAGTTAGGAGTCAATATGGACATTTGCATATTTGATACTGACACACCTGGGGACATTTTCAAACCAGTTGCAAGTTTGCACGTAAAATAAAATATATGTCTATATTTTTTTCTGTATTATTAAAATTGAAAACTGTTTCAATTTTATAGTCCTGTATCTTGTTACACAAATGGAATTACAGACAAAAAAATCAAGCATATTTGAAACAAGGTTGTTTTGAAAAAAAAAACAAAAAAACAATACAGATATGGGTTCTGTTATCTGGAATGCTGGAATGCTTAGGCCATGAGTAATTTATAATGTACTATACTTAACCTTATTTTTTCATGACAATTCATATCAAAATGTATGGTAAATATTTATTACAATAACAGATCACATGTCTATTTAACATTCGTTTCAATCATCTCCCCACTGACAAGGGAGGTTAAAAAATGGGAGATTCAAAATAAATTGTTTGTACAAAAGCCATACAGATTGTCTCGAATTGTCTAGAAATGTGAAAAGAGGTGGCAAGGATATGACAAGGTGTCTGACACACCGCTGAGAGCTAAACATTCAGAAAAAGATAAAATCTTTAGACCGCTGAACCGTTCTCATAATTTTAGACGTTTGGGTTACTGAGTAACTTATCTGTTAGCATAAAGAAAATAATAAATACAGTGAGTGGCACACACAGAGAGGGACATAGAAAGCAAATTAAGAAAAGATTGTCACATGGGAAGGATTTAACACAATATGGGTGGCAGTTACAATGGCATAATTTGAAAAGAGATGATCATAGAATAGCAAAGGCTAAAAGAAGGAAGCAGGAGGAATCAAAGGAAGCATAAACAAGTATAAGGGAACAAAATAGGGACTGAAGTGTAATGAAGAAGGTAAAAGGAAGAGAAGAGAATTCAAAGTGAAGGAAAGTAGCAAAGGGGAAGAAGGGTCATCTTCAAATGTTCTTTCATACATGGTTTGTATTTTTTACAAATACAACTAACTACCCCAATGTTTTAGTAGAGTACTGCAAGAGTCTGTCCTTGGTCCTTTGCTTTTGAATTGGTTTCTTAATAAACTTGAGGTTGGCATTGGAACTACTGCCTCTATCTGTGCTGATGATGCTAACTTACGCAAAACCATAGGTTCCATGCATGATGTTGTCACTTGTTGCAGATTGATTTAGCTATATTGGGCAGTAATAAGGGTTCACACCCTGTCACCATTAAGCACAGGCCTGGATGTTGGTCAATTCCACACTGTGAGGGTGTTTAAAAAATTAGGTCATTTAAAATATCTTTCTTTCTAGATATATACAGCTGAAAACTGTACATTTCTTACAGAGTATGCTCTTTATTATGCTAATATACTAAACTGATTAAAAATTCTTGTAACACAGGGTATCCCAAACTCAGAACAAACCCCAAGGACCCCCCCCCGGCACCCCGGCTCACGCTTCCACCTATAACAGTCACCTTTGGCTTCGGGACAAGCCCTTCGCTACTCGGATCCTGACAGGTCTTAATGTGAGAGGCCCAAAGAGAGTGTTCTGAGCGAGCAAGGGAACCAAGCGTGAAGTAGTAGAATGGGAAGTGTAGTTGAAATCCAGGCCAGGTCGGTAACAGTCAGACAAAGAGGTACAATTATTGGAGACGAAGGAATAGTTGGGGTCACAGGCCAGGTCAAACACACCAATATCGCAGTACCAATAGAGTAGTCAAAACAAGGCAATAGTCTGGATAGGCTGCAAACTAGACAAAGTCAAGGACAGGCAGGGGTCAACAGGACATTAGGAACACACAAGAAACACACCCAGGAATTATGAAATAGACCTAAAGTTGGGCAATAAATTTCCAAGTGAGTCTTCTTTAAATATTTGAATTTCAAGCCTGTGTCACTGGGGGTGTGATGGGCATCCCTGTCGCACCCCCACTAGAGCACTAGTGTAACTTCTCACAATTGTGTTCTACAAATAAATAAAAAAGCAAGCTGATTACTAAAAACATTTTTGAGGGATGCCTGAAGTAAAAGGAGGAGGTGTAAAAAAGTTTTTTTTTAAAGGAATCATAATGCTTTCTCATCACCTGAGCAGTGAAAATGTAACTGCTGGAAAAATAAAAATGATACTATAGCTTCAAATAATTTGCTTTGGAGTATAAAAAAATCTTTGTTGCGTTTATTAATTTTTTTACATTTTAAAAAGTTATCTGTAAGTAGAAAAAGAAGCACATTGCTATTGAAATGATTGATGTACATTATATGGATTCCATTGTGTGTCACGGTATTTTCACAGGAAAATGGTAATTAAAATAAAAAAAATGCAAACAAGAATGAGGATTTTTATGAATCATTCAGAGCACAGATGGTAACATCAAATCATTAAAAGATCTTCATTTGTGTGAATTGATAATGGGTAAGAACTGTTTCCTTACAGTTTGTGTTTTCCTTTTGCCTACAGATTTTACAGATAATGACATCACATTATCAGAACAAAATCATTTCAGAATTTCATGATTTTCATCTTGAGTTTCATTTCTCATCTATATAAACAATTACAGCAATTAAAAAATGCAATAGTTCTTGTACGTCATTGTTATTAAATAGAAATAAAAGAAAAACATGGTCCTTTTTTGCGAAATATTATATTTTAAGTGCTAGGTACAGCTCAATATGTGTAGGCAGTCCAGCAAGAATGTGATAGTGGGAGCACTTACCAGTACACAGCCAGGCTTCTGCATGCTGCAACGTCCAACCGCTATCTTAGATGGCAATCCAAGGGAATATCTATGTAGAAGAACGGAGCACCGCATAGCCAGAATGATGGGTTAAAAAGATACAAAATTTATTGTAAATCCATTAAAAATTACAGCAGCATATTTCCTATAGGGACTGCCTGCTTAAAGTGTTGCGTGGCTCTCTGCCATTTCATCAGAAGCTGTGTAGGCTCAGCTGATTTGATATAATGTACAATAATCCTCTAATGTTTATAAAAGCCTTGTTATCTTCTTGGAGAGATTGCCTTCCATAGATGTAGCTCCTCTCATCTATCACTTGGAACAGTGAAGCTGAGTAACCCAGGATTCTAGTGAGTTAACTTTTCAAGAGAAACTATCCCAATTAATATTTTGCACATAAACATGATATTTCATAACAGTGGCATCTACTTATTAAAAGTTTGAATACCTTGCCAAACAGAGAGTGTTTTTTCTTTTAAAGTACTTTTCCATTATATTCATATATGGCCTAATATCTTCGAATGTGTTTGCTTGTTGATTTCAGTGAACAGCTTGGAGGTGGCAAATCTTGAAATCTGGATTTGTGATACAGAGTCTCATTTAGAATATTCTGTTGCTTTATGACATTCCCAGCAGCTCAACATTGGAGGCTTCCTAGCAGATAGTTACTCCATTATACACAAGACCTTGCAAGGGTGTGCCCTCTGCCCCTCAGTTTTTACTATGGATATTTGACACATCAAAATCAAAATTACAGCTACAGAATACAACATAAGCTAATATGATGACTATAATATTTCTGACTAAAGCTTCTAATGCCCTTCCATTTCTTCTAGACACAATTTTTTTGCTCAGTTTGTTCTGTGTAGAGTAAAATAAGTAAATAGGCTAACTCAAGACATAGGGATTGAGCTCTAAACTTATTTTATACATTAATATATAACATATTTACAGTTAATTTGTAAAAGTTTTGACGTGCGTCAATTTTTAACATGAGCAACAATTTTTAAATGCTCGACTATTTTGTCCAAATGCATTAAAGTTAATAGGCATCCAAATAATTTTGACGCGCATCAATTTTTATACGAGCGCAAATTTTGACAAGTGACAATTTTTGTTTTGTTGTGGCAGATTTTTTCACTGGCAAATTTTAAATGTAGTTTCGAGAAAACATTTCCGTGCCTGGCGAATTTATTCAGCCATCACTACATAATTATATGATTAGAGAGATAATGCAATATCTTACCTTGGTGTAATGCATCAGTCCATAAAGATGCATAGCTATGCACTGTAACTATCATAGTGTATTTCTTGGTTAGTGTTATTCTTTTCCATATTTGTTCAGTATTGACATGACTGGCATTGCCAGTCAGTTCAAACACGTGGTGTGTTTCAGCTTAAAATACTTTTGTGTGTTTTTGAGCCGAGTTTACACTGTGTTACAGTCCTTAAAACAATACTAACTAATGGTGACCACCTCAAGTCATTCTCTACCACTCAAAAAGAACTGCAAATTATAGCACACAACTTTTAAGTTCTTACAAATCAGACATTAGCCAGATTCAATTCAATTCAGTGAGAACAAGGTTGATTCCGTGAAAACTCAAGAACAAGATTCAATTTGAGATGCAATTCAATTCAGAAAAATTATCTCATGGTATTATCAGGTGAAACTCAATTGAAGTCTATGGGAAAAAAATGGAAATGAATTCGGAGAAAAGTTTTTTCTCCTCAAATTGAATCCCATCCATGAATTTTCATGTGATAAACCATGAGATCATTTTTTTCACTGAATTGAATCTGGCCCATTGTGGCAAACTGTGGCCAGTTAAAAGTCTTGAAGACTCTTCTTAAAACCTTTTGTAGAGAAAATAATAAGACTTCCATTTGCAACATGCACCTCCACTAAATCAAAAGTTATTAAAATATGACTTAATCAGACTTTCAAAATAATAAAAATTAGTTCCAACAGTTCTGTAATCAAATAGCTACATTTATACAGATATTTTGCAAATTTTTTACAATATGATATGATGAGACAATGTTTGATGCAAGCGACAATTTTTATACGCGCAGGTCATGGACTAGCAAATACAACCTTTGAATGTAAATAATGTTTTTCAATTTATGGTGAGATGGCAATAGCAACTACTGAAAGATAAAAAATAAAAGTCTGATTTGTTGCTATGAGTAACTGCACTGGAATTTAGCCCTTATGTTCAGCACCCCTGTGTTCAGCACCTCAGTGTTAACTGAGGAAATGACCCTAAAACATACCAAAACTGGGATAGTTCTGCAAGACCTCTACTCTTCTTAATTCTGGCATTTTAGGCATGTGGCAACATAAATCAAGATTGTTCCTATGTGTGCCAAATGATTTCTCTCTATCGGAAAAAGTTATATTTTCTACGTGTTGATTTTATTCATATGACTCAATATGGCATACACTTTTGTTGGGGTTATTTATCCCAAAAGAACTAAACGCCCCTAGGAATCCAGCAAAGATAATTTAATTCTATATCTAAAGGCATTATTTGGCATAGCCATGCTCCATCTGTTTTTATGTGGTCATAAATAGTGGGTGATCAGTGCACAGAGCACATGGCAATTTGGTTTGAACTCAACTGCAGCTCTCTCTGCTTCTAGACACCTTTTTCATGTCTTTACAGTTAGATAGAGTAGCAGTGTCAGACTGGGGGGCCCAGGGCACCATTCCCTAGGCCCCACAGCCGCAAAGCCCCCTCTGCCACAAGCCCTTACGTGCACGTACTTATCTCCTGTGCATCAGTGGCGACCGGGGTCTGGAAGGGAGGTAAGGAGAGCAATTGCAGGGAGGGGATCTAGGCCGGCGGGGCCCAAAAAAGCTAGGGCCCACCAGTTATTTCCGACCCTGGAGAGTAGGAGAGGTAAGAAAAAAGGAGGAGGCGCTTCACGCTAGGTGGGGAAGTAGCTCAGTGAGCTATAGTTGAGTTACTTGTGATACAGAATCTACAGTACCTGAGCCAGAATGCAGGGAGAAAGGTATTATATTCTGGGTGCTGTTTAGGGTAATTGTAGAGATAGAAAAAAGGATTACTTATTCTTTAGTATTACTTCATTTTTTACAGCAAAGTCATTTAATATTCAGTGTTCCTAATTACATACATATATATTATTTGGGTATTATTATTTAAAGTAAATATGCATTTTTTTTCCTGACAGCTAGTACAATTAAAAACATCTATCTATCTATTAGGCAACATGAATACAAATATGTACAAATATGTGACTACTATTACAAATATGTGAATGATTAAATAAATCTATGCAGTTTGTATATTTGCACAAATGTAGGTCTTTTTAAACTATTGTTAAAAGTAATATTGGGAGCTATTTCACATGCACTGTTATGAAATTGAAAAAAAGATTATGGTTGCCTGAAACATTGCATAGAAATTGATTGACTGTGAGTGTTGTACATATGAATCTCTTTGTGGAATTAGAGTTAAAATAATCTAAATTCCATTGAGGAAAGGAATGACCATCACATCAGCATGATATAAAATTTAGGGGCAGATTTATCAAGGTCGAAGTGAATTCGATGGAATTTTCAAAGTAAAAAAATTCGAAGTAATTTTTTGGATACTCCGACCATCGAATACTACAATTTCGAATTTATTTCGACCTTGTTTTGTAATCAAAATCGTTCAAATATTTGACCATTCGATAATTGAAGTACTGTCTCTTTAAAAAAACGTCAACTTCAATACTTCGCCAAATTAAACCTGCCAAATTGCTGTTTAGCCTATGGGGGACCTTCTGTGCGTTTTGCTAAGTTTTTTTAAGTCTAAGGATTTTTGGGGAAAATCGTATGATCGTACGATAAAATCGTTCGAATCATTCGATTCGAAGTACGTTCGTACTATGATCGGAATACGATCATACGATGTATAAAATCCTCCAACTTCAAATACAAATATCAGAGGATTCTATTCGATTTCGAAGTTTTTTCTACTTCGAAATTCGACCCTTGATAAATCTGCCCCTTAATGTAAACCACAGTCTGGTTTATGTACGGTAGCATTTAAATATGTGAAACAATGTTTAGTACCAAAAAATACAGTTGCACTTGTATTTATTATACTGGTAGAGAAGCCAGTTTTAGGGAACAGCTGAAAACATGGTAACTGGAATTTACCCAGATGTCTTGTACTGTAATTAAAAAGTTTGTATTACAATTACTTAAACGGCACAATGTATTTCCAATGATCCGAAAAGTGTAAACTTTTCCTGGCTTTCATATTTTAGAAATATGCTGATCTTGAATTGGCTCTTATACTTAAATACAAGTGTGGACACCTAAAATTAGGTTTTGATTCTTGTGTTCAGCTGATCATTAGGGGGGTCATTTATCAAAGGTCGAGTTTGTGAAGTTTCTAAAGTTTTTTATACCTCGAATAAACTCACAAATCAAATTTTTTCTTATTTATGAAGAAACTCAAAAGCAAAAAATTTGAATCAGTGCATTGGAGGGGGGGGTGTAGTTACCTGAATACTCAAATTTATTGAAAAAAATCCGAACATCATTAAGGTTACAGATATCTTCAATTGGTTCAAAGGACCTCTGCCATTGACTTCTACATGACCTCAACAGGAGTATTTTTGTATTCAAGCTATTTCCACCTTTGGGGTATAATAAATCTCAAAAAATTTTGAGTTTTTTTTTAAAGCCTGAAAAACTTACGTTTTTGTAACCTGAAAATTCGAGTTTTTACAGAAAACTTCCCTCAAAAACTCAAATATTTCTGGAAAAAAATCAACTCGACCTTTGATAAATAACCCCCAAAAAGTAAATATTTAAACATGTCATGATTTAAAAATAATCAATACACAATTTATTTACATAGTTTTATTTTTTTTAAATTCACAAAAGATATTTCAAAATGTAATAATTTTTGCATTTAGTCAGTCAATTAAAAAAATCTCTTTCCATCACCTTCCAAAAAATGTTTTACAAAACTGACATGTATTATACTGTGTGTGTATATATATATATATATATATATATATATATATATAAAAGCAAAGTTGCACCCCATAAATTAACTTTTTATACCGTGAATATAGATATTTATATTTTTTTATTACAATACAAAAATATTTATGTACAGTGAAACATTTAAACATCAGTCTTCTAGCCCCTAAGTTAAGCTCACAACAAAGTATATTTATATGTAGTTATATTTTTTCCAGACAGTTGATACTCTGTGCTTCAGCAGTGTGCAAGTGTACATATTATAGGATTTTGGTGAGTATGTGTTTATATTTAATAAATGTAATTTGTTTCCTTGCTTTTTTCTGACTTGTATTTTTTACTTTGTATTATTCCATTATTTCGTTCAGTCAAGTACAAAGGTTTTACATTTTCAAAACAAAATAGTTTATTGCTATCATGCAAAATTTGCATTGTTTGAGGAGCAGGTTCAGTTGTAAAATATAATTAGAAATAAATAGTTGAAATACCATATATTTTAAAAGTGCTGTTATATGAAAGCTATTTAATAAAACTTAGCCTAGCCCCATTCACCCTTATCTATAACCTTTATAATCTAATTTTACTCACAGTAATGACCAATATCGCTTAAATCTTGAATCCCCCACCTATACACACACACATACAACCAACCTAACACCACTGCAGAAGTTGACAGAGATGTTTTTTCCAAAAAAATAATAAAACCATGATTAAATGCATCTCTAAACCATACGCATTGTAGGAGGTCCCCATAGGCTAAAACACCAATTCAGCATGTTTTAAATGGTGAATATTCAAATTCACATTCTTAAAGGGACAGTACATGTTAAATTTCAATTTCATTTTTTTTTAAATTTAATCAAATTTGGACTATTCCTTAGTCAAAATAACTAAAATAAACTCAAAAAATTCAAATTTTCAATTCAACCCTTGATAAATCTTCCCCTTACTTCATCTGCACCATATTTTTAGGTGCCACTAATGTACCAAAAATAGAACATAAGGTCAGACCCAATATTATAGTGGTGAAAATAATTTTATTAACTTTGGATGTAACCAATGTTGCATTTTTGTTAAATTTCTGATTTATGCTTGGGTATCCATAATTGATTGTTTTTGCTTAGGTACCTGTAGATATCTACCCATTATTTTAAATTTTAGTATTAATAATAAGCATTACTGATTGATATATTATTTATTACCTACAAGTATTGGCAATAATTCCTAGAATTAAACAAATGGGGAAACTCGGTATTATAGGGAAACTCAGTTGTATGGGAAAACTCAGTATTATAACATCTTTTAAATATATTATCCTGATACACAATATTAATTCATTATGGGGCAGATTTTTCAAGGGTTGAATAGTAAATTTGAATAAAAATTTTTGAGTTTCAAAATTCACACATTCTAATTTTAATCTCCCTGTTCGAATGTCAATTTGAATGTGAGATTTATCATACCTCGACCATGGAAACAGTCCTAATTCGAATATTCGCCACCTAAAACCTGTCGAGTTCATTTACAAGTCAATGGCAGAGGTCTGATGAGCCATTTGGAGATGTAAATAACCTTCCTGACATTCATTTTTTTTTTTCGGGAGAAAAATTTGATTCATATGAATCGAATACGAATCTAACACGATTCATATTTTTGGGTCACAGCCATTGAATTGAATATTAGACATTAACATTTTTTCTTAAATAACCTCCCAGCTAAATTGTGAGTATATTCGAATTTAAAAAAATTCACAAGAATTCGAAATTCAACTTTTGATAAATCTATTTCTTTCTTAGTTCTGCAATGTATTTTGTATAAACTCTTGCACATATTTAGATGGTGCTGTGTGTATGATAGCCCTCATTGGATTGTAGCTATAGACAATACACTGATAATGTTTTACTTCAAATCTGATTAGATTAAAAAAAGATGCCACATTACCTTGTTGGTATAACAAGAGGCACATTAATGAATCCATGTTTAGCTATGAAATCTTGAGCATCCTGCACCAGTAAGCACTACCATGTTGGTTCTTAATTTCTACAAGAATGTTGGTATCCTTTTAAATGTCACTGAAGGTCATTTACAAAACACACAAAATGTACAGGTCAAGGCACAAAGTCTACTTGGATTTATCACCATGTATCTTTCATTGCATGAAATAGTATATCATTACACTATTGGAGGCTTTAGGAAAATGGTCACTAATGACTTGAAAATTCCATGTTAATCCAATTAGTGAATGAACATTGGTGCTCAAGCAATGCCACAAATCCTTATGATTCATATATTCAGCTACCCATGACTGGCACCGAAGTATATACATGATACTTTTCTAAACGTAGGCAGAGAATACTGCTGGAGTTCAGAACAGGGACAGAGGGAACAGGCACCCAAGGCAAGGATGCCTGCTCAGCTGCACCACAGCTGCATGGCAACTGAACCCCCTGCCATGTAGCTGACCTGCTCGCCAACTCCCACAGATACATGTCGCAATACTACAAACCCCGCCATTTAGGCTCAATAGGTCAACAGTTGCCACTATTCGCAGGACTGGAGAAGGCAGCAGAAGCATATGTCTAAGCTGTACAATAAAAAAGAAAATGAAGTAACAAAACTGATTTTGCAGGAGTCATGGCTTATACTAATAAAATCTTAGAAAAAGGCAAAATAGAGAGGAAAATCATTCACAATAAAACTAGTAAAATCTAAGAAGATGATGGGCTGTCATGATTTTTTAGTAGACTGAAGATATGGAAATCTAAATTACAGAACGATTCATTGTCTGCAAAAACCCCCAGACCCTCCCCCCCACATTCTGGATAACAGGTCCCATACCTGTATAGATAATTGTATTTATATAGTATATATGCAGTTTATAGTTATTTTTTCAGCTAAATATAAAATAACATTATTGGGTCATTTAATAAAATAAATAAGATAAAAAAAAAGCTTGACCAAACTCCCATGCCAAATTTTGCTTTATTTATTAATAAATAAGATCATGGAGAAATGTTATGCTACTGGTTCAGGATACTTGAATAAAGCACAAGGAACAATTTCCAGTTCAGATTCACATATACTCAATGAGACAATGCAATATTCTATAACAGACTGAGCAATCCTTCTTCACTTAATTTCTAACTATAATTACTGTAGCCATGAATACCCATTCATGTTTTATCTGACTAGCATATATCTAGAGAGAGAGAGTGCGAGTAAGCGATTTTACTTAGGCTCCAAATTGTATTTGAAATGAAGCCAGATGTTCCTTCGGCTGCCAGGTTTTCATTAACAATATGGCAAAAGCATGTCAGAAAGACACTAGGCTAGCTAATGGCTTTAGTTAATGGGACTGCATGAGAGGTTTATAAATCTGATGCCTCGGAATTCTCCTGATTGTCTCCCAAAGCAAATAATCTATGTAGCCATTTTGACCTGAAATGGATAGCAACATCTAGAAAAGTAAATTAATGAAGTTTAACCTGTTAAGCTACTTTATTGCAATGCTTAACTACTTTAGCAAGGCTATATGATGTTCTTTTTCAGTACAGGATTGCGTTAGTTTAGTCATTTTGATAAATCAGCATGAAATGTTGGGAAACATTGCCAGAAATGCTATTACATTTGGGATATCATTCCATTGATATGTAACAAACTAGTTTGCAATGATGTTCACTGCTCAGCAGGATTCCCTATGCTACAGGATATGAGATATTGCACAAACCAGCACAGCGGATAACATACTGATTTTTCTGATCTCAATGAGAATAAAAGTGCTGGGAGCTTTATTGATATGGGTTCTGTCTTCTGATTTGTAGGAGCAACAAAACATAAAGGGGGATATTAAAATGAACAATTGGTTATATTTTCATTATTTGTTTTTTTGTTTTTTTGTAAATGAATCAACTTTTTGTTCTGCTGTTTTCCAGTTTGTAATTTCTGGTTGCTAGGGTCTAAGCTACTGTAGCAACAAGACTGGAAGTAATATGAGAGTGTCCAAACAAGAGATAAGAAAATAAATAACCAAATAATAAACAGCTGCGCTTAGATTAGTGATTTCTGTACTTTCCAGAAGGAAATTCTGCTGATCCCAAAACCAGATTTAAGAAATAACTTCAAAGAAGGACAATTACCTAAAAAAATAAGACCATAAACGCATTTCTTCATAATATCAATGCTGATTTGCTAACATTAGATTTTCCTTTTTTTCACGAAATGTATTTTCTCTCCAAAATTTTTTTTATTTCTCTAAAACGCTAAACATTTTAACAACCTTCATTGCATTTGTGGTTTTAGAGTAAATTAATTTGGTTGCAGTTTAAAAAACCATTAATAGCATTAACATTTGACCTCTAATAAATGAGCCTCCCCAAGCTCATTTTAAAAAGGACATCCTTTAATGGTTGCCATAGCTCTTTCATCTTGCCTTAACATGTGTTTCTAGTTATTATGCATCCCAGCATTGAGTGCAACTCTAAACTATGATGCTGCCATGTAGAGACTTCTATACAATTGCTTTTTATATTTGGCTCTATTTCCTAGTCATAGTATGAGCAAATTAAATCATTACTGAATTAAGTTTTGTTTACCTATTACTGACCTTTGTCTGTTAAAATTTGCGTACTGAACAAAAGAGCCATACGAAGAAAGACAATATCACGTCTGCTGTGGGAAGGTGTTGGGTCTGGGCATAGATGGCAAGTTCTCAGCTCATCCCAATTAGAAGTCTCTTGAGCTTAGAAAAATAAATGACACCATGCTTGAACATGGACATTGCAGTTAAGCCAACGGTCCCTTCATCTGTGATGGATCTAAATGGCTCAGGAGATACAAGTAAGTTGACTTCTGAATGCCAAAATGTTGCAGTAAATAATCAGAACTGAATGTCATTTGTCCCAAATGTTCTTACTCTGAGGTTGCAATATAAACGGAATAAGTTGGGTATCTAGACAAAGAGTTTTAATTAATTTAAATTCAAGTTTCTACAGCAATTTTTGATTTGTGCTCTAAAACTTGAATTGCAGTTTCTGAAAATTGTGTGTACAAGATTCATTCATTAACAAATTTGAATTTTGTTCAATATGCCCCTTAGAGGAAGAAATGATGCTGGAATAATAAAATAAAACATGTGATACTGAAATTCTTAAAATGTTTTGTTTTTTAAAGATTGTTAACTATAAGAATATTTTGAGTCACCAAGGAATTCCAAGACTATACTGTTTAAAGGCACAAGAACGAATGCAGTGTGCATCATGGAACTCCCCAGGTGACTTTTTGGGGGTTACTAAACTCCGAATTTAACTGGTTGGGCCTTTTGGGGCAAAACTCGAATTTTTTAGTTTTTAATTAAAACATCTAATTTTCCTAGAAAAGCCCAATCCTGTTAAAAGCCTCAATCTGAAATTCCACTATCTTAGACCTGCCAAGGTTGTGTATAAGTCAATGGCAGAGGTTCTTATACTATTTTAAAGTTTATGTGGTCTGCACTGGAATTAGCCCAAAAATCCAACCTTTTTGGGCAAAAATCTAAAAAATTCTGAAAATACTCCCCAAAAAATGTACTATTATGTTTTTTGCTCGATTTTATTGAGTTTTTAACCAAACTGATTAAATTGAGCTTTTTTTAAAAATAAATAAGGTAAAATCGGGTATTGGAGTTTGGTAGTGTTTTTTTAATTTAAAAAATTAGATAAATTTGGATTTTAGTAAATAACCTTTCCAATATCCTCATATCCACAGAGGCTTCATTGTTGATTATAATACACAAGTTTCATTGAGTCATGTGACACAAATAACACCACTAAGTACTGATTATACATTTACACCTGTTTATAAGGATACCATTTACAGGATATTCATGGTTCTTGTATTGTATATATAAATTAATCATATTGTATAACAGTTTATACAGTTATGGCAGTTTTATTTGCCAACTCTTTATAAGCATAGAACTATTTTGGAATAGATAAGTATTCGTGTGCCATCTTCCTTAACGATTAGTAAAACAATACATTTTTGGTTGATTCAGATAACATAATGTGTAAGACATTTTGTGCCTCATAGGGTCTCCTGGGAAAGTTTAATGATGATTTGTCTTCCAATACCTTGCACTCTGTCTCTATATGCCTATTCATGTTTGTGGCTGTAGGTAACAATCAATTATCTGGGAATCAAGATAGTACATGTATTGAAAAAGCAATGTTAATTATGCACTGATAAAACTTGGTATATTTGGTTCACTGTGCTCTAAGGCACAGCTTAGTGCAAATATATTTTGTAAATATATTATTTATACAGTATGCTATATGCAGAGCAAGAGACCTATCAAAAGTGCAAACCGGGCACAGCTGTGAGAATTCTGAATGAATACTTTGCATGAATAATATAATGCTTCTTGTGAATTTGGTTTCACATCCTACACACAAACAAATTCTAAAACTTCTTATATTTTAATTAAACAAGGGCAACCATACCAAAAGGACCAGGGTCATTGAAGGTCCAACATGTCTGTGACAACAAGGACCCTCCTAGCAGCCACTGGGAGCCCCCCCCCCCAGCAAATGCCTACGCGTTGCAGCTAATCTTTTTCTTTAGGGGACAGCCCGATTGGGGGAATGGGTCTGGGCTGGCAGGGGCCCACTGGGTTTTTTCACGGTGTCCTGCCGGCCCAGTTCGACCCTGATAAGGGCTCAAGTTAATCTGGGAACGTGGACTGGTATTTATATTCAAATTTTCTCTTTAATATCTTAAATAGACATTTTGGGTTAACATGCTAAACAACAGTTTATTATTGAAAAGTGCAGGATTGTAGATAAAACGGTGAATAGGGGGTTAAATTATATGTAACCCCCAAGCTTCCTCCATTTATAATTATAATTTAGAATCTTTACTGTAAGTAGATCCCAAATGCATACTCGTTACTCCTTTGTGCAAGGACTGGAAAATCTTAGATGTTAGACTGCATGGAACAGAGCTTCGCTAAGTTTTTAGGCTTTTCAGGCTTTAATTGCAATTTCTGACTTGAAATATAGTGCATTGTTTTCTTTCTTCTCATTTTCCACATCTGCTGCCAAAGTTCTACTTTCTGTCTCAAAATAAAAACCAAAACTTATGAGCATGGTCTGAAAGAATTGTGACCGTGATAAATAAGATGTGAACATAGCAGTACACTAGGTTTTTATACATAAAGACACAGTTTTTGTGATTTTCACTATACTAAGCACAAGACTGTGTAGTAACAGAACTTTTTGTTAAATTGAGGCAATTGTCTACAAGGAACATGAAGCCATCTTCTTCCTTCTGCAATGGCCCTGGGCCAGTGGCATGTGCAGTAGAGTAAAAATTAGTGATGGGCGAATAAATTCGGCAGGCGCAAATTCACGGCAAATTTCCACATTTCACTGCATGTGAATAAATTTGCGAAACTGCCCCGAAAATTCGGTGGCAAAATGTTTTTTGATGCGCTCCAGAAAATTTGCTAAAAACCTATGCGCGTCCACATTATTCGGACGTCTACTGACTCTAACGTCGACGTCAAAATTGACGCAATGGTCAGAATTTAGTTTTTCACCATTTTGCGGGAACTTCAAAAATCATACATAGCCTGGGTTAATGTATTTTTCACAGAAGTGAAACGGGACTATTTCGCCCATCACTAGTGAAAATGCTTTTTGCTTAAAGTTCAACTCTTCACTCTTCTGGGCAAGCACACCTGGCATTAAACTGGAACATGCTGAGATTTTAGCTAACAGGAACATTGGCCTAGGGTATCAGAAACGTGATAATAATCACTAGTGCGGGGGTAACATTTGGCAGTATATATAGCTTTGCTTCTCCTTTAAAGAGAACATTGCTACTTCTCTCCGTCGGAGGTAATTGCACTCTGAGTATTCTAGTTAGAACAATGCAATAGACAATCATTCTCCATTTCAACTGTTTTATGACCAAAAATATAAACAAATAAAAAAAAGTTTTGATCATTCTTTTAATTCATACTAATTCATACCAGTTTTTAGTTTTGAATACAGCCTTCTTTAAAACTAAAGGAATACAGATGTATCATAAGTTCCCACAGTTCTATGTTGCAGCAAGAGTAAATCTATATGTGACCATGTGATCACTTGCCCATATTCATGGAAACCTTGAGGCTCACACTGGAGAGTTTGGAACAACTCATGCTCATGTTTTTAGAGATTGCATAGCACTTTGGTAATCTGTAGCATGCATCCACTATGGAAAACTGAAGAAAACCTGTATTTGTTAAAACTACAATTTTTTGATCAGCAATACAGTAACTTACTGACACTGTAGATTCTGCATCCTCATGGGAACCAAGTTCTAGAGCAACATTTGGAAATATAGTGAAACTAAGTACTGCATATTTTCTTTTCAGGGAAACCAGGTTCTAGCAACAAAAAAAAATTATATATATATATTTTCTAAAAATAATGTAGTTATATAGATTTAGTTTTATATATATATATATATATATATATATATATATATATATATATATATATATATATATATATATATATATAATTTTTATTGTCTCTGTGTTGCCATCTTTACAGTTACCTGATACAAACATTCGGCACCTAACAATCATACAACCATATCTTAAAAATAGACATATTTATTTATTTATTAAAAGGAGTTCAACATTTTAGGGCTGAGTACTTTGTATAAACAAGAAATCTATTGGAAAGGCCTATGCATGTTGGAGTTTAACATCTTTTCCCCTCCATTTTCCTCCTGAGTTCTTATTTGAATTGCCTCAAAGCTAAAAGAAGATATCCTCCTTGAAAAAATTAAAATCAATAAGGCAAACACAATTTTTCAAAGTTTTACAGGAGTCTGAGATAGTGCATGATTTTCCTCATTCTAGAATTCCAACATACAAAAATATCCTCAACAATGCATATAGATTTAGTTTGGCTGAATAGAGAACTGTATAAGATTAAGTGAGGTTTTAAAATAGAGAAAAAAATGATATTAAAGGTTTATGTCCCCCCCACCCCTAAACTAAAAGGAAAAACAAAAAGCAATCTCTTAAAACAGACATCAAGCCATGAAAACAATACAAATAAAAGTCAAAAGGTGGATAAAAACCTTTACTTTTCCAGTCAAACTGCTTTCTAGGAACTAGGTTACTGCAAAGCAATAAATACAGACCAGGGATCTTGTTGTTTGACAAACATTTAAGTAAGTTAAAAGTTAGACAATCAGACCATCTTGAAGTGTTACTGAGCATGCTGCCATCAGACAGGTGGGGCAAAAGAAAATTAAACTGAGCTTTGCTTTGCTAGGTTATTCTGAAAAAAAATCTCAAATAAAAATAGGAGTTCTTGGAATCTTGAATACTTTGCTCTTCTGTCAGTGAAGGCTGGGCATCAGTAATGCAGATTACCAGATAAACCAACAAAAATGAACGTTGCTCCTTATCGGGCCACAATGGTTTGTTCAAGCATTCCAAACTTTGGAAAAAAAAATTAGAAATAAAAGAAAAAAATTCTACAAAACTAGACAAAGCAAAAGGGAAAAAAAAGTTTCCTATCTATACATCAGTCTGTTCATTAAAAAATGTAACTAGACAAAATTCATTGACATATAAAACAAAGTCAAAATGTAATGGCAATAGACATGGGTAAAACAGGAAGACACTGATGCTACAAAGAAATTGCAAAAAATATGTACAAGACCCTGTTTTTCCTCAAAAATTGTTAACGATTGTAATGCATGTTTAACAGCAGCAGTCGAGGACGAAGTTCCAGGCACCAGACTGCATTTTCCGCTTCTATCTGTGATGGAGGGCTCTTGTGCCCCTACCATTCCTGTCACCAGATAACACTGGAAATACTTGTTTCCCTTGGCAAAAGCGGCAAAATAGCACTGTTTGTATGGGCCTCGTCTGGGTGCTGCTCCCTGTTTGATTTTGTCTGTGGCCGTTGTCCATTAATAAGTGTCATAGGTATGTTGCAGTAGGTATGCTGATTACCTATTGAGGTAAGAGGCAGGGTGCCAGTAGGAGGTACATCATATTCATAGCTTCTATAATAGTGTTTCTGTCGCATCTGTGTATGGTACGTATTATGAAAAGTGGAGCGGATGTCAGGATGGGCAGTAGCTAATGCAGTAGATGTGGCAGCAGCCATTGAAATTGCAGAGACCGTCTGCAGTTCCCCAAAAGGACCCTGCTCACTGACATCTAGAACCTGCTCGTGTGTTATGGGTTCAATTTTTTTAAAAGGCATTTCATATTGTAAACGTTTCCAGAATTTGGAATTTAACTTGTTGCACTTTGGCCCGTGCCATTTGATCACAGTTAGAAGTTTTATGGTATGTTTGAGAGTTTCCACCTCTTGATAATTCATGATTCCACGCAATTCGCTACACTCAATGAGGATCACTTTTATTTCTCCTGTGATGAGCATATTCCGGAGCCTGGTCTCTAGTTCAAATATACTCCAACCCCTTCTCACAACGTAAGTGGGAGTCATGATAATTATAAGCCGTTTGCTTTGGTCCACGCATCTTGCCACATCTTCAATGTAAGCTATAAAGTTAAAGCAAAAAAAAATAATGATTATTAACTTGCCATCATGTTCATTTTATATTTGACGGGTATGTTGAACGTCATCCAGAAGAGGTAATTTAAAATGACTCCTGGGTCCTGCTGGACTCTGCACCTTGTGCCAGTTAAAACATTCTGAGTGAGGTTCAGAGTTCAGCACCAGTGACCCATGGCAACTATGGGTCAAACCAGGTAAGTACAGGACTCCATTACAGCCTGCACTTGCCCATGCTCCCTAACTTGCACATCTGAATGATACGCAAGTTAGGACTAGTAGGGGGTGGGCATGGGAATGACCCCTTATGAATACAGCATTGTTGAATGCAGTTGCACCTGTTTTGCCCTTTGTGCCCTTCCCACCATCAGCACATGACTTCTAGTGCTTGTACTCGAGAGTTTATCCTAGCATTATGCATGCTATATCACCACTACAACTCTATGCAAAGTTTTGAGTAACCAATAGATCAAAGTTTTTCATTATTTTAAATTGCAATGTTACAATAAACAGCTGTTTGGTTGAGAGATGAATAAAATGTATATTTGGGCAGCATAATGTGAAATAAAATCAATTTCCTATATTCCTTTACTTCAATTGTATTATGTCCTGCAGCAGAAACCTGAAAGAAATGATTTTCTCTTTTTATCATATCATCACTAATTACATTGTTTGGGCCTTTTTGAGAATGATTCATTACATTTACATTCCATTCCAACACTGGACTAGATAGATATGTAGTATGTCCATATGTCTATTCTATTACTTATACTATAGAGGGAGTGGTATTCATAGGATAAAGTTAATATTATTGACAATGTGCCCACTGCTGTGGCTAAAATACGAGACAGAGTTACTAGGGGTAGCAATGCCTAAGGTTGGAGTTTGACAAAGAAGCAAGAGAATCAAATTGACCTCTTTTCCCTCTACACTACAAAGTACAAAAAAAAAACATTAATACAGAACTACTGTATAAGTAGAATTGATCAATTATTTTGTCCTTTTATGTAGGCATTATTAATTGCAAAAAATACTTCTTCTATATTTGCATTTACTTCTACAGCTTAGATTAATTTATAGTTTATTCTAAGCAATAAACTCTGTCCCAAGCTAAAGTGCATTTTTGTACATTATTGACTCATTGTAGAATCAACCAATTAGAATTTTGACTCACTTCATGAGGGTGTTGGTTGAAGCCAGGGAAATGTTTAGTTGAGAAACTAACAAGTAAATTGTTAAATAATTACTTTAAAAAAGAAAAACTGTTAGAGAAAAATGTATTAAACATCAGCAGTTTAGGACATTTTTATAATAGCGATAGTTCCCCTTTGAGTGAATAATAGACAAGCCCATAGTTAATGTATTCACTTACTTCCTGTGGGGATTAAATCTCTGTCAGGTATGAACAGCTTGTACCCATAGTGTTTTTCAAGCATATCAGGCAGAATTTCCAGGGCAAACCTCTCTTCTTCGCCCGTTTCTTGGTTCCAATGGTCAGGATCCACTTTTGTGTATGATAAATATGCATCAAAATCTTTGTTGTCTGCAAAAGGGTGGACAGTTAGCTTTCATTATCACACATACAGTATATCTTCCTAGTGGCAATGAGAAACAAATTGATTCAATTCTAACAAATAGGAATGCATAATTGCTAATCTTTCTACGGAATCAATTGATTGTTCTTGTTTCTTTATGGCTGGAAGAAGCAAATTGAGTTATTGTTATTACTATATTGTATTTTCAATTCAATGCTACTTACCTTAGTTTTACCCCACTTTAGGAACTATTAATCTGTAGACAGAGAATGCTCACTGATGTAAATATTGAAATAACAGTCATGAGGGCCTTTCTGGGGGTATTAATTTGAGCCAGTACCAATAATATTTAGGGCCATTTGGAGAACAGAGATCGTTCTTAACTCTTCCCAGTTCATCACATTATTTCTTGCATAGTTTACATGAACCCTACATGAACACACCAACAGATCCTCATTCATTAAATGGTTACATACAACATGCTGAATCACATGTGCATGATAATTATGATAATGCTTCTTCCCCTACTCAATGCCTGTGTGTATTTGTATATTATTCTACCCATTTACAAAAGTAAACTATTCAATAGGAGGACATACTGTACTTATCATACTGTATATGATGAATTGCATGCATTTTTAAGTTTATGTATACAAGCATACATTAGATCACCCTAATTATGGCTGGTATTAAGTGCTATCATCCAAAATGTTCACACCTGCAAACCAGTTGTGTAAACAAAAAATTGTCTTACAGTATGTTAATTGAACTGTATAGTGTTCCTTAGAGATAAACATTCATTTTCTATTGCTACTAACCATGGTATACCAGTATGCTAAGCTGTCAGTTGTCTGCTATGATACAGCACTTTGCCAAAGGAGCTTTCTTCTTATGCAGAAACTATGAGCCTGAATTAAGTCAGTCATCATTTTCGTTGTAAGGTCAATGAAGCCAAGTTCACTGCAACTAATTCAGTGGAATAAGGGGTCACATGTTGATTTTTGTGTGGTTGTTGTGAAGAAAGTACAGCTAAATCAATAACCGGACTAATGAAATATTAACCTTCTTTCGACTCGCCGGAGAGGATTATGGACCAACTATGTAGAATATCAATTGCTTATCAAAGAAACCTTATTGAATATTCCACCAAGCACAGACATGTGTTCTGAATTCATTCAGTGAGGAAATCAGTGCTGTTTTGCTCTTCCTATTTTCTGTCCTAGAACATGATAGAGAGGATGCCGTGTAATAAACAAAGTGGCCTTTTGATTTGGAGCGAAAGAAACATTCATATTTTTTGCAACTTGAAGCAATAGAATATTCAGCTCTGATAAAATATAAATTGAATAGTTGTGTCTAATACAGTTAGCACAGCAAATCTATTTTGTACATTATGTCCAGAAGGGTTCATTTATCTTTTTACTTCATAAACATTGAAAAGCACAGTAAAGTAAAAAAAGGCTATTGGGCTTATAGGTAAACAAATTTCCAAAGTTCTTGGATTTATGCAATCCACTTTAGATAACTCATGTAAAAGAAAATGATCTTATCTATAAGCAAAGCATTATTTTTACAGTCACAAAGGTCTGTGATTGCTACTCCATTATACCATAGTTTTGTGAAATTCACCAGTTGTATGGGAGCAAAATAAATAAAATATGAAAGAACTAATATATATCTTTACATAAGAGGTTATTCTTCAAACCCCAGGGCACAAGTTCAAGAGAGACAAGTTGCCCAAGAGCTAATTCAATTAAAATTACTGTGGAGCTGGTGTGTCAGAGAAAACAGATGCTACCCTCACATTCTCTTTGCTAAAAATGCAGAGGCCTGGTGACCACATGTGTAGTAGAGTAAAACAACATATATGTAGTGATGGGCGAATTTGCGCCGTTTCGCGCGAAACGGAGAAAAATTTGTGAAACAGCGCCTGCGTCTCGTTTTTGACGCCGGCTCCCATTTTTGACACCGGCGCCCGTTTTTGATGCCGGCGCCCGTTTTTGACACCGGCGTCCGTTTTTTCGGAAAAAAATTGACGCCGGCGAATTTTTGCGGGCGCTTCGCAAATTTATTCGCTAGCGGCGAATCGCGCGAATTTGCGCCTGCCGAATAAATTTGCCCATCACTACATATATGCAAAAAGCACATGTTTTGTTGTACTGGGTGTACAGGGTAGCAATGAATACAAGGAAATAAACAAGATGGAACTCACTAGTATGGTACTGGCATGTTTTTCAGTGATGAGGAGCACCAGCCCAGCATCTGAGGTTAGCAACTATAATCACTGGTGGGTGCCTAAAGTATAATAAATTACCAACCCCCTTCCCCAGGCAGCGACGTACGGACCCATTCAACAGGGCCTGACCTCCTTCCCCTCCACCCACCCGATTGCATAAAAATGAGCAGGTACATGCCAGCAAGGGGGATGGGAGAGGGACAGAGGGGTGCTTGACACCCCAGTCCAACCCTGCCCCCAGGGATTATGCCTGTCCTTTAAGATTAAAATGACATATTTTACTTCAATTCTTTTTCTTTCTTTCTTTCAATGTATCATTCACCCTTTACTGCTACCTCTGCATTGTTTCTATTAAAATTGCTTCTGCTTTCTTTCCATCATTTTTCACTCACCATGCCTCATTTATTCTTTCTTGAATGTATTGTTTATTTACAGGATCTTCCCATAGCCTTGCATTTCTTGCCCTCTTGATTTCTTTTTATTCTTTCTTCAATTGACTCCAGTTATTTTATTAATTCTGGTGTTTTTCTTTTAATTATTATGCTCTACTTCTTTTATTTGAACTAGTTTCATCTTTTTATGTCCATGTTGTTAATTGGGGAGCATACATAAAGAGCAAAAGATCACAAAGTGCTGTTGGCATGTTAATTGAAAAAGGGAATGTGTTATCTCCATTGGGGGTAACATAACACATTAGAAAGCATTTTGGTTGCTTTCTGTAAGTAAAATGCCTGTATTTCTTCCACGATCACTAGGATATTGCGAATGTCAAAAGAAAATTCTCATTTATGATTTGTTTTGCTGCTGATTATTTAAATTTAATATATTCTCCTGCTGATTGTAAAAAATAAAGTAAAAGGATTGTTAAATCATTTTTGACCTTACGATACAACATTAAATATTTATTACTGAGCCATTCTTCTACATGGTTTTAACACCTTTATAGCAATAGATTTAATAATGTTCCAATAAACAATAAAGGCACAGATTTTGCCTAGGTTCAGTAACCCATAGCAATCAATAAGATTTTTTTAAACAGATCACTAGTAAACACTAACTGCAAATTGGTTGCTATATATATGAATAGACCTGTAGCAAGTTTTGCACCTTTTATTACACAACCCCATAGTGGGTCTCAAAATCCATAACAACCAATCCACAACATTTAACCAACCAGTCGCCACCTAAAAATGTGGACAGTTAATCCTATTTGCTAATTGGTTTCTATGAGTTGCTAGACCTGGTGAAAACTATGCAACTTTTATTACTTCACTCAAAACATTTAGATGCTGTTTGACTGCAAAATAAATGTCTACCATCTCAGGCAGCTACTTTATAAGATGACCACATTTCTTTTATTAGCAAGGTTGTTCTCCACAGCTAAAATAATCAATAAAACATCAAAGGTGTTCTGAAAATGTCTTACCTCCATCCAGTTCTTCAGCTCCAAAGTGATTTCTATAGAAAATCATCAGTTCAATCTTATAACACTTGTAGATGGTGACCAGAAAAACAAGCAGGAGAAGAATAGCACCAAGGCCTCCAGCAAGCTCAACTGTGTACATAAGCTCTGAAAAAGAAGAAATGCTATGAATGTGTGTTATTCTGTTTCCTAGCTTTCTAATTAAAGTCCTTTCTTTCTTTTAAAAGGGGTTACCTGAAATGCATATTGGATGAATTAAAATGCCCTTATTGCTTTTATATTCCCTTTTAAATGCAATGAGTTTACACATTGTTTTTATGTTATTATGCTTTAACAGGCATCAAATGTATTGATATAGAACATATTGCATTCAAATTCATTTAATGTAACTTAAAATTGAGAAGCTCTAAGTTGGATAACATGGATATAACCAGGTAAAATCAAATGTAATCAATGAATCCTTAGGCTCCTTGCCATGGATGAGACAAGAGACTTCTGAATACACTGTAACATATACCACATTATTCATTTTAATATTTTGCTGAACATTTCAAAAATGAATGTGGGAAGAATTACTGATATTATATCCTGATATTTCAGTACCAGCAGAGAGGGTCAGGAGCCTTATAACAATAGTTATTTAATCCTTTGAACTTGTCCACAGGAGCTCGCCATCTTTCCAGTGTCAGAGGTCCAGCACATGCTCAGTATGCTCTGTGCAGCTATTAGAAGCTAAGCTTAGTCCATTGTATAAAATACGGTTTGTCTGTCTTAGAAGCAGAGGTTACAAGGCAGCTAATTAAGTTCAGATGTACTGGTTACTGAGCTGCCATGTAATATCAATCTGAACTATTTACTAACTAGTCTTCTAATTTTATACAATTTTTATAATTAGTTTGTTAATTGGTTACTAAACTTTGCTGACCTGTGCTGTGTCCACCACTCTCCCACCCATTGTCACCTCCCTTTTACCTTCTTCCTACCTTGCTGTGATTGGGGGATAGGGGCATTCACCGGGCCAGCATTACACAACCCCAAAACATAACATGTAGCAGTTCTAAGTTATTTCTTCAATGTGATTTAGTTCTCTTTGGGAGGGCAGCACACACACACTTAATCTAAACCACCTCTAGTTAGCTCTAGAAATGGCTGGGGACTGCAAACTACTATACAGCGGACCCTGTGGCTAAAATCCCTTGGTCCCCAGTATGCCCCAACGTTGACGGGGTCTGCTGTATAGGCAAATCTACTGGTTACCTGGTTGCTGTGGGTTACTAGCAAACTTTCCACAATGTATTCCATAAACCGCTACTTCTGATTACTTCTGAACACAAACACATGCATAAAGGTCTTACATTGACTCAATGGACACTGAGGCGTCTATTTATCATGCTGTGTAAAAAGTGGATCTTTGATGTTGCTCAAAGCAACCAATCAACATTCGATTCAACAGCTAGAAAACAAACACGGAGATCTGATTGGTTGCTATGATCAACATCACTGGTAATGTTTTACTCCACTTTTTTTTACATAGCATGATAAATAGACCCTTCAGACTATGTTGATGCTGTTCAAACCGCTTCAGCCTGCTGTTATGCATTAATTGACGAAAGCACAATTGCACTGTATCCCTAGCAAGTTGAGTCAATAGCCTCAACTGAGCATCAAGTGAATTGGACACCAATGGCATTATTAACGCTGCATACAAGTGATTCCATTCCAACACAAATGTGTGTGCAACAACTGGAGAGCAATTCACGTAAATTGAAGCTAATATGCATCTAAATTGGTACATTGTACACAAGTTACAGTAGAATTCCAGAGAAAAAACTGTTTTGTGGCTAAAAAAACATGGCAATTTGCATTAACATTTTGCAGTTTGCACAATCATATGCATTCTAAAACAGGCCTATTTTTTTCCAGACACAAATACAAACTTTGTTTTTTGATTAGAGTGTCCCCTAAATTTCATTTTCTTGACTGACACTACTCCCAAAGTTTTCACAATGTGCCAGCTGTACCATAGAAGACAGTTACTTTATTCCCATATCAGATGATTTAATTGCTTGGAACAGAATGCTTTCAAGATAACATTTCATTTGTTTTGCTCAGCAACCACTGCGCACCAACCTATGGTGACACCAGTTCAATGTTCACAGTGACAGTTTTGTTATTGCCTTCATTATTGTTCACTTTGAAACCACCATTCACTCAAGCACTGGACCAAAATATTAAAAAAGTTAGTATGTGGATGCTCCTAATTCTGTCTCTGTCTGTTGCATCAGTAAAACTGGAATTTCTTTGAATGACGACAGCCAATAAAATTGCTTCTGTTAGTTTTGTCAAAAAACATTTTGGTAAGAGAGAAAATCGAAAACATAATTAAAAATTATTATCGGATATACATGTATAATATTAAAAACCTTAAATGATAAAATTCTATAGGCTAAGCATATACAGTAATTTAATTATTGACACAAACAGGTTCAGATTTGGGACACCAGAAAAAAAAACCTGGTTGGCTCCGGCTCTCGTGGGCATTGCCGGACCAGAACCATTCCCTGCACAAATCATCTTCCTGATGCAAGTCGCGACAAAAACACTATAAGTGCAAGTGCAGTGGGGGTTGGGTTAAACTAGGGTTGCGGCATTCCGCCCAGTCCGACCCTGAACACAAAACATATCTAATACTCAGAATGCTTGAGACCTGGGCTTTCTGGACTATTGTTTTTTTGTAACTTGAATCGCCATAACGTGTCTATTAAAAAAATGGAAATATCCAATAACCCCAATGGGGATAATGGGTTTCCAGGTTGAAGATCCAATAGCTGTATGACAATAGAAAATATAGAAATGCATTTGATGCTTAGTTGGGATACATTGAGGTATTAACTGGGCACAATCATCTCCTAACATCCCATAGTTAAATATCTCACTTTCATTTTCATTCATCAGTGCTGGCTGGTTTTATACTACCAAATAAATAAAGTGTTTGGAAAACGATATTTTAAAATTGCTTTGGATGTTTCTTTGTCCTTAAGACAGCCATATACAGAAAAATCCTATACAGCAGCTCACTGATTGGTACAGGGGCAATTGAATGGTATATGGTTTAGCACTTTATATTGTTCTTTTCTATAGGCCAACAGCCTGAACCATCAGAACAGCAAAGAAACAGTAAAGAGGAACAATTTTACAATTTTACAATGGTTCTCAGATACATTGGGGCAGACTTACTAAAGGGCAAGGCGGATATCGCTATCGAAAATTCGCCAGAAACTTATCTGCAGGGACATCACCAATTTACTAACAGACGTAGATGAGAATTTGCTAGCAAATGAGACAATTGCTAACACAGTTTTGCGGGCAATCGCCAGGCGAATTTTCACTCAGGTGAATGATCGCTACTCCGCAAATTCACTAAATTTTACAGAACGTTAGCTCTTTTGCCAGAGTTTGCTTTGCCACCTTAGACTGAACTTATAAAACAAAGCTACATCCTCCTCAATCTTATGTGAGTGACATCATATCCTGTATGCTGGAGTAATAAAAGTAATAAAAGGCATTTTTTCAAAATGTAAAGCGGAATTGCCTTCAAAAGTCCTAACTATTAAAGATTTATGTTAAAAATTTCTTTAACCAATGTAAGGGGCATGCCACATTTGTTTTAGGATGGCCTCATGTCTAGGACATTAGAGGATCTTTTTTGTCTTTATTTTGCTTCCTTGAACATTTGTAATAATAAGTGCCTTCAAGCATTTGCACCAACATCCCTAATAAAGACATCTACAGTATACGACCTACAGTATATGAACCCATCCCATTCAAATTGACAAGCGTAAGAGTACTAAGGAAGTTTCACTAGCCAGAAATGAACGCTAGCAAAAGATCAATAAGAAATGCTCACGCTGACGAATTAAAGCTAGAGAAACTTCGCCAGCGATGGGCTGCTGAGACGCAACTTCGCATTTTAGTGAATTAGCTTATTGTGGTAATATATTTATACCTGACGAAGTAGTGCGAAGTGTGGCGGAGCGTTTGCTGGCGAAAATTCGCCCTTTTGTGATATGTTGTAGGCACTTTGGTCACAGAATATTTTTTTAAAATGTGGTTGGTATACCTATTGTAAATCATGACAGAACTGCAAGTTTGTGAGACAAATATATTTAACCATTTGATTAAACCTTTCTGTGCAAAAACAAATTAGACATTTAAAATTCAAGTAAACCACGGCACTCTACTGAATATTACATTCTCTTTCCTGACCTAACTGAATCCAGACTCCTGGACTATTTACAACCCACCCCAATTCATTGTATTATCTCTACAATTGATCTCTATCTATCTGTAACTTCGTAATTTGTTGCCCATGAACAGTATATATGCTGTGCCTTTCTAGCTTTCATTTGTATTTTGCCTGACAAAGGGGCCTTGGTGCTCCGAAAGCTTGCAATGTATTTTTGTTGTTAGCCAATATAGGTATCACTTCTACAATACTTTTTGCATTTGTGTGTTGCTTTATTTGTTATTTTTGCTACTGGCTCACATGGTACCACTGTTTTTTGTTTTGTGACCAATATTTATTGAAATTGTATATAAATGAGGGCCTCATGGGGCCCCTATACCTCCTGCCCTCCTCCTTACATTCCTATGGGAAGCAGCTGCAGGCCATTGGGGATGTTTAACCATCTTTATTTTCCAGAAACTCCCTGCATTCCACAGGTCTAACACAAAAAAGTAATTCATAAATGACTATATGTATTAACTGCCAAAAATCCCTCTGATATGGATATCATATGGTAAATCTTTATACAAGTGATATTTCAGCAATCATAGAAATCATACCATTCCTATACAGAGGTTTAAAGTGCTTCAGGGATCATGTTTTTCTCCATGTCTTAATTTTTGGAAAACTCTTGATGACAGAAATTCCCATGGATCTCTAGAGCTCAATACAGGTCTAACTATACACACATATGTTCAAACTGGACAGCATCTGTTGCTAAACCAGATGTTCAATAGCAACTAAAGTTTCAGATTTGCCACTGAAATTCCACAATATAAAACGAAATAGGTGAATAATTATACCCAATCACAAAGATTGATCAGTAGGATTGTTCCTCATCTACCTTCACATTTCTCAGTGTTGTTTAAACTTCAACCATGTTTGTTTCCTTTGTAAAGTGAGACAATAGTTCCCTCAGTGTGATAATCATTAATCTTAGAAGAGTATGACATACATTTGTTGGGTTTTGCGATTCATAAAAAAATACATTTGCTGCTTCTTAACTAACATCAATGATAATTGCTTTGTTTGTACACCAAAAGGTCTTAAATGCTTGAAGTAATCAATTCCCCCCAGCATCAGTGCTTCAAACGCTAAGATCTTCCTAATGCATGAATTTAATTAAGATTTATTATGCAGGTAGCACTGAAACTACACTCCAATGTTAATATCAGTGACTCTGTTGTTAATCAACAATTTATCTTTTCTTTTTTTTTGGTCATGTCAGGATTTAATTCTGAATGTTCTTCAAATAAACACAATATTTCAGTGCTGACACTCATTCTCTGAGCATGGCGACTCGCCTTTGCTGCACTGTATTAGCACAGATCTATATGATGGATGAAGGGCATTGTTAATGACTACAATGCCCGAGGATGGGTAATCCAAACAAACCTATCCATATCTATCTGTCTGACAAGAGCAATCTAGTCAGTGATGTCACTTAGAAAATCATAACAATGAGCAGTAAGCCATCACTGTCTTTTATTGTTTCTGTTATTGTCTAATAGCCACCGATTACAGGAAACATATACTAGGCAATGCTTTTTTTAAGCCAGCATAGCTATTACTCATTTTACTGTGCAATAAATTACTCTTGAAAGGTAAATATATTGAAGAAATAAGGCTTGAATAAAACCTCTGTTGCAATAAATGGAAAACACAGTCCCTGTAAGCTGAAATACTTTTTCAATTATTACGGTAAATATTTTTTGCACAAATCAGCCGCGTAAAACCATGCATTTCAAACGGACCTTCCAGAAAATATTTAATAGCACAGTAAAAAGAATAATTCTTTAGAATGAGTTATTTCTATGTGGTTATCTTAACCCTGTAGTTTGAAAAATCTAGCCTTGGTCAAAGCCCTCTGAATATCCATATTTGGGGGAGCAGTTACCAAATACATATTCAGCCGTGATCTCACCAAATATTCACTCAAAATCTCTCCCTAACTGAACACCAGACTGTTCTTTCAGGTGTATATATTGTAGTAGGACACATGGCTAAACTCCCTTATTTTCTCAATAACTGTCCTTCCTGCCCAACCATAGTTGGCCAACCTCGCAGTATGTTACTCTATGGGGCCTATTTACTTACATTCAAATTTTTTTTTTTTTTACAGATTCTATTTTTTTCCAATAAATCTCAAAATGTATTAATGTTTAAAAAGATACATTTTTAAAGTGTAAAAACCATGAAAACTCTTATACAAAACTTTGTCATGTAAAAGCAGTAGAAGTGCCTTAGAAAACAATGGGAGCTGTACTGATCCTTTTGGATTTTTTTAGCCATTCAGACTTCTAGACTTTTTTTGGGGGGGGGGGGATTCCGATAGTAATTGCCCAAACAACTGGAATTTTTAGAGTTTTAAGCAAATGTTTTATTTTTTCTGATCGTTCCTTGCTTTTTTTCATTTGTGCATTTATATCTGGATAAATTTTAATAAATTACATGGCACTCCAGTAAGTTAGAGAAAATGTGTTTCTTTGTGGTTTCAAAAACCTCTAAAACCACTAGAATAAGAAAGTTGATAAATATATTTACTTAGGAGTAAACTATAAAATAAAATTGTTTTGATCAACATAAAAGTTAATTGGTAACTTTAGATTTAGGGTCAGATTTAGCAAACATCCCACTGGGGAATTCCTTAGAATGGCAAAGTTTAATATTTTCCTTTTTCTAAAAACTTTCTTGTGATTTGGAAATTTTTGAAATGTGTAATTGTTTATGAAAAACAAGAAAAGAAGATACCTTTGTTAATTTATCAGAATGTGTTTAACTGCTTTGATGAAAATTTGGACAGCTAATTACTACAATGGAATAATGAGTTTCAGAGCAGAAAATAAATGTGCTTCATCCCAGATACATGGATACTTTTCATAGTCCTCTTTAGGACTAAAACAATGATGACGAAAACTTTAAATGAGAATGTTTAACAAAAGGTAATTATACTTAAAGGGGGTTGTTCACTTCTGAGATACATCTATGATGTAGAGAGTGATATTTGCAATAAGTTTTCATTTTTTATTATTTGTGTTTTTTGTGTTATTTAGCTTTTTATTCAGCAGCTCTCCAGTTTGCATTTTCGGCATTCAGTATTAGGGTACAAATCACTCTATCAACCATGTATTGATTTGAATAAAAGACTGGTATATGAATAGGAGAGGGCCTGGATAGAAAGATGAGTAATACAAAGTAGCAATAACAATACATTTGAGCCTTACAGAGCATTTGTTTTTAGATGGGGTCGGTGACCCCTATTTGAAAGCTAGAAAAAGTCAGAAGAAAAAGGCAAATAGCTTATAAAATATACAGAAAATGAATGAAGAACAATTGAAAAATTTCTTAGCATTAGCCATTCTAGAACATATTAAAGGTTAACTTAAAGGTGAACCAACCACCCTTTAATAATTTGGCCACCTAGCTTCAGTAGAAACTCTCACAATATCAAGGAAAATCCTTTTATCAAGAGAATGCTGAAAATGGACCCCCTACTCTCTACCCCATTACTACTGGTATTTCCATACATACACAAGTCTTGAAAGTATCTATGTATCCAGAATGAAGCAATCTACATTTCTAAGACCTCTGACTGGATACAAAATATTGTTTCTAATTTGAAAGTATGTGAGCATTTTATAAACGAATACAGACAACAAAAATGTGAATGCACTTGTTTACTCCAGACAGTTTATCATCATGTACAGAGGCACATCTGTTTGCTAGTGACTAGAGACTTGAAATTAATTTACTAATAGGTTTCTCGGTGAAAAGCAGATGCACTTGTGCTGTTATGGAACGAGCAAAAAATGTTAATGTACAATAGTCTTGATTTAAGTGTAACTGTACATGATTTTAAAAAAAAAAAAATGGAAAATGCTTTGCATTGTTTTCTGTTTCTTGGCATAGTTCACTATTTACTGCACTGTCAAGCTATATAATTAATGGCTAACACAATAGAATTTGCAGCTCTGAGAAATTAGATTCTTTTAATAGAAGGATATTTATTTAGTTAAGACTGGCATAAAAAAAACAATAGATTCAATTTAATTATGCATCGAGAAGATGTTCCTTATCATATGAATATTTTGACTTGGCTGTGGCTTGTATTAGCATTTCATTTAATAGTTTCAGTAACTTACAAAAGGAAGCAGTGACATTTTGTATTTCTTTCTCTCAGATGGGGTAATTCAAATCTCTGAGGTTTAGCATAACTGAGAGGTTTAAAAAAAAAAAAACTACATTATGTACCATAAAATAAAGAAAAGTACTTATAATACATTAGGGATCAATTTTCATTCCCCAGAGCACAACAGCTAAAGAACTAAGGGGTGCAAGAGTGTACCTATTATGTGCTCAGTGCTCTAAATAAAGGAAAGGGGCTCCATTGTGAACTGTGCCTCCCATCAAAGCCTAATTTGTGCAGCTTAACAATGTGCAAGCTAAGGGATAAAGGAGGTACCACCCCCTGTCATAACTTCCATATTAGGCATGTAGTTCAGTGCTTCTATTTCTGTAAATAGTGTTATTTTGGGTTGAGTCACTAGATGACTCTGTTAGGTAGTGGATTCCCTTGAGGAGATTTTAGAGCAGGTGGCACTTAGTGGGTTGTCCCTAGAGATATTAGCTATAACTGGCTAGCTATATAGCTCCCTAGCTGCCACATCTTCTTTGGCTGATGTGAGGAGAATGATGCCAAGAAGCCTGAAGATTGCCAGAGGAAGTCAATTGGTTTGTGTTTTTAAAACAGAATAACTAGTCTAATTCAACACAGAAAATTGTGCCACAGCATCTTATATGAACAATGGTGGTATTATATGCTCTTTGGAAGGGTTGAATGCATTAAATTAGTTTACATGACTTTCATCTTAAGCTATGATGTGTTTAAATTCATGCAACTTCATCCGTATTATTGGGTATCAATGGATAGGGTAGACAGTGATAGGTTCGATTGTGGAGTTTATTGGTGGTGATAGGCCAGTTTGTCAAGCAGTTAAAGGGCATGTAAAGGCAAGAAAATAAAATCCCATTTTTACTTTCTTTAATGAAAAAGAAACCTATCTCCAATATACTTTAATTAAAAAATGTGTAGTGTTTTTATAAGAAATCTGACTGTATGCAGTGAAATTTTACTGCATTTACTTCTGTGGATAGGAATTGTCAGATGGTCCCTAACTGCTGAGCAGGGAAAGAATCATACTTATGAACAGCAGGGGGAGCCCCCGCCTTACTTCCCAGCCATGCAGAACTCAAGCAGCTTTGTTTATGACGATCCCTAAGCAGCCCAGACCGCACTGAGCATGTGCACAGTCTTAGGGGCTGATTCACGAAGGGTCGAATATCGAGGGTTAATTAACCCTCGATATTCGACTAGGAATTTAAATCCTTCGACTTCGAATATCGAAGTCGAAGGATTTTTGTGCTATCTCCGGGCGAAGTAAAATCGTACGATCGAACGATTTATCCTGCGATCGAAGGAATAGTGCCTTCGATTCGAAGTATTCGGTCGTAGCGTACTGTCGAATAAGATCGAAGTAAGATCGAAGTGAACCTTGCCCCACTTGTATTCGAATCGTTCGATTCGAAGTTTTTATGCCCCACTTCCTTTTTGCCATTTTTTTCAAACAGGAAGCCCTCTAGAGGCCATTTTAGGTGCATTTTCGGCCTAATTGCGCACTTGCTATTTAGACTGCACAGGTGGAGGAGGTGTCTGAGGCAGGTTGCTTTTTTTACCAAAAAATTTTTCAAATTTGCCTGGAAATGGCTGGGAGGAGGAGGATGGAGGAGGAGGAGGGGGAACGTCTCTCCAGCCCTGGGGAGGTGCCAACGGCGGCTGGATCCCACACTATGTGGGATCTTAGTCGTCGCAGGAGGGGGAGAGAGGGGGGCACAGGCTGGGGAGTCACTGGGAGGGGTTCCTGGGGGGAGGAGGAGGAGGAAGAGAGTGGGGGGTCCCGTAGGGGAGGGGAAGAGAGTAGGTCAGGTGGGGGGTCCCGTAGTGGGGGTGAGAGTAGGGCAGGGGGGTCCCGTAGAGAGGGGGAGCGTAGGGCAGGGGGGTCCCGTAGAGGGGAGGAGAGTAGGGCAGGGGGGTCCCGTAGAGGGGAGGAGCGTAGGGCAGGGGGGTCCCGTAGAGAGGGGGAGCGTAGGGCAGGGGGGTCCCATAGAGGGGAGGAGAGTAGGGCAGGGGGGTCCCGCAGAGAGGGGGAGCATAGGGCAGGGGGGTCCCGTAGAGGGGAGGAGCGTAGGGCAGGGGGGTCCCATAGAGGGGAGGAGAGTAGGGCAGGGGGGTCCCGTAGAGGGAGGGAGGAGCGTAGGGCAGGGGGGCAGGAGCATAGTGTAGGGAGGGTGTCCCCCAGCCAACGCAGGGAGTCCCCCAGGGCACGCTGCGTGTCTCGCTCGCCATCTGGGGCACGCAGCGTGTCACGCACCCCACCCAGGGCTCGGAGAGGCTCACCCAGGAGGAGGACACAGAGGCTGCCCAGCAGCGAGGAGGAGATGGAGGCACCCCCAACTGCCTCAGAGAGGAGACGGGAGGAGGAGGAGGAGGGTGATGATGATGACGGAGGAGAGGAGGGCCCCACCAATAAAATGGCCAGAAGATTTACCAGTGATGAGAATGGAGCACTGGTGGACGAGGTGGTAGCACGATGGGATGTGCTGTTTGGGAGTCGGTCCCATCGTATCAGTGCTGCCAGACGTCAACACCACTGGCAGCAGGTAACGGACAAGGTGAACACTGTGGGCGCTTTACACAGGGATCGGCCCACAGTGTATAAGCGCTTCAGTGACCTGAAGCGTTGGCTAAGGGCAAAGCTGGTTACCAGGAGAGCTAAAGCCCAGAAGACCGGCGGAGGGCGAGTCCCTCCACTCAGACTGAAGCCCTACGAGCGCCGGCTTCTGGACATTTTGAGCAAAGAGGGCAGTGAAGGACTGGACACAGACTGGAGAAGTAAGTTGAATTTTATAGAAACAAACATCTGACTCCTTTTTTCCACATTCACATCATTTAGATAAATGTCTAATTTCCCCTTTAGCATTTCACTTCTTTGCTAAAATATTGCTCCTGTTTTGCATTAGAGGAGTTTCTTGTGCTTTTCTTTACAGCTTTGCTGTTTGTTCATGACTAGTTATTAAGTGCAGCTGTAACATAGACAAAATGGCAGCCATTTCTTTATTAACCATTTCCCCACTATAGTACAAATGTTTTGAAACTGCATTAAAGGGGTGGTTCGCCTTTAAGTTAACTTTTAAGTATGTTCTAGAATGGCCAAGTCTAAGCAACTTTTCAGTTGTCCTTCATTATTTATTTTTAAAATTAAAGGACTCTTTCCAGCTTTAAAATGTGGGTCTAGAAATGCTCTGTAAGTCTACACATGTGATGTTATTGTGAGTTTTTATTACTCATATTACTAATTAGACCATCCCCTAATTATATTCCAGTCTCTTCTTCAGATGAATGCATGGTTGCTATGCTAATTTGGACCCTAGCAACCAAATTGCTGAGACTGCAAAGTTTAGATCTGCTGATTAAAAAGCTAAATAACTTTAAAATCACAAGTATTGTCATATATTACATTCTCTCCTGCTCGCACCATTGCAAATGTATTTAAAGGAACAGTAACACCAAAAAATATAAGTGTTTTAAAGGAATGAAAATATCATGTAGTGTTGCCCTGCACGGGTAATACTGGTGTGTTTGCTTCAGAAACACTACTATAGTTCATATAAACAAGCTGCTGTGGAACAGGAATTGAAAAAAGTCTATATGGCACAGGTTAAATAGTGGATAACAGATAACTCCATTATGTTCTACAGAGCTTATCTGCTGTGTAACCTGAGCCTTTTCTCATTTGAATGGCTGCCCCCATTGCTACACAGCAGCTTATTTATATAAACTATAGTAGTGTTTCTGAAGCAAGCACAGCAGTTTTACCAGTGCAGGGCAACACTATTTTCATTACTTTAAAACACTTATTTTTTTATGTTACTGTTCCTTTAAGTTTTAACCATTCCATCTCACTTGCTGTACCATTCCATTGGAGTTAGTATTTGGAATGAGAAATAAAATAGATTTGTAGCATGTGGGAGGTCTCTTGCAATTCCATATGATTTTGTTTTTTTAATACTTTTTTTGTTTTCTTTATTCACAATTGCAGTACCGCCGCAAACATCGCGGCCTGACTCGGGCAGTGACCAGGACCAGGACGACGCCGCTCAGCAACCCCAGGAAGAGGGTGAGGCTGATGATCACGATAGAGCCCCGGAAGCTCAAGGTACAGACATGTTCAATGTTGTGGCCAATGTAGTTGCTTCCTCGACTTGTTTACAGCATTACTAATGTCCTATCTCACATTACAGAACACCGAGCTGAAAGCCGCGCCCAGTCACCAGCTGTGATACCTGTGGTGCCCCCCAGACGTAAGAGTAATTTTATAACTAATAACCCCTTACTTTATTTGTCTGTGTGTCACCAAAGATGCCATGTATTGCTTAAGCTGAGCTCAGGAGAGGTGGTTAGGAGAATAAAATAGGATCAGACAGCTAGAGCAGAGTTTCTATGGGAACCAGTAATGATATCTGCTCAGTGGCTGTTAGACTGGAGGGTGTGTTTAGTAATCTGAGCTGAGAAGAACTGAGCATGCTCATTAACCAACAGCCAAAGGGAATTCCTGAGGGAGGGCCAGAGTGAGTTAGAAGAGGAGAAGGAATTCTAAGTGATTAAGGGGATACTGCAGACTTTACTGTTAACCTTTTAAAAACCAGTGGCAGGTATCTGAAGCTCCTCCTCACTGGGAGGGAGGGTTTACATGTCCTTTCAAACTTTTTTTTGTCTAAAAAAAAAATAAAACATTGTTTTCCAAGCTACAGACTGGTGTGAAATTTTCACTCCAATGTTGTGTTTATGCCCCCCCCCCCCAAAAGAAAACACCACCTCCAATCTAAATGTGGCCAAACAGGGGCCAATAAAAGCTGCCAACATACCGACAGCTTATTGGCCCGTGTATGGGGGCCCCCGACGGGCTTCCCCGATCGAGATCTGGCCATAAGTCAGCCGGACTAAAATCCCGTCGGATCACCGCGGCATCTGTTCGTTGATGCGGTCCTGCGATCCGACCGCCCGTTCCTATTCGTTAGGATGCGATCGTTGGTCCCTAGGGCCCACAATCGGATCAGTGCGATATTGCCCACCTCAAGGTGGGCATATCGGAGAGAGATCCGCTCGTTTGTTGTGGGTTATGCACATGTCCAATATATATACTTAGATCTGATTTTTCTTGTAGGTCGTGCTGCTGCCACTGCTGCTGCTGCAGCAATTGGGGGACCACCACAGGAGGAAGGACGGCGACTGGGTGAGCAACCTGCGGCACAACCGGGGCTCGTTGACGCGATGATGGCTGCCATGCAGCCTATGCTCCACCAGCAGCGCCGCCAGGAACTCTGGATGAGGCGGTGGATGGCCCAAATCCATAGGGATATTCGGGAGACCCAGGGGACCATCCATCGTGGATTCCAGGACCTGGTGGCAGCCATGGCAGCCCAGCCTCATCGACCAGGGGGCTCTGCTGAGGGTGAAGTCCCTGGTCCACCTGCTGCTCCCCCTCCACCCCCTTAAGCTCCTCAACATCGGAGGGAAAGGGGGCATAGAAGGGGAGACGGTCCTGTCCGAGGGGACAAACGTCCCTAGCTCCAGTCTGTGTCATTTTCCATCTGACACTGGCCTCTTTGCCTGTTTTTCTCCTGGTAACAAACTTTGCCCTATTGACGCTTCAGGTATCACTTTGTCCGTTACCCAGCAATGGGACTGACTCCCAAACAACACATCCCATTGTTTACACTGTGCTCCATTCTCATCACTGAGGGGTGCCATTTTAACATCTATTGGCACCCTTTCCAATAACACCTGGAAAAGCACTTCAAAACATCTAAGTGCATTTGCTCTAACATATGTATATATGTATGGTGTTATCAGCACCAAGGTGTGCCATATCTAACACCCATTGGCACCCTTTCCAATAACACCTGGAAAAGCACTTACAAACATCAAAGTGCATTTGCTCTAACATATGTATATATGTATGGTGTTATCAGCACCAAGGTGTGCCATATCTAACACCCATTGGCGCCCTTTCCAATAACATCTGGAAAAGCACTTACAAACATCAAAGTGCATTTGCTCTAACATATTTCTATGGCGATGCTGCAGTGTTGCCGAACACATTCACTTGGCCAAAAAATGTAAGGGTCAATGAATTCTATTGCAAGCATATGACTACACTTTTTTATGGTGTATTTATCACTAGTGCAGTGTTGCTTCAAAGGTTCCATATGCTAATCAAGCTCTGTATTTATGTGGTTTACATGTTATGTGCATTCATGTAACAATGGCCTATATTCTGCAACTGTCAAAGTGAAAACAGTGTACCTTGTGCTTTGCACTATGAAGTTATGTTGGCTACCTCTGGCCTACTTTGGCTACCCAGCACTCATAATAGGTGCTAACGCCTACCTCCTCCTCCTCCTCCTCCTCCACCTGTGCTCATTAAATAGCAAGTCCAAGGTGTATGATATGCCTTAAAGGCACAAAGCATTGTTACTTTGCACGAGAAGTTATGTTGGCTACCTCTGGCCTACTTTGGCTACCAAGCACTCATAATAGGTGCTAACGCCTACCTCCTCCTCCTCCTCCTCCACCTGTGCTCATTAAATAGCAAGTCCAAAGTGTATGATATGCCTTAAAGGCACAAAGCATTGTTACTTTGCACGAGAAGTTATGTTGGCTACCTCTGGCCTACTTTGGCTACCAAGCACTCATAATAGGTGCTAACGCCTACCTCCTCCTCCTCCTCCTCCACCTGTGCTCATTAAATAGCAAGTCCAAAGTGTATGATATGCCTTAAAGGCACAAAGCATTGTTACTTTGCACGAGAAGTTATGTTGGCTACCTCTGGCCTACTTTGGCTACCAAGCACTCATAATAGGTGCTAACGCCTACCTCCTCCTCCTCCTCCTCCACCTGTGCTCATTAAATAGCAAGTCCAAAGTGTATGATATGCCTTAAAGGCACAAAGCATTGTTACTTTGCACGAGAAGTTATGTTGGCTACCTCTGGCCTACTTTGGCTACCAAGCACTCATAATAGGTGCTAACGCCTACCTCCTCCTCCTCCTCCTCCACCTGTGCTCATTAAATAGCAAGTCCAAAGTGTATGATATGCCTTAAAGGCACAAAGCATTGTTACTTTGCACGAGAAGTTATGTTGGCTACCTCTGGCCTACTTTGGCTACCAAGCACTCATAATAGGTGCTAACGCCTACCTCCTCCTCCTCCTCCTCCACCTGTGCTCATTAAATAGCAAGTCCAAAGTGTATGATATGCCTTAAAGGCACAAAGCATTGTTACTTTGCACGAGAAGTTATGTTGGCTACCTCTGGCCTACTTTGGCTACCAAGCACTCATAATAGGTGCTAACGCCTACCTCCTCCTCCTCCTCCTCCACCTGTGCTCATTAAATAGCAAGTCCAAAGTGTATGATATGCCTTAAAGGCACAAAGCATTGTTACTTTGCACGAGAAGTTATGTTGGCTACCTCTGGCCTACTTTGGCTACCCAGCACTCATAATAGGTGCTAACGCCTACCTCCTCCTCCACCTGTGCTCATTAAATAGCAAGTCCAAGGTGTATGATATGCCTTAAAGGCACAAAGCCTTGGTTGTTACTTTGCACTATCAAGCATTGTTGGGTGTCCAACACTCTACCTGGCCAGCACTAATCTCATATTGTTGATATTGACAAGTGTCATTTGTAGATCATATTGATTGTTATATTATTGTTTTGGACACAAGCTTATCAAGGGCCAAATTTTTGGATACTGTTTAATGTAAAGTTGGCCATGATGAATCCTGGGGTGCATTATCAATGTCATGCAACAAATGCTTTGTAAAGCTTTTGCCCTTTAGTGGTCTATAGGGGCTGCTATATTTTGAAATATATGTTGAGACCAAATTCGTCCTGTGGCTTCCAGCTTAGGTACATATTTAATGGTTTAAAATAAATATTGTGTGTTCCAAAAACAAACAAACTTTATACAGATATTTATTGTCTTTTTATTGTTGTTCAACTTTTTTGGATTTTGACAAAGATTGTGTCAGTAAAGCCACTAAAACATTACTGGGTGTGTTTGTTTTTCTTTTTTGCCAAGGCGCTTGTCCAAAATAGTAACATGGGTAATGTCATTTGAAACCAAAAAACAGAAGAAGCCATACGTGTAGATCAAACAAGAAAAATTCATTAACACAAATCAAAATAAATTTAAGTAGCCACACAAAAGCCGGTCATTGCTAAACAAACACTGCCACTTACCGATATGTTTTCTAAAGGTGACTCCACCCAGGTTCAAATGAGCATTGGTCGCACAATAAAAGAGGTAATCCCCCCCCAAATGCAAATAATTGTGTGTGTGCAGATCCATTAAGAAATCATCCCTTTAACACATCTCACCTGTAAACTGAATCAGGTGGCAAGAATTAAAAGCCCTAACAAAGTGAGCTGATTGAACTAAACTACAGGTCCCAAGATGCATAGTGCATCTATTGTAGCCAGACTGCAAAAAGGGAAACAATTCTTGAAAATACATACATATCACCTTTAAAATAATATTTGAAGTGTCTTTGTATGAAATTGAAAATAGAACTTACCCACAAGCCTGCCGTCTGGCATTTCTCCTCGGGTGAAGAGGCCATGGAGAGCTGACTGACGCCGGATAGTGGCATCATGGACACTTCCAGGAAAGCCAGATCTCACACTCATGATGCGCATGTTGGAATCACACACCACCTGCACATTGATGGAATGGGAGCGCTTACGATTTTGGTAGCGCTCCTGGTGATGGCGAGGTGGTGTGAGTGCAACATGAGTGCAATCAAGGCCTCCTAGGCAATTTGGAAATTGGCCAATTAGGAAAAAATCCTGTTTCAATCTTATCCACTCTGCCTGAGTTGAGGGGAAGGAAATGAGCCTTTGCGAGTGCTGCAGTAGTGCCCTGAGCACTTGTGTTAGTCTCCTGCTAAAGGTGGGCTGGCTCATGCCAATGAGGCGTGAAGAAACCAGCTGGAAACTGCCAGTGCCCGGGAAATGCAAAACTGCAAGCAGCTTGCACATCCCAGGCACTGCCTGAGACGGTGCCGTCACAGGTTCAATGGCCTCACTGATGAGACCACAAACCTGCACTATGGCACGACTAAGGTGGAACATCCTCACAAGCTCATCATCAGACAACTCGTCCAAACAAAGTACAGGTCTCCTGAAGTGATCCTGCCTGATCCTAGCAGGGACAAGGTGTTCCTGCTCCTCAGCCTGCTCTTGGGCCTCAAAAATGGCGGCTGGCAAAATGTCCATTCTGAAAAAAATCTAAGCCAAATGGCATCTGGTGGGGGTTTTTATAAGTAAGCCAGTGTTTCCCAGCATTCCATGCAGCTTTAAAACATTTAACCATTTAGTGAAGCGTAAGGATAGATAGGGCCAATTAATATTTGAAGTGATGTTTAAAAAAAAATAGAACTAAAAAATAATCTTTTAAACCATTGATACTTGAAAATCTTAGGTTATATTCTGATAGATTTTAAAACAAACATGTTTGTGGTGTCAGTATTTATTTTAATGTAATTCACCAAACCTCTAGTGCAGCCAGAACTAAAAAAACTGTTTATAAAGTGATCCCATAGGTGTCACTATACACCCACTACAGTGGAGAGCACCAGCAAAGAAAATCGAATAGTCGAACGATTTTTTACTTCGACCATTCGATTATTTTTCTTCGGCTATTCGATCATCTTCGAATGTCGAAGTCCAAAATCAACTTCGGTAGGTCAAAGATGGGGTACAAAGAAAACTTCGGGGGAAAATGTGATAAATAAGGTATCCTTCGAGTGTAGTCGAATCGTCGAATAGTCGAACGAATGCATCCTTCGATAGTCGAATAGGTGAACTAATACATCCTTCGATAATCGTACTTCTCCACTTCGATCATCGAATTCGACTATTCACCTGATCGGAGGATTGCTCGACCGTTCGAATCGAAGGTCGAATTCGAAGTAAAAAAACAGTCGAGGCTTTGTGCATCTGCCCCTTAGTCTTGCAAAGATGTTTAACAAAGTTACAAGATGGTGGTCCCCTGTAGCCAACTTTGAAAGCATAAATTATTTGTTTGATTAAACTTGTGGTGCAGTAAGTTCATGTTTATATTTAGTATACAAAATACAGCATTTCTAGCCTTATTCTATTTTAGAATTGACATGCCCTTTAAAGGAGATGGAAAGCTATGGAGGCATTTTATTTCCAATAGAATAGTTGCAATAGTGCAAGCTAGAATGCTATATTTATTCTGTGTTTTACCATATCTGAGTAAAAAACTCTACAAGGGCTCTGTCTGTTTAGGATAGCAGCTGCAGTGTTAGCTTGGTGTGACATCACTTCCTGCCTGAGTCTCTCTATGCTCACTTATAGCTATGGGCTCAGATTACAGCAGAGAAGGGTGGGGAGACGAAGAGCAAAGTGAGCATGCTCACGCCCAGGGCAAGAAGATTTAAGCTGAAGGCAGGAAGTCTGATACAGAAGCCCATGTGTACACAATAGAAGGAAAGAAATACGGTGTTTCTTTTGACAGAGGACTCAAAGCAGCAATACTTTGAGGGTTTACTGGTAAATTCAGGTGGACTTTTCTGATAAGGCTTACTTAGTTTTAACCTTTCCTTCTCCTTTAAGGCTCCATCAAGCAGTCAGGATGGGGCTAGTGCCCTGTCAATACTTCACCAGGCAGGAATCCAAAGAAACAGGGAACTAGGATAAGTAGGAACTGGTGCATAAATACAAGACTGAGTCCTGTGCCTGGAGTCTCTAGAGTACACAGCACTTGGTCTGAAGTGGTGGAATAGGAGGGTATACATCAGGAAGGCCCAATGACCTGGGAATCCTAGTTGTGTTTTAATAATAATAATACACTACATGTGGGACTTGCTCAATCATTGCCTAAGAGAATCCATACTGGACACTGTTAATAAAGTTAATCCTGTTTCATTTGCAATTGTGTGTGGACCAGTTTAATACAGTGTACAACTAAAAGTCTGTTTTGTATGTGATGATAGTGTGTATCCTAAAGTGATAATTCACCCATTTAATACTAAAAGAGAGCAGATTGTTACAAGTATGTAGAACCATGTGAGAAATGAAGATTTCACTGGAGAGCTTGTTAGTGAAAACAGTGAGGATTCTTTATTCAAGATGCATTAAAGATATTAAAGATATCGCCTTTCTGGACGTGGCAAACCCAGATCACTGTTGGATTGAGCTATCACTGACTAATACGGTTTGTGGCAACAAGTTTTTTGTATTTTTGGACATGATGTAGAACCATGGCATCATCCATGGCATTAAGTGCCACAGCATCTTCAATAATATAAAACAAGTTGGTTGTACTCTACAGGCTTAGTTCACATAAAGTCACATTGCAATTGATTATATATAGACTGTATATTATATATATTATTATATATAACACCTCATTCACTGTAATGAATGTGTGGCATTCAGTAATGTTGTGTGCCACCTATAGCAATTGTTGCCTAAACAATATGGTTTCCAACTGTATTTCAAATAAATCAATAAGTAATTATAGTAAGGAATTACTGTATGGCCTTTACGGGCTAGTTTAAAAGTTATGTAATTATTCTAGGCTGTCAACATATATCAATTGTAAATTAATTATTATCCTATTACCACCAAGTGAAAAGATTTGAGCAAATATACAGTCCTTAGTACTTTCTTCCTGCCTGCCTAGTGAAGTACCATTAAGTTGCTCCCATATCTGTAAACAGACACACACGTTTAAATAATATCATTTCATTAGAATTGCAATTTGAATATAAATTTGACATGCATTGGATTTGTTATGGACAGGGTCTTATAAATCAGCAGAGGAATTACCATTGTGCAGATTGAAGCTGCTTGATTTGCAGGCACAACTATAACAGCCTCTATAAACCAGCATAGATTGATATTCTGATCTTTAAAGAAAAAAACGTTATGTGCTCAAATGAACTTAATTGACTTAGCAGACCAAACGCAGCAGACAATGATTTCCTATGTGCTGGAGATGAGTATGAAGAACAGTTGACAATCAGAGGGTGAGCACACACAGAGCCATTTACTCTATAATATAAAGCAATATGTTCTATAAATTTGCTTTTATATGCCATGTTCCTTTTGAGGTTACTACCATTTGACTTGGATTTATGTTATTTTAATTTAAGTGCAATAATGAATTATTACATAAATTGTGCATACCTTGTGTATATTATTACTTATATTTTGATTCTTCTGAAAATCTTTTAAAATTAGCTGTAGAATAGAATACAAGTACAGGTATAGGACCTGTTATCCAGAATGCTCGGGACCTGGGGAAAATGGATAATTTTTTAGCCTACTAGAAAATCACGTAAGTAAACCCAATAGGCTGGGGTTGCTTCCAAAAAGAATTAATTATATCTTGGTATGGATCAAGTACAAGGTACTGTTTTATTATTACAGAGAAAAGGGGAATCATTTATAAAATTTTGGATTGTTTTGATTTTAATGGAGTCTGTATGGGGCAAATTCACTAAGCGCCAAACGCTAGCGTCAATTCGCTAGCATTGGGCATTTTTGTTACTTCGCAAATTCACTAACGAACTGGGCGATAGGCTGAAAAAGATCGAAAAAAAATTTGGGGCTCCCCTCCTTCCCCCCTACATTTCCTAACTCATGGCAACTTAACCATACAGTGGGCACATGTGTAGGGCATTGAAGGTTTCCCAGGCATTTGTAGTGATTCTACGTATTCCTCCATTGAAATTTGAATTTGGCTCCGTATGCAAATTAACCATCGCTAGCTTAACTTCGCTTTGAGCAGGCACTTCTATATACGGTTATCCGCTCAGCCGAAGGTTCAGGGTGGTGCACCTGGATCCCTTCCCTATACTGGTGAGTGTTTTTTCCTCATAATGCAACAAAGTCGTGGTTACAAGGGGCCATTGCACCAAATGCTATTAGGGCTGATGCGTCAGCATTTATTTTACCTGGATGGTAAAAACGATGCTTGATGCCAATGTTATTCATAGGGAAAAAAGATAAAAATAGAGGAAGGACGGCATTTGTTTTCCACAAAAGGTGGCAACCCTACATGGTTCACCAATTACCTAGGGCTTCCATGACATGAAGTAATTTGACTTTTTGGCCTTATGTTGTTACACGGCCACAGGCCTACTAATCTAATATCCTTATATTATACAGCAGGGCTTTACATGTAGTGATGGGCGAATTTATTCGCCAGGCTTGAATTTGCGCCTAATTCCCGCGATTCACCGCCACCGAATAAATTTGCGAAAATTAGCCAGCGCCAAAAAAAATGGATGCCGGCATCAAAAATCAGATGCCGGCATCAAAAATCAGATGCCAGCGCCGTTTCACAAATCTTTCGCCGTTTCGCGAATTTCGCTGGAAATTCACAAGTTTTGCGGCAAAGCGAAACGCCTCAAATTCGCCCATCGCTATTACATGCAGTGCATGAGAGCTAAAAGCAGCGACAGTATTAATTAACATAGCTGGACTTCAGAACTGAAGCAGTAGAGAGGGGAACAGATTTTGGAGTTTATGTTTTACACACTGGTGGGGCATTATACTTACAGCTTATATTTCTTTTGCCTTCTGTACCACGTGCTGTAAAGGTTTGATGCTTAAAAGATTCACTTTATACTCATAGCAAAAGCTTGAAATGATCCTTTCACAGAATAATCATAAAATGAAAGCACTCGGCAAAATCAAAGAAAAAATGTTGTTAGCTGACATATATTTACAAAAATAGCTGCCGAGGGCTACTTTTATTTTCAGAGCGGTCACTTAGCTGCAGTGGATTTACAGCAGTCCTGTAGCACAATTACAGTTTACCAAGTATTAAAAAAGAAATCTTTAATTCTGGCTACAGATTTATATTCGTTCCTAATACTTTGCTGCAATTTACGCAAGATTTGCCAAAACGGTTCTGACCAGCGGTCACATTGTTTTCCTTATCAGTACACCTGTCTCCAGCATAGCCCGGAACAAGCACACCTAGCACAAGTGATTACAATAAAGTGCATTCATCCTGTAAAGCTACTGGCTGTGTGTTCAGTAGTTCAGTAATAAATGTATTCTTTTGCACTATACAACTTTAATGAGGTAGTGCTCTTCCAGGCCCTATCTCTGATCTGCACCTGGCTTCAAACTGTTAGAAGTTTTACTTTTAAGGTGAAGTGCAATATATTTCCCATTAAATGCTGGGACATAAGGATTCAATGAACCTGCCGTTGGCAATAGAAACACTGCACTTTGGAGCTCTGTAATGGTTCATGGAGCACCGGTATTTTGCACTGAAATTATATCTTAAATGTCAGAATAAACAGCATGTTACATGTTTAAACATCTTGGTCTATATATTTTAATAAGCACATAGGGGCATATTTATCAAGGGTCGAAATTCGAATTCAAAAAGACCAACCAAAATTAAGTCTAAGTTTTTTTTTTGGCTGAATAGGTCTGTTTTCGGCCGAATTCAAATCATATGAAATAAAGTGATTGCTCATTTCATTTGAATCGAATCGCAGTTTTCCCCCCCCAAAATATTCGATTTTTCAAAGTCCACCAATTGACTCTAAATAGGTTTTAGGAGGTCCCCCATAGGCTAAAACAGCAATTCAGCGGGTTTTAGATGGCGAATGGCCGAAGTCTAATTTTTAAAGAGACAGTACATGATAAAATTCGATATTGAAATTTTCTAATTTGTTTCAAATTCAAATCCCTAGTCAAAGTACACAAAAAAATAGCTTGAAATTCAAATTTTTTGAATTTGAAAATTCACATCAACCTTTGATAAATCTGCCCCATAATTCTTGGTCTATGTATTTTAATAAATACACGTATGAGACATCCAGAATGCTCAGGATAACGGATCTTTCCATAATCTGGATCTTTATATCTTACGTCTAGTAGAAAATCATGTCAACATTAAATGAAGCCAATAGACTGGGTTTGCTTCCAATAAGGATTCATTATATCTTAGTTTGGATCAAGTACAAGGCAATTTGGATTATTTGGATAAAACAGAATCTATTGGAGATGGCCTTCCTGTAATTTGGAACTTTCTAGATAACAGCTTTCTGGATCTCATTATAATCTCTCGATATACTGTTAAGTATTAACCTCTATTCCCAGAAGCTCTTTTTATGGTCCCATTCTTCCTGTAACTGCAGATACCTGTTTATAAAGGCACAATGTCTATCACAATGCAATCATTTATCATTTTGCAGCAGCTGGATTCATTTGTACCACAGGGATGAGGTTCATAAACAAAGCCAGATACTATACTAGCACTGTGTTGCAATGAAGACCAAGAACATGGGGGAAAGAAGCTTGTATATGATGAGGACAGGGCAGATTTATTAGCCACATTCTGACTGCTTTAGGTTCTATAAAGATGTCTTAACATACATAATAAAATACAATTGTTATGATTGTTATAGTATTAGATGCAATGTGGGTACAGTTTGGCTCTTTAGTTGAATTTCATTCTCATATTCCATAATGACAGGCGTATTCATCTTCATTATTACTATTATTAATATTTTGTTATTGTTGTTATAAAAGAACCTAGAAATTTGGCCTGTAGATTGTGATATGTGATTGAATACTCCCACATTGCTATGGCATAGTTTGATTAGTACAGTAGTAATAAAATACCTGCTGCCTAACATTAAAATTTGATTACATCTGTCTTCCATCAGAAATTATATACCGTAATATGAATTCTCAATTTATACAATCAAAAAAACTATTTGATGTACAGGCATGGGACCTGTTATCCAGAATGCTCAGGACCTGGAGTTTTCCGGATAATAGATCTTTCCGTAATTTGAATCTTAGTATTAAAAAATCATTAAAACATTAACCCAATAGGCTGGTTTAACTTCCAATAATTATTAAATATATCTCAGTTTGGATCAAGTACAAGGTACTGTTTTACAGTTATTGAGAAAAATGAAATCATTTTTCAAAATTTGGACTATTTGGATAAAATGGAGTCTATGGGGCAAATTCACTATTGGCCGAAAATGTACTAGCGACGGCTTCACCGCAATTCGCTAGGCGTAGTTTCGCCAGGGCTGCGCAAATTCATGAAGGTCCAAGGTTGCGCACAAGTTACAGAACTATTGCGAAGTTGCGCTAGCTATAATACGATAAGCAGTTTGAAGTTACGCTATCGATGCCTAATTAGCATACGGCGTGCAGTTAAAGTACAATGGACATGTATGCTGCAGCAACTACATTACACTACACAAGGCCACACAAGACTACACTTAATAAAATTAAATAGAGGTCTTATATTGCCCTACACATGTGCCCACTGTATAGTTTAGGTGCCAAATATAAGTGGGAAGGAGGAACCCTAAAAAAAAAATCATTTTCTGCCTATGACCCAGTAAAAAGTAAAAAACACCAGAAAAATTGTCAACATTTTTTTTTTTTTTTACAAACTCCTATCTACTCTATTGCATTTCGCCTGGTCTGAGCTGGCAAAGTAAAGTCTGGCGCAAGAGGTAACGTTCAGTAAAATGCGCAAGTTAGTGAATTAGCGTAGTTACGTCCCTTTACCTGAGCGCAACTTCGTCTGGCGTTAGGGTGCAAAGTAGCGCTAGAGTATGTCTACTAGCGATTGTACACCAGCACCCGTTAATAAATCGGCGAAGTGGCAAAATGACCTCACGCTGGCGAATTCTCGCTGGCGTTAGCCACTTCGCCCTTTAGTAAATTTGCCCCTATGAGAGATAACCTTTTCTGTAATTGATAATGGGTTTCCACATAATGGATCTCATACCTGTAGCATTTTATTAACTAAAGCAGCCAGTCGGATTAAATCTGATTTACAAAGTGGAATGACACATGATGGAATTATATTTTTGCAGTCACAAGCAGGCCGTATTGGACTACAGTATCTGTCAAAGACAGAAGTAGAAAAATTGGAAATAAATTATTAACAATTCCCTTGCCATTGATTAGCTAACTTTAAGATATCCCTGCTCATACACTACACTGTCAATGTTGCCTCCTTTATGATCATCACTGCTAATGGCATGAAGGCCAAGGATTAATGAGCAAGTTGGCATCCTTAAAGCACAAAGGGAATCTTCTATACCCAACTCATACAACATCTTATTTTACTCAAGCATCCTTGGCACACTTTCTTTGTTGTTTATTTTTTGCAGATCTTGGCAATGATTCTTTCAGTGTAATCATTGCCAATTTTGTACTTTCCATTTGGCAGGGACACTGGCATTCTTTAAATTGATAAACTAAAGCCACATACTAGTGGCAACATCTCCATATGAATATTGCACCTGTTTTGTTCTGGAACGCATTTTGTAAATGAATTAGGATGTTTTTATTAAGTTCACCTAAGTTCAGAAACAAGAGTTAGTTAAAAAGTTTTGTAGGGTTGGGTAACTGGTAGGATTTTTTTTGCAGATATTAAATCAAAGCAACTTTATTATCTTTTCATTCAGCATATTACACATACACACACACAGGTATAGGGATGTAGCGAACTGCAGATTCGCGAACACCGGCAAAAAATGCGAACGTTCGCGGACAGTTCGCGAACTTTGAACACCCGCTAAAATCGTTCGATTCGAACGATCGAAGGATTTTAATCATTCGATCGAAGGATTTTTGTTCGATCGAAGGATTTTCATTGGAATCGAACGATCGAAACCATTCGATTGAATGCTTTTCATTCGATCAAATGCTTTTCATTCGATCGAATGCTTACAATCGTTCGAACGAATGGAAATCGTTCGATTTTTAGCGGTCGAAGAAATTCGAATGGTCGAATGGTCGAACGAATCGAACGCGAACCCAAATTGGCGAACGTCGCGCGGCGTTCGCGAACATTCGGCGGACGCGAACGGTCGAAGTTCGCGCGAACAAGTTCGTCGGCGAACAGTTCGCTACATCCCTACACAGGTATAGGACCTATTATCTAGAATGCTTGAGACCTGGGGATTTCCATAATTTGGATCATTATAACTTAAAAGGGTGGTTCACCTTTAAGATAACTTTCAGTATGTTATAGAATGGCCTATTTTAAGCAAATTTTCAGTTGGTCTTCATTATATTTTTTTTATAGTTTTGAATTATTTGCCTTCTTCTTCTGGCTATTTCCATCTTAAAAATGGGGGTCACTGACCCCCATCTAAAAACAAATGCTCTGTAAGGCTACAAATGGATTGTTATTGCTGCTTTTATAAGTCATCTTTCTATTCAGACCCTCTCCTATTTATATTCCAGTCTCTTGATTCAAATCAATGCACTGTTGCTTTGGTAATTAGGACCATAGCAGCCAGATTGCGGAAACTGCCACCTGGATTGCTGCTGAATAAAAAGCTAAATAACTCAAAAAACGGAATATCACTCTCTACATCATACTAAAAGTTAACTCAAGCAACCCCTTTAAGTCTACTAAAAAATAATTTAAGAATGAATTAAACCCAATAGAATTGTTTAACCTCTTGTAAGGATTAATTACATCTTAGTTGGGATCAAGTACAATGCACTGTTTTATTATTATTTTTTTTAATTTTGATTAAAATGAAGTATGTGGGAGGAGGCAAATCCTATACCTGTATATACAGACCATCACATTTCAATCCAGAGCTACCTTAGGCACTCCTCCTATTGCCTGCTCCCTGGCCAATCCAACTGTTGAATAAGTATATACTATTACTGCTTATGCTTCAATCAATGAGGGCACTGAAAATTTAAAAAAAATTGTTGCTTTTTGTTCTATGCCAAAAAAATAAACTGCTTCTTAGATGGTTCTGTGCCATCCCTGTTTATTTAGGAGCCATACCTTTGGAATAAAGTCACTAGTTCCACTGCCTTACTGGCTGGAAAGCGTCTTGGAATTCATGAAATTAAGCACACCCTATAAGGTACTGCAGCAGTTAATGGTAAGCCTTAAAATGCTTTTTTGAGTTGTTTACCAGAAAAATCAATTAAAGAGACAGTTATGAACTAAAGCTTAATCTTATAGTTTGGTCATTTTACAACTATTGCCTACTACTGCTTTTTTAAGGTAAAAACTGTGGACTGTGCGGGCGGGAGATTCAAATGGCTGTCAAAATCCCCCACTCTATCCCCAGCGGGTAGCATGCTGCCTGACAATTTTTGCTGTCCTAGGCCCAGGCATTTGTGGCCTGTCCATACCAACATCTTTTTCCAAAAACAAGCATATTAAAGGAGAAGGAAAGGCTATATTTAAGTAAGCTTTATCAGAAAGGCCTATATAAATATACCAATAAACCCTCAACATAATGCTGTTCTGAGTCCTCTGTCAAAAGAAACATTGAATGTCTTTCCGTCTATTGTGTATACATGGGCATCTGTATCAGACTTTTTTCAGCATAAAACTCCAGGGCTAGGGCTTGAGCATGCTCAGTTTGCTGTGCTCTCTCTCTCTCTCTCTCTCTCTCTCTCTCTCTCTCTCTCTCTCTCTCTCTCTCTCTCTCTCTCCCTTTCCCCCCTCCCTGCTGTTATCTGAGCCCAGAGCTATGTGTGAGCAGGGAGATACTCAGGCAGGAAGTGATGTCACACCAAGCTAATATGGCAGCTGCTATCCTAAAAACAGAGAGAGCTTCTAAAGCTGTTTACTCAGATATGGTAAAGCATTCTGCATAATAAATACAGTGTTACAGCTTGAACTATTGTTGCTAATCTATTGGCAATAAACTGCTTCTGTAGCTTTCCTTCTCCTTTAATAGGACGTTGGTGTTCTCTTTGCTGCTAAAACAGACTTTTCTGATAGATATTGTTGGTGAGATTTGCATCAATTCATATGTTTTTTGGGATCACGCCTTTCTCACAGTCAGCGTTTCAATTTATCCCAAAGGGGTTCAATTGGGTTGAAGTCAGAGCGCCATGCAGCCAGTAAAGTTCTTTCACTTTATTGCCTGCAAATCAGTTCTGGATAGAATGTACAAAGTGTAATCTAAGATTTATATGACTCCAGTGTCTAAAAAGACATCATTATACATGAAGAGATAACTAGCAAGGCTGCCAGTTTCACTGGTTAGAACCTGTCATCTTATCTTCCTGTATAGCTCTTATTAATAAATTCATTTGTGCGATTCAGAATCAGGTGTAAAAATAAACCCAGGGTGATAAACAGTCCCATGCTTATGGTTACTAGACAAATTAAAAGAAGATTTTTATCAACATTGTGTGACAGCTACAGCTCATTTTCCTCAAGCAGGAACTAGAAGATGCCTCTAAAAATAATATTATCAATACAGGATACCATATAATTAAAAAGAAACACTGTTCGTTATAGTTTTCTTTCTGATTCCCTTAATTAAAATAATTTGCGTCTACAGACCTGAATAATTATTGGTTTATCAAGCTAATTGTCTACAGAAATAAAAAAAAAATGTGCAGCCTATGTATATTTGAACAAAGAAACTAAAAGTGGAACACGTTACCATGGTGATATGTAGAATGGAAAAAAAACATCCATCTATAGTGGCTCTTCCAGCACTTCGATATGATTAAATTACATGGTATTTTCAGCTGTCATTGTTAATTTTTCAGGCCAAGGAAATAGTTGTCACATTGAAAAGAACATACAATACTCATTAAAACTGTAAATTTCTAAGGGTACAATGTGCGGTAAGGTCACTTTTCATACCAACAGTTGCTGTATCATTCTAGAAAAATGAACATTAATACCATGTACTAGTAACTACTAGTAAGGGCCATAATCAAATATGACTCACCCCTGGTCTTAATTCCATGGCCATTTTAAATGAATAATGCTTCTCTACTTCAAATCCAAGATGATGGCACCCAGGGCTGCCAGGTGATGTCATTACACCACATATTGATGCAAAATTCGAAATAAAAGTCGACAGAGACCGGGTTCAATGCCCAAATATACGTTCAACTCCTGCGTGTTTGTGGATGCGCTACAATTCTTTATTGGCTGATTCTTGGATTCTGACCTTCTTGTTTTGACTCATGACTTCATTAATCGCTGCCTGCCCTGACCTATTTGCCTGGATAAGACTACAAACTTTTGTTAACCCTGCGGATACCACCAGTGCTGGGCCAACGCGGGCAGGCGCCCTAGGCAGCCTGGCCCGGCAAAGCGTCCAATCCACTAGTGCGCATGCACGAAAAAATACAAGTGCGCATGTGCACTTTCATTTTTCGTGCATGCGCACTAGTATTTTCTGCGCATGCAAACGCGCACATTGGCCACAGCAGAGACCGGACTAGGGGATAGCAGAGGCAGAGAAGGTGCGTGCCTGGCGCCCCTCTAGCATTGCACCCTAGGCACGTGCCTACTCTGCCTACCCCTAATTCCAGCCCTGTATACCACTAATTGGACTTTCTGCATACAGCTTTCTCCTTGGCATCAACTCCAACCTTTCAAGAGCCACTAGGCCCTGACAGTGGGAAGATAACAAGTACATACTTTAAATCTGGGGAGTGTTGTTGCCAAAGAAGACATATATTGAAATGCTTCCTCTATAAAGTGATTCTTAAGGAGGATTAAGAATTGAGAGATTGCCTGTTGTAAAATGGTAGCGCATCCCAGAGGTAAGGGACAATCAGCTCTTGTGATAAGCTGTATGGACAGTAGATTGTCCTGAGCTGAGTGTAAGGATTGTGAGGGAATATACAGAAAGATGACATACTGTAGGAATGTTTTGAAAGACAGGATGAGAAATTAGTACTTTATGTGCCACCTGACCTGGAAGGAGAAGGATTTAAAAGCAGGTTACAGTATATTATGTGGAAAGAAGTAGTAAGGTTGGAATGCAGTGGGTAGTAATGTGATAAGGATAAGATCCTGCATCGATATATTAGCAAGGATCAGACATATCTTTGCAATATTCCTGAGAATAAGAAAGCAAGTCTTAGTCAAGCACACAGTGTGGGCTAAGAAGGTGGAGGAGTGTTTTAAAGTGACACACAGGCACTTGCCTTGGGAAACAAGGATTTACAGTAATGTTGTTATTGTACAGTAAAATGTAGGGAGGGGGCCAGATTTAGGTGGAAGTATGAGAATTTCAGTTTTGAACATATTCAATTTCAGGCAGTGAGCAGTCAACCAGGTTACTACGGCAGTGATACATTGTATGACTTTAGCATGAATAGCAGGGTTGATATTAGAGTAAAGAAGGATCTGTGGGTTGTCCACATAGAGATAGGAGAGAGAGAGAGATTGCAAATAAATAACAGAAGAGGCCCTAAGACAGGCCCTTGGTAAAAAGGTAAAAGTTGCAACTACTGCAGGAGTAACACAGTTTGGCTTCATCATAACCTGCATAGCCTGTACAGAAAGATGATGTAATACTATGCCAATATAGATATTATTCTGTACTAAACACAACATAAAAATATTAGAATATATTAGTCTTTTAACGCAAGATCATAATGCATACTGTATGTCATGTACTGTGCATATATACTCATATAACTTACTGTATAATGATAAATGAACAAATACTTACCCCTTTTATGGAGAAAAACACTGGCATGCCTACGTCCATATCCATTCTCAACATAGCAAGAATAATTTCCCAAGTCGCCATCTTCAACAGAATCAAATATCAATGAGATTGCAACTTCCTCCTCTCCTAGATGCTTCTTAAGTACTCTTGAAAAATGAAAGCATAAAAAGGTATTCTTTGTTATGTTTGTCAACTGTGTGACTGTCCTTCATAATAAGCTAACACAAAACACAGTACCACAGGGATACATGTATTTCACTGGTTTATCAGTACACAGCTGTGGCTGTACCAAATATAGATTAAAAAAATGTTCTATTTGAAAATTGAAAATGCTTGTCAATTGCCAAAACTGTTACATTAAATGAAAAAAAAAACGAAATAAAATGCTATGTGAATAATCCCAGTTTACCCAATTTTACTTATTAGTAATAATGAAAATCACTTCATTTTCTCCTTACATTTGATTTGTATCAGGTAACATGGATTCAGATGGGTGATAATGGTCACCAGCACTCAGTATGCACATCAAACAGCATGGTGTTTTATTGTTCACTGTAGGCTATTGATGAACCTGGAGCTACCACTATCTTAAGGGTCGTACTGGGCTGATAGGACACCTAGTAAAAACCCAGTGGGAGCCGGATCTTTTGGGCCCAGTCGGCCCAGACCCGCTCCTTGCACTCCCTCTCCTTTCCTCCTTCCCTTTTCCTCCCTCCCTGACCCCAGTTTCGCTGAATCACTGGAGGGGTGTGTTCGCCCATCACTAGATATGTGTAGAGATGGCGCGAACTGTTCGCCGGCGAACTTGTTCGCGCGAACATCGGGTGTTCGCGCTCGCCGGAAGTTCGCGAACGTCGCGCGACGTTCGCCATTTTGGGTTCGCCATTGTTGGCGCTTTTTTTTGCCCTCTCACCCCAGACCAGCAGGTACATGGCAGCCAATCAGGAAGCTCTCCCCTGGACCACTCCCCTTCCCTATAAAAACCGAAGCCCTGCAGCGTTTTTTCACTCTGCCTGTGTGTGCTGAAGAGATAGTGTAGGGAGAGAGCTGCTGCCTGTTAGTGATTTCAGGGACAGTTGAAAGTTTGCTGGCTAGTAATCGTGTTGATACTGCTCTGTTATTGGAGGGACAGAAGTCTGCAGGGGTTTGAGGGACATTTAAGCTTAGGTAGCTTTGCTGGCTAGTAATCTACCTTCTACTGCAGTGCTCTGTATGTAGCTGCAGTGGGCAGCTGTCCTGCTTCTGATCTCATCTGCTGACTGCTGCAATAACAGTAGTCCTTGTAAGGACTGCTTTTATTTATTTTTTTGTTCCAATACAGAGCAGTATCAAGCAGATTACTAGCCAGCAAACTTACTATCATCTGTCCCTGAAATCACTAACAGCTCTCCCCCTACACTATCTCTTCCAAGCACACACAGGCAGATTTTTCAGATACATTTTTGCCCTTGATCCCCCTCTGGCATGCCACTGTCCAGGTCGTTGCACCCTTTAAACAACTTTAAAATCATTTTTCTGGCCAGAAATGTCTTTTTTAGATGTTAAAGTTCGCCTTCCCATTGAAGTCTATGGGGTTCGCGAACCGTTCGCGAACCGCTCGCATTTTTGCGCAAGTTCGCGAATATGTTCGCGAACTTTTTTTCCGACGTTCGCTACATCCCTAGATATGTGTATAATTTAACATACTGTAATGGTAGAAACTGAGACCAACCTTTCAACTTTGTATAACATTTCCTATCCTCCTAATGCTGACATTTTTAGTATATTTCATATTATCTTGCTTTGTTTCACAACTCTTTTCTTTCATAATCACTCTTTGTTGGCAGGTATTCCCTTTTTATATCCTAGCCTTCTGCTTGCTCCATGCTCTCCTTTTTCAGTTTGCTTCTTTCGCACTCCATGCTTTTTCTCCATCGTATGCTGTTTCTTATTTGACAGGTATAACTTCAAGGTATCCCTGGCACACTGTCAGCTTTACATTTGTAATATACTGGGATATTAAACACGAAGAGATGCAACGGATATGATAAGGTGTTTATTTATTTACATAAGCAACAGCACATTGTATAGAAGATGCTTCATTTCTATTTACCGAACTACATATCATCTCTTGTCTTGCTGCCCCTTATATTTGTAATGACATTCCTGAATTTCTCTGGAGAGAATCCTCTCTCAATATCTTCAGAACTAAACTCAAAGACTACCACTTGGAGCACTTGCATAACACCTGAACTGGGAACCGGCACTTATATGGCAATGTCACATACTACAGCACTTTCATACACCTTGATTTGTGTCTGTCTGTTACCCTCCCATTAAGACTGCAAGCTCTATGGGGCAGGGACACTTTTGTCTTTACGCAATTACTGCTTATGGTAACTGTATTTTTTATGGGTATTGTACTGATTGTATTTATTATTGCAATGACCTCCTGTTTGTTCTACTAATTTATTGTTCTGTTGTACATTGCTAGTATTTGCATACATCAATATCTGATCATCAACACATGACAGTAACATATAGGGGCCGATTCACGAAAGGTCGAATATCGAGGGTTAATTAACCCTCGATATTTGACTAGGAACTAAAATCGTTCGACTTCGAATATCGAAGTCGAACGATTTTGCGCAAATCCTGCGATCGATCGATCGAAGGATTTTTCATTCGATCGAACGATTAAATCCTTCGAATCGAACGATTCGAAGGATTTAAATCCAACGATCGAAGGAAAATCCTTTGATCAAAAAATCACAGGCAAGCCTATGGGGACCTTCCCCATAGGCTAACATTGACTTCGGTAGCTTTTAGCTGCCGAAGTAGGGGGTCGAAGTTTTTCTTAAAGAGACAGTACTTCGACTATCGAATGGTCGAATAGTCGAACGATTTTTAGTTCGAATCGTTCGATTTTCGTAGTCGAAGGTCGAAGTAGCCCATTCGATGGTCGAAGTAGCCCAAAAAAACTTCAAAATTCGAATTTTTTTAAATTCGAACCCTTCACTCGAATTCAGTGAATCGGCCCCATACTGTATAGATAAAATCTGATAGAAATTGTTCTATATGGAATACAGCAGTCAATTATTATATTAACCAGAACCCACGTAAGAAATCCCTTTATCATTATTAAGCTAAACTGGCAAATATTTGATTTCAGATACTATAGAACCATCTTTAATGGTACAAATTAAGTAGGGGAGGTTTAGTTTGACCAGATTCTACAGTTCATCTTCGCTATTCAGTGACAAAAACATTTTGTACACTTATATGTATAAGATGTGGCTTATCATTATTCACCTGAATGCCATCTGGAACAACAACCACATTTATCAAATGTTCTTTTCTCTCCCATGGTCTCAACTAGTGTTTCCTTTAATATCAGTCATATCAGTAACACACAGAGGAGCACACAAAGGCATAAGTAAACTGCATGGATAGTCGTCTACTTTAAATATTTGGTTTTAAACTCTCTTGACCTGGATTTCAACTGTTACATGAGCAACAGCTTGCAAATTTCACATGCAGTAGTTAGGTCATGTACCTGGTGACCATGATTGAAACAGGGAAACTGTAGTTTATGTATGAGCTTATATATTTTTGATCTCTTTTGTTTTTCTGCAAGCATTGCTAAAGAAGACACCAGATTGTGTGCAGAATTCCCAGTTAGTGTAGTCCAAAAGCTTATGATTTTTTTATATGTCTCTTCTGCAAGCATTGCTAAAAAAAGATACCAGGTTGCATGCAAGCTTCCCAGCCCATGTAGCTAAAGAAATATTCAGATATTCCAATATATCTATAAGAATCAAAATTTTAGATTGCATTCCCTTAATTCTGCCAAGGAACTATTTACACATCTTTGATAAAATTCTACTTTTTGGAAACAATGTTTTAACAACTTACCTAATGTCACTTTCTCTGACTCTCTTTTCATCCAAATCTTCAATGAATTTTTCACCTTTCATCCAGTAAATTACAGGAACAACAGCTCCATTATAGCCAAAGAAGGCTCTGCAGGTCAGGTTAGCAGAACTGCCTGTACAGAAGAAAAAAAGTACAAAACCAACTACATTATTTTTCCAAAATTCAAGCATAGCTCATTTCAGTGTTGTTGATGCATTTTCTTTTCTCTGAAAAGCAGTGAGATTGGATTGTCTCAAGGATAAAAAAAACAAGAATAGTGAAATAGCAAAAGAGATCATTTCAATGTCTAAGGATTATGTAAGAAATTTATTTTTTAGCTATCCATCATTTTGTAGAAAAAATACCAAATACCAAAACCTCATGATATCAGTATAATATATTATGAAATCTAATTTTAAACTTTCTCATCAGTGCTAGTCATAATGCTATAATTATTCACATCTTTAGATTTTATTTTGTCTTTAAATATGAGATCTAAACAAGGAATAAAATGAGCAATGAGTTGCAAAGTACTCTTGCATTTTTTCCACCTCAAATTTTGTCTTAACTCAAAAATTGAATTGATGTGGTCCTCTGAGCATTTTTTTGCAATTGTAATACATTTTCTATTTTAAGTGATTTCTGAGATATTATGTTTTTGACAGCCAGGCAGGCTTTTGGTTCAACAGCTTTTCAAAGCTCACCACAGAAAAACTTCAGTAGCACATTTATGACATGGTGAACTCTAACCTTCACCTTGATACATATGCTTCTAAAAGCCCATAGGAATGAATAGGAAGGGAATGAGTTTTTTTGCAGTGAGCTTTAATTTCATACCTATAGATAAGCCGTGAGTACGTTTACATAAATTCATTTATTGGGTTTAGATCCACTTTAAACAATGTTTGAATAAAATAAGGGGGAGATTTTAGGTTACACCCTTATTACACCATGTTCAGCCCCATCACCTTTTTTTTCCCACTGGGATGTATGCTCTGAGTACGAGGTAAATTGAAGGGTGATCATACTAGTTTAAGGGAACTTTATTATTATTACTAATTATGATTATCTTTTTATTTTCTAGATTTCTAGGCAATATGTATGGGGTTAATTACTAAAACCAAATTAATCTCATTGACCCAATGAAAAAAGCAAACTCCCATGCCTGTTTTTGCTTTATTTATTAATACATTAACTCAATTTAATCAGATCGGTGAAAAAATCTAGTTAGAACCTAAATTGTATGATTTTTTCAGGCTTTTCTGCTAAAAAGCTTGGTTTTTTCAAGTTTTTGCCCGAAAACCCAGAAAAAAAGTCAGATTTTTGGGCTAAACCCAGAGCAGACCACAATAACTTCAAATTGAGATAGGTGCCCATCCTATTGACTTATACAGGACCTCGACAGGTGTGAGATGGCGGATTTTTGGATTTGACTTATTGCAGCATTGGGGTATAATAAATCTTGTAACATTCAAAATATTTTTAAATGAAAATCTTAGTTTTTGGCATAAATAAAAAAAAGCTTGATCAGAAAAATGTGAGGTTTAGTAAATAACCCCTGTAGTGTTGTATTTCAGTTACAGAGCCAAATTTAATGTTAAAGATCATGTAATTGAGGCCAGGGTTCTCAGCACTTATGTTGGTAAAACCATACTTACATCTAGTAACTGTTTGAAAAAGAAATTCTCACACAGGAGGTTGCAGTACAGAGTACACTGTTTTTTGTGCTGTTTTCCAGCAACTTTTGAAATTAAATTGATCATTGGTTGCTAATTGCAACTGTTCTTTTAAATCATGTATGTTTTCAAATGAGCCTCTACATAAAATGGTAAACAAATTATTCTTTCTCTGATAGCTTTAAACAAACATAAATCAGAACGTCCATTTATTAAAACTCTAGATCACATTTTTTTTTCACAATTCAGAAAATCGCAATTGTGAATATTCTGGAATTTGAGTTTTCTGAATTTTGAAGATTTATCAGTCAAATTGTATCTCAACAATTTAGATAAAATTTTGTCAGTTAAATCCTAGTAAGCTTCAGTAGAAGTCAACGGAAGGTGCATTTTCATCATTCAAGCTATATAAGTGATATTTTCAACGCAATAAAAATATCACTCAAGAAATGCGATTGTTTGTTCACTTATTTAAAACATTGTATGCAATATTAAACTTTATAGCTGAAAAAACTCTGATTTGAAAATGAGTAAATCAGTCTCAGTGTGTTTTAAACAGATAGCAATCCAGTGGCAATCTTGTTGTTGGTGAGCAACATGGAAAGCTGGAAATGGCACACAAATATTTTTGGAAATGATGCAACCAGTTACATGCAATTGAATGACAATGTTCTTGGTTCTGTGTGATTTAAACTTCAGAAAGCTTTAACTAGCACACATGTAAGAATATATTTTATATATAAATATATAATATATAGTTTATACATTATTCATGTCAGTCCTTTCCAATTGCATCTTACACTCTAAGAAACATACAGTATTTTTTTTTTAGAGCCAACTAACCTTTCAATATACAGTATTTTTAGGTTATAGGAGAAGTCCAATGGAGACATAGTGAGATAGCATCCTGGCTTCAATGAAAACATGGACCCTAGACAGTAAGGCTAAGTTATGAGTTACCATTTTCTGCCCGTGTATACTTTGACCAATTTTGTCTGATCTTGAGTGAATGTAGAATATCTGGTCTGCTGTTGATTCCCATTGGCAGATCAGATAAAATGCCAAATGTTGCTCTTTCATTTTTACATTGACCTGGTTGGATGGAAATTTGTGGATCAAAGGCTTCAAAGAATCTTATGGCTTTAGTCAGAAACTTTATAAAATTTAAATCTGATCACAGGCTTGTACATTATTCATATAATATTTGTGATCCTTGATTTGGTGTGGGTGATTGCTAAGCCATGTCTTAGAGAATTTAAGTTCTAGAAGTAGAACAGTTTGAATCTAAAAATGTAATGTAAGCCTCAACCCCCTCTGTATTTTTATTTGGCTTTAAACCTACTACTTAGAACAAACACAGTTATGTAGTATTGCATTAACATTCTTTCGAGTGACTGATAAATATTCTATGAAAACAAAAGCAAATTATCGAAATAAACAAAATATGAGCTTGTTTACTTATGTTTTTATTATAGTTTCCGTTTATGTTCACATTTTACATTATTTCCCCCTTTATTTTACTCTATAGCTCATGTGTATTAGTGGTGTGAAGGTTGTTTTTCATTCTACAAATTTTTGTAATCAAACACAGCTAAAGCAAATATCTGTGTAGGCTCTGTGTAGCATTGGATACTTTAATTGTATCTATTGAGAACATATAATTGGCTCATATAAACCTTTCTTTCAATCAGTATGTACAAAGAAAACCTTTCATTCACAGCCACTGGGCCAATGCAGCTAGCCAAAGGTGATATGTGATTATATTCTTTTGTTTTAACCTAATCAGGTTCCCCTTGATGCTTATGCACTTAATTCCAGTTTAAATTTATGTTGTTATTAGTAAGATTTATCTATTCAAAACAATGATCACATTTTATGCGTATTTTGTTATTTTACAGCAACATGGTATGTTTGTATTGATATATATATATATATTTTTTTTTTTTGTGGATATTTTATATATATATATATATTTATATATATATATATATATATAGGCTCACTTTGAGAAAGGCTAGGGACCTAGCCGAAACTTTAGTTATTTTTTTGCTTTAATAAAAACCTCTTTTCCACCATAAGACCTGTGAGTGCTAGCTTCTTTTGAGCCATTGTACTTACTACTACATAGCTCTGCACCCAGGAACCCTATACTTATATACGTGCTGTGCCGGCATCCTATGTTATATATATATATATATATATATATATATATATATATATATACATATTATATATATATATATATATATATATATATATATAGAGAGAGAGAGAGAGAGAGAGAGAGAGAGAACAGAAGACGAGCCGCACTCACAGGACTTAAAAAATAAAAAAATTTGATTTATTTAAAATTATATGACCAAAATAAATCAAATTTTTTTATTTTTTAAGTCCTGTGAGTGCGGCTCGTCTTCTGTTCTCTATGTGAATTTTTTGATTCTGCACCCAGGCATATTTAACTCTGTTGTCGAGAGTGCCGGTATCTTTATGAATTATATATATATATACATATATATATATATATTATATATATATATATATATATATATATATATATATATATAAGACAAAAGAGAGCACATCTATAAAAAATCAAATGCCTGGGTGCTGGTTAGGAATTGTAAACAATTTAACAAAGAATACCATATCAGGTCATAGCAACAAATCAGAATCTTCAGAGACAAAAAAACTGCAAGTGACCCACTCCTTAAAAACCCTAATGGCACAAAAAGGTAACTTTGGCAACTGTAAAAAAACATAGAGACTGCCAAATCTATGGTATAATACACTGCTCACTCACTGGTATTGTGCACTACAGACTCTATGGTAAAATGCAGCAATATTGATAATGCAAAAAAGAAAAAAAATGTATAGAAAGTGAAGTGTCCTAATAATGTGTGAGCATAGAGGAAAAATTTGAGAACAAACAGAAAATAGTTAAAATAATAAACACCACAGCTTTGCATAAAGACTAAAGTTACTTCTCCCATCTGTGATGTACAGTATAATTTTATCTTAACTATTCACTATTTTTTTTTAAATTTCAGGGATACTGACTCACCAGCTTCTGGCCAGGCTCACCTTATGGCAGTATCACCACATCCCCTTTAACACATGAAGGTGCTCTAAGTTTAATCATGGTTTCAAAAAGCTCTAGTACCACAAAAAACGTACCTTTAATAAATGAACCTATCTATCTATCTATCTATCTATCTATCTATCTATCTATCATCTATCTATCATCTGTCTATCTGTTTATCTATATATCCTATATCTGACTTTTGGATTCAAAATATAGACATGACAAGAACCTTAAAATATCAAGATGTTGGATTGCTTAGCATAATTATAATAATAAACTGGACACTCTTCTTCTTTTTCTACCAGATGTTGAAAGACGATAAATTATTGCTGCAATGTTTCATGATATAGATAATTGCTTCTTCAGCAGGAAGGACCATAGCCTCAGATATGAATACATTATTGGTTTTGGTGTGCTTGGTACAACAATAAATGGGTCAATGGGTCAAAATCAACTTCATAGATTCTCTGAATAAGAATCTCTCTCTCTATTCTAGGTTAAAGGACAAATATAACAGAGAAGATCTTGGAAAGTGACATGTTAATCAGTCATACTGTATACACTGTTAGGGTTTTTTACTAAAATACGAATTTATCTAATTTTTTGAATAAAATACACATGACCAAACTCTATGACCTGATTTTGCCTTTATTATTAAAAAAGCTTGGTTTAATAGGTTAAAAACTTTATGAAATCGAATGAAAACCTGAATCTCACATTTTTTTTAATTTTTACCTGAAAAGTCCAAAATGGAATAATTATCAGGCTAATTTCAGCGCAGACCTAAGAAATGTCAAAATAGGTCTGAGATGGCGGATTTTCAGATTCCGACTTTTTATTGCGTTGGGCTTTGATAAATCTCAAAAAATTAGAGTTTAAAAAAGAAAAACAAAAAAAAAATGTAGTTTTGCCCCAAAAAGCTTGATCGGCGTTTAGGAAATAACCCCCTACATGTTCCCTATTACCTCAGACACCTAGCAGCACAAGTGTTAAATGTGTGATCTCATAAGCAGCTCCAAACACAGCTATAAATTGTCCAAAAATCCAGTTCAGTTCTAAAGTCACAGAAAACTTTTCTTTTATTGAAAATGTCAGTAATGAATTTAATTAAGTTCAATCAGTAAACTTAATTGAAAATAGGAGATAAGATGATTGATGAACACATTTGCAATTTTAATGCAGTAAGATATACTTTAAGGCATGGCACTTGTAATATAATTTATATTTTCCATGATGAGATAGCTTTCCAATAAGCTGAGTTAAGAGAGTTTGACTCTTTAATGAGCCAGCTCAAGCAGTATATGTTATTACCTATATTACTATGTTCCCAGTCAAGCCAACTCGTCTCCCTCCAATACTGAATTAAGCATGTTTCAGAAATTGCATTTGATCTCTGTTCGGCTGCACACAATTAATTCCAGACATAAACAATTATTACTTTTTGTAACTGGAATTTTTAATTATAGATGGAGAGAGTCAAGTTACTGTTAAGAAAATCCTTGTCAAGTAGGTAATTGTAAATTACGGAAAGGTCTGTGTATCACCCTTCTGAAGAAACCCCTTGATTGCATACAGCACACTAAAAGCATTTCTCTTGAAAAAACTGCATGAAAATGAGTCTAATTTCAGTTAGCTTAGTCCACTACATGTGTATTTCACTATGTGCAAATTTGCCACAGGAAAAATTCTCAGAGAAAAAAAATGCCCATTGATTTTAATGCATTTGGACGAAAAAATCACCATAAGAAAAAACACCCATTGACTTTAATGCATAAGGACAAAAAAGTTGCCATAAGAAAAAATGCCCTTTGACTTTAATGCATTCGAAGTGAGAAAAATTGGCGTGTTAAAATGCTTATTGACTTCAATGTGTTTTGCAATTTTTGTGAACTTTTTCACAGTCTCTCAAATTTTTCAGCAAAGCAAAAAAGGACAGATTCGCTCATCACTAATCCTTACTGGAGACAAAACCATCCTATTGAACTTAATGTTTTAACGATTTTTTAGTAGACATAAGGTGGAGATTCAAATTATGGATCCCTTATCTGGAAAACCAAGGTCCAGATCATTCTGTATAACAGGCCAAAAGATGGCCTAACAAGGTCAAAGATGGGAAGCTTCTGTGGTCAACTATAATAGTCTGGAACATTATTGTTATAGGGTTGCTTTGTTGGTACAGGTTCAGTATAAAAAATACAGCATTTAGGCTTTAGATGTCCTTTAAGTATAGGTGTTTGGAAATAAGGTTCCTGAAAGCATTTGACTTAATTTCCATACAATAGCCGTTTTTTTCCAGTTTTTTCTTCATTCTATTTTGTGGAGCTAAAGTACTAAGAGTGAGTTCGACTTTCTTTTCTGAGAAACATGACAAGCCCTTTATTTTATATTTTGAAGCCATCATCTCCAGTGGTGGTTTTTATCTTGCTGATATTGCTTACTCACAGGCCACTAGAGGACATTCTTTGGCTTCAAACATAACCCAGCAAACAAATGGCTTGCTGGGAGTGTCAGTTTTTTAATGGATCTGCTAGTTGTAATTAGCAAATATTGGATGTTTTGTGCTTGAATGAAATGTCATTTTGTATGGCTATTCCAAATTACATCAGCATCATTAGTCATACATGTTAGGATACATTGTAATTGCAAAAACGCCATTCTTTATTTCACTTCCTTAGTGCCAGTGATCTTTTGTTTTCATTTGTCACATAGTAATATTCTTTTCAGTATTCTTAGCTGATGAGACAATAATTCCCACTTGTGGGAGGAAATGGCCTATAATTACCATAACGTTGTAATTGGGGAAGTTTACTTCTATATTGTCCACTTTATAATGAAAACTATTGAACAGAACTGTTTAAAAAGTGCTGCAAATTATTTTATAATTAAATTGTGTTAAGCATCTCTGGTGCAGTTAGTGTACATTTAACTATATTATTCTCAGAAGAAATGTAAATATGTACAGTAAAACAAACATGCAAGAGGCTGAGTCGGTTCTAAGACAGTTCTGTAAAACAGGGAGGTTCATTTTGCCGGATAAAGCTTCTAGAATGACGCCATTATTTGGAGTCAGAATAAATCACAAAACAGAAGTATTTTGTGAAACAATCAGTGTTAATACGGTGTCAGCATAATGTCAGAAGGGCATCAATGTCTGCCGGTTTATATTGTAAGAGAGACACTGTTTCCTCTTGTCCAATAAGCCATAAGAACGTAATTTTTTAAATGTTACGGTCACCATTTTTCTACCCACAATTAAGAGTAACACTGCAATTTAGTTCAGGTATGGGACCTATTATCCAGAATGCTCGGGACCTGGGGCTTTCCGGATAACAGGTCTTTCCATAATTTAGATCTTCATACCTAAAGTCTACTAGAAAATCACGTAAACATTAAATAAACCCAATAGGCTGGTTTTGCTTCTAATAAGGATTAATTATATCTTAGCTGGGATCAAGTACAAAGTACTGTTTTATTATTACAGAGAAAAAGGAAATCATTTTTAAAAAAATTGTATTATTTGATTATAATGGAGTCTATGGGAGACGGCCTTTCTGTAATTCAGAACTTTCTGGATAACGGGTTTCCGGATAACGGATCCTATACCTGTACTATTAAGGTCAACCTTTTTTTCTAAACTACACAAAACTTCTAGATATCTAAGTCATTGATGTCCTCAGTTGCAGCTAAAACCACTTTTATTAAAGGTTCTTTAGTCAAAATTTGCTCCTCACACTTCCTTATAGTTGTGCTCTGCATCACTCAGTTCTTCCTGCCTTCTGTTCCAAACCGAGCGCCACTGCACCTAGAGTATTAATGCAAGGGAACCCTGGAGCAACCGCCACCTTTTCACAAGAATGGCATTGGGCATCTGCAATTGGCTTAATACACTATAACTATATGCAGGTATTTTTTCCCACAGTATTAGTGGGCACCTGTTATTTAGCATCTGCTGCAACTTGCACATAACAATTAAAAACCAAACAAATTCATATTTGCAGCATTGTTTAACATCTTTTTCTTATTGTATTTGTATACAAAAGGTGGTGCATCAGTAATGGAATAAACAACCATTTACTTAAGGCAAATTATTTTCAACTTGGTGCAAGTCAGTTACAGATTTTTTACAGTTGCTTATACAGACCTACAACCTGTAGATCTTGAGATCACAATAGTTGTAGATATTATGCTCGTTTAAGAAATCATCCAAGCTACTCTTAAAAGCATTAAAGGATTTGTTCAGTATATAATTAAAACTGGGTAAATAAATAGCTTGTGCAAATTGAAAATTTTTTCAATATAGTTTGCTAGCCAAAAATCTATGTAGTCCCATGTGGCCCCCACACAAGGTCACTGACTAACTCAGAGTTAGAGATCTGAACAGCGGGAAGTAGTGTGATGACTATTATATTAGACATCTGCTCACTCCAGTCTTTATAGATGACATTTTTTAGCTAACTAACTATATTTGAAACATGTTTTATTCTGCACAGCCTATCTATTTAACCAGTTTTTACTTATTTTTACACTGAACAACTGTTCCTTCAACAGAATCAACCCTCACAACTTCATCCTCCAGGGCATTCCACAACCTCACTGTCCTCCCCATGAAGAACGACCTACGCAGCTTCAGTTGAAAGTTCCTTTCTTCTAATAGTCTATAGGGGTTGCCTCTGGTGCGGTGATGCTCTTGATGGGAAAACATATCCCCCACTATCTGTCTATAATGTCCTCAAATACAGTTGCAAATTGTTCCTTTGTAAGAGACTTTTACTACAGATAAAACAACCCCAACCCTTCATGTCAGTAGGCAATTATCAGTGGAACTAGATTTGTCAATAGTATCGAAGTACACTAAGTTGGGAATTCATGTTATCCATTATTTCACAGTTGTGCTTGCATTTGTAAATGAGCACTTTGAAGGGCTTTGTTCTAGTAGCAACACCAGTACAAATCAGAATGCTTTAATCATAATATTCATTAACAGATTTTTGGAATTAAAATATAAAATGCATACCGTATATACTCGAGTATAAGCCGACCCGAGTATAAGCCAAGGTACCTAATTTTACCTACAAAAACTGGGAAAACGTATTGACTCAAGTATAAGCCTAGACACAACTACAGCCCTGTCTCCCCCCCGATCAACCGGACTTCTTTGCAAAGTTGATGGTGACAGAGAATTGCCAAACGGATTACTGTGTGCATTGTCCCACTGTCCCACTACCATGTGCAGAGGGTGCTGTGTGATATTGCCATCACTGTTAATCTTTCATATAACCAACAGAGGGCGCACTGTTATTCTTTAATATAACCAACAGATGGCGCTGTGTGATATTGCAGTCACTGTTATTCTTTCATATAACCAACAGAGGACGCACTGTTATTCTTTCATATAACCAACAGAGGGTTTTGTGTGATATTGCAGTCACTGTTATTCTTTTTATATAACCAACAGATGGCGCTGTGTGACATTGCAGTCACTATTATTCTTTCATATAACCAACAGAGGGCGCACTGTTATTCTTTCATATAACCAACAGAGGGTGCTGTGTGATATTGCAGTCACTGTTATTCTTTCATATAACCAAAGATGGCGCTGTGTGATATTGCAGTCACTGTTATTCTTTCATATAATCAACAGATGGCGCTGTGTGATATTGCAGTCACTGTTATTCTTTCATATAACCAACAGAGGGCACACTGTTATTCTTTCATATAACCAACAGAGGGTGCTGTGTGATATTGCATTCTCTCCCCAAGCAAACTGTTGGTATAGGAATGATTAAAAGTGACTGCAATCTCAGCTACTGCCCGTCGAGTATAAGCTAAGGTAGGCTTTTTCAGCACATTTTGGATGCTGAAAAACTCGGCTTATACTCGAGTATATACGGTAATATGCATAATATAATAAGTGATAATAAAAAAAAACTACATATTACTAGACATGCCACCTTTTGGCTATTTACATTTTACGGTAGTTCTATTTTTAGTAATGTAACACTTACACTAAACTAAGGGGCAGATTTACTAAGGTTCCAGTGAATTTTCAAAGTACAAAAAGTTTCAAATTTCAAAGTAATTTTTTGAATACTTTGACCAACGAATAGGATACTACGACTTTAAATTTACTACAACTTCGATTTGAAGTAAAAATCGTTAGACTATTCAACCATTCGATAATCGAAGTACTGTCTCTTTAAAAAACAACTTCGACTTCAATACTTCGCCAATTTAAAGCTGCTAAAGTGCTATGTTAACCTATGGTGACTATGAGGAGCAATTTTCTACGTTTTTTATATTCGAAGGAAAATTGAACGATCGTATGATAAAATCGTATTCGAATTCGAATGTTGGAGGATTCTATTCGATGGTCGAATTTCAAAGTATTTTCCACTTCGAAATTCGACCCTTGATAAATCTGCCCCTAAATATACCATATTTATTTGCCTTATTATTTTAATAAAAAATTATAATAGGAAAAGGGACATAGAAGGAGGTGGTGAGGTGGGAAAGAATAACACACTGATTAAATGCAAAAAATTGTAAAGGGCACATAAATGTCATTGTATGGGGAGAACAACTGCTAAACATATTAGTATTATTTTCTGTTCTAATTAGTGAAGAAAATATATTTCCTTAAAATGCTGCAACTGTTTTGTCAGTTGGTTAAAAATAGAAGAAAGAAAGCATAATATATCAGAAACTTTATCACGGCATGGAACTGTTTTCCTAAGTTCCTAAGTATCGTGAGTGTTACAGCACATGCCCTTTATAAGTTTTCTTTAATCCACAACTAGTAGCACAGATCTATATTTTTTTTTTTGCCAGATGGAGAAGAAGCTGTTTTTCTAAAGGTCAGGTGGCAGGTACAACATGTCTGTGAAGTAACAGTAATTCTAAACCAAAGTCTTTGATATGAAATATGAAACATTGAGTTTGAAGAACTACAGCATTGGTGGCTAAAAATGAGAAAACATGGACTGTGCATAAGAAAGCTTATGCAGAAATATGTAATAATAGCCCAGAAAGTGTACTTGCTTTATGTTCAGCTATTTATCATGCTATGGAAGGTGCTGTATACCTTCTTGATGCACCTCCAATCTGTGATTGTAAAGAAAACTGTAAGTAAAATGTGCACCAGTTTTCTACATCGACCTAACATGTTTATTACAGATTGATAATAAAAACAGCAACTGAACTGTGTAAAGATATACAAGTCCCCCTTTAATAACAGTCCACAAAATGGCTCCTGTCTGCTTGATGTGATTGTAAATGTCATGACTTAAAGAAATATGATTAAAATACTTTATATTGTTTACTTGAGGTTTATTTTGCTTGACTAACATCATAAAATAAGATTTGTTATGTATTCTTAGGGAGGTCCCCTTTAAAACCTTTTTGTTGTCAGTGATCACCAGTGATAGCTAAAATATGCAGTCTTTAGCTTTTGAATCAACACTTTCCCTGGCTATTTACCAAGTGTTTGGTCAGTGATAGGTCTGTCTAACTGTAAGATAGGAACACTATGGGACAATTTATTAACACAGAAATAGTGGAGGGATGGCTTCCATGTGCATCCCACTTCAATTCTAGCACTGATTTTAATAGAGACTTATTATTTGGAGGTATAGTTTTCCTTTTAACTATACATTTTTTGCACTCAGTATACACATTATTATATTGGGTTACTTTGTAGTTTATGCTTATTTGGATAAATTGCTGAACATTGCATCATTTAGAAGCACTTGAACAACTGTTCTTTTAAAAATCCCAAACATGTAACACCCTTCTAATTCAGATAGTGTCCATAAAAGTACAGAGTTCAATTTTAATTGTAATGCACTTTCCGCATCTGTAACAATCATTTTCTGCATTACAAGGAATCTGTTGTGATAGAGAAGCTGACCTGTGAATAGGAGCAGCTCGTAATTTGTTTTACAAGCTATTAAAATATTAACAAGGGTTGTTAAAGAAAAATTGACAATGTTATAACTATCTGCAATGTGTAGTATACATCCCCAATACTATCCAGTACAGCTCCTAAAAAATTTACTGCAACTGCTTAATGATTTTGCTGACTTATTCTGTTTGGGGAATTTCAGTGACTCACCCAGTTATTTGGCTGATACTTTTTAAACTAAAATAATTCACTGTATCCCACTCTCTGTATCAACTTTTTAGTAAGTGATAATTTGAATAGCTATCAGACTTGATTATGAATGCAACTGCAAACTCAGTGACACAAAAATAGACATAGTTGCTGTATGCATTGATTATATTCTTTAAAGGTGCTTGTACCTAACCATGCTTCTTGCACTTATTTATTCTTCTTCTTAGATCCACAAATTTTGACCAAATAAGAACCAAATGAACCCCCAGTATGTACTGATGAATTGCACCAATTACAGTGGCAACTCTGGGGCTACCACCACACTGAAGGTTTTGTCGACAGAAGCTAATGTAGACATCATTTTAACACAGAGCACTGGAAATTATGCAGTCCCCACAATAACGAGTGCAATTATGACCCATAAAAATGCTTATCCACAGTTGCAAATTCATGTGTGAACACAATAAAGGTGGAACTGTGGTAAAACATATGGGGATTGCATTGCACTTGCAATCTGAAATACGCCCTTTTATTTTCTCACTTGCTAAAATGGCATCTAACTCTTTCTTTAAGCTATCCACTGTATCTGCTAGTATAACTGCTTCTGGGAGAATTTTCACACCCTTCTTTGAATTATAGTAGAACAGAGGAAACAGGTATTTAAGACTGGCAAAGTCATGATTGCCACAATATCTTCTATTTCAGACAGATACTTGCTCACTCACTTTCATAAGTATACCCACTTCCATTCCATTAAGTCTACAAAAGCTTAAAATATAGCATTTCTAATTTCTTGATTTCATTTTGGTGACTAAAACATTTGCTCTGAGGTTGAGAGTTTTCAGAAATGTTAAAATATATTAGTCAATCCACTGGATAATTGTGTCATGGTACAGATGCCGGGAGCTTGCTTAATGGTTTGACCAAATATATGAATGGATTTTTTATTTGTAAAGAGGCCATTACAATTCCTTAACTATTAATTATTAACTATGATTACAGCCTACTTAGTCATGTGATCCTTTTGTTATACTGGAGCAATACAAATTTCTTGTAGGGTCATGACTGTCCCTGATTACAGGCTTTATCTAGAAGGAAATGTCACTCAAAGACCAGGAAAATATTTTCCCTGCTCAGTCATGCCATTATTTGACTTTCTCTGCATTAAATACCACAAGATAAAATAAATATCAATTAAAAAATTGAAAATGTTGCAATTGATGACATCTTTGTATTAAAGGGGACCCGTCACCCCAAAAAAATATTCAAAATTCTATTTTATCACATTGGTCAAGCAAAATAAATTTTAATTACACAATATACATTATTTGAATCTTGTTTCATTCAGTTTGGGAATTCATAATTATAGCAAGCAGGTAGGAGCCGTTTTGTGGACACTGTTATTAAGACAAGCCTTCCATCATCTCGGAATCTTGTTTGTGCAACAGAATGGGGGACCTGATGTCCATTCCCATGTCCTGGCTACACAATTAAATGGTGAAGAGAACTGGGGCATGTGTGGAGAGCAGTGACATCTAGGAAGTGCTGAATTGAAAATGAAAGTAATTGTCTGGCCCACCTCTATGCCTAAGGCATAGAGGAGGGCCAGACAATATTTGATTGACAGCTGAGAATTTTAAATGAGCTTACAACAGCTATGAATGCTTTAATAACAAATTGAAATTGGATTTCAAGTTTAATTTGAAAAATACTTTTATTATACAGCTTTTTGTGTCTGGGTGACAGGTCCACTTTAATGATAAAAACCAAGTATCTTCTCACTTGCTAGGCTAAATAATCTATTGTACTTTCCAATATTTCAATTCATTTTAATATTGCACTAAAGTATAAACATTATGTCACCAGTTTGATTTACCTTGAACAGTACTTTACCGCCTGAGAATAACAATACAAGGTACAAGCAATCTGAATGATAGAGAACAGAGAGACTGGCATTCACATGCATATATCTATGACATTACAGAAGGTAGAACAAATGAATACAAGGCAGACTCGCTTTTGATTTTTCCCACTTAGTTGAAATGTATTGGGTTGCAGCTGTTATCTGATCTCTGTTACAATCTTTCATAATTCGATTGCGGGACTTTGTGTACCCTTGATTGTAGAAAACTTTTTAATACACTACTTTACTAACAATGTAATTTTATTAAATGTATTGATTGCTTCTGTATTTGTCAGGGGGATAATTCTGCACACATCTCTTACAGACAAAGATGCTTTTTTAACTGATCAAGAGCTCACCAATCACTACAGGGAATCTTGTTAAGCCTATGTGAAGTAGAATATAGTTTTCAGAGTACAGCATGGCAGCAGCACCTGTAAATCAATACCACTGCATGACCTGCTTCTACTCAAGTAATCAAATATCTTTGGTGTGCGATTAATGTTTGTTTCCATCTAATATTATTGTTACAAGGTAAAAAAACAAACAAAATTAGAATTTTATTTGTTTTCCAATTGAATATATTTTACAAAGGGAAAAAGCTTACCTCCTTTATAAAGGATCTTTTAGAACAGAAGCCCATGGTATCGGGCCATTAAAACAGGACTCAAAAATATTTGCTCTTGAAAAGAGGGTAACTTAAAGATTAGCAGTGTAATGTAAGTGCTAATTTTCACTTTTTCATTATCTTTTTATAGAAACAATATTAAACACAGGAGCTGTGTTTCAGTATTTTAAACTTTTTATTATCTACTTAATGTTTACAATACCGTTTATATTTTTTTAATTAAATTTTTCTTTAAAACATAGAATAGAAAATTATGACACTACATTTTTTCAAACACAGCTATGTCATGAAATAGCATACTACAAAATAAAATTTGGAGGCATGATCTAAGTTAACAACTGTGGGGGTAAAGTAATAAAAGATACAAAGCTTGCAACTGGTCTAGTAACCCAGAGCCGGCAGCACTTAACATTTCTCCGGGTGCAGGAAACCCTTAGCGTCCCAAGCTGCACGAAATGGAGAAAGGAAAAAGGGTGAAGTTCCACACCATATTATTGGTTAAAAGCTGAGATCTTTATTGGTCCATATTAAGAACACGCTGCATGGCTAGCTTGATGCATTTCGGCACAGCTGCCCTTAATCATAAACTTATGATTAAGGGCATGACAAACTCAACAAAGATGGCACCTCTGTACATGATTTATTGTAGCAGGTTGCTAGACAAAAAGGCCTAATGCATTTCGTGATGCGATCCCATAATCAAGGGCTGCTGTGCCCGAAATGCGTCAAGCTAACCATGCAGTGTGTTCTTAATATGGACCAATATCAGCTTTTAAACAATAATCTGGTATGCAGAACTTCACCCTTTTTCATTTCTCCACTATGTCACAAAAAGCTGAACTCACTGGGGCTCATTTATAAACATTGGGAAAATGTGGGCAGTAACGCATAGCAACCAATGAGTGACTGGGTTTTATCAGCCAGCTGCATTTAAAACAACAATTTGATTGGTTGTCATGGGTTACTGCCCATGGGCAAATTTGTCCAGTGTTGATAAATGACCCCCACTGTGTCCTGAAAAGCTGGACTCAATGTGTCCTGAAAAGCTGTGCTAGGTTGTTGTGCTTGAAATTAAGCCACTTGTGTGTTTGACACAGCCTAAATAACCCACTTACACATTTAACACAAATTGCATGACAGCATCCCATCTAATTAAAGAGTTCACCATTTGTGAAAATGGTGCTTTGGTATGCTAATGAAAATGTTGTATGCATTAAATGAGTTAAGATGACTTTAGATAACACAGTTTCTTCAGTTCTTGCCAGTTCTTGCCTACGACGCCCGGTCGGCATGTGCCGGCCATGAATGTTACTTTATAAAACAAAAGAAAAGGTGCAAACTGACAATGTGTAAATTTCCATCCCCAAATTCAAAAATGAATATTACATATAAAGGAAACTATGGCTTGAATAATTCATGGGAATAAATATACACCATTATTCAACCTGCCCATTGGTGCACAATGCTTCAAGCACTAGGGAGCAGAACAACCAAGAAAAAAAATAAGGAGGTTACTGTACATCTTCACAGGCACAGGGCCGGATTTACATAGTGGATACCCCTAGGCCCACTGGCGTTTGTCACCCCTGTCCCTTTCTCTTTTTTCATGCAAATTTTCATCACCTGGACCAATGTAGGTGTGGTTGGGCAGCATGCTGCCCCCCTAAAATCCTGCCGCCCTAGGCCTGGGCCTAGGTGACCTTTCCAGAAATCCGGGCCTGCACAGGCATGGAATGTTACTATCATTTGCTGTTCTATCTCTGTGTTGGTAGATTTATTCAAGTGCCTAAAGTACAGCATGTCTAGTTTTGTTTTTGTCTTTTTAAACCTTAGTTAATAAACAGCTGATAAACAGTAAACCTTTTTAATGGTCTGATTCCTAAAATTTTGCAGTTACTGAATACAATAACAGTTTTAATCAAAGTTAACAAAAGCAGCCTTTCAATGGAAAGTAAACAACATACTAAGCTTTGAACCAATCTGTACCATGCAGCGTACTTTAATAGCATGCGAACGGAACAACTCTAAAGACCTGTTTTAAAAAGAGACATCTGTAACTTCAATTATTTTATGCAGTCGTAGCTCAAAGCAGATGGCTAAGTCAGAAGCTGTAATATGAAATACCTTACAGTTTCTAAGGCTTCAACTCACAATAAGATTGTGTTTGAAAGCATCTTATTCATTGTTGGAAGTGAATCCAAATGACAAACTTATCATTGGTGGAAAAAAACCATACTTGCTTTGTATTCTTTTCTTGGTTATATAGCCTTGGTCTCCATAATGTTATTTCATGCAAGAATAAAATAATGTTTTTTTTGCAACTATAGCTAATGCAAATTTTTAGCTTTATATAAATGTATATTCATTTTGGTGACTTAAACACCTCCCCTTAGCAGCTATATTGATAAAAGTAAATGCTAATGTATAATTCTGCTGTTGCATGATTGCAAACAAAGTTTATTTAGAAAAGGCCATGCAGATATCTACATCAACCACTGTGGCCTAATCTAATGTCACTATTATAAATCTAGTCACCAATAGGTGCTCTCGGCGGAGGTGGACAGTGGAGGTGAGCAACAGCAAAGTTACTGCTGTCAAAGCAGGAAGACAAATGGGTGCACTGCCACACAATGTTGTGATGGCGTCCCGCAAATGGAAATGCAGCAATTTTGGTGGTGGTGCAGATGTTCCCTGAATACCTGACAGGGCATCATCAAGGTATAATTTCCCAATATTCAATGTAGGAAAGTGAAACAGTGGCCTAAAGTTTCAGACAGTCCAGCCACCCTTCCTCAGGTGGTCCTCCATTATCCCACTATTGCGCTCTCTTTGGCCAAATAAATCTGGGTGTCAAAACCTTTTCCACTACAAGCCCTGTTTGGTTCCTACATTGCAAATTGAGTGCACCTCCATACAGAACATTTAATCCCTCTAAGGACTTAAAATAAAGACCATAAACCCTTAACTCCACTTACTGACCATACTGAATAGTTAGACAGAGCATTTCCTCAGCAACTCCCTGGAGCATGTCATTATTGACACTTGTCCAACAGCTACTGTGATTGGAGAGCACTATAGGGCATTTTAAGAGACTTTCTGTGCATTCATCAGTCCCTGACCTTAACTCTATCACCTGCAATCCATTTTTCCTTGATGTTTAGCCATCAATAAAGCAAGAGTGTGCTCTGGCTCATCTCTTGAAGGTTCTTGCTTTTATAAAGACAAAGTTACATGGCAAAGCATGCATTAGCCCTTGTAATACATTAGAGTTGTATCTACAGACAGATGAACAGTGTTTTGAGTTCTGTGTTCTATATTTATAAAGCTACATACAGTTTCCTCTAGCATGCCTTTATAATGGCCAGGGTACTCAGATGTGGCCACCTACACCTATATATTTTTATAAAGGTTTTGTGACAGCTCAATATTCATCATTGTACATAAGTAATATGATAATTCCATTCTCCATTCTCCGGTTGTCCAAGTGAGTAGCACTCAGCCAGATCTACAAACTGGAGGACAATAACCAGCACCAAAAATGGATCAAGCATACAGGAAATGTAAAAAAAAACCCCACTAAACCATTTGCAAGCACAGAAGTAAATTGTGCATTTATTTAAATGTGTGTATCAGGTATGTGTGTGCAAACACATACAGTACAAAGAGAAAATAGATAGATATATTGTAATTTAAGGGGCAGATTTATCAGAATGTGAGTTTAGAACTTAATAAATAAAAACTCACCCACGTTCTATTCATTCCTATGGTATTTTAGAACTGTATTTATCAAATGGTGAGTTCTACTGTACCTTTCACCAACTGATAGATACAATTCTAAAAATCCTATAGGAATGAATAGAATCTGGGTGAGTTTTTATTTACTAAGCTCTAAATTCAAATTTTGCTAAATCTGACCCAAGTGTCCAATTCACACCCAGCTCATCTTACAAGGATTGAAATGTTGATAAGAAGAAGACTTCTAAAATTATTGCACCAGAGCCCATGTGCCTGTATTTAATTGCAGGTATCCGTTACCTGGAAACATATTATCTAGAAAGCTCTGAATTACTAAAGGCCATGTCCTTTTTCTCAGTAATAATAAAATAGTACCTTGTACTTGATCCAAACTAAGATATAATTTGCTGGAAGCAAAACCAACCTATTGGGTTTATTTAAAGTTTACATGATTTTCTAGTACACTGAAGGTATGAAGATCCAAATTACGTAAAGACTTGTTATCCAGAAAACCTCAGGTTATGAGCATTCTGGATAACAGGTCCCATAACTGTACTAGTGTATATAAAGAAAGAATGGATAAAGCTTTACATGCATTTTCTTAACTATAAACATAAATATGAAAAATATACTGAGGATACATTTGTATTTGGCCATCTAAGCAGGAAAGTAATCACCTATGAGTCATTATTTAAGTGCTAGAATACATTTTCTTCTTGAATTTTTTTTTAACTGCTTTAACAGTAGGGATAAATTTCAAATCCTTTTTGCACATTGCCTGCACGGATTTCTAAAAAATCCCAAGAGATAAGTTTTGCTTATATACAGAAGGTATGCACTATTCCAGAGCTAAAAAGAGTGCTACTAATGCATGATTCTTGTCCAGCACTTGTTCCCATGGTAACTTTAAAATATTAACACATAAATATTGTGGGTCTTTTTATAGGTATTCAAAAAAACAATATTTCCACCAAGATAATGCAAACAGTAACTTTTAGTTCCAAAAACCGTGAGAAAGGAGAAAGACAAATTAATCTTCTGGTATTATCTTAATGGCTGCCATTGCAGAGTTTTCTTAAAATACAAATAAAAATATATAAGAATATCCCACATCTTAAAGCAACTGCTGGATACCACAACTGCTAACCTTTCAATTCCTGTAGATAAGGGTCCCCAACGTTTTTTAACCCAAGAGACACATTCAATTGAAAAAAGAGTTGGGAAGCAACACAAGCATAAAACAAATGTTTCTGGAGGTGCCTAAAAAGGGATGTGATTGGCTATTAGTAGACCCTGTGTGGACTGGCAACCTACAGGAGACTCTGTTTGGCAGTACACCTGGTTTTTATGCAACCATAACTTGCCTCCAAGTCTGGAATTCAAAAATAAGCACCTGCTTTGAGGCCACTGGATGGTGTTGTACTAGAATGGGTGTCCCCTCTTGTGGCACTAACCTGTTTATACAGAATAGTGCAGCAGAGTTCAGGGGGTGACATGTTTGCTAGTTTTGGTATGTTCCAGATCCTCTTCTTTCTTTTCAGTAATTTACAGAGCTTTCCGGCTCTAACTGCACATGCGTCAAAAGCTGAATGTCGGTTGAGCATGTGCTCTGCTGTGCTGTTTTGCATATGCGGTCCTGTGTAGCTAGAGGGGATACTTGTTCTGGTGTGGCACTGTGCGGGGAGGAGGCAGGTGGTGCACCAGTGGATGGGGGCCAGAGGGGGCTTTATAGTGCGTAAGTACATTCTAGCTCAATATAAGAAAACGCCTACTACTTACTAAAAACAAGAATGTTTAAGAATATATATATATATATATATATATATATATATATATATATATATATAGTTAAAGCTGCACATTCTCCTGGGACAAAGTCATGTCTTTCAGAAGTACACAGTATGCGCCTTTTTTTCCACAGAGAACAGTATAACAGAATCCACTTGACTGGAATTCTAGCGGACTTTCTGCGCATAATATCAATTATCAACTGCATGCTGAGCATTGAGGGACAGGATAAACACGCTGAGATAGTGTTTTTTGCAGAATTATGAAGCTCTTTATTTCCTCCAGCCAGAGAAAGCTTTTTTTCTAACCCTCAAAGCCTGTCAGAACAGCAAGAGGTTGTTACCACACAATGAGTTCAGAGTGGGCATTTGACCAGCTTGTCACTGCTACCAAGAGTTGTAATGAAAAAGGAAGAGATTAATTCACAAGAGGGATTTGCAGGTAGAACAACAGCTTGCAATAGTCTTGCACATATGTAGTATGGAAAAAAAAACATTTTGAATTTGTTCCTTAGTAATAATGCTGAAATACATTATTGAATATTTCATTATTTTCATAAATAGTTTTTGTGCAGAAATATTACACCCAAGGGGGCCATTTATTGGTAGGGGGTGAAGCCATCATAGCTCACCTATCATAAAGCTATATTATTAACAGGGATACAGGTTTTACAACATAGTATGCTGATTGCAATGTACAACTCAAGGGCCAATAGGAATATTTTGATTCTCTGGTCCTGTATAGCAGGATGCAGATCTAGCCTTGTACCAGCTATACAAAGTTATCCTACAAGGAATACATTTAATGATCTGCATTATACGGCCTATTTAAATATAAATATATATATATATATATATATATATATATATATATATTAATACCAGGTTTTGGCTTGACAGCTCTCTGTGTAGTTGGGGAGCCAGAAATTGACTTTACATGGCATTAAATAGAAAGTGAATAGTCAGTTAGGTTCCCTGATACTCTAACCTTCACAAAGAGTTGAAAGTAGAAGGGTATTAGCAGATTAAAACTGCTGCTATCTCAGAAACCACTAAAAATATAATATTAATGTAAAAAGAATTAGATTTTGGGGACCAGATAGCCCATAAATGTCTGGGATGTACTAAACTGACACTCCTATATGCTTGCCCACTCTCTACACAACATATGTCAGGTAAACTGCCAGGTATGCTAGGGATCATTGAATAAACATCAATTGCTTAGTACTCATTTGTAGATGATATTCATTGTCCAGACTTTTTACTAGTTGAATTCAGATGCATATTAATAAAAGTGGCTATAAAAGTTAATGAAATAAAAAATAAATAAATAAAATAATATTAATTATATTGGCTACACTAGCTACTTAAAATCCATACAATGCATTTATTTAATGGTTTACTAATAAAATAAACATTGTAACTCATACAAAATTAAGCATCAAGTAATAAAATACATAATTCCCAGCTGAATACCAAATTAATTTTACCTTAGATTGGATAATTACTTTGATACCTTTTAATTAGCTAATACAATTTCCATGTTTATTTATTAATTTTCTAATACCATTTAATTTTTTTCAGCATAGAATTCTCTAAATACTCTTTCCATTTTTGATCAAAGCTTGTAAAATGTTATTTAAACATTTGGAGAGTTTGGATAGCCATTTCTATACTGCAATGTGGTACTTATTTAGAAAACCAGGCAAAGCAATTTAGTTGAATTTAAGGGTGAGATAGCAAGAAATGTTGGAGGAGTGTAAAGTCCTGTTGCACTAACCTCATTACGGTTTTCCTTTCTGAAAAAAACTTTTAATTAGGTAATTCTAATGTAGGCATCATTATAAGCTGTCCCTTGCCTTCTAACTAATAGGATAGGAGAAGACTCCAAAAGTGATCAGCTAATTTTTTTGCCATGCATAAATCTTCGGTGAAATTCTGCATTTCGCCATCAGCCATTTATTTCACTAAACAGAAAAAAAAATTGCATAAAAAAAATTTGCAGAGAAAAAAGCCTTTGCAATTCAATGCATTTGGAGTGACAAAAAATGCCCCAAGACACTTTGGTTTGTGTGTTTGACACAGAATAACTAAACCCAAATATCCCACTTATCCCATTTAACACAGAAATGGTGCTTTAGTATGCTAATGAAAAGGTTAAATGCATTAAATGAATTAAAATGACTTTAGATAACACAGTTTCTTCAGTTAATCCTGAGTCATGACGCATTTAGCACACAAATCCAAGTGGCTTCATCTGTATTTTGCTACAAAAAAATTGCCCCTACAAATAAAGTCACCCATAGACTTTATTGCATTTTGCAAACCTGCTCAAAAATTCAGGAAACATTTCATAATTTGTGAAACGTATTTAAGTCTATGGGCGACTTTTTTGTTGCGGTGACTTTTTTGGGCAAACTCGCTAATCTCTTGACTCCAGTTCTCCCTTTGGCTGTCTAAGAAGCTGTCCAGGTGCCATGATTGGACGATATTGGCGAAATGGGAGCCTTTTTTTCTATGATGACTACTGACAAAGGGTATATTGAGTCTCAGTTATGAAAAAAGGCTGACAGATCTGAAATTTGGTAACAAGAATTAGTAACATGGGAAAAAATGTTCTCTTCTTTGAAAAACAGTAGCATATCGTCTCTAACTAGGTACGGAAATGTATGTGCTATTGCTATAGTCTATGGGCAGCGAAACAAGTTGAAATATTTCGCCCATCCCTAGTGTTGTTCCAGTAGCACTAATCTTCAAATAATCAGATATGTAAACCTGTGTGTTATATATAATCCTCAATAGAGTCACTAAGTGGGAAAGCAGTAAAACCTATAAGGTTAAGGCATAACACTCAGTAATAATAGGTATCCAAGCTCATCTTACACTAAAAAAGTTAAATTAAATTGTATTCAATGCCAGAAGCTTTGCATTCTAAAAGCATCATCTTAAAATATTCTGAGGGGTAATTTAGACTCTCTATAGTTTCTTCAATGATAAATTGTGTAACTATTAAGCAGTTAGGTTATGTTTGCACTGAAGATCGTAATAGACATTGCTCTTATCAGAAATTATGTGGTCTCAAAATTGTGCCATGTATAAAGATAAACAGTTCCCCAGAATGGCCACTGGTGCTGATAATTACGATTCTGCTTATTCTTATGTTTAAAAAAAGTTAATGGTCACAACAATTTATATAAAATTTGGCTTGGAAAATAATTTTATGAGATTTGTTGTTTGCATTTTGAAGCTTTGACATAAATATTTCCACTCATGGACATTTCTAAATTCTAAGTTTTATGTGTACTGTGTGTCACAGTAGCTTTAAATATACCTTAAAGAGATACTGAGACCCGAAATTAAACCTTTTTTCCATTATCATAATATTGTCTTTGCATGCTATCTATAATTTTGCCATAAAAGTATTTACAGATGCTTTCACATTACCCATCTGATCCCCCATGTTCCTCTATGAGGGGGCTGCCATATTTGAGCTACAGTAGTCCGTTAGCATTAGAAACTCTGACTGACATGTTGAGAAGGGACAGTCAGGTTGGCAAAACAGTCAGGTTTAGGAACTTCAAATAACAATTACTTACTACAAAAGCAGCCCTATGACTGAAAAACAATCAACATAAACTATAGGCAACTTTTGATCTATATTAATATTTTGAATAATAATTCTTTAGTGTCAGTATCACTTTAAGCCCACGTACAAAATAAATATGTGTTTCATACATAACTGATGTTTTATTTGAAATGTGAATATGATATGTACACATAAAGGGTTCTGTTGATCAGATTGACATGTTTGACTGTGCACAATTCATAGAATTTGAGATATTGGATCTGGAATCTCAAGGGTAATCCTTTAGCACATTTAATGAATAGCTGCCAGCCATGATTGTCATATTTTTTGAATGGAACTAGCTAATCATCCATATGCAGACACACTGCTGGAGAAACTACACAATACACCTTTTAAAATACTTTACTTTGTAATCTAGGAGATTTCAGGGACAACTATTTCTTTGTATCTTAATCGGGGAGGCCATAGCAGAAGCAAATGACAATATGTCCTTGTATTTATCAAAGACCCCTGTCTGAAAAGTTTACTATATACATATTTTAATTTTAACTACAAATTAAAGTACAGCTGTTTGGATTAGCTTATCTGAGACTTGCCAACCTTATTTATGATAATTGTAAACCCTGGGATGCAGACTTTCTGATATTTAAACCTCTTTTTAGGTTTAACATTGTTCATGCCCACCTCCCCTTTAGTTCATTACAAATTGTCATAGACCAAAAGACCATAATCATAGCAGCACCATACTAGTATTATGAAAATGTCCAAGAATACAAATTAACATCCACCCCAAGTCAACATAATGTCCCCCAGAATGCTCCCATTTACAGGAATGAGCCTTCTTGCAAGGACAGTCCCACAGTTTAAGAATATCTTTGTTAACTATCATTGGTCCTTTGGTTTTTAGTTAATGACCTGGAGGTGGGCATTTAGCAGAAATAATATAACTGTAAGTTATACATTAATGGAAGTGTGTTAGGGGTTTCCTTACTTAGAAGGGGATTTTTGTAGAATAAATTCTCTAATTCCAGGAAGTGTCATACTGTGGTGTCATCTCTTTATAGGTCCCTAGTTAAGCTTCGCCTTGAAAATGCAGTGCAGTTTTGGGTTCCAGTCCTTAAAGGAATCCTGTCATCGGAAAACATGTTTTTTTTAAAAACGCATCAGTTAATAGTGCTACTCCAGCAGCATTGTGCACTGAAATCCATTTCTCAAAAGGGCAAACAGATTTTTTTAAATTTAATTTTGAAATCTGACATGGGACTAGACATTTTGTCAATTTCCCAGCTGCCCTTGGTCATGTGACTTGTGCCTGCACTTTAGGAGAGAAATGCTTTCTGGCAGGCTGCTGTTTTTCCTTCTCAATGTAAATGAATGTATCTCAGTGGGACAGGGATTTTTACTATTGAGTGTTGTTCTGAGATCTACCAGGCAGCTGTTATCTTGTGTTAGGGAGCTGTTATCTGGTTACCTTCCCATTGTTCTTTTGTTTGGCTGCTGGGGGGGGGGAAGGGAGGGGGGTGATATCACTCCAACTTGCAGTACAGCAGTAAAGAGTGATTGAAGTTTATCAGAGCACAAGTCACATGACTTCGGGCAGCTGGGAAATTGACAATATGTCTAGCCCCATGTCAGATTACAAAACTGAACATAAAAAAATCTGTTTGTTCTTTTGAGAAATGGATTTCAGTGCAGAATTCTGCTGGAGCAGCACTATTAACTGATTCATTTTGAAAATTTTTTTTTTTCCCATGACAGTATCCCTTTAAGAATGAAGATTAAAATTATGAGTAGTTATGGGCAAATCTGACTTGTTTCATTTCGCCAAAGAAATATGTAAAAGGGCAATAATTCACTGAAATGCATTGAATTCTATGGGCGACTACATTTTTTTTTTTGATGCACAACAAATTTTTGATGTGCAACAAATGTTTTCATCCATTAGAGTTTATGAGTGTCGACATTTCTCTCATCACTAAGTATGAGGATATCCTGTCCAGGTTGAGGGTTGTTTTCTCTGGAAAAAAAGACACCTGCGAGGGGACATGATTAGTGATGGGCGAATTTGCGCAAACGGCAATTTTGATGCCGGCATCCGTTTTTGATGCCGGCGTCCCTTTTTTTACTCTGGTGAATATTTGCGGTCGTTTCACGAATGTATTCACCGGCGGCAATTCTCACGAATTTGCCGCAAATTTGCGCCTGCCGAATAAATCCGTCCATCTCTAGACATGATTATTCTTTACAGGTACATTAGAGAGAATTATAGGCAGATAGCATGGGGACCTTTTTACCCCCAAAAAAGGATCAATGCACCAAAGGCCACCCCTTTAGAATAGAGGAACAGAACTTTCATTTGAAGAAACGTAGGGGGTTCTTCACAGTAAGGACAGTGCGGTTGTGGAATGCACTGCCGGGTGATGTTGTGATGGCTGATCCTGTTAATGCTTTTAAGAATGGCTTGGACACAATTAGTATAAATTAGCATATATAGTTTATATACATTATGCAAGTACATAAATAGGCTGGTATAAGTATCTGGGCTGGGGTTCAATTAGAGAGGTTGAACTTGATGGTCTATTTTCAACCCAACTCAACTATGTCAGTACAGATGAAGCCACTTGGATTTGTGAGTTAAATGCGTCATGACTCAGGGGTAATTGAAGAAACTGTGTTATCTTAAGTCATCTTAACTCATTTAATGCATTTAACCTTTTCATTAGCATACCAAAGCTCCATTGTTCACAATGGTGAATGCTTTAATTAGATGGGATGTTGTGACGCAGTTTTCTGTGTTAAATGAGATAAATGGGATGTCTGTGTTTAGTTATTCTGTGTCAAACAGACAAACCAAAGTGGCTGCATCTGTATGTATGAGGCTAATGTAATTAACACCTCCTACACTGTAGCTACATAACAGGAATCAGGGCAGCTTCAAAGCCATCAACCCTCCAAAGGTATAAAATGGTCACTATCCAGGAGTGAAAGGAAGCATCATTTTGGGATTAAATCAACTTTGTCTTTCCAGTCTATATAATGTAGGTATAGTACGTATGTAAAATGTACCTTTTGGGTACCTGCTGTACTTATTTAAACCCCGCTCCCTTCTTTAAAGCAACATTTCTTTTTTACTATGCACATCATAACACATCACCATTAAATGCCATGTTATGGCATATTCGGGCATTTCTGGCATATCTGCTTGAATTTCTTTATTGAATTTCTCAATGACTGAACAGTTTTCACGTCACAGTTCTGCTTATTATATTTTTAAGATTTCATCCACCATCTTCATGCTTTCACATCACCTCCTTCCACTAAAGGTTCGCCATACACAAGGCAATAAAAGCTGCAAACTTGGCCCTTCCAGACTGAGTCAGCATCTTATTGGCCTTGTTTTGTAACCATCTGGAAAGGCTGCCCTACTGATGTCGACCAGATATTTATTTGGCAGGTTTGAAAATTCAATGTGGCAAGGACCTTATCAACACAGTGTTCATCTGTCTTCATAGGTCTGCAGTATGACTGCAATCAAATCAATCCAATGTGTGCAAGAACACAGTGACCATTTACATATTTGGTGACCTCATAAAAGAATGGATCTCAAATTATATGACCATCTGAAAAGGGACCCTTCACCCAAAAAAATTATTCCAAATCCTATTTTTTAATGTTAGTCAATCAAAATTAACTCTGATTACTCTGTAAAAAATATTTGAATATTGTTTCCTTCTGTCTGGTAATTCATAATTACACCAAGCAGACAGGGGCCATTTTGTGGACACTGTTATTAAGGCAAGCCTTACATTATCTCAGATTCTTGTTTGTGCACCAGAATGGGGGACCTGATGTCCATTCCCATGCACTGGCTACACAATTAAATGGTTTAGAGAACTGGGGGAATGTGGGGAGAGCAGTGACATCTAGGAAGTGCTGAATGGAAAGTGAAAGTAATTGCATGCCTAAGGCATAGAGGAGGGGCAGGCAATATTTGATTGACAGCTGAGATTTTTAAAAGAGTTTACAACAGCTATGAATGCTTAAATATAAAAAAAATTGGATTTCTTCATTTCATTTGAAAAGCACATTTATTATACAGAATTTTATGTCTGGGTGACAGGTCCACTTTAAAGTAGAAGGAAAGTCAAATCCCACTTGGAGGTGTCAAATGTAAGGCACTCTCAATTGAATGTATTTACTTACCTGACACCCCGGGACAGTGTTCCTATCAGCAGAAATTTTTACTAGCCCTGGGTTATTCCAGTGAGCACAATGGAGCAATTTTCTTCTGGCTTCTTCTTTCTTCAAATACCCGGGGCAGACACATGCGCAGTAGAAGGAAAAAGACAACTTTTTTGTTAAAGTTCAGCTTTTTTCTCTAATACGCATGCAAAGCCACGAGTAGAAAGAAGTAGCTGGAAGAGGATCATTCCATGGTGACTGCTGGAATAACCCTGGGCCGGTGCAGTTTTCTGCTGATAGGAGCTGATAGGTTTCAGGTTTTCTTCTCTTTTAAACTGTACAACTTTAAGATCCTAAATAAACTTATCAACACAGATAGTTGTATCAGAGAGGACACTGCAAAATTACAAATGTACCTATGAAAAGGATTTCTTCGTATCTACCATATTCCTAATAGTCCTGATTATTTGAAAACAATTTACTTTTTGGATATCATTGCAATATCATGTTTAAAAGCTGAAAAATTCAAACTTTCTTTAAAATATTGCAAAAAAAAGCCGTTCTTATAAAAGGACAACAAATCACACAAAATTGAAAATGAGAAAGCATTGACTTGACATCTCTTTGTATTATCCAGAAAAAGGACTAATCTCATACCATAAAAACATGATAAAAAAAACTGATTTTAGCCTTGCTTAATCCAGGTATTTTAACTCAAAAGCAAGGAAATTCATTTTTTATTGTTTTCTAGTACATCTAGCAATCAGACGATAAGAGGCTTTAAAGATAATATATCATGAAGTGTAAAGCCTGTGAATGGGCTATGTCTGCTCTACTAAGTGCTTTCTCTTGCCAGCTGTAAGATGCCAAAAGTATTTCCCAAGCTAGCCATTATCACTGTTGTAAGAGGAAAGCGCATCGGTACTAAAGGTAAAATACATTACTTTGGGTTGTCAAATACAACAACAACAAAAAAAATAACAGCAAATGCGAAATACTACTGCAACCACCATTTTAATAATAATGATGATGAGCAATAATGATACTACCTGTTTATTTAGCTAAGTTATTTACCAGTTCTTATCATAGAATTAAAGACATACAGAACCGTCAAACTCTTAGGGCTCTGGTAGAGGCCCCTAGATTGAAGAAGAAAAATTGCACCCATGGGGTATGAGAAGTTCCCTTTCCCCTGTTGTGAACACATATTTATATTAAACTAACTTGTTTTTTTCTAAGTGAAAAAACATCCCCTGCTATCTGTCTATAATGTTCTGAAAAGTACTGGACAAAGTAATCATGTCTCATTTTGAAGCACCTTTTCTCCAGAGGAAATAACCCCAGCTAGTGTTTCCTCAAATGTTAATTCTTCCATTGGGTTTGCCAGTTTAGTTACTCTCTGCAATCTCTCCAGCTCATTATGTGCAACTTTAACTGGTTAACTGGTTTAACTTGAAATGGAAAAGACAATCATAATTGTTTTTTTTGGGACTATAACAGAGTATGAGAAGGCCTATAGCTCTGTGTTTTCTCTACAAAACACCTTCAGCATGTCATTGATTTTAGTAGACCCTATTAGAACTTAATTTAATATCCAGTCCCTTTTAACCATAAATAAAATAGATTGAATCAACACAAAATGATGTTTTTATGTTTTTTAGACTAAAAGTTGTTTTTTTGGGCAAAAGCTGCTAATTAGTAGTAGGCGAATAAATTTGCCACGCATGAATTTGCAACAAATTTCTGTGTTTCACCGCCATTGAATAATTGATCAAGACTGCGGCGAAAATTTAATGAAAAAAAACTGCGGCATCAAAAAAACTTGGGCATGTGTCAGAAAAGTCACGTGCATAAAAATTGTCGCATGTCAAAATTATTCAGAGGCCATTGACTTTAATGCATTCAGACAAAATAGGCATGCATATAAAAATTGTCAGAATTGTTAAATAATAAATAAATAATTTTGACACCCATTGACATTGAAGTCAATGGGTGTCAAAATTATTTATTTATTATTGCGTTTTGCAAATTTTTTGCCGTTTCAAGACCAATTGGTCTCTCTGTTGTTTATTTACTTTGGCATGATTAAAGCTGCCAACGTACAGTATTTATCAACACCCCAGATGTCATGATATCACTCTACTTAGAACATGGATATGTGATTGTTAGTGCAAAGGAGCACAATATTGCACTACTCAGTGCTTAGTTATAGAGCAGTTGTTTCCAGAGACGTCAGTGCAGCTACTACTTTGTACCTTACATTAAATCCAGTGTATGGAACATACCTAAACTTTTTCTTACACAGGTGGTAAGTTCACACCCCTGCAGCATCATGTGCTCATTACCACTCAACAGCTTCTGTATCTAAATGGCGCCAAAGCACCCCTGTTTGCATACAGTGCTGCCAAGTAAATGCAGTGCTATGTTCAAGGGGAAAGTACAAGTCTTTGAACTCCATTCTAGAACAAACAGGGTACAAAGTGTTAAAAAAACATGGCTCTCATGTTTTTGCACTTTGTACCCATCCCTACACTTAACGACATACTATTGCTTAAACAACCAGGCTCCATAATAGAAACTGCAAGTGAACTCCTTTACTAATGAGTAAGGCACATTTTTTTCGCAAAAATTCGCCAAAATGTCAATTCACAGGGGCATTGCCAATTTACTTAATGGTGATGAAGACAATTCACTTGTGAAAAAGCTCAGCATAAGAGAAGGTTTGTGTTTTGCCAGGCAAATTTTTACTCAAGCGAACAATAGTTAATCCGCAAAGTGTGAACATTCCAATGCATTACCCTTTTCTCCAAATTCTATATTTTTTATAAGATGAAGCTACATCCTCAACAATATTGTGTCAGTGACATCATATCCTGTATTCCAAAAAAGTCATAAAAAAGATGCTGCCATTTTTTCATATTTTAATGTGGGATTATGTTTACAAGTTTTAACTGTTAGATATGTATATTTACACTTTTTTAACCAATTGAAGCTCATGCCACATTTGTTTTAGGGTGGGCTCATGTCTAAGACATTAGAGGACCTCTTTTGTCTTTATTTTGTTTCCTTGGACATTTTTAATAATCAGTGGCCACATAAAAACATATTTATGACCTGTGATGTTTCTATGGACACCTGATTACTAAACTCAAAACTTAGTCAATGCCTGGCAGGAACTGTCATCCCTGACCAACTGGCCCATCCCAGTGAGAGGCTACCCCTGAGGGGGGGAAAAGACAATCAGGAAGTGATGTCTTCCTGAGAGAGGAAGTCGGCAGAGTTGATGGTACAGAGAGACTGAGGTAGATTCATGGTCACGGGTGGCTTCGGTCCCGTGCTGCACAAGGTACTGCATTTCCCCTGGCCTTCATCTCCATATAAACCTCTGGGATTTGTGCTAACAACACCATATGTTCCAGTGACTGTGCCCAGTCTGTACCCACACATTGCACTGCCCCTGTTCTTTGAACATCTTGAAGAGGGACTGGGGAACTATATTGTGTTCTCTGTGGAACTATACAGTGTTCTCTGTGGAACTATACTATGTTCTCTGTGGAACTATACTGTGTTCTCTGTGGAACTATACTGTGCAGCCTGTACATGTGCTGGATTACAGGTCAGCGTGAAACTGCTTGCTGCCCCCCATGGCCTCTGGTTAGAACTACATGATTATCACCAGCTGAAGCAAGATTCAACTCCCTAATAAACATCCATAGAGACTGACGTGTGGATTGTAAATTGTTGTTGCTGCTAGTTTTTCATTTACATGTTGGCATGCGTTATTCATGCCACTGTTATCAAGTCAACAATAGTTACATTCAGTTCACTTATTTCTAGCACTCTTTTCAATAAAGCATTTGAGAGTTATTTGCTGACGAGTCTCCTAAGGGTAACTTCACATGACCTGTATGTACCCGCCATATTTCAAGTGATGTAAGATTATGTTAAAACATTTTTGCTAGGAAGAAATTAAAGCTACAGAAAATTCACTAAGAAAGTACACCAGTGTTCATTTTCCGAGATAAATACATGTATCAAACAGGCTGGTTTTAAAATCTGGCTGGGCGAGGAGTGCATTGGCACATTGATGTGGTCCTCATCTGAAGTGTGTGTCTATAGCCCAAGTGTATAATATTAGTGCCAACAATCATATCAGATGGTTTTGGCCCTTGACAAATGAGCAGCTCAGATGGTGTATGATTTGTGTAGGAGATAATTAAGCACAAGAAGTGACCTTAATCTAAACAATGAATAATTTGCTTCTCCGATTTTATTGTGAAAAAAAAAATTATGGTGCAGGGTTGCAATAGATGCAGAAAGGAACTTCACCCCACTGACATTATTCGGTGGTGAAACTGAGCCAGTCTCAGATTGTATGGTCCTCCTTCATAACATGTAAAAGTGCATTGCAACAAGGACAAGACAAGGGTGGAAGCCCCAAAGTAGGAGCCTAATGGATGATGTATATAATTTTATCATGCATATTGCCCAACTGTTCTTCATCAGTAGGCAAGTTAAAATAAGCACCTTCATTGGTACAATCTTGGACTGCAATTGCTATTGAGTACTGAGAACTGTCAAATCCGTGGCCTGATATATTAGTCCCACTGGAAAGATTAAGTAGGATAGAAATATGAACAGCGTAAAGAAATCAAAGCAGTAAGATTTGTTAATCTCACTTTACATGTACCAGAACCAATTCTCCAGAAAATAGATTTCTTGTGCATCTAAATGAAAATAAATAACATTTTAAAAAAAATTAGGTGTAACAAGTGCTGTTTCTTGAAACACTGCATATATATATAAAGGATTGCTGTTGTAATTAATATAAGATAATAGGCTGTCAGGGGACTTTTTAACAAGTCTGTTAAGTAAAAAAAAAAAAACAGTGGAAAAAAAAAGCTCAACTGCTGAAACAAAGATATAGGTCACAGGGGATTAAAGAGTTTGCTTATTTGGATTTATAACATCTTGAAGGTAATCCTTTATTGCTGTATGCGCCAAACAAGCAGCTCAACACAGATGATTTGTTGAAATGTCACTATTTTAATAAAAGTTTATCCCTTACAATTTATCATTGGAAGGAGCATTTAGAACCAGTGTGTGCACCGAAATTACATTATAGACAGTCTAACTATTATTGATGAATCCAAAGTGCTTTAAGCCCTATGATCAATGCCGCCTCTGACGTCCTAGGGTCTCACCTATCGACATCACCCCAGTTCCAATGCTTGCTGCTTAAATGCCAATACATAGCACTCACATTACACAGGAGCACGCTACATCAGCAGCTAGGAAGCCCTCATGGTCTTACATTTTATGCTGTATATGCAAGTGTATCATTAAATACATCAATTGCAACTCAGGGGCAGGCTCAATACTCTGGACCAATCTGGGACTATGTATGTGTGATACTTTATAATAAATATGTTGGTGCATGGGGCTTCTTATTATCTGTTAATACAAGTTCTTTATACTGACATTGCTATTTTTATTAGAGAAAAGTTACATTTTAAATATTCAGATTATGCTACCAGCCTATTGGCACCCCTGTTACAGTTGTGCCCATTTCTGGTCTTGCACTAATGCCTAGGTGGTGTTTATAAATGACACTACACTAGGAGGCGCATTTATTACAAGTCAATTTTTTTGTGGTATTAGAGCTTTTTGAATCTACAATTAAACACATTTTCTCTAAAACCATGAATGCCATGAAACTTATTAAAAGATCTGAATATAAAAGCATGAATGAAAAAAAAATGCCTAACAAAGCTAGATAAAACATCTAAAAATGTGAGTTTTTCGGGCAATTACTAGTGAAAAAAATCCAAAAATCTCTATAAGTCTGAATTGCATAGGGTCAGCACAACTCCCATTGACTTATAGTATATAGGACCTTGATTACTTTTAATTGCCAACGTTTTGTATTAGAGTTCTTTTTGTACTTTTTACACTTATTTATCAAGGGTCAAATTTAAGAGTTTTTGATACCTCGAATGAACTCATAACTGAAATGGTTTCATATTTAAGAAAAAACAAGAAATAACCTGATCCAGCAAGTTCAGGGTTTTACAAATTCAATTGAATTGATCGGGTTTTCGGGCGAACCCCTCAGAAAAAAACCTGAACATCATGAATGCTATTAACATCTTCAAATGGTTCAAGGGACCTCTGTCATTGACCACTACATGATCTCAACAGGTTTTAGATTGTGTATTTTTGGATTCAAGCTATTTCCAGGGTTGGGGTATAATGCATTTAGAAAAGTTTTACCAGAAAAATAGATTTTTGACCAAAAAATAACTTTGAAAACTTGGATTTTCATGGAAAACAAAACTCAATCCTGAATAAATCTGCTCCTTAATAAACCTGGATTTTTTTAAAGTTTTCAAAAAATAGAAAAAATATGATTCACGCAAAAAAGTAATGTAAAAAAAAAAAAGGTCATAGGATGGGGACATCATTGTGTGTATCCTAGTAATATGGTAAATCTAGTCCAGTCTTTAGTTTTACATTAATTTAAGAAATGTAAATTAGATAATATTTTGTAGTTAGCTACATTGCTTAACTGATGTCCTGTAGAATTTACTTGCAAAAAGCAAGATTTAGTGTTACAGTTAAAATACAGTGAAGCCTCAATATTACATACCCTGATTTTACATTTTCCTGCATTATAATCCAGTTCAATGGGTTTTTTTCAGATTTTTAATTTTTTTCTTATTTACATAGTTTGTCCTGATTTTCCAAAAAAAAATGCTTTTTGTTCTCTGTGAATATTGTTATTAGTGACATTAAAAGGCTAAAAATATACTTTTTGGTTCTGTCTGTAAATATTCAATTCCAATTAGTCTATACATACAGTCATGCACCGATTACTCAAGTGACAGTGTCAGAGAGGCCTTCCACATGCCCCCCCATAGTGTAACATTAATACTGCTTTTAATACTGTAAGTAAAATTGACTCCTGTGCTTATATCCTTTGAGTACATGAATACATTTCTATAATACATTTCCAGAGGCCTATGGAGGGACCCTGGAACAGGTGGAGCGGAGTAAGGCATGACTTAGGGGACAAATAGGAAATTAAGGGAGGTCTGAATGGTGCATTGTGGGGATTGTAGGCAGGTCAGAGCCTTTAAAAGGTGCTGAAAAGTGCGAGAGAGCAGTCTTACCTTGGGCAGAAGCAAGGGAAGCAGTGTTTCCCGCCCGCCCTAAGGGAAGGTAGGGGTTACCATGTTGCGGATTTGGCAGTGTGGGGCTGCCCTAATGGGTAGCCAAATAAGGGGGGCTGGAGTCTTAAGGTGAGATTGGCCTAGGGCTAGGCTTAGGGGCAAGGAGGCACAGTAAGTTAGAAAACAGGACGGAGGTTTGGTTAGGCTGGAGAATGGGTTGATTATGAAAAGTAATGTGAATGCATTATAAGATACTGTTAAATGTTATGCAGCCTAAAGTGGTTAAATGTTATGCAGCCTTAAGCGGTTAAATGTTATGCAGCCTTAAGCGGCTATTATTTTATATGTCACAGCTTATTCATTTGTTATGCATGTGTTATATTAAGATTAATATTATGGGTATGTTGGTGGATGGTTTTACAAAGCTTGGTGAGTGTTAATAAATAAGCTGCAGCCTTTTTTTCCACCAATAAAATGTTGTTTTGTGTCTCATTGGGGTTCAAAAAGAGTTAATTGACGTTATTGAGTCATACATAAGTCACTGATTTTATATTTTCCTGGATTTTACACTATTTCCTGATCCCCTGAAACATGTAAAACGTTCTACTGTAAATAGAGAGATACTGTACAACATTATTTGCAAAACTAGCATGTTACTATTCCAGACACCCATTGTCTTTAAAGAGAATTTCTCCAAATATCTAGACATCATTGTCCCCCGGTTAAACAATCCATAAAATGGTTACATAATGTAAATGGTTATTGTTAAATGTCCATGTTATACATTACACTCTATCTCTCTGTATATCATGACTTATTTTAGGACACCAGTTATTCCTTTGCACATTTTAATTGATTAAAAGAAATGCTGTGCGAGTTAGGAATTCATGGAATTCAATATACAAATACAGGGTCAGAAAACACTTCCTTTGGTTCATATTCAAGTCATTATTTATCTTTAATATAGCTTGGGAATACAGACAGTGGCCAACTTTTCATTGAGTACAAAAGCTGAAGTCAATTTACTACCCCAGCTAGGTCACTTATGTCTTTTTTATTGTCACTGGGGTTGTTTTGCTGGCATCAGTTACATAGACAGTGGCATAAGGAAAAATAATCTAAGAGAAAGATTGCTAGAGACATTAATCAATTAAATGATAGCCTGCTGTGGACCTACAATCTTCTGCATAACTGATTGTATCCTAGAGGTGTGCCTCAAAAGATATCCCAGACAGTAATTCAAGAACAATTTATGGATGCCATAGGAGGTCATTGCATTAAATAAATAGCAGAAGAGATCAAATATAACCTGCAGTGGCAAGGTGCTCTGTTACTTTTATTTAACCTAAATCACATAGCCTTCAGTGTGCCTGATTCTAAGGATGATTTATAACCAGCGGTGGCCGCTGCACACATACTTCTTCTGCTTCCCACTACCATATACCATTCTGCTGCTGTCCAATAAAGCATTACACTCCTCAATGACAGCCAAACACAGCAAAAAAAACCCAAAAACACAAACATCCAGTTTTGACTGCTGTTATACAGTAAATTAAGTTGTGAGAATTTATACTTGATGGCTATTATGGAAAGAGGATTTTAGGATTTGGCCAAATAAAAAAGTAAGATGATAGAAAAGATGTCAATTCCAAAGTTATTTCTGGTTTCTATTTGGAAAAATCCTCTTAACGTCTTCTCTTATCTTTACCTTTGGAAAAATGACTGTTTTCAGAAACTCATACTTCTGTAAAGGAATACCTAAATAAATAAAAACAACTGCAAAAAATAGGCTTTGATGTAGCTTAAAGTATTATATCACTTCAGCCCATGCTATTAACTAATGGACTTTACAGAGTGAAGCATAAGGTCCCGAGTCCAGACTTTGTAGTGTCCTCCAAAATATTTTGCATACAGCCATATTCATTTATTTGTTGGGTATCAGTCAGTTGGTCCTTTTTCTTAGTTCATTATGCTGTAGAACAGATACACATTTTTACTTTTGTTAGTACAGAGTACGAAATTAAAGTTGTGGTATTGGAGACATTGGGTCATTGGGTTATTTATACCAGGTCACAGTGTAGTGAGTTATCAACTAATCATATGCATATGTTTAGTACTCTGTTGGCTTTATAGGCTAATCAAGACTTCTCTACTTGTACCACCCAGTCTGCAATTGCGAGTGCCAAGGGCATAACGGTTTTAAAGTAAAGGGCCACCACTAGGAAGACAGCTATGTGAGATCACCCAAATGGATTCTTAAATTGTTAGTGACATAAGGATTGGCTTAGTAAACATAAGACTGGATGAGTGGTCTCCAATCAGTGGCTCATGAGCAACATGTTGCTCACCAACCTCTGAACATTGCCCAGTGGCCTTGAAGGCACTTATATTTAAATTCCTGACTTGTAGGCAACTTTTGGTTGTATAAAACAGGTTTACAGCCAAACACAGCCTTTTGTATGCTGTCAGTCCATATAGGGGCTACCAAATAGCCAATCACAGCACTTACAGTATTTGGCTAACATTGGTTCCTGGTAAAACTGGCCATAGTATATGTGCATTTGTTAGAGGCATTCGATTGTAAGCTCTATTGGGGCAGGGACTGATGTGAGTGATGTGAGTGATCTCTTCTGCAGAATATGTGCTATATAAATAATGAATAATATTAATAATGCTCACTCCACAGAATGAATTCAAACATTGTTACAAGCACTATATGGAGTGTTAAGGTTTATTTTGGGTTCTATTATTTTTATGTACTCATTCTCTTTTTTTCTGTGGTTTTGAATGTATTTTGACTGCTTTTCTCTCTTCTCTAGCAGATACCCAGTAATGCAACCACCCAAAAATCATTCTGTTATGGGCACACAGTATATATATAACCGTGAATGGAGTGCACTCCATAAGTACTAAATAAGTTCTGGGTGTCAGGTCAGTCCACAAAGCGATAAACATAGAAACCAACTGACTGCACTCCAAGGAACGTTGCAACAGGATATCAAGGTTCCTGTTAGGAATGGAAACATTGGATGCAATAAACCTTTAACATGATTGATTTATATCTGTTCTTTATAGGATATATTATCAGTCATCAATTAAGATCATATGACACTAGCAATCATTTTAAATCTAGTCAGTGTTGAAGTGTTTATGGAGGCCATCCACATACTATGCATCCAGAAAGCACCACTTTTATGATGTGACTCACTCTCCAGTATGTAGGGCTGCCACCTGGCTGGTGTTTTACAACCTGGTCAGTAAACATAATGCTACATTTTTGAGAAGCGTTTTTGAGAGAGCTTTTCTTTTGTCTAAATGACTAAAAAAATGTAGGTAAAAAAAGTGGAGAATTTACCCAAGTTAAATATTGAGCAGAGGATGAGATTCTAGAACATCTGCTGCCATGAGAAATAATAAAGCCAATTGGGTTAACGGGCACCAATCATAACTACAATCATTTACTAAGTAAAAACACTATGTGAAAGTTCAAAATTTATGATTTTTAAAACAGTTAGAATTGTTTGTATAATGTAAATAATCAGCTCACTATACCTTCTGCAAAATCTCTCCTATCTCCACTGCAGTTCTAGCTGAGGCAGGCATCTTGGATTTCACTGGCTCCTCCTGCCTATATCTTCACAGCCAACTGTAGCTCTGAAATCTCGCACATGCTCAGTTGAAATTCCTTGGTTGCTTAGCAATACTTTTAAACTTTTTTCAAATCAGCCAAACCTCTTTGTTAGCTGCTGTTCAGTAGTGCTGCCACCTGTCTGGAAACTAGTGTGTGTCCTTCATTTGCATAATAAAATCACCAGCAGGGGACAAGATAGGGAAATCTCGTGATACTTCTAGTGGAGGAGTTTACTACAACAAGGCATTCTGGGTAGAATACTTAAGGCAATGCTACAATCTGAGCATGATCCTGAACTTATAGTCACTGTTATAATCACTGTATGGATTCCCTCAGTAAAAGAACCATAGGAAATTAGACTTGTTCTTTCGAGCCACTCTAGACACATGGTTATTTTGGTCATTAAATATGATAATTTTCTGCTGATATAAGAACTCTTGAGCTCAAATATGCCACTGCTAGTATAGTATTCTGGGTTTGCAACTAGCTAATTGACCCTCACCCCCCATCATATTAGCCAATGCATTTTCAGTAATTTGTGTACTATATAGTAAAGAGCAATCTTCATCTAAATATTTGGCTCAGATTAGTCCACCACGTGAATGCTCAGAAGGGTTGTTTGTGTCATATGATAAGTGCTCCTCATGGTGTTAGATCAAAGCCACTTCTACCTAATTAAGCCAGTAAATAAGTGATGAGTTTGGTTCATATTGCTCATATTATTTTGTATCAGAAAAGTCCTGTATGGGCTAAGTAATGTGCACCCGATTGTTTTACACGTGAGTGTGTGATACTACTGCTACATATACAAAACAAAATTTGCTTAATATATAGGAAATATGCCACAATGTCCCCTTTGTGCATCCTATGACTATGGGGCACAATTACTTAGCTCGAGTGAAGGATTAGAATAAAAAATACTTCGAATTTTGAAGTATTTTTTTGGCTACTTCGACCATCGAATTGGCTACTTCAACCTTCGACTACGACTTCAACTTTGAATCGAACGATTCGAACTAAAAATCGTTCGACTATTCGACCATTCAATAGTCAAAGTACCGTCTCTTTAAAAAAAACTTCGACCACCTACTTCGCCACCTAAAACCTACCGAGCATCAATGTTATTATTTGATATGATACTTTAAGTCGAAACGACAGTCGAATATCGAGGGTTAATTAACCCTCGATATTCGACCAATAGTAAATGTGCCCAAAAATGTTATTTACAAAAATATTTTTTTTAAATATAATAAATGCTCACCCCCTAAATATTGTTGCCTGTTACACTGAAAAAGCCATAGGCCTGAGGGTCTCATGCATTACAAATCGTATGTGCTTTAAATTGCCAGTAAATCACTTGCATTTTTTGTTTTTTTTTACCTTCTGCAGAGCTCAGCATTTATTGCTTGTAGCTGAATGCAGCCAACTAAATCATCCATCACATTTTTATAACCTGGCTTTCTATTTCATAAACTAAGGGAATTGGCTCATTTTCAACATAAGAAAGGGCAAGCACTATCTTCTCAAATAAGGATTTGTTGTGGCATTGAGTTTGGAATTATTTTGCAATACTATTAGTGGCATTTAATATGTTTCTTTCTGAAAATAAATCTTTTTTTTTTGTTTATCAACTAAGTTTTTTTACAGATTTTCCTTGTAAAGCTCAAGATATTATTCAGTAGAGCACTCATTGACAAATCTATATTTGGCTAGAATGTGTTTAGAGTTTATCTTAGTAAATGTGTGGCTTCCTGACATAACCCAAGAGTGTTAGGTTAAACTCTCTGCCATCTATCACTTTTCCTTGAAGAATAGGTGAAGTCAAAGTTGCTAGTCCCATGCTGCATTGAACCACAGCTCTCACTACCCTTTCCCTACCAGCACATTCCAAATTGCTGCAGCACCTGTGTTTAAAAATATCACTTTTTTCTTTATGATTCTTTATAATTCTGTTAATTTTAATATGTGCATGAATACTCATGCATCTAGTATGGTGACTGTTTAATATCACCAACCTTGGTCAAAATACTTGTACTTCAACAGAAACTGTCTGAAGCATTGAATATTGAGATTACTTATCATTGATACATCCTTTAATTGGACTAGTGGTGTGCTGTAGGGTTGTGCCTTGGCTCCTCTATTATTTAATTTGTTTATTAAATACTTGGAGAAGATAATTGAAAGCAATGCATTTGTGTTTGTGTTACTTACACAAGCCTATGCAGAACAATACATTAATTCAGGATGTGCCATGCATTAGGGCTTTGACTGAGAGGGCATATGAATATTTGTGGCTAATAAACATAAAAATATGTAGTACGTTATACCAGTCAACAACATAAAATACATCCATATTTTTTCCTGGGTTAAAAATAGCTGTTGGTACACAGTAGGGTAAGTAATTTTACTTCAAATCAAATTTGAAGTCGAAGTCGTAGTAGCCTATTCGATGGTCGAAGTATCCAAAAAATTACTTTGAATTTCAATTTTTTTTACTTCGACCCTTGATAAATTTGCCACTGTGTGTTTGGTCTCAAAATTACCTTGAGATTGACATTGTAAATGCTTTGTGTTAGATGATGATTTGTGTCAATAAATAGGTTCTGCTCAGCATGTCTCAAGTTTACAGATTGATCTGAATAAATTAAATGACTCGGCACCAAAGTAGCAAATGAGGTTCAACACTGTTAATGCAAGGTTATCCATATGGGCAAAAAAATAAGATCAATGCTAATTAGGCACATAATTGTATTGTGTTTGGCACCTCTTTCATTGAGAAAGATTTGGGTGTTAACAGATTTTGCAACTCCAGACAGTGTCAGATGTATCAAGGGTCGAATATCGAGGGTTAATTAACCCTCGATATTCAACTGCCAAAGTAAAATCCTTCAACTTCAAATTTTGAAGTCAAAGGATTTTGCGCAATTCGTTCGATTCGAAGGATTTTTTTTTTTCAACTTAAAATTTTTATTTGAATTTGAGCATACAAAAAATGCAAACATTGCATAGTTACACAATTGACAGTAATACTGTTGTTGCATGACATTATGGTGTTTAAGGTGTACATATAGTAGTCTCTCGTATTAGATATAACCAGAGAGGGAAAAGAAAGGTGAGAAACATAGCATCAAGAACAGATTTATACTGTATGGTAAGGATACAATCACAGTCTCCACATATATAAAGGACAATACCTAACTCTAACTTTAGTTCAGTAACCACATTATTACCCTGCTAAGCCCCGTAGCTCGATGTTATACCCTGTGGGAGTAATCCCACTTTGACCAGGTTCTCTCATGTTGGGGGATTTTCCCTCTAAGCCTGGCTGTCATTTCCTCCATCAGTTTCATCTCCCGAACCCGTGTAATCACTTCCGCAATGGTGGGGCTCTCTAACGATTTCCACTTAGAGGTAATAGAGAGCCTAGCTGCTGTATAAACATAATTCAGTAGTTTCTGTGCAGGGGTGGAGATGTCTAAGTGGGGGAGACCTAAAAGAGTATTAGATGCTTGAATCGGTATTTCCATAAAAAGGAGCTTCGCTACGAGCCCCCGGATATTTTTCCAGAATTCTGATAACCTAGGACATGACCACATTATGTGGGAGAGAGAGCCCCCCTGCCTGCACCCTCACAAACACAGTGCCGAGGTGCCCTGGAAGATTTTACTGAGTTTTTCTGGAGTGTAATACCAAAAAAGCATAACCTTATAAACACTCTCTTTTTGTCGCACACAGGTGACACCCTGGCGGGCGTTTTCCCATGTGTCCTCCCATTGTTCCTGGGACAGCGTGATGGAGAGCTCCCTCTCCCACTGCAACATATATTTATGTCTGGGAGGGGGGGTCCCCCATAACTGTATTCAGAATACTGTATATACGCGATATTAGAGCTTTCTGAGGAAGGCCCCCCAGGCACATTTTTTCAAAGGGAGTAAGCGAAGTAGGGAATAGTCTGCGCCCACAGAGACTCTGAGCATAGTGTACTGTTAGCTGGATCCCTAAGTAGCGTATGGAGCAGTCTTTCCATTTATACTTGAAAGTAGCACTCAAAGTGTCCCGTTCTTGGAGTGGTATATTAATAGCAAGAGCTTCTGACTTTTGGATGTTTAACTTATAGCCCGAGTGTTCGCCATATTGTATTAGGAGGGTATGGAGGTTCGGCAGGGATATTATTGGGTTTGTAATTGACAAGAGAATATCATCCGCGAACAGTGATATTTTGAATTCAGCACCTTCAATTTTGGGTCCCGTGATGTCCTTATGACCCCTAATAGCTGTGGCCAGTGGCTCGATGCTAAGAGCATATAAAAGAGGGGAAAGTGGGCAACCCTGCCTAGTCCCATTAGAGATGGTAAATGGGCTGCTAGATGCACCTGGAAGTTTGAGCGTAGCTGTGGGGGTTGTATACATGAATTTTAAGGCCGTTAAGAAGGGTCCCTCAAATCCCATCTGTTGCAGCAAGTCAAACATAAAGCGCCAGTCCAAGCGGTCGAATGCTTTTTCAGCATCTAAGTTAAGGATGACCGCTGGGATATGGGCCCTGTTGATCTGGTCTATGGTATTGACAGCCCTTCTGGTGTTGTCTCCAGCTTGTCTGCCAGCTTGTTGATAAACCCCACCTGATCTGTATAGATGAGACTGGGCATTATCGGGGCTAGGCGGTTTGCCAATATTTTCATAAAAAGCTTAAGGTCGGAGTTTAATAGGGCTATGGGTCGATAGCTCCCACATTGATTGGGATCCTTGCCTTCTTTGTGTATCAGGGTGATATAGGACGTTAACTAGGGGTGCTTTGCCAATGAGGCGAGTTGAGGCTGTCGCCTCAGGTGGCAGTGCCCCACTAGGTACCAGGGGCAGCAAAAATGCTGCTCCTGGTACTTTAAGAGCGAATTTCTGGGGGAGGGGGGGGCAGCAGCAACTGCTGCTCTTCAGGCGGCGGAGGGGCCAGGATCGCCCCTGACGTTAACATAAAAGAAGGGATAGGTGAACCCGTTAAAAATGAGTTAAAGAGTTTCATTAGATAGGGGGCCAATGTAGTGCTAAACGTTTTATAATAAAGGTATGGAAATCCATCTGGGTCTGGAGCTTTCATAGAGGGGAAGGCCCGTATGGTTGTTAGAATTTCCTCCTCTCCTATGGGAGCATTAAGGGACTCTAGGTCTGATTGAGACAATTTGGCCTTGACATTCTCTTGGAGGAATGCCGTTCTCTGTTGTTCTGTGGGCCGCTGGTGCGAAGGGGTGTGAGTATGGAGGTTATATAGGGATAGGTAATATTTTCTAAATGCCTCGGTGACGTTTTCTGGAGAGTACACCATTTGTCCATTACCTACGTCTATGGAGGGTATGGCAGCTTGGGCTAGTTGTTCCCTCAGCTGATTCGAAGGATTTTAATCCATCGATCGAAGGATTATCCTTTGATCATAAAATTGTTAGCAAGCCTATGGGGACCTTCCCCATAGGCTAACATTGGCATCGGTAGGTTTTAGGTGGCGAACTAGGGGGTCGAAGAAATTTTTAAAGAGACAGTACTTTGATTATCGAATAGTCTAACGATTTTTAGTTTGAATCGTTAGATTCGAAGGTCGTAGTCGAAGGTCGAAGTAGCCAATTCGATGGTCAAAGTAGCCCAAAAAAACATTTGAAATTCAAACTATTTTTCCTCTATTCCTTCACTCGAACTTAGTGAATGGGCCCTACTTTCGAATGGTTTTTTTGGCTACTTCGACCATCGAATTGGCTACTTTGACCTTCGACTATGACCTTCGACTTCGAATCTAACGATTCAAAATAAAAATCGTGCCTGCAAATGAATGGTGCCTGCACACCTTTCTGTCCAACATCTTATTTCCAGACTATGGGGGAAATGCTATAAAATTCGCAGACAAAAATTTGCAATGTAATATTCTTCGTTAGGCTTTTATTGCATTGCAAATCGTAATTGTACATTGCAAACCTTTAACACCTGCTCTGCAGTTAAATATTTTGTAGCAAAAAATGGTTTACGATTGCAAACTTTTGTTACATACACTACGAACATTCGCAAAAGCGAAGGTAGTGAAAGTAACAGTTATTTCTTTTAATTTAAGATAAAGTGATTTTCTAAAAAGTTACTACATCATAATGCAATAAGAATATGATTTATGAATGGAGGAAAATGTACAGTAATATAACAGCATAGAGGTTTTTATAAAAGCCATTGCCCACCCCAGCCCCTATATTTTACTATCCCCCAAATATAATATAGCAATTTCTTTTATTCAATTTTAATCTATTAATAATGTCCTTTAATTAAATATGACCTTACATTTCAAACAAGATTTACAAGTAAGAATGAATACATATTTTATGTATTTATCATGTTAGAAGGAATAGGTCTTGTTAAAAAGAAGAGACAATGAAAATTGTAGCTGTAAAACATTGCATTTCAGTGCTGTACTTTTTTTACTATATGCAAAAATTGGACTGATTGATTGGAAATGTGGTGAGATGGGGTTTTCTGGATGATAGATTTGTTCATTCATTTGGAGCATAAATTAAAGAAGTACTGTCTTATTACAGAGGAAAAGAAAATTAGTAAACAATGATTTATTGAAACAGAACTTCATATAGAATTCCCATATTTCAGAGCTTTCTGGATAACTTTTTTTTTAAATTAATCTCAGGCTTTTAAGAAAACAAAACCAACCAAACTTCCTTCCATGAATTGAACTCATTTATCATAAATTTTTCTTGACAAATTGGAGCGACAAAATGTTGCAACAAAATTGGGTCTTGATAAAGGGCCAAGTGAGGCTCGAAACGTTGCCTTTTGTCTACTTGAATCGGGGCCAATAAACTTCACAAGTATAAACGCATTCACTTGTCAGTGTGCCGCAGTCCTGTGAACTTTGTATGTGAATTCCCTAACCCATGGCAGGTAGGGTATTTTACTGCTGAGCACCTGATTCAAAAAGGAAGTATAAAGAGGTAGAACACTTCAATATTGTGTGCAACAAAACTGAGTGTCAATTCATATCACAAGATTTATCACATTTTCACTGCAAAATCTTGACTATTTCAGATTACTGTCGGAAAACCCTGAATTTTTCAGATTATTCAGCATAAATCATGATGTCAACTTCAAGGACATCTGCCTACATGACCGTGACAGGTTTGAGATGGCGTATATTTGGATTCAAATTTTTAGCAGCTTTGCTGTTCGAGTTCCACATAAAATCAAAGTTTTCCCCCTAAAAACCTCAACCAGAAAAAAAAGGTTTAATAAATGGACCTCTTACAGTAATGCAAGCGTGTTGAAAATCTTTCTATATGGTAAGGATAGTGAGAGGCACAATGCCAACTAAAAATATTGCAGTGTAATTATTTAATTCCCATGATGATCCCATATATAAATGTGCAGAGGTCTCGGGAAGGCTACTGGTAACTAATGGCTAGTTTAAAAATATATACTACATGAAAGCTGACACTTGTGAGGCCCATTTAGTGTCAAGTCTGTGTTGTAAATATTTTTTAATTCTGGCATATTTTGGTTGTACTGTATCAGTGCTCACAGGTGGTTTCCAGTAAAATAAATGGGAGATAGCATTTTTGGTGTTTCTCCAATGGTAGAGGTATGCTAGCAGATAAACCTTCCCAATGATATTAGATAAAGGAATGACTTGGTTATACAGTTATCAGAGAGGGTAGAACAATAGTGTGCAAATCATTCATATTTTTAAATCAAAGTTAAGTCCTGTTAGCAGGAATTGCAAATTATCACATGAAATGGACAAAGAGAGTTGAAAAGAATAGTAATATTAGTACTGATATTAGTAATATTAGAAAAAAAAAAAAATATATATATATATACACACACACACACATATATATACATATATATATATATATATATATATATATATATATATATATATATATATATATATATATATATATATATACACACATATATTAAACCAAACATTTTCAAAGACTCAGGTTCTATCACAAATATAAAATGCTTGGACTGTAGTTAAGGGGTATTTGAACTCACTCAAAACAGAATAGGAAAAATGGTGATCTCCGGGAGTCCAAGGTGTAATAGGTTTCTGGTTACAACAAGAAGGTCTCATATATAGCCTGTACAGTAAATAGAAATTATACTCATCCACTTTTCATCAGTGGTTCAGCATATATTACACAAGCTAGTGTCATACAGCAATGTTTTCAATCTGCTAAGGATTTTCTACAGGTCAGTAAGCACTGACCTCAGAGAAAATGTTGTACTATATGAATCTCTGCCAGAAAAACCTAGATAAAATACCAACACCCCATGATGCTCAATATTTTTGCACATTTTTTAAGATTTTCCTGTAAAATAATAAGATTAATAAAAAATGACTATTCCCAGGAAGAACAAAAGCTATGCTGGATTCAGCAATTCATCACAGACTGTTATTTATTTTCTAGTTGCAATAAAGTGTTTTGAGCACAAATGTTGGGTTTACCAAGCCTATCACCCCTAGGTGATAGACTTGGTAAAGTTTTTTATATGGACTTATGACCCTGAAAGCCATACTGACACTGAATGCAGAGAGACTAGAGATGTTTTTCCCTGGAGACATTGCCAACAACAGTTTCCTACTGTATGCAGCCATAACTTGATATGCAAATACAAATTTAGGGCCTGCACATGTGCATCCCCTGAGTGTCAGCATACGTCTGTCCAATGAAAGGGTATTAGAAGCTAACCTTTAACATTAGAAAGTAGGTTATTTCATGAATAAATCAAAAGTTTTTTCAAGTCTAAGACATTTTTGGATATCGTGCTGGGAATAAAGGCATTCAGAGGCTGTTTGAACCCCTCTACAGTAGGCATGTTTAGGTCAGTATTTTCCAAACTTATTATATTTCATGAATAAGTAAATATTGCAGCGAACATGTAATTAAAAAATGTTGGAAAGAGAAATACAAAAGAAAAAAATAAGGATATGTAAATGTCTGTTTGGAACAGTTTTATTAAAAAGAAAGTGCTGCATATCCAGTTACAACATTTTTATAGATAAAGTCAATTAGACTCAAGTGCTGACATGAAACTATTTTGCTTTGGATGTATTAAACCTATAAATGTGTTTGTGAGGTTGTATAAAGAAGGTGATTTATAGGAAAATTAAATGGATTCAGCTCATGGAATTATCGCCACTGACCTTTAACAAAAAACTTCTAAGACCAAAAGTATGCTTTTGCGGGTTTTGATGCTGCTTTTATTTTATGGGCACACAGAAATCAAGTCATGTACTGGGGGTTCACAGGGGTTCAAAGCAACTTCAGTAGGATTCATAATTCCACCTTAGGGTAAATCAGCCAGCCACCTTAGGACTCAGAGATGGGAATGAATTACATTGTAAGTGATTGTGTAAGTGTTAAACAATCATACTCCCAAGTAAAAATGAATAGCACCAAATAAAAAAACATTGAAACATTCATACTATTATGATTTTCTCCCATTTTATTGACAAATCTTGGTCGGTTAGAAGAAGTCAAGTTTGTCCCTAACAGAAATCTCCCAGGTTGTATGGAATAAACCGAACACCATTCATTTGTATGTTTCTTTTGACTGCACTCCATTTCTTAAGTGTTGCATGCAAGGACAGGTGCACAGCTATAGGACAGGTGTACAGCAGGGATGTAGCGAACTGTTCGCCGGCGAACTAGTTCGCGCGAACTTCGACTGTTCGCGTCCGCCGAATGTTCGCGAACGTCGCGCGACGTTCGCCAATTGGTGTTCGCGTTCGATTCGAAGTAAAATTTCGTTCGACCATTCGACCATTCGACCGTTCGATCGCTAAAATCGAACGATTTCCATTCGTTCGAACGATTATAAGCATTCGATTGAATTAAAATCATTCGATCGAATAGCTTCGATCGTTCGATTCGAACGAAAATCCTTCGATCGTACGAATAAAATCCTTCGATCGTTCGATCGAACGATTTTATCGAGCGTTCGAAGTTCGCGAACTGTTCGCGAACTGTTCGCTTTTTTGCCGGTGTTCGCGAACGGCGTTCGCGAACATCAAATCGGCAGTTCGCTACATCCCTAGTGTACAGCTCTTCTTGGGAAAATGATCTTTCCATAATTTGGATCTCCAGACCAAGTCTGCTGAAATCATGAAGCATTAATTAAATGTAATTGTTTTGGCACCTACAGTATATGGATTCATGCAGCTTAGATAACATTAATTACAAGGTGCTGTTTTATCATTACAGAGAAAAAGAAAATCATTTATAAAGATTAGAATTATTTGCTTAAAATGGACTCAATGTGAGATGGCTTTCCTGTTATTTGAAGCTTTACTGCCGCAACCTCCCTTTTTCAGCCTGGACGCAGCAAAAACAAAGCATATGCAGACACGCATGTGCGGTGCTGCAGGGGAACCCGGCAGGGGACCCGGAGGGGGGCTTGCGGTAGTCTGGCCCTCTTTATGGGTAAAGTAATTGCTTACCTGATTTTTTAAGGACAAAAAATACAGTATTTCCCATTATATAAACAACAGAAAACCTGATATTCTGAAATTCTCCACTTCCAATCCTTTCATGCAAGACAAAGATTTAGCACAAAGCAAGCCAGTTACCATTATGTCACTGACTTCCTACAGGTTTGGTATCTGTAATCTAGAAACCTGTTATCCAGAAAGCTCAGAATTATGGAAAGGCTATCTCCCCATAGACTCCATTTTCTCCAAATAATCCAAAATGTTCCTATGATTTCCTTTTTCTTTGTAAACAGTATCTTGTACTTGATCCAAACTAAGATACAATTAATCCTTATTGGAAGCAAAACCAGCCTATTGGGTTTATTTAATGTTTACATGATTTTCTAGTCAACTTGAGGTTTGAAGATCCAAATTACAGAAAGATCTGGAAAACCCCAAGTCCTGAGAATTCTGGATAACAGGTCCCATACCTGTACCAACATTTCTACAGTATATTCTGCTTTCTCCCAAGAGGAAGTCCAATTGTCTCCAAAATCGCCCCATTCACCATTGATGTAATGGCATCTGTTAAAAAAAGATTCCACCTTAAATAATTTCCATTGTTCTCGCAACCAAGCAAGAACTTTAGTTGATAAAGTTGATATATTGTTTCTACTTTTTGCACATGTTGTTAATGACCTGCACATTCAATACTTGTTCAAAATAAATAAAAGCTTACTGTTGGAATAAACTTGTCTTTGTTATTACTTTTACTGAAATTTGCTTTCAGTGATTTTGTAATATTACCCTTGGTGTGTAGGCTAGGCTTGGAACAGAAGTAGTTTGATAGAAGTGGCTTTTAATTAACATAAGTCCTTCTGTACAAACAAGATTGTTGGATTTCATACCTTATGTTCTTTGGCTTCCAGTCTTCACATAGTTCCAAGGACTTGTTAACTTCATATTGTGTTTCTCTCAATTAGAACAGAGCAAGCTGTGTAATTTGCTTTCTGTATAACTGTGGGGAATTACTGACTAAAGGTTAGATAATTTCCCAAATGCCTCAGCAAGGGGTTAATAAAGCCATTTTACTAAGTACTAATGAGTATGATTAAAGAAAAAAAAAAGATCAAAAGTATTTATGACCGGGTACAATGGTGCAAAAGTGTGTGGGATACACTACGTTACAACTCAGCAGCATCTGCATTGTTTAATGAAGTCTAATGCTGGGATCACTTGTCAAGCCACAAAAAATCTATCAGCCAAAGTGAATACATACTAATTCTACGAAGCAGCATGAAGCAATTTCCATCAAGTCCAGTACTGAACGTTTTAAGTTGCAAGAAAAAAAGTAACCACATTTGTTCTAGAATAAATCTAACATTTTGGTAGACATTTTACTTGTGTCTTGCTCTCCTTATATATATTGTAATATCAGTTTAATTCAAAACAGGACATTGAATCCCCTTAGATGTTCAATTCAGAGGCCTGGGGGCAGATTCGTGCATACTGTATGTACAGTATGGGGGGGGCTGTATATCATCTATAATTTATGCATGTGATGTAGTCAATGATCATGGACCAAAACCATAGTCCATTCTGCAAAGTTGTTGTCATATTTTAAAAGGCAGATAGTATGGCACATCACAGAAGCTAGATTGTCTACTGGAAGGCCAGTACTTTCATGCAACAGGGGTGGGTGGAGAGCCTGTATGGCAAGTAGCCATATGAAGTAGCAAAGATGCATAGTTGCATAATTAATTGGGACTGAAAAAAAGCCAATCAAGTTCAATTCATCCAAATGATCCCCCAGTGTATACAGTATAGGTACACATGCAGACACAGACCCATACATGGTGCAAAGACCCCTTGAACTTTCCTACTACTGGCCTTCAAAAATAACAAATGATGTCTTCTGCATGCTGTAGCTAGTCATCAGATATGTATTTATCATATAGGCACTTAGGGTGGCAGCTTTGGGGGAGGGAGCAACCCTCATATACTATATGGTAAAAAAGTTTCACAAAAAAATAAGCCTCTGCCACTGGACATCAGAGGTAGAGGTTACCATTTGTGGCGACCATAGATGAAGTGATGTCATGCACAGGTGCGTTGTAGCATGATATTACGTCCGCCAATGTCATTGCACATGCGCCAGTGACAAGCAGGGCATCACCGGGATAAATTAATAATGTAGATATACTATATTTCTGCATTTTCTCTATCTTTTAAGTGAATAATTGCAACACTTGCCCTTTAAAAGTGTTCCTGCTTAAGGGAAGGCATTGACGAAAACATATAGGTTTAGGAATCACCAGTTTAAGTGCTAAATCGAAAACAGTGCAGTTACCTGTGCCAAACAGTTGGATATCTGCTTTCATAGCTTCGTAGCTTCTAGTAGACTAATTAAAAGTGATTGTTAATTGGATGCTATTGCCAACTGCACTGCTGTAATTTAGCTGCTGGGTGTGTGTATTTATATTGCAGATATAAAAGAGTTTATGTGGAGTGAAGAAAGACATTTCTTCAGTCTGCAATATCTGTGTAAAGTGATGATGGTAAGTTTGGGGATTTCTAATGGGCAGTATTAAATGTGTAGTGAAGGCAACGATCTAAACTGAGAGACTCTTGAGATGTAAAGCTGGCCTAAATCAACAGATCAAATTCAATTTTTTATAGCTTTGCATTTTAGCTCATTTAGCATGAAATGCAATATATTTACAAAGGTTGGCAAAAAATGTATCTCTTTAATGCCGGCTAATGGATTTGTAATGGATTTTGGAGAGTGTAGCCAAGTGTGAAATTCTGGTGTATAAGTGGCGTTAGCTTAAAAAAGCCACATATTTGGGGCATTGAGTTCTTACCACTTTTTTAAATTTTCTTTAAGCTAGAATTTTTCCCATCAACTTCATTTGGTTACACCAGATGTTTGAAGTGGTGTGAAATAAAAACACAAGTAGTCATTTATGACCCCATTGAGGCACGCGGTAGGGGCGGGTAGGGTTTGCTAATGACTGCAGTCAGTGCTGTATTAGTGATGGGAACCACAGCAGAGCAGAGAGTCCTGTGGCTCTTCACACATACCCCAATGCAGTGTGCAGAATAAACTGTCTTTTTTTTTGCATATGGCATTTAGGTTTGCAAATGAGTCCTATACTTTTTGTGAAAGTCTGGTGAAGAAAAAAAACCTTTATAAAATGCATAAAATATTTCACACTTTTAAGAACATGGCCCCTTAAATATAAGGGAAAATCTGCAGTAACCAAGGCCAGTTATAATATTTGACAGCAACACGGTGTAGTTTCTATGGCAAATATAAAACCACAGAGATCAATATGCAATTATACAGCAAACGCCAACCTTTGACATGTCAACTCAGATTGTTTCTGGGGTACACGCCGTCTGTGTATAGCAATACAGGAGCACTATTTTGTTCTTCGACTAATGAACTTGAAGGTAGAATTGAAGGTTATATTAACAAGCATCTTCCTGTATTATTCATTCTTTTTCCTTAAGCATTATGTCATTTTTGAACCACAAATAAAGCTCAGAAAAACACAATTATATCAATAAAAATGGTAACGGTATAGACATTTGTATATTTGATGTGGATACAAAACATAATCATAAGACACAAATGGAATCTCAAAGATCACACATACAAACACACACATTCCCCTTCATCCCCCTTTATTTGATGTTTCACTTGGCTCCCAGAGGATCTGCGACTCACCATAAATCTAATATCAAAAAGAAAGAACATTAAGGTCTCATTGTCCCTTAGGAAAAGTAGGGTTTAGTACTTCTTAACCCCCTCCTTAAAGAAATGAAAGATTAGATGGTTCTATATGTTTTCTACTTTTCATTTACAAATATTTATTTCCATGAAGTTGAATGGAAACATATTTTTATAATAACCCAAACACATTTATAAACCCCTCCTACTATAATGATAATACTAGAATTACATTTCCTTACAGAAGTGGATGCAAACTCATCTTTCCTGGGTTAAAATGAATAGTTTTCTCTGTTTGTCCAATTCAAAAAGTTTCAGGTTCTGTTAGCAACTGCAACAAAGCTTTAAGTGACATATACAGGTATGGGACCTGTTATCAGAAATGCTTGGGACCTGGGGCTTTCCTGATAAGGAATCTTTCTGTTTGTATCTTCATACCTTGCCTACCAGAAAATCATGTAAACATTAAATAAACCCAATAGACTGGTTTTGCTTCCAATAAGGATATTAGTTTGGATCAAGTGCAAGGTACTGTTTGATTTTTACAGAAAAAAGGAAATAAGTTTGAAAAAATTTGATTATTTGGATATAATGGAGTTTATGGGGAAAATTTACTAAAGGGCGAAGTGACTAAGGGGCCGATTCACGAAGGGTCGAATATCGAGGGTTAATTAACCCTCGATATTCGACTAGGAACTAAAATCGTTCGACTTCGAATATCGAAGTCGAACGATTTTGCGCAAATCCTGCGATCGATCGATCGAAGGATTTTTCATTCGATCGAACGATTAAATCCTTCGAATCAAACGATTCGAAGGATTTTAATCCAACGATCGAAGGAAAATCCTTCGATCAAAAAATCCCAGGCAAGCCTATGGGGACCTTCCCCATAGGCTAACATTGACTTCGGTAGCTTTTAGCTGCCGAAGTAGGGGGTCGAAGTTTTTCTTAAAGAGACAGTACTTCGACTATCGAATGGTCGAACAGTCGAACGATTTTTAGTTCGAATCGTTCAATTTTCATAGTCGAAGGTCGAAGTAGCCCATTCGATGGTCGAAGTAGCCCAAAAAAACTTCGAAATTCGATTTTTTTTTAATTCGAACCCTTCACTTAAATTTAGTGAATCGGCCCCTAACACTGGCGAAAATTTGCCAGCAGGAAGTCATTTCGCAACTTTGAAAATTTACTATCAGTCACCCTGGCGAAAATTTGCCAGCGATGATGATAGCGTAGCACAACTTTGCACCCTGACGCTGGCGAAGTTGCACTCTGGCAAAGGGGGTGAAAATACGCAAATTTATTAATATTGGTCTTTTTCTGAACGTGAACTCCTTTGCTAGAGTTTACTTCGCCAGGTTAGAACAGGCGAAGTGCAATAGAGTAGATAGGAGTTTTAAATAAAAAGTTGAAAATTTTTCTAAGTCCCAAAAAACGCTGGCATTTTTTGGGTTATGGCCTGAAAAAGATCAAAACATTTTTTAAGGTGCCCACCTTCCCCTCTACATTTGTGGCATCTTAACTACTGTATACTGTGAGCACATGTGTAGGGCATTAGAACACCTAAATAAACTTTTATTAAGTTTCCCTGCGCTTAGAGTTCTGTATGCGCTTTTGCATACACGTCCATTGAAATTCAAATTTGGCGCCGTATGCAAATTAGCCTTCGCTAGCGCAACTTTGGACCGCTCATCGTAACTTCGCTAGCGCAACTTCGGAAACGATCGGTAACTTGTGCGGAACTTCGGATCTTCGTGAATTTGCGATGTCCTGACAAATCTACGCCTGGCGAATTGCAGCAAAGTGCGGCGAAGACAACGCTGGCGGATCTACAGAGGTAAGAAAATTTGCCCCTATGAGAGATGGCCTTCCCATAATTAGGAACTTTCTGGATAATAGGTTTCTGGATAACTGGATACCTATAATTATACAGATGAAGAGGGAAGTCAATCTTCCCTGGTTGAAAAAGAATGGTTAGCTATGGTTTTCCCAGGCAAGTGGTTTCAGTCAATGAGCGAATCTGTCCCGTTTAATGCTAAAAAAATAAACAAGTCAATAGGCTTTTTTTTCTTTGTGTTTTTTCTCATGCAAAATGCATTCAAGTCAATGTGTGTTTTTTCACACAGAGTTTTTTCTCACTGCAAACATTTCCACAGAAAAGTTTTGCTGTGGTTTTCTGAAAACATTAATTGATAGTGAAATGTAGAATTTCATCACAAATTCATGGCTGGCTAATCATTTTGGTCATCACAGACTGTGATTGTCATGTTGCTACTTATACAGATATGGAACTTATTATCCAGAATGCTTGGGAGCTGGATTTCTCTGGATAATGGGTCTTTGTGTAATTTAGATCTCCATACCTTTAGTCTATTAAAAAATAAATTAATTAAACCCCATTGGATTGTTTTGTCTCCAAGAAGGATTAATTGTATCTTAGTTTGGATTAAGTACAAGCTACTGTTTTATTATTACAGAGAAAAAGGAAATCATTAAAATGTTTCTGGATAACGGATCCAATCAGGGCCTGACTGGCACACCGAGTGGGCCTCTTGCTTCTAACCATTTGGTCTATTTCATGGTCATTCCCTATTTCTTTATGGGAACAAATAGGCTTAATAATGGAAAAATAGTATGTAGAGAAACGAGACTAGGAGAATGAAGAGGTTGAGTGAGCAGAGGAGGTATAATAGTTACGCCCATTGACTTTAATGCATTTCACTTTTTCCTTTCCTGACCCTAATTTGCATATGCAAAGTAGGATTCGGGTATGGTTCGGTATTCGGACGAATCTTTCACCAAGGATTCGGGTATTCGGCCGAATCACAAATAGTGGATTCGGTGCATCCCTAGTTATTTTTTATTGCCTTATAGTACACAGGCTTTTAGAGGTACAACCAGTGTTGATGTCTGATGGGCAGAGGACCAAAATGACTTTTTCCAAGGTTACACAAAGCTGACATGGGAATAATAGACCAGTGAAAGCCCAGTAACATAATCCTTAAACTATTCCATTCCCTATAGTAATAAATATCTAAGGCTGGACAGTGACAGTGTGTTATAGATTTCCTTATTCTAGTCTTGCAGTAGATGACAGTACTTTTTTTTTCTTTTACATTTTTCTCTAGACAGAAAATTTCCAACAAAGCCGTTAGGAGTAAATAAATTGATGATTTTTCATCTTTTATGAAGAGTAGGCAAAAGAAATGAATGTATAAATCTATGTATGTATTTGAGCTTTTGCTAAGTCTTTATTTAAAGGTTTTAACTGGTGTTGATCTTAGGTTTTAGGCTGCCAGAATTAGATGGCAGGGCTCAATATCTGTATTTAAATGGAAACTGCACATGTAAAAAAATTTCTCTATTTATTTTTGAGGTGGGTTGAAATACAACTAAATTAACCATCTCAAATTCAGACTATAGGTTGATTTACAGGATCTGGGCTGATTTAGAATGAGTGAGGCCTCAGTGTCCCTCCATATGTAAAGTATAGTCTTTCCACAAATATACAGCAATAGTTTGTGGCTTGTTCTTACTTATAATAATTAGCATGAACATGGGTGTCTGCAAATAGGGGCAAGGGGCACCTGACCTCCCTGGAATTTTACCCTCAAACAGGGCCAGTAATGGGCTCTACTCACTAGCTGCCTTACTGGACAACATACAGCCCCCTAACACTTATTCTTATCCTGTTGGGACATGCTGCTTGCTCGCTGCTCACTCGCTGCCCAAAAATTCTATTGATCTTACTGGCATGGGGTTAATATGTTTAGTATTAATTCTGTAGTTATCTTACTGGTATGTACCTGGATAGAGAACTGGCTAAAAGATAGACTACAAAGAGTGGTAGTAAATGGAACATTTTCTAATTGGACCAGTGTTGTTAGTGGAGTACCGCAGGGCTCTGTACTAGGTCCCTTGCTTTTCAACTTGTTTATTAATGACCTGGAGGTGGGCATTGAAAGTACTGTTTCTATTTTTGCAGATGATACTAAATTGGGCAGAACTATAGGTTCCATGCAGGATGCTGCCACTTTGCAGAGTGATTTGTCTAAACTCGAAAACTGGGCAGCAAACTGGAAAATGAGGTTCAATGTTGATAAATGCAGGTTATGCACTTTGGCAAAATAATATAAATGCAAGTTATACACTAAATGGCAGTGTGTTGGGAGTTTCCTTAAATGAGAAGGATCTAGGGGTCTTTGTAGATAACACGTTGTCTAATTCTGGGCAGTGTCATTCTGTGGCTACTAAAGCAAATAAAGTTCTGTCTTGAATAAAAAAGGAAATTAACTCAAGGGATGAAAACATAATTAGGCCTCTTTATAGGTCCCTGGCAAGGTCTCATCTGGAGTATGCAGTGCAGTTTTGGACTCCAGTCCTTAAGAGGGATATAAATGAGCTGGAGAGAGTGCAGAGACGTGCAACTAAATTGGTTAGAGGGACGGAAGACTTAAATTATGAGGGTAGACTGTCAAGGTTGGGGTTGTTTTCCCTGGAAAAAAGGCACTTGTGAGGGGACATGATTACACTTTACAAGTACATTAGAGGACATTATAGACAAATAGCAGGGGACCTTTTACCCATAAAGTGGATCACCGTACCAGAGGCCTCCCCTTTAGACTAGAAGAAAAGAACTTTCATTTGAAGCAACGTAGGGGGTTCTTCATAGTCAGGACAGTGAGGTTGTGGAATGCACTGCCGGGTGATGTTGTGATGGCTGATTCAGTTAATGCCTTTAAGAATGGCTTGGATGATTTTTTAGACAGACATAATATCAAAGGCTATTGTGATACTTAACTCTATAGTTAGTATAAATATGGGTATATATAATTTGTGTGAAAGTAGGGAGGGGTGTGTGTATGGATGCTGGGTTTTCATTTGGAGGGGTTGAACTTGATGGACTTTATCTTTTTTCAACCCAATTTAACTTTGTAACTATGTAACTATTTTTCTTGGGTTAATATGCTAATTAACTTTTCTTCAGTAATCTTACTGGCATGTTTGCATACGCATATATATATATATATATATATATATATATATACACCAATAAACTAATACTCAATATATAAACTATACATACTGTATACTGATACCTATATTAAATTAACTGTAGTTCTTAAAATTAACCTTTTGATATTATACATATTCAAGAAATTATACAAGCCAGTGTTAAAGGCATTACTAGAACTTGCCATCACAACACCTGGCAGGGCATTCAGCCTCACCATAAAGAACCATTTTCACACCTTTAAATTAAACATTTGGTTCAGTCTAAAGGGGTGGCCTCTTGTTCTTCTCTGCCTCTTATTCTCTGTTCTCCTGCTATCTGTCTATAAAAAGATCCCTCGCTGTCCTCTGATGTGCTGGTAAAGAATAATCATGCTTCCTTACAAATATCTTTTCTCAGGGAAACCCCAATCCTTTCCTCATAGTTTTATTATTCCATTCCCTTAACCAGTTTAGTTGCATGTCTCTGCACTCCCTCCAGCTCATTTATATCCCTCCTAAGGACTGGAGCCCAAAATTGCACTGCATACTAGATGAGGCCTTACCAGGGACCTATAAAGAAGCAAATTTATGTTTTCATCCCTCAATTAATTGCCCCTTTTATACAAGACTGTACCATGTTTTTTTTGGAAGCAGCTGGATAACATTATCAAGAGTACATAGTTTGGTATCTACAAAAGACCTGTTCCTTAAATTATTATAGTTTGAAAATCAGTATTTTTTCCCCCAGAGTGACCAATTATTCAGAACAAAGCTCTATTTGAAAGGCATATAGGTATCTCGATCAATGGTTGTCAGTTAGAAATATATTATACATTACATACGCTAAAGGCTTTTGTATGAGGGAATCTATAGAAATAAAGATTACATTCAGATAACAGTCAATTTACAATACTGCAGTTATGGCATCTGGCACTAGAAGAAATGTAAAAATGCAAAATGGTATTGATTTCACTTGAAATAAATGTAATTCTGCAGATCATATTATCCCCAAATCATGATGCTTATTTTCAGTTCAAAAGATTATCTATTACCATTCATTCCAAACATCGGAACTCAGTTCCTGTTATAATTACAGTAATAATATTTTCCTGTCATTTCTTCACATTTAAGCAACATATGTTAAGAAGTTATACTGGAAAAAAAAATGAGCAGAAATGAAGAGGTCCCTGATTAAAGTAGAACTTTTTCACACACTTCACGTAATTGCAGCGTTAAATACATTTTCAGCAAATGAGCATTTTTTTCTGCTTGTTTTTAATGTTTGTCGCTGGATAAGAATTTCAGGCCTTCTTGCATATGCTCAGAAAGAATACTTTACATCTGTGAAATGAATGTAATGCTTATTTATGGTATAAGAATACATTTACATATTTGTGTGAGCATATGCCAGGATCAGACAAAAATAATATATCCTGGTCTATTTTTTGTCCTGGGCCCTAATAAGCAAGGTAACAGTGGAAGGTAGAAGGGCATGACATGGTTAAGAGGACAAGCCCCATCTCACCACACTTTCCTTGAGGATTTGGTTGGCCAGGGGTTTCTTGGTTTAATGAACTAAAGGTTGACCTTGACCAGGAGCACAATAGTCCTCCCTCCCCCCCTAACAGGTCCAGGAGATTACCAACTTCACAGTAAGTGGGATTGGATCTAACAGGATAATAAATTGGCCAGTTGGTAAAGATAAGGGGGTAACTGGATAGGTTTGGGGTCCTGGGGAGAGGTAGATAAACTTGGATGGGCACTTGGATAGGAGTCAGGACTCAGGCTTGGGCTCAGGGCCAGTCTTATTGGAAGATGTGTGGTGTTGTTGTTATTGCTGTTTAATGTTTGCAGAACAAATGGTTCATTTACAAAAAAATGTTTGTTGTTCATATATGTTAATTTTTGTCAAATATTATTTTAAACAACTGTGGCATCTCTTCCCAATTGGGGTGTCCAGTCAGGGAACCACAGATCTCAATGCTGCACTTGTCATGCCTTTAATGAATATTAAGGAAACCTGGGGCTTTGTGGTGACAACAATTCACAAGGAGATGAATTACCGATGATGACTTATCATTATTGCCAATGTAAGAGTTAGTAAGAGTGCTCCCACTCATATTAAGCCCAGTAATATATACACTGTAGCAGTAGCTCATACTAAACAGGGGATTTAAGGCTAATATCAAATTCAGTGTCATAGGACGATCAATAAAGCACTTCCGCATTTACTTGCCTCTGGGACCAAAGAATAGTTCGAATTGTGAACAGCGTCAAAATAGACATTTCGCTTATTTTTCATGGGAAATTCACGAAAGTCTTGGCGAAACGGGACAAATTCGCCCATCACTAGTAGCATGTATTAACTGGAGTATTTTAACATTTTAAACGTTACATTTTATTAGTATTGCAATAATTCCCCTTTAAAATGGTCTGCTTGAAATAATAGGGCTAAGATGTGGCCCTAAAATGCTTGGTTCTATTTTGCCTCAATTATGGTATAAATATTTTGAGCAGAGAGAGACTCAGGTAGGAAGCAAACCTAAAAAACAGAGAGAGCTTCTAGAGCTGTTTACTTGGGTATGGTAAAGCATTTTACAAATAAATATAGCATTCTTGCCTACATTATTATGGCTAATCTGTTAGCAATAAACTGCCTCAGTAGCTTTCCTTCTCCTTTAAATGTGAAGCACACCCCAGGTAGATATTACTTTTCCCATTATGAATTGTTTTGTTTAAAAGTACATGTATGCTAATGTTGTCAGTAAACTTTTTTTCTCTGAAAACTAAAATTTTGACAACATTTAGACCCATACACATTCATGTCTAGTTAAAGAGAAAAGAAATGTCCTGTATTCCCGTTCCAGCATCTGAAACATATATTATTAATGGAGTAATGACAAACTGTAGCTTCCAATTTACTGCTAAATGCAGTAAAGTTTTTGACACATTGACACCTCAAGAATCAAAGTGTTAAATATTTCTATATCACACAAAAAAAAAGACTCAACTTGAGGCAACCATTAATTATTGTAAGAAGCAATAAGGAAGAAAAATCCCACCCGTCATATAGGCTCCCCCTTTAGAGTCGGTTAATATGTGACTTGCTCTGCTGCTTTGACAGTGCCATTTGACATTTTTACCAGTGCTCGCTGTTTATTCCAGTGATTGAAGATATGGTTTATCTGGCAGACACAATTTTAGAGCCAGAGGGTTTGAGGTGTACTTAAAAAGCTTTAATAGAATTTTACAAGATTTTTTTTTCTCGCTCAGTAACTGCTTCAGCAAAATGCAGAAATTTCTGAACGGTGTTTGCTTTGACATATAAATATTTATTAATTGGCTGCATATCTGTTCAATAGCATAGTAACTATTTGAATAAAATAAATGCAAATCTTGGGAGGAAAAAAAAGAACTTGTTCCAGATACACACACAATTATTGCCTCTGCATTTGCATGTTTGCAGTTGACATTTTATAAAGAAAATATTGCTTTTGGTAACATGTAAGGGTGAAATGATACAAAACACATGTGACATCATGCTACTTTTGCACCTGCTCTGTCCAGGTGTGTCCTTTAAAGAACTGCTATAAATCATTTCAATAATTATTCCCTGTACCCCCTTCCCACAGCTTTAAAAATAGGCAGTAAAGAGCCTTTCCAGTAAATGGCCCTCAATCTCATTGTTTCCATACCCAAATAGGAAAGATTTGTGCAAATGAACCCTTTAATGAAAGTGCTTTTGCTGTGTTTCTGATTGTCAGGGCTTCATGGATCTAGTTAGTTGGAGCTGGACCCAGGAGGAAGCAGTATGCAGAAAAGTTCAAGAGTTAAGAAAGTTCATAGTCGTTTCAAGGCAAAAGATCCGGGCAGGCAGTGAGTAGTAAAGTCAAGCAGGAGGTCAGGAACTGATGGATCAAGGCAAAATCACGATTTAGGAGCACCCACCACCCACTTTAGCAAAAAATACCTATATTCAAACATTGAACCTGAGTCTATAGAGTCCTTTTATTTTGATTTTTTCCTCCAAAAAAAAGCAGTGTGATAACGTCATGAATCGCCACTTCACAATGACATCACTGTGCAGCCATAGGTGGGGCCATCTTCAATATGAAGTGGAGTGCTCCACAATGGAGCACTCCTGAAAGTGTTCCCCTATTTAGTGCAACATTTAGTGGGATGGTAACATGCTATCGCACAGTATTCAAGTCAGCAAAAAACAAAAAGGTCTGTTGTAGGAACAAAAAAATTGCAATATCCTCAAAACATGGAAAAATACACACTCCCAATATAAAATACACAAAATACTTTATTGTAACTCATAAATAGTGATAGGCGAATTTATTCTATCTATTGAGCAGTGATGGGCGAAACGTCGAGAAATTCACAAAATGGCGCCGGCGTCTCGTTTTTGACGCATTCGTCCGTTTTTTGATGCCGACACCCGTTTTTCATGGACGCCGGCGACAAATTTTTTTTCGCGGCCATTTCGCAAATGTATTCGACGGCGGCAAATCGTGCAAATTTGCCGCGAATTTGCGCCTGGCGAATTAATTCGCCCATCACTACTATTGAGTTATTGTTAGTAGATAAATGTAGCTGTTGTTATATTACCTATAAAAAGGTGTAGCAGTAAGCATAAATCAACTGAAATGAAAATGAAACCAGAACCAGATCTCACAGGTCTGGTCCAGGTCACATTGTTGCTTCCGGATGCATATGCAAGATGTCAATTACTTATTATTATCTGTATGCATTTAGACAGTCTCAAAGAAAGTACAGGTATGGGACCTGTTATCCAGAATGCTCGGGACCTGAGGTTTTCCGGATAATGGATCTTTCTGTAATTTGGGTCTTCTAGATATTAATTTAAACATTAAATAAACCCAATAGGCTGGTTTTGCTTCAAATAAGGAGTCTATGGGAGACGTAATTCTGAGCTTTTTTTGATATTGGTTTTCAGGATAAGGGATCCTATACCTGTACCAAAAAACTGCAATATGAATATATAGTAAATTTAAAAAAAAACAATAATTTACCAGTTCAACATTGATGGATAATAATTGGTATCTGCATCATGCAACCTGGACATTTCTCTTAAGGGAACCATGGTGGCAATAGTGTTATGTATTGGCCAAGCTCCCATTGCTCTAATCAGTAGCATCACAAAATGTATTTTTCAAGTTGAAAGCAATGTTCTGGCTTAGGCACTGTCTAATACGTGCATCTTGAAAAAAAACCTTTTGTTATACTTGTGGCCAGTGATGGGCGAATCTGTCCATTTGCCGGAAAATGTGCAAAACCAAAAAAAAATCAGTGAAACAGTGAAAAATTCACAAAACGCATTGAAGTCAATGGGCACAAGTGCCAATTTTTATACGCGTGACTCTTTTGTCCAAATGCATTAAAGTCAATGGGTGTCCGAATAATTTTGACTTGCAACAGTTTTTTTGTCTGCTTGTTCTGAAAGTGATGTTTGCAGCCACAATGTTTATTCTACTGATACCATTTATAGAGTAGACTTATTATAGTGTAGACTTATTTATGCATATATAATATGTTATGCACAAATGTTTTCCTATTAGTTGCTGGATACTTACCAGGTATTGTGCTAAATTTAAATCTTTAAGCTTTGTCATCTGCATGTGATGCCATGGTTCATGTTTTTATCTGCATACATTTAGTAAAAGAACCAAAGATATATAGATGACAGCAAACAAATACAAATGATTCAGAGATCTCTTTTTCATCACCCCATGGTAAACGAAATATTCAGAGAACATCGGCTAATAGTGATGGGTGAATTTATTCGCCAGGCGCGAATTCAGGGCGAATTTCCATGTTTCACAGGTGGCGAATAAATTCCCAAAATTTAACACAGGCGGCAATATATTTTTGACACTGGTGACAATTCTGACTCTGGCGACAATTCCCATTGACTTTAATGTGCAACGGAATTGTCGCCAGCATCATAATTGTCGGAGGCGACAAAATTTGCAAAATTTTCAGCGTTTTGTGAATTTCACAGGAAATTCACTCATTTTTCGGTGAAGTGAAACGCGAGAAATTCGCCCATCACTGTCGGCGAATAATTGCCAATAATTGTAAATCTTCATCAATAATCCAAGCACCAGCTGCACATATTTAACACATTTACAAGTGTTTTACCAAATACCAAAATACGTATGATGGTTAGCAAATTAGGTCATTTGAAAATGTGTTGTCGTTGTTAATTTGTATTAAATATTGTACCCTTTTAACGAAGATGGAAGATAATAAGAGTGGTTATATGAAGATTGAAAATATTATTACCCTGTGATTGTTTCGATTTCCCCTATGATTTATTTTTAGATTTTTAGATAATCCAGATTGAAATATTTGCTTGTTTGATTTAAGTCTCTGCTATTTAGACAAGCCATCTTACGGCAATTTCCATCCTAAATTTGGGTGAATTAATATACCAAACATTGCAGGTACAGGCAATATCTCCATTTTTATCCTAGAGACCTACTCAAAGTGATAGTAGGCAAAAAAAATAAATGTGCCAGTCTCATTTCCACTCTTAAGTAGAAAACAATTGCTCACAATAGCTAACAGGCAGATCTAAATGTGTATTATGGTTAACAAGAGGCAATTATATGAAGTGTATAAAATACTGTACTATGAAGAAGCAATTCACAAAATTGTAATATTAACAGGCAATTAATGTGAAGTACTTCATTTCCTCTGTCAGTATATCAGATACTTAAGTAAAATCTATTGGGATAGATAAATAGACATTGGGATAGAAATATGCTTCACAATGGACGCATTATAATTAACATTTAATTACATACATATGTAGCACCTAAAATATGCACTAAAAGACATAAATTCAATATGCATGTAATATAACAAATGCCCCTAAGGATTTCATTATAAGATAAAATAAATAAAAATAAAATAAAAAAAAAGATAAAAGAAATCCCCTGTTTCTCCTAAAGGAAGCATAATATCTATAATGGACTAACTTGGCAAATCTGGACACTCTACGAAAGGGGTTCTATCTATTCCCATCACCTGATCTTTCCAAGCCTGTGACTGACGCTATCCCTGCTGTAAGTTGCTGTTTTAGGAAGCCTACTGGAGGCCATACCAAACAAATCATAATTGTATTCAAAATGAATGCCAAATAGGGAGCAGGAGAAGGCCCAAATATTGTAATCTTATGTTTTATTCAAATTGAATTGAATTCACAAGTAGATAAAGTACATAACTGAATACCAACTGAATTTATTCTGTTAAATGTATAAATGGGAAAATTTAATGTAGCCATGGAGGTTTTCTTTTATACAGTATCATTCTGATTAGTAAATTGCTATATTTATGAAATGGTAGTTGAACTCATTGTTTCTCTGACTTACAATTATCAGTGAGCAAAATGCTTCTGTTTATACTGAAACCAAACAAATTCATATTCATGTGGATTCGATGAAGCTGCAAAATTAGGATCAGCAGCATATCAGCCAAAAGAAATAAGGACCTCGTTTTGGACATAATTCTTCTCAATGATTAGCAGCAAATGCAATTTTTTTATGTAAATGCATTTGTCCACCTAAATCCAAAACATAACATGTTGCATAGAAAAATGATAAAAGGCAATGTTCCCGAGATCATGTAAAAAAAACAGAGACACTTCTAGAAATAACAGCTAGACGACGCAAATTTATTTAAATGCAAAGAGCCTGAAATAAGTGCAACCCGGTGGACCTGGGTTTCATGGATAATAGATCTTCCCATAATTTTTGATCTTCTTCATACCTTAAGTCTAATAAAAAATCATGTAACCATTAAATGAAACTAATTTGTTGGTTTTGCTTCAATAAGGATTAATTATATCTTAGTTTGGATCAAGTAAAAGCTACTGTTTTATTATAACAAAGTAAAAGGATATAATTTTTAGAAATATGGATTATTTGGATAGGCATAATTTGGATCTTTCTAGAGAACAGGTTTCAGAATAACGGATACCATACCTATAATTTGTATTTTGGTAAAGGGCTACTTGGTAAAAGGCTTCTCATGGCCAGTTTATTCAATCCCCAAGCTAGTTCTTTTTTACTTCCATGTGTTGTCTTCTTCTTCCAAGTGTTCTGGGGGCATAGTACCTGCACAATCTTCTTCCACGGGATATAATTTGAGTATCACACACTACAGGTGTAATGCCTGGGACTGATGTAGGGGTATATATGAGGTATAGGACCTTGGGAAGCAATAAATATCATTAAGCCATGAAACACTTCTAATACTTATTTAGCTTGGCTTGACTTTTTTTTAAAGGGCAAATTGTAATGAATGTATATTACAAAGTTGCTTAGAATTTGGTTTTCTTTTAAAATATTTTTTTTGGGTTGAAATTCCCTTTAAAGCTAGACTAACTCCTGAAATAAGACTTTTATATTACACCATTCTAAACCTGGCATAACCCAAAAGAGTTTCTTGGTGCTGTGTAAAAAGTGGCACATTTTTGCAATACACTAGACAGAATTTTAAACACAATATAATAATGCAGTTTTCAGAATATGTAAATCTACATGACAAATGACAGTGGAATCATAGCAGCAATGTATTTCAAGTTTTTTTTTGTACAAGTTTTGGAAGATATACTACTTCTAAAATCTAACTAATAGGATGTCATATTTTCTTTTTCTTAAAATACATGTTACAGTGACAATACTTTCCATATTATTATCCTGTAGCTGTGAGTAGGACCTGGCTTCTCTAAGTTAATGTATGAACTGTGTTTATAAGGAAGGTCAGATTTAGCCCTGCAGGTAGACAGTATTAAGCTTTTATATAAAGACATGGGGGATATGTAATCCTCACAGCTTCCATTATTTAAAATGTGCTAACATTGTGAATCATTTAATAATCATACGCACGCTAGTGCTTTTTGAATAGCATTAGTTTGCTGAAAATAATAATGTACTTTTGTTTCACCTTAGTTTTATATAAATGCCCTTGTACCATCAGGGAACCGTTCCTTTTAAAGTTTGGCAGTGGGTCTTCGTTGTAGAGAACACAAATTATCCTTTGCTCTTTGCTCTGAGAAATGCAAGCTCATTTTTATTCACTCTTGATAAATCAATTGAAAGAAGCCAGGATATGTTGCAGGCATAATATAGCTCCAGAACATGTTACAAAAAAGACGAGGGACATTTACAAATGCAGGATCATATGCATATGCAGTGTTTACCCTCATTTACCCTCACCACAATTGTGCCTGAAAAGTTAATACAGGTATGGGACCTGTTATCCAGGATGCTTGGGACCTGGGGTTTTTTGGATAATGCGTCTTTCTGTAATTTGGATCTCCATAACTTGTTTAGCATCCAATACGGATTAATTATACCTTAGTTTGGATCAAGTACAAGGTACTGTTTTATTATTACAGAAAAAAAGGAAATCACTTTTAAAGATTTTCAATTATTTGGAGTCTATGGTAAATGTCCTTCCTGTAATTCGGAGCTTTCTGTTTAACGAGTTTCCAGATAAAGGATCCCATACCTATAGATTGTGCTTTTTTTTTTACAAATTATTGTCAAAAATGTCAGAGTGGGGTTGTTTCCCAGTGGGATTCTTTTGAGTCTGTTGCAAATATTTATTCATCCCACGTGAATCATAACGCCAACCCATGGGCTTGAATCATCACAGCAGACCTGCCAGACTCAATGGTGCTTAATGCAGCAGCTTTACAGAAGCCGATTTGAAAGCATGTAACTTTAATGAATGTCATCAATACAAAGATCATTTTAGCGTGGCCGTACTTGCGGCTGTGTTTGTAAATGGTCCCTATGGTTGATAAAAAGGTACAGTATGAAAAGATAGTATGAAATGTAAGGCAACCCCCAGTGAATCCAAAAGTTTTGTCCTATGTCAGTGCTGGTTTAAACAAAAGGAGCACTGTCTTGCCCAGGCCCTGGCTCAGTTAAAAAACAAATGAAGCACCCACCACCATTTTATTTACCTTTGCCACTAATGAAGAATTATACTTGTGCATATGCAATAGGGTAATATCATAGATTGTTGCTATACTGTGCATAGGGTCCACCTGCCCAGTATTTTACAGGCCTGCCCAGTAAATACTAGATGCAAATGTTATTTATAAGGAAATATTAAAATATTGGAAATCTGATATTTTTTCCCAGATAATGTGGCAACCCCATCTGTGTATGTGCAAAGCCCAAGCTGAAGACACCTGGATAGATGTTAGTTTTTTTCAGGCTTGTGCAGATTTTTCCTATAAAGTGCACCAGTCCAAGGAAAAAACTTGGATTCACTGGGGATGCTTAACTTTTTGATACCTCAATGTATCATGGTTTCCTTGTCCTTTAAGGAATAAGCTTATTGATTAGATGGTTGATATGAGCTACTAGAAGTGGTGCAAACTTTGCAACATTTTATTATATTATCCAAGTTATGATCTGTTTAGAAATCTCTTAGCGAACATATAGCACACAGTTCACCACAGCACAACATCTCATAGAATTGTTTTTAAAAAAAGAAGTGTGATAAGGATCTATCTAAATGGAGTTATGTGGTGGTGGGATATGGTGAGCCGATATGGTGAGCCATCTAAGCCAAATATCTAGATAACGTTTGCTCCATCTGTAACTGGTGAGGATGTTAATATATGTGTAACATAATATCAATAATTACTTTATTTTGGCAGTACAGTAGGAATCTTCATGGAAGTTATAACAATGGCTTAATCAATTCCTATGAAGTTGACATTATGTTGGCTATTTAGCACTTTCAGGTCAATTAACTTGTCTTTCTTTTCTAGAGCCTTTACACTTACTTTGATAGACACTGGCTATTCTATTTGTACAGTAGCTGTATCATAAGAGTGGGGGTCCCCAACATTATTTTTACCCATGAGCAATATTCAAATGTAAAAATAGTTGGGGAGCCCAAGCATGAAAAATGTTCTTGGGTGGGGCAAAATAAGTCCTGTGATTGGCCAATTGGTAGCCCCTATGTGGACCTACAAGAGATTCTGTTTGGCAGTACACCTGGTTTTTATACAACTAAAACTTGCCTCCAAACCAGAGATTCAAAAGTAAGAGCCAGCTTTGATGCCACTGGGAGCAAAATCCAAGGGTTTGGTGGCCAACATGTTGCTCTCAAGCAAAAGGTTGGGGATCAATGCACAAGAGTGTTTAATACAATAATTTACTGCACTATACAAGAGGTATAACCATTTGGACCTTTGTAAAAATGTTTTATATTAATTTTCTTATTGAGATCTACCACTGAGTCACCATATTCTGCACCAAGGGTGCTAGAGATAGACCTACATCATGCAAAGTTCAACTTGCAGCTTCCTGGTACCGAGTGTCAATAAGATCGTGTTATCAGAGATTCATTCTCGGAGCCCCGTTTTAGAGAGCCCAAAGCAATTTTACTTATAGTATTTTACCATTTAATTCAAAGATGCTGAGCAAGTGGTATGTGAAGCTTTAATGTGATTAATATTGAACTTGAAAGAGAACTGCTCCCAGATGCACTGAGCTTCTGACATAAATTTTGTTCTGGAATGATCAATATTTATGAATTGCATTAAGTGAAGGAGGAATTGCACTGAGGGAAAAAGTCAAACATAAAAACCTGATGCCTTCTGTTAAATATTATAAAGAACTAATTAGAGCTATGGCAGCATTTTGTTTATATAAGAATTACAGTATGCTTTTGAAGAATCAACATATATTTACCATCCATTTACTATATATATTTTATAAATACAGGTATAATAAAGACCACCAATAATGTCACATATGTGACATGGAGAACCACATTTATCTATACAGATTTAGTTGTCGTAATGTATGGTTTTTTGATCCCCAAAAATAAGCACATGGTAATTTTAACATCAGAATTTAAAAATGTTAACCAAAAATTATGCTATTTTAGTAGAAGAGTGTACCTCTTTTCTGTGCACTAGCAATTCTGCCACCTTACCCCTGTACAAGGCAGAGGCCTGCCCCCTCAAGTGGCAAATTGCAGATAAACTGCCCTGGTTTTTAGACTGTCCGGTAGGTCTATGACTGCTGCCAAATTTCAAGAAAAAAAAAGTTGAAATAACAACAGAACTGCTCAGAGATTTTGCTCCAATTACATTTAGTAGTCAAGTACATGCAGTACTTGTTTTCCTTATCAAAACTAGTTTCACAAACCAGTGCTTAGTCCCATTAGTATGTAATAAAACTAAATTTCCTCTTACCTGTTGAGGTATGTGCACAGTTTGCACATACCTCAACAGAGTAGCACCTCTCTTGCTCATGGGTGGATCCCCTTTTTAAAAGTTTACCTTATGCTGTCTCTATTTTCAAAATAAGTATTTTGTGTCTTGAACTATCTCAAGTGAGAGGTTTGTAGGAGAGGTTTTGTCTAACCCACGTAATGCATGTTGCTAGGTGGAATCGAAGCGGAAGCCATGTGATGTGCAACAAGAGGATTTAATGGTAGCAATGGAAGACAAAAACAATGCAGAATGAGCTGAAATGATTGGAACAAGTCCAGTACAACCTGTGGTTAGGAAGGTAAGTAAGAACAAGTTCATAAGCAGGCAAGAGGTCTGGGGCATGCAGAGTTCTCTCATAGTCTAGGACAGAACAAGGTCCGGGACAGGCTTAATCCAAAGGTCAATTATTAGAACACAGAAACAGAGGAAGCATTCAGGGAATACGGCTAGAGCAGGAACAAGGGGACAAGGTCACCAGGCAAACCTTAATGATCCAGCAAAGTGGACCAGAAAGGGACTGGCTTACATAGGATTAAAATGACCAAGTTATAGACACCTGGCTTTAATAAGAGTGAGGATGGGGACAGAGAAAATAGCAGGCTCAGCAGGATAGTACACATACTGAATACTATTCAGGCCACAGTGTGAATCCCTGAAAGCCCTGACAATAAGGACCATTTAAAAAAGCATTAATTTGCTTTAAAACAGAGATCTTACCCAGTCCATGAGAGATGCATTCTCAAACCTGGATCTTCTAGGAAGAGTCTATATAGAATGATTTTCCCATACAGCATATGTCCCTCTTTTCCTAACTCATTACCATTGCATTAATCATATTTCCTGGCAATACAATTAATACTACACAAATAAGGAAGGGAGAGACAGGGGCATGTAGAAGCTGACCATTACTGGAAGCAGTGCTGCAAGAATAGAAGAACAGAAGGTCATTGACCTTCTGCGTCAGTGGGACACCCAATGACTGGGTAAGCAATGTTTTTTTTTTACCAGACATAACATTTTTTATAATGTTTAAATATTTACACATAGACTCATTATCTGAAAAACAGCAGGTCCCAAGTATTGCAGAAAATAGACCCCATGCCTGTAGTAGCTGTTTAGCTGGTATTTCCACCCAGTGGAATGCCTTGTACTTCCATCTTCTCTGGCTATTAATGTTTCTTTTGAGTGGTCCTATTTGTACAGTGAGTGACAAGTTGACCAACATTGATGAAGTCTCAATGGACTATCATGGTCTGTTCCATTATAAAATAGAAAACCTTGCACATTTAATATCCAGACCTTACTTACACAAGTGTTATGCTATTACTGGAGAAATATAGCCATCTATACTACATATTTTCTTGCAAATACACAAAAAAAATGTTAAAAACATAAGCCAACACATAATTGAATTTAACTAATTATTTGAACACAGAAAAAAATGCAGAGAATAGCTGTTGTTTACATTTTTATTCTATATTGTTTTATTGCTTCCCATGAGACCTTTTGAGAATCATATGAAACTAATATACACAGTGGGATATATTGCTGACTCGATAAAATCCAGAGAACTCAGAAACCTTTCAGAACATTTAGTAATGAGAACAGTACATTCTGTCATATGTATTACCCCCTTATCATTTAATGGCTTTTTTTTTAAAAAAAAAAATCAGAATCTGCATGCTTAATATGTGTAATTATTAATTTGCTGCTGTGCTATGATAACATTCTATCATGTCTTAGACTGAAATAATCTCATACTTGACACAGGATTGCTTCTCCATGGTATCTTTATTTTAATATTTGTTATACACATTTATTCTTCACTTTTTATATTATAGTCATAAATTGTTGTGTATGTTATATGTTGATAGTAATTTATATACAGCATAATGAACTTACAGAATGCTGGAATTTTAAAGCTATTAGAATTCATAGAGGACTTCCGTGATATTAAAAAGAAATGGGCTGTAGACTACATTCTTGGGGGGAAGATTCTCAGTATCTACAGTCTTCCAACTTTAATAGCTTTTATGGCTATTTGGGTTACAGGAGCACATTGTTTTGGGGAGCAGATGGGGCAAAGAATGGTGGAAACGTTCAAGGGTATAGCTCAATGTTTTACAGTAGGTTGTCATTAAGAAAATATAATGAAAATTAATGTTTATAATTACGTTATTGCACCAAAATGTTTATACTACTACTAATGGAAAAAGTTGTTTGTATTAAAAACTCTTCTAAACTTTATATTACTGGAGCAACAAATAATGCAGGAAATGTAACCCCAAAAGCCTTCTTTTGAATTTTATTTCAGAATAAATTAGTAAATGAGTACAAAAGTTAATATACAAAAGCCAAACAAGCTTAATTAAAACTATAACATATTTAACTCTAACAAAATGTTGTACAATATGAAAAATTCTCAGATCTGCCTGAAAGTGCTTACAATAGTTGTGAAAATCCTTCAGTCAAGTAATTTCTCTGGAGATGCAAAAAGACTGAATGTTTATGGTGCTACAGTAAATCCATTTAATAGGTTAAGAATGTTTCCATTTTCATACATACTTTGTCAGAAATAAATAAGTGGCACCCAAGCCGAAGATTTTCTTTCACTTCAGCAGAATAACTAAAATCAATTCAGAATTCCTGAGTGTGTAACCATTTGTCAGAAGGTGCTGTCATCCTGTGATTGAGAGTGGTTCTAAGAAAAGGGTTCCTTTAGTGACGTTGTTTATGCCTTGGCTTTTGAATTTCAGACAAACTTCAGAATAGGTTAACTTTGTTTGTACCCAGCCTTACTTGCAAAAGATTGATGATCATTACGTCTAATCTTTTCGAGCAAGGCATCCAAAATAAGTATTCTTTGTTTGCAGAAAATGTGATAAATCACAGTATGAAAGTTCTTTATGTATTAAATATGAATTCCACAGCAGGAGGGTATATTTTATATAAGTATATACCATGTATTCAATCACATTTAAAATTAAGAGCTAAATGTTGAGAGACACAAAAGGAAGAAAGTCCCTGTTCCACAGAGGTTACAATCTAAGACACATATCAGAGGATAATTCACTGTGGTAGTGACTAAGAGAGAAGTGCACAGTCTGCAAGAGGGATTTTGCTAATGTTTGGAAATACAGTGGAGAACTGAACTTGATTGACAGTCCTTTTCAATCCAAGTTAACAGTATAACTATTAACTAGTTAATTGCTTGTAACAAGTACAGCTTGAAACATATTTCTCTTCTGTAGTTTGTTACCTCATTAATGTTGATTGGCCACATTTTGCAAGACATTCTAAAGGGAGTAAATAGCACATTTGATTCTAGACTAAGAAGGAAATAGCTTAATCTCCACTGATTGTAAATGTATCACACAAGCGCCCTCTTCAGTTATTCAGGCCTCATAATCTATGTAACAAGTGTCCTAAATAGAACCAATTGCTGAGCTACACAAACACATGCTTTACATAAAGTATTATAGCCCTCTTTCATCTTGGACTAGATCCCCAGCCACAAAAAGGTTCACAGAAGTTCCATTTTTCCCATTAAAAATAAACTTAACATCATCTTTAACATTTCTCTTTGAATTGTCCAAGAAAAGTAGCACCTTCTGTGCTGGTAAAATGCTGTCATATGTCAGGAAGAGGTGTGATGTGCTTGCAAAAACCCTGAAGGGAAGGCATTTGAGCAATCACCAGATATGGCACTTTTGACCTTACCGCTAATGCAAAGAGAATCTTATTGCAATGGGGCATAGGTTATGGAGGTTATTGAATAGAAATTCACAATCATGTGACAGTCAATGCTTTTTTTTCCATTTCATATTTCCAATTGTTTGTTTTTCCTTCTTTCACGGGGAGACAAAAATGAACAGACAAATCAATTTACAGATTACTGCAGCTGAATCGACTTGTCACATCGCTTTGTTAATAGACAGTAACATCAGAAATCAATGGGATTCATTTTCATTGACATGCTGTTTATTTCTGTTCTGTCCATGTAAATATTTTATTTAAAGAAGAATTAATTGTTATTATTGCAGTGGGTTTGCTATCTGCTCAGCTGTGTGCCGCTTTGCTTCATCTTTTGTCTAAACAGAGCATTGATCAGTGTATTATGTTCATACCAAAAGTTGAAAAACAAGAGGTGTTTAAATTCATAAATGCTATTTTAGTGAAAATAACAAATATTCAGAACAGAAATGGATGTCATTTAAAATGATATTAAATCATTCCTGTTCTCAAGTTATTCCCTTAAGGAGTAAATGTAGAAGCTCTAAGAATAACCCTATGTGGCTTAATATAGAAGGAAAGAAGGAATTTAAAAGGTATTTAAAAACTACAAGTCTGATGGGACAGAAGCTGCATTTAATAAATATTAACAGTATAATAAATGTTGTAAATCAGCAATGCAGAAGGCAAAGAAAGGAAATGAAGAGTGCATTGCGGTTGAGGCTAAGACTAACCCCAAAAAGTTTTTTAAATATATTAATAGTAAAAAGATGCAGGTTGAGAGTGTTGCTCCATTAAATATGGTACCAGTATGGTTGTAACAGATACAGAAAAGGCAAATATGCTAAATCAGTTAGTTTCTTCAGTGTATAGAATAAAGGAGTCTGAGTTCCCAGGCTCACTTCATAGCTGCACTGATGGCTCAGCTCAATCTAGTCAATGGCTGACTCAGGATATGATCCATAAAGCTTTAATAAAAATGTATGTAAACAAGGCTCCAGGGCCTGATGGCACCCCCCCCCGAGTTCTAAGAGAGCTTAGTTCAGTTTTAGACCAGCCCCTATTTCTGATTTTCTCAGATTCGCTTTCAACTGGTATGGTACCTATGGTTTGGAGAAAAGCTGATGTCATTCAAATATTCAAAAAGTGATTACGATCTCAGCCTGACAATTATACACTAGTAAGTTTGACATCTGTGGTGGGCAAAATTTTTGAAGGCTTGTTAAGGGATCACATTCAAATCATTTAAAAAAAAAATGGTAGGGTATTGTAAATGTATCAGTGTTTGCACATGACACAAAACTATCCAGCCCAATAAAATTCATTCAGGATGTGGCATCCTTGCAACAGGATCTTGACAAACTGGCAACCTGGGCAGCTAAGAGCCAAATGAGATTCAATATTGATAAATGTAAAGTCATGCCCCTGGGATGGAAAAAATATCCAAGCCACTTATACCCTTAATCGAACTGCACTAGGCAAACCCATTATGGAAGGACCTTGGAGTCCATGTAAATGATAAACTTGGCTGTAGCAAGCAATGCCACTCAGCAGCATCAAGGGCTGTATTAAAAGGGTCATTGATTCATGGCAGGAAGCAGTCATTCTTCCACTTTCTAGAGCACTGGTAAGGCCCCATCTAGAATATGCCGTACAGTTTTGGTCTCAATCATTCAAACAGGACATTATTGTATTAGACAGGGTACAGAGAAGGGCAATTAAGCTAGTAAAAGGTATGGGAAATCTTAGCTTTGAAGAAAGACTGGCCAAATTGGGGATGTTCATGCTGGAGAAGAGGTGTTTAAGGGGTGATATGATAACTACAGATGAAGCCACTTGGATTTGTGTGTTAAATGCATCATGATTTGGGATTAATTGAAGAAACTGTGGTATCTAAAGTCATCTTAACTCATTTAATGCATTTAACCTTTTTATTAGCATACCAAAGCACAATTGTTCACAATGGTGAATGCTTTAATTAGATGGGATGCTGTGATGCAATTTTCTGTGTTAAATGGGATAAATTGGATATCTGGGTTTAGTTATTCTGAGTCAAACACACAAGCCAAAGTGGTTTCATCTGTATGTATAAATATATAAGGGGATCATATAATAATCTCTCTAATGCTTTATTTACCAGTAGGTCTTTCCAGCTGACATGAGGTCACCCATTCTGTTTAGAAGAAAAGAGGTTCCTCCCAAATATTCGGAAGGGGTTTTTAAAGTGAGAGCTGTGAAGATGTGGAATTCTCTCCCTCAGTCAGTTATACTGGTTGATACATTAGATAGTTTTAAGAAGGGGTTGGATGGCTTTTTAGCAAGTGAGGGAATACAGGGTTATGGAAGATAGCTCATAGTACAAGTTGATCCAGGGACTAATCCGATTACCATTTCAGTCAGGAAGGAATTTTTTTGGAGAGGCTTCAGATTGAGTTTTTTGCCTTCCTCTGGATCAACTGGCAGTTAGGCAGGTTAAAAAAGTTAAAAGGTTGAACTTGATGGTTGTGTGTCTTTTTTGAACCTAGCTTACTATGTTACTAACCCATCTGAGCACCTCTGAGTTTTTAAATATTTTTTGTGGAATTATGTAGTTTCATTATATGTTCCAGATGTTAGTGCATGAAAGAAACAGGAGTTACGAAGATACAAAGAGGTGGATACAACATGCCAATATAACATACAGTAAATAACCATGCAATTTATTTAACTTAATCAACGTGGAACCCACAAATGTTTAAGATATGTGTATGCATGTATTTGTAGACATTGTAAGTATATAGTACATGCATGGGATTCATTATCTGTAAACCTGTTATCCAGAAAGTGCAGAATTATGAAAAGGCAATCTTCCATAGACTCCAATTTATCTAAATAATCCAAATTTATAAAAATGATTTCCCTTTTCTCTGTAATAACAGAACAGTCGCTTGTACTTGATCCCAAATTAGAAATAATTAATCCTTATTGGAAGTAAAAGTAGCCTATTGGGTTTATTTAATGTTTACATGATTCAAATGTCCTGAGCATTCTGGATAACATGTACCATGTTACAATATGGACAAACTATATTGTAAGTCTTTGACTTTGTTCTACTAATGTGCTGTTGATTCTGAAGCTTGAATACTGATAGATCTACCAAAATAATATTGTTTGTTAGAATAATACACATTTGCCCACTTGAAATAGCTGGTATTGAGGATCACATGTTTTGAGTCGTTGATATGTGAATTTATAGGATTTCCCTTTCATTGTACCCGACACTGCAACAGAGTAAGGAAGTGCTATGCATCACTAATAAATGTAAGTTTTGATTGTACTGACTGGAATCATCTGGATTTTTCTGAATATATGTGCTAATTGAATGAGCAATATGATTAGTCAGACTTACTAATAGTCACTTTGTTTTTAATTATTTATAATAAACTTTCAGTTTTATCATTATATATCGCATGAACTTGGCAGTAGCCAAAGGTAGGTACAATTATGTTCTTTTTCTTTTCTTTAATTTTGCAACCACCCTGTACACTGCTACTTTATTCTCACTATTCTATGTTAAATGTTCCTTTAGGATTTCTTTTTGTTATGTTGTTTGTGTTTAACACACTCTTCTATTATTTGATTTAAGATTTTGGGCCAGATTCAATTCAGTGAGAAAAAAAGTTTATCACTTGAAAATTCATTGACCAGATATGATCTGAGATGCAATTCAATTCAGAAAAACTTATCTCACTGTTAATCACGTGAAAACTCTTTTGAAGTCTATGGAAAAAAAAAACTGGAACTGAGTTATGCGAAAAGTTTCATCTTCTCAAATTGAATCTCCTGTATGACGTTTCACATGATAAACCATGAGATAACTTTTACTTACTGAATTGAATCTGGCCCAAATTATGAATCAGAGGTTTGGCTGTAGGACAGCTGATTACTGCTGTATTGTTTATGTAATCATTACAAAAAAAGGGTGGGCAGGCTTAGTTAGTAAGTCCAATGCAATAAATTGGTTTGTTTTTCATGTTCATGACATGCTGTATGATTGTTAGGGATGGCGCGAACTGTTCGCCGGCGAACTTGTTCGCGCGAACATCGGGTGTTCGCGCTCGCCGGAAGTTCGCGAACGTCGCGCGACGTTCGCCATTTTGGGTTCGCCATTGTTGGCGCTTTTTTTTGCCCTCTCACCCCAGACCAGCAGGTACATGGCAGCCAATCAGGAAGCTCTCCCCTGGACCACTCCCCTTCCCTATAAAAACCGAAGCCCTGCAGCGTTTTTTCACTCTGCCTGTGTGTGCTGAAGAGATAGTGTAGGGAGAGAGCTGCTGCCTGTTAGTGATTTCAGGGACAGTTGAAAGTTTGCTGGCTAGTAATCGTTTTGATACTGCTCTGTTATTGGAGGGACAGAAGTCTGCAGGGGTTTGAGGGACATTTAAGCTTAGGTAGCTTTGCTGGCTAGTAATCTACCTTCTACTGCAGTGCTCTGTATGTAGCTGCAGTGGGCAGCTGTCCTGCTTCTGATCTCATCTGCTGACTGCTGCAATAACAGTAGTCCTTGTAAGGACTGCTTTTATTTATTTTTTTGTTCCAATACAGAGCAGTATCAAGCAGATTACTAGCCAGCAAACTTACTATCATCTGTCCCTGAAATCACTAACAGCTCTCCCCCTACACTATCTCTTCCAAGCACACACAGGCAGATTTTTCAGATACATTTTTGCCCTTGATCCCCCTCTGGCATGCCACTGTCCAGGTCGTTGCACCCTTTAAACAACTTTAAAATCATTTTTCTGGCCAGAAATGTCTTTTTTAGATGTTAAAGTTCGCCTTCCCATTGAAGTCTATGGGGTTCGCGAACCGTTCGCGAACCGCTCGCATTTTTGCGCAAGTTCGCGAATATGTTCGCGAACTTTTTTTCCGACGTTCGCTACATCCCTAATGATTGTGGGTTATGGACTCTAGCAAATACTTTTCATTATAGATAAAGAGTAGGGATGGGCAAATTTTTTCGCCTTGTTTCGCCAAAAAAATGATGCCCATAGACTTGTATGGCATTGTGCGTCAAAATAAAAAGACGTGCGTCAAAAAAAATTTTTTTGACGCCCATAGACTTCAATGGGCGTTAGCGACATTTCGCGGGTGGCAAATTTTTGGCAAAACGAAACGGGTCAAATTCGCCAATCCCTAATAAAGAGTGCATGTTTTGCTCAACAGTAATAGTTTGAAATAAAATGGGTGATATGCAATAATATCTAGTCACTGGTAGCAACTAATCAGCTGATTATTGCAAACATATTATAAACACAGATTTTATAACAAATGGAAAAATATCAGGGTACTTCAAGAATATTATTTTTTTTAAATAATCATAACATAAAGCAGGGCTGATTAAATCTGTTCTTTAATAGTTAGTAGGCATACATTAGGAAGACTTTGCTTTCCTATAATGTCCATGCTTCCAGTTTGCAATTACACTTTTGCCCTTGGATTTTTCCACAGAGCTGAAGCATTATTGCTAGGAGTTGAAATTATTGGAAATCCTGACTGGCCTGCTAAAGGCTTAACAAGCTGGAACACAGACAGATAGCTTTCGTTTGGAGCCCTGAAAAATGCTGTGCTATTCAATATTTTGTATTAGCTAAGTCTAAAGGCCTGAACCGGTGCCTACAAAGTACATTCTAAAGCTTTAGCTTAGTAACTATTTATCTGCAAGCAGATCTCCACAACGGGGATCTCAGTTTTAGTTTTGTAGCCTTTCTTGTCTACTCTCTGCTTTTTCAAAATTAAGTTCTCAGGGAAAGAAACATTTTATATGCACCTTTACAACCTCACTCTCCAATAAAAAAAAATAGAGACAGAAATGACAACATCAGCAAAGACTTGTAAGAAAGGGAATGTAATCTTTTAAATACAGCTTTCAATGTCAGTTTTCCTATGAAATATGATTAAAATTGCCCTTACCTAGTCACTCTTTGTAGTTGAGCTCATACACTTTAATGTTCTTGTAGAAGGAGTGCAAAGTGCAAAGGTGCTATTCTCTGTTACTCACGCTTCCTTACCAGAATTTCAGTGTCAATGCATCCACCACAATCAGGCTGAAATATTTTGCATCACATACAAAAGTACTGCAAGTGTCCTAATACCATGGCATTCATTAAAGGTATTTGTGTCCAAACACACCAGTTTGTTTGTTTTACCCCCATCCCAGCCCTGCTGTTGCATAGAGTACAAGTGTCCCTATTGACACTGTGGAACCCTGGAGCTCTCAATACGTTGACAGGCCTATTTATCAAACTGTGAATAAAAAACAGTGTCCAAATAAACCACACACAAATGCTGATTTTCAGCGACCACATACCTCCATGTTAAAAAACAGGAACTTGGTAAAATATGATGTTAATCCATCACAGTTTTTTGCACGTGTATTTCCAGACCTGCTTTTGTTGGAACTTACTTGAAACATGTTTTCACTTACACATACTTTAATTAGTTCTGCTGCATTAGAGCTTTGCACTGAAATCCATTTTTCAAAAGAGTAAACATCATTTTGAAATCTGACATGGGGCTAGACATATCAGTTTAGCAGGTACCCTGTGTCATGTGACTTGTGCTCTTATAAACCTCAGTCACTCTTTACTGCTGCACTGCAAGTTGGAGTGATATCACCCCCCTCCCCAGCAGCCATTCACCAGAACAATGGGAAGGTAACAGTTCACCGACACCTGCATTTTTAGGTGTATGTAGATATGAGAATAGCATTAAATAGTAAAAATCCAAGTCCCACTGCAACTCCTCCAGTTACATTGAGTAGGAAAAACAATAGGTTAGCTGAAAGCAGTTCCATTGATAAGTGTTGTCTCTGAAAGCACAGAATCAAACACAGTGACCTAAAATGGCTGCATACACATCAATATTACAATTAGAAATAATATATTTGTTGGTTCAGGGATAAAATGTTATATGGTAGAGTGAATTATTTGTAATGTAATGTAATTTGTAAACAGTTTAATCTATAAATGAAAACTATACTATAAAAATCATGATAGCATCCTTTTAACCAAAATGTAGTGAAACATTTACATATTTAAACTGTCTGGGCTAAATCAAACAGCTATACCGGTAAAATCTAGCAGTTTGGTTAGCACTGTATTAGTGGTTTCATTTTCTATTTAAATTATTATTGAATAATGCTGAATGTATTGAACAATATGAACAATTGAAATTGAAAGAAACATTTTATTTATCTTCAGCTCAGCAAGAAAATTTCACTAGGTTATTATAGATGTGGAATTCCCTATAAGGAAAGGTAATGTCAATAGACTTCAGAGACAAGACCTTGTGCTAGATATTTATTAATGCAGTAAATATACATACATATATATATAAAGCAACAAAGGGTCCGCATACATAGGTCTTGAATGAAAGAAAATAAGTGTCCTTTATTCAACGTTTCGGCTCAGCCACATGAGCTGTCTTCAGGAAGTGAGGGTACACAATAACCATATAAATTTATATACAAGGAGGTGCATGAATAGGGCGCAGGCATGTGTAAGTTACATGTCGTCATCATCGTGCTAAACCAACCAAAAATGCTGTAGGCATCAGTACATTGTGAAACTATAGCCTGTGGTAAACAGCATCTGCCCGTGTATATTCGAAAGTTACTGTGCATAATCAAGTAGGATAGAAGTAGTGGGATAAAAGCAGGTTAAAAACCCCATTGTAACATCCTAAGGAAATAAACATTAGTCCATCAAAAATAAACATGAACCATAAACACAAAAAACAGGGTCAGTACCTCAAAATAAAGATTATTTTTGATGGATTAATGTTTACTTCCTTAGGAGTTACAATGGGGTCTCCCTCCTCTTTTTAAAGGGATACTGTCATGGGAAAATTTTTTTTTTTCAAAATGAATCAGTTAATAGTGCTGCTCCAGCAGAATTCTCCACTGAAATTCATTTCTCAAAAGAGCAAACAGATTTTTTTTATATTCAATTTTAAAATCTGACATTTTGTAAATTTCCCAGCTGCCCCAGTCATGTGACTTGTGCCTGCACTTTAGGAGAGAAATGCTTTCTGGCAGGCTGCTGCTTTTCCTTCTCAATGTAACTGAATGTGTCTCAGTGAGACATGGGTTTTTACTATTGAGTGTTGTTCTTAGATCTACCAGGCATCTGCTATCTTGTGTTAGGGAGCTGCTATCTGGTTACCTTCCCTTTGTTCTTTTGTTTGGCTGCTGGGAGGAAAGGGAGGGGTTGATATCACTCCAACTTGCAGTACAGCAGTAAAGAGTGATTGAAGTTTATCAGAGCACAAGTCACATGACTTGGGGCAGCTGGGAAATTGACAATATGTCTAGCCCCATGTCAGATTTCAAAATTGAATATTAAAGAATCTGTTTGCTCTTTTGAGAAATGGATTTCAGTGCAGAATTTTGCTGGAGCAGCACTATTAACTGATTCATTTTGAAAAAAAAACTTTTTTCCCATCCCCAATCGGGAAGAATGAATAGTTTGTTAGAAACAAAGTTTGAGAAAGGCTGTTGTGTCAGCCGAAACGTCAGCGACTACCCACAATAAAAAGTCTTTTATTACAACTACGACCTGAGAGTGCGATCTCTACAACGTATATATATATATATATATATGTATATATATATATATATATATATATATATATATATATTAAACTTAGATTATTTTGAAAAGCTGTATGTGAAAGGTTGTCTTTTGTCAGCAACTATATGTTACTAGAAAATTTTACATAGTTACATAGTTAAATTGGGTTGAAAAAAGACAAAGTCCATCAAGTTCAACCCCTCCAATGAAAACCCAGCATCCATACATACACCCATCCCTACTTTTAATTAAATTCTATATATCCATACCTATACTAACTATAGAACTTAGTATCACAATAGCCTTTGATATTATGTCTGTCCAAAAAATCATCCAAGCCATTCTTAAAGGCATTAACTGAATCAGCCATCACAACATCACCCAGCAGTGCATTCCACAACCTCACTGTCCTGACTGTGAAGAACCCCCTACGTTGCTTCAAATGAAAGTTCTTTTCTTCTAGTCTAAAGGGGTGACCTCTGGTACGGTGATCCACTTTATGGGTAAATAGGTCCCCTGCTATTTGTCTATAATGTCCTCTAATGTACTTGTAAAGTGTAATCATGTCCCCTCGCAAGCGCCTTTTTTCCAGAGAAAACAACCCCAACCTTGACAGTCTACCCTCATAATTTAAGTCTTCCGTCCCTCTAACCAATTTAGTTGCACGTCTCTGCACACTCTCCAGCTCATTTATATCCCTCTTAAGGACTGGAGTCCAAAACTGAACTGCATACTCCAGATGAGGCCTTACCAGGGACCTATAAAGAGGCCTAATTATGTTTTCATCCCTTGAGTTAATGCCCTTTTTTATGCAAGACAGAACTTTATTTGCTTTAGTAGCCACAGAATGACACTGCCCAGAATTAGACAACGTGTTATCTACAAAGACCCCTAGATCCTTCTCATTTAAGGAAACTCCCAACACACTGCCATTAAGTGTATAACTTGCATTTATATTATTTTTGCCAAAGTGCATAACCTTGCATTTATCAACATTGAACCTCATTTTCCAGTTTGCTGCCCAGTTTTCCAGTTTAGACAAATCACTCTGCAAAGTGGCAGCATCCTGCATGGAACCTATAGTTCTGCACAATTTAGTATCATCTGCAAAAATAGAAACAGTACTTTCAATGCCCACCTCCAGGTCATTAATAAACAAGTTGAAAAGCAAGGGACCTAGTACAGAGCCCTGCGGTACTCCACTAATAACACTGGTCCAATTAGAAAATGTTCCATTTACCACCACTCTTTGTAGTCTATCTTTTAGCCAGTTCTCTATCCAGGTACAAATACTATGTTCCAGGCTAACATTCCTTAATTTAACCAGTAACCTTTTGTGTGGCACTGTATCAAATGCTTTAGCAAAGTCTAAGTAAATCACATCCACTGCCATCCCAGAATCGAGGTGTCTACTTACATTCTCATAAAAAGAAATTAAGTTGGTCTGGCAAGATCTATTACGCATAAAACCATGCTGGCACAAACTCATAGTATTATGATTTGCTCTGAAGTCCAGTATCTTATCCTTTATTAACCCTTCGAAAAGCTTTCCTACCACTGACGTCAGACTAACTGGCCTATAGTTTTGAGGCTGAGAACGGGATCATTTTTTGAATAGAGGCACCACATTAGCAATTCGCCAGTCTCTCTGCACTATGCCAGATCTCAATGAATCCTGAAAAATTAAGTAAAGAGGTTTGGCAATCACAGAGCTAAGCTGGCTAATTACCCTGGGATGAATACCATCTGGCCCTGGACCTTTGTTAATCTTAACATGTTCTAGTCTCTTTTAAATGTCTTCATGTGTGAACCATGCATCATTAGTTGTATTACTAGAATTGGGACTGTTAAGAAGGAAACCTTCACTTACTGGTTCCTCATTTGTGTAGACAGATGAAAAATATGAGTTCAGAATCTGCACTTTTATTTTGTTTTCATCAACCAGCTGACCCCCCTCTGATAGTAAGGTTCCCACCCCTTCCTGCTTCATTTTTTTACTATTAACATATTTAAAAAATAATTTTGGATTTTTTTTTACTGCTAGCTGCAATATCCTTTTCTATAGCAATGTTAGCTTGCCTTATAGCTTCGTTGCATGATTTATTGGCCTCCTTGTACCTTATAAATGTTTCGGCTGTACCAGCTAACTTGAAAGCCTTAAAAGCACGTCTTTTCTTACCCACCTCAACACCAACGCTTCTATTGAACCAAAAAGGTTTTGCTTTGTAACGACGTTCCTTGCTTACAAGTGGAATATACTGACAAGTATATTTATTAAGCAGCATTTTAAAGACTTCCCATTTTTGTTCTGTGTTTAACCCTGTGAAAAGCATTTCACACTTAATATGTTGCAGAGATGCCCTTATACTGTCAAAGTTTGCACGTCTGAAATTTAGTGTTTTAGTTACTCCCTTATAGAATTGCTTCTGCAACAGAATCTCAAAGGAGACCATGTTATGATCACTATTCCCTAAATGCTCACCCACACAAATGTTAAAGATGAGTTCAGTATTGTTAGTTATTACAAGGTCCAAAAGAGAGTTATTCCTAGTAGGTTCTTGAACGAGCTGGAATAAAAAGTTGTCATTCAGCATATTTACAAACCTACTAGCTTTTTCTGTTTTAGAAACCCCATTGTCCCAGTCAATGTCTGGATAATTGAAGTCACCCATAGCAACAACTTGACCCAGCTGTGAAGCCGCTTGTATCTGCAAGTGTAGCTGGGCTTCATACTCGACACTTATACGAGGTGGTTTATAGCATACACCAATGATAATTCTTTTTGTTACCTTTTGCCCAGTCAAAATCTCTACCCAGAGTGATTCTACACCGTCACCAGTGCCAGCTATTGTTATTTCTTTAGCGCATGGCTTTAATTCAGGCTTTACATACAAACACACTCCTCCACCCTTTTTAATCCCTCTGTCCCTCCTAAAAAGGGTGTAACCATTTAAATTCACAATCCAGTCACATGTTTCATCCCACCAGGTCTCAGTGATACCAATTATATCATAATTTTTAGAGCATGCAATTAATTCTAGGTCTCCCATTTCATGTGATGAGAGAATGTTCAGAATAATCTGAAAATGTTGTCTCAAATACCATTACTAATTGCATCAATTAGAAACCAATATTAAAGCTCTATTCTTATAACCTATGAGTATTTTACTAAAATAAGCTAAAATGAATGCTGGCAGTATTCCCTCCTCCCCAATAATCCTTAATTCTGGGTTTATACAAGCACATGCCATTCTCTAGTTTGCCATTAGAAATTTCATTTTATGCTTGCAGTGAAATAAGACTTTTTTTTAACTGGAAATTTTCCCTGACCTAGATCATATTCATTTGTTGTATGCTTTTAATTGTAAAATATAATTGAGTCTAGGAAAATATATTCCCACTGAGACAGGTACAGTTGAAGCCGCTCTAGCCAGAATGTGCTCTGAACGTTGGTGCAGACAGAAATGGTTCATTTGTTGTGAGAATGGATACATTTAATATGGTACATGTTGGGAAGAATTAATTAACTGTAGCAAAATTGTTTTGCAGCTGCTTCCCTCAGCTGGAAACCCTGCTATTAACTATAATACTTATAAACACAATGATAATTTGAAAGCCACTAACGCTAGATGAGAAAGGTATAGCGTTCTTTTAATCACTCCAGATACAGCACTGTACCATGCTCCAAACAGTTTGTCTCTGCTTTAAGTTATTCCATTCTGTAAATTGTCCAAATCATTTTAAACATGGCCTCCACTTAGCTAAATTGTATCTTTTTTAGTAACTCTTTTTAGCCCCTATTGATGTGTAGCAGTTGCTACAAAGTGCAACATGATTTATGCTTTGACAATAATAGCATCCATAATGTTCCTCTAAATAGGGCATTATGATACTGGGAAAAGCCAAAGGCTCTACCCCCTGCCAAAGCTACTGACTGCTTTCAACTCAATAGCCATAAAATATGAGGCAGTGCTACAAAGCATAACATTCTGGAATGGTGATGACCTCATAAGAGGCTATAAAAAGAATATTGGAAAATAAATGATAACATGTGCACCCATTATTGTAAAGTAAATGTCAATATTTTTTTGAAGGACTAAAAAATACACATCAGTTTTATTGACTGTGCTACGTTGTGGGATCGTATAGTTCACTGGACTTTCTGTGCATCTATTCTACACACCACTATGCAAAGCTAGATGACTGATGCTGTGTAATAGACCTATTTCCAGCAAGGAGTCAATGGCAGCATTTATGGTACTTTCCCTCAAGCCAAGAATATAAAATGAGGCTCAATCAAGAAAGAGATCTTTAGAGTTGCCATTTAAAAAAACTATAAATAATAAAAATAAATAAATAAGTTAGAAGAAATTCTCAAAATGGGAAGAAAAATCTTGCTTTAAGGTATAATATGCAGGCAACTCTTTTTAAAGTAGACCTGTCACCCAGACATAAAAAAGCTGTATAATCAAAGTCCCTTTCAAATTAAACTTGAAATTCAAATTATTATTTTTATTAAAGCATTCATAGTTGTTGCAAACTCATTTAAACATCTCAGCTGTCGATCAAATATTACCTGCTTCTCCTCTATGCCTTAGGCATAGAGGAAGAGCAGGCAATCACTTTCACTCTCCATTTAGCACATACTAAATGTCACTGCACTGCCCACATTCCCCGACTCTCTTCACCATTTAATTGTGTAGGCAGGGCATGGGGATGGACATCGGGTCCCCCATTCTGGTGCACAAACAAGATTTTGAGATGATGCAAGGTTTTCCTTAATAACAGTGTCAACAAAATGGCTCCTACCTCCTTGCTTAAATTATGAATTCCCAGATTGAAGGAAACAAAATTCCAATAATTTATATTGTGCAATTAAAGTTAATTTTGCTTGACTAATCCTGAACAGGGTTTGGAGTAGTTTCAGGTGACAGGTCCCCTTTAGTATGAAAGCCAGGATAGAACATAGATTGCCTATACCAGGGAGAGTTGAAGGATATAAAGTAAAGCATGTATAGCAGACTAGCATCATCAGTGATAATAGTATTTCAGAAATGTGTAGCTTTTTGTTGTTTTTGTTAATTATAATACTAAATATTTAAATATGAAAATGTCAGCAACTTCAGGACAGTATGAGACTTTGTTTGCATTGTCATTTTACTCAGACACAAGATCTATAACATTTTGCTTTGGGTGTTTACAACCTCAAACTTCTCAATATGTTTGGAGGAGAAGCAATAGAAGAGCCTCTCCTCTTCATTTACTGAGAGAGTTTAAACACAAAATAAATACTAGGCAATATGCAACATATTCAATGAAAAATATGAACTATATTTATTATTATAATAAAAATATAAATATTATTACAAGACAGAGTATTTCTAATGATAATGATTTCCGTGGCCCTTTAATGCCTAATTCCTTCCAATCCTGCCTAAGTGGTCCAGAAAATGAAGAGATAGAGCACCGATGCATTTATTGCACATGTGCATTCAGCACATGATTATTATTGAATGTGTGTGCCTCTAATTAAGCATGTTCCATCGGTATATAATGGCCTTTAAACATAGGGTTCTAAAAGGTTCTATGTTGTCATCATGCTAAAACACTCTCACGTGAGCAATGAGGGAGTCAAGGCCAGACCTACAGTATATCTAATTTTTGCTTTTTTTCAAATTCACTTTATTGAATTTTGAATAATTCACCAGCAAAGTTTCAAACAAACAATATTTGCCATGATTCTATGTGAATCATACAAATAAACGAATTTAACATTAACAGGTGTTTCTATTTTTTTGTAATAGAACTTTGTCATGTTCGCACTTGATTTACATAATGAAGCTATAGCTAATGGTTAATGTGAATATATTAAACATACAGAGGTCCACTTTCTGAAAGTTTTTAATTAATTTTTTTATGTTACATAAATGCTAATGCTAATAAGCATATACATCAGCAATTTAAAAGGATGTGTTATATTTTTTTTCTAATATAGATGCATCAGCCATCCCAAAAACGTAATTTAATGTTCATATTACTTTGAGGTTTTAGAGGTTTTTGGAATTTTTTACTAAAATGAGTATTTTGTGGTTTTAGTTGTCATATTTGTATTTGTCTTTCTTTTTCATTCTTTTGCACTTTTTTTTTAATGAGTAAGGAGACATTCATGCTTTTTTTTTCAAATGTGTGTTTAGTTGAGGTGGAAAAAAACTCTAAAACTACACTAACCCAAAATTTTATAAATAAACCCCACTTGTCTCTATTATAGCTAGTTTCTTTAAATTTTTAAGGCCCGTATGAAATATTTTCTTTGTATTATATTTACTTTATATTACATTTCTCCACAAACTAAATACACTTTTCCCAAGAAATGTATATGTATTTTACTGTTCGTTTCTGTCAATCTTTGCTGCTTACAGCAGAGTACTGTATGTGTCAAATAAGTCTATAAAAAAGCAAATGCAGTCTCAGTCCTACAAATAAGTTCTGTGCAGTTGTCCATTGAAACTATGACAGTTAGAAACAGGAATGCTGAAGAAGACAGATAAGGATGAAATGTGACATTTGAACTTTCAAGTGAAAAACTGTCATTTGGAGAATTAATTTATATTGTGGCAATTCCTGGCAGGAAATCTTACAACCAAAACAGAAGGATGAGAAAAAAGGTGCTTCATGTTTTAAAAGAAGACAGACAGTCACAGGTGCTTTTATTTCATTATGAACTAAAACAGGTTTTTCAACATATTTTAGGGATCTCTCTGATTTAAAAAGAAAACAACTATAGATGCATGACATGTAAGCATGATTACAGAGAGTTTATCCAACAAAGTCAATGTCAAAATCTGAGATTTAAATATTTAATTTGATGGAGTGGTTTGTTTGCCTTAACATATTAGTTTAATGATCCACAGCAAAGCACACAGAAACATACACACATCAATATATAGTAATGTACAGCAAATATATTGTGTAGTGCAAGCAGAGCCGTTAATGGGTAGATGATATCAAAATGTATTTAGGTACAATGCTGCCCTAAGTACTGGACGTAAACACTCCCCTACGTGATGGGAATGAGTCATGTGCGTGACGTCACACACACGGACATTGCAGAAGATGTCATGTGATTTGTGCGTGTGACTAGGGATGTAGCGAACTGTTCGCCGGCGAACTAGTTCGCGCGAACTTCGACTGTTCGCGTCCGCCGAATGTTCGCGAACGTCGCGCGACGTTCGCCAATACGAGTTCACGTTCGATTCGAACAAAAATCGCTCGACCATTCGACCATTCGATTCCTTCGACCGCTAAAATCGAAGGATTTTCGTTCGAATCGAACGATCGAAGCCATTCCATCGAATGAAATCATTCGATCGAATGGCTTCGATCGTTCGATTCGAACGAAAATCCTTCGATCGAACGATTAAAATCCTTCGATCGTTCGAATCGAACGATTTTGCGGATGTTCGAAGTTCGTGAACTGTTCGCGAACTGTTCGCATTTTTGCCGGTGTTCGCGAACGGCGTTCGCGAACACATAAACGGCAGTTCGCTACATCCCTACGTGTGACGTCCCCCAACACTTTCATCTCCTATGGAAGTCATTTCCTATGGAAATCCATCAAAGAGGCTGGGCGATTTTTTTTTAATTTAAAAAATACATTTATAGGCACCCGAGGGACGCCCCCCAAAACCTGCCCCCCTAGGCCCAGGCCCTTAATATTAATATGGCCTTATACTTACTTATTGAAGTTAAAATTGTTTTTTCATAAAGTCTCTTGAAGTCATTGTCAAATTAGTAATGTATATGTAGTCAGATAAGTGAAAAGTAACTAAAATTCTTTATATCAATACATTTTCTCGTCTTTAACAAAATAACAGATGAGTAGTAAAATATCAATAATTTTTTAATCCTATTTTTTAAATAAATTCTTAATCCTCTAGTAGAAAATAATGAGATTTTGCCAGGTCTGAACTAACAAAGTAATTTTTTAATGATAGTGAACACATACGGAAGTGTATGGTGTGGTCAAATATATCAGAATAAATATTTTGCCTATTTAGAAAATACACCTTAATACTGTATGTAGTATGCAGCGCTATTCATTTTCTTCATCTGCTGATTCTTGTTCGCTAAAAAAAATACTCTAAATTTTACAAAGTTCTTATTGACATTAATAAAATGTACTAATTGCCCTCTTAACAGTTCAATTATTTTGAACTAATTAAAGCAATGAACTTGTTATTAATGGTACAACAGAATAAGGTTTAGTAGGCTATGCACACACACTGCAGTGTTGCTTTTTCCTGCAAGAGCTTCAAAAATAATGCTTTTTAATGGCTTTATTTGTAAGAGAAAGGCTATTGTTAAAACTATCTATATACTCTGTTAGCTTTCATTTACACATACTTAAACGAGCAACTATTTCCATTTATACACATTTAATAGTGTAATTAAATTGCAAATGTAAAAGATTTTAAATCTTTATGCCAGTAATTCCATTACTTTTATTTAATTGTAGTAAGGGCTTTTCTTGTACCGTACATTGACCAGATTTTTTGGTTTGCTTAGTAAAGATAGATAATGTATCTTTCTATCACACATTATTATTATTATTATTTTAAATATTATAAATATTATTATTATTATTATTAATAAATAAGACAATCATCTAGGCTAAAGGTGCACAGACCTATGATAAGTAACAGCTGGGCATAAATTATAATGCTTTGTTTAACCAACAGATTAACAAATTGTGTTTGTAGTGATTTTATTTTGGCTGAAATAGATTTGCATTGTTGAGAGTGGTGAAAGTGTTGCCAAATCTGTGCAAGAATTTCAATATGCAATTTGTTTCACCTCAACAAATTCAACCATTGACTCCAATGTATCTTTTCCTAAAAGCAGATCCAGTCTAGAAATCAAATTTAGTATCTGAATTGACTGGGGGTGACTAACATTTTGTGACTCCCAGTGAATTTGGGTTTCCTTGTTCCTCAAGAGATTACAACAGTTTACAGTTTCAAACCTCAAGTTCAGAATCATGACTCAGTGAATTTACCAAGTACAGTCAACAGTTACAAATTAGAAATTGAACAAAAATAGAACAGAGACAACAAATATGTTGGGAAAAAAGAAAATAGGTTTGAAATATACATTGCACAACTGCACAGATTAGATGGCAAATCTCAGAGAAAGTGAAAGTAGATCAAGAAAGTGTTTACAACATAGTTAATCTGTATATGGAATCTGGATAGTCAATTATCTCCCAACAGGATTCAGAAAAAGAGGGCAAGACTAGAGATACAATAGTCAACTGATGGTTACATGTGCACATATCTGTATTGTTTACTTTGTGAATGGTATTGACTCAAAATTGTGGTTCTTGCACTTCCAAAGACTATTATTCTGCCTAGTATGACCATTATATGGACTTTCAAATATTTAAATGTCCCGATATTATAGTCTTCTTTAGATAATTATTACAATGAACATTTTAACTGCAGACAACACATTTTAAGTTATTCCTGTTCCTATTCCAGTAGGAATTTTTAATACAGTCATTGAGCACTGGAGCATAAGTAAACATTTCACAATCTTTTTTCCACTGGTGGGATGAATCACTAAATACAGTATGTACATTGAATTAGATCATTGTGCATAGTTTTCTAGTTAACAACTTTATTATTTCTGTAGTTTGTTGTTCCATGTTTTAGTTAATTTGGTAACAAAGGATAACAGCAATGTTAAAGTAGAAAGAATCAAAGTAGAAAGAATGTAATGTGATCTGCCTCACAGGCACATACTGTACCAATATGATGGTGACCAACTTAGAACCTTGTTATGCAAGGAGAAGGTTTACATTATTTCAAGAAACTAAAATAAATGTTGAAATTGAAATATTGATAGTGGATAATGGGGGTATTGCAATATGGTCAGTCTACAAATGTATTCATGTGACCAGTAGATTCACTCACAAATGATGTAGTTCAATTTTATTTACAGCACTACTATATATATTTATGTAGAACTGGGGAAACCAAAGATTTCTTTTAGGAACATAAGAAAAACAAACACAGCTTGTTAAATTTCAGTAAAACCCATAAATGTCAGCATTCATGCTATCAATGATGCTAGTTAAAATTGAGATAAAACATCTGCAAATAATAAAGACAATGACATCTTAAATGAGAGTAGATTTAAAATGTCATATTAAACGACTTTAAAATTGGCTTGCAGCATTTGGACCTATGCTAAGTTCTCTCCATTGGACCTGCCACAGTATATGTTTGATTCAGAGCAGTCGGGTTCCTAAGCATGCCAATAGCAAAGTACAAAATAATCCATTTTACTTAGAGTGCAATAAGCTTAATAATAAGTTAGTAATAAGTCAACTATTTATAAGAAGAAACAAGATACTTGCTAAAAGTTTTAACATTGCAAAATTTCATTTTTTTTAGAGTTTTAGAAGCATAGGAGAATTTTTTTTATATTTAGTTGTCTGATTTAATTGAAATTTAGTCATTGTTTTATTACTGAATGAATAGTTATATTTTGTCAAATATATGCTAAATTTTTAAGTGGCTCTTACAATTACCATTAACATAACAGGACTCATTTATGTAATATAAGTGTAGTGAGCAAAGTGCTATACTAATAGCAGGGTATTTAGTTGAACATTTTTTGTAATATATTTAGATTTAGCCTGATAATGTCTAAACCTGGTTGGTTTATATAACGTGCAGTTTTAAAAATGTTCTTGCTTTATTTCAGGAGGTTGTGGATATGTAACAAATTTATAAATGTCCTTAGTGAGTAGTTGATACTTCCCAGCTGCTGAAACAAACTCTGTGTTATATTTATTCTGTGTATCTACAGGAGAAGTAGGCAGGCCTCTCATGTACATGTTCTGACACCTGCACAAACCATCAAATCTGAATTCAAGAAAAAAATGGCACAGAAAAATGTTGAATTCATAGGGACATTGTACATGATATATTTAGAAATCATATTCTTCATTCATTGTCTTGCTTATTGGTACAGGTGCACTAAAAAGTATGAACTGTTTTATTTTGAAAAAAAAATTGGCTAATGATACCAATTATGACATTTTGAAAACCAGGAGGATATTGTTTGATTTGCACTAAACCGCTTAATATTGTTATAGAAATATAGTAAACATGGTTCATTTTATGCTTGGTGCTATACAACTTTCATATGGAACTAGGCTATTTTTCTCTTATACCAAATAGTTCCTGCCAATGTATAAAAAACAATGAAAAAACACAATGTGAAGAATTGTTCAAACAACACAACAATCATTCCCCAGGGAAAGTTCTACTTAATTGTGTTCTCTTATTTTTTAAACTTCCTGTTGATACATTTTTAGCACATACAGATGCAGCCACTTTGGTTTGTCTGTTTGACACAGAATAACTAAACACAGATATCCCATTTATCTCATTTAACACAGAAAACTGCGTCACAACATCCCATCTAATTAAAGCATTCACCATTGTGAACAATGGAGCTTTGGTATGCTAATGAAAAGGTTAAATGCATTAAATGAGTTAAGATGACTTAAGATAACACAGTTTCTTCAATTACCCCTGAGTCATGACGCATTTAACTCACAAATCCAAGTGGCTTCATCTGTATATCCACAATTTAAAAGGTTGGAGGGGGTGGGGAGCATTATATGAAAATAGAAAAGCATACTTGTCTAGTATAGGTAATTCTAAATCAACTGGACTTGCTGAGTAATCATTGAAGAGGTTTCACTACTCATCTGAGCAGCTTCTTCAGTTCAACTGACTGATATGGAATGTCCTTGGCATATACACTCTTCCAATCACAATGGTAAGTGTAACTTTTCAGAGAGGTGACATCTGAAACTCACAGAGGTTGTGATTGCTTTGTAGTTACTGTGGTAGGATTACCAAGGTATCATGCAACTCCTAGAAACAGGTGTTATTTGTGAGAGCTGCATGAATGTACATGTGAAGTGTTCTGAAACTGCCAGGGTACAGATGTAAGAACAGCATTGTATGTAGCAGACAAGTGGTGTCAAAGGCACCCCTCTTCTGTTCAGGGACGGTTTCTCCACCTTGACATGAATCGCCTCTTTCACGCCTCTTTCAAACCAGTGGTCTACTTTATCTAAGATTTGTTATCTAAGTAGTGTGCCTTATCTTTTAGGTGTAGAAAAACAGCTGAGTCTTGCCCTGTTGTGTTTGCCCTCCTATGCTAAACCATTCGCTTGGTGAGCAATTGTTTTGTCTTCCCAATATATGGGACAGTGCACTCCTCATTACAATGGACTGCATATACCACATTGCTTTGTTTCTCTTAAGGTGTTGGATCCTTTGGGTGTACCAGTTTTTGTCTCAGTGTGTTGATAGGTTTGAAAAATACAGGAATGTTCTGTTTGTTGAAAATCTTAATGATTTTCTCTGACTCTGACACTCCATCTACATATGGGATAACTATGTTTCGCCTACTATGTTTCTCCGGGCGGTTATTTATTTTGGTGTTCTTGTTGGGCTTGCTGTTTTGACAAATGTTGAACTGAAGAAGCTGCTTGGATGAGTAGTGAAACCTCTTCAATGATTACTCAGCAAGTGCAGTTGTTTTAGAATTACCTATACTAGATATACCATGACCTGGATGAATGAAAATCTTCATAGTCATACTTGTGTACTTGAAGGCAAATTTAAATAAAGACATGTTGGCCAGTACTACACTAGGGGACACATTTACTAAGGGTCGAAGTGAATTTTCGAATTAAAAAACATCAAATTTCGAAGTATTTTTTGGGTACTTCGACCATCGAATGGGCCAAATTCGACTTTGATTCAAATTGAAACTGTCTCTTTAAAAAACTTCGACTTCGCCACTTTAAACCTGCCGAATTGCTATGTTAGCCTATGGGGACCTCCTAGAACCTAGAGCCAAAACTTGGCTAAGTTTTAAAAAGTCGAAGTTTTTTTTTTGAAAATCGTTCGATCGATTAAATTGTTTGAATCATTTGATTCTAACAATTTCTACGATTGATTGACTGATTTTACTTCGACCAAAAACGGCCAAAAAATTCAATAAGAAAACTTTGACTATCGAATTTGGACAATTCGATGGTAGAATTTCGAAGTTTTTTTAACTTCGAAAATCGACCCTTGATAAATCTGCCCCTAGTTGTGTATATTTAACAAGACCTACAATATAAATTAGCAAAGTTTATAGACTAATTCTTAGGGTCCTAGAAAGCTAAATAATAAACACACAGTTAAGAAAGTGGGCACATGTAAAGGCATAGTTATTTTACTCAATTCCTGACTATCACACAAAGAAAAAAAACACACTGAATGATTGTTCCGGCTAGTAAATGGTCGTTACAATTCAAAGCTACCGTTTTCTAGTAGTATTATGTTTCCTGCTAAAGCAAGACAAGATTCTCATTTGTAATACCTGCTGAATCTTTGTCAAAATGCCATGGGACCAATCTGGTATGAAATAATGACTTTGAAATGAAAGGTGAATATTTAGCAATGGTTTGGAACCTATGCTCAATTATATGATAGACAGCACAGTTTGAATCAGTGCCAACTTTGAAATAAGCAATTTGACGAGCTATGCAGTTCAATTAGTGACAGATTGGAGTCACCGTGATGTGTGTTGACTGAAGTTTCTGAAAATGGTTTGAGGTATCTCTTGATACTCCCTATTCAAAGATTAACATTCATATGAATATTCACATCATCTTTTAAGGTAATTGCTCTATTCAAACTCTTTAATGTGTATAGCATTATAGAATAAAATATCTATACCTATATTTTTTCTTAATTAAGAATTATGACATGTTGAAAAAATTTTTTATACCACATAATTTGTATTCCAACCTATAAAAAATATTGCCTTTTTAACTATTCTGTTTATTTTTTTACAAAATAAATAGTAAATTGTTAGTGATTTAATGCAAAATAAAGCTTTTAGCAAATGCAACTTTCTCTTTTCTTCAGATCTCCAAGGGTTGCTTTTTGTAACAAAGGCTGCTTTCCCCATGTTCCAGACTAGCCCAATGCATAAGCCATTATTTTACAGGTTTTGAACATATCTGACACTTATAAATGTATTCCAGTGTAATGCTAAATTACATACAAACAATGTTTGATTCCTGTCTCTGTTAGTGAAGAGTGAATCTGTCTTTTGCTTTGCCAAAACATTTGTGAAACTGTGAAAAATGCACAAAACTATTTTGCTGTGCAAAAAATTTTTATGTTTCACATAATATTTGTAGCAAATTACATTAGGGGTTGGGTGTTTTTATTGTTACTGTTTTGGGAGGGCAAAATCAAATGCATTTATTGCTCATTATACTGCTACACTTGCTTACAACCGCAGGCATATTTAATAATAAATCTAACCCACAATAGATATCTGGGTGCTTTGTACCTGACATTAAAACCATAGATTTATGTGTATGTTCTTATATAGACAGTGGGATAGCTCAGATCCCTTTGATTGATGTGGAAAGAGAGGGGAAGGATAAAATGATGCATGTGTTTTTTGTTTTTTTTTGTCGAGCGTCTTTTTTTGTTCTGTCGGAGGCAATTTTTTGTTGTCATGCAAAACAAAATAAGCTTTGCGAAACACGAAAGTTTGCGTTGAATCTGTACATGGCAAGATTTTTCGCTCATCGCTATTCTCTGTTCCTTGTTAGAGTTGATAACTATTTATACCTTCAATTCATTATTTATCAGTTCAACAGAGCAAGAGATTATTGTGGATGACATGCTCACAAAAAAAATATAAATCAAAACAAATGTACAGTACTTTCATACCAAAATTTGAAAATCTGCAATTTTGCTGCATTCACTTTTTTTAAAATTTTTAATTGAACACATTTTTGAGATTGGAAGTTTTTAATAATTGAGCACACATTTGAGTTTGATCATTTGAGTTTTTTTGAACAAAAGGGAAAAAAAGGAAAAAACTAAAAAATATGTCTCTACGTCTACATCTGGCTGTAGCAAGATTTATTTAATTTACTTTGGAAATTCTGAAATAATATAATCATTAAATTTTAATTTAAAGACTTATCTAAGAAAATATAATTAAAATATTAATAAAATTAACAAAGATTAAATTAAGTTCTACAGAAATAAAAGGGGCAGAAAATTGTTATATTGGTCCATCCTATTTAGGGCATAATCAACTCAACCAAAAAAAGGAAAAAAGTAAAATCCATAATTTAAAAAAATGAAATTAAATAAAATGTAAATAAAATATTTTACAGTAAGTAAAGAGTTTAACAAGTGAACACATATCAAAACAGATCATGCATGAATTCATCAAAACTATATTGCTTTGAGCAGTCTAATTCAGTTCTTTCCTATGGGTATTAAAATGTAGGCACTTAAAATCATTTTACGAAGATGATTTACAAACCCTCCTTTTTAATTTTATTTAATATGATAGCTAACAATTATTTTAAAAAAGTGGTTCATCATTTTCTGTTTTATTAATATTTTTTTCAAGCAGTAACTTGATACCCCTTGTAAAAAGGAACTAGGGCTTATAAATCAGCCCATGTTCTGTGTTGCCCCCACTAAGTTTGCCCAGGTAACGTCATTCATAGCAATGATTAAGATGCTTTCTAACAGATTACTAGCAAATGCTACCCACTGATTGGTTGCTATGGGTTACTCCATCTAGGCATATAATGACTCAATTAGTTATCTAGAACATGTTAGTAGATGAAGGCAGTATGGAAAAAAACATTACATTTAGGGGCAAATTCATCAAGGGTCGAATATCGAGGGTTAATTAACCCTCGATATTTGACTGGGAATGAAAATCCTTTGACTTCGAATATCGAAGTCGAAGGATTTTGCGCAAATACTTCGATCAAATGATCAAAGGAATTAAATCGAACGATTCGAAGGATTTTAATACAACGATTGATTATCCTTCGACCAAAAAAATTTAGCCAAGCCTATGGGGACCTTCCCCATAGGCTAACATTGAGTTTGGTAGCTTTTAGGTGGCAAACTAGAGGGTCAAAGTTTTTTCTTAAAGAGACAGTACTTCGACTATCGAATGGTCGAATAGTCGAACGATTTTTAGTTAGAATCCTTTGATTCGAAGTCGAAGTCGTAGTCGAAGGTCGAAGTAACCCATTCGATGGTCAAAGTAGCCAAAAAAACACTTCAAAAAAGTATTTTTTCTTCTATTCCTTCACTTGAAGTTAATGAATTGGCCCCTAAATATTCATGGAATATCTGCAGTATATAATACCAATAAAATAATAAAATACAATATTATAGATATTTATAAAAATGTATAAAAATGAATAAACATTACACTTATTTAGCGTTTTGTTGCTGCTATGTGTTTTTTCCAGATGTCCAAAACGTTATAGCTTCAATAAACAAAAGAACCCTAAAGCTTTACATCACCCAAAAAAGTTTGAATAAACTGGACTGTTAAATCTGTTCAAATTTTCCACAATAAATCTGTGATGTTCTAAAGGGAAATATGAGCAAAATTGTACAGTACTTGCTTGAATGCATTGCATTTTGTATAGTGAACTATGCCTAACTTACTATTTTTTACTTTATTTTCTTTTTTCTCAATTTAATGGGTTGAATTTTTTCTTACCATACTGACTAAAATTATTCTGCCACTCGATCTTCCTGTGAAATAATATTCTTTATATAACTGACAAAATCCCACATGTGCTAAAGAAAATCAGCTGAAAAGTAGGAAAATGTATAATATATTCTAGAAGTAAAAATGTTATTGCTTGCAAAAGTGCAGTTTGATTGTTTTCCTTTACAGCCTTTAACAATTGTGTAAAAATGTAGATGGCAAGTAGTATTGTATCCCTGACTTTGGAATTATTATGATTTATATTTAGTATCCTTGTTTTATGTAAAATGATTAATAATAACAAGAAATCTATATTGTAATTGCCTTTTTAATCATGAGGGAATTATGCAAAGTTCTTCAATATGAACTGCATCATTTGCATGAATTCTACAACTAATTAGTTTGATCCTTTGTACTACAAAAATATCACAAAGTAGGGATATACAGCTAGGAAAAGAAATGAACATTCATTACAACACTTTTCTTAACTGGAGAGAAAAAGTTTTTTGTGCTGATAATCTTTCTGTTCTTCAAAGGTTACATTTTGCTAATAATATGTGAGCAAGATTTATGTTGTATTACTTTCATGATTATTCCTTCCTCAGTAATAAGCATACAAATGTTTAGCAGTGATTTAGGATGTTGATGGACCTCTAACTTGCTGGTGTGTATGTAGATACATGAATGGTATTTGTTATTTAAAAAAGCTCTGAAAATAAACAAGTCCATTCCATATCAGTAAAAACAGTAGATAGGAGTCCAAGAAATGTCCTAATTTCAGGTAATTATAATATATGTAATATAACATAGCTTTGTGTTATAGTCATGCTTTCTTATAAATTGCCAGATGCATACATTAATGGGTGCAACTGTTTAGATTTAATTTCTAGATATCATAGTGTCAAGGTGCTAGAGAAATAAAATGCTTATTTTACAGTTATTTTTTTGCAGTTTGCGTCTTGTCCCATAGACTTTGTTATGTTGTATTTATGACACATTTAACCAGGAAAGCAATGGTTTCTCCACCTCAATGATAACTCTGACCCAACTAGCCACTCAACAAGCCAAGCTATGCACTATATGTGATAGCATATTGGGTCTATTGAGCTTTGAGCTTTGAAAGCTTCCATAGCTTAATAATGTAATAGATCATAAAGTAATACTGGGAGGGTTCGTTAAACCAGAGAAACAAAAAAGCAATGTGTTGAAAATTGGTTCCTCCTTAGCTGAAGATGGAGGCTTTTTAAATTGGATTCCCCTGTCAGCTCAAACAGGTTCTATAGGTAAGAGGAAGGGTGTGGTGTTCTTGCAATTTAGCTTGGGGGAAAAATACAGTGTACTTCTCACTTTCTGTGTATGACGCAGCCCATCTGACTAATCTCTCTGCCTTATTACGGAGTTGCACTAACCACTGCTGTTTAATACACTGAGCAGTCACTGTAAACACTGGGTTGTGGCTCCTCCTGCTCTCAACCACTTTTTAGTATGGGTCAGCTTGGATCTGAGCTGCCACAGTAAGGGGCTGATCTATAAACATTCAAATGTAATTTGTTGTAACCACAATTTAAATTTGTTGTGCTAAAAATTTCAAGTATGTTTTCAAAAACTAGAATGTTGTATTTATTAAGAGCAAAAAGCATGGAAAACTCAAACTGTGGCATTTAAAAGTGTGCAAGGTCGTGGAGATGTCAATGGTAGCTGTCTTTGGAAAATCGTAATTGGTTTTTTAAAATTCAAGTTTTTAAATGTTTTTGAATTTTTCAAATTGCATTTTCTAGTTTATGGACCTTTAACAAGTATGTATGGTGCAAAACCTCTAAAATTACTGTACACAAATTTGAAGTTTAAATAAATAGGCCTTCACAAGGTTGTCAAGAGTTACAGTAGCCCTTCAGTGTTTTTCATTTGAGTGGTTAATTCCAATCACTTTATACATTCTGCTTGCTGTTTTAGACTTAAATCTAGTCATCGATAAGTGCATATTCTGATCAACAATTCTAACACAAATAGAATAATAAAAAAATCACTAAACCTTTCACTAAAGCATTTCTACTAATTTATTTACAATGTCAAGGAAACAATCACTTTCCTTTGCATGTATATGCATGGTGCAGTGTTGCACTTCTAGCTTGATTGAGCTGAATTTTCTAGACATTTCCCTACATTTTCAAGTAACCCTCCCTTACCACTGTTAAATCATAGCCAGTATTTCTCCCTGCAACACATTTAGTTACACCTCAAAAACATTTGAATATATAATGCAATATTGTTGCATTGATGCATTCAGTGCTGATTTTCACTAACAAGTCTAACGCACAAGAGGAATATTTTGTATTGTCTGTATTCTGTATTCTGTATGTTATTTCCCAAAATATATTAATTGAATAGTGAAGCATGCGTGATTCAACAAGGGGTATGTAGACATAAAGCATGTCAACATATAAATAGAATAAAACAGATATGATGAAATCCCCAACTTTTGTGTGTGTCTATTATACAGAAATGTACCACTGTTAAAAAGTCCTCTGTTCAGTAGCAGCAATGTGTAATCTTTTTTTCCAGTCAGTCAGGAAAAGCATTAATACAAGTGGTTTGGTTGCTCTGCATTGGAGTGAAACGAACCTGACAACCTCACTATTTTACTTTAGAATAAGAATCTCTGCATTCCAGATTTTCATTATCTTCAGATTTTGAGAATTATTTAGAATGACAGTGTGGTGACAGAAACAGAAAGCCGTGATGTCAAGTTTGGAGCTATAAAACCAATACAGGTTTTTTCATGTCCATGCTTTCTATTTTTGTAATACTTAATTTTAATAATTACAAATGTCAATGGCAAATATACCTTAATATTGTGTCTAAATAGCAAGAATATATACATAATGAGTTAAACTAGTTAAATGCTGAGTATATGCTTTTTTATTCTTCTGCTTTTTAACATGGAATTTAAAATGAAATTCTCATTGCTAGGATTAATTGCAAATGTGTAAGACTATGGGGCAGATTTATTAAAATGTGAGACTAAAGTTTGCCACAAAAAAATTCACCCACTTTCTATTTATTCTTATGGGATTTTCAGCTGTGCATCTATCAATGGTGGAAATTTAGAGTTCACACATTTTGACATTTTGTTGTTATTACATTTGTTCCATTGAGGTCTAATCCTATTTGCTTTATGATTTATGATGGAACGGTAAATTTAAACTATAGTAATATAAAATAATATAAATAATGTAAAAAAGCAATATAAAAAATTCAAATAATTTCTCCTTGCATGTCATATTCATTAGACAGTGAAGATTCAAAAGGGTGAAGCACCAGCTACTGACAGAACAGAATGGCATTTGGATGCCCAAAGTAGGTAAACACAGTCTGATGAACTGACACAGGTAGTGAATGATGCATGTATCAGCTCCTTAAAACTGTTCTGATAGGAAAGTTTCCATAAATGGCAAAAATTACAAACTTTGGAATCCTTTAAGATTCACCAGCTCATCGTGTCTTAAATCAGCTCTTCGTTTATCATCCGAATCATTGCCTGGTTGCAAGGAACAAATGATTCCTAGCAACTAAACAGAGTTTCTAAACTGAAGAGATGCAAAATATTAAAATACTTTTTTATTTAAGGAAAGTTGATTTTTCAAAAATCAAATGTTCAAATGTTGTTCAATAGTTTGAGTTTTATTAGTACACTTCTTACTTCTTCATGAACTTGCCAGCTTTTAGATACCAAATTTGTATATATGAGTTTTAGACTAGCTCTAGTTAAATGAACATCAGACAACATTGAATGCATTAATGCTATAATATTGCACTATATATTCAAATTTGTATTGAGGTTTAGCTAAATGTGTTGTGGGAGAAAATACTTGCTATGTTTTCACAATGGTGAGGTCCTTGCCCAATTGTTTTATGCTATAATTGTTTTATCAAATACAATAGTGGTGGAGGTTCCTTGTCTTTAGTTATCTATATAGAATGCTGGGTGTAGGCACCACTTGTCATGTAGGGCCTGATGTTGGGAGGATAATTGATAACACAAACACCACCTGGTTGCTGCTGCAGGTGGATAACAACGTTTGCATTTCAGACTGTGTGTTGATAAATATTAAAATTCTAGTTTCAATAACAAATTTGAATTTGAAATTGTTGACACAAAAACTTGAATTGCAGTAAAGAGTTTGAATTTGAATGTTGATAAATTTGCCCCTTGTGCTAAACCTTCATTGTGGGATAAAATCCCCCTTTAGTAATATTCTTAGTCAGTATGTAAATTAAATTTCACCTATTGTTTATCGACTATGTTCTAATAAAATAATATAGGCTGTTCTATAACACCAGTCTGGAATTAAATAATGCCCTACAGATACAGTAAATTTTACTGAATATATTTGAATATGTATTTGTTTCATCCTTTTACTTTGCAATATAACCAAATGCAAATTCACTTACTAAACACAACCATTTAATCTTCTAATAATATTAACCACCAAAAATTTCTCAGGCCAAAGCATAAGCAAAAAACGACAGCTAAATAATTCCAGCTTTGAAATAATCTCTAGGCTTCCTTTCCAATACAGGACAGAATTAATTCATTTTCAGACTGCTTGAGAGAAAACCCTTGACAGAAAACAGATTTCCATCCCACACACAATTCTACATTCTTTTTTCTTCAGTATGTGTTAATGAAGTTAATGCAGATCATAACACTTTTTACATGCTCAACTTAAAAGACTTTAGGGAGTGATTGAGAAACCATTAAATATTATCTACTACCCTTCACAGGTTATATCACTTTCTAAATTTTATTATATTAGACTGTGATGTCTTTTCTCATCTGCAAATTTAATGTAAAACTACAGTGATGATAAATGCTGTGCAGGCTTATGGTCACTAAGAATACTGTTATTTCCATATGCATTCAATGTATCTTGTATAACTGTAAAGGCAATGTAAGCCCACCATTGAACTTTAGCACTGCACTTCCTAGTTCTCTAAAGTATATGACCAAAAAACTTGCATATGTAAGAAAATTCACCAATGTAAATGCTGCTGTTTGAAAATTGTATTACAGATACAAAATAAATTGAAAATGCAGTTTACCACTTCAATATTAGTCATCAAGTTACCCTAGCAACCGTGAATCTATTTGTATAAGAGAAGGGAATGTGAACAGGACAGGGCCTGAATAGAAAGATGAGTAATTAAAAGTAGCAATGACAATAAATGTATAGCCATATAGACCGTTTGTTTTTAGGTGGGGTCAATGACCCCATTTAAAAGACGGAATGAGCCAGAAGACAAAGACAAATAATTCTAAAAAACTATAAAAGAGAGTTCCGGGGGCTGGACCCACAAGATGGCAGCATTTGAGCCAGAGCTCAAAACCAAATGCTCTAAAGCTTATTATTAGCTCTAATATCGAGCGGAAACACTTGTACCTGGCAGAGGATAACCGGAGGGCAAAAGACTAAGCTTCCAACAGTTGGCTTGATCCCACATTGCAACCCCGGAACCGGGTGAGCCATCCACCCAGACCCGGGCTGAACCGCCACATCTACTGCCATTACTACAGACCCAAGCAAGACAGGTGTGTGCGGTAAAGTAATCAGAGTGAAGTAGGTCACGGGAGGGCAATTAGTTGACTAAAACTGGCCCCACACCTCTACTGCACTGCAGAGGGATACGGAGGCCATAAAGCATACGGGGCATAATGTCCACAAATGGACACAACATCAGCATTAACCCAGTTAAACAAGCTATAAGACCAACTAAACTGAGTTCCCTTATAATACTGCATCACTAGAGACAACCGTCACACGGGCAATACCCTTATATATATATTGAGAACCTGTGGCACCAGATATCACAAGTGGTAAAGCACTATTATGAATCAACCTGGATAAATTACACCTTACTTAATCTCTTTTCAGGCTACTAAAACTACAAAGACAAGTGGACTAACTCTCATTACAACTTGCTATCTACCGTATATGTAAAAAGTTTGTAAACTCCCTACCAACCTAACAACTGAATTCAACAAGGTGGGACACTTCTGTATCATGCACTAAACCCAAGTAAAAGGCAAGTGGGAGATACCATCCTGAGCAACCTTACTAGACTCTGTCATCCACTGCTAAAAAACTAATTTCATAAATAATATGGAAAAGTTCCTGGGACAAAATCCGACAATGCCACAAGAAGCTACCAAAACTAAACTTAAGGAAAAAAAGCAACAAGACTCCACCACAACTTCTGCTGAAATGGAGCCACCAATCTCCCCTCCTGCTTCACAAACACAAGAACTACTCCAAGCTCTAGGACCTCTGCTAGATCAAAAACTTGCGGGAAATAAGGAATCTGTTACAGAAATATTAAAACAACTCACAAACCAATCTCAATGTATGACTAAAGCTGAACAAAGAATCTCGGATCTGGAAGATAACTTAAACAAAGCACAAACAACAATAGAGACACAACAATGTGAAATCTTAATATTAGCAGAAAAAGTTGATGACTTGGAAAACAGGAGCAGGAGGAACAACTAACGACTGGTAGGAGTCCTGGAAACCATAAAGGGAAATGAACTAGAACTATTACTGGCAATCAAACTACCAGATCTACTAAAAATGGAAGCCTCTACTTTACAATAACAAGTCGAATGCTTTCACCCAATTGGACCTCCAACTGCCAGTGGATCAACCAGACCAAGACAAGTACTATTCAAGCTGTTAATTATGCAAATAAAATGAACACTCTAACAGCATACAGAAAGATTAAAAACCTACACTATGAAAGTCATAAATTACTATTATTTCAAGACTTTTCTGCCTCAGTAGCTGCGAAGCACACTGAGGCAGAAAATATTATGTTAATACTTAAGATATAAATTCCAAGTTTTGATATACAAACCCAGATCAAATGGTATAATAGGTCAAGCGAACTAGGGATTAGGGCTGCTCGCAGGGACAGCCTCACCTCCAGAAACAACCACCAACTTACTTTAATTCATCCCCGAAAAGGTATAGGTCTCATATGGGGGACCCCAACCGAGATACAAGCAAATCATATACTTTAACAACACACCTTAAAAAAAGAACTATAAAAAAATAAAAAAATAATGCCTATTAAAAAGTTGTTAAATAGCCATTCTATAACATTCTAAGGGGGTTATTTATCAAAGGTCAAGTTTGTGAGGTTTGTGAGGTTTTTTTCTACCTCACATAAACTCACAACTCGACTGTATGCTTATTTATGAAAAAAAACCCAAAAAATGTAAAAAACTTTATTGAATGAAATCAGGGTTAAAAAATTGAATACTCAAACTGATCAAGTTATTGGCAAAAAAAAACCTTGAATACCTCTAATTGGTTGAGTTTTTGAGCAAAAACCACCCAAAAAAACCCCAAAAATCATGGAGGCTGAAATCATCTTCAAATTTTTCAAGGGACCTCTGCCATTGATTTCTACATGACCTCGACAGGTTTTAGCAGGAGTTGCGATTTGGGCTTTTTGCATCTACGGGGCATAATAAATCTTGAAAAATTTGTCAGTTTTTACTGAAACTACCTTCAAAAAACACAACTCAACCTATAATAAATAACCCCCTAAAAGTTACTTAAAGGTGAACCACCCCTTTAAATGGATTTATATTTACCCCTAACTAATGAAAAATGTTAAGTGCTAGAGAACTTCAGTCCCATAATAAATTCCTAGATTCATCCTACTTGTACTACTTTGCATACATGTGCTCTTTTTTCTATTATAGTTTTCCTTTAAAATGTATATGGTCATACACTATTCAATTATTTCCTGTTGGCAGCCTGTTCATTTTACAAGATTAATAACAAGAAAATAATTTCCTCATGTTATGTTCAGAATTTATATTGTATGGCAACTTTAGAAATTACACATATCTGAAACATGAATACGTTTAATTTGAAGAAATTACTCATTTAAATTGTTAAGAACTATAATACATTTTGGTCAGTTAATTTGTTTCCGTAATTAATTGATACCCATGCAGGTAAAGATAAAAGAAAGAAACAATATGAATTATTATTCCCACAGGATACAAACTCTATTTTAAAGTTGTCTCTGTTGTTTGCAATTCAAGCAGAAGGAATAAAGAAATGGGTCCTGTGAGCAAAACTGTATTTCTTGTGTAAATGTCATTGCGAAAGATGGCACCCAGCTATTTAGTTGCAGATTGGAAGTAGCTCCCAGCAGGCATGTGGTTTCAAATTGTCCAAGACCTGCAATTATTCCCTCACTAAAATGATGCCTCTCTATAATTTAAATTCAAAAATTCAATGGCTTTGGCAGTCAGATGATCCAGCTTTTAAGTGAAGAAGCTTTAAACAATACAACTAGATCAAAGCATACATTAAAGCTGGAGTAAATAATTATTTAAGTGTGCATAAAATATTTTACAGGCATTCTAATGATCTGCATGTTTCACATTTAATTTATTCATATTTTATTGTGAGGCAAAAATACAAACATACAATACAGGAGAAGGAAAGTCACCCTAACTTTCCTGGAATCCATTGCAAGAGGAAGGGCTAATTAAAAAGTTGATTTTTGTTTTGATTGGGTTTTTTTTCCCCATAAGTTTGCTATCTATAAAAACAGGTATGTCTTATTTTTTACATTGTCCATGTTCTTCAGAATTTCATGTAAATCACAGAGATCCTTAAATAATATTGGAAACATGCTCTGGTCATCGAAAATTGATCTTAAATGAGAGGATTTGTAGACATTCCTGTTTGGTTATTATTTTAGAGGATCTTCAAATATACATTAGGGCCTTATTAGAAGGGGTAGGTAGGCCAATTAGAGTCAAACACTTATTTGCTACAGTATATTATATATTATTGTTATTATGACTAAATAATATGGTGATGATGACCGAAATCTTTAACTTTGTTAGGACATATGAGAGACCCTGGCAATATGTTGGGTTTCAAAGTGAAATTTAATTTAAAAAAGTGTAGAAACCACTGGTATACTTTTTACGTATAGTATATATATTTTATAATAATGTATTTAAAATGATTAATAATATACAAATGTAGCAGTATTTTAATTGATGGATCATGCAGTATTTCATGAGGCTACACAATGTATAGAGTTAATACAAACTGACAAGAACCTAATAACTAGTAAGTTGTTGAGCAATCAGACTTGGTTAATCCCTTTCCTTATATTATCAATACACATGATAACATGTACACAGAGAATTTTGCTAGTTTATATTTACGCAAAGTATTTTGCTAGAATCTTCATCCATCCAATATCTGCCAGTAACACTTCATAAAAATTACAGAGGGATGATGAATAAGCTTCATACGGCAGGTACTAGAAAATGCTACTTGCCATTTGGTTGCTTTCATTTTTATAGAACTGAAGACAATTACTAAATGCTAAATTTATGCTTGCAAGATGATATGCATCTTTTTTTATTCTAAATGCCATTGCTGCTTTGAGTATTCTCTCAAGAAATATAGAAGTCATGGCTAGTTCTCTAACCTTTATTACATCCAACTGCACTGAAACTTCATAATTCATAATTGCAATGCAATGAACCAAATGGTGGTGTGAGGTCAGAGCAACTTTTCACAAGAGACGGAATGAAAACATGAGTACATTAAGGGGTAGCTTCTTTATCAGTACTGAATGTACCTTTGAGGACCATTGTGAATTAAGATGAGGCTTTAATAATACCCAAATACTCCACAATCAATACTGTGGTACATTTTTCAAAAATGTGGCCATTCAGTTCAGTTGGTTCATATTACCAACTGGCTTTTTTGAACTCTCTTTTAGAACTTGCTCATATAAAAAGTCTGGTAATACATCAAAAATTCTTTGTTCATTAGAGTTCAGTACAAAGGGTCTTCCTGTTACACATCTTGGTGATTTAAAATTAGAGATGAGAAAAATAATAATATGTTAAATCTGAGCCACATATGTACACAGAGAACATAAAGAAAACCAGTAGGAGTAGTAGAAACCTCTTGTAAACAGTTAAGATATGTTTATGAATATTGGGATAAAAGAACAACAGACGTACTCTTGAATTGTACTACGTACTCAGCCATTTCAATTCAATTAATTAGTACAGGTATGGGACCTATTATCTAGAATGCTCGGGACCTGGGGCTTTCTGGATAACGGGTCTTTCTGTAATTTGGATCTTCACACCTTAAGACTACTAGAAAATCATGTAAACATTAAATAAACACAATAGGCTGGTTTTGCTTCCAATAAGGATTAATTATATCTTAGTTTGGATCAAGTACAAGCTACTGTTTTAGTACTATAGAGAAAAGGAATTTTTTAAAAAAAATTTGAATTCTTTTATTAAAGTGGAGTCTATGGGAAATGGCCTTTCCGTAATTCAGAACTTTCTGGATAACAGGTTTCAGGATAATGGATCCCATACCTGTATATCCGACATTAATGTTAAAAGTGTAGATCCTGTGACTTTAATATCTATGGATTTCCTATAGTATCTAGTTCAATTTACAGCTTAAGGGTAACAATGACAAATTGTTAAACCAGTGCTCCACCAGTTTGCCAGTCAGACCAATGGCCATGCAGCCTCTAACAAATATACAAAACACCATACTGAACTTGCATGAGTTGGATCATTTAAAAGTTATCAAGTGGCTATAACTAAAATAACTAAAAAAAAAGTTTGATATCTACATTTTCTTATGAATTCAGCCTATTTCGATCATTTCTTTTCATTTCATTTTTCTTTCATTTACATTATCAGCAAACTCAAATGTAACCTTCAGTACTGAAAATAAGAGATAATCTTAGTACTCAATACGAAGGAGATTTTACTTACATGAGCATTTAGATATTTGTCTTACACTTTAAATCAACTACAAAATACTACAAATTTTCCTATTTTAAATCTGTCATTTTGCAGCAGTATGCAGGCTTCAACCTGCAATCACTCCGGATAAGCAATCAGATGGCTTATTTTTATACATTCCTATAATGGGTCATTATAATTATATGAAAAGATCTTTTTCCTAAGGATTTACTTGCAGGAGATTCTCATAGAAGCTAATGTTAAAACCGTTTTACCTAATAATACCAATTTGTCATTTGGAAATACAATATGTTCTAAATCTCGGCAATCCTGCACTATCATAACACTTTGAATGTCAGATGTAATCATTGTTGTTTTTCCAAGACTTGAATGTTGCTGTGCCAAAAATAAAGTCTTTAAAATATATTCAATGATTATATATCCTTTTGACAGGTATAAACCACAAGAGCTAAATGTAGGGACTATTTTTTCTGGCACATCAGGTGGGTATTTGCCATGGTTTCATGGCCTCAGAGAGGTGTTTTCCAAAAACCAGCTATTCCTTTAAAAATATATACTGCACATTGTTTTTGTCCATCATTTCTTTTTTGTATTAAATAATTAAAATATTAAATAATTATTCCACAGATATTAGTCCCCTCCATTTCTGTATTTCAATGAGACCATTTCCCTTTACTTCAGTACTTGCCTTCCTTTACTGCATTACCAAGCTAAATCATCTAATTTAATGTACACCAGATGCCAGTCATATAATGATTACAATTAATTCAAGTGTATAAATAAATCAATGGGATAGGAAATGCAGAATGGGATCATGTTACAGTAAACAGGCAAGACAACAATGGACACAGCAAAAAGGGAAAACTGATTAACTCTAACTTGGTGGTTTTAGCAAAAAAAACCAAAAAAAAACCATTGTGCTCCCATATAATTTATTAGGTCCATATAATGTAAGTGTGTTTGCATGGACTCAAATCCCATTGTTTTAATTCAATGAATATAAATAATTTATCTGTCTATCCTGAAGCATACAGTATATGAATACACAATATTCCCTAAGATCATCCAAAAAACACAAATTTTTGGCCTCAACAAGTACATTGCAAACAACGTAAAACTACAGTACAATAAGTACAATAATAAAACAATAACCCTTTAAAAACTATTTATAGAAATAATGTTCACATTGAAATGTACTATTATTACAACATTGTCTTTAACATTGTTTATTCATACTAAGACAATCTGCAGTTGAAACTTTCATTTGATTAATAAAATCTCAGTTACCCACAAAATAAGTGGAGGTTTGAATGATACACTTGAATTTGTAGCCTCAAAATAAATCAGCTTTTTGGCTGCTATGCCACCGAGCCTGCCAAACAGATATTTTAAACTTCAGTTTAGAAATCCAAATTGTTTCAATCAATGTCCACATCATACTTAAAGCTGATTCTCAGACGAACATTACCTTTATAGCTTAACAATGAACTCTACACATGAAATATAATCCCTAAAATTTGTTGATACAAAATTAATTGAAATACCTGTATATCATAGCGGTGTACATTTTGAATAAATTTAAAGTGTGGGTAAAGAATACCATTAGGCACAATATTCTGCTGCAACGGTGCCTTTATTCACCAACACACGAGATGTTTCGAGCTTAGCGCGCTTTTTCAAGTGTATGTATGTAAATAGATCGCTAAACTCGAAACATGTCGTGTGTTGGTGAATAAAGGCACCATTGCAGCAGAATATTGTGCCTAATGGTATTCTTTACACACACTTTAAATGTATTGAATTCATGCTTGGGATGGAAGCAGGGGTATAAGATACCTAAAGAACATTACTAAGGGTAAATATACCAGTTTACTTTGTTGTGTATATTTTGACTCCTCGCTTACTATGTGTCCTTGAAAGCATAATGCATGCTTTGTCAGATACAACGAAAATCAATGCTTAATTATTTTCTTACTGAACTTTATGTGTAATTATTGGTGACCCACAAATCCAAACATTATTCAAAGTCTAATCTGAGGCCAGAAGTTATTTTCCAAAGCCCCTGACTATTCACATTTGCCACTGACATGTCATGTACTTTGTTCTGCTATCTATATCTGCTGAAAACAAAACTCAGCGTTTTTTTTTTTTTAAATCTAAAGTACTGAAAAAAAATAAGATCATACTTCAACACATAATATCTTGTCTTAATTATGTTATTTGTTTGAACACATCTATGTTAAAAATATTAACAAATCTACAGAGTAGTACAAATAATGAATTAAAATGTCATTCTTTTCTGGAAAACTTTGGAAGAAGGCATGTTACTAGCGTTCTAGTAGTCTTTTCTAGCAAATCCATGAATGCCCATCCCAATATATATGCACTACGACTAGACTTTGGTAAGGCATTTATGTTGATAACAGAATGATTTATTTAGGCTATGCCAACCTTAATTATATAGGCAGCATCTGTGTATGTGACATGTCTTCATAGTTCCCCTTAGGTTGAAATTTTAAGATGCCTGATTACAAGCTCGGATCACAATCATAGTAAAAGTTGTGGCCCAACATACTGTACCTGTTGCACTGTCTTTCTGAAAAGAGTCGCCTTAATAAGTGTATGATTCATGAAGAACAAGCTGATGATATTTTAAATGTGTTTTTATGGAGGCAAAATAGTTGCACTGCAGTAACAATATTTTTAAATGGTGGGGAGGTACTTACTCTTTTCTTGAAAAAGTTCATTGCTGTAGCATTTTATTGATTAGACAGGAATACATTTAATTAACTAAATTGAATAACTGCCCACCACAGAAAAGCAAGACACGTGCATTTACAAAAACTTTTGACTTTTCTGGCAAGTTTTCTTGTGCAATAGAGTGATCATATGGTTTGGTGTCAGATTCTTTTGCAATACAATACATGGCAATGTTGTTTAAGACTTTCAACACTGCACATCTAAGAAATAATAAGTATAAAGGAATACAGAGAGAAGGCAAATGAAAAGATGAAACACAACTTCTGTGATTTTTCTGTAGGAAACTGCTTTATACTGAAACATAAGGGAATGGTACCTGTATAAAAAATACATTTGCCTTCTTATCTAGACCTGCTGGTGTGGATGACTGAAAATGTAGCAGTGCTTTAACATTTTTTTTTACTTTGGAAATCTCTTACAAAGGAAAACAACTGCACAATGTTGATTAAACCAACATAATTGTTAGGCCTTATTTAGTTAGGAGCAGGGTGCAAAGTATAATGAATGGGCACAAACCACAGTGCTTGTAGTCTGCCTTATACTTAGCAGGTCTTTGAACTCTATAATAGACAGAATGGGGAAGTAGTTGATAAAAGACAAAAAAGAAGATAGTGAAATAGAAGAAACAGAGTGAGTTAAGGAAGAAAGCTGTTGAACTCAGGAGACATGGAAGACATGCAGTGTTACAGAAATGCAGGTTAGAGATAGATGAAAGAAGGCAAGACATCAAAGAACATGAAATTGACAACAGTGTCAGAGTATAAAACAAGAGTAGCACTGACAGAGTTAGTCATTTTCAAAAGGTAATGAACAATATACATTTTTTGTAGGGTTGTATATTGGATGGGTGAAAGAATTAAAACTGTGTTACTGTAATATAATAGGAGAATATAATAGGAGAGATTCTCAGAAGACATGATCAAGAGAGGCAGATAAGGGAATAATGAAAATAAATTATAAACACTTACCAAGATACAACACTCATAATCCATGCATAATGGTATTTATAAAATAAAAACGATGACAGTATCGCAGCCTATAAAGATGAGCTAGAGTTGGTCATCGGCACTAACTTTCTGACCTAAGCTACGATCAAACATAACACTATGCTCACTGACTTACTCAGTACACATTAATTCATTGCCCTCCAACTGGTTTTTAAGTTGGCCATAGACGCAAAGATCTGATCGTACGAATAGTACGCATCAATCTTTATCTGGTGTGATCATAGAAATATCGTTTCATTGAAATTGGAGTATTAATATTTCGGCCAGTAGAGACTTATAATGGGAAATCCTTGCTTTTGCAGAGAAATATATAGGGACATACAATTACCTCTATCATATCTAATGTGATTCCCAATGAAACCTTGATATATTTTCAATACATTCAGTTCATGTCAATTCCCAGGATGAATTAAATTTAAAATATAACAAGGTTAATGGACTTACTTGCTAAAGTGATTTATGCTTTACATTACTGTAATGTACATATTCAGACAGTTGGTGCCATTTATCTTTGCTTGTAAGCAAGATCCCACTCAAAGAACCACATCTGCTTCTCAGTTATGCCTGCCTGTGAGTGGCATCCAGGGGCATGTTCAGTATCTGCAGTATCTAGCATGCAAACCTTTATCTGCAATCCATTAAAGATAATTCCAAAACAGGACAAATACCCCCTTAAGCAGAATGGTTAAGCAAAACTAAAGTAGGTTACTGCAACTGCAACCAACTTCATAGACATAAAAGTGCTCTTCTTTTATATTAAGAATTAAACCAAGAACTGACTCTGTTCCATGTCCAAATAAAATGAAACTTCTGAAGGACAATCCTCACATCCAAGAGGAGGTCAACAACTACTTTTTGTTCACAAAACAGTGAACACTCTCCTACAAATGCCTGCCATTTTATCTGACCAATGAAATTTCAGCATTTCAAAGGGTAGACTAATATAATTTACTGTGCAATGACGGGTACCTTGTCTATCTATCTATCTATCTATCTATCTATCTATCTATCTATCTATCTATCTATCTATCTATCTATCTATCTACTGTATCTCTCTCTTTCTCTCTCTCTCTCTCTCTCTCTCTCTCTCTCTCTATATATAAATATTGTTTTATTGTTTTTCCATGTTACTTCTTTCGATAGCAGGATGAATAGCCCAACAACTATACAATTATTTCCACTCTTTAAGCTGTTTTTTTATGAACTGTTTTATATTTATAAATGTTAAATATTTAAGAGGACACTGTAACTAAGGATCTGATTTGGTATTAACAGACTTGTCAATCCCAAAAGCAATTTCATGAGGTCAGGATTTTTAACATTCATTTTTAACCAACAGCTGTTAAATGGAAATTACAGAATCTTACCATAATATTCATCCAGATGAATTTTAGTGTCCTAATATTTTATCCAGTGTAATATATTCACCCATCAGAATCACTAGATTGTGTCTATCCCGCTGCACAAATACCAGTTACACAAATAGAAATGCTTTTGCAGTAACAAGTGGGTTGAGGTGAAAGCAATTGGGAGATCAGTGGAGGGGGTCAGAGGTTAGAGGGTGGGCTTTGTTTTCCTTTAAGATATTCACTTGTCTTGTCAATGAGTTCTCCCTGCCTAATTTCTTTTTTTTCTGCTGTAAACAATTCATGTTTGCTCTGAGACCTTCCCTGAAGTATAATTGATTGAGAAAGTACAGTTATAATCTGTACAAATAAATCTATAAGAACAAATATTATATCTATAAGTGAAATAAAGTTTACAAACATCTAATCGAGTTTGGATGCATTGCTGCCCTGACAAAGTAAAATACATTGGGCCTTTGCCTTTTTACATAAGACACTGGATTGTTTTTTGTAAAACTGCTCTGAAAGAAGAAAGTCTGTTGTACAAGTTTTTAAAAGAGAATAAAAAAAACTGAAGTTGGAAAGTTTGCAACAACTTGAAAATGTATCAGAGTTGAAAGGTTTAGAAGCATAGTGAAATGCTAACAGGCTCTGCATTGATCAAACCACGTGGATTCTTTCTTTCAAATAAATCTTCCTGCTTTTAAATGAAAGCCAAAAATAGCCAAAACTAGACTCCACAGAAGAACAAAACTCAAAACATGACTGGATGTACCACTGCTTGATATATGTAGGCTGATTTGTTTCATATACTCACTTGGTGGCCTTATTCTTATAAACCAGTAAAAACAATGAGGGGCTCTATATATATCTGTTCTAGAGGGACAAGCACTCCGTATTTCTAAATCACCAAGTGTTTAATAAAGCATCGCTTTGCATCCAACGTTTTGGCCCCCACTGGGGTCTTTATCAAGGATAAACGTGCCAAGTGATCATACAACAATATATACCCATAAGCACCCAAATAAGAATCTTGGGAAGCGTGTGGGTACTTTCCATACAAATATATATATATATATATATATATATATATATATATATATATATATATATATATATATATATCTATATATATATATATATATATATATATAGGCTGATTTATCATTATACAACAATCTATATTATTTGCCATTCTTGACATTAATATCAGACAACCAATTCATTTAACTAGGAATGCTTTTAGTCTCCAAGGTGATATCCAACAGGCAGTGAAGAAAAAAGCCTCCACAAACTAAGAGGCTGCTCTCTCTTTCTAATCCACTAATGACTAAAGATTTATAATAGTCTTTAAAAGTAACTGAATATTTCAAACTGTGTGAAACCATTATATGATTCACTCAGGCTTTGCAGATTTCCCTGACAAAATGAGAATTACTGATACTGTATGTTTGGATAAAGCAAAGAAATACACTGCAGAACAAATAGATAGTTAAGCTACAATATACAATATATACATTTATATTATGATGAACTATTTCCTTATAGAATGAATCAAGTATCAATAATTCCAAGTACTTTAAAATGCAGAAGATGAGCAAATGTTTTGCAGTGTTTCAGGTTTCCTCGTGTTAAGTTGCCATTGCATTGATTCAAATCTTTGGATGTTGTTTCCTCTTTTATATATCTACAAAACCCATGTCAATTATATTCTTATAAACAGGGCTTAGTGATGCCATAATTGGTGCTTAGTGATGTAATTTGTGTCACAGCATTCAATACATTTTAGATATCAGGTTTACAATTAAGGGATGTTTATAGCGGTATAGCCTTACATGTGGATAGCATTCTAATTTTGTCATTTCCATTTGGCTTTTTAATGCCTCTTTCTATATATGGCACTGTTGGGCTAGAAGAAAGTTGTTTTTTTTGGTCTATTGTTGTTAGCCATTTACATGTCTTTTCCACCTCATATTTTATGGATTTCACTTTCTTATTATAATAATACCAAGACCTTGCTTATCATATTTTATATCTACTTAATCGTGTCATCTAAGGTCTGTTATGACTTTCTTAGAATCTTAACATCCACTTATTTTGTCTATTTTTAAGTACCCTTATTGCTTTCCTGCACCACATTCATCTATACCCCGATATCTGACACACACCCAATTACAACCCTAATTGTAATGCATCTGGTTTTAAGTTCACCCCCATCCAATAAGCAGAATTATCATCCATAATGGCTATAATCAGACACTACACTTTTTACACATATAATAGTCCATATCTGAGTCAATTCTTGTCTTTAAAATGCACATCTCTTAGACAAACATTTACCCTATGATTGATCTCAAAATACATTCTAAATATTACCAATGATCTGCAACTTTCTGTATCCCTCATAATATACTCCCATTCACAATTTGTTTTCTCTAGCAAGTGTCTGTCTGCAAAACCCTCAACATCACACATCTGTACCTTTCAAACTCCTTAGATTTTCCATTTGAATAGAACTTTTTAATGTACTGTAAAGTTAAAAAAACGAATGCGCTATACACAATCTAAATCTAAATCCTGTAAATACTGTATGTTTAATCACCATAATGGCCTTTTAATCATCTACATAAAATGTCTGCTCAGTAAAGCAATATACAGAAACAGTAGGTATCACCACTATGAGAAGGCACATTATTCAATAACGATAATATTTCTTGTGACTGATGAGTGTGAGAAATATTTGCTGTGTTTCTTCTCTAAGAGACCAGTTTATCTGCTTCCTTCTGTGTCATTAGACATCTGCTGCTCCCTTTGTCATCAAACATCAAGCAATAGGCAAACTCCCAAAAGGAATTTTCATAACATGCCAGTGAATACTCTGTACTACTGCTAACAAGATAACAGATGATTGTGAGGAGCCAGCACAGCCCAATGTAATAAACCAATACAGGTATGGGATTCCTTATCCAGATCTAGAAACCTGTTTTCCAAAAAGTTCAGAATTTTAGGAAGGCCATCCCCCATAGAGTTATCCTAAGCAATTTTCTTTTTCTCTGAAATATAATGGTAACTAAGATAAATTCATGTAAATGGCAAAACAGTCCAATACTAAATGCTTTTTAGAAGATTTAAGGTATGGTGATGCACACGCACAAATATGGGAAATGGTTGTCTGTACTAAGGCGGTTATGTATTTGTAGGACTGTAAAGAAATATTCCAAAGGCCAATCAGAGATATCCCCCTACATGTTACTCAAATCTAAACCTATGAAAAGGTATTTATTGACATGATCAGTTAACTTTCATAATGAAACATATACATAACAAAGTCCTCTTATAATCAGTGAATACATTAATCATTAGATGGGACTAGATTAGGGAGTGTAAGTGTACAGCAATCAAAAGCAGTTAATGTAAGTGCAACCCTTTGTTTGGTAAAATACAGAATTTTGGAGACCTAAGGCCCTTTATCAAGTGATAAGTGACAGGCAGGATTTTTGATCTGGCACTCACTGCAGAGGGCACATGTACATGCTCCCCTAAGTGTTCTTGCACTTGCAGCCAGGGGAGTTGTAAATTACCCCTCAAGTTACTTGTCCCACTCTTCAAGGAGTTGGTGGAAGAATTCAAACCAAGCTGTCTAGTGTCTATATGAGACTGGGTATCAGACCACATTAGGCCACTTGCTTCTAAACACTTTTAACTAGGAAGAAAATTGAAAAAACAGCAACTTGGTTGTGGTGGGTAGTCTGCATTGTAGACAGCCACAAGGGATAGATAGTTGTTTGTGTAATCGTCAGCTAAAGAAATAAATGGAAAATGTAGGATCTAACTTGTATATAAATGAAACAGCATTCACTTTGTATTTTTTCTGTTAGTCTTTAGAAGAGACAACAATTAACATGACACTGCAACTGAAGGCTAGTGGTGCTCCCTAGCAGCTGCTATTAAGGACTAAAAGCATCCGGAGGAACTGTCAACAATCCTTTGTGGCTAACTGAGCAAGATGCTGTGTAATGTTGGTTCCCCTCTGTGTTCTTCTAGTGTCAACACTCACTCTATTATTTGCCTTGTTCACTCTGTCAGTGAATAGATATGGGGTGCTAAGCAATGATAGTTGCATGATAACTTTCCTTTTAAAAGGTTTGTAGTTGATTCCAAATACTAATGTTTTAAAATAGTATTCAAATCTCTCTTTCTCTTTTTTTTAAGTTGTTTTATTAGGAACAAGTAACTTGTTAATGTTTATCTGTTAGATTTTAAAAAAAGGGAAATTAAATATTTTCCTGTATGTATTTTCTGTTTCTTTTCCTCATACATATACTGTATACACTATAAGTATATATATATATTTATATATATATATTGATTTCATAATCTATGTATTAATAAAAAAAAGCTTGATTTAATAGGATTAGGAAAAAAATTCAATCAATCGAATGAAAACCTGAATCACTCCAATTTTTTGGGGACTTTTTTTCCCGAATTGATAATTTTTTTGGAAGACCCAGGAAAAGTTGGATTTTAGGGCTAAACCCAGCACAGACCACGAAAAATTCAAATTGAGATAGGTGCCTCTCCCATTGACTTACAAAAGAATTTGACAGGTCTCAGATGGAGGATGTTTGGATTCAGGCTTTTTGCAGCATTGTGGTATAATAAATCTCAAAAATTCAAATTTCTATTTTCCTCTAAAAAATTTCTAGTGAAAAAAACTAGGATTTCTCAATATTTTACAGTTCAGATTTTAATAAATAACCTTCACGTTTGGTACAGGAATAGAACCTGTTATTTGGAAAAGTATAGACTTGCTTTGTTCTGTATAAAGGGTTCTTACAGTATCCATAATCCTTTCACCAATAGGATTGCTTTGGCAACACTATGAATATACATGTACAATGAAGCAATAGAATTCTTAATGAATCATATGCAAGTTAAGTGTAGGACTGGCCATACCAAGGATGACTTTGACGTAGTTTGCCATCTGAAATATATTGCAATATATAGACAAACAATCCCTGTTTTGTTTAAAGGGTAAGGCATTTTTAGTTGCTTAAGGCACAAAATGTTTCAATGTCCTTAATATATTGATAATGGGTTGAGCGCAGAGGACTGTTGAATTGTGTGGTCACAGCCTCATTGCACCCCCACCTAATGGTTTTAAAAATGTGTTGAGCACAACTTTCCCTTGTTTGTTATAGTTTATACAGAAGCCGGGGGCCAGCTCCCACCCTTTCAGGAATAGTCAGGTGATCCCACTGGTGGCCAAAATTAAGAATTAAGAATTTTTTGTTTAAACAGAACCATGGGAATTTACATTCCCATATTTTCTTGGTTAATGGTTTGCTAGATAATAAATGCCACAAATTTTTCTTGCATGACATTTTATTTTTTTATATACAGAGCTGTATAACATGGTCTGTGTTCTATTCAATTAAAGTCTTCCTTTATGTAATAATCATCTAATATACAAAAAGCTGGATTTAACTCTTTTTTAACTCTTTTATGCACAGTGTTCCCATCTAGTGATAGGAGAGTAAACCAGCATCAGTAAAATAAAATCCATTAATAGATATCTGTAGCTCCCCTCTGTAATCCACTGACTGCACATGCTACCATTATACTAGTGTTCTTTTTCGCACAGGTATTTTCAAAGAGGAAATCATTTTGATGGAAAGAGCTGATCCAGTAACATTTGGGCATTGGTATTACTTAAACCTCATTGAATGGAAGAAGAAAATATTAATTGTCCCTGGTTAAATCCCCCTTGCCCTACATGAAGACTAGAGGCTAAATATGTTCAGTAATAATTAGATAGAAGTCTGTCTATAAATACTTTATTTATAATACATATAATATACAGTATATAATTGCACATAGGAAAGAAAAAGTTAATATAAACACAGACTATATTCAAAACAGACTTTAATAACTCAGAATTAACTTTAATATCATCAATGAATTTTCTAATAACAAAAACAACACAATGCAGTTCAATAACATTGCATGAAAAAAAGAGCAGGAGGAAGGAGAAACTGTAAGCTAACCAATACTAATCACACCATTATACAAGCTTCTTTAGTGTAAAAAGCAAAGTAAAAAACATCCATTTGTCAAATATGCTTCTGAAAGCCTGTTTAATTGGAACAAAGCATTTGCGTATACTCAGTTTAATCCTATTGTTCTTACACACTACAGATTTATCTTTTTACCAACTTTCAAAGGACATTGACTAAAAGTATTTTTTTTTTGAATGTGATTCATTTTTCAAGCATAAGAGAGACTTTAGATGACCTCAGAGAGTGGAAAATAGTATACTGTAATAGAATGCAGCACATTGTTGAATTGCTACACTTTATCTCACTAATTAAATGTATACTTTGCAGGATTCTGTATACTGTATATTTAGCAAACACTTTCTATAATCAGCAGCTTTAGTAGGCAATATGAACTAATTGTGAATGAGCAGGATTGATAGGGCCACTAGTTCTAGTCCTTTTTCTACACACTAACCCCCATTTGTAATTAAAAAAGCACTATGTTTGCCCATGTACAGTAAACCATAGCAACCAATAACAATTTATTTTAAATATTTGAGGCCCTAATTACAGGCCTTTTTCCTAAATGTATATATGTAAACGTACTACATTAAGGGTTGTTATCTAATAAAACTTGAATTTATCTCTTCTTTCTATTAAACCAAGCGCCACCAAACTCTCATCCACGATTTTCATCTTTTTTATCAATAGAATAACTAGAAAAGACTTGATAAATTCGAGCTAAAACTCGAATTGTGCAAATTGTCCAGATTTGACACCTGAATCGCTTGATTTTTTTTTCAGGTTATTGCTAGTGATGGGCGAATTTGCGACGAATTTGCGCGATTCGCCGCCAGCGAATAAATTCGCAAAACTCCCGTGAAAATTCGCGTCAAAAATTCGCCGGCGTCAAAAAAAATTATTTAAAAAAAAAACGGGCGCCGGCGTCAAAAACAGGCGCCGGCGTCAAAAACGAGACGCCGGTGCCAAAAACGAGACGCTGGTGCCGTTTCGCGAATTTTTCGCCGTTTCGCGAATTTCGCGTGAAATTCGCGAATTTTTCGGCGAAGCGAAACGGCGCAAATTCGCCCATCACTAGTTATCGCCTGAAAACCCTACATTTTTTAGATTATCTGACGAAACCCAGTGCAGATTATGATATATTCAAATTGTAAGAGGGACATTTGTCATTGACTTCTATATGACTTTGGCAGGTCTGAGATTTCCAGATTTGGACTTTAAGCAGCTTCAGGATATAATAAATATAGAAGAATGTGATTTTTTTCCCCCTTTAAAAATTTGAGTTTTTGCCCAAAAACCTTTACTGAAAAAAAATTGAGATTTAGTAAATAACCCTCCATTGAGAGTACCCGGAGGTCTAGTGGTGTGGCAGGGCCGGGGATGCCCGCCGCTTCCTCTTCTGATGTGCACCAATTCTCCTATGGTGTGTGCTTGCGCCGCTTCCAGGTTTTGACATGTGTGCTGCGCCTGATGTTATCTCGCTTAGCGATTATCTTAAAATTTAAAGATACCACGTTCCTCTTCACCTTGCCCAATGAAGGTCTATTTCTAATAGTTCATGGTGCGTTTCCTAAGTTTCTTTTGTTTCTGACCTAGCCTGTTCCTGACCTTCTCTAGTTTGCTGCCTGCCCTGACCTCTGCCCGTTTATTAACCATTCTATAGGATCCTATATACTGAACTTACTACACTAGCCTTCAGTTTAGAATCTCGATATCAGTAATGATTCAAACCTTAAAAGTTGGCCACCAGGGTTTCCCATCTTGTATTTTTTTAGTATCGGTGACATTGCACATGCTCAGTGTTGTCTGGGTGGCTGCTGAGAAGGTGCTGTAAGCACAGGGGTTGTCACCAATCATCAAGCAGAAAATGAGGTTTGAATGTTATAAAAGCTGATGATAGACAACTGATTATTAAATTGTGATGTAAATTGCATTGGTTTCTAAACTGTCATACAGAAAAGACGATGGGAAGCTACTGGGGACATATTTGGATTTACAGATCATCCCTGCTAAAAGGCTGCAGTTGCCTTAATCTGGTATGGAATTTCGAAATATAAAGCTTTCTTAGGCTACTTCCTCGTATTAGAATTTGCCTCATTACAGCAGTTTTGGAACATGTGATAAATTTCAGTTAACTCCATTCCACCAGATGTAGACTTGACTTACTGGCTAATTAAAAGAGCATAATAGATCACTTACCAATCTGTGCCTCTTGAATTGTCAGCTTGTTTTCCAATGGCTCTAGTAGCTTTGGTGGTTTATCTGTCAGAGGTGCTGGAAAAAAAACAGTTCAGTTAACTAAATGAAACTTATGAAGCCATAAAACGTTTCCAAAATTCTCACAATAAAAATGTAATTTGTAACCCTTGCAATGACATAATTTTAAGGGGTACTTTACATTTTTTTTTTTTTTTAAATTGACCTTCATTCTCTATAGCAGGGGTCTCCAACCATTTATACATGTGAGACACATTTCTAATAGAAAAAATGTTGGGGGGCAACACAAGCCACCAAGCCACTGGTTGGGGATCACGGCTCTGTAGTATATGAACAGTTCCTATAATCTCATCAGACTTATGTTATAAAGTATTTACATTATCAGAAGCCAAAAAATTTAAAGTTTTGCTCTTCTAAAAAATGTTGATAGTCAATTGATAACATTTCATAATCCTTGAAGCATATGATAAAAATCCACTTAGGCAGTTAATAAGTATGATCTTCCCCTTGATCTACTGAACTACAGATCTACACGAGTTATCATTCTAATTCAACTTGTTCAGCAATAAACCATGTACTATGTGTTATTCTAAGATACTGTATGTAACATAATTTGCTATGCACATTACACTCTGTGCCATCTGTAGTTTCAAGGTCATGCATAAAATTTTAATCATGTAGTGGTCAATACTATTGTGTATCAGCAGATTTACAGACTCTGTTGAAATAAGTCCAGTTTGGGATTAAGAAATAAGACAAATCTTTTGAATGTAATGCCTTTAATAATTTATGAAGTACCTTAACATGTCCTGTTTTTGTGGGGCTAGTAACACACAAAGGCTAAATCTGTCAGCTCAGTTTTATTAAAAAGTCTTACTAAAAGATTTTTTTTTAAATACCTTATCTGCTATTCATATATTGGCCCTACAGCTCCATTGAAACTTGGATGGCACCCCCCCTGGCTACATACACATAATATTTACGAATGCTGAGTAACAGTATATTACATATAAATGCACATAAAAGCCCTTTTTGTTACTGCTCTTTTAAAGTCCTCGCCATTATCTGGTGTTTCATAGCTTTATTTTAACTCAGTATGCTGCTTCTTAGTGTTACATTATGCTGTATATATAAGGTTGGTACATTAGCAGCAGATATGCCTTCCTGACACAAGCAATATCTCCAAATGCATACAATTAGAAACAGTCACTTTGGCTTCATTAGTGCACACTTAGGTCACTATACACATACAAATGGATGTTAGGACTGTGGGAGGCAGTCACTTGTGTGCTAACATTTAAAATAAACACAAGACTCAGTTTTTCCTTTTCGTGGGTGGAGGTCGGCCACAGCTTTTATTAAAAACATATTTGCCAAAAAAACGATAACCCTGTCCTTGCCATGTTATACCAAGCCCAGGTTACCACAGATGCCAGCCACCGCAGCCGCGGTGGGCATGTAGAGGGAAAAACCTAATGGCCTACCCAGATGGCAAGGGCCAAAAACAATTATCCGCCAATAGCTGTGACAATAATAATATTTTGTTATATAACATTCTTAACAATATGGAAAAAATCCATTGAAACTTTTTAACACATAAATGTAACAATATAAGTGTAACAGTTCAACGGGTGGGAGGATAATCGGCCGTCATTAGGGAATACCAGACACGTTGCCAGCATGCACAGCGCTCCAGGTGCAAGTGATGTCACAAGAGGAGGAGGGTAAGCAGCTTCCCCTTTTTTATAACGCCCCTCCCTTAGTGCCATCAACCAATCCTTCCATCCCATGTAGCCATTCCCAGGGTTCCCTCTGCTCCCAGTACCTCCCCACAGTCCACGGCACCCTTTGTTACCCACTTTGGTGCCTTGCATGATAATCATGCCAAATAGCAAGAGATATTTGCTGGTTAACCGTAATCGGGTGAGTTCCATTATATCACATGAATATATACATAGAAACATAGTAAGTTAGGTTGAAAAAAGACACACGTCCATCAAGTTCAACCTTTTCGTTTTTTTTAACCTGCCTAACTGCTAGTTGATGCAGAGGAAGGCAAAAAAAAAAACCCATGCGAAGCAATCGGGCTAATCCCTAAATCAACTTGTACTATGAGCTATCATCCATAACCCTGTATTCCCTCACTTGCTAAAAAGAAATATAACCCCTTTTTAAAGCTACTGTATCTAATGTATCAGCCAGTACAACTGATCCAGGGAGAAAATTTCACATCTTCACAGCTCTCACTGTAAAAAACCCCTTCCGAATATTTAGGCGGAACCTCTTTTCTTTTAATCAAAATGGATGACCTTGTGTCAGCTGGAAAGACCTACTGGTAAATAAAGCATTAGAGAGATTATTATGTGATCCTCTTATATATTTATACATAGTTATCATATCACCCCTTAAGCGCCTCTTCTCCACTGTTAACAACCCAAATTTGCCCAGTCTTTCCTCATATAGCTAAGATGTTCCATACCTTTTATCAGCTTAGTTGCCCTACTCTGCACTCTCTATCTATCTCTAATACAATAATGTCCTGTTTGAACACTGAAGACCAAAACTGTACACCATGAATCTATGACGCTTTTAAAACAACTCAAGACCTTATTAACCCTTGATGCTGCTGACTGGCTTTGCTTGCTACAGCCAAGTTTATCTTCTACAAGGACTCTAATGTCCTTTTCCATAATGGATTTGCCTAGTGCAGTCCCATTAAGGGTATACGTGGCTTGGATATTTTTACACCCCAGGTGCATGACTTTATATTTATCAACATTGAATCTCATTTGCCACTTAGCTGCCCAGATTGCCAGTTTGTCAAGATCCTGTTGCAAGGATGTCACATCCTGGATGGAATTAATTGGGCTCCATAGTTTGGTGTCATCTGCAAACACTGATACATTACTTACGATACCCTCCCCTAAATCATTAATGAACAGATTTAAAAAAAGTGGACTCAATACCAATCCCTGAGGGACCCCACTAAGAACCTTACTCCAAGTAGAAAATGTACCATTAACAACCACCCTCTGTACTCAATCCTGTAGCCAGTTTCCTATCCATGTGCAAACAACTTAATTTAGCCCAACAGACCTTCGACTTCGAGCAGTCGTTTGTGGGGCACAGTATCAAACACTTTGACAAAATCCAAATAGATCACATCTACTGCCCCCCCACTGTCCAGCATCTTACTTACCTCATCATAAAAAGCAATCAAATTTGTCTGACATGACCAAGCCATGATGATTGAATGTGATCCCTTAACAAGCCTTCCAATAATTTGCCCACAACAGATGTCAAATTTACTTTCCTATAATTTCCAGGCTGAGATCGTAATCCCTTTTTAAATATTGGAAGGACATCAGCTTTTCTTCAATCCATAGGTACTATACCAGATAAAAGCGAATCTGAGAAAATCAGAAATAGGGGCCGGTCTAAAACTGAACTACGGGAATATATGCCATCAGGCCCTGGCAACCTGTTTACATTAATTTGTATTAAAGCTTTACAAATCATATCTTGAGTCAGCCACTGACTAGATTGAGCCATTAGTGCAGCTATGAAGTAAGCCTGGGAACTCAGACTCCTCTATTGTATCCACTTAAGAAAATAACTGATTTAGCACATTTGCCTTTTCTGTATCTGTTACAACCATACTGGTACCATTACTTAAAGGAGCAACCCTCTCAACCCGCATCTTAATACTATTAATATACTAAAAAAACTATTTGGGTTTGCACTCTTTATTTCCTTTCTTTGCCTTCTGGATTGCTGGTTATTATAGTGGCATTGGTTTTATTCATTAAACACAGCTTCTGTCCCACCAGACTTTTAGTTTTTAAATACCTTTTTCTTCTTTCCTATTAACTTCTATATTAAGCCACATGGGGTGATTCTTAGTGCTTCTACACTTACTCCTTAAGGGAAGAAATTGAGAACAGTAATGATTTAATATAATTTTAAATGAGAACCATTTCTGTTCTGTGTTTTTAGCTGAAAACAAAAAGCCCCAATCAATGTTCTCAATGACAGCCCTCAAGGCACTAAATTAGCTTTTCTGAAATTCATGTTTTTTGTTGCCCCAGTGTTTATTAGTTTTTTGTACCAGAAATTAAATGATATAACATTATGGTCACTATTGCCCAGGGGTTCAATGACTTGCACATTTGCAATAAGTTCTTGGTCATTAGAGATCACTAGATCCAGAATGGAATTTTTTCTGGTTCGCTCCTCAACAACCTGTGCCATAAAATTGTCGTGCAATAAGTTTATAAACTTGTTCCCACTAACTGATCTGGCAGTACTGTTGGTCCAGTCAATATCTGAGTAATTAAAATCCCCCATTATCATTACTTTACCCAAACTAGCAGCCTTTTTTTATTTGAATCAGGAGCTTAGCCTCTTCCTCCTCACTTACATTAGGTGGTCTGTAGCATACCCCTACAATTAATTTGCTGGACTCTTTACAATTGGTGAAAAACTCCACCCATAAGACATCTGCCCCCTCATTTTATAACATCACCTCTTCCTTTATATAAGCTTTTAAATCCTGCCTAACAAACATACATACCCTTCCTCCTTTTCTATTGCCTCTGTCCCTCTGAAACAAAGTGTCATGCAACTCATTAAGCCATGTTTCAGCCACACCGATCACATCATATTTTCCCTTTACTGTTGATCATTCTGGATTCTTCAGAATTGATTGCCCCATAATGATCAGTAGTAAATATGCCCATTAGTATCCACATGGCTAACTTCCAAAGAGCTTGCATCTCTAAATAGAGAATACAGAACTGGTCCTGTAAATAATTCCCTTCAAATTATAGGGGAACCTTGTTTTCACATCAATAAACCCACTTTTTGAAGAATGGGTAAAGGGAATTGTAAACGAACGTTCCAATGAAATGAATATTACACAAATGATGTTTGACCCAAACTAAATATTTAATCTACAGAGCAATCAAAGGAACTTGCTTTATGTATCATTGTATACTTTGTTTTAACCATAGTCAATGATGGCTTAGTAATAGCCTAATTTGTAACAGTGATTTGAAGGCTGATTTTGATTTCTTTTTCCAGTAAATAAATGGATATATAAGCACAAACAAGCACAAACAGCTTGTAAACAGATTGTAAACGCCTATGTTTTGTGGATTCCCAATCTGTTTAGATGTTTGCCTGAAGATATATTTGCTTCTATTTACTATGTGACTTACTGCTGTTTGGTGCAGTGATAAAAAAAAAAAAACATGCTTCTCCTATCTAAATAAGTATACTGCTATGGTCTATTATTTTTGGCCATAGTACAGCAGGAAAAGGGTATCACGTGTTGCTCATAAAGAGTCAGCTTCCTAAATACATTCAGCATGGGAAACACCAAACAAAATGTATTATCACTCTATAAATAATGGGTACAGATTAACCATAAAACACAATATAAAAAAACACAAAAAATTAAGAAAGAAAGAAAAAATATTGCAGTTTTACATATAAAACATACAGTAATTTAAATCCATGTTTGCAGTAGGATCTCACTAGTAACATATATTAGATGAACCAGCTCTAGTTCTACTGTTATACCGTTTTAAAAAACCAATGCTATTTTTGTTGTTGATAGTTTCCTTGGACTAAGCATCTGGCACATTTTTCCATTTAAATGAAGTGCTATTGTGAGATACTTGTGCCAGATTCATAAATCATAGCAGCTCCATAAACAGCCATAAACAATGATGTCAAAGGATCACTTAGGTTAACTGCAAATTTGATCTTCATGGTCCTCTGAAGAATAACCAAAGCAATCAAACCCCCTTCCCCACCAGAAACGTCTTACTATTTAGATGAATACGAAATGCTTACCAATTTCATTCCAAACCTTCATTGTTGTTACATGGTTATTGCTGAAGATGATAGTTTCCTAACAAAATACTCAGAAACCTGTTCCCAATAATATGGATTATTGCTATACTTTTTCTCTTCCAAATATATACATGTACGCTCTGCAAATTCAGTGGAGTCAGATTTATCACTTTATGTATTACAATCTGCTGTAATATATACATAAGCTTTTTTTGTAATATCTGCAGCTATATTGCATTGCCTTTAGCAAAACTGAACTAGAAATATATGAGTGATAAGTTAAGCTGTTGCCTAGTATAAAATGCATTAAAAAAAATCATTGAATTATTTCCACCAAGAATTCCAAGAGGTCATCAATACAGCCCATATCTAGATGATCTCTTTTGCCCTTTTAGCTAAAGCTGGAGTTCTTATAGCTTGATATTTGTATATTCTGTGTTGGCTAACCAAGTTTCTGTAGGCAGCATATTTAGAGCTTTGTAACCCTAAGGCCTCACAAAGGTAATATCATTTTATGACACCAGGTTTTCTCCAGCAGGTCTGTTGCATTATGTTGGTACAAGATCCATCCCATATTCACATTATTGCTTTTCTAACTTATTCTTGTACTTTTTATATTTACTTTTTTCTCTTACTTTTTTAATCATATACTGTAGTGGATGTATTTTTTCTTTGAGCATTATATTCTATTTCATTAATAACTTAACATAAAATAATAATATAACACATGAAAAAGACCTGTGCTTTGTGACAAATTAGAAAGGTATAAAAAGTACAAATGCTTAAAATGTGGGCTTATATATTAAAAATCAAAATTGGGAGGTTTTAGAGTGTTTTATACTTTGAATAAACTCACAATTTAAAAAAAACTTGAATGTTTGCTTATTTATAAAAAGAGAATATAAAAAACTTGACTGAATACAATTGTGGAAAAAACTTGAAAACCTTGAATTAAAAAAATGGTTTGCATTTTGACTTGGGCAACTCCCATTAACTTGAACACATGCCTTGTACTACACAATCTCACAAGCTTTTAGAAGGCACAGTTTTACATTTGAGTTTTGTGTGTTTAATAAGTACCAAACATTAGAGTTTTAGAAAATACAATTCAAATGTATGAGTTTTTGGGCAAAGAAAATTCGAATTGTGTCAAAAATTCGAATTTGAACATTGGAAAATCACCCCCCTGGTGGTAACTTAGGCTCCAGATAGCCACTTTGTTCCATTAATGAGAACCATAATGGTTTAACTAATCAGAGAATTTAATTACTACAGTATAATGCTATAAATGTATTATGCTGTATGAAACAAAATATTCAAATCTGAGAAATAAGAACTTTTTACCAATTGTGCCTTGGTAACACCTACCAACATTTGTTAAGAATTCTAGCCATTTTGAGGGGGCGTGGCCAGCAGCCAAACATGGTGGACGCGTGATCTGAACTCTCCGGACTTACCTTACCCAGAGTAGTGGAAATCCCTCTATTTCACCATGGGCAAACACAACAAAAAAAAGATTCAACTGCAGAAGGGTTGACCAGGAAAAATCCCCAAAACTCCGAACGCAGTAGGGGTCAAAGCTTTTTTTAAAGAGACAGTACTTCGGCTATCGAATGGTCGAATAGTCGGACGATTTTCAGTTTGAATCATTAGATTCGAAGTCGAAGTCATAGTCGAAGGTCACAGTAGCCAATTCGATGGTCAAAGTAGCCCAAACAACATTCGAAATTCGAAGTATTTTTTCTTCTATTCCTTCACTCGAGCTAAGTAAATCTGCCCCTTAATGTCTAATGTTACCTTTAAATGGCAACCTAATTGCATAAAATACCTAGGGGTCTGGATCTCATCTGACAGCAACTTTTATATGATTTCAATTATAAGCCTTTTACTTGATGAAACTCGTAGGACTTTGAAGGAATGCAGGGAAAACAATTTACATGGTTGGGTAGAATCAACACAGTAAAAATCAGTTACCTATAGCAACCAATCAGTGATTAGACTATTCTTTCTAAATGTCTCTACCTTTTCCAAACTCTTCCTATTCACCTTCTATCTAAAATATTCAAAGAATTTAATAATGTGATCAGACACTATGGGGCACATTTACTAATGGTCAAATATCGAGGGTTAATTAACCCTTGATATTCGACCCTGGAAGTTAAATCCTTCTACTTCGAATATCGAAGTCGAAGGATTTAGCGATATTCGTTCGATCAAAGGATCGAAGGAATAATCGTTCGATCTAATGATTTTCCTTCGATCAGAAATTGGCTAGAAAATCTATGGGGATCTTCCCCATAGGCTAACATTGATGCTCGGTAGGTTTTAGGTGGCGAAGTAGGTGGTCAAAGTTTTTTTTAAAGAGACAGTACTTCGATTATCGAATGGTCGAATAGTCGAACGATTTTTAGTTTGAATCGTTCGATTTGAAGTCGTAGTCGAAGGTCGAAGTAGCCAATTCGATGGTCGAAGTAGCCAAAAAAAATATGTTGAAATCCAAAATATTTTTTATTCTAATCCTTCACTCGAGCTATGTAAATGTGCCCCTATATATGCCAAGGAAAAAGAAGTAGAATTCTGACTCAAACTCTATAAAACTAAAACAAGAAGGAGCACTAGTATACCTGGACCTTGAATCCGAACTCTACTCTATACTGGAGAACAATGGAAGATGAGTGGGCTGATAATACACTTCATCCATACCCTGGACTAAACATTTGAGGCAATACTCAAAAGATCTAAATACCCATGTACTATTAACTCCCACACTCTCTACGTGTAATTCCATTAACCACAAATTGGGGCCAATGGTATATTCTTCACCAAATCCTAAATACCCACCTTGAAGAACTGATGAAGGATACAATAAGGTTTTTGGAATTTTGAACCCAAGACTTCATCCCCTTCTATCTAAACAACCGAATGAATTGTCCCCAATATTACAACAAGAAGAAAACTGGACAAAACAAGATCACTGGAGATATATTCAAATTTCACACTGAATGACAATTCTACATGAACTGACACCCTTCAAATCTCTACGTGCCAAAGAAAGTGTTATCCCACACCAGATTTCCATATTGTATAAATTACTAAACAATCTAAATTACAAAGAACAACCAATATATGCTAGTCATTGGGAAACCAAATTGAACATCACACTTACCAGTTACAAATGTGACATTATCTTCAAAACAAAAACAAATACCAAGAATTAACGTTCATTTAAAAATCTCAGATGTCAATCAAATAGTGTCTGCCCCTTCTCTATGCCTTAGGCATAGAGGTAGGGGAGATAATTACTTTCACTTTCCATTCAGCAATTCCTAGATGTCACTGCTCTCCACACATTCCCCCATTCTCTTTTATGTTTAATTGTGTAGCAAGTGCATGGGGATGGACATTGGGTTCCCCATTCTGGTGCACAAACAAGATTCTGAGTTGATGCAAGGCTTGTCTTAATAACAGTGTCCACAAAATGGCTCCTGCCTGCTTGCTATAATTATGGATTCCCAGACTGAAGGAAACAAGATTCAAATAATTTATATAGTGTAACTAAAGTTCATTGTGCTTGACTAATGTGATAAAATCAGATTTTAAATATTTTTTTTGAGTGACAGATCCCCTTTAACAGATTGCAAAGAAATAACCAGGGTCTTAATACATAAAACCCCTTTAAAGACAAGACTTATTAATGGCAGCAAAATCACTGATACTATTCCACTGGAGAAGCCCATTACCACCTACTAGAGCAGAGGTACAGTATAAAATAGTAAATGAGATTTACCAGATGGAAGATCTGACATCTTACATAAATAATACACATAGAAAATTTGCAACTATATGGTTTTTCTGGATGCAATTTATAGAAAATAAAAGGGGTACAACTGATCTTTAAAACACTCACAAATGTGAACATAAAGGAATATATATGACAATTGTGTAAATTTACAAAATCCTTGCCTATTCAAGCTCCACTCTATTTTTTTCCTTATTTTTGAATCTGTCCCGTTTTTGCGAAATGGGCAAAAATTAGCGAAACACATTGAAATCAATGGGTGTCAAAGAGATATTGACTTGAGACTATTTTTACACGTGCAATTTTTTTGTCCAAATGCATTGAAGTCAATGGGCATCAAATTAATTTTGACGAGCGTCAATTTTTACACCAGCGAATTTCCGCAGCAGTTTTGCAAAACAATTTGCAGGTGGCGAAATGCGGAAATTCACCACAAATCCATGCCTGGCAAATATATTCGACCATCACTAGTGCCAACAATTCCATGATGGGCAGAACTCCTGGTTACTGAATAGTACCACTGATGTTATAGATTTTGCTGACAATAGCTTACGCAAGGTATAATAATGTAAAATAATAGCATACTTTATGGCCTTAGACTGGTATCAATCACATTGATTAGTTTGGAGATAATACATGCTTTAGAACAACTTTATAAATAGGCTTTCCTTTTACACAAATGTTAATTGTTTATTAAGTGTAAAATATTTGACACTTTACACGAACAGTATGTCTATTAGTAAGTAATAGGGATGGGCAAATTTGAGCCGTTTCGTTTCGCCAAAAATTCGGCACCAGCGAATTGTCGCCGGCGGCCATTAAAGTCTATGGGAGTCAAAAATAATTTGTTGCGTGGCAAAAATGTTTTTTGACGCATCTTTTTTTTTTGACGCTTGCTGCCATACAAGTCTATGGGCGTCATTTCAACGGCGAAACAAGGTGTAAAAATTCTCCCATCCCTAATAAGGAAAATGAAGACTGTGCCAGGAGAAGCATGACTGAAGAATGGAATGTAATGGCCTGATTAACACCCAGGACATCACTACTGACATCTGAATAGTCTTATTGCATATGGTCACTTGCTAATTATAGCAAATGATTAATTGCTTAGTTAGTAACTGTTGCTGAAATGCCCATAGGCTGTAATAAAAAATGAATTCAGTATCTTGATCTTGCACAAACAAAATTGCTATTAATGGGGAGTGTGCATGGCTAATCAAAAAGCCAAATAGAACAGAATAAAACCTTCAGCATCAGAAAGTAAACTCAAACTCAAGACAATGAAGGTATTATGTAACTTAAAATTTCTCAATAAAAATAAAAAATGCATTAGAAAAATCATATTAAAAAGACATACATACAGACCCCATAGTATTCCACCTATGGCCTTTATCGTGCAGGACCATATAGACAAAACTAGTTATCTCTCACATTCTGCTTACTCATATTATAACCTCTTAAAGATATAGTTGTGAAAATAATAATAATAATAATACAAAAGGAACATAATTATAGTAAAATATATTTATCCTGCAGAATTCCTACCCTCTCATTTATTCATTGATGGAATTTTTATTGTATTAATCAAATTAGCTCATAGATTCACTCACATTTATTAGGCAATTTTAAAGATCAAAACTGATATTTAACATTGCCTTCCAGGGATTCATTACCTCAGACAATCTAAACGATTGAATAAAAGTTTTGTCTTTAAATCCAATATTAACAGTGAACACAGTTTCCTAGAGAACAAATCTAAATATGGACCATTAATTCTGACTCAATCTGATTCAATGAATTATTTAATTTGATTAGCAATAAATAAATTGTAATTAATGAATTGGCATTGTTCGGTATGGTATCCTTTAGCTGAAACCCCATTATCCAGAAAACTCTGAATTACGGTTCATTTTCAGCAAAAATAATTTTCCTTTTCTCTGTAATAATAGAACTGTACCGTGTACTTCATAGTAACTAAGCTGCAGATGCATTATTGGTACAATAAACCTTTTGGGTTTATTTAGGGGGTTATTAACTAAAACTCAAATTTATCTCATATTTATTAAACCAAGCTCAAACAAACTCCCATCCACGATTTTATCTTTTTTATCAATAAAATAACTTGAAAAAGTTGGCTTTGGTGGAAAATATCATATTTTCTATAATGTGCATATTGGGAAATATGGGATACAGAATTTGCGAAGATCACCCAACTGTGTCTGACACAGAAACACAAAATAACTTTCAGATCCCTTGAAGACCTTCAGCTAATTAACATAATGTCATTTTACAACACCCACAATTAAAAATCACAAGACCATAGAATGCATTATTAAAATTAATTGCGCTCATTAAATGTCAATGAAATAATCTTTACCATACATAATCAAAGCATCAGTGACTTTTATTCATCATTGTGTTTTCCTACTTCTATAAAGCAAGTCTTTTCCAACATATTGCTGAAAAGACTTTCAGCAACATAGAAGCATGGGAAGCAAATTGGATGGTAGTGACATCAAATGGAGAAAATATGTTGGGCCATGTTCAAATGGAGGACTCTTAGGGCTAAACTACTTGGGAGATTTTGATCAGTTTTTGTGAGTAGAAATTGTATCTGATCTTGTCACACAACGCCACTCAACAGCTCAGATGTTTCTATCAGTCCCATTAAATGTTGACCATGATGGCTCTAAAAGTACCACATGGTCGGAAATCCCCTGCCTGCCAGCTACAGGCTGGACCTAAATTGAAGGGAGGGGGAGTGAGTGCTTTTCCTCAATGCAGTGTGCCCTGGCAGATTCCAGATTTGGCCAGGAGGTATCACTTGTGTGTAACTGCTTCATATAGCTAGAGCCATGTGTTCAGGCTCTGGAGTCTTGTTTCACTTTCAGTGAAAGTGGACATGAAATGCAGCAAAGATGCAGGGCCTAAAGGGATTTGAGAGCCCCTGAAAGGCTTGGAGTAAGGAACCCCAAAGCCTGGTAAGCTCAACCATGCAGGGTTTAGAGCTTGGAGTTCAGTAGTGAGGACTTTTTATGTGCTTTCACTATGAAGAGTGCGGGGAGCTGTGTCATGATGAGTTTGTTGTGCTCACACTGTGGGTATTGTTGGGAGCTATACCCTGAAGATTAAAACAAGCTTTGTGTGCTTGGCTGGAGGATTAAGTTGCTGTGGATACCTGGCCCATCTGTGTGAGTCCCCTGGAGAATTGTGCGTGAGGGAGGGAAGTGAAAGGATACAGCGTGTCCCCTGTTTGAAAAACAGGCATTGTTCCATACCTGCTATGTGGGAGCAACTACCTCTGTCCATCTGGAGAGGTATTTGGGCAGGTAGCACTACCTGGGGAAAGTTTAAGAGCTCTTTGGGGAAAAGGGACTGTGACTCTCTTTGTCCACCAGGATTGGACTGCAAAGGGTTCCCCAGTGTAGTGGGTCATTGATATGTTAATTGCATATTTAACGGCATATTTATCAAGGGTCGAATTTTGAATTGAAAAAACTACAAAATTCTAATTCAAAAAGACCAACTGAAATTAAGTCAAAGGTTTTCTTTAGTAGAATAGGTCTGCATTCAGCTGAATTTGAATTGTACCAATCGAAGGAATATCACATTTTTCCCAAAAAAACCTTTGATTTTTCAAAGTCCACCAATTGACTCCAAATAGGTTCTAGGAGGTCCCCTATAGGCTAAAACAATTTGGCAGGTTTTAGATGGCGAATGATCAAAATCAAATTTTTAAAGAGGGGAGTACATAATAAATTTTGATATTTGAATTTTCAATTTTTTTTCAAATTCAAATCAAATTTGGAATATTCCCTTGTCGAAGTACACAAAAAATAGCTCGAACAGCACTTGGTGTGTAATTATTGTTTCCTATTGGGGCCACCCACAGGTGTATTCCCCGATCCCACTTGTTGGAGGCATTGCCATGAGAGGTAAATTCCCAGTACCCTTTTACCTTGCAAAGGGGATTCAGGACCTGTGTATGTTAAAACATTGTGATGTATATCCTATTATAAAGGAAAGGATTAAAATAAGGTTGCATATTTATAAATGCATGCTGAGCTCTTGTCTTGAAAGTGTGTCATTCGCACAAAAATGCATCATGTTGTATCAAAAAATATAATAAAATGCAAATGCAGTGAAATGAAAGTCACGTTCATTTACATATACTCAAACCTGCATCTCAAAAACACATCAAACACTCAAAAATAAACCTATGTGTAAAAGCCCTAAGGATATGTAGAAATGCATGCTGTAAAGTGAAAGCTTTAAGGTGTTTTAGAATTTTTTTTATAAAACTGCTTAAGTAGCAAACATGTATATCTTTGTAGTTTTTAGCAGAAGACATATACTGTATAACTAATTTGAATTCATAAATTGAAGGCAGCATGTTTACAGTAGCTGAAGTGTTAAGCATTTGCATTCGCTATTTAAATTCTGAACTATCTACATGCAATACACTTTGATAATCCAATGTATACTGGTTATCAATTAGTTCAGGGGAAGATTGTACATTACAATTTTTGGTACTGAAGCATTCTGGAAATTAATTACCAACTCATCTGTATATTTATTCACATAATAAAACCAATTTTAAATATATTTCTATATGTCATGAAAAACGTAACTAGGAATACCATTTGGAAATGCCATAACATTTTTAAAAAAATCTACCGTCATTTAAAGCAAACTACAAAAATAGACTGGTACTGAAATATTTAACAAAGTAGGCAGAAATCTCATATTAAAGAGTGGGGGCAAAGCATGTGAAGCTTTAAAATAAAGACAAAATTAAATTCAGATGGAAAATGGTCTGTTGTGAGCACATATAAATCTTATTTACATAAAGGATTGTTAAAACAAAAAGCTACAGAAGCAATTTGCTCCAAAGGCCTTGTTTACACAGCACCCCCAAGACAATTACTGCTTTAGAATAAGCATCTGCTGTATGTAGGAAGAGACAAATATGACTGTAGCACTGCAGTGAAGAGGAAAATAAATAGAATGCAAAGGGTAAAAGTTCAGGGTTATGTCAAAGGATGTTTAAGCCTCAGCAGCTTCTAAAAATATTGCAGGAGGATATTGACAGGTGTTGGCAAATCTCAGGGCAATCAAATTCATTGATGCTCAAACCACTGAAGATGTCTTAACTTAACAACTCCATCAGCGACTAGTGTGAAATTTTCATCAGGAATTTACTCTTACAACCCATAAAAAAATGCAAGCTAACATTAAAACATTTATGACAAAAAAGGAAAGAAGAAAAAACTTTTTTTTAAAAAAAATAATTTGACCACTGAAAGAATTTTTTTTTCACAGTATACAGAATCGTTTATTAACTAGAGATAGGGATTGGAGAGTTCCTTATTAGAATAGGCAGTGATTCCTCACTATCACTCTGCAGATCTGTATGTGGCCTGCAGACCAGTAGTTCATTGTTCTTATTTTTTATTACAGATTTTTATTAGTTTTAATAAACAAGTGTAAAACATACAATGTTTTATAGTAAAGCCATCATATCATCTTAATAAACATATTAGCCATTATTGAACATTAGGCAATGTCTCTTGGCAATAGGAAAAGGAACTAGAGATGGGGAGAAAGGAGAGTGGGGGGGAGAAAAGAGGTAGAAGAAAAAAAGGGGGGGAAGGAGAGAACTCTAGTGGAAGGATGTCTTTAGATCTGGATTACTAGTTAACGGGCGTTACTTCCATTTCTTGCTGGAAGGTTTCTGATTCTTTGAAAAGAATCCATCTGAGGCACTTACTAGAAAAATGTGTAGATTTTGTGCCTGTTACTGTGGAGAGCTCTTGAAACTGAAACAATTTCTGTATGTTTATCAACCATTCTCGTGTGGTTGGAAGTTGCTGGGATTCCAGTGTAAAGGAATTAATAATTTCCCAGCATTTAATAGGAAAGGTTCAGACAAATTAAAATATTGTGAGAGAGGCTTATCCAGATGGAACAACAAGAAGTATGCAGGGTGGTTGGGTATGGCGTTCCCAGGATTTCCTCAGAAATCTGTAGTATTCTATCCCAGTAGGGTCATATTGCAGGGCACTCCCAAAAGATATGTAGTAAGGTACCTGTGGCGGAGGAGCACCTCCAGCAAAGGTCAGAGATGTGTTTCCATATTTTCTTTAGACGAGCTGGGGTGTAAAGTCAGTAACTTGTAATTAAACTCTTGGATTACAGCATCTGGAGCTGCGACAAAGGTTATTAAAAGGGTGCATACTTGTTTTTCATTTAGTTCCAGGTCTAGGTCGCTAGACCATTGTGAAATAAAATTTAAGTGAGTAACGTTGGTCTTTGGTGCCAGGCAGGAATATATTTGTGAAAGTTCTCTTAAAATGTTAGCAGATAGATAAAAGAAGATCCATTAGAGGCACGTGATTGTGACCTTTTGCTAAACAAGCATTCTTCAAATTGCCTCTGGCCACTGATTATCATTACTATAAAATACAAAAAAATTGACCATTGAGAGCATATGTCACCTATTCATCGTGGGTGCACACATTAAAGAGTTTAAACTAGCAAATTGGCAAACAATTGTATTCATCCTTCTCCAAAATGAACCAAAATGCAATTACAGTACATGTAGGTTGAGGTAGCAAAGTAACTTTCTTTACACCTGATCTGGTTTGGCAAAGTCATTCTATGGTTTCTGTGATTAAAATCTGTTTCTATATTTATTTTGTGTAGCAGGAAACTTCAGAGGTCTGACTTGAAATAATATTAAAGATATGTTAGGGTTTGCATTATGAACACCAGGGTCCACTGCACTATTTGGCAATTTAATCCAGTAGTTTTCTGTTGTTTTTAGTTTAAGTCATGCTTTAAGGTCTAACACTTGATCAAGTAGCATTGGACTCAGGGCAGGAGGACACCTGGAAAAAAACCTGGTTGGCTCAAGCCCTGCTTCCCTGGACCTCTCTCCACTGCAACATAACTATAACATAAGTATAAGGTACACTGGGGGGGGTGACATCTAGGGATGCACCGAATCCAGGATTCGGTTCGGGATTCGGCCAGGATTCGGCCTTTTTCAGCAGGATTCGGATTCGGCCAAATCCTTCTGTCCGGCCAAACCGAATCCGAATCCTAATTTGCATATGCAAATTAGGGGCGGGGAGGGAAATTGCGCGACTTTTTGTCAGAAAACAAGGAAGTAAAAAATGTTTCCCCCCTTCACACCCCTAATTGCATATGCAAATTAGAGTTCGGATTCGGTTCGGTATTCGGCCGAATCCTTCGTGAAGGATTCGGGGGTTTGGCCGAATCCAAAAAAGTGGATTCAGTGCATGCCTAGTGACATCAGTGGGTTGTGACATCTGCTAACGCAGGGACCTGAGGGGGAGTGGAGGCCCCTGCAGTGGCAGCCCTCCGGAAATAAGGAATCATTTATATACACCCATGCAACTGCAAGAGCAATAAGGAGCACACAATTGGCCACTTAGTGCTCATTTGATCAACATCTGGGGTTTGGCTAATGCATCTCTTGCCAGATTTAAAATCTGGTGCTGGAAGTCCATTGAAGTTTACAGAAAGAAAGTGAAGCAAGTAAGTTAAACCTGAAAAATTGCATAAAAACTCTAGTTTTGACAATTAGTCTTGTTGATGTGTCTTTCAATTGACAAGGGTTCCTATGCTTTTCACCAAAAAATTACAATTGATGCACTTATTGGAGAGCAGGTTGTCAGTTTCTGAGCTATCAATTAAACCCCAAATGGTTTTACTCAACGGGCACATTTGTAATGTAAACTATTAAGGGTAGGGGGCTTCAGATGGCATGAGATATGCACCTAAAATAACTCTCTTTTTCTCCCTTGTGTCTATTATTTGCAGAGATCACTTGTTGCAATGCCATTTGTATGGTATCTCACACAGTAGAGTTGGATGACATTTCTAGCAAAATCCTTACATTCATTCATAAAAGTTAGAGCAATCTTTCAATGTAATAAAACAGGATGTAAAATTGACACAATACTGCAGCACAAAGTAAAAATAATTTTTATGTCAAAAGTAATGGCATTCTATTTCAGTTGAACTACTGCTCGATCTCTGAGAAAAGACCCATATATTTTGGTTGTGCTTCATATTTCTCCAGTTTTATTTGTAGGAGTCAGAATAACCATTCTGTTCAGGATACCAATTATTTAGAAAAAAAAGGGAAAATTTATCTTTCTATGAATGAATGATCCACTGCTTTGCTCTTTAATCTGCCAAAAGTTTCCATTGACAATAATGCCAAATGATCAATGCTACAAGATGGTTCTTTTTTAATATTGACAATTCTATGGCAGTGACTGACAGGGTCCCAGAAACTTAGAGTAACATTATTTTGTATTAAATGCAGCAATGTTGCTGCAATGTAGGCCTTTTGTAGCCAATGAAGGTATGTGATCTATAGAATTATATTTAGATACTCAATGTGCTAGAAAAAGAAATGACAGGCATCAAAATGCATTGACCATAAATGTTAAGAAAAGTCCATTTAAGGTGGCCATTTAAAGAATAATAGCTTATAACATGGTAAGAAGTATTCTACACATTTTAATTCCAGTACCCTTTGTTTTAGGTGGGAAGGGTAGGCAAATTACATGATGCCATTACATCAGTGGTTGTCTGTAAAGTATATAGGTATATGATTGTTTATCCAGAATTCTTGGGACCTGGGTTCTTTGGGATAAAGGATTTTTCCATAATTTAGTTCTTCATATCTTAAGTCTGCTAGAAATAATTTAAACATGAAAAAAACTCAATAGGATTATTTTGCCACCAATATGGCTTTATGCATCTTAGGTATCATCATATGCACTGTTCAAGGCATTCGCTGTGCCAGTAGCATTCTATACTAACATATACAAAGGGTGTTTATGAGTGGACGAAATTACCTCTGGGTCAGTGAGCTTAATCACAATGACAAAATACTAAATACAAAGAGGAACCTAATTTCTTAGCATAATAATGTAGCATAATAATAGCCTGTATGTTATAAATAATATACAGGCTGCAGGGGCCATATAGAAGTTCTTCTGTCTGGCCCTGACATCCCTATAATTATCACTTATAATGCTACTGTGTTGCTAGAGTGTAGTATTTTAGAATCCTTTCAATTCTACAAGAGAATGCAGATATTTCATGTGTAACGGACAGAATGTAGGGATTATCAACCTTGATTATTTTGTATTAAAAAAAAAAACCTTGCTTTTAAGAGTTATGGCAAATCCCATGTATAAATCTAAATCTACAGTAAAATGAACTGAGGTCTTGGTTGTATCTGCAGTTGTCATTTTCACATTTATTCAAATGATCAGAAATAAGAGTCCATGCAACAGAAGTCTAAATAGCACAGTTCTTCTTTGATATAATAAAGAAATATCTCTAAAATGTGAAAAAAGCAATAATGGATTAGAAGAATCTTCAAAAATTGTCAGTTCTTATATTGAAATTGAGGAATGATCAGCATTCATCAGACAGTGAACTTTTTAAAGGTTAAATGGATGAGCTGAGCAGTTTTAACTTGATGAGACATAATTAAGATCATTATGCCCTCATCAGAACACAAAGGGGCATTATACTGTCATCTATTCATCAACAGGTCATTTCTGTATTAAACACTATACTCATTCTGATTGCCTTCAGGTCTCATACTTATATACAATGAACTCACAATTTTAATTTAACTATGCAATGAGATACTTGCAACCTCTGAACTCTGTCTCTCCCCAGAATGAATTGTAATCGAAAATACATGTTTCTGCATATTTAAATTGACATTTTTTTAAAGTTTAAAAAAATATGCTTTAGAAAAAGGGGACAAATCCAAAATGGGTAAATACTGTCAGCTACCAAACTGTAACTGTTACTATGCTGAATGTAGCAGTTTTTATGACATTTCTGAAAAGCATCACAAAGCTTGCATTTTACCCCATTATATCGGCCCCACATTTCATAACATATCAGCATAAAACATCCTGCATATGAACTCTAGGGGTCTATTGAACACTTTGATGCCCAATATGCATTGATTTACCAAACTATGTGGCATACAAGGGCACCCAAATGACAATAGTGCATATGAATTTTAAGGGCTGACACCTGGCTGCATGAGCACCCTGTATGTATATTTTGTACCATAAAGACTCCTGTATGGAGACCCTAGAAAACCATATATTTTCAGAAAGTACACATTCTGACAAATCCAAAATGGGCAAATAATTTTTCTACTGCAAACTAACAAACTGCAAAGCTATGCTGAACATAGAAGGAAGTGTTTATGAAGTTTCTGAAAATCATCACAAAGCTTGCATTTTACCCCATTACATGCCCCACATTTCATAATGTATCAGCATAAAACATCCTAAATATGAACTCAAGGGGTCTACTGAACAGTTTGATGCCAAATATGCTTAGATATGCATAGATAAACCAAACTATGTGGCACACAAAGACCCACAAATGGATATATATGGCTATATGTAAATTTACATGGGCAAAACGAAGTAACAAAGAACAGTGCGAAATGCAATAAAATCACTAAAATCCAATAAAACCACAAAAATCTATGTTTTTTTTTTTTACCTATTGTAATCAGCAGTCAGAATCACAGTTTGAATATTTTAGCCTGGCGAATTTGGTTTTACAGACAGAAACAAGCGAACACCTATGCAGGGCTAACATTCAATAAAAAAGCTATAAATGCAATAAAATGGCCAAAAATGCACCAAAATAACAATGTCACAGAAATATCATAGAAAAGCTATTGTGCAGTATGATTAGTGACTGCTATTCGCAATGGCAATTAAATATTTTTTCAGGCAAAAAAACACAATACATTAATAAAAAAAAGCCATAAAATTTTATCAGCAGAAATAGCCTATAACCTAAAAAACAAGATGAGATGAGTAGCAGTACCTGTAATTATATCCCAATCTTTATATGAACATGCATGAAGCCCATGCATTGAAGGAAATAGGCACGTGGTCAAAATAAACACTAAGGGGCAGATTTACATAGGGTCGAATATCGAGGGTTAATTAACCCTCGATATTTGACTGCCGAATATAAATCTTTCAACTTCGAATATTGAAGTCGAAGGATTTACTGCAATTCCTACAATCGGACGATCGAAGGAAAAATTGTTCGATCGAGCGATTAAATCCTTCGAATCAAACGGACCTTCCCCATAGGCTAACATTGACCTCAGTAGGTTTTATTTGCCGCAGTGGGGGGCCGAAGTATTTTTAAAAGAGCCAGTACTTCGACTATCGAATGGTCGAATAGTCAAACGATTTTTAGTTCGAATCATTCGATTCGAAGGTCGAAGTAGCCAATTCGATGGTGGAAGTAGCCATATTCGACCATTCCAAATTTGATTTTTTTTTCGATTTTTACTATTCCTTCACTCAAGCTAAGTAAATGGGCCCCTAACACAAAGCCCTACTTTCCAGCAACTCCAGAATATACAGTACATGTCTGTGTGCATATATATACTGTACATATAATATATATACTGTACATGTGTATGTATATATATATATATATATATATATATATATATATATATATATCGCTAGTTGTAATCAAGATCATGTGAGTTATAGTTCGGTTTGTTAGACTCAATGATTCACACATTAGTAACATAAGTAACTGAAATTGTTCCTTTATTGCAACACAATAACGATATGATATATGAGTGTTACACAAAATAATAGTAAGGTTTAGGAAAAGAATTTGCTTCTGCTATTAATTTTGATGGATAATGATACATTATTATTACAATGTTGTTTGTTTTTAACTGTTTTGTTTTATTATGAATGATGTCTAAGAACCGTGTATTTTACACATATGTAATGCATGTATCTTCAGTATAAAATGTTATTGGTTTGTTAATGACGTTGATCATGTGATAGTGCTGCAGCTTTAGGCTGTCCTGCCAGTTATAGTTAAGACATGATCTAAGTTGATTTTGGCACTTTAAGAAAGGCCTTAGGGTAGGCCGAAACATTAGTCTCTGTAATCTTATGAATACATTTTGTTTATATTTTTAAGACCTGAGAGTGCTGATGTTTTTGGAGGTGTATGGCGAACATTTTGTGAACGTGCACCCAGGAATATGAACAATCGTTATCAAGAGTGCCGGCTTCATGTGGATTTATATATATATATATATATATATATATATAATATTTATACAGTATATTTGAAAAAGGCTAGATTGGTGGCCGAAACGTAATAAATTTAAATACATATTTTTTTGCTCTTTAAGACCTGAATGTGTGCAGACTGCATTTCGGTTAGCATAATCCTGATACGGTTCGGCACCCAGGCAAATAATGATATTTTTTAGTGAGTGCTGGCATCTCTATGGACTATATATATATATATATATATATACATATATATATATATATACACACATATATATACGTATATATATATACATATATATATATATATATATATAAATCCACATATATCCCCTTTTAACTATAATTTCCAACAAAAATGTGCTCCAACCTTTTGTCTTTGGTAATTAGAATACGTTTAAAGAATTATCTTCCTCCACCAGTGGCCACATCTGAGGGAATTAATTTGCACATAAAAAGCATAATATAGTAGGGCTTACAGTTACACCTGCAGATCCTATAATATATTGTAGGTCTCAGTAGGAAACACATTATTTGTGACATTGGAAGCAAGCTTCACGGTGTGGCAGAAGATACTTTGTAATGCTCCACTTATCATTTCAGCAAGTAAATGAATAAAGCATTGCTGCCCTTAAGACCTTTTAGAAGAATCATGAAATGTACCACAGCGATTTTTAACAAACTAAGCACTAAGTATATAAAATTAAATCTTCTATTTATAGAGTGTACTGCAGAGCTAACCAATACCATTTCATTTTTAAAACTGTTTCTTATAATATCAGCTACTTTAAAAATGCAAGCTGGAAGTGAAAGTAACATAAACGTAACCCCTAATAAAATATTGTTAGCTAATATAGATAGATATATATATAGATATAATATCTGTGCCTCTATTTATAACCATGTTATGCGCTGCTGGTTCCCGGTGTTCCATCAACAATAACCACAACAAAGAACTTTACTAACATGTGCAACAATAATATTTTATTATGCTATAAACAACCTAGTGCACAAAATAGCATATGGCATACTAAATAGAATCCCCCACTCTCAGAAACATTTTTAAATACAGTATAGACATAAAGAGAGCTACAGACAGTAAAACATGTCTAAAACTATCCATATAGCAGCTACACTTAGCTTCTTTCCATCAGTCATATACTGTATTTAACTGAATTGGTGAGGATTTCAGAATAACTTCACTACATTTTGTCTTTTCACATGCACTGAAGCATGCTTAAATTTACACTGGCATTTTCACCCCCAAACTCATAAGTGTGCCTGAAAATGCTGAAATAATTATTTATTTAGACAGATATTTTTCATTTCATGGAAAGGTTTATCAGATTTACCCAGCATAAGACAAATGTTGACAATTTAACCATTTACTCTTTCAGACCAACAGATAGGGATAGACAGACAGATAAACTTACTGAAAGGCAGACCCCCCCAACATTGAGTGAAATGTAAATGTTTTAGAATAGGGGGTTACAGACATAATTGCACCTAAAGTTGTAAATATTATTGTTATTTATGTCTTCCAAATGCATAATAATAAAATTGTATCCATTCTATTAAAAATTATAATAAAATATACACATTCTCCACAGTCCCTTCAAAAAAGTGCAGGCCTGAAAGGCCGTGTTCTGCTACACATATTTCTATAACCGACTAAACCCTTTATTATATAATAATTTTCAGCTCAAAACAAAGAACACCGATACCAACCATTGCAAGAGCAATGGGCATGTGACAATTCTTTTTCCCATAAAGTGCTAAGGCAAGGATCAAAACGTTCCACTGTGACAATCTCTGTGCAGAACAGTAAACATAATAATACATTAACAGAGTAAATAAAGAAAAAGCTTGTTAGCATAATTATACGAAAAAAGGGGATGGGTGGGTGGAATGCTGCTGTCCCCAAGCTTCCATACCTGGCGCTCGTTGCATAGGGGAGGGGGACAAGAAGTGATGCTGCGCTCCCCTTGCCCCTAGTAATGAGCGGCACCTGGTGATGATGGAGGAAGCAGGTAAGGCTGCTGCCTCTCTCTCCCTTCCGATGCAGATGCATTTTGTAAAAAAAAAAAAAAAAAACATTTTTCCCATGACAGTATCCCTATAATGCAATAAGATGATATACACTGAATACTTGAAAGCAACAGCAAAGGATGTTTGAATTCTCTTCTAAACTCTTTAAACCTTGATTTTATTTGATGCTCCTTTAAGATCCTCTTGGCAAATTTCCAGTTGACCAAAAGCTTGTAATTTGAGATCTATTCAGTTAACCTCATCTAATTTTATTTCAACTTTTTTCTTGCATCTATTACATGGTCAAATACTTTAATATAAAAGTATACGTATGGCTGTTTCCGTTCAATAGTCAACGTAAATGACAATAGCCAAGAGAAGTCCCTACAATGAAATCTTTTTATTAATTACTTGTATAACATTTTGTTATTTGAATGTGATGGATGTGTGATTACAGTATGATTTTGCCCAAATGAGGCAAACTAAAGTAATAAGAAAGGCCAATTCATTTGAAATGATAAAAGGAAAACATACCAATGTCCAGTTTTAATAGGTCATTATAGGTTAGACAGAAAAAAATGTTGATACATCAGAAAATACTGCCAGTTCTTTTAAACAGAATGTTTTTTGTGCCAGGTACACATAGGGGCACATTTACTAAGGGTCGAATATCGAGGGTTAATTAACCCTCGATATTTCACTGTCAAAGTAAAATCCTTCGACTTCGAATATCGAAGTCGAAGGATTTACCGCAAATGCTTCGATTGAATGATTAAATCCTTCAAATCGAACGATTGAAAGGATTTTAATCCATTGATCAAAGAATTTTCCTTTGATAAAAAAAGCTTAAGGTCCCCATAGGCTAACATTGATGCTCGGTAGGTTTAAAGTGGCGAAGTAGGTAGTCAAAGTGTTTTTTAAAGAGAGAGTACTTCGACTATTGAATGGTCGAATAGTCGAACAATTTTTAGTTCAAATTGTTCGATTCGAAGTAGAAGTCGTAGTCGAAGTAGCCTATTCGATGGTCGAAGTACCCCAAAAAAACTTAGAAATTCGAAGTTTTTTTCATTGTAATCCTTCACTCGAGCTTAGTAAATGTGCCCCATAATGTTCTTTCAGCTAATGTGTTGTAAAATAGATTATTATTTGGCTTCATACTGTATGTATGGATGTTTCTTCTTCACAGAGAAAAGTTATATGCTACAATATGATTTCAACATATGCATTTACAAACATCTTCAAGTGACTTGCACTAATCTTTTGACATGTCTCTACCACAATAAGGGGCCGATTCACTCAGCTCGAGTGAAGGGTTCGAATGAAAAATACTTCGAATTTCGAAGTATTTTTTGGGTACTTCGACCATCGAATGGGCTACTACGACCTTCGACTACGACCTTCGACTTCGATTCGAACGATTCGAAGTAAAAATCGTTCGACTATTCGACCATTCGATAGTCGAAGTACTTGCCCTTTAAAAAAAACTTCGACCCCCTACTTCGGCAGATGAAACCTACCGAAGTCAATGTTAGCCTATGGGGAAGGTCCCCATAGGCTTGCTAACCTTTTTTTGATCGAAGGATTTTCCTTCGATCGTTTGATTAAAATCCTTTGAATCGTTCGATTCGAAGGATTGAATCGTTCGATCGAACGAAAAATCCTTCGATCGTTCGATCGCAGGATTTGCGCTAAATCCTTCGACTTCGATATTCGAAGTCGAAGGATTTCAATTCGAGGGTCGAATTTCGAAGTATTTTTAACTTCGAAATTCGACCCTAAGTGAATCTGCCCCTAATTGTCCAGATTTATTTGTAGTCCACATAGAATATATGACTTGGAGAGAAGTATCTTCCACTTCTTAAGAAGTCATCTTCCACTGCTGACAATGCATTTACTATAAATGATATAATTGCCATAATATGGCTATTTAGCCAAAGTAATACAACAGCCCTCAAAATGTCCATTTTTTTAGAAGCATACCAAATAAATCTTGTTAAAAAATAAATAACAAACATTAAATGAACAAGGGCCTTTGTATTTGGGAGATAAAAGCATGTTTATCAAGATCTCCTGGCTGAAAACAGTCATTAAAATGCAAAGTTGTATTAATAATTCAAAATGAACCATAAAATATTCTCACTAAAACCCAGAGTCCCAATGGTGCAAACAAGTATATGAGCTAATTTATGCACCCAGAACTCAATGGCTGTACTTTTACGGAGTTATTTTTAAAAAATCTTTTACTTTTTCCCATCAGAAGTTCTCCTCCACTTTCCAAATTTCCGTTCAGCTCAGACAAAATAACTTCCTGCCAGATGGCAGCTTGTCATAAGAAAGAATGGCAAAATACCCATGCTGACATATTTAAGAATATATAATCTGGAACATGAAAAAATACGTTTTTTTTTCTTCTTCGACTTGTTTCCTCATATTTTATGCAAGTAATGATTAAAGGGAAAGAATAACATTCTTTTCTTATGAAAAGTAGAACTCTTTTGTGGGAGATCCTTTCTCCTCTTTTCAAAATATCAGCTGTTTGTGGAATAAAGCTCTTTCTGTGAAGTCTGTGAAAGGGATAGTCCCCCCAGGAAACCTGGGAAGAAGTGGTGCTAAAGTTACAAATAGGGTGTCAATTGTTGAAATATAATAAAAAATTTGTACAAAATTTCATGAGCATTTTGAATGAGGATAGACCTTTTTATTAAGTATATAGAGCTTTACAACATATCTATTTTGGACAACACAAAATTAGTTGCAATAACTGCCTTTTAACACAAGGAATAATAGGTTTTAATGTGACTAATAAGTGTTAAAATATCACAACGTTGAATTTTATATTCATAGACTGTAGGGCTGATTTAGCAAATATCGCAATTTTAACAAACTGCCACCTTTAGCAAATTTAATGCTGGAGTAAATCGTAATGTGTGTTTAACAGTTGACCACCACTCTCTTCTGTGTAGAAATATTATCTCTTCATTTCCAGATACTTTGATTGGAGACAAAATTCTGTAAACATATAGGGCTGCCAAATGATGCCCTTAAAAGTGTATTTGTTTTATATACATTATAGACAGCAATGTGCTAAGTTAATTGTATTAAAACCGTAGGGTGAGTGTATTTCAACTGAATTCTGACCCAATGGTTAGTTCTTACACCCCTTTAAATTGCAGCTGGGAATATAGTACACAGATACTATGCTAAATATAATAGATATAGACTTCAGCCAGCCTACCACTGCATAACCACAGTTATTTTAAGAGACTGGTTTATTCAGATGTGAAAAAGGATAATGGGGAGGAACCCATGCAACTTATCATTTCTATCAAAGAGTAGAGATAGATTTAAAATTTCTGCACTCTTATGCCACCTCTTAGCCTCCATCAGCAACCCACTTATCCACTGCTACACTGAAGATTGGGTGGGCAGTTGATATGAATCGCTCTGAAAGGGCATTCCAGGGGAAGCTCATATGTTGTCTACATGATGTATCTTAACCCCCCCCATGTACAGCACTGAATCCAATGTGAGGCACAAATAGTGTCTCTGTATTTTTTCATTAGATAAATTTCATTGGTATTTAGCCTCCTTTTTTTCTCCTTTATCATTTTAATAAATGTAATAAAACAAGTAAAAAAGAACTTCAAATAAGTCATTTCTTATGATGATAAAACAATTATCATAAGAAAAGGACTAACTTGAAGTTCCATTTATTGCCCTTCACATAGACAACTCACTTGCGGTTAATTCACAAGTTAGAAAACGGCTTATATTCAGTATCGGAAAATGCTTTCTGGCTCAACAGATTTCTGCTAGGATCCCCATAATTAGATATGTGCTTGCAATCCTGAAAATCCTCTATATCCAATAAGATGCACAGTTATTTTCTGTAGGCTGTTAAAGTATTCCCTAATACGATCTCCCATGGTAGTAAACATTATTATTGCTCTGCTCCCTGTGTAAGAGCCATTTTTTTTGTTGCAGATGATTAAATATCTATTCTTTTAGTCAGAAGGGATGAGTTCTTTCTTTCTGAAAATACATTCATGTCCAAAGATCCCAAGGGAAGAGATTATAGGGAACATACTTGTATTTATTGATAGATATTGTATTACCCTGTAGATCTAGTTTTATGTGGCTAAACACTTAAAATATGACAATGATAAAATGTCTATTTATGTTCTTTATTGGTACAATATGTGCATATTGGTAGGTGTAGTGTATGCTTTTAGAAAGACATAATTCACCTTTCTTCCATATATTTTACATACTTAGTATAAGATGGTCTATCTCTACAGTATGTCTACAAATGTCTTCCTCCTACCACTTCTTTATAGCCACCCTCTTTATTTGGTTTTAGCAACACACCTCTGTATTTCTCCACACTAATCCTCAAATTTTCACCTTTGCATTCTGTTATTCCTGCTGACTTTTCTCCCTCTCTTTATTAAGGGGGTTAGTTATCAAAAGTCGAGTTTGTGAGGTTTTTTCTAGCTCGATGATACTCACAACTTGAATTTTTGCTTATGTATAAAGACACGTAATTGTAAAAACCTTGACTCAATGCAATCAGGAGGAAAAACCCGAATACTCTAATTGATCGAGTTATCTGTGGAAAAAATGTGGATTAGCTGGAAATGATCACATTTTCGAGCACAAACCACCAATAAAAACCTGAAAATCATGAAGGCTAAAAACAAGGGACCTCTGCCATTGACTTCTACATGACCTTGACAGGTTTTGGCTGGAGTATTTTTGGATTCAAGTTTTTTTATCCAAAAGAATTCGAGTTTTTACTGAAACTACCATCGAAAAACTAGAATTTAAACCTTCTGACTTGCTTTCTGAAAGCAAATGTTTGCCAGTACAAATGCTTTGAGAAGAAAATTCAACTACTTCACACTTCTTACTTGTGGATTTACCTGTGAGTAAGACATTATTGTAAATATTCAAGCACCTCTTCTCCAGTGGAAACTTTACTATTTGAAAACAACAATGGATGTCTATGTTTACCAGTAGCAATGATTTAGTAGAAACAATTCAGATAATGCTACCCCAATAAGTTACTTAACAGACCATTAACTAATAGCCTGACAACACAAGAGTGTCGCCTAAAGATATCCAATAAACTGGGGTAATCTCTTTACATTGAAAGCAGAGGAGGGTTCAGTGTAATAACATAACCTAATACAACTGGTTTATATTTAATTGACCCCACATCTGCTCATAGAAGTACCCCAATTGTATACCTTCCAAACTGCTAAATCTAATTTGGTAAGGTCAGTTGTATTTAATAAGATAATTATAGTTTTCCCTAAACAGCATTCTCCAATCAATACACAGTAAATGTGACCTGTCCTGGGGAGTGAATTGGTATCTGTTTGCATGTCAATAATAATTTCAAACTGAATATTATAATTGGACCTCTATCCCCTTATTTGCGCAATACAAATGCAATTGTCAAATCTACAGTAGGTGAATTGTTGTTCATGGAATAATAAGACAACATCCATTAATGGAAAAAATATGCTTGTCAGTTTCTAGCTACAGGGTATAAAATAGCCCAGTTTATAAATCACATTAATACTCCTAAACAGAAGCTGCAAATTACTTTAAAATCGCCTTTATCAATTTCAGAGACATCACTTGCTTATTTTCTTTATATTCTGATTATTTTTATTATTTAATTTCTGGCAATTTGTTCACATCATGATCTGAGTTTACTTTTTCCCCCCTCTCTGTATGCTCGTCTCCATGCCAACAAAAATAAAGAAATCTAACCAACGTTTGTTGCTATAGCACCAGAAAAAACCCCAAGAGCTTTACGTCTTCAAAGTCACTTTAAGAGACAATTATGTATTCATTATTATTTTGCGTTGGCTTAGCAACTTTATACATAATAAACGACAGATTATTTTTCCCTGGAAAGGAGAAAATGCAGTTTTTCTGTGAAACGTAACATTTCATGTCAGACATGTGCCTCTTTTCTATCACAAAGATCCAGCATAGAATATATGTATGATACCTAATATTGCATCACCAAATATGTAATACTGAGCACATAGGCAATGAAAATAAGATAATTGTGGCCATTTATTTTAATAATGAAATTCACAAGAAAGAGCAATGTATTCTTGTAAGCTGCTCACGTCAGCCTCATTACTTTGAAAGGCAATAGCAAAATAATGATAAAATGATGCAGAATAAAAAAGGGAATGACTCATTAATTAATTAGTTGAATTCTTACTCATTGAAATGAGCATCTGTTGTCTTTGAATAAGCATCTTGGGTAGATTAGGCATTAAACTCAAAGGGGTACGTTTGCTTTTAGTATGGTGTAGACAATTATATTTGCATAGTGGCATTTTAACTTGGGTTGAAATTTGTCTTCTCTTGCTAAATCCAAGATAACAATCTTCTGCTTTTTTAAAGTCCTTTTTCTCAGATTTAAATAATTCAAAATTTGAGTACTAACTAAGCCTTTCCATCACCTTTACCAGCTTAGTTACCTTCTTTGTACTCTCTCTAATATTCACTTTGAGCACTGAAAACCAGAAATGCATTGCATATTCTAGATAAGACCTTGAAGGAGTTGTTCACCTTTAAATGAACTTTTAGTATGATGTAGAGAGTGATATTCTGAGACAATTTGCAATTGGGTTTAATTTAAATTTTTTTGTGGTTTTTCAGTTACTTAGCTTTTTATTCAGCAGCTCTCCAGTTTGCAATTTCAGCTATCTGGTTTCTAGGGTCCAAATTAATCTAGCAACCATACATTGATTTAACTGAGAGACTGGAATAAGGATAGGAGAGGGCCTACATTGAAAGACGAGTAATACAAAGTAACATTAACAATAATGTTGTAGCCTTTCAGAGCATTTGTTGTTTAAATTGGGGTCAGTGACCCCAATTTGAAAGATGGAGAGCAGGGCAGCCATCAGGGGGGATGGGGGGGAGTTGTAGGGGCCCGAGGGTAAGGGGGGCCCGGCCACGCCACACTTACTTGATTAGCCGGGCCCCCATCTTTCTGAGAGCTGCTGACTTCGGGAAGGCATGGACGTTTAAGGGGCCCTAGCCACCAATTTTCTTAAAATGGTGGCCACCAATTTTTGTTTCTCATGTGGGGTCCTAGCTACCAATATTTTTTAATGGGGGGGTCCTGGCCACAAATGTTTTTTTTATGGGTGGCCCTGACCACCAATATCTTTTTATTTTTTATTAACATGTGGGAACCCTAGCCACCAATATTTTTTTTTGTTTTTTTACTGTGTGGGGGCGGACCTGTGGGGTGGGGAGGGCGGACCTGTAGGTAGGGCTTGCAGTGGGAGCAGCCCAGGGGGCCCAGGAAATTTTATCATATGGGGCCCTGTGATTACTGATGGCGGTCCTGCTGGAGAGTCTCAGAAGAAGAAGGCAATTCATTAAAAAACTATAAAAAAAAAAAACAAATAATGAAAGCCATTTGAAAAGTTGCTTAGAATTGGCCATTCTATAACATACTAAAAGTTAACTTGAAGGTGAACCACCCCTTACGTTTGTTTATGTCTGGGAAGATTGGTCCTTTCCTTTACACAAATCAATGCCCCTATAAGTTGCCTTTACATACCTTGTGTATTACCTCACATTTAGTGATGGGCGAATTTGGGGCGTTTCGCTTCCCCGAAAAATTCACGAATCTCCAGCGAAATTCGTGAAACAGCGAGAAATTTGTGAAACGAGGGTGGTTTCGCGAATTTATTCGCTGGTGGGTGGGAATTCGCAGAGAAGTCGCTACTGCCGAATAAATTCGCCCGTCACTACTCACATTTACTTTACGTTATATTCTGAGACATTTGCTGGTGCAAAGAATGACAACATAAAGCAGACAGAGTAGCTTCAAGTACTGCTGCACATTCCATACCTGAACCTTTCTCATTTGCTTAGCATTAATCTTGTTTGTTCTTTTCCACAGTTGCAGTATTCTTTCTAGTGTAGTATTACTCAATAACACGGAGCCCTAAGAATTAAAAGTAGTCATGAACAGAATAAATCACCAGCCAAAGTTTCCCGGCAAAATTCAGAATTTCACTATGCACGATTTTTTTTTGCGAAACTGCGCCGAAAAAAAACGCCCATAAGAAAAAAACGCCCATTGAATTTCAGGCATTTGGAGAAAAAAGTCACCAGAAGAAAAAACGCCCGTTGACTTTAATGCATTTGGAGAAAAAAAGGTCACCATAAGAAAAAACATCTATAAGAAAAGACACCTATTGACTTTAATGCACTAGGACAAAAAAAAAATTGCCATAAAAAAAATGCCCATTGACTTTAATGCATTGGAGAAAAAAAATCACCATAAGAAAAGACGCCCATTGACTTTAATGCACTAGGACAAAAAAAGTCGCCATAGGACACTTTTGGGTGGCAAATTTATTCGCCCATCACTACTGCTAACAGATGATAAATATTGATGCTGTGATCAATTGCTTATGTATGTCTTATCAGATGAAGCAGGTAACATACATTAAAAAGTAACATTTGTGGTCATGCAGAATAATTAGGTCTTAATTCCCTAATGGATTTTTTTTTCTTTTCTTTTTTTGTACACTGAGTGCTTTCAAGCAAATCTAAGGAATTAATTTTCTAAGTAAAGTACAACCGTTCTGAAATTCCTCACATCCCGGTACATTATAAAAGGACAGGCACATTTAAAATGGCAAAATAACCCACAGAACTATGCGTATTATCACTATTACTCCTGCTATTTAACCTACTGAAATAGACTACATTAGGAGGACTTTATCAAACACATTCTAGCAGCAATTGGTTTTAATGGCACATTAGTGTTTTCAGCTTCATGAACATTAAAAAGAAATTATATTTAAGTAAAATGGTTTTTGACTAGTGACATTTACAGATTAACGTTCTATTTTTCTCCACTGGAGAATTTCTTGACTTTAACTTTATTATTTTGTATATGGATTTAATTTCACCATTGCTCACTAAGAAATGTCACTGCTCATTATTAAAGTTTGCTATGGCGGCTATTTGATTTCTCAGGGAAATTATTTGATTTATTTAAAATATTACAGTCACTTATTGTGAGCATATTCAAACTGTAGCTATAAAATCAAGCTCCCAGGTATCTTTCTCCTTATATTTCAAGCATGCTACACTACTTGAAGTATCCATAAAAGCACATTATTATTTCTAGTGAAATAGGTCAAATTCTCATGCATAAAATACAGAGCAGTACTTTATATAGGAAGGTCATAAAGAGAAATGTTCAGTACATAAAAATATACAGTAGTACTGCAGCTTTATCTAAGTTAGGTAACTGGAGGATGGAAATAGGCAAATTACAACACATTTAATCATATTTTATTTTGTTAATTTTGAATAAACATCAGGTGGTTAGTTAACAAAACAGCAGCCCTGAAGCCATGATATGGGTTGGATTGTGGGGTAAGTTATAACATGGACACATTTTCCCCATAGAAAGCATTTCGTTGAATGTTCTAACTGGTCAAAGATATCTACTTTATGTTGGTAAACTTGTAGTAATACAGTTTTAGATCACATTAATATGGATAGATGTTTTAAGGAGGTGTGGCCAATTTTATACCTTTACTCACACATAGGGGCAGATTTACATAGGGTCGAATATGGAGGGTTAATTAACTCTCCATATTCAACTGGCGAATGTAAATCCTTCGACTTCGAATATCGAAGTTGAAGGATTTAGCGCAATTCCTATGATTGAACGATTTAAGGAATAATTGTTCGATCGATTTTAATCCATCGATCAAAGGATATTCCTTCGATCAGAAAATTGATAGGAAGCCTATGGGGACCTTCCCCATAGGCTAACATTGGCCTCGGTAGGTTTTAGGTGGCGAACTAGGGGGTCGAAGTATTTTTTAAAGAGACAGTACTTCGACTATCGAATGGTCGAATAGTCGAACGATTTTTACTTCGAATCGTTCGATTCAAAGTAGTAGTCGAAGGTCAAAGTAGCCTATTAGATGGTCGAAGTAGCCATATTCGACCATTCAAAATTCGAAGTATTTTTTCTTCTATTCCTTCACTCGAGCTAAGTAAATGGGCCTCATACACAGCTGCTGCTGGACTTTATATACCTAGTGGTTTGTGAGCAAAATAAGGCTTTAATAACTTCCTCAGAAGGGTGCTCAGTGTTATTCTGCGCTTCTTTTCTGTTTTAAATTAGGATTCTTTTGCCTTATATGAGTTAAGCTGCAACACATAGGGGCAGATTTATCAAGGGTCGAATTTAGAGTTCATGGGAGTTTTTTTAAACTCTGATAAACGCCCATAAAACCAACAAGACCAACATTCGACCAACTGCAATTTATGAAAAAATTAGAATTTTTCAAACTCGGGTGAATGAGATTGACCCGCAAACTCGAATCTAATTCGAAAAGAATTTCCAAAAAAAAAACTTGGATTTCAGGAATGCTGCAAACAACTCCAAATTAATCCCAGGTAGTCCCACATAGGCTAAAACAGCATTTTGGCAGGTTTAAGGTGGTGAATAGTCGAATTATCAGGGCCAGTACATGATAAATTTTGAAAATCAAATTACATTTTTTTTATAAATTCAAATCAAAGTTTTACTATTCCTTAGGAGAATTTCACTTAAAAAAACCTCAAATTCAAATTTCAAAATGCAAATTTCAAAATTCAAAATTCAAATTTCAAAATTTGAATTTTCACTTTGACCATTGATAAATCTGCCCCCATACAGTATGAGACATTTCTGTGCACCTCACTGGAGTGCCACCCTGAATAAGCACCCAAATCTCATTGTATAAAGATTAAGGAAAACAGCGTACATTTTTACAGTATTTCCCTTTAATGAAGTGTTAAGCATCAGGATCTACATTAATTTGTATTGAATTTGTTGCGTTAGCATTTTTGCTGTGATACATACAAATAGATGCCATGTTGCTTTATTTTGTGTAGACATTCTTTACACAATTAAGTACCATGGCTGTCTTAAAGGATTATACTCAACACTGACTATGGTATATAACCCCTCCAAGGATAGCTATATGGCTGTTCCAGTACCACTTTAGTACAATAATGCACCCTACAGATTACTCCCAGATCCATAAAACTCAGTTAATCTACAAATACCTCAACATTAATGGTCTCCTTAGAGCTAAAGAGAAGCAAGGCAAAAAGCTATTGTACACATTTGAGTGCCTTTTTGAATCTAATTAGATTTATAAAACAGCCTTATGATAAATGTATCTTCATGCTAAAAAATTCCAAGATCTAACTGTGGGTGTGAGTTGTGATCAGAAATATTGCATATGTAAGTAATATCTAATGAGCTGCCAGGTTAAATAAAAGCTGAAGTCCCAAAGGTATCATAATGCAACCTTCTTTTAATAAACCATGTCTCATTTTCTAAATTGATAGGCAGTAGTTCTTTATGACAATGATTTATGCATGCCCCAGATGTAGATCATGTTCTGTTCTGTTTCCTTAAGTTTAACACTTGATAGTGTCAAATGCTATGTATGTATTATGCAGTCTGGATGTTAAAACCCAAATCAAGGATATGGAAGATTTGTTGCTTAAACAGCCTTCAACTTTTATTTGGTGCAACTGAGGATGAGTACATTGTGTGCAGTGGTTAACTTAGGCATGTTTTCTCCCCACCAAGGCTCCTGTCCCTCATTTTCAAACTGCCAAAATTGGCCACCTCTTTTCCTCTGGTTTTTAATTCCTCCACTTACAACTTTATTCACCACTTAACATTATGAACATATCTTATACAATGAAATATCTGAAATATATTTCACCTCCTTACATGATGGTTGTTTGAATATAGGTAGAGATCTGCACCTTGATCCTTATTTAACTCCATATGTGAATTTATTATAGTCTCAACATAATTTTACTGCAAAATTGTTAATGATGCAAATATTTACTATAATGACTTAAAGAACAAAACAAATATACACACGGTGTGAAATTCAAATATTTAAAGGTGCTGCGTCTGTTTTTTCATTGCCCAACGTAAGTTATTGTGAGATAGAGTTCCTGCGTGTGCTTATTGTATGGTTTCCTGTTCTTGACCCCTCCGTGTCTCTGACTGCTGCTGATTTGCTGCCTGTACTGACCTTAGCCTGTTACTGATTATTCTTTCTGATCCTGACTGTACTGCAATTACTAATTAGTTTGACCCTGGTCTATGTACTTGACTACGCTTCTGTTCCGAATTCCGTACTTCATCATCTGATTGGTATTGAACCTGGCCTATTCCACAACTATGCTTACTCTTTCCCTGTCCTTCCCCATTGGTTCCGGTTCCCTTGCCTGCCCAGAACCCTTCTCTCACTATAAGACCTGGTGGCATCCAAGTAGCAATAGGCTCCTCCCAACGTAAAAGGCGGCTGTTACAGGCATGAGCCATGAATGGAACCTTGGCATTTGTTCTGGGTTTGGGATACCGAATGAATGAGACAGCACTAGCTACTCAATCAAAGACTTCTACAAGTGGTGTTTAAAACTCTCAGCCGTCAATCATATATTGCATGCCCCTTCTCTATGCCTTAGGCATAGAGGCGGGGCAGGCAATTACTTTAACTTTCTGCAATTCCTAGATGTCACTGCTCTCCTTACATTCCGCCTCCTTCTCCAACATTCAATTTTGTAGCCAGTGCATGGACATGGGCATCAGGTGCCCAATTATGGTGCATAAACAAGATTTTGGCATAATCTGGCAAGATTTTAGCTTGCCTTAATAACAATGTCCACAAAATGGCTGCTACCTTTTTGATTTGATTGTGATTTACAAGACTAGAAGAAAGAAGATTGAAATCATGTTTATAGTGTAAGTGAAGTTTATTTTGCTTGACTAACATCATAAAACAGGATTTGGAATTATTTTTTAGGGTGACAGTCCCCTTTAAACAGTTGCAGGTCTCTGACATATTGGAAAATTAGTTTAGTAGAATGAAAGTATGATATTTCTGTGTATTTCTGTGTATTATGTTAACACCTATTACGTGAGGAAAGCAAAACAGTTAGACAATAAAATAATTAACACAGTTCAGCAATGGAGGTGCATGACACTTATGTGAAACAAACATAATAGTTCAATCATTACATCAACCATTTTGTTAGGCATGAAAAACAATTCAACAATAACAATTAGTGGAAAAAGTAGAAAATAAAGCAGTATACCCAGTGACTATATTTTATTAAATGTGGGAAATGTTTCAACAGTTGAAGATTATTGGCTTAATAGAGGATTGACACAGTTCAGCTTCATGTTACAGGCTAGCACCAAGGGAGTTCAAAAGTAGTTGACTGGGGTCAAAACAGTTAGCCAGCTAAAATGTGATTTTTTTCAAAACAGCCAACTAAAATGTGATTTTTTCTAAATATATTAACCCATTTATACATAAATTTATATATCTATATATATATCTATATCTATATCTATATCTATATCTATATATATATATATATATATATATATATATATATATATATATATATTTATTTATTTATACAGTATGTATGGTTTATATGGTTTATATTCTGGTTGCAACCCATAAAATGAGACAACCACTGTAAAAGCCAGAAGAAATTAGACTGTACATCATTGCTAAGGATGCAGGGAGCTCTAGATCAATTGGAAGGTCAAAAATCCCTCCATTAATTCAATTGTAAACCACACTGGTAAACTTAGTTTTTTTAATGAGAGGTAATGACATGATAACTAGACTGATAAGAGAGGGAGTGGGGGAAGCTAAAAATCAGGCACAACCTATTAGGAGAAAAGATTATAAAACAGAATCACTCCATAAGAATGTAACTAGAAATCATTTCCAGGAATTGAGTTGTTTTAATGCTATAATTCAAATATGTACTATTATAATTCTTCAAGATTTGCCAAGGCACCTGATTTGATTCTTTCTAATCAGATTTCTGCCATTGAGATTTAATTTCTGCTTATTGTTGCCATGCTGCTTAGACAATAACATATCAATAACTATGACAAGTTAAGACACAAATAAAATGGCAGCTTATTGTTGCAGTTAGAACAAAAATACCTAGGGGATTCTCTACACTTATTTTTTCCCCAGCTTTGACCAAGTCAAACAACACTGGAATGCTCAATTATGCATAATTCCGATTTGTAATTTTGATAAACAAAACATAATAAAGTTTTATAACAGCATTACTGGATAAATTACAATCAATTTAAATTATATCAGAAAGGATTATCGTTCTGAGACATTAAAAAGCCAATCTAGTGAGAAGTCCCAACTTGGACTCATGCTAGAAGTACATGAGCAGAGGGCAAATAATGCATTTTTAAGGGACTAGTTCTGATCATTCTACATTGTTGGATTGTTTAAATACGTTGTTATGACTGAGACCCAAACCCTTTAGGATTACCATACTCACCAACTTCATATAGAGCAGTCAATTTCCAGTCTTTCTCTATCTACATTATGTTCAGTGCATGTGTCCCTGTTCCTGAGTGATTTAGCCATTGAATCTCTAATTGTACCAAAATTAATTACTTGATTTACCATGTTTATTGGGTTATTTACCATTCTAGAAATAAACTGATGGCCCTGCTTATTCACTGAATGATCTGGCCAATCAGATTGACATGTGTAAATCTTTCTCAAATAACTCTCTAAGCCTGGTAACTGTTATCATCATAAAGAATATGCATACAAATTGTTCTCCAAATAGTTATTCTTCATAAAACTTTGCAAGAGATTGAAGGTGAAGCTAAAAGTTCTCAAGTTTGGGGCTTTACGAAGATGGAAGTTTTATTGAAGATGGGAAGTGCCTGGTGCTTTCTCTAAATCTGTCCTCTAAGACTAACAACTGCAGCATAAAAGCACCACCCCCATTTTATTGTGCAGTGTCTAAATCAGCCCTGTGCACATTCTTTATTGTGCCTCTGTTAGGCATTGCTTCAATTCTCATCCCACAGGGCATTCAAGACCAGTGAACAGCAACAAGTAGAGGCATTTCAATCCCTTCCCCAGTGCATTCATGAGCAACCATCAGATTTGGAAACAAATCACTGCATCCTTGTCTATTCCCCAGTGTATTTACCATTTGCAGTCAGCAACATCTAAGCTGTAAATGCTTCAACCCTCTAGCTGCTGATGGAATAAAACTGCCAACTTTACCAGCGAATTGAACTGGAATAGGAGCTATCCTTAATATCTAACTAAACTGCAAAACATATGTGTTGAAATAATCTGTAAAGGCCACAATTCCTATTCTCTTTAGATCTATAGTTCTCTCTCTCTCTCTCTCTCTCTCTCTCTCTCTCTCTCTTGTTTCTTCACTCCAATGACATGTGAAGAGGAGACGGCAAAGTTTGACACAATTTCACCTAATTCACATATGACACCCGGAAGAGTTTCCCCCTCTGCAGTTTAAAAGAATGAAAAGAATTTATAATGCATTTATAAATGTATGGGACCTGTTATCCAGAATGCTCGGGACCTGGGGTTTTCTGAATAACGGATCTTTCCATAATTTGGGTCTTCATGCCTTAAGTCTACTAGAAATTCATTTACACATTTAATAAACCCAATAGGCTGGTTTTGCTTCCAATAAGTATTAATTATATCTTAGTTGGGATCAAGTACAAGGTATTGTTTTATTATTACAGAGAAAAGGGAAATCATTTTTAAAAATTTGTATTATTTGGATAAAATGAAGTCTATGGGAGACTGGATTTCGGGTTTCCGGATAAGGGATCCTGTACCTGTAGTGATATACAGGTTGAGCTTTTCTTGACCCGCAACCACCCAACCCCTAATCCGGCCCACTATGTCCCCTCTATTTATAGACCTGTGCACGCAAATATGACAGTTTTGGTTCCTCTTATATGATTTGATCATTTTCAGTGCTTGCATTTTAAGTTATTAGGAGTCTGAGACGTTACATTTTTTGGCAACTCAAACTCCAGATACCCTCTCATCTATTATCTAGCTAGCCAGTCTATTATCTATCTACATATCTATCATCTATATATCATCTAACTAGTGAGCTATCTAATGTTCTATTATCTATCATTTACCATCTATCCTTTATCTATCAACCTTTCTATTTATAAAATTACTAACAGCATAATGTGACAGTGGCCAAATGATATGTAAATTGCATTTTGCATCAACCCAATTTATTCTATTATCTTTCTTTCTTTCTTTCTTTCTTTCTTTCTTTCTTTCTTTCTTTCTTTCTTTCTTTCTTTCTTTCTTTCTTCTAGCAAGATAATGTGACAGTGACCAAATTATTCTTAATAAGTTGCATTTTGCATGGCACTTGTTTACAGTTTGAATAGTAAGGAACTGGCAACAGCCTCCAGAATGCTCGGGACCTGGGGTTTTCTGAATAACGGATCTTTCCATAATTTGGGTCTTCATGCCTTAAGTCTACTAGAAATTCATTTACACATTTAATAAACCCAATAGGCTGGTTTTGCTTCCAATAAGTATTAATTATATCTTAGTTGGGATCAAGTACAAGGTATTGTTTTATTATTACAGAGAAAAGGGAAATCATTTTTAAAAATTTGTATTATTTGGATAAAATGAAGTCTATGGGAGACTGGATTTCGGGTTTCCGGATAAGGGATCCTGTACCTGTAGTGATATACAGGTTGAGCTTTTCTTGACCCGCAACCACCCAACCCCTAATCCGGCCCACTATGTCCCCTCTATTTATAGACCTGTGCACGCAAATATGACAGTTTTGGTTCCTCTTAAATGATTTGATCATTTTCAGTGCTTGCATTTTAAGTTATTAGGAGTCTGAGACGTTACATTTTTTGGCAACTCAAACTCCAGATACCCTCTCATCTATTATCTAGCTAGCCAGTCTATTATCTATCTACATATCTATCATCTATATATCATCTAACTAGTGAGCTATCTAATGTTCTATTATCTATCATTTACCATCTATCCTTTATCTATCAACCTTTCTATTTATAAAATTACTAACAGCATAATGTGACAGTGGCCAAATGATATGTAAATTGCATTTTGCATCAACCCAATTTATTCTATTATCTTTCTTTCTTTCTTTCTTTCTTTCTTTCTTTCTTTCTTTCTTTCTTTCTTTCTTTCTTTCTTTCTTTCTTTCTTTCTTTCTTTCTTTCTTTCTTCTAGCAAGATAATGTGACAGTGACCAAATTATTCTTAATAAGTTGCATTTTGCATGGCACTTGTTTACAGTTTGAATAGTAAGGAACTGGCAACAGCCCCCCCCCCCAAATACATGCCATCTAGATGTCAGTTCCTGAGAGATTCAGGTATCCTCGGTGAATATACACTTTTAAAGAATGAAAATAAATGAAAATGATTATTTGAGTCTGTAGCCAGAAAGGGATCCACGCTTAGGTGGTATTGTGGGCTTTAGTCATAAATTCTGAACAGGGTTTGCAAATTAAGCCTTTTCGCTTCTTGAGCTATATATATTTATACACATTCTATTGTTATTCTATTGTTTCTTCTATTATCCTACTTATATTTAGAAAAAAATCTTTAAAAAAATTAAACATTGCACTGAATAAAAATGTGCAGTAAATGTTGTAATGATATATACATACTTAGCAATCATATTTATCCTTAAACCTACATGTCAGCTATTGTAAAACTCTAAAAAAAAGTTCATTGCAACCTCTGGAGACATTTTAGACTGACTCATACTCAGGAACTGCCATTTAAACACCTTGACATTACAATATTTTTGCAATTATAATTAGTTATTCTGGTGATAAAGAGATCAGTCAGCAAAAGCAAAGAGTCACATTAGAATCTTGTTTACAGTATGTACAAAAGGGACCAATATATCAGTGGTAGCAGCTGGTTATATTTTCATTTAGGTAGCTCAGGGACCACTCTTGTTAATAAAAGTAAACTGTCTTTTTAGTATAATTAACATATAATAATAGGGATTAATTTGATTTTTTTTTGACATTTCATACAACAATTTCATTCCAACTTTATGTATTAATCATCATGGTTTTTTTACCTGAAATAATAAATAATAATGATTTTTTTTTTTAAAAAAAAGTTGGAGAACAACAAAAGTATGCAAACAGCTCCTAGGGGACTGGCAGTACATTTGGTTTTTATACAACCAAAAGTTGCCTCCAAGCCAGGAATTCAAACATAAGCACCTGCTGTGAAGCCACTTGGAGCAACATTCAAGGGGTTGGTGAGCAATATGTTCAAGAGCCAAACTAGAGCAACTGTTCTAGAGCCAAACTCTATGGTCTGCATTGTTACATGTGTCCTGCATACAATGGCCAACATCCAACACCAGCCTCCATGAGGCAGAAAATCAAAAAACTTCTGTTGTGCTTGATGATAATGATATGCACATGTCAAAAGCTTTGTGATTGGCCAAAATAGGAGGTTCAATTCATGCAGGTGTGTGTGTTGTGTTTCCCTCAACTGCTGTAAAGGCCAGTATTAAAACACAAGAAAAGCCCAACACCAATGCTGCCTCATATGAGAAAAGCCTAATTTCTAATGCTCTCTTGAATTTCCTGAAAACACTTCCAATTGCGTGCAGACTTAGTTTGTTTCAAAAAATATCCCAGACTACTTTAATCTCAATCATCCATAAAGCTGCACTCTGGGCCAAGACCACAACTGCGATTCTGCACAGTTGAATCTAGAAGGGATCTACAGCAGCGACTAGAGGGAGCTTTAAAATGTACATGTCACCAGTTATTGGCAGTCTGATAGAGAGCAAGTATCACATTTCACAGTATGTGAGCAGTGTTATATTGGTGCATGCGCATAAACATGGGTTAAAGTAACAAAACAGCCATTGTCCTAAAATGTACCTAACAAACACCCTTTATTAAAATGTGATAGAGTATGCTAATTAATGAATGAATTAATAAATTGCATTGTGGATAATGTAATTTTTTGGCATGATCACTGTACATTAGTGAGGTCAAATGACAGCCGCTGCTTGCTGTTCACGTCAATCAAACTCGTTTACACATGCGTGTCAATTCCTGCTAGTGTACGCGGATGCGGGCTTTTGACGCAATCACGACAAATGTGCACAGCACCCTCACTCCAGTGTGAGATGATCGTTTTACAGATTGAAACGAGGGGCATAATTATCAAGGGTAGTCAGTAGTCAGCCAACTCAGCAAAGTAGTCAGACAGATCAGCAGAAGAGCAGGGGGCTAGGCTTAGGGAACTATCAGAAACCATTAAAAATCATGAAAAGTCTGCATATTTTTTAAATGATGTATATTGCAAAGTTGCTTGAAATTATATTTACTTTTCAAATAGCTGAAGTTTTGTTTTTAGTAACGGTATTGGCACGCACAAATGTACACAGCACTTTCACTCCAGTATGAGCTGATTGTATTACATATCAACACTGGGGGGCCGATTCACGAAGGGTCGAATTTCGAAGTTAAAAATACTTCGAAATTCGACCCTCGAATTGAAATCCTTCGACTTCGAATATCGAAGTCGAAGGATTTAGCGCTAATCCTGCGATCGAACGATCGAAGGATTTTTCGTTCGATCGAACGATTAAATCGTTCGAATCGAACGATTCGAACGATTTTAATCAAACGATCGAAGGAAAATCCTTCGATCAAAAAAAGGTTAGCAAGCCTATGGGGACCTTCCCCATAGGCTAACATTGACTTCGGTAGGTTTTATCTGCCGAAGTAGGGGGTCGAAGTTTTTTTTAAAGGGCAAGTACTTCGACTATCGAATGGTCGAATAGTCGAACGATTTTTACTTCGAATCGTTCGATTTCGTTCGAATTCGAACGAATTTAACCAATTCGATGGTCGAAGTACCCAAAAAAAACTTCGAAATTCAAAGTTTTTTTCATTCGAACCCTTCACTCGAGCTGAGTGAATCGGCCCCTGAGCGTTGTATCCTGACTGAAATACCTCTTATTATGAAAATCCTAGGCCTCAAGCAGTCTGGACAATAAATTCTATACCTGTACCTTTAAACATTTTTAACATTCCCTGAATCCCACCCACACAGTTATTTGTTAAGAGACATTTTGGCATATGCAGTCTCTCCTCTATGTTATGATAAATGGTCTATACATGTGTATGCAGTTAAATGTTTGACGAAAGCGATTTGGGTTTTTATTTGGTACAATCATGGACACAACTAATAGTGTATGTTTGTCTGGTTGCACATCCCTATAACAAGGCCTCTAGATGGGGGCAAGCACATTCCAAACATAACAGTAGTAGAACTATCCTTAGAATGGTTAGGTATCACTCCAGAGTAATAATGATTTCTTTCAAACCTCTGGTGGCCAATTCAGAAGAACATGTAAGGAGATGACGAAGGTTAGAGCAGCAAACGGCAGAACAAAACCACAAATACAAATAATGAATGTAAAGAGAAAGCTTCACACTTGAATGTCATTAAGAGCGAGTGAAGCATTACATCTCAATTTTATTACTAGTTAAGCAGTTAAAATAAAAATGTGTGCTGACAGTATAATTAAGCAGCAGATTACACATGGATATGGTTAATATTCTTCATCGAGCCTACACACAGCAATAATTACATTAATATTATGTGAAGTGTCTTTCTTATAACATGGTGTGCCATTTTGTAATTTTACTGTCAGTACATTACTTTAACTGCATTACTGGTGTCTCTGTTGATCCAAATGTTTCCAGTGCCTTTAATAAAATTGAACAGCTCTTTTGAAATTCGCCACAGCATAGCAGAGATCTTTAAGATCTACATAAAAGTCTTTCGCCTTGAGATCTGTTCTACAACGCTTAAAAAGAAAACTATTCGGTAATCATCTTAACTTCCACTTTTAACCCGAGCTTTAACAGACAGTATAATGAGAAGAGATTGCTCATTGTGTACACAAAACAATATACTGTTGAAAAATCCACAGTTCTGTATCTACAGAAATAAAGGGGCCTGAAAATGAAACAAAGGGGACAAATCTGGTTCTAATACAGTTGTGTCTTCAATAAATTGAAAAAAATACACAGAGATTTAATAATGTGTTTTCCTAAACTACTGTTCAATAGGTATAATCTGGGGATCACAGCTTAAGATAACTTACATTCCATTTGGAAAATGGTGGTTACGTCTCTATCCTATAATCATGAGTAACACTGTGTAAGACCCTTATTAATCCCAACAGGTCCAAAAATTGATTTTTTTTTGTAAAAATCCCTTAATACTTTTCTTCTAACATCATAAAAGCACATGTTTGTGATCCATTTTATTAAGCGTTTACCAATACCAAATGTGATTTTTCAAAATCCCAAAATGTTCTATTAGATGTAAAATATTGTCTTGTATCACATTGGATGTAAAGGACTTTTATACACTAACACTTTCAAGTAGAATATTGCTTAGTACATGGGAATATCTATGCTGAATAGCTGTATCACTCTATACAGGATATGAGGAAACCCAGGGAGTTGTCTTTTCCATAGATGGTTCTTGATATGACCATTTGGCTGGCCATGCCTCTAATTATCATATGCAATATCCCCTCTGGTTTCTTGTAATATGATTAATAACACAACACTCTGTTGAGATGATACAGAACTTGTGTCTATCCTGCCAGTGAGATAATGATTGCTTAGGGAGATGGTACATGGAGCAATTAGTGTCCAAAAAAAGTAGTGCCAAAGCATCCGCTTTGTCTTGCCTGAAAAAATAGATTACAGCATTTCTAAGTAATTATTAGAGCTGGCACATGCTGCAGGTGATTGTCATGCAAGATAATGAGGGTGCCTTGGTGTCACATTTTTGAAATAATTAAAGAAAATCTGGTCAACATTCCTTAAACTGCCCCATTAGGCTTTCTCTTAGGCAAATACTGAAAATCTACTTAAAAAGTGTAGTTCAGAGCTCTAGACACCTTCCCACTTGTCTTATTACCTGAAGGCAAGACCAAAACTGCCCTTTTTGTCAATTATATCTTCAGACAAATGTGAGGGAATAGCACATAAATACACACAATTGGCATGTAATAAAATACACTGGGGGTTATTTACTTTGTGCGAGGAAATGTGCAGAGTAAAACAAACAGACACAAAAAAACATGTTATTTTGTACTATGTGCTCTTCCCTGCATGTAAATGAATAGACACAGGGTGCAGTGACCTGTTTTCCCCCATAAATGCAGTGCTGCAGGAATTGAGCAGGCATTACATTCTACCCATTCCCTAACTTGCATGCTACAATGTAGCATTGTACTTACCATCTTCCCCAATCTGAAGAGGGAAGAGTACAGGTAGACCCCTGATGCGAGTGCACTTGCATCATGGATCTAATCAGATGCAATACCCATAGTATCCAATTAGCAGGTAGCATTAACCTGTCACCTTTTTTAAGAGTGAAAAATCGCCAGCGGGATGGCACTCATGGCGATTCGTTTTCTGAAGTCACCCAAAGTTGCCTTACGAGGACATTTCAGGCGATTGCGGAAAACGAAGAGCCACGAGTGCCATCCCCTGACGATTTTTCATTATAGCTGGCGGGGAGGTAGGGGGATGGCAGTTTGGGGAGATTGTCGCCCCGAAGAAGAGACAATTTGTTGCCACAGCGACAAATCTCCCCGAATCTGCATGTGTATCCTTACACTAAAAGCAATAAACTTTAGTCATGGGCGAATAAATTCACCAGGCACAAATTCTCTCCGAATTTCCACATTTTCGCTGCGGGTAGAAAAAATTAGCAAAAGTTTGCTGATGAAAAAATCCGCCAAATCAAAAATATTGCGGCGTATATCAGAATAGTCGAGCACATAAAAACTGTCACGCGTCAAAATGATTTGGACATTCGTTGACTTTAATGCATTTGGACAAAAAAGGCATGTGTATAAAAATTGATGCAGGAGCCAAAACTGATGCACTTCAATATAATGTTGACGCCCATTGACTTCAATGCATTTTGCTAATTCTTCCCCGTTTCGTGAAGATCACGGGAAATAGGACAAATTCGCCCATCAGTAGACATCGTATTAGTTGCTGGATTACTGTACCTTAGCACGTTTTATTACATATTAGGTGGTTAGTCTTTTTATCTCTTAATTGTGGCTACAATGCAGTCTATTCATGTTAAAGAGCTAACTTTATTTGTCACCTGATTACAATTTTAAATAACATGTTTAACAAGTCGAAATAATCATAATTACAGTTTCTCACTCTGGAACAATTTTTAAAGTGCTTTTAAATCAACTTAACATGTATAAATAACTGTCAATACACTTTTGCAATTTGCATTTATTTACCATAACCACACAGAGGTAATATAGGAAATGATGACTAAAGAACAGGTGTTTTCTCTGTAGTGCATATTTTCTTTTATAACTGTACTGAACTCAAAACTTATTGTAACACTGATAACATTTAAAATGCAATTCAATTGTTTCAAAATAACAAATTAAATGGTAATTTGCCTGTTTGCTATCTTCAATTCAATAATATAAAGAGACTAGATAGATAGCTAGCTAGATGATATATAGATGATATAGAGTTGGAATATAGAATTTCAAAAACTGGTGTCGATAAATATATTCAGTGCTAGATTGTGAAAATGCTCTTGTTTATATTGTAAAATGTATTTAATAAATAACTCACAAACACAAAGGTAAATGCAAGGCAGATTTATCAAAGTGTGAAATTACAAATTTCGCATTCAATTCCTCTACTCCTATGGGATTTTTAGAGGTACAGGTATGGGACCTGTTATCCAGAATGCATGGGACCTGGGGTTTTCCAGAAAATTGATCTTTCTGTAATTTGGATCTTCGTACCTTTAGTCTACTAGAAAATCCTGTAAACATTAAATATACCCAATAGGCTTGTTTTACTTCCAATGGGGATTGTTATATCTTAGATTGGATCAAGTACAGATCCAAAAGAGAAAATTTTTTTAGAAATTGGAGTTCATTTATTATAATGGAGTCTATGGAAGACAGCCTTTTCCGTAATTTGGAACTGTCTGGATAATGTGTTTCCAGAAAACGGATCCCAGACCTTTATATGTATATTTTTTTATTAAATAACTTTTTACACTACAAAACAAAATATATGCCCTTTAGTGTGAATTTTTTAATCTTTTTTTCAAGTTAAAGAAACCTCAAACGTGCACTTATTTATTTAAAAATTTGAATTGCAAAACCTTGATTGCAAAAAAAAATGCGAACAAGTTTTCTTATAGTTTATTGTTCCCCTTTTAATAATCTGTTCTGAATCAGTTGATCGTCTCACATTAGTTTATACTCTCACCACTTCACAGAACCATAGCTATTAACTTTTTTTCCCGTCTTTATAAAACTCCAAAGAACATAATGTTCATTTTTTCTCATATGGAATACTACTGAAAATTCAGGTTTCCTACAGGGAGGAAGAAGAAATATGTTGAGTTTTTTTTTCCCTGATAACAATAGTGACTATTGCTTTCTTTAACATCAGGTTTGAGCGTTCAACTCTCGTCTGTACGAAGCTGCTCTGTTCTCCAATGGGTGCTTTTCAGAGCAATAACATGCTTTTCATTTTAAAGCAGATTTCATCTATGAGGTGATTTACTGGAAAGAAAAACCTAGTAATGATATTTCTGCAAACCTCTTTAGGAATCAGAAAAACAGATTACTTGCATTCATGGCAAGTTAAATTTAATTCTCAATGGAGTTGCTGTAAGGATTCATCTGCATAGAAATAATCTTTTATTTTTCCATTGACAGAACTGGAAAATCACCAATGTAATTTTAACCCAAGATTTTTGACTACTCTGCTTCTTTTCAGATTAACAATTGTGTAGTGGAACAGGCCTGAAAGCAGGTTTTATAATTGTATCCTTTAATAGATATGGGCGCGTTTGCTTTCAACAACTTTCAAGGAGAGAAAAACCTATATTCAAACATTATTTCAGAAAAATAACTTTCATGCAAATTAGAAGCACACATATAAATGAATAGGTAATATTTCATATAATGTGGTGCTGGAGTCAGCAGAAGTTTTCCTTGTAAAAATGTCAGGCATTATAATGGTACATTGCCTAAAACATTGTGAAATGTATGAAAACAATCAGTTTTTTGCCTTCATGTGAAAATTGAAAGCTTTTTTTTTTACAGACCTTTTAGATCCAGTACAAAAACAATTGAAAAGACCTTGTTCTTTGTGCCAGGAAATATTAAGGACAATCTTCCTTTGTTTTAGAACTCACGTGCAAACATCACTAATCAGAGTTTTACTCCCTTTCCATTAACAGGTTAATCAACTGAAGGCTTACATAATTAAATGAAGAATTAAGGGCAAATGAACCATTGTTCAAACTGTTTGAACTTTAGAACTGTTTCAAAAAACTTTCCGCTTGCCATCAGGAAAAGTTTTTAAAGATGAATGTATCATTTTGGTGAAACAAATTTGAACAGTATTCTGCTCTGTGGGCTGTGACTGCTCAGAGGTTCAGAACTCTAATACCATCCCCCCCAAATGATTAAACCCTGGTGCAAACTGCAAATTGAAATTAAAAACTTTAGAGGTCATTTAAGACCACTAGTACAATTGTGTCCAATTGGTGGCAAAGTGCATAAGCAATTACACTAATTTAATGCATTGGCAAAATTTGCATTAGGCTACAACTGCTCTGATGACCCCAATGACTTCTGGTCTGCATTTTTGGAAAAAATTACTATACAAATTGCACTTTGATCGCTGCACTTGGGGGTCATAATTGACCCCTTAAGACATTCATTTTGTTTATTGTAACCATTCACTAAAACTTTGTGATCAATAATAAACTACAGTCAGGCATTGACACCTGTACACTAGGATCATCTATGCCCAACCCTTTTACCTGTGAGCCACATTTAAATATAAAAGCTCAGGGGTGCCCAATAAGTTCTGTAATTATTTATTTATTAGCCCCTATGTGGTCTGGCAGACTATATGTGGGTCTTGCTGGCAGTGCACATAGTCTTTATGCCTCCAAAAGTTTCCTCCAAGTTAGAAATCCAAAAATGAGGACCTGCTTTGAGGACACTGTGAGCTACATCAAAGGGCTTAGTGGACAACATGTTGCTCGCGACCCACTGGTTGGGGATCACTGCTCTATGACATCTTCCCTTAAAGTGGAAAATATTACATATATCTGAATAATTTTCTAACAAGGCAACATTTTATAGTAACACCATTTGCTTCAACAAAATTAGACTAACAACATAAAAATGAGCATAAAAAGATGCTGCAAAAACTCAAAAATAAGCCAGTGGCATGTAGGAGCTTTTGTTCTGCTATTTCTGATAAACAAGAACTCAAGTATGCTGGGCTGCCCAAGGGAAGTTATTTGAGCACTGTTAGTACAATTGTCATGCTAAGCATCAAGTTAGCATTATGTATTCAAGCTGTTAGTACCTGTTTATAATTTTAACTATCATAATAGAGGAAGATAATGCTCCCTGCTTAGAACACAACAGACTTCTGTGTTGCTGCATCAAGCACTATGGTGATATCTGATAATGACTGCTGACTGGTATTCCACAAGTGCCTTAAATATAATGCAAGCAAAAACATTTCTTGTCATCTACTGTATATGTCTACCAAAAATACAGGTTACAGATTATTTGATACTATAACAATGCTTTGGACATACCACAAAAACATAATATAAAATGTATTTAATATTTTAAAAAATGACAGTGAAAAAATGGTTGGGGGCTTTGGGGATCAAACACCAGGAAACATCAAAAAAGGCTGGCACAAGCCAACGCACACCAAGTAGAGAAGCAGAAGCCATATTGTGAGGGACTTACCCGGGGGACGGCAGGGACGCCTGCTTCCTCCTCGATGGGGACGCCCGTCTCTCTTCACCGCCGCCGATGCGGCTAGGCCTCAGGCGCCGGCTCCTATGGAGCGCGCGGCGCGCATGCGCCAGAATTAAAGGGACAGGTGCGCTGACGTCTTTGCGCAGGCGCTGGCGCTGATTCGCCAGCGTCCAATGGCGCCAAATTCAAATGTTTAAAGGGCCATCAGTTCTTTTGTGCTTTGCCCAACGTAGGTTCTGTATATCGTTCCTGGGTGCTATTTTGCTGTGTTTTCTTGTTGTGACCTTGGCTATTCCTGATTCCTGTTTGACTTCTGCCTGCCCTGACCCTTTGGCTTGTTCCTGACTACTCTTTGGATTTCGTTTTGTACTTCGACCCTGTTTGTTGCTGACCTGGCCTGTGACCTCGACTACTCTGCTGTTTACCGATTCTGTACCGCATTCCCTATTGGTTTCGACTCGGCCCGTTCTTGGACTTTGTTAACCTTTACGTTTTGTTCCCTTGCTCGCCCAGAGTTCTTCCCTCAGTCTCCTCACTATTAAGTCCTGGCGGCATCCGAGTAGCGGAGGGCTCCACCCGACGTGAAAGGCGGCGGTTATAGGCCGAAGCGTGAGCCGAGCCCGGGACATTGGGGTTTACTCTGGGTTGTGGGATACTGAACGTTACATTACGTTGGGCCCAAAAAGAAAATACCAAGAAGATGGAGCCAGCTGAAGCTACTGCTTCCACCACTCCTTCGGAAGCGATTCTGGCAAATCTTCTACAGAGGCTTGGTGAACAAGAGGACAAGCAAGACTATATTGTGCAATGTCTTCACGGTCTTTCTTCCAGACTTGACATGATGCAGCAACAGCCTGTTCCTGGTCCGAATAATACTTCTCCTCAGGCAAGCACTTCTCTTCCTCCACCTACTGCTAGTACCTTCCATGAGCCCAAGGTTCCTTTCCCCGAGAAGTTTGCTGGGGATCGAAGTAAGTTTTTTACTTTCCAAGAGGCCTGTAAACTGCATTTCAGTTTTTTACCCTATTCCTTCCCTACTGAAGAGTCTAGGGTGAATTTTGTAGTTACACTCTTACAGGGTGATGCCCAGCTCTGGGCATTTAGTTTGTCTCAAAGGGATCCAGCCCGTCACTCCTTAGCGGCTTTCTTTAATGCTATGGCTATCATTTACGATGATCCTGATCATGCCGCCTCTGCTGACGCAGCCATACGGGCCCTTAAACAAGGCAAACGGCGGGCAGAGGATTATTGTACTGAATTCCGCCGTTGGGCGGTAGAGACGGGCTGGAATGATACGGCTCTTATGAGTCAATTCAGGGTTGGTTTGGCTCCGACTATTAAAGATAGTCTTGTAAATTTTCCCGCACAGTCTTCTCTGCATTCTCTCATGCATCTGGCTATCCAGATTGATCGAAGGCATAGAGAGAGACTCCAGGAAGAGCAGGTTACCTATGTTACACCTCCTTCCGTAAATGTCTTTAACGCCCCCCAAGTCTTTCCTAGATCTTTAGAAGAACCTATGCAGATTGGTTCTACTCGTCTCTCTTCCGAGGAGAGGGTTCGTAGGAGGAATAATGGGCTATGTATGTATTGTGGGGATAAGGGGCACTTTCGCAACACCTGTCCCAAAAGGCCGGGAAACGACAGAACCTAAGCAGGTCTGGGGAGTCTTGCTTGGGTGATGTCGTTTCTACTCCCCAATCTTCTCAAATTTTAATTCCGGTTCTTTTGAGTTGGGACAGTGGTTGTGTGCAGAGCTCTGCTTTTTTGGATTCTGGGGCAGCGGGTAATTTTTTGGATTTTGGGTTTATTCAAAAACATGGTATTCCTTGGGAACCACAGGTTCCATCTTTCAGATTATCCGCCATTGATGGTAGATCTTTGGGTCCCGGACTAGTATCTACTCGATCTAAGGTTATTCACATGTCCATTTCCGATCATTTTGAATCTCTTTCATTTTTCATTACTGAGTGCCCACAGACTCCAGTCATTTTAGGCCTCCCCTGGTTACAAGGTCATAACCCCCAGGTTGATTGGCCCTCTGGCAAAATTTTGAAATGGAGTCCTGCATGTATGTATTCTTGTGTTAAGTCTGTCCAGACCCTGGCCGCTACTTCCTTAAAGAGTCTTCCTCCTTGCTATGCCGCTTTTTCTGATGTTTTCTGTAAAAAAGCAGCTGAATCCTTACCCCCCCATAGACCCTATGACTGTGCTATTGAATTATTGCCTGGGTCTTCTCCTCCCAAGGGTAGGACATATCCTCTTTCCCTCCCTGAGTCTTTAGCCATGGAGGAATATATTAAAGAGAATTTGGAGCGGGGGTTCATTAGACCTTCTTCTTCCCCTGCGGGGGCTGGGTTTTTTTTTGTCAAGAAGAAGGATGGGACTCTTAGACCCTGTATCGATTATAGAGGGTTAAATAAGATCACGGTCAAGAATCGTTACCCTCTCCCTTTAATCTCTGAACTCTTTGATAGAGTGAAGGGGGCTGTTATTTTTTCCAAATTGGATCTAAGGGGCGCCTATAATCTAATCAGGATAAGGGAGGGGGATGAGTGGAAGACCGCTTTTAATACCCGAGATGGGCATTATGAATACTTGGTAATGCCATTTGGTCTGTGTAATGCCCCCGCTGTTTTTCAAGAACTGGTTAACGATATCTTCCGTGATCTTTTGGGTCGGTTTGTCGTTGTGTATTTAGACGACATTCTAATTTTTTCTTCAAATTTGTTTTCCCATCGTGCTCATGTTCGGGAGGTTCTATCCAGGTTAAGGCAGAATCATTTGTATGCTAAGCTTGAGAAATGTCTCTTCGAAGTCTCTGCTGTACCTTTCCTTGGATATATTATTTCCCAGACTGGTCTTGAGATGGAGCCCACTAAAGTCCAAGCAATTCAGCAGTGGGCACAACCCCTTTCTTTGAAAGCGATCCAGAGATTTTTAGGGTTCGCTAATTACTATAGGCAATTCATTCTGAATTTTTCCAAATTGGTGGCCCCAATTACTGCCTTAACTAAGAAAGGGGTTGACCCTAGTATTTGGTCTGCTGAGGCTGTTGAGGCCTTTGGTCTCTTAAAAGAGGCCTTCATTTCTGCTCCAGTTCTCCGGCATCCAGACTCATCTTTGCCTTTTATTGTTGAGGTGGATGCGTCTGAGATCGGTGCCGGAGCAGTATTATCTCAACGACATCCTGTCTCCAGTAAAATTCACCCATGTGCCTTTTTCTCAAAAAGATTTTCCTCTGCTGAGGTCAACTACGATATTGGCAATAGGGAATTATTGGCCATTAAATTGGCATTTGAGGAATGGAGACATCTCCTTGAGGGTGCCAAGCATACAGTTTCTGTGTTCACTGATCATAAAAATTTGTTGTACATTGAATCTGCAAAACGGTTAAATCCTCGTCAAGCCAGGTGGTCATTGTTTTTCTCACGTTTTAATTTTCTCATCACCTACAGGCCAGCAGAAAGGAATCTGAAAGCAGATGCCCTTTCTAGAAGTTTTGTCTCCAAGCCTAGGGAGGATTTGGAACCAGTTCCTATTGTTCCTAAGGAGGTGATTGTGGCAGCCTTGAGTCCGGATCTCTCTACCTCCTTGTCGAATGCCCAGGTAGATTCCCCTCCTGATATTCCTGTGGGCAAGTTATTCATTCCTAGTAACTTGCGTGAAGCAGTCTTTCACGAGACTCATGATTCTAAAGTGGCTGGTCATCCGGGTTGTGCGAAGACTTGCGATTTGTTGTCTCGTACTCTCTGGTGGCCAACTTTAAGACAAGACGTTGCCAAATATATTGAGTCATGCCCAGTCTGCCAACGATCTAAGCCATCTAGATCTTTACCTCAAGGGTTGCTGCAGTCACTTCCTATTCCTGAGAAACCTTGGACTCATATATCCATGGATTTCATTGTAGATTTACCTCCATCAAAGGGGCATACTGTTATCTGGGTAGTGGTGGACCGTTTTAGTAAAATATCTCATTTTATTCCTCTTTCTGCCCTTCCCTCTGCCAAGACTCTATCTGAACTTTTTATTGTCCATATATTCAAGTTTCACGGGGCTCCTCTCAATATTGTGTCTGATAGGGGGGTTCAATTTGTGTCCAAATTCTGGCGGGCTTTTTGTTCATTAATGGGTACTGATTTGTCCTTCTCTTCCGCATATCATCCCCAGACCAATGGTCAGACTGAGAGGACAAATCAGACTCTGGAACAATATCTTAGATGTTATGTCTCCTGCAATCAGGCACTTTGGGTTAATTTTCTTCCGTGGGCTGAATTTGCTTATAACAATGCCATTCATTCCTCCACTGGCAAATCTCCTTTTTTTCACAGTGTTTGGTCTTCACCCCCGAGTTTTTTCATTTTCAGGTTCATGTGATCTTCCTGCTGTTAATTCCTTTGTGGAGGATTTTTCTAAGACTTGGCAGGAGGTTCAGAAGTCCTTATCTTCTGCAGTAGCTGCTCAGAAGAGGGCTTCAGACAAACATCGGAGAGATTCTCCTGTGTATCAGGTTGGTGACAAGGTTTGGCTGTCCTCCAAAAACATTTCTCTGAAAGTCCCTTCAGCCAAACTGGGTCCCAAATTTATTGGTCCTTTCTCTATATCTAATGTTATCAACCCATGTACTTTTAGGTTAAATCTTCCTCCCGAACTCAAGATTTTTAATTCTTTCCATGTATCTCTGTTGAGACCTGCTAGAGTGGTACGTCAGAATCCTCCTCCTCCTCCTATTTCTGTTGAGGGCCAATCTGAATTCTTGGTTCATAGGTTGATTGACTCTCGTATCTCTAGGGGTAAACTCCAATATCTGGTTCATTGGAAGGGTTATGGTCCTGAGGAGAGATCTTGGGTTTTCGCCTCTGATGTTAAGGCGGATAGGTTGGTGAGACAGTTTCATTCTAAATTTCCCAACAAACCTAAGGGTCCAGTGGCCCCCTCTGGAGGGGGGGGTAATGTGAGGGACTTACCCGGGGGACGGCAGGGACGCCTGCTTCCTCCTCGACGGGGACGCCCGTCTCTCTTCACCGCCGCCGATGCGGCTAGGCCTCAGGTGCCGGCTCCTATGGAGCGCGCGGCGCGCATGCGCCAGAATTAAAGGGACAGGTGCGCTGACGTCTTTGCGCAGGCGCTGGCGCTGATTCGCCAGCGTCCAATGGCGCCAAATTCAAATGTTTAAAGGGCCATCAGTTCTTTTGTGCTTTGCCCAACGTAGGTTCTGTATATCGTTCCTGGGTGCTATTTTGCTGTGTTTTCTTGTTGTGACCTTGGCTATTCCTGATTCCTGTTTGACTTCTGCCTGCCCTGACCCTTTGGCTTGTTCCTGACTACTCTTTGGATTTCGTTTTGTACTTCGACCCTGTTTGTTGCTGACCTGGCCTGTGACCTCGACTACTCTGCTGTTTACCGATTCTGTACCGCATTCCCGATTGGTTTCGACTCGGCCCGTTCTTGGACTTTGTTAACCTTTACGTTTTGTTCCCTTGCTCGCCCAGAGTTCTTCTCTCAGTCTCCTCACTATTAAGTCCTGGCGGCATCCGAGTAGCGGAGGGCTCCACCCGACGTGAAAGGCGGCGGTTATAGGCCGAAGCGTGAGCCGAGCCCGGGACATTGGGGTTTATTCTGGGTTGTGGGATACTGAACGTTACACATATGTTAAATGTTAAAAATTTACATTTTATTTTCCATAATTAAAAACAAGGGCTTGGTGCATTTGTGTCTACTAGGGACACTTAGTCTTAGGTTCAAAATATTTTGGGGGCTTTGGGGATCAAAGCACAGAAAAATATTTGACTAATATTTACATCAACATTACCTTTACAGTGCAAAACTGTTGTCCTGTCAGATATGGTAATATGTCTTCAATTGACAAACAACATAGTAACATAGTAAGTTAGGTTGAAAAAAGACACATGTCCATCAAGTTCAACCTTTTTACTTTTTTTAACCTGCCTATCTGCCAGTTGATCCAGAGGAAGGCAAAAATAAAACATCTGAAGCCTCTCCAATTTGCCTCAGAGGGGGAAAAATTCCTTCCTGACTACAAAATGGCAATTGGACTTATCCCTGGATCAACTTGTACTATGAGCTATCTTCCATAACTTTGTATTCCTTCACTTGCCAAAAAGCCATCCAACCCCTTCTTAAAGCTATCTAATGTATCAGCCTGTACAACTGATTCAGGGAGAGAATTCCACATCTTCACAGCTCTCATTGTATAAAACCCCTTCCGAATATTTAGGCAGAACGTCTTTTCTTCTAATCAGAATGGGTGACCTTGTAAATAAAGCATTAGAGAGATTATTATAATATCCTCTTATATATTTATACATACTGTAGTTATCACATCACCTCTTAAGCGTCTCTTCTCCGGCGAGAACATCCCCAATTTGGCCAGTCTTTCCTCATAGCTAAGCTTTTCTATACCTTTTACCAGCTTAGTTGCCCTTCTCTGCACCCTCTCTAATACAACAATGTCCAGTTTGAGCGAAAACTGTACAGCATATTCTAGATGGGGCCTTACCAGTGCTCTATAAAGTGGAAGAATGACCCACCTCCCATGATTCTATGCCCCTTTTAATACAGCTCAAGACCTTATTTGCCCTTGATGCTGCTGACTGGCATTGCTTGCTACAGCCAAGTTTATCATCTACAAGGATTCCAAGGTCCTTTTCCATAATTGGTTTGCATACTGCAGTCCCATTAAGGGTATAAGTGGCTTGGATAGTTTTACATCCCAGGTGCATGACTGTACATTTATCAACATTGAATCTCATTTGCCACTTACAGTAGCTGCCCAGATTGCCAATTTGTCAAGATCGTGTTGCAAGGATGACACATCCTGAATGGAATTTATTGGGCTGGATAGTTTTGTGTCATCTACAAACACTGATACATTACTTACAACACCCTACCCTAAGTCATTAATGAACAAGTTAAATAAAAGTGGACCCAATACCGAGCCCTAAGGGACCCCACTAAGAACCTTACTCCAAGTAGAGAATGTACCATTAACAACCACCTTCTGTACCCGATCCTGTAGCCAGTTTCCTATCCATGTGCAAATGGCTTCATTAAGCCCAACAGACCTTAGTTTAGAAAGCAGTCTTTTGTGGGGCACAGTATCAACCGCTTTGGCAAAATCCAAATAGATCTCATCTACTGCCCTCCCACTGTCACAAATATTCCTGGAAGCCCATCATGAGGACAATATTTGTGATATTTGGGGTTATGTTTTTAAAAGACAAGGAAACCCTATAAAGTGTAACTTTCCTAAACTACTGTCTACTCTAGCCCCTTGACAAACGCCATATACATTTTGGTTCTACTGATGACATTGGAACCTCTCTCATCTCAACTGAAGCTGCTGGACCCTTTTGTATGTGCACCAACCCTCTTTTTAATGTGTCCTAGCAGATGACCCTTACTTTGTTTTGGTGTTTCTTTGTCCTTTAAATGTAAGAAGATTGGGTAAAGTTAGCTCTGCTGGGATGAACAGCCCATATTCATCACCATACAGCTAGGGGATCAGATCAAACCATATTGTTAATGGAAGGCAAATCCAGAACAGGCTTGTAGCAATAGTTTTTTTTGAATACAGTATTTTATAGTCGTACAGATTGTGAGGTTTTACTAGCACTTAGTAATATCACATTCCTTATACACAGAATTTAGTGATAGTTAATACCTTAAACATGTACATATAATAATGATACTTCCCTTTTTTTTAATTAGGTGATTAAGTCTTGGAGCTATAGCAGGATGTCTGATTTAAAGTTTTTATTTTTCTGTAACTTTTTTATGAGATAAGTTATCTTGCTGTAATGGTGGATCATAACTGAAAGCTTGACCTCAAAAACTCTATACATCACTTGCTTGCTGCATGTATGGATCAGTATCATAATTATTGTGGCTCCCCAGTTGAACTACAATTCTAATTATGATCAGTCAGCTATGAGCAAATGGAATTTGTACTCTACTGTAGTTTGCAGTCATGGTTTGATGAAGGTTATCAATCTTTTTTTATGTTCTGTTTTTTTCGTTCTGCTTTTTCCCTACAAATTAAAGTTAAGCATTATGGTTTTCTAAAGAAGCATTTCACTGTGCAAGTCTTGGGGAAAGGGGTTATTTACTAAATAACCAACACTGTCATATCTCTTGAAGTCACTTCAAGAGATATGACAAAAAAAACATTGTATATGTAACTGTATTTTAATTTTTTTAAACTTTCTACACAAACATACCTGATTCCACAGATTGAAACACACTTGGGAGAGCACTCACCCACCACCGAACCAGGGGCCGACTGAGCAGTCTGTGCTAACAATGTGGACACACCTCCGGATAGGACGCTGCAAATTTGTATCAATAAGTCTCAATTCCACTGAGCACCAGTCATAGTCGGAACTTTAAAATGTTGCAATTTATTGAAGAGTAGATAACATCAGTTTATACACATGCCAACAATGCATCAAACAATCCCCACGCTGTTATCTACTCTTCAATAAATTGCAACATTTTAAAAGTTCCGACTATGACTGGTGCTCCATAGAATTGAGACTTACTGATTCCACAGATTGAAAGGAAACTATGATATTTATTTATCTGTGTTTAAAGGCATGAGTACCCCATACACATCTGTATGACTTTTTTTCAATCTGTAGAATCAGGTATCTTTGTGTAAAAAAATATATATATTTATATTTATTTATTTTCTACATAAACCCAGAGCTCATGTCAAAAAGTAAGTAAAAATACACTTTAACAGTATAACTAGCTGCTATTTCTTCAGAATTAGAATATATGTTTAACTTTAATCTAATTTTATTATTAAAATAAAAAGTTTCCAATTGAGAATCCTAAAATGAGGATTGTCAGCAATGATCACAGTTTAATGTATTACAACACTTATGCATAATTTGCCCACTTAATATGTAGCATGTCCCGGAACCACATAATCAGTTTTAGCTGTAGGAATATGCAATTTAAAAGAAAGAGATTTGTGTTTGATCACTACTTTAGACACTTTGATGGAACTTGATTTTACATATTTAGCATTGCAGCTGGTTTTATTGAGTGGTATAAAAGTAATCAATGTAACTATAAGCTTCCAGTTCTTAGGGCTGAATAACTACTTCAAAGTAGCAGTGTTTTTCTCTGTTGTAACATTAAAGCAATTATAACAAGTGTTCCAACTTAAATATTCGCCATGCTTTACACCTTGTTTGAAAAAGCTGCTAATTAGTAGACCAGTCATAAAGACAGAAGCTTGAACATTTATTGAGCTAAAAGAATACATGGCAGAAAAATAAAGAAACATGGACAGAGCAGATGGTTTTTTTTGAAAACATACATGTGCTCCTAATGAAAGAGTTATTGTCTACTCATTCTTTCTTCCCTTTTTATTAACAAGAATGGTACCAGAAATCAAGAAAGAGGAACGGAGAATGAAGAAAAGACATCATACTGTTTTCAACAGAAGTTTAATCTCTGGGATAGTGGCAATTTCAAATAAGACAGCACAGACTCTGCACAAGGAACCCTTTTAAGTGTCAAGAATTTTAACAAGATATAGGAAGAAAGCTTTAAGAAAAGATGTTCTAGATACAGGTAAAAATGTGAAATGCTGCTTTAGTGATTCTTTAGTGATGCTTTTAAGATTCTGGGGTGGTATTACTGCATGATCAAATAAAGTCTTGACAACATTTATCCAGGCTCGGTCATAATATTTTTTACTAATGATTATAATCAGCAGTTTTATAGAAGCAAGTTTGTTATTAAAATGAGTAGAAATGGTAAATGAATGGTATTGTGTCATGGGCAGTAAGAAACACCCCAAAAAAATAAAACACCAATTTAACATTGTATAGTGTATACATGTGCTTAGATTTTGCTTGTAACAATCTTGAAGTTCACGGAAAGACATAAAACAATTTCAATGGGTCGTGGCATTCATGTTAAAACGTAATACTGGAAAACAAAACAGATTATATTTATATTATACTTTATGATAGATGGCACCATTATTCAGTTAGTTATCAGCACTGCCTTAGTGTGACCTTTTTAGTTCTCCTTTTCTTCCTATATTTTTAATTTGCCCAAAAACTGCAATGTTTTGGGGCAAATAATGCAAATAACAGTCTTTCTATGTCTCATTCTATGATTTAAACTATTGAAAATGCTGCAGTTTTTTTTTAAATTTGATAACTACAACATCCTTCTTCTAAATTTCCACCCTGCTATCCATTTATCTTTATCAGTTTGTACTGAGTCCTGCTCTTTATTTATTTATGCGAGTGATAGATAAGTCTAAATAAGTATGTGTATATATGTGATCTGGTGTTTATTTGCAAATTTTGGACTTGTTAGACTTTTATCTTTTTTTCAACCCAAATTAACTATATTACTGTGTATATTTTTAGTTATAGTCCAAATATCTAGGTCACTTCTTGTTGCATCTGTGGAGTGAGAGTATACAGTAAACACTATAGTTCTTTGAGTGGTTACAAGGGCCATGGTGATATTGGAGGGCATATCAAAGTTAAATTGAAAGAAGGTGAATACATTTATCCCACTGAACATTATACAACTCCCAATGCCAAATATATATATTTTTTTGCACACTTTTTGATCTTGTTTCTCTTTTACTGAGAACTACTTCCAAACCAACATAAAATGTATACAATTTGAACTAGACAATAATAAACGCCTAAATGTAAAGATAGAGTACTGCAAAACGTATTGTAGCAACACCTCTCTGTAGTGTGGTTCTCAACCCATTTTGTATGGTTATTACATAATGCTTGCTAAGTAAAATGAGCAAAGTGGCTTAGGAAGTTGGAAACTTGGACATAGGTTGTTACAATTAAAACAACTAAAAAATGCAAAGTCAAATATATGTTTTTATTGAAAATGCAAGAACTTTTTATTTTGTTTTGTTTTGCTTTACCTTCTGCTGTTGAGCATCCTTACGTTATAATATAATACTGGAGAGTTCAAATACTCAGTATGACTGTATTCTGTATTCTTTTTTAACCCAAATTAACTAAATGTAGAGAATGCCAGGCAACATAGATTCTACATTTTTGTTTTAATTGTTTTTCTATAAAAATTTTTAAATAAAAATGGCTTGGGTGCCTAACTGCAGACACAGACGTCCAAATAATATTTTTTTTTTGTTTCATGGAGTAGAAACGAGTAGAAGCAGACATCAAAATCAGTGACAAGCAATGTCACAACAACATTGTAAATCTAGAGTAAATTTTTGCAGCAGATGCACAATGAAGGACTTTGATTCATTCTGGTAAGTGGCAACTTAACTACAATGTAATTAGAGCAGCTGTGTATGATAATTAGTTCAGCTGCTATTCTGTACTTAATCGTATTGTTTAAATTTGGGACAAACAACAATAAAATGAATGTGTTAATATGTGCTGAGTGCTAAAAATATATCACATTTATCTTACCTTATAGGAGAACTTTCACAAAAAACATATAATATAATGAACATGTAATTAGTGATGCACAAAAAAATTCGCCATGTACATATTTGCAGAGAATGTCCGCGTTTCACCAGCGGTGAAAATTTTTGAGAAACTGCATAAAACATTAGCCCTGCAGCTCATTTAGCTTTGCACAACAAAACGAAAATGACATGCAACAAAAAAAAGAGGAGCAACAAAAAAAAGAAGAGATGCGAAAACAAACACATACAGTACATTATTTTATACTTCCCCTCTCCTTCCATATCAACCAAAGTGATCTGAGCCATCCCACTGCCTCTATTAGGACATACACATATGTTTAATGATTTTAATGTGGGATACAAAGCATCCAGATATTATCTGTTGGTGGTCAGATGTATTAATAGTTATTAGTTATTGTGTAATAGTAGATACCATTACCAGTCGAGGTAATGTAAAACATCACAGACATGTTTTAAGAAATTGGCATTTTTCTACTGAAAAAGCAGTTGTAGCAAAGTAGATAGGAGGTCCTCTAACAATGTAGGGCATGTGTATAGCAGTATGCTGAGCCGCAAATTTTCCATCAATTTCACAATTTTTTTGGCAAAGTGAAATGGGCCAGACTCACTCATAATTATATTTAATATGAGATTTATTCAATAATGACCTTACTAAATATCATAACACCCCTTTTACAATAGAGCTTTATTCTTTGAAATACTTTATTCCCTGCTTTATAAAAATGCTGAATTAAGTGCCAATTAGACGGCATTATATGTATGGTATGTTTAGAAACCATTTTATATACTGCTTCATAAACAGGGCCAAATTTATACATAGGGTGCTCCTAGGCTGGGACCACTTGTTGCCCCCCTTTCCCTCTCCACCTCCCCACTTCATATGCATGCACAAAGTCTTATCTCATTGGGTCCAGAGAGGGATTGGTGCACAGGAGATTTTGAAGAGCTATGTCCCCAGTACTTCTGAACCCATTGCGATGTGGGTAACATGCCGTCCGTAAAATTCTGCCACCCTAGGCCCGGGCCTTAGTGGCTTTTCCACAAATCCAGGCCTGTTCATAAATAAGCCCTTAAATAGGGCAGTGAAATAAAAAATGCAATTTATAGCAATTTCTAGTAACCATATACTGTAGCTACTGTAGCTACTAGGGATGCACCAAATCCCCTATTCTGGATTTGGCCGAATCCCCGAATCCATCTTGGAAGATTCGACTGAATACCGGACCAAATCCTATTTTGCATATGCAAATTAGGGGCGGGAAAGGAAAAAGTGGGAACAAATTGGTTTACTTCCTTGTTTTGTAACAAAAAGTCACGTGAAATCCCGCCCTCCCAACAATTTGCATATGCAAATTAGGATTCGAATTCGGTTCGGCCAGGCACAAGGATTTGGTCGAATCTGAACCCTGCTGGCCGAATCCTGAACCGAATCCTGGATTCGGTGCATTCCTAGTAGCTACACCATATTCGTATAGCAACCAAAAGAATCTCTGTTATTAAAGGTATAGTAATTGCTACTTTTGATTTGTCCCTATGTTTTAGTACACCAATAGTAAACTTTGGTCCTTTTAATAAATTAAATCCACCAATTGCTTTTATTTTTCTACTGTACTCTCCCATTCTGTATGAATATTGTATTTTAAGCAGACAATAGTTCTTGGTCTGAATAATTGCTATAGTCATAATAATAATAACCAGGTCCTTCTGTTCTTCTAGTTACAAAAGTTTCTCCTAATAGAAACCTGTCACATATCAACAGCTTGTACAATTGCATTTCAAAAAGAAATTTGGTTGCTAAAGGTCCACAAAACGTAACCTTGACGTGAAAAGAATAATGCATATCTAATGAAAATAATTTTCCTCTTCTTTATATTTCTGCAGTCATTAATTTCCTGCTGTGGCAAAATTCTAGCCTTTTGCTTCCTCTTCTTATTGAAGGGCAACTGTAATAGTTTGTACTACTGTGCCAAACAAGTATTTTCATCAGAAGACTTGCATGTGAGCTGACCCTCTTTAACAAAATGTTTTCCACTCTTTAGCAGAACACGAGTCTTGCTGACTGCTAGTCGTTGACTATGAAAATGAAACTTACCAAAGCCCATTCACAGCAAGGCTGCGCTTTACAAAGCACTCATTTTCAAACACTAGTAATTATTTATGTACTTTCATTAAGCTTCTACAGCATTAATATCTTATTCCCTCTGATGGTTAGATCTATGTAGTTTACCAAAAAAAAATAAATGACAAAATAATGTAATATTTTATACTACTGGATTGGGTTTAACTAGAACATACCCAGTGCAGTATATTCAGCCATACTTGCCTGAAATCCCCCACACCACTAGTGGCGGGGAGCTGGGGATGCACAAGAGAGGGTGGACGAGTGGGTGGACCATGGTAGGAGGGAGGGTGTGTGACCAGTAATAATTTAAGTGCATGTCAGGCCCCTCTGAAGCTTTTTTTTGCAGGGGGGGTCCAGCACATGCTTATTATATTAGTAATGTCCGCATTTATGAGTACAACTATGATAACTATAATGTGCTACTGGCAAAATGGGTATTTTATGTTGATACTGTAGGTCAAAACCTCTCTGTAAGCCAAATTTGATATGTTGAAATTGTAGATGTTTAATGCAAAATGTTGGCGTTATCTCAGCCAAGTTTGAGTTATATCAGCCAATTTTTGAATGTATTTTCCTGACAAAAGGAACAGCTTGGGCTCATCACTATACATAAAAGCACCGTAGCAACAATATTGCTTGATAATCATACAACAGTTATGCACATACTGACATTTTATATTTGAAAGATGTGTGTAACAATGGCTGCAACTGCAGGTGTTTAAAATGCTCTTTGTAGAAAAAAGCCTAACTTAGGATAGTTATGGTATGGAAAATAACATAATATACAAGCATATTTGTGATCAAGAGGGGGCCAAGTGAATCATGCAAAATACTGCAGCAGTTAGCCACAATAATAGCAGGACAAACCACATTGCATTTTATATCTAGAGCTTGAAAGAATATAGTTGGGAAACATTATGATTCCAATCAATTTATGCAAGTGATTAAATGCCAGTGATGGTGAACTTTGCAGTGACATTGGACCAGGGCCAGAACTAGGGGTAGCAGAGTAGGCACGTGCCTATGTTGCAAAGCTGGGGGGGGGCGCCAGGCACATACCTACTCTGTCGTCTACCCCATGTCCGGTCCCCTCACTCCACGTCTTCCTGCCCACCAATTGACGATTCTGCACATGTGAGCACGCTGATTGACGATTCTGTGCATGAGCGCACGCCGATTTGCGCTTCTGCGCATGTGCGCCGGCGTTAAAACACGCATGCACGTCAGCGCCAACTTGCACATGTGTGCTGGCGACAACTTGCCTAGGGCACCTGCCCAATGTGGCCCGGCTCTGCATTGGACCAAATATAAATCCCTACTCTGCCTTTTTACTGCTTACATCATACCTCCCAACTGTCCCATTTTTAGAGGGTCAGTCCCTCTTTTGAAAGCTCAACCTGCAGTCCCTCATTTATACTGGAAAGTCCCTTTTTCTCTGCACTTAACAGTCAGAAAAAGAAACAATGTTTCTAACTTAATTGGCTTTTGGCAGAGAGCCCAGAACAGCCACAGCAGGAGATAACAATTTCAAGATAAGGAAATAAGTATTTATAACAATATAAGATAAGAGGTCCCTTGGGAAACGTTAGACTCACAGCTTAAAGGGCAATTCACCTTCATTAGCAAAACTGTAATAATTGGGAAAAAAACCACAGAAATATGTTCAAACTTGCATAACCTGACAAATTTTGTAAAATGTACATAGTAATTTGGGGGGGGTGACCACACATAAGGGCGTGGTCAAAAAAATGTGCTGCGCTACGAGTGCCAACTTTTTTGTCCCTCTTTTCATTTCCGAAATGTTGGGAGGTATGCTTACATTTATAATTTATTAAACTACTTATAACTTATGTATTATATTAGATTTTAGAGGTCTTAGAGGTATTCGTAAGTGTTCAGCACTTTTTTGCAATGGTGTTTTTTAAGTTTGGATCTTTTGATTAATATTATGACATTTGTGGTTTTAGAGAAAGTGAGTTTAGTTGTGGTCAAAATCTTCTAAAAATATTAAAATAAGACTGTTGGTAAATAGGCTTCCAAAGTCTACCGGTCTACTTTTGTAAGTGTTACTTGCAATTCCTAAACCTGACTGTCCCTTCTCAACCTGATAGAAACAGAACTAGGAGTTCCCTGGTGCACAGTGAGAGAGGGATCCATATGGATATGGATTCCAGTAGATATGGAAGAAACACCGACACACAAGGAAAAAGTCTGCTGTTTATTGCGTGATGCAACATTTCTGGGAGGAAAGGGGACAAAGGGGTCCTCCACAAAACGTTGCATCACGCAATAAACAGCAAGGACTTTGCCCTGCCAGCAGTATCCTTGTGTGCTGGTATTTCTTCCTTATCTACTAGTCTCTTCTCAACCTGTCAGATAGAGATTCTAATGTTAACGGACTACTGCTGCACAAATATTGCAGCCCCTCATAGAGGAACATGGGGGGTCAGACAGGTAATGTAAATGCATTGCCCAAATACTTCTATGGCAAAATTATAAATTGCATTTAAAGATGTTATACCATATAAACTCGAGTATAAGCCGACCCGAGTATAAGTCGAGCTACCTAATTTTACCAAGAAAAACTGGGTAAACTTATTGACTCGAGTATAAGCCTAGGCTGAGAAATGATGGACTGGGAGACTTGGCACTCTATTACTAAATACCCCCAGAGCTCACAAAAAGATGGCACAGCAGCAAGTACATGTATAATACCCCCAGATATCATAGCAGAATGGCACAGATTTAATGCCTGCACTGCTCTCTGGCTTTAACTAGAAAGTGGACCAGTAGCCAGCACAATAACCCAGGGACAACTTAACAGAGGCACTGACTGACCGTATGGGTGGGAAAGTGGTGAGAAGGCTGCAGACTGCAGTGCTAATGTGATAGTAGCAGCTCCTTCCTTGCTTCCTTTTCTCCCAAGCTGAAAACCATTTGAGTGCTGCTGGCCAATCAGATGCACACACAGGTGCTGGTAGCGCTCTTGCCTTCTCCTTGTCACAGCCGAAGTAATTTGATCCTGCAGCAGAGACTGTGACAAGGGAGGAGGAGCGGCAGCAAGGGAAGCTGTGAAAAGAAAAGTCTGCTGCAGAGAAGAAAAGCTCAGAGGGAGCAGGATACAAAATCACTGCACTGCACTGTCTTTGATTCCCGGTAGTGCAACTCGGCAACGGAGCGTTTCAATAGGGGCCGCATTGATCTCCAGCCGCAGGTTGCAACCACTCCTGAATAGTGCTTCCCCTCTACTGTGCGCCGGTACTTACGGTAGGAATCGCTGGATTAGGGCAGTCTTGCCGACCCCACAGATGCGGAGCCCCATCAGGGGTGCAGGGGACACGGAGGAGCTCATGAAGCACAGCCTGTTTTGCAGCCTTCTGCATACTGACTCGCGTATAAGCCGAGGTAGAGTTTTTCAGCAAATTTTGGGTGCTAAAAAACTCGGCTTATACTCGAGTATATACGGTAATAGATGCCAAATATGTTTTACAGTAATTTCTGGTGTTAGTATCTCTTTATGTCCATAACATACAACACCTTTTAATTTCTGCTTTCCTCTCGTGGAGAATAACAGCAATTAAAAAAATGCTGTTTTTGACAGGTGTTCACTTTCACCTCATTTACATATGTAATTGTGTTCTGGAACGCTGACCAAGAGTGAAACCATTTTACCAGAACATAAATGTACTATAGATGCTCATTTCACAGTTACATTCAATGGAAAGCAGGGGAAAGAACAGGTTACCTTCTCTCTTTTGGCACTATTAATTGAGTAACTCAATTTAACACTATAATCTACTCTATAAATTAAGTAATGGGTTCTAATACGTTTAACACAAACCCCCAAAATGATAAATAAAGCATACAGATAAACATGGTATTTATTATATCATTTTAGAAAATCTAAGGAAATGTGTTTTATTTTTATGTTAACAAAAACCACAAAATCAAGATCTATGGTCCCTGAGGGACCTTTGAGGGTTGGAACTGTAGTGATTTTTTTTAATTTCATATAAGGGGGAGTCAAGTTTTTTTATAACTGGTTAAAAATGTAGCACATTAGCAAATATATAAAATTAACATTAGATAAATGTCAGATTGTTCATTAATGGGCACTATTCTCAAACACTTAGGGGCAGATTTATCAAGGGTCGAATTTCGAGGGTTAAAAAACCCTTGAATTCGACCCTCAAAGTAAAATCCTTATCCTTTTATTTTAGCGCAAAAGCTTCTATCGAACGATCGAATAAAAATCAATCGATCGAATGATAAAATCCATTGAATCTAACGTTTCGAACGATTTCAAGCGATCGATCAAAGGATTTTTATTCGACCCAAAAAAACTTAGAAAAGTGCTGGGGAAGGTCCCCATAGGCTAACATTGGACTTCGGTAGGTTTAAAGTGGAGATGTATAAAGTCAAAGTTTTTTTAAAAGAGACAGTACTTCGATTATCGAATGGTCGAACAATTTTTATTTCGAATCGTTCAAATCAATTGATTCGATTTGATCGAATTTGACCAATTCGATGGTTGAAGTACCCAAAAAATTACTTAATTAATGAATATTTTTTAATTCAAATTATTCACTCGAGCTTTGTAAATCTGCCCCCTATTGTGTTGGTTTACAGGAGCATTAGAACCCTTTTTTGGTAAGAAATCAATATTCATCAAGAGGTCAATAAACACATTATGACGTGAAAGAACTCAAAATGTATTTGTTCTGTGTTAGGGAAATCCTTTTTTTTTATGTGTAGCCAATTAATAACAATAGCAGGACAATTTGTGTCTTAATTCTACAAGACATTTTTTTAAATACTTTATTTGCCTTTTGTTTGCCAACCAAAAGTATACATTCTGTTATAAAATATTAGCTCAGAGAGCCCTTTGAAAACTAGTGAATGCTGGGGAAATCATAGGGTTGTATTTATCAAGAGATAGGTAAAAACAAGCAATAACATTTCATACATATACACTAGATTTAAAGGAAGCAATAAGCATATAATTGTATCATTGCACAGTCATCAATGTTTTTAACTGCTTTTCTCGATAGAACAACCCTACTGTCTTTCAACTCCCCACCAAACCCTGTCACCTTCCTAGTGCCCCATGCCCAGGCGCTGAAGGTGTTAAGTGCCCTTCTTGAAATGTTGACCTTGTGTATCTGAAAATTGTGTGAAATAGAAGCAGAATTACTATTTTCCTTCTATTCTTATAATATACAATGCATAACGTGAATTCAATTTTAGCCGTTAGTCTCTGAGCATTCACTGAAAAAAATTTATTACACAGGAATTGGATCCCTTAACCAGAAACCTGTCATCCATATTACAGGAAGGTCATCTCCCATAGACTCCATTTTCAATCAAATCAAAATCAAAATTTTTTAGAAACAATTTCCCTTTACTCTGTAAAAATAAAATGTTTGTAAAAATAATGTTTAAATGATTTTTAGCAGACTTAAGGCATGGAAATCCAAATTAGAGAAGATGCCTTATACAAAAACCCTCAGGTCCTACTCATTCCAGGATTATAGATCCTTGACCTTTGATTGGCGTTGGTAACGCACCTCCAATAATAGGAAAATATACGGGGGATATTATTACTATTGTTATTAACAAAATAATCATGTAAAAGGAATCATTGTTCTCACTACACATAGGTTATTGAAAGAGGTCATAGAAATATGTAAGTTTTCTGACATGCTTAGTTAACTTGAGCTTAAAGCTCGCTACAATTTTTAACCATTATTTTGGTTTCTGACTTGTAAAAGGCGATCCTTCCAAAGCTTAGTCCTTGGGAATTTCAGGAAAATTCTTTAGCAAATTTAAGGAAATGGAAGCCTGGGTCAAGTAAACACAGAGGCACAAAGAACTGCGTAACAGTTTGCACTAAGTTGTCTAATTCTGGGCAGTGTCTTTATGTCACTACTAAAGCAAATAAAATTCTGTCTTGCATAAAAAAGGGCATTAACTCAAGGGATGAAAACATAGTTATGGCTTCCCGCCATTATGGGTATTTACCACACCCACTGTCTCCAGAAGGCTATCAGCATTGTCAGGAATGCACCCACCCTGCTCACAATCTCTGTACCCTCCTTCCATCCAGTAAAATATACCGCTGTATTCGGGCGCTGACTTCCAGAATGTGCAACAGCTTTTTTCCACAATTCATGGAGCATCTCAACTCCAAAGGACTGAACTGAATATATTCACAAGGAACTGCACAAACCTCTGAAATACATAAATGTATGTATTTAAGTATTTACCCTACCTTGCCCAGTGGAACTGTGTACCTGCTAGGGTTGTTCACTTCAATAACTCACACTTAATGCACCCAGTATAGAGTCATAGTCTTATGTATAGCACCATGGATTCTGGAGGAACGTTATTTTGTTTTTACTATGTACTGTCCTACTGTATATGGCTGAAATGACAATAAAATCCACTTGACTTGACTTGATAATTATGCTTCTTTATAGGTCCCTGGTAAGGCCTCATCTGGAGTATGAAGTGCAGTTTTGGACTCCAGTCCTTAAGAGGGATATAAATGAGCTGGAGAGAGTGCAGAGACATGCAACTAAATTGGTTAGACGGATGGAAGACTTAAATTATGAGGGGTAGACTGTCAAGGTTGGGGTTGTATTCTCTGGAAAAAAAAAGACGCTTGCAAGGGGACATGATTACACTTAGTACATTAGAGGACATTATAGACAAATATCAGGGGATGGTTTTTCCCATAAAGAGGATCACCGCACCAGAGGCCACCCCTTTAGACTAGAAGAAAAGAACTTTCATTTGAAGCAACGTAGGTGGTTCTTCGCAGTGAGGACAGTGAGGTTGTGGAATGCACTGCCGGGTGATGTTGTGATTGCTGATTCTGTTAATGCATTTAAGAGTGGCTTGGATGATTTCTTCAATATCAAAGGTTATTGTGATACTATAATCTATAGTTATAGTATAGATATGGGTAGATATAATTTATGTGAGGGTATGGAGGGTCAGTGTCAGTGCATGTATGGATGCTGGGTTTCATTTGGAGGGATTGAACTTGATGGACTTTGGGTTTTTTTCAACAAGATTGAACTATGTAACTATGTAACTACGTAAATATACACACTCCTGCTAGTAAACTGTAAAATTCTGAATTTCATAAGAAAGATCTTATTGAACAGGAAAACATCAGTGATAAATGACGGCATGAATAATGGAAAGTGAACAGTTCAGTTATGAAGACAGGCATTTTGAATTGCTTCAAGAGCTACAGTATACGATGCAGTAAAATATGTGTCTAACAGGGCACAGCACAGGCACAAATGTACAAATGCCCCCCCATAGAGAAAAGTGCTAAAAAACAGAAGGTGTTTATTCCTCTGAATACACACCATCGCCATACAGTTGTGTGAAGAACTGAATATAATAGGATAATGTCATTTTCGTGTAAATAGGCTACAATACTGGTTATATTACTGACATTCAGTATAAAGCAGAAGGAAAGGCAGATTATTCATTTTTTAAGCCTGTGTGCAATGTTTAATAGAAACAACTCCACACCTTCAATGACATCTCGAAAAACGCAAAATGGGCGCATTAACAAAACAATAAAAAAAACAATTATCGTTAAGAAATGATTTCTTCAATATCGAGTAATCTGAAACAATATAATGTCCTATAAAAGAATACAGGATAGAGAATGAGATAAACAGAAATACTTTCCTGGCTAAAACGTAAGAACACTATGTTTTAGTTTTTTTTTCCTGCATATAAATATCCCAGAAGATAAATTCGAAAATGCTTTATAGCTAAGAGCAATAGCAAAGCGTATGGAACCAAGGCCCCACAGATTCTTGCTGTAGGAATGGTTTTTAATACTATTTTTATTCTCCTAAAATAAATCAGAGCGATAAGAAATGCCACTGCAGCAACACTAAGATTCTGATATAATAATGGAAATGCCTTGTTCTGTATCCTTTAGAAAGGTTTATACAAGCTCACTTAGGGCCTTTGCTGATTGCAGCCTTTCAGTTAAATGATTCAGTTTCTGCTCTATGGCAATGTAATTTATCTTATTCCTCACCCCCACCTTCTGTGTGCTCCTACTTACTATATTTTCTTTTTTCTTCATCAAGCTGCCAATGGCATAACTACAGGGCCTGCACCACCTTGGGGCCTGGCCGAGCCTCGAAAAAGCTTATTGCAGGCAGCAGGTCAGAGAAAGTGTTCAGGTGCACATATTACACCAGAGCATGGCCGTGGATAGTTAGGCCACTGCACACTGTATCCCATGATTCCCACCTGTTACACCCTTTTCCTTTCCAAGTGCTATTCATTACATTGTCCATCTCTCCGAAAAAATGTGTTTAGTGGGAGCACTTACCGGACACCGAATTCAAACGTGCTGCACAGCCAGCCGCCATCCCATGCGGTCAAAGGGATTCCAAGAACAAAAAGAGCGGAGCACCGTGAGAGTCCAGTAAAAGTATTAAAAATGTGAAAATGTTATTCAGTCAACATATAAAAACAGGTTACAGCAGCAGTAAACCCTGGCTGCCCGCTTAACGCGTTTCGTGGCGTCCTGCCACTTCATCAGAAGCTTGATGGACTTTGGTTTTTTTTCAACAAGATTTAACTATGTAACTATGTAACTACGTAACTATACACACTCCTTCTTGATATTCACAATTGTATTCCAGTCCGACCAACTAAATACAATCACTCTTTACAAGATAACTTTTAAGAAAGACTTAAAGAAGGAGGAAAGTTGCAGAGACAGTTTATTGCCAATAGATTAGCCACAATAGTGCAAGCTATAAGACTATATTTATTCTGCAGAATGCTAATCAACTCTAGACGCTCTCTCTCTGTTTGTTTAGGATAGCAGCTGCCATATTAGCTTGGTGTGACATCACTTCCTGCCTGAGCCTCTCCTTGCTCACTCATAGCTCTGGGCTCAGATTACAGCAGGAAGGGGAGAAGGGAGGGGGAGAGGAGCAAACCGAGCATGCTCAAGCCCTGCCCTGGAGGTTTAAGCTGAAAACAGAAAGTCTGATACAGAAGCCCATGTGTACACAATGGAAGGAAAGAAATGCTGTGTTTCTTTTGACAGAGGAGCAGCATTACTTTGAGGGTTTACTGGTGTATTTAGCTAGGCCTTTCTGAAAAAGCTTACTTAGTTTTAACCTTTCCTTCTCCTTTAAGTGTTTGCTTACAAATTAATTGCACGCGTGTCTACTATTGCAGCTTTACAGTGGCATAACTACAGTACAACAGACCACAGTGGCATAACTATAAAGGAAACAGACCTTACATTACATATTCTTTCACTATACAGCCTCCCAAAATAACAGTTTGTAACATTTCTGCAGTACTGTATCTTGCAGTTTCATCAAGAAGTCAAAGGCATTTTCGTAATCTTAAGTGAAATATGATCGAAGATAATAATATGCAGTGTGCTACTTGATATGCAGACTACAATGTACAAAACGTTTCACTTCAAAATATCATGAAGTACTTTATACATCAAAAAACCCCTGAAGCCAACTCGAGTTGTGCCACATCAATGCAAACTTGCTTTACTTTCTGAATCAATTCTATTCTCAGCTTATATCGAGGCTTAGGCTAATTTGTCCGTGTGAAAGATACAGTCACTGAATTTCTTCTTTCTTTGTGAAATAAATAGCTCATGATTTATAAAAGGGATGCACAAATAAATTTCTTCATGAAGGCTAAATACTACATCCTCCAGAAAAGCTAATAATAAAGTGAACGTGAAGCCCAAAAAAGGAAATCTAAGCACATATCAGCATAACAATTAATGACGATGATAAACATATCCAATAAATCCAAATGAAAAACAAAAATTTACAGAAGAAAGAAAATCAGCATGCAGTATATTGCATACAGAATACATTTTGCGGTTGTTTATTAAAATCCAAATTTATCTCATTGTCCCAATAAAAGAAATCTCCACCAAACTCAAACCCATGCCCAATTTTGCCTTTTTTATTAATAAATTAATTTGATTAAATCGGATCACTAAAAAACTCGAAGAGAAAACCTGAATCATATGTTTTTTTCAGGCTTTTTTCCCGAAAAGCTTGATTTTTGGCCAAAACCTCCAAAAAGTCAGATTTTCCGGCTAAATCTAGCACAGCCAACAATGACTTCAATTCAGGATAGGTGCCTCTCCCACTGACTTATATAGGACATTGACAAGTCTGAGATGGCGTTTTTTTGGAGTCAGGCTTTTTGCAATAATAGGGTATAATAAATCTTGAAAAATTCAAGTTTTTTTCCCATAGAAAATTCCAGTTTTTGCCCCATAAAGTTTGATCTGTAAGATAAGAGGTTTAGTAAATAACCCCATTACTATAAAATATCTTACAATGAGACAAATCAATCAGTCTGCTAATGTTACAGAATATTTGCAATTTTTTGTTAAATAAAACTTTAAAAAAAACAATGTCTCATTTTTGAAACATTTAATAGCTGTCAATTTTTTGTCATTTGGTCCTCTCTGTTCCTTAACCATTGCAAACTATAATTTAACCAGAAGCAATGGTACTGCAGATATACCAGGTTGTATGACCAAAGCAGTTATAGGTATAGGATCTTTTATGCAGCATGCTCGGGATCTGGGGTATTATTAAAGTGTTAAAAATAGATTACATTAATCAAATAATGTTTTCTTGGCAGTTTGCCTTAATTACACATTTAAAAGTGTTCATTGTGAGGCCTAAATTAAATAAACTCACATATAAAAACTACAATGTTTGCTTATTAATTAAAAATCTTGATTGAATAAAATCATGGAAAAAAACATTAAATTTATAAGCTCAATTTTTTTTTTTTTTGGAAAATTGGAATTGAATAAATAGTTTTGCCTAGGACAGCTCCCATTCACTTTTACAAGATCTTGTAAGCTTTTAGATGCTGAAGTTATACTTTTGAGTTTTTCTATCTTAATAAATACTTGATTAGAATTCTAGCTTAAGCACAAAAAAAGCCACATTTGAACATTAATATATCAGCCCTAAATTTTGCATATTAGCCTTTATTTTTAACCTTATTTAACCTTATTTACCAATACCTGCATGAAAAAACATACTGATCTCAAAGAGGCAAATGCTTGATACAGTAGCTTCCTTAATCCTCATGCAACGGGCTAACACAGCACAAACCAATGAACACTACTATCCAATACCCATACGGAAAGCTTGTTCTGTTATTTTTTAATGTTAAGTAGACTTAAGCTTCTTCACAGGTGCTGAACACTAAACTATTCAAGTGTCTGGGGATTATTTGGACTATGGCGGCATTCAGAAAAGTATATTTTATAAGGGAAACTGTGTCAAAATAACACAGTATCTATTAGTCAGAATTACTTTACAATGCAATAATTAGTAATTAATTAATCTAGCTTCCTTTGCAGGGCATAATGCTGTATAACTACATCTAAAATGTTGCAGTATTTAATATATTATTTAATCTTATGTGACTTTTAAGCACAAAACTTTCTAGTCCTTTAATTCTGCAGCAATTATGGAAATAGGAATCATCTCAGCAAAAGAGAAATTCTTACTTTTACAGATGATCCACACAGAGATACAACACATAAACTGCTTTTTCCTCAATTTGACAGTGCATGGCAAATCATATTTATTTGCCAGTTACCTCAATGCCTTTAGGAACTTGCAACCTAATGTGGTACAGTTTCAAAGAGTAGATGGAATGATTTGCCTATAGCAACCTGGAGATATGTTTTATCTGTGATATCTAAGTTTACAATCTCATTTGCCTGCACATTAGAAGGTAGGCTTTTCCATTCCTTTAAACTGGACCTGTTACCCAGACATAAAAAGCTGTATAATAAAAGTCCTTTTCAATTAAACATGAAATCCAAATTTATTTATTTATTTTAAAGATCCAAAGCTGTAAACTTTTTAAAAAGTTCATCTGTCAATCAATGCAATGATGCACAGATGAATATACAGAAAATAAAAAAATGAATACAACTAACAAATAAGCCTCAAAATTGCACATTTAGTTCAAATATATATGTAGGGGATCGCACAAATCCTTCCCCTGTTTTTCTGTATGTGACATCATCCAACCCATTTACAGGCTGGAGAACTATCCGATTGGCTGGTTGCCCCAGTGCATCCTTGGGAGAGGGGGAGTGCCTGACTTTGGAGCCAAATATACAGGGTTTCTAAAAGAGCTTATAAAGGGATCCTGCTGCAGCAGCCAGAGAGATTCGGATCTGTGGAAAGTGACAGCGCTGCTTGATAGGAGTTTCCAGGAAGAAAGAAAAGGAAATGGTGCATTTTGCTCTGCTTGAGAAAGTATTTGAGCATCAAGGAGAACCAGTTTCTAACTCCTGCCTGTGGATACTTTGGCCACTGTGTGTTTCCCCAGGGTGAGGACAGGTCTTGCTTGTGCACCTGCCACATGGGAGAAGCTACAACTTTCAAAGGGAAAGGTACCATGGGGCAGGTTGCACCAGGCCCAGATTTGCAGTGAGGCCACAAAGGCAAAATGAAGGGCCGGCATGCCGCCCAGCCACATCCAAGAATGTATGGGCAACATAAAGTTCCCCAGCGATACAACGCATGCATTCACGCACACTTGCGCAAGGAGCAGGAATAGTGCATGCCAATAGCGGATGCTAGGAGCCCGAGACCTTGGGGTGTCCAGGAGAGAAATCCAGCACTGGGTAGCACTATGCAATAGGGACTCAGGGCCTAGATTTCCACGGGTTAATTGCTATTTCAAGAGACAGTAACCAAATTAGGGTTACATGTATGTGTATATATATATATATATATATATATATATATATATATATATATATACACATACATATATATTACTCATAACTTCATTAGCTGATTCAAAAACACAATAGGACTAAGGTTAGTTCCATTTGGGGATGATTCTTGGACTGTCTAGAAAAGCCAATCAGCTGGCCTTTGCCCGCTACTTTGCCTGCAACAGTCTCTTTGTCAGCCTGGGAAATGTGCGATAATGCATTTTCACACTGAAATCCGCTCTATGTTTCTGTACCCAGGCATTTGCACCTGGTTAATAAATTCGCCGAGCACTACCTTTAATCTTTACAACATTTCTACTCACATTACTCTCTCTTGATAAGCCGTTTACATTCCTTTTTTTCTACCATAAAACACCAAAATAAATCAGATGAAATTTCACATCATTATTTTTATTTCCATGGGTAATTTAGAGTGTCCCCAAAATTATTAGAAGGTTATTAAAATACTATATCAAAGCAGAGGTTGGACAAGATATGTATTTTTTTCCCAAAGAATCAGATTGTAACTATATTTCTTCTATTGCAGCTGGAGGGCAGTGCAAGAACATCTTTCAGCCTATAAATGATCTTGTGAGTTATTTAGGTTATACAAATCATAAGCAAGATCCTTAGAAGTATATTTAAGTCAGTTGATTCTGAGCACTGTTTAATGAGCACATTAAAAAAAATCATACAACAATAAGGGTACGGGAACAATATTAATTCAGCTTGCATTGGCAGGCAGTGTAGCTTCCCTTCATTCTTAAAGCTAATCATAAAGCGGGCTGCTCATACAGAGATCAAAGGATGCTATCATCCTTTTTACAGTATATGTGAAGTGATGCTTGATCTTTGAAGAAGGGTGAAAAGTTACTATTTCACCAACAATATGGTTTTTGGAGAGGAGGTAATCTTGGTTGGGTATATCCAAATGTTCTTTACACCTAAGAATAGAGGTATTTGAAAGGGGGGATAAAGCTCAACGAGATCAATGCACTGAACTAAAAACTTTACAGTTAGGTGTCACTATAGTGTGACTGTACAGTTTGTGTTCCTATCACAGCTTAAAGATAGACATAAAAGCAAAAATAAAAGAGAAATATTTATGTTTTAAAATCCTAAGATCTTTTGTGGGATTTAAATTTAATTTGAGCAGCAGTACAGTAAGTACTCAAAACCACAGCTGCTAAAGAACCACTGTCTAGCAGAGGATGATGGGGGACTGTATCTTAGCATCAGCCTGAATTAATGACATTTTAGAATAAAAACCATGATGCTGGCTAGGCAGAACAGCGTTCAGCCCCAACGAAGAGAATGAGTGCAGGTGGGTCATCAAACCTGTCCAATCAATATCTGCCCAATTTTTGGCCTGATATCAATCTCGGAGACCCATCGGAAGCCCCACCCACAGGCAGATAAGTTGCCTAATTAGTCTAAAGGACCAATATTGGCATCTTTACTCTCCTCGTATATGGTCACCTGGTCCTCACGGAAGTATTGGACGAAGGTCTCAAAATGAATTGTATAGGTCAACACATTTACTTTTACAATGAGACTTGGTTGATCCTTAACAAGTAACAGTAGACTTTCTTTGTACTTTCTTTGTAAACCAAGGTGGTTATTTACTAAAATCGCAATTTATGTCATAATAGTAATAAAAAAACTTTATTTAATAGAATTATGAAAAAACTAAAAATCAAATGAAAACCCATATTGTACAAATGTTTTTGTCTTTTTCCCCCTGAACTGCTGAACTTAAAATCCCATTGACTTATACAGGATTTTGGCAGGTCTGAGATTTTTTGGATTCGGGCTTTTTGCAACATCGGGGTATCATACAGTACATCTCAAAAAAGTTTTTTTTCCACAAAAAAAGCTTTATCAGAAAAATGTGATATTTTAGTAAATATCCCCCCAAAATGTTTAAGGCATAATACCACATCATACATTGAGCTGAAAATGGATATTACTCCCATGAAAAGTTACTGCTGTTAGGGTGCCCCAAGGATTCAACCATTTGAGTCCCTATAATTTGGTATCATATGTTTACAGTAAATACCCAACACTAAGACCCTCAGCAGAGGACAAAGCTGCTCTAGCTCACAGTGTCTATTACTCCTTGAGCATTCTATTACAGGAGCTACCAGCTTCTAGGATTCCTTCATTCATGGGGTCCCAAAGTCAGTAAGGCCTTGGTTTCCTCAGGACTTAAAGGTGTTAACTTTTAGGGGCATATTAAAAACAGCGGGGAAAATTTCAGATTTCGCCATGTAAAAAATGGCGTAAAAAGTTTTTTCTTAGAGTTACTTCCGCTGAAGCAATGTAAAATAATGGTGGAAAATCTGGTGTTTGCATGGCGTAAAATTACACACACCTTGATAAATTAGCAATTTATTTAACACAGCTTATTACACCATTCTTTCAGCAAATTTAGTTTTTCACAGCATAATAAATATGCCCCATAGAATGGTGTAGAGGGTGCAATTGTAAGACAGTTTGCTTTTGGATTTCATCTTTTATTATTTGTGGTTTTTGAGTTATTTCGTTTTTTATTCAGCAGATTTACAGTTCTCAATTTCAGTAATCTGGTTTCTAGGGTTCAAATTAGGCTAGAAACCATGCATTGATTTGAATAAGAGACTGGAATATGAATATGAGAGGCCTGCCTAGAAAGATGAGTAATTAAAAGTAGCAATAACAATACATTTGTAGCCTTACAGAGCATTTGTTTTTAGATGGGGTCAGTGACCCCCATCTTAAAGCTGTAAAGTATCAGAACAAGGAGACATAATTCAAAAACTAAAATAAGAAAAAAACAAGACCATTTGAAAAGTTGCTTAGAATTAGCCATTCTATAACATACTAAAAGTTAACTTAAATGCAAACCACCCCTTTAAGCTTCTTGCTGAGTTATTTTGTCTTATGCTCTCCAGCAGCATCCACACCTTATAGTGGAGATAGAACCATGTGCTCCCTTCCCTTATATAGACTATGGAACAGAAACTATGATTACTACTACTTGGGCCTATGTGAATACATCCCTCACCAGGACATACATTAGGTATACTTCTTCAAAGCAGGTATTGCTAACTCCTTCACATTCCCTGCATATATGAAGAAGTGGATCTAATAGGGATTGTGCAAACTGCAGCTTCTTTCTGCATGTATGTTTTCAGAAATGCAGCACATATGGGACAAAAATGTTAACTCATTTTATTATTTCTTTGTTATCGCCTTATTGTTGGAGAAGAAGTATATAAAATAATGTTCTGAATCATTTTTTCCCTTTGTGTGAATTACAATAGAATTTAGAATTCGGATGGGTGTTAGTACTCAGCGCTGCTGCTGAGCTGCACTCATATTGACACATTTGTACATGTATGTATTTTACTGCTCGGATTACTCAATCACATTCTGATAAATAGATGAATACAATTTTGCCATCAGTGTAGCAGCATGAAAAAGTCTGGTGTCGAAATAGGTGGTAGCTTGAAAAAAATCAAGTGTTGAGGGATGACACTTTTTAGCTTATTTTCTAAACCACTTTCTGCACTGGAATTCTTCTTTGCCTGTATATGCTCAAAGGAACTCAATCAGTAACACAAGGTCTAAAGTAGTGTTAAAATAATTACATCATTTTTACTATTAGCGGTGTATTAAATAATACACATGTCTTCGAATGGCTGGTTTCAAACCTTTCTTAGCATAACATTATTTCATATGCCTTTATAAATATGCAACTTATACAATAAAGCAGCTCACCTTCTGGTACTAATAGCTCCTGGTTAGCAATACTGAAGCCCTTATCATTTGCAATATAGCTAACCTGCAGAAAAGGATTAAATTGTGCTCACAATTAAAGATGCTCCCACATCAAACTTTACAGGTTACATGAAATAAAATAAAAAGGAATAGTTACATAATTAATTTGGGTTAAAAAAGGACTAGGATCCATCAAGTTAATCCACTCCAAATGATCCCCAGTACACACGTACACACATACTGTATATGGATAGAGACCTTGAGCTGTAGCCCTGGATATTATGGTTGTCCAAGAAGTCATTCAAGTCCTTCTAAAGGTATCCATACACCATAAGATTATTTTTTTGCAATATTGCACTAATCTTTTCATTCAGCCCTAGGGCCCAATGATTAGAATACAGAATAGGCACTGACGGGATGAGGACCACATCAACTAGTCAATGCGGTCCTATATTGGATGGGAAAATCAAACCTGTCTGATCAACATCTGGATGATTTTTGGGCAGATATCGTTGGGGACGCCCTTTGGAGGGCCCCATACATGGTCAGATAAGCTGCTGAATCTGACCTACTGTAAATGGGCATTTGAAATCTGCCCATGTATGGCCACCTTTAAAGGCATTACTCAAAGCTCCCATCACAACATCACCTGGCAGGGCATTCTATAACCTTTAGAAATTTTGGTAGTCTTTCCTCATAATTTCATTGTTCAAATCCTTTAACCAGTTTAACCTGTGTATTACAAAAACGAGAATGATTACTTCTTCTCACTTGCATGAGTGCCTTTTAAAGCTCTTATATATATAGTTTAACCTTAAAGGCAGATGCAGTAAAACACAAAGAACAAAAACCTGTTGAAACAGATTCTTTGTCAAAAAGACAAATGATTTGGCTCAACGGAAATGTAGTTATAAAGTGTGTTGCAAATGAGTGTTTCTCTTATAGAAGATGGATGGGAGTATTGGGTTCTAAATCACACTGGACCAAATGCTGAATAGAGGTGCAAATAGAGACGTGGGCATTTAACGATTAGGGATCACTTGAAGTTAATTATGCTGCTAATGATGTATACCCTACTGAAATGAATCAAGTAAAGCTAAAAGTAGATGGTGTGCTTATCTCATATTGGTCAATAAACCTTAATAATCACAGTTGTTGTTTAAATATCAGGTCATTAAATGAATGAAAGCACATATGCTGATGATCTTGAGGGAAAAAAAGATGATATGGCATTTAAATTACATGTGTGCTCATGCTTTCCTATTTTCTCTTGTACTTTCCTGTCTTCTGTTAAGAAGCACCATATGATATTTTCACAATGTTTTCTTCAACCCCAGGTAAAAATATATTGGAGATACAATTTCTTGTGTCTGCATAGACTGAATAACCAAGTGGTTGTCAAATCTTCTCAAACAAAAACAAAGGCGGGATAGACTTACTGTTAATTGAGAAAGGAGTCCAGATGATTTAAAAAAGTCGAAAATCTTTATTAGGATTTAGGACATATTCATGCCTAATGCGTTGAGTATGAATATATCCTAATAAAGATTTTCTACTTTTTTTAAATCATCTGGGCTCCATTCTCAATTAACAGTAAATCTGTCAGCTTTTGTTTTTGTTTGACGAATTAAATTAAATAGCCTTTGGACTGGGGGTCTGTTAGGGATTAGACTACTGTGAATGAACAAAAATAAGGAACTTTTTAAAACGTACTTTTATTATTTGGACAATGTTCCAGCAGTAGAGATACACACCACAGTGAACAAGTTTATTCGTTTGGATACTGTCAAATCTTCTCAGTTCAATTTCCAACCTGTGGCCACTGCCCCCCTTATACACGTTTACAGATTTGGGAAAAATTGGCATCTGTTTTCTCTGTAATAATAAAACAATACCTTGTACTACCAAATTAAGATATAATTGATCCTTATTAGAGGCAAAAAAAATCCTATTGGGTGTATTTAATGTTTAAATTACTTTTAAGTAAACTTAGAGGCCCATTTATTAAAGTTCGAATTTTAACAATATTAGAGCTTTTTGAAACCACGATAAAACTATTTCTCCAAAACCACAAATTCCATGAAGTTATTAAAAGATCATAATAAAAAAATACAAACGGATACAACTGCTGAATGATACGCTAAGAAATACAAATATCTCTAAAAATTGTAGTTTTTCAGACAATTACTAGTAAAAAATTTTTTGAAAACCTCTAAGAGTCTGAATGGTTAAAAAGGTCCAGTAGAATCAGCACAGCTCCCATTGACTTCTATGGGACCTCAACTGCTTTTACTTGGAGAAGTTTTTCATTAGTGTTTTTTATGATACAGGCATGGGACCTAATATCCAGAAAGTTCAGGACTTGGTGGTTTCCAGATTATGGATCTTTCTGAAATTTGGATCTTCATACCTTAAGTCTACTAGAAAATCATTTCAACATTCAATAAAACCAATAGGCTGAAATTGCTTCCAATAAGGATTAATTATATCTTAGTTAGGATCAAGTACAAGGTACTGTTTTATTATTACAGAAAAAAAAGGAAATCATTTTTAAAAAATTGGATTATTTGGATAAATTGTGTCTATAGGAGATGACCTTTCTGTAATTCGGAGCATTCTGGATAATTGTTTTCCAGGTATTTAGGACAGCAAATAAATATGCACCCTAAATCAAGCTGGGATCTTAGGATATCTATGAGAAAAATTAAGTTTGAATTTCATGGTATCTATGAGAAAAATATGGCATCTCCAGAATCTTTACCCTACCAGGTGAAAGCTATGCCCCCTTGCCACTGCTCCATGCCCCCCCCCAGAGGAGGCTGCCCCATTTTTGGAACCACTGGTCTAGTATTTTTTTCTTCTGCATTACTGTAAGTAAATATTTTAGAGAAATGTTGGCAAAGTTTTTAGCAAAGTCTTTAGTGTATAGAAAAATCATCTGGTGTCCAATTTATTTATGGCAACATTAGTCAAAATTAAAAATAAAATGTACATATCTTCAAGACACATTCATAATGATTCCCTACAATTGAACCCAACACAAAAAAATATAAAATGAATGCTATTTTATCAAAAGGAATGTCATTTTATGAAGAAACATGTATTTGTTGAGTGCTTACATGGAATCTACCAGCAAGTGGGTTCACAGTTATGTGATACCAAAACCATTCATTCCAAATGCTGGTGGTCCTGAGTGAGTAACAGCCCTGACAATAAAACAAACCTCTAATGGAGAGGAAGGTGGGGTACCTGCTGGAGACTAATTACTGCAGCACTTGTGAATACAGCTTCTAAAAATAATGATGTTCTTCGTGTATATTTAGAGACTTTATTGGACTCATTGAAAGCATAGAATCATGTCTCCCTGAGGAACTGGTGCCATAATGAAATTTCTGAGCTTGCACTGCTGAGAAATTATGTCACTGGATCTATTGTTTTTCTCCTGACAATGTATGGTTGCTTAGTTACAGAACAACCTGCTTCAATATTCAGTTCTTATCCAAGGATCCCTCTTTTATGACTGGGTCCTTGATTTTTTTTCCTTAATACTATATTTAAACAATGAAATAATGTCGCAGTAGAGGTTATATTTCATTCACTTCTCTCTCTTTGCTTGTCTCAACAGAGGACAACTAGACAAAAAAATGTAACAACCCCAAAGTGTTGTTTAATTGTTGATGCAATGTATTTACACTGTTAAGATACAAAGGGATGCTGGTTATTAGCATTTGATATGGCAAAATGAAACAGTAGGAATAAAGGATAATGTGAGACAGGGCTACAGGTGAGTGGCTGGCAGGTAGGAGCCTAAGTGCTTGGTAGCCTGATGTCTCCATGTTTGATGTTTAGAACCAGAAATAATGCACTCAGAACTTGGCAAAGATGAAAAATATAACCTGAAGATAAGTACGTATAATAAGCCAGAGGTCAGGGGTAGGCTGCAAGCTGAAGCAAGTTCATGTAAACAGGCAAGATGTCTTTGACGGGCGGCAGGCAATACAAGTCAAAACCAAGAGATTAGACTAAAGGCTGGATAGCAGGAACAATGGACTAACAGGAGCAAGGAACAAGAAGGCAAATCCGGAGCAAGGAACAAGTCAATTCAGGAACCCGGGCATAAATGGGGCTAAAACACAGTCAGGAGTTATTGATCCAGCAATAGCTGGGATACAGGCACTTGCTTATATAGGGTCTTGATGGCAACATTGTTAGCAACTGACCTTAAGAAGATTAGAGGTGGAGACTTGGAAAACAACAGAGAGGTTATGGTTACTTGGACTATTATCAGCATTAAGCACTGAAAGCCTCTGATGGCTCAACAGGAAAGTGCACTATCCGAACATTCTGCACAGGTTTGAAACCTGACAAGTCTTGACAAACCCTGTATGCTTACAATCTAAAGGTTATCACAGTAAACCTTTTCCCCTTATAAAAAGGAGAACACAGCTCACTTGCTCACCATTCATTTCACTAGACAAAATTGTGCAGCTGTAAGTGCAGCAAGTAAATACTGAATGAAAATAGAATACTTGTCTAAGTAAGGGAAATATGTTGTATTTATATTATTTTCATATGACCTACAATTCCCTTTGAATTGGCATATCCCAGAGAAAGGGTTTTATAGTTTATGTCTGTGTTTTTCAACATATTTTTCATGATGCCTAGAATCTTATATCTATTTTTAACAGCAATCCCAGTGTGCCAAAGTAGCAAATGCTACACAGTAACGTCCTCCATCTTTCCATCTTTTTGCACAGTTTATGCAGTAGAAGAAAAAAAGATGCATATGTAACGATAAGGACTGTACATTGTACTGACTCTCTACAGTAACTTGATAATAATTTGAAAAGTTAATGCTTATTGGAACTTTCTCTTATCTCCCAACTGCATGCATAACCCATGATTTTCTCCCTGCTAATTATAGGGATTGTACAGGTATGTTATGCCCCAAGGACAGTATTCACCTAAAAACAACTTTGCTAAAAATGGGCACAGTACATAGGACTTGTGTTGAAAATGCATTCAAACCTTATTTTTTTTTGTCATTTTAAAGCACTAAAAGTTTCATTTATAAACCTGGCAAATTGTGCAGAGCTCCCTATCCACCTTTAAACAAGCCAACAAACTCACCTCTAAGCAGCGGAAAGCTTGTGTCATCAACATTTCAGAGCACATTGCATTGTTTATTTGAGTATCTGAGTGTGTGACTTACTGCATATAATGAAGCAAGGCTTACACTAGGGGGGTTATTTATTAAAATCTGAATGTTAAAATCTCAAAAAATTAAATTTTTTTGTGGAAATTATACTCCGATGCTGCAAAAAGCCAAAATCCAAAAATCCTCCAACTCAGATCTGTTGAGGTCCTGTATCAGTCAATGTGAGGCACCTATGTCAATTTGACATTTTCGTGACCTGTGCTGGGTTTAACCCACAACCTTTTCTGGGTCCTCGGGCAAAAACTCAAAAAATGCGAGCAATTCTGGTGAAGAAAAACCCCAAAAAATTGAGCAATTCATGGAAAATTCAAAAAAAATTCAAAAAAATTTGAGAGATAAGGGTTTTTGCTTGATTCAGGTTTTGGTTGTGTTAATAAAATAGGAGATACATTCAGATTTTAGCAAATAACCCCCTAGATATAAAATAATTATACCACCCACTATTGCAGTATATTAATTTTTGTCCTATTAGTCAGCAGCTACTAGTGTATTGGGGCCCATTCATGGATGTGATAATGCTATTAAAATGCATCACAATTGTGGAAACATTTTATTGTAAAAAAGTGACAATTTTATATGTACATTAGCAGTGACAATGATGCTATGACTTCTAAATTATGAACCCTGTACTAACAGGCTGCATATATGCCAGAATATACCTGCATATTAGATTTGTTTTTCTCAAACTATCTTTATTATAACAACATCTGCAGTGTACATTATTCCCGCTAATCTACTTGAAGCTTTTTAATGGGCATATACTGTATGTCTTTTAAATAATAATGAGTCAAATGTTAATTACATCAGCTAGGAGATCTTCTCCACTATTTAAAATGTGTGCATATCAAACGTGTTTTAAGATGTCTGATGCCTGTATATTGCTTTGCAGCTTGAACTTTGTCCCAAAAGATTAAAGATGAATGGTGTGAACCAGAGCCCTTTGCTCCAGAGTGTGCATAATAAATGGTAACACGAAGCATCTTGTATCTTCCTTGACTACTCTTAGCCATTAGCTTTTATGTTCTTTATACAAATCAAAATTCCAATGGTCCGCCCGGTATTCACCACCAACACCCTCCAATGGCCATCAGGGAAGGGATAATAAGCAAAAATTATAGGGCTCATTTACAAAGGAAAAAGGAGGCAAAGTTAAAAAAAATGCACAAACACAAACCTTAGGATACGTGACTGATGCCCATAGGTTCAACACTTTACACTTTAAAAATTGAACACAAAGGGGGTTATTTACCAAAATTCCGAATTTATCTCATATTTGATAAGAAAAAAACACAAATAACTCCCATGCCCGATTTTAGCTTATGTATCAATGAAAAAAAAAAACTTGATTTAATCGTGTTGCGGAAAATGTGATAAAATCGAGGAAAACCCGAATTGCTTGAATAGCAAGCTGAGTAATAAAAAAATAGCAATAAAATTAATTTGTAGCATTTAATTTTTAGATGGAGTCAGCGACCCATCTGAAAAGTTGCTTAGAATTAACCATTTAATGACATACTAAAAGATAACTTAAAGGTGATTCACCCCTTAAAAGTGGTTTTCTCTTCACATGCACTATTGTCTATTCCTTATTTGTCCCCAGTGAGATTACCTACACAATGAAGCAGTGATGAGTGGATTTGAACTGTTTCAATACCTTGATTTTTATGTTACCCTTTAGGGCAGAGACACACACACACTCAGATTTGGGGAGATTAGTCGCCGAGTGACAAATCTCCTCTTCTTCGGGGTGACTAATCTCCCCAAACTGCCTCCCACTGGCTACAATGTAAATCGCAGGCAGGATGGCAATCGGTGCACTTTGTTTTTTGAAGTCGCCCAAAGTTGCTTCATGAGGAAACTTCGGAAAACGAGTGCCATCCCACCGGCTAAGGGTTTGGGGAGATTAGTCGCTCCAAAGAAGAGTTGATTTATTGGCAGGTGACTAAAATATCAACATGTGTCTCTGCACTTAATGTCAACTACTCTAACCTCCTTAACAGCATTGCTGATTTTCTATGGTACAGTGCTGTTTGGCCGAGTCAGATACCTCTGAAAGCAGTTAGCACTGGCTCTGGCACTGTTGAATTTGGAGACAAGTGTACAGGTTATAGTATATTGTCCAGATTAGTACAGTAATCTGGGCATCTTGGCATGGGTATGGGACTTGCTATCCAAAATGCTCAGGACCTGGGGTTTTCTGGATAAGCGATCTGTCTGTAATTTGGAGCTTCATACCATAAGTCTACAAAAAAAATCATGTAAACATTTAATAATAAACCCAATAGGTTGGTTTTGCCACCAATGCGGAATAATTATATCTTAGTTTGGATCAAGTACATGGTACTGTTTTATTATTACAGCGAAAAAAAAGAAATCATTTTTAAAAATTGCAATTATTTAGATAAAATGGAGTCTATGGGAGATGACCTTCATGTAATCTGGATAATGGGTTACCATATAACAGATCCCATAGCTGGAAGCACGTCCCTCTATTTACAAAGGACTGAAAAGTGGACTGATTAAACATCAAGCAGCAAGTAATCAAACTTATTCCCATCATGTTTTCTTTATTTATTTAATACTTTAACTCTTTTGTCCCTCTATATTCATTTTAATCAGTTTTGTCCCATCCAGTGAAAGAGTTTCAGAAAAATGCAGTGGTTCAGCAAAAAGTTAACCTCATCTGAAATCAAACATGGCAAACATGTCACTGAAGCATAGTTTCCACACATATTTATTTTGCTGTTAGACCCCTTAAGGGGAATAGCAGATTTAACAGTTGTATCTTGCTACCTCCTACTGCCCAAAAAAAATGCACAAGCTGGTTTCATAATTTGACAGAAAAAGGCCAACTGGGCAATACAATAATCCAGCAGAGAAGACATTAGCTTCTGGATTTATTTAAGCCATTAAAGCAGAAATCTATAAACGGTGGGGCTCCAACTGTTGCTGAACTACTACAGTCCGCACGACACATAGCTGCACTTCAACAACAGCCAACTCTGGATATTTTATGTTGATACATCTGGGTTTATGTTCCTGTTACAACACTGATTTTTAAGAGTAATTCATATGACAGAGGTTCTTATTACTGTGCCGCCTTCGAGTATGGACTGAGATTCAAAATAAGCCCTGGTAAACAGAGGCTCAAAGAGCCCCAGAAAATAGTGAATGTCTATGGCATCTTACAGCAGCCTGTCTGCCATTTGCCAGAACCCACAGAATGCCAGTCTGTGCCTAGCTGCCTTCATCTCAGAATATTCTATTTACTTCTCAGGTTGAAGTTGTGTGGAACCCCTTTGATGCAAAGATAGTGGCCAAGAAATCAGTGAAACCATGAAAAAATATTCAAAAAATTGTATTAAAGTCAATGGACTTTTTAGCATTTTTTTCCGCACAAAACACCTGGAAGTCAATTGTCGTTTTTGCAAAATTTCATGCATTTTTTCATGCAAAATGCACTGCAGACAATGGGCATTTTTTCTTGGTATATTCTTTCTGCTACATTTTTCTTGTGTTTGCGGCAAATTGTCACCATAGTTTTGCAAACATGGAATCCACGTCTGGCAAAAAAAATCACTCATTACTTATCAGTTTCAGTGCTACTAATGGATTCAGGAGTGAAGTGTTTAGCACTAATATAAGTAAATCATAGGGGTTCCCCTTTCCATAATGCAGTGCATTTGTTGACCATGTTGGCTGCAGTACCAATTAGCAACTTGTATCTGCATTTCCACCTTTTATAATTAAAGATTAATAACCATCACATTATGATATTAATGCTAACATCAGTCCCTTGCAGCAACATGTTTAATTTTTAAGTAAATATTTATGCTTTGTTTGCTATCATTCTCAAAATGACCAAACCCACCCATAAAACAAAGAATAACTCCTCCTCTTAACCTTCAATGCCCTTCACGCCTCTGCACATAACTACATCTCATCTCTTGTTTCTCGATATGTTCCTGGCTGAAACACCTCTCAGAGCAAACACTTGTTCGCACCCCCACTACTACTGCTGTTTCCCTGCATCAAACCCTTCTATCTTGCTGCTACTTATATTTGGAATGTCATTCCTGAATTTCTCCGGAGAGAATTCTCCTTCAATGTTTTCAGAACTAAACTCAAACCTCTTGGAGAACTTGCAGTACACCTGAACTGGGTACTTGCACTAGCAGTGTCACCCACTGTAACCTACAGCACTTAATATCCCATGATGCTGTATGTGCCAGTAAGTTACCTGCCCCTTTTAGACTGTAAGCCCTACGGGGCAGGGACCTCCATTGTTTTGTCTACTTGGCATTGAGCGCTTATTGTATTGTAACTATACTTTATATTTATGTAATGTGTTTTTAATAATTAACTTATAGGTGTTTATTAGTGCAATGACCGCCTGTTTGTTGCACTACGGTAATTTATTGTTCTGCTGTACAGTTTGTTGTGCTCAAGGAGCGCTATATAAATAAAAATATACATACATAAATACATACATTTTGCAAAAATGAAAATTAAGTATTATTAGTCCCACCAATAATGGCTTTCCTTTGAACTAACTGTGAACCCGTTTCTTTAATTATACTGATGTTCTTTTGATAAGAAAATAAAAATGGTCCCCTAATGGGAATCACCCATTTGCACTTCATACCAACTGGCCCCTCAGTTGTGCGATGAAACAGAATTACTAGCATCTCATAAATGACAGTGCTTGGAGACTTCCTTTAATGTGATCTAGTTGAACAGTAACTACATATCTTATAGAATAACCACTGGTAGTCAGCATGCATATACAGAAAGTACAGAAAAGGGAGAATTCTGTTATTTGGATCACCATGTCTTAAGTGTCGTTTAAACTGAATGAAATAAACACAATAGAATTGGGTTGTCTCCCATTAGGGATTCATACAGTTTAGCTACCATTAAGTTCAAGGTACAGTTTTAAAAGAGAAAAAAGGCAAATGTATTAAAATTACAGACATGCACTTATGACGGGTAAGGTCTAAAAAAAATAGGGACACCCTGAAATCCCCCAATCTGTCCTCTATAACTATGGATGCACCAAATCCCCCATTTTATTATTCAGCCGTACCCCAAATCCTGAGTGATGACTAGTTAAACCCAACATGTCTCAGGGTCTTGTTCTATAATAAGGTTCTGGGGAATTAGTTAAAAATCATCAACAACCACTGTCCCTGAACCAGTACCAGAATCAATACAACTCTTGAAAATTCTACAGATGTCTGATGCAATTAAGTATCATGTATTCTTATCTACAACTGCATTTTAATATGCCTCTTTAGAAATAAACAAAGACGTGTGCATCTCTTTATTACCAGTAAGAGCTCTACAACAGTATCTTATCTTAAATATTAATCATTTCACAAATTCATTATTGATAAGGCCTCTGGGTTATAACACGGTTATCTAAAAAAAAAAGTTCTTACAGCTAGTAGCTAATTACAGCACTGTAGAAATTAGTTCAATCTGTTATATTTGTCAATGAGAAATCAGGCCACCTGTAATGTATTCCCGAATACACGATGTACGAAGAAGTAAATCTGTTTTATGCTATTGGCAATAGCTTGAATAAATAGATTTTATGTACCAGGATTGTCTCTTCAACCTTTATGCTACAATATAAATCTATTATACAGCAACAGGAGTTATACAGAGCATGGGAGTCCAACTTGAAACCCACAGGGCTGAATGTGGCCTCAATATTTTTTAACTCAGATGGCTTTCCCATATATTCCTTGTGTCCTTCCACTAAAAGTTATATGCTCTTGGCTGCTCCTGCATGTGTTTATTGATCACGATCATCACAGTTCTAAGAGAAGCCATGGGGTGAAGGACCTCCTTTTCCAACAAGCTTTCCATTAACATGTTATAATGTCTGATTTGAGTTGCTTTTTTAATGTAATCATTAATATTACAAACCATAATGGTCATTTACTTGCACTGCAGAGGGCTAAGTACAGTTTTGAATTTATTTGTTTATCTTGTTTCCCAAATGTAGCATTTTTCCCTACATAAGTCCCCTTCTGTATGTGTTAATGGTAACAAAGTCTCTAAGCTTCTTTTGTCCTCCCCACTCACAACTTGCTCCCTTGACTCTATGCCTTCTTCTCTGCTCAAACACTGTGCTGCTGAGCTTACTCCAGCACTTACTCATATGTTCAATTCTTCTCTTGCTTCTGGAACCTTTCCCCCTCCTTTCAAACAGACCTGTGTAAAGTCTATTCTTAAAAAGATCATGCCTGACTCATCCTGTTTGTCGAATTACTACTTCCTGTCTCACTTTTATCACCTGCTTCTAAACTCCTAGAATGTTTTGTGTTATCTCTGATTACTAACTTTATACACAACCATAATTTGTCTGATCCTTTGCAATCTGGTTTCCGGCCTGCACACTCTACTGAAACTATGTTGTACAGAATTACAAGTGATCTACAGATTGTCAAAGCCAAAGGTCACTTCTCTATTCTTATCCTCCTTGACCTGCATTTGATATGTTGACCACTCAAATTCTATATTTGCTTGGCATCCATAACCAGGCTGCATCCTGGCTCTCTTCTTACCTTTCTAACCAATCATTCACCGTCTCTTATGCTAACAAAATCTCATTTCCTGTTCCACTTAATGTAGTGGTGCTGCAAGACTTTGTATGTGGTCTGTTGTTGTTCTCCTTGTACACTCTGTCTTTGGGAGATCTAATCCACTCATTTGGCTTTAATAATCATCTGTATGCTGATCATATTAACACCACTGTCCAAACCTGTCACTTTTTCTTATGCAATATTGCCAAAATCCGTCCCTTTCTTTCACCTGCAACTGCCAAGACGCTCTTGTATGCTCTCATCCTATCCCGACTAGATTACTGTAACCTTCTAGTAACTGGCCTCCTTAAATCCCATCTCTCCCCTCTACAGTCTGTATAAAATACTGCTGCAAAATTTTCCTCCTCTCATCTAAGTCCTTATCATAGCTTCCCATAAAACAAAGAATACCATACAAACTCCTCCTCATAATCTTCAACATCCTCTGCACCTAACTATGTCTCATCTCTTGTCTCTCTATATGCTCTTGGCCGAAATCTCCACTCCTCTCAGAGAAACCACTTGGTTGCACCCACCAATGCTACTTCTGTTTCCTGCATCAAATCCTTCTGTCTTGCTGCTCGTTATATTTAGAATTCTATTCCAGAATTTCACCAGAGAAAATCCTCCCTCATTGTCTTGAGAACTAAACTCAAAACTACATCTTGGAGCACTTGTATAACACCTGAACTGGGAACTGGCACTTATTATGGCAGTGTCACCCACTGTAACCTACAGCATTTAATATCCCCTGATTTGTGCCAGTAAGTTACCTCAGAGACCTCTATCCTTTTGTCTCCTTGACACTAAGCACTTAATATATATTGGAACTGTAATTTATATTTGTTTAATGTATTTTTTGTACTTATTTGTATTTATTATTGCAATGGCCCCCTGTTTGTTCTACTAATGCATTGTTCTGCTGCACTGTGCTTTGTCCTCAAGGAGCGCTATACAAATACAAAAATATACATACTGTACATACATTCTGGAATAATTGCTTTAGCCAGGAGAAGATGAACCTGATGTTCAACGTGTATTACTATGTGAATCAAACTCAATGTAATGTGTGTTCCCAATCATTTTTGACACATCTACTCTGCTTCTATTAATGCAGACAACTTTGGGAACCCTGGAGCTACTGCATGGTACAGATGTGGCTGCAGTTCCAGAATTCCCACAGCTGCTTGCATCAATAGGCATGACAACTATACAAAGTGCAAGGAACGCATGTTGATGCAAGTACCTTTAATAAATGGGATATTTTGCATAATGGACTGGGAAAGGAGCAAGCCTGTAACTGTGTTGTGTTAAGTAAATTTTCTGTTGGCCTGTTTGACTGTTTTTCTCAGTTGTTTGTTGGGAAACAAAACAACACCATTCAATCCAAAATCTACCAGCACTGTATCCTTCTTATTATTTGCCTCATTATTAAACAAGATGTGTGTGCATTTAATAGGAGAGTGGTTATTCTGTTGTGTATAGTCTTTTCTTTGCAAGGCATGGTTGTAAATTTTCCATGGCACCAGTGTCAAATGCAAATTGTTCGAATGCTTTTTATAACCACTCTGTACACTTCATTTATATGTAAAAACAAAATTATGCATTTCTGAAAACTAACAGCAACCTACAGTTCCTTAGCAACAGTAATACAGACACTGCCATTTTAGCATTTTTTTGTTATCTTATATTCATAATTTGTCATGTTTCTTTTCATCAGTAATTATGAATATCTGAGTTTGTGTGGATTGTAGAAATAATGAAATACTGGTATTTCACTCTTGATTTCTCCTCAACACATTTTGCTGCAAATTAGACATTTTTAGGGTATATAAAAATGTGCAGAAACGAATGCTCCTACTCCACACATAATGTAGGTGGACATTTAGGGGCGTACATTCTTTTGTAACATGAAGACATCATTGTTTTTAACAATTATTTTTATTGAGTTTTCACATTTTCAAAAAGAAATATAAAAGGAAAAACACAAGAAAAAGGAGAACAACACAGGAAATAACAAAGGTATTATAGCAATCATAACAAATGGACTATGGCTTGAAAATATATATAAGAAAATTACATACTGTATTCCTTCGAGTTTTATCCCATACAATGTGTAATGATTCAGTATACCGTGTAAACAAGTAGTTCTAAGTGGTCACCGTCATATACTTAGTGGGGATCATTTATCAACACTTGGCAAATTTGCCCATGGGCAGTAACCAATGGCAACCAATCACATTGCTGCATTCATTGTCCTACTTGCAGCTGGCTTTAAAAAGCTAATCACTGGTTGGTTGCTATAGGTAACTGCCCATGGGCAAATATGCCGAATGTTGATGAATGAGCCTCAGTATATTTTGTTCATATTAATACCCTTAATAAACTGGTTAATGTCACACTGCTGTCATTCTTATTGAATTGTAAATGGAAGGAAAGCAGGAATAAAAGAAGAGGAGGAAAAAGAAGAAAGGAAAACACTCTCTATGTTCATATTCTTGTATTGTTGGAAGATGTTCATCTATCCAAACAGACCAAATTATGTCAAAAAAAATTTGGGCAGCCTCTTTTGTAAGATGTAATTTTGTATAGAGGAAGGTATTGGTTAACTAGGTCAAGCCATTGGCGAGGTATAGGTGCTAAACTTGATTTCCATCTCAAAGCTATCAATTGTTTGGCCTGTATAAAAAAGAAAGTCAGCAAATGTTTTTCAGCTGTAGAGGGAAGACATTCATTTGGGACATTCATGGGTTGACAGAGTTAGCTTGGGTCTGTAAAGAGGTGGGTTGACAAAGTTCACTGTCTAGTTTAGGTTGCTTTGTGGGAAGCTGGCAATTCTCTTGATGTCCAGGTGACAGGTGAGTTTCATTGTTTATAAAAATAAGGAGATCCCAAGGTTCAAACTCTTTGATCTCCACTTGTTGGAGAGGGTTTATGGTGATAAATAGGCATGGGCAAATTTTTTCACCGCGGAAATGATGCCCGTAGACTTGTATGGTCTTGTATGAGTGTCAAAATTTTTTGGACGCCCATAGACTTTAATGGACATTGCCGACATCGAAGCAAAATGGGTCAAATTCGCCCAAGCCTAGTGATAAAGTACCTGAGGCAGCAGGTCTTAGTAAGAGGAATAAAACCTTAGGTTTTTATCACACAGGGCTTGTTTGGGTAGCTAACAATGTACATAGTAAAACCTTCAATGTACATAAGCTGATGTTAACAGATTTTGCATTTCGATTATGACATCTATAATGTCTGGGCCATGGGAACTGATTTCTATTGCTTCCCGAAACATCTCTTTGGAATTGGAATCATTTAGAGAAAACTGTACCTTGTCCCAAATGTTGCATTCCTTGAAAGGAGCAAAGAATAATTCCATCTCACTCTGTGTGAGATCTATGGATTTCCCTGGAACATACTGTAACTTGCACATCAATCAGAATGTGCAAGTAGGAAGCACTTGGTGTTGAGGAACCCATATTATTGATGTGCAGGTCAGGAATAACACAATCCACACCGAGCCTAACCTTACCCTGCATCTGACCCTAACTTGCCATTGTAGGACCCACACCCAACCGCTCCTGTGTCTACTCACTCTGTATGTTACTTCTGTGGGTGCCTTTGGTTCTAAGACATGGAATCTTTGGGAGTAGTCTGAACCACACCCAACCAGCAAAGGTTGGCCAAAATCAACATGAACCCACCCAACTGGTGGTCATTGCAGGTTTTGGGTCACTAAACCTTTTGCTTATTGCACCAGTGCTCTGTGCCCTGATTATGTTTTTTTAACCTGGCACAAAGTTCACAGCACAGAAGCAGTGCCAGAAGGGTTAGATGCATAAACTTGATGCAAGGAGCTCTAAGGGCTGTACATTTCCATATGTATTTCATTGTGATTCAGTATGCACGATAAAGAAGAATGGAAAAGAATTTATAATGTGGGCACTGAATGTATGATGTAATAATTTAATGCTTTAAAATATATGCATATTAAGTGCATTCTTTTGAAAGTACAATAACTCTGTGTATTGAAAATACAAAGAGATCTATTTATCAAACTGTGGTTTTACAAAGTATAGCTTAGTGACCACAAGGAGAAACTTGAGGAGGCTTGGTCTCTTGAAATGATTGCTCAGTTCCTCATTAAAGTAAAGGGATTATGATAAATCATTCAGGGATATATAAACCCACCGCTGCAGACTAATTTACTGGACAATCAAGTGACATAGATGAAATGAGTGTGGTTTTCTGGAACTTTCTAGAGCTGCCTGAAAAGAAAAGTTACTACTGCTGATTTTCATAAAGAGGGAAAAATAGCAACCCTGTCAAGAACAGACAAGGCGTCAGATGTCGTTTGGATAAGAAAAAAGTTATTGTAAATCAATAACAGCAGTTGACTATTCTTTTGTAATTTACCCTTTGATTGTGTTGGACCTATGCCATGGAGTCATGCTTCTTCTTTACAATAATGGCTACAGCAAGAATAATAACATGTTTAATATCTGCCATTCCTCCTTGCAAACATCATGACATTTTACAATAAAATAAATGTAATGTAAATTTGTTCTATTGAGAACCTTAACAATATGAATTCCCGAAAAACAGGCTCCCTTTTATTATTAAGAGTAGAGCTTCCAAAATAGGCAGAATCTGCCTATTAGTGAATGATTTAGATCATCAATGGCTACATGCACAATCTGCAGCCAGAAGGATGTACAGCAATGGGAGGTACAAGGGCAAGTGATGAATGAATTTATTCGCCAGGCGTGAATTTGCAGCAAATTCAAATGATTCACGAAACCGCAGCGAAAATTCACCGGCATCAAAAAAAATGGACCGCCGGCGCATTTTTACCAGCAAATTTGCAGTGGCGTAAAAAAAAACGGACGCCAGCATCATGAACGAGATGCCGGCGCCGTTTTGCAAATTTTTTCCCGAATTTCGCAGTAAATTCACAAATTTTTCAGTGAAACGCCCCAAATTCGCCCATCACTAACAAAGGCAGCTAAAGAGACAAAAAGCAGCTAGAGGTAGGGATGTAGCGAACTGTTCGCCGGCGTACTAGTTCGCGCGAACTTCGACTGTTCGCGTCCGCCTGAATGTTCGCGAACGTCGCGCGACGTTCGCCAATTTGAGTTCCCGTTCGATTCGAATAAAAATCATTCGACCATTCGACCATTCGACCATTCGATTCCTAAAATCGAACGATTTCCATTTGTTCGAACGATTGTAAGCATTCGATCGAATGAAAAGCATTCGATCGAATGGCTTCGATCGTCCGATTCGAACGAAAATCCTTCGATCGAATGATTAAAATCCTTTGATCGTTCGAATCGAACGATTTTGCGGGTGTTCGAAGTTCGCGAACTGTTCACATTTTTGCCGGTGTTCGCGAACGACCAATAGTGCAATACACATATTTTTCCGATAGTTGGCTTCCCTAAAAAACTATTGTTGTGCCATCCCTAAACACTATTTCTCTCCATACTAGTATGTTTGTTTCTACCCTGGGTAATATATTTGAATAGCGTCCAGCTTATAGTGCTCTTCTGTGATGTATTGCAAGATCAGTAATACAGTAAATGCATCTTTAGGGCACAGTAACATATCCTTAGTGTTTGCTTCTTACTTACAAAAATCCTCAGTAGCAAAGATTTCCACCAGCAAACATCCTGTAAATGTGATAAAAGGCTGAACTTTACATTCCAGTAATGCAGCTAAGCCTTTATAAACTAGGTGCTATCCCAGAAAAGATAAATTATGACATTTACAGCACTAGCATTAGATTATTATTAGGATACATAAGCAATGGAATAGTAACAGAGGCTATTCATAGCAATAATACATATAAGCAACAATGCCAGTGATTAGGCCTTTGTGCTATCTCATTTAATCAAATTTTGAAGAAAGCCTAAGATTATAAGAAACCAAAGAATCAATAAAAGTATTCCTCTTTTAATATGAAAGCATTATCAGAAAATGAATTTGATTTATCTGCAAATGGCCTTCCCTGGTCTGTAAATAGTAATGACTAGGCCATATTAGGTGTTTAAAAACTACTGTAAAAACAAACTTTATTTTACTACAAGTATAGGATCCATTATCCAGAAACCCATTATCCAGAAAGATACAAATTACAGGTAGGCCATCTACAATTGATCTTGTTTAGCAGACTTAAGGTATGAAGTTCCAAATTCATACCTTAGAGGAAGCCGGCACTAGGAAGAAAGGGACAACGCGGGCGTCCATGCTGAAGGAGCGGCGGTGGACCCCGCCGCCCACTAGACCACCAGGGTAAGTCCTTACATTACCCCCCCTCTAGGAGGGGCCACTTGACCCTCAAGCTTACCAGGAGACCTGGGATGGGACGGTCTTCTAAGACGATCAACCCTGGCATCAGGTTGGACAAGACTGGAGGAGCACAGGATTGTTGGTGAACCTGTATGGCTGGTTTTAACATAGAAACATGAAATTAACTTTTGTGTGTGTGCATTGAATAGATATGATAGGGAGGTTAGACTGTAAGCTCAACTGGTGCAGGGACTGAATGAGGAACAATCTCTGTGAAAGCACTGCGCAACATGTCAGTGCTATATTAATTTCCACAGTAATCAAAGCTCTCTAAAATTCAGAAAGTTAATTAAAAAGCTCATTGAGGTCATTTGGGTCAGTATTCATTATTAACTCCCACTAGCATCTTTTTTTCATGTAATTATGTGAATTATTATATCAATCCAAAATAAATTAAGAAGCAAATTTGGGTGCTATTTAAACTTTCAAAGCTACAGAAATATATTAGGAGTAACTGAAATCAATCATTTGGAGTTCTCACTACTATTCTATTTCTCAGTCAACAATCAAAGCACCTTTAAGGCTTATAATTAAATAAACTTCATCTTCTGTAATTATCTGTCAGATGAAAAAGAGCCACATTATCCATGTTTTTATGTTTTAGACAACAGATAATAAAAAATAACCCAATCTGACCTTGAATGAATATTTTAAATGGCCACACATTAAGCAGAAGAAATATTTTAGGACCCTTTTCCTAAACAAAATGCAATAAAAATCAGTGCAATTTTTCATGTTTTTAGCCCACATTGCAATATTTTATCTGAATGTCAACATAATTCTGCCATATGGAATCAACTTTAAATTGTTTGATACAAAACGCTCTCTTTAGTTGTGATATAAAGGGTACAACACCAAGGGGCTGATTTATTAAGGTTCAAATTTACATTTCTTCACTAATTGTATTTTTCTCTAAAAGTGGCCTATTTACTAACAATCACATTTCTATTATTTTCCACGAATCTTTAAACATTTGTGATTTTTCTGCATTTCTAAGGCGCCTTAGAGGAAGCTGGCACTAAGAAGAAAGGGACAACGGGTCCATGCCGAAGGAGCGGCAATGGACCACGCCGCTCACTAGACCACCAGGGTAAGTCCTTACATTAACCCCCCTCTAGGAGCGGCCACTGGACCCTCAAGCTTACAAGGAAACCTGGGATGGGACGGTCTCCTAAGGCGAACAACCCTGGCATCAGATTGGACCGGACTTTCCACCAACACTGGAGGAGAACAGGATTTTTGGTGAACCTGTATGGCTGGTTTTAACATAGAAACATGAAACAGGTTAGAAAACATAAACATCTCAGGTAACTCAAGACGGACAGAGGTTGGGTTCACAATTTCCACAATAGGGTATGGACCTATAAATCTGTTTTGCAACCAACATGGACACAGTATATGCAGCTTAAGTACAAGGTAGTTTATTATTTTTAGAGGAAAACTAAACCATTAAAAACGTGAAGTGTTTTCTTTACGGCTTTACCATATTTCAGATTTTTGTGCCTCAACGGGTTTCCAGACAACTGGTCTTGTATCTTTTATAAAACCTCTGTATTGCTGTTATATTCATATTCTGAGCATTATGTCCCACAATGGAAAACATCTCTTTTCACAGGTACTACCTCATTTACAATCATCATAGGAGACAAGATGTTGACATGCCCCTAAACAAAGATAAACACAGAGCATCAGGTATTGTTCTGACAACAATCTGGCAAGTAGAAAAGATTTAACAACCAAGGACATGTCCTGAGCTTGACATAAAAACTAAGGAAGAAATGTGGCCCAAAATTAATCATTTGCTTTGTTTTTGACAGTTTCCGTTAGAACTCATATCTTGCTAAGGACATTGCCATTCATTTTGGTATCAGAATTATACTGAGCATTATCATTACATATATAGCATAGAGACAAAAAAAAAATGAAAGCATGCAAACCAAAACACACATGAAAATAACAAATTAGAGATGACTGCTAGAAAAACTCTGTAGAACATTGGGGCCATCTGTACTATGGGGCCGATTCACTAAAGGTCGAATATCGAGGGTTAATTAACCCTCAATATTCGACTAGGAACTAAAATCCTTCGACTTCGAATATCAAAGTCGAAGGATTTAGCTCAGATAGTTCGATCGAAAGATCGAAGGATTATTCCTTCGATCGACCAATTAAATCCTTCAAATCAAACGATTTGAAGGATTTAAATCCAATGATCGAAGGAATATCCTTCGATCAAAAAAAGTTAGCCAAGCCTATGGGGACCTTCCCCATAGGCTAACATTGACTTCGGTAGCTTTTAGATGGCGAACTAGGGGGTCAAAGTTTTTTTTAAAGAGACAGTACTTCGACTATCGAATGGTCGAATAGTCAAACGATTTTTACTTTTTTTACGATTTTTACGAATAGTTCGATAGTCGTAGTTGAAGGTCGAAGTAGCTCATTCGATGGTCGAAGTAGCCCAAAAAAACTTCGAAATTCGAAGTTTTTTAACTTCGAATCCTTCACTCGAAGTTAGTGAATCGGCCCCAAAATGTTTACTTAGGATTACAGCATATCCAGATGCAATATACCTGGGCAGCACTTTCAACTTCATTTCGTAAAATGTTGGCCTACAGAATGGAGTGCTATATAGTTAACCATTAAAGCTAACAAACCATTATTGTTTTTTAGCTAACATAGTCAAATCCTTTTTTGGCCCTTTTTATAAAACTGTATATAAGATGATCTTAGGATAACAACATTTTTGGAGCCATCAAACTTTACCATAGCACTGTTTTAATTTTAAGAATGCATTAATAACATCATTAATTCATTGATTCATTTTATTTTCACGTATAATTGCATTCATTTATAGAGCACAGACACTTTTATGTAGTACTTTCATAGATTGTCCATCATCATCATACACATCATGGTCAGTATCTTGTCAACCAATTAACCTGACTATGTTTTTGAAATGTGTGGGAAGAAATTATAGCACCTGGAGACACAGGGAGAACATTCAAACTCCTCTCAGACAGTACCAAGGTCCAGTGTTAACTCAACACCACAGCAGTGCAACACTTACATGCTAACCTAAAAGCCACCATGCCACCCATAGTTCATGAAACCTTTTTGAATATATTAAAAAAAAATTAAGGGGCCGATTCACTAATGGTCGAATATCGAGGGTTAATTAACCCTCGATATTCGACTAGGAATTAAAATCCTTCGACTCAGAATATCGAAGTCGAAGGATTTAGCGCAGATAGTTTGATCGAACGATCGAAGGATAATTCCTTCGATCGAACGATAAAATCCTTTGAATCGAACGATTCGAAGGATTTTAATCCAACAATCGAAGGCATATCCTTTGATCAAAAAAAGTTAGCCAAGCCTATGGGGACCTTCCCCATAGGCTAACATTGACTTTGGTAGCTTTTAGATGGCGAACTAGGGGGTCGAAGTTTTTTTTAAAGAGACAGTACTTTGACTATGGAATGGTCGAATAGTCGAACGATTTTTAGTTCGAATCCTTCGATTCGAAGTCGTAGTCGAAGGCCGAAGTAGCCTATTCGGTTGAAGTAGCCCAAAAAAACCTTCGAAATTCAAAGTTTTTTAACTTCGAATCCTTAACTCGAAGTTAGTGAATCGGCCGCTAAATGTTGTCTTCCATACAACATTTAGAAACAGCATGCATAATTTTGGACAAAGCTGTACTGAATCTGAATAGATATTTTATCTGATGTGGAAATATAAGTTACAGGCAAGGGATCCACTATTTGGAACAATTGGGACCTGGCGTTTCCTGGCTAAGATGTTGAATATAATGTAAAGCACCATACATTAAAACTGCCTAAAGAATTATAACAAATTAAAACCCTATAATACTGTTCTGCTTAAAACAAGGATTTATGTCAGATTCATGTACAAGATGCTGTTTTTGCTACAAAAAAACCCATTTCGTCAACATTCTGGACCAGATTAATTTCAGTGAGAAAAATGCATCCTACTCTAATTTCCATAGACATCAAAAGACATTTTACATCATAAAACCACAAGCTAAATGTTTCTCATTTATCTATTTCTGAATCTAGTCCTGTGTAAGATGGTATTGCTATATTTGCCATGTTTCTAAGATTTACATACAAGAGCTATATTTTTTGTTATGTCTGTATAGAAAATTTCATGTTGATTCAACGAAAGCTTTTGTGTGGTGTTGTTACACCATGTGCATACATACACCTTAGTGGGAACATTGATATTACCATTATTATACTGTTACAAAATGCTTTACTTTCACTGTCAAACCCTACAAATGTGCCACTCAATGGAAGCGATTTTTTTTTTAAACCTGTAATATGCCACTTATAATGAAAGCTTTTTGCATGAAATTGCAGCATGTTTCATCTTTGTGTCAAAAACAGATGCATACTGCCAATGTATATACATAAATGTATTATGATTAAAGTTTAATTTGTTATAAAATCCCAGATCCTCTCAGCATTAATTATTTTGTGACTTCATTTAATTTTTACTCTTTTCCTATGATGTGTAATACATTTGCCAATTGCATTTAAGAGCTTCTCTGTGCACTTAGAAAGAATAAAAGTAATTTTGACCTGAATGAAAGCTTATGACTCTTCTATACTGCATGCTGGCTATTCCTAGCACTTTTAATGCAGAATTCTATTGAGGCTGATTTTTCACACCATGGGAGATTCATCAGTGCCTGCTGTTAGAAAGCTACTGCGTATGTATGTTTAGATCACTTTAAGTAACTGTGTTTGGATAAAAAAATGTTCAGAGATAAACCTAATTTCTGTTAGCTGAATAATGATTTAACTGCTCTGAAAAATCTATCTATCTATCTATCTATCTATCTATCTATCTATCTATCTATCTATCTATCTATCTATCTATCTATCTGGGTAAATTTATCAAAGAGTGAAGTTCCGCCACTAGAGTGAAATTCCGCAGCTCTCCATTTATTTCTATGCGATTTTGAAATTCGTATTTATCAGTGGGTGAAAGTGAAATTTCCCCATAGAAATGAATGGGAAGTGGCGGAATTTCACTATTAACTTCACTCTTTGATAAATATACATCTATCTATCTATCTATCTATCTATCTATCTATCTATCTATCTATCTATCTATCTATCTATCTATCTATCTATCATCTTTCCAGTATTCAGTTCTTCCCTATGCAATGGAAGAGTTCAGCAGCAATTCTGAACTGTAATATTCTAAAGATGCTGTAAGGCTCCAATGTCAAATTGGTGAATGTCTATGAGGTCTTGCAAATTTGCTCCCTTTATATCTATAGCAAAAAAAAGTCAGCAGCAAGTAAGTGATGCAAGTCTCTTCTAATAAGTTTGCATAGGCCTCTGTTATATTCTAATTGAGTGCCCATGGACCAATTAATTATTAGGCAATTATTGAACAAGTGCAGGTCAGTGGTATGAACTAGGTTTTTTTTTAATATTTATTTTTAAAAATTGGAAGGCATGGATCAATTTAATCCTAATCAGTCTTGAACAGAATATATGAGACATTGTATAAAATGCTATGAGGCTTTGTTCGCAATTTGCATTCTCCTCATTAGAAAATCTTTTGCTAAACCTCTAGAAAGTTTAGAAATGGTGAAAGGCAAATTCAATCAGTCACAGATTTGCATTGAACACTACAAAAACCGTTAAGACAAAAATGTATCAATTTAAAATAAATAAAACTATGGAACTTCTTAGGTCTTATTGAAAACATTTTTAAAAAAAAAACAAATCCAACATGACCAATCCAAAAATGACCATAAATAGAAAGAGATAATAGTAGTGATGGGCGAATTTGTCCTATTTGTCTCCAGCAAAAATGTCATGAATTTCCAGCTAAATTTGCGAGATGCCAATTTTGATGCAGGCGACAATAGGCCAATGCTTATTAAACTCAATGGGCTTCCGTCCGTCCATATTTGCACCTGGAGTATAAATTCGCCCATCACTAGAGAATAGCTGTGTGTATATGAGTGTATGTGTGTAGAGAGTTGTAGGACTGCATGCATCAATTCATATCTTCACATAATCCCAGAGCTCTTGTTTCTCCTTTATTAAATTTGTAAAGCTGTTTAGAGACCAAATGCTAATCAGTAGTGTATGTCTTTGGCTCTTCACCCTGAGCATCATGTGTACTGGAGTCATGCATGCATACACCCATACAAATTATGTGTCAGCGGATAACATGATTGTCTGTGTAGAACTGGCTTTCTGCCATATGCTTATGTTAATCATGACATACCATTCATACCTCAGAGATAGAACCATAAGAAACCAGAGCTTTGGTCACAGAGGGATCATTTCTCAGCAGAGGGCTTCAGCCCTTACCAACAGACAATAAAATACTTAAGAACATTTGACAAGCACATTCTGGCACTGACACAGATATTTCTGTAGCTGTTTATTTATGTATACCTTAGCACTATCACCTGCATATTATCCATCAGATACCAATACAAATAGCCTCTTTCCAAAAATAGTAAGAAAGGGAAAAGTGAATGAAAAAAATCTGAAAAAAAAAAACAATCATAGCAATAATAATAATATTTTAAGTATTATAACTCATTCAAAATAATAAAACAAAAATAGGAAGCTGTGAAAGAAATCAATGCTGTGACCTTTGTATACATAGCTCTTTAATCTCACTCACCATGGGATCTGACTTAATGAAGACAGAATATTTCATTACAAGTACATTTCGAGTCAAGATCATACAGTATGCTTTGTACTTTCCCAGATCTCTGACAGCATATAGCTAGGGAAGTAGAAGCAAGACACTTACAATTGCTTCTTGGCAGCATTCACGTTGATTTTCATTGTTTTGATGATCATTAGGTGATAATGACCCGTACGCAATCACAAATAATTTCACGGAATATAAAAGATGAATTTTGAAGCTTCTCAATTTTACTTATGTGGAACATGATTGACTTAAATTCTGCTCAAGCAAAAGCAATTTCAGTAATCTTACAGGCAATTTCAGTAATCTGATAGGCAAGCATCATGCCCTTATCATCACAGGATCTTCTTTTTCCATCACTATATTAGGGAATATAAATAGAAAACTTCCAAAATAAAACTGGTTGCATTTTTCAAATTTGAGGACACTTTCTTGGAATGAAAAAGTGATCTGTGAGACAACGTTGGCTTATGGTGCATTCAGATTGTCATAAATAAGCTGGTTTTAGCTTTTCAATAACAGCCTGTTAGCTGGCCTCTCTGTTAAATCTGTATTGCAGAAATCAAATACAGAAATATTTTGACCTGGTGCTAAAACAATGCTTGAATCAATCTGTATATTCTTCACAAGCTTGAATATCTACTGTCTGTTAACCTTATGGGACTTCCTTCCTTAAAATGTTCTTTTCTAGAAAGAGTGTTAACTGATTTTGCTGACCATAAGTTAGCACAGAAAGCCGGAACCACGTGCCAGCCTGTTTGAGAATTAAACCATAAGCTACTAAAAGAAACAATTTTAGCTGAAGTTCAAGGATCTGTTCCAGGTGACATTACATATTGTGGTGTTCCATATATACATTCTCTATGCAAAGTAAATGTTGGAGGTTTATGTCACACATGGGGCAGGATTATTTATCTAATCTGTCATTTCAGAGCTATAGCACTCTAGCAATGTAACTGTGCCCATTTAGGATCACAATACTGCCCCTGATCCAGATAATTTGGTAGAGGAAGCTGATAACAATCTGTTCTCTTTGAACTGATGATCAAAGTAAAGACCTGTTGGACTAAACCATTGGTCACAGGAAAGATTGTTAGTTTTCACTAAAAATGTTGAGTTGAATCGTCAGATATATAGATAAGATATATAGAATCTGATCATTCAGCAGTAACCCTTTGCTGATGTTCAGGCACCTTCAAAGACACCCAATAAAAATTTTCCGTCTTGGCTGATTGACGGTTTGTGCCACCTTAAGAGATGCAGTGGTAGAATTATGGAACAATATAGGGATTACAAAAATAGATCCATATAGCCTCTGACTTGAGATTTACACTCTCATCAATCACATAATGGTTATAAAGAGATCATATGCTTCTTAATAATACCCGAGAGGGTCCTCTGATACCCAATACTAGGGATGTAGCGAACTGTTCGGCTGCGAACTAGTTCGCGCGAACTTCGACCGTTCACGTCCGCCGAATGTTCGCGAACGTTTGGGAACGTTCGCATTTTGAGTTCGTGTTCGATTCGAATAAAAATCGTTCGACCATTCGACCATTCGAATTCCTTCGACCGCTAAAAATCGAACGATTTCCATTCGTTCGAACGATTGTAAGCATTCGATCGAATGATTTTCATTCAATCGAACGATTTTAAAACGTTCGATCGTTCGATTCGAATGAAAATCCTTCGATCGTTCGAATCGAACGATTTTAGCGGGTGTTCGAAGTTCGCGAACTGTCCGCGAACGTTCGCATTTTTTGCCGGTGTTCGCGAACGGCGTTCGCGAACACCAAATCGGCAGTTCGCTACATCCCTACCCAATACTTAGGAGGATTGGATTCTGGGGCCTGGATTATCAAACCCTTATCATGTTGGGTATAATTCTAATTATTTCCTAGGGTTTATGCTCAAATATCTTGCAGATAATAAAGAGAAAAGATAAAATTTAAATTTTAAATAATAAAACACCTCTCTTTAAGTTTCCCCCCAGCTAAAGGGTTTACTGACATTGTAGTTAACAACACTTCCCAGGATTCCTAACTACGCAATTCTTTTAACTTTAAATGCACAAGAGATAGAAGATGACAAGCTGGAAATGTTTTAAAACAAAGCAGTCCAATCTGCTCCTATAAACTTGTGAGTGATACACATTTTCAGCATAGCCAATGATCTGTATAGCAGAGGAAATGTCAAGAGTAGGTGCCCAGCTTTTTTTGCCAATGAATATCAGCCTAACTCTATAGAATTCTAATGAAGCAGCTTTTGGAATATGTCTCTCCACCCTCAGATGGCTCAAAATTGTATATGGTTTGGAAAGATTTAATGTTCCTCAACAGGCTATAAGATTGACATTCTCTAAATGGCAATGTTGATGTTGAATACATCATCAGATTTTTCTGAAATGATTTGTATTATTACATTTGTTTATTTGTGAGTTCCTCATCCTAACATACATTTGACATGACTGTGACCAATACACTCATGTTGTAGCACACTGCTAGGCTTTACCATGTCTAACTGGCCATCAACCAACATTTTTGTACATTCAGTTGATTAAACCTTACACTATGATAGTAAAATTAGCTGCACATACATAGTTATATGATCTACTCTCAGGGGACTGCAATGCTGCAATGTGAACTAGAAGTGGTTGCCATCGTGATGACATCTCTAGGGTCATGTAAAAGGTAGGGATAAATGGTTTTCCCTTTCATAATTCTACTTCTATCTTTTCTTTAATAAATATGAGTTTCTACTTCCCAATTTATAAATGTCTCATTGTTGCTCATTTCTAGTACCATCCTTACTATTAAACTTCATTGAACATCAAAGAATAAAAATGAAAGACTATATTAATAAGCTTGAGAGCTTCAATTTCTCATCGTTACTTTTATAAATCATATACCTTTGAATACATTGTATTGCAGTTGCTTGACTTTCCATGAATGTATAATCTTTAATAATCTGCACATTGCACAAGTGCAAAAAAACTCACCAGTGACCTTTAGTTCTGTCGTTCTTCTCACGAAAAAACTTCCATATTTCAGTTCACAAGTATAATTCCCAATATCATCTTCTCTGACTTCTCTGATTACCAAAGTATCCCTTTTAAAAACAATACTTGGTCTCCAGGTCTTTGCTTTGCATTCCTAATGAAATAAAGATAAAATGTAGATAAAACAATACAGTATAAATGAATATGTAGTAGTTTTATTTATTTTAAGGGTTAACCCAGAACGTTATTTTGGTTAACTAACTTTGTGGTGGAGGACCAACATCTAATGATCAACGAAAATAATTATTTGCATATATTTATAAAGGGCCAACATATTCCGCAACATCATATAATAGCATAGTATTTACATGAAACACAAAAATTACATACAGATACTGATTTATACAAGGTAAGGTAAAACCTCAATAATCATATTTTTTTTTCAAAAACAGTAACCATTATTTATAGGAGAATTTTTCTTCTTAGAAAAATGATCAAAATGGCAAAAAATGAACAAAACACATTTTTTTATGTGCGTCAAATTTTTTTACGTTTGCAACAAATTTTCTCGAATTAGTCAATGTCAATGGCCCTTTTTTATTATGGTGGCATTTTTTTTGACCAAATGCATTAAATTCAATGGTGCTTTTTTATTATGGCAAATTTTTTGTCTCTGCAACTTTTTTGCGATAAACTTTGCCGCGGAAAAATTTGCAGATGTCGAAATGCGGATTTCAATGCGGATTTCATTATTCTGGAATCTGGCAAGTGAAGTAAAACCATGGTTGATGTTTATTTATAATCATGCCATTTACATTTTTGTTTTCATTTGCTTTTGATCAGTAAAAAGAAAAGAGATTGGTAAAATAATTCTACCAGCTTCTAAATGCTACACATTTTGTGGTACAAAATGACTCATTGAATGTACATGAAAGTGGTAAAAATCTGATTGCAGAGATTCCTCCCATGGTCTCACATCTCACAAAGTTTGCTCGCCCAACTGCACTATTTCCCAGTACACAGTAGTATGGAGGTACATGGGTCAAAATCATTTATGGACATGGAATGAATGGTGAGAACAAGTTGTGGAATATGACATACTATGACTTCACACACACACACACGCACACACTCACACACCTGGAAGCAATGTGCCAAGTAAAGTCAGTGTCTCTAGTGCACTGGTGACTTTTAATACACTAATGTGTTCTCTGAAAGTGACACAACACCCACTCTGATGCTAAAATGCAACTTTCACCCAATTTGCATCAAAATACAAGCATATTTTTGATTGATGCATCATGCTCAACTGTGAGGAACACAAACTGCAATTATAGAGAAATGCTGCATTGTGGGTCAAAACATGGCAACTTGCACCCAAAATTGCACTTTGCTCTCTGCACTTGTATTTGTAAATGACCCCTTTGAATGCTACAGTGTCAAGTTACACAATCTCTATGGTAAGTTAACCAAGCTGAACCTTGTAGATACTGCCTAACACCTCACATATCAAAAATTCTTCTTGAGAAATGTCAAGGAACATTTTATGAGTCTTCATCATTTGTTGCTTGAGTGTGGAAAAGCCCAACAATTTTTTTCAAGTGTTTTTTTAGAATTCTGCAGTAAGAGCAGTCCATTGGTTTGAACTGCTATTGATAGATAAAAATACATTCCAATCTGCAGATTATTTTTTAAAATTAGGGAATGGATTACATTTTCATCTCAACCTCTGGTGTATTCCTTGAGGGTTACTTTAAAAATACACTTTCTAATAGCTGGTGTGCTAGGAAAGGTGAACTGACAGTTATTAACAGAAACCTTCTTTTTACTTCTCAGATGAATTACTCCAGCATATTAAGATAATATACAGTAATTATACCCTTTACTATTTCAATTGGCTTCATTTATTCATTCCCAATTTGGCATGTCTTGACATGGACAGTGCATGGCAGGTTTATCAGAAATGAATACCACATCCATGTTTACTCACAGAACAACTGCACTTTAAAAACCGCAGAACAAATTAAAAATTTTTGTGTGTAATTGTCACATAAATGTAATATAAATAATAAGCTCAGTGATGCACACTATCTACTGTAAGACTTGTACAAAGGCAATGTAAATTAAATTTACTGAGCATAATTAGAAAATGGGTCAATCTGCATTGCTGGTTACAGACAATTACTGCGAGGGGTCATTTATAAACACTTGGCATCTGGGCAATAGCCCATGACAATCAATCAGATGTTTGCTTTTATTATCCTTCTTGCAGTTGGCTGAAAAAAGTTAATCACTGATTGGTTAGTATGTGTCTTGATGCGAATTGTAAGAATTAGCCTAAAGTTTGGTACTTGTGTGGTAACTTACTGTATAGCTACCAAACACTCTGTTTTTTTACACTCGTATGGGGTTATTCATTAAAAGGCACTAAGTTTGCCCATGAGCAGAAATGCATAGCAATCAATCAGCATTTAGTATTTACTGTTCACCTGTTTAAAAGCAAACATCGTATTTGTTGCTTTGTGTTACTGCTCCCAGGCAAACGTTGTGCATTTTATTATTTATGGGGATAATGCTTCTTTAGTAAATTAGCCCAATAATAAGATGAAAGCAAATCTACTCACAAGTAGACTGTGAGTGATTCCTAGTGAACCTAGTGTGCCAATTCACCATCTGACTGATGTGGTCTATGAGTCATAGCCTAAAAGAAGCCAATACTGTTAAGCTGTGATCCCCAACCCTTGGCACATGAGCAATATGTTGCTCACCAACCCATTTACTGCCGCTCCCAGTGGCTTCTAAGCAGCTGTGTATTTCTGACATGAAGGCAAGCCAAGCAGAGCCTCCTGGAGGCTGAAAATCCACATAGTGGTTACTAAAAGCCAATACCAGTCCATATGTGGCACCCCAGGGACTTTTTTGCATGCTAATTTTGCTTTTTAACTTTTTTTACATTTTAATGTTGCTCACAGGTAAAAAACATTGGGGATCCCTTCTCTAGGTTACCACTAGGTTAACTTTATTTTATTTAGACCTATCCACCACCAAAGTGACTTTAATGGAAACAACAGCAACCTTAAGCCTTTTAGATATTAGTTTACACTGGTATGTAACTTAGGCTTTGGTTTCTGTGCAAGAAATATTGTATACCTAAACACCAAACCCTATGGACTAAATGTACTCACTTTGAAAATCTGATATAAATATGGACAATAGGGCTGTTGTGCAACCAACATGGATTTAAGCTAGCTTAGTTAGTATAAAGTACAATTTAACAAAGAAAAATCGGTCAACAGTGAAGAATTGTCTGTTTAATTGGGACACTATGGCAAATAGCTTTGCAATCTGAATAATGAGCTTCTGGTTAATAGATTGTATACTCATATAACATTGGGTTATTTTTAGCTCTTTATTTGTTCCTTTTTACTATGACAATTGAAGTACTGTGTTTGCATTTTTGCTTTGTTTCCTTGTCTAGTTTGACGTACAGGAGGCGGCACACAGGGATGGAACATTTCTCTAGTAGAGGAGGGAAATTTTATTTACTGTAATTATAAGGTTGTAACAAAAATGCCTTCCTAAATTCAAAAAGCAATTGTTATGCGTTTGGCAGCCTGTATTACTAAAACTGTTGTATTTCCATATGTAATAAGTAATATACAAAACTTTACAAGGACTTTAGAAACTTTGATACAATAATGAAGACAGCACTACACTCAGCAGCAACTATGAAAGTGGATTATTTCAAACAAAAAACAGTATATATATATATATATATATATATATATATATATATATATATCTATATATATGTGTGTGTGTGTCTTTAAAGTCAATAAGCCTACTATCACTGTGGCACTACATAATATACCCAATAAGGAAAGCATTTGCTAATACAATGTTATTTTCCTATAGGTTATTTTTGTTTTGCTCATTCAATCCTTTGTTATACTCATCCTAGATGAGAAAAATGGAAATTCAGCCCCCATATTTGTAGTTATACGCTGGCTGCAAACAAAGTCTAAACCCTTTCCTCAGATAATGTGCTTGACATATGTATATAAACATGAGGAAAACCATTATTATTGCTTACATGCAATGTGTATGCACAGCAGGTGTTTAATGGAAACAACAACTATTTTTAAAAGGGAACTTTCACCTTGAGAAATACTTTCAAATCATTTTTTATGATGTTAGTCAAGCAAAATAAACTTCACTTAAAGTATCAAAATTATTCAAAGCTTGGTTTTTCTTAGTCTTGGAACTCACAATCACAGCAAGCAGGCAAGTGCCATTTAGTAGACATTGTTATTGAGGCGAGGTTTGTATCATGCCAAAATCTTGTTAATGTGCTAGAATGGGGGACCTGAAGCCTCTCCCTTGCACAGGCTACACAATTAGATGGTTAGGAGGGAGGGGAATGTGGGACGTCAAGTGAAATCTAGGAAGTGCTGAATGGAAAGTGAAAGTAATTGCCTGCCCTGCCTCTATGCCTAAGACATAGAGGAGGGGCATGCCATATATGATTAACATCTGAGAATTTTAAACAAATTTATAACAGGTATGGACAGTGTCGGACTGGCCCGGCGTGACACCGGGAAAAAACTCGGTGGGCCCCAAGCCTCGTGGGCCCCCGCTGGGCAAGACCCCCTCTAAAAGTATAAACATTTTTAAAAAGTTTCCGTCGATGTGCATCGCATCACCGCTTGCGCTTGCGCACCGAGAAGTGCAGCTCGCGCATGCGCATGGCAGCGTTCGAGCGGCGCAGTAGGGGGGCAGGGGGCCCTGGACCAGCAGTCCCGGTGGGCCCCGGGCCCCCCAGTCCGACCCTGGGTATGGATGTTTTAACAACCAAAATAATTTGGTTTTCCTGTTTAATTTGACTTTTATTCTACAGCTTTTTATGTCCGGGGGACAGGTCCCCTTTAAAGGCGGAGGTTGTACAAATATTTAAATATTGAATTCTCATATTATGGGATCCCTATTAAATATACTAGAAAATAGGCAGAAGAGCCTAATGAGCAACTTGATTCTGGTATAGGTATGGGACATGTTGTCCAGAATGCTCTGGACCTGGGACTTTCTGGATAAGGGATCTTTCCTTCATTTGGATCTTCATGCCTTAAGTCTACTAGGAAATCAGGGAAACATTAAATAAACCCAATAGGCTTATTTTGCTTCTAATAAGGATTAATTATATGTTAGTTTGGATCTAGTACAAGTACTGTTTTATAATTACAGAGGAAATGGTAATAATTTTTAAAAATTTGGATTATTTGGATAAAATAGAATCTGTGGGAGATGGCCTTCTTATAATTTGAATCTTCCTAGATAATGGGTTTCTGAATAATGGATCCTATACCTGTATAAGACAAGTACTGTTAAGCACCTCGGGGGGGGCAAACTTCCCTACTTCTATAGAATACCTACCCCCAATTAGCCCTCCTCTATTCTCTCTTCTTTTTCCACCTGCCTTCTTAAATTACAAAATAAATAAAAAAGTAAAAAAATAAATATACTGGACAATATTTTTGCTACAAGTGACACATGGTATGCTCCTTCCAGTTTGCTTGCTAGGAAAATGAAGTCAAGTTTAGTACAGGGGTAATATAGAACGACACCAGTTTTTTCTCACAAATCATCTTTTTCTCACATACAGTAGGTGAAAAGTTGAGATATGTTAATAATCTTTCATTTAATCAAAGCTATTTCTCACTTCCCCATTCGTTTTTAAGGCTAAAGTTGTTCCTCAGCAAGGAAAAAAAGCTTGACTTTGCACTTGAGAAATGTTCACAATAGCAGTTTGAAAAATTAAATATTGTGTTAAAAAAACACAAAGTTAAGCACATATTTTTTTTTTTGCTGTGGACAAAAAGCAAAGCAAGTCAAAGTCTGTATTCATTCTGCCATTCTAAATGCTAGCTTGAAAAAGAAATGTAAACTATAAGAGACATTCTAAATCATTAAATTACGAATTGTCTTTGTTTTCAATGACAGGGAAATGAAAGCCTTGTTATTTGTTATTCCACTTTAAACAAGTGCCAAGTTTTACAGTTAAGTGTTTTTGAATCTCTTAATTTTGGATAAACTCATTTCATTTTTACATTTACTAGCAATGCTACAACAATATTTCAGCTGTATTTGGATTGCCACTTTTAGATGTAATTGCCTGATTTGTTTCCCCAAATAATTATTATCTGCTGCTTAGTAACAATGAGTGATTGGACAGAACGTCCCCAGACTGTGCATTAAAAGTTATCATTCCATTCAGACTGTGAAATGATTTGGGAATTTTTCGTCTCGTAGGCAATATGAAAGTGTTAGATTGTAGGTGCTGTTATATTTGCTCTTAACTGTCCCTTGCAACAGGCTATGTAATGTGCCACTTTAAAATGAAAAAGAAAAATAATAATCTTAACACACCAAGTTAATGTTCTTTTAAAGCCACTGACAAATTAGTACATGTGTTTCCACTTCAATGGAATGCATGAAGGTTAAGGGAATTTTCCTATACTTTCTACCTTTATTTTAGTCTAGTGTTGCCTGCTGGAGTGTAGACTAGACATAATGTACGCAAGGCAATTCACAGCCAGCACAAAACCATTCAAGTGTACAGTAGGCAGCTGGAATTCATGCCTCCACAAATAAAGCTCAAAGCTGAAAATGTTTGAATTGCCTTCATAGAACAGTGAGAAACTTGAAATTTCAAGGCTTGCAAAAGTACTACATGGAAAATGCTTATTTTATTATGAATCTTTATAGAGCTTATAAAAAAACAGAAGTAGTGATATATCACCTACAGATGTAGTGTCTTTAATGGTGCATTTAGTGCCCATGCTGCACATGGCACACCATTCATTTTAATGAGATGACTCTGGCTGTGTGAGTCATATGCATCATTAAAGCTTGATTTTATCTGTACCTTTCATGACACAGAATTTGGACAGCACTGATTTAGAGCAATTGTCTCTTTTTCTGAGTAAGATCTGGTGACTATACAGTCCCCTTGCAGCAAGTGTTTATTAGCCCAGACCTAGATGAGGGAATGCTGCTTTCAGTTAGTTATCTAGGGGAAGATGAATCATCTAATTGTTAGCCTCAGAGAGAAGCATCTCGATCAGCAAGCAAGACTAGCTGTGGGCCCATCAAGGAGTTCATTATGTGGGGTAGGTCTTTAGGACCATTGTTTACAAGTTAGGAACTTCAGTAAACAGGTGTAGGTTAATGTTAATGAGGACACAAGACCAGCAGTGCACTTTTGTGGTGCTGAATATGACAGAAGCAATAGGGGGACATGAAACATTTCTAAGGTGACCCCTTAACAGTTTATAGGTCACAGGGAGGCACAGGCAGTATGCTCTGTTTTGTTCTTTTAATATGACAGGGCTAGTTACGGCATGTTACAGGTATGGACATTGACTCAAAATCTAGCTCCAATGGATTACCTGAAACCCCTCATTTTCTCTTCCTTTCCATTTTCCACCTTCCTGCCTTGCCTTCATTTTAATTTTCTAATATATTAAATGAATGCAGATTTTTTTTAAAAAATACAAAATCAAGATGTCCTAAATTCCTGTTTATTTATATACAATATTCCTACAGAAATGGTTCTTTGGTAGGAAATTAATTTTGGTATCATTGCAGGTTATGGGCTTTAGTGACATTTATAGGCTATTTAGATGCCCACAATAATGCTATATGTTTACACTTGGCTTCCCCTAAATTTATGGAACTATAAACTTGTGGATAGTGATGGGCGAATATGCGCCCTTTCGCTTTGCTGAAAAATTTGCGAATCTCGCGCGAAATTCGTGAAACGGTGAAAAATTTGCGAAATGGCGCCGGCGTCTCGTATTTGACGCCGGCGCCCATTTTTGACGGCAAATTTTCGCGGGTGTTTCGTGAATTTATTTGCTGGTGGCGAATCGCGCAAATTCGCCACAAATTCGCCCATCTCTACTTGCGGAACATTTAGGACTAGACTATAACTATGGCCCAGTTATCAGCTTTGCAGTAATTGTTGTGTGTGCAAATGAGGTGCTTTCCCGTGTAGTTCATTAGATGAAATCTATATAATTGGACTTCAGCACAAGGTATCTGGAATGATAACATACCGTATTACCTTTCAAAATCTCTGTAAAGTTATAAACTATATAATATCCACATGATATGCTTCACTTTCAATTATTTAATACTAAAACAGTGAAATTTCAAATTGGATTGTGATCTAAACTAAGTTATGATACTATAGACATTTATAAGCACTGTAGTAGAAAAGAGTTCCTTACTATACTTTTCATTCTCTCTAATGTAAAGTTGTCTCTATCGACAGGTATGGGATCACTAGTGTAAACTAGCATGTATTCTTCAACTAAGCAGTGTCAGGGAGCCGGGAGCTCCCTCCAGGGAGGTTGTCAGGATCAAGGAGGAAGCCCTCTTGAGGGAACAAGGTCGCGGTGTCCAAAGGGTTAAACGAAGAATAGTCAGGATCCAGGCAAGAGTTCACAGGCAGGCAGATTACAACAAAGTCCAAAGTCCAGGCAAAGGGTCATGATTCAAAGCAGGAACAAGAATTAGCAGAAAAGCTTTCAGGAAACCCAGGATACACTTGAGCAAAGTAATCCTATTCTTGGGCGCCATTCTGGCGTCTAGTTGGCGTTTTTATTTTGAATTTGGCGCCATTCTGACGTCATTGATGCCCTTGCGCCGACGTCGGCGAGCTGACGTCATCGTGCCGGCGCCGCTACCCACGTGGCGGCCATGGGCGCCGCCATTTTGGGATCGACGCCGGCAAGGAGGGACGCGCCGCCCGGAGCTCCTGGGCCTGCTCCGGGCGGCGATCATTACAGTACCCCCCCCTCACGGGGGGCCTCCGGACCACCAGGACTTGGCTTCTGGGGAAATTTGGAGTGGAATTCCCTCACCAGACGAGGAGCATGGACATCAGAGCATCCTTCCCAGGAGCATTCTTCAGGGCCAAAGCCTTTCCACTTGATGAGGTACAGAAGAGAGCCCCTGGAGATCCTGGAGTCAAGGATCTTCTCCACCTCATATTCTTGTTGGCCATCCACAGAGATAGTAGGAGGGGGAGGCTGGACAACAGAAAAGCGGTTGGAGGTGGCAGGTTTCAACAAGGAGACATGAAACACGTTGGGAATTCGCATCTCAGGGGGAAGCTGAAGTCTGACAGCCACAGGATTGATCACCTCCGAAATGGGAAATGGACCTACGAACCTCTGACCCAACTTAGGAGATGGTACCTTCAACCGAATGTTCCTGGAAGACAACCAGACTTTATCACCGACCTTGTAGGGAGGAGAGGGTCTATGTCTACGATCTGCAAACGACTTATGAACCAGAGCACTCTTCTCCAGGTTTGACTTGGATGTTGACCATACACCGACATAAATGGGGATCTTCCAGTGGAAGTGTGGCAGGCATTGTTATGAGCAAATTCCGCCCACGGGAGGAGATCAGACCAATCATCTTGACAAAGGGAAACATGGTTTCTTAAGAACTGTTCCAAGGCTTGATTCACTCGCTCAGCTGCTCCATTCGTCTGAGGATGATAAGCTGAGGAGAACTGAAGATTAATACCCAGATCTTTGCACAGGGAGAGCCAGAACTTTGCCGTGAATTGGGATCCTCTGTCAGAAACGATCTCGGCCGGAAAGCCATGCAGGCGAAAAATGAACTGAATGAACAACTGTGACAACTCCACTGCAGATGGAAGCTTCCGAAGAGGGATGAAGTGGGCCATCTTGCTAAAGCGGTCAATGACAACCCAGATCACTGTGTTCCCACTGGAGGGAGGAAGTTCAACAATGAAGTCCATAGCCAAATGCGTCCAAGGACGAGAGGGAACCGGCAACGGTTGTAGTAACCCACTGGGGCGAGAATGACTGGACTTGGAAGTGGCACAAACGATACAGGCAGAGACAAAGTCTTTGACATCTTTACGGATTGTCGGCCACCAAACTAGACAACGTAAAAGTTCAAGAGTTCTAACAGGACCAGGATGTCCAGCTTGTTTGGAACTATGAGTCTGTTGCAGGATAGGTAGCCGAAGTTCAGGAGGTACGAAAGCCATTCCTATGGGGGTATCAGGAGGGGCAGAAGATTGACCAGCCAGGATTTGATCAGCAAACTGAGGATACAATGAAGCGATGATCTTGACAGGAGGAATAATAGGCTCTAGTCTCTCAGGAGTACGATCCACCGGAGTGAAACTTCGAGACAGAGCGTCGGCTTTCCGATTCTTGGAGCCAGGGCGAAAAGTCAAGACAAAGAGAAGAAGAGAGACCACCTTGCTTGTCTGGGATTCAGCCTCTTGAGAGATTGAATGAACTCAAGATTCTTATGATCCGTGTAGATCGTGACTGGAATCAAGGAACCTTCAAGGAGGTGATGCCACTCTTCTAAGGCAAGCTTAACAGCCAGGAGTTCTCGATTTCCAACATCATAATTCTGTTCTGCAGGAGAGAACTTCTTAGAGAAATACGCACAAGGGTGCAGCTTCCCATCAGAGGGATGTCTTTGGGAAAGGATAGCTCCAGCTCCAACTTCAGAAGCATCTACCTCGATGAAGAAAGGTAATTCCGGATCAGGATGGCGGAGAAACGAAGCAGAAGTGAAGGCATCCTTCAAGGATTGAAAGGCTTCTATAGCAGGCGGGGGCCATGAGCTGGGTTTACCCCCTTTTCGGATGAGGGCCAGGATAGGAGCTATACGAGAAGAGAATCCCTTAATGAATTGCCGTTAGTAATTGGCAAAACCAATAAATCTCTGGATTGCCTTAGTGCTCAGTGGTAGGGGCCATTCTTGGATTGCAGACACTTTCACAGGATCCATATCGAAACCCTCTGGGGAGATGATATAGCCCAGAAAAGGGATCTTGGACACTTCAAACACACATTTCTCCAGTTTGGCAAAGAGAGAGTTCTTCCTCAAACGAGAGAGTACTTCCTTCACCTGGGAAAGATGGCTTGTAAGGTCCTTGGAGAAAATCAGGATGTCATCAAGGTACACGACCACAAACTTTCCCAAGAGATCCCGGAAAATGTCGTTCACAAATTCTTGAAAGACAGCGGGGGCATTGCAGAGACCAAAGGGCATTACGAGGTACTCATAGTGCCCATCCCGATTGTTGAATGCTGTCTTCCATTCGTCACCTTCCCGGATGCGGATAAGGTTATACGCCCCACGGAGATCCAACTTAGTGAAAATTTTAGCCCCCTTCAGTTGGTCAAAGAGTTCGGCAATCAAGGACAAGGGATACCGGTTCTTAACTGTAATTTTATTAAGACCCCGGTAGTCGATGCAAGGACGTAGGCCTCCATCCTTCTTTTCCACGAAGAAGAATCCAGCCCCGGCAGGAGAAGTAGAAGGGCGAATAAACCCCCGCTGGAGATTTTCTTGGATATACTGCTTCATGGCAGTGGTCTCTGCTGGAGAGAAAGGATAAGTACGACCTCTAGGGGGCATGGTTCCAGGCAGGAGATCGACAGGACAATCGTATTGTCGATATGGAGGAAGGAATTCTGCAGACCTCTTACAGAATACATCAGCGAATTCCTTGTAAAAGGAGGGTAGAGTCTTCAGATCCAACATAGAGATATTCACCCTCTGGAGGGGTTCAGCAGGAAGGCAGTGCTGCTGACAAAATGGGCTCCAACGGGAAATCTGTCCTGCGGACCAATCAATGGATGGATTATGCAGACGCAGCCAAGGGAGACCCAAAACAACTGGAACGGATAGGCAGGAAATAATTAGGAACGAAAGTCTTTCTTTATGCAGCGTCCAAACCTGCACAGGCAATTCCCCAGTCGTCATGGAGATAAATTCAGCCTCCAGGGGTCTGTCATCAATAGCAGTGACACGGAGAGGAGTAGGTAATGGAAACAGGGGAACATTCATATGCTTGGCAAAGAGAGCGTCCATAAAATTACCAGCAGCCCCAGAGTCAATAAAAGCTGAGCCAACAATGGTCTTAGAGGGCAGACAAATCTGTAAAGGCAGAAGAAACCTATGAGAGTTCTCTTGTGACTTGGGAGTAACACCCCCTACATGAGTCTTTGCAAGGTTACCTTGAAGAGGGGAACTCAGAGGCTTCACAGGACAGGAGTTGGCAAAGTGAGAATGACCCCCACAGTAGAGACAAAGTCCAGCCATACGTCTCCGGAGTTTCTCCTGTTCCGAGAGACAAGCTCTTCCGACTTGCATAGGTTCCTCCGGAGGAATAACTGGAGGCTGCAGGGAGGTAGGAGGTAATAGAGGTCTTTGAAAGCGAGGAGCCAACATGGGTGGGAATTTCCTGACTCTGTCCTTATCAGCTTGATGTTCTCTCTGACGAGTGTCCACCTTGACAGACAAAGCAATGAGGTCTTCTACTTGCGTGGGTAATTCACGGGAGACCAGGTCATCTTTGAGGCGGATAGAGAGACCATTGTAGAAGGCAGCGTGATAGGCATCATTGTTCCAGCAAGTCTCTGCAGCGAGGGTACGGAATTCAATGGCATATTCCGCTACACTGCGATTACCTTGGCGGATCTGGAACAGACGAGAAGCAGCAAGCTCCCAACCGGGAGCATCGAACACCATCCGGAATTCATGAAGGAAGGCTTTGGAATCGTCAATCAAGGGAGACTCCTTCTCAAAGTGTGGAGAAGCCCATTCAAGTGCTTTCCCCGCCAGACGAGTGATCACGAAACCAACCTTTGCTCGTTCAGAGGTAAATTCCGCAGGTTGTAGGGCGAACCGGATCTGGCACTGATTCACAAAACCACGACAGGCTTGAGGGTCGCCGCTGTAGAGAGGCGGGGCAGGAATTCGCGGACCAGAAGTGGAGGATTGAGTAGCCATATCGGCAGTGACTAGCGTGGGCGTTGTCGGCGTGGGAGTAGTCGGCGTTAGCATGGATAACTTTTCCAAAATCGCCTCCAGCGTGCGTCCGGCATAATTTTGCCGAGCTTCGTACGCCTCCATGCGGGTATGCAGACCTCGAAAGGCCCTGCCGAAATCCGGCTGAGCTTCCTCAGTGGGATCCATGGCCCAAGAATAATGTCAGGGAGCCGGGAGCTCCCTCCAGGGAGGTTGTCAGGATCAAGGAGGAAGCCCTCTTGAGGGAACAAGGTTGCGGTGTCCAAAGGGTTAAAAGAAGAATAGTCAGGATCCAGGCAAGAGTTCACAGGCAGGCAGATTACAACAAAGTCCAAAGTCCAGGCAGAGGGTCAGGATTCAAAGCAGGAACAAGAATTAGCAGAAAAGCTTTCAGGAAACCCAGGATACACTTGAGGAAAGTAATCCTATTCTTGGGCGCCATTCTGCCAGTCCACATAGGGGCTACTAAATGGCCATTCACATTGCATATTTTGCACCACCCAGGAGCATTTTTTATGCTTTTGTTCCTCAACTCCTTTTTACATCTGAATGTCACTCCCAGTTTGGGGACCCCTGGGTTAGAGACTACCCTGGGTCTGTGTGAAGAGGTCAGAGTTTAAGGGAGGCCAAAACCTGTCCTATATTCCCTATGTATAAATACAGTTTATAATCCATTTATGAACATTTAACTATATGCTAAAATTACAATTAAAGATATTTTGCACAAAATGTTTATAATGCACAAATATACATATGTGTAAGTTCTTGGAAGCATAACTCCTACTTACATAGCAATATAGGGATCATTTTCTGTAACATATTAAATAATTAGTATTTTAGCAAAAAGTTTTATTTGGTACAATGATTTTTGTTTAAAACAAATGTGTGATTCTGTAGTTTAAAAGGTCACATGACTCATTTAATAATGATTTCACCACTGTTTGGTACTATGGGGCAGATTTATCAAGGGTCGAATTTCAAAGTAAAAAATACTTCGAAAATCGACCATCTAATTAAAATACTTTGACTTTGAATATCGAAGTCGAAGGATTTTTCACCGAATTTGGCCATCGAACGATTGAAGTAAAATCGTTCGATCGAACGATTTGAAAGATTTTAGCGTACGATCGAACGATTTGACTTCGATGTGTAAAGACTTAGAAAAATGGTCTAGAAGGTCCCCATAGGCTTACATAGCCCTTCGGCAGGTTTAATTTGGCGAACTATTGAACAGTACTTCGATTATCGAATATTCAAATATTTTAACTATTTTACTTTGAATCAAATTTGAAGTAAATTCGAAGTCGTAATATCCTATTCGATGGTCAAAGTATCCAAAAAATTACTTTCGAATTTCAAATTTTTTTACTTTGAAAATTCCCTCGAATTCACTTGGACCCTTTATAAATTTGCCCCTTTAAAGGTCTGTTCTACTACTTTACAGTAAATATATGCAATGTTGATTTTTTTATGTATTTTCTGTTAAAAAGACACTAGTGTTTATTTTTTATCTATTTTCTGTTAAAAAGAGTACTAGTATTTCTTTCTGTGAGCAGAACAATGCTTTTATGCATGTTTACAGTTATCCATAGTGCTAGGAGCCCCAGCCAACATATTCTATATGTAGAGTTTAACAAAACAGTTTAATCTTCAGTATGTATGAAATAAGTAATGATATAATGGAGTCAGCAAATGATTCCTCTGCTTGTTTCACCTTTTTAATGTAAATTAAAAATGTCGTAGAGGAATTTTTTAAAAGTTATTCCATTTCAAATCCCATTGTCTTATCTGCAGAAGAATCAGTCCTTGGCTCTGTTCTGTGTAATCCTGCTGAAAAAATCGTCTGCTTACCATTTCTGGTTAATAAGTGGAACCGCTATTAATATTCTTTTAGCCTACTTTAAATGCAATAACTTGCAATATTCTCCCAGAATTAGACAACTCGTCATTTTAAAACTGCTACACATTTGTGAGAAATAAAGTGCATTTTTGGTTAGAGACAATAGAAGCCCAATAACCTTTATGGCACAAAGACATTCAGAAAAGGAATATGTTATTCTCAGGCTAAATGTACACCACCATTAGATAATAAACAGGAGGTGCTCTTCTTATAGATACAGTATACACTAATCACATGGATGCTGATGATAAAATGCATGGGTCTGCAATATTTAGTGGATATTGAACCCCCTGCTGTAATTTATGAGGCCAATAGGTGTCGAAAAGGTATTCTGTGACCATATAAAAGTATGAGACCAAAGGTTGGGTGCTCCATGACTTCTGATAGCCTTTTAACTTTTAGTAGGGGGTATAGTACCCTTTATAACCAACAGTGTTCTGATGGTAGGAACCTTTAATGCAGCTACTGCCACTGATGTGGAAGTAATGCTAATTCCCCACCCACTTATGCTACAGTACTTCTCTGTTTCAACAAATCCCTCTCTTTGTTGGCTGTTTAACCATTTCCTGTTAATTTCTAATATAAACCAAAATCCTCTTACTCCACTGTAATATTTGTGAGCACAATCACTGAGCCCCTGTTCTTATTCTCACCATAGAAGGTAAAACTCCAAGGAGAGGGCTTATGATGGCAGAAGTTAATTTACAATTTCTGTGCTCCTGTTGCAGTAAGTTCCATGTTACCTCAAGGGAGGGGGCTGCCGGTGCCAGAGGTTTGCCTACAGTTGTGTTCCTGTTGCAGTAATTAATGATGACCCAAGATGAATAGTAACGTGGGGGGATGGGATCATAACTCCACTGCAAAAGTTGTCACTAGGGGAGTGCATCTCTATTTGTTTTGTGGCCCTGTCCTGGCACAAAGCCTCCATCACTCCTGCAATTTTTCTCTCACACCTTGCTGCCTACTTCCTGGGATGAAGTTCCTACAACTACATTTTTCACAGCTTCTTTGAGGGTAGGGGAATTTAATCCCAGCAATTTTCCTGGTGCAGCATCTTGGCCTATAAGGCTGCTGGTTATGGATCATCAGAGGCGTCAGGGCTTTGCTAGTTTGGCCCATAGGCAAATTGCCAAACTTTAGAATATAAGGGGATGTTTTAAAAAAGCAATAATGAATAATAGGGATGTAGCGAACTGCCGAGTATGTGTTCGCGAACGCCGTTCGCGAACACCGGCAAAAAATGCGAACAGTTCGCGAACGATCGAAGGATTTTAATCGTTCGATCGAACGATTTCCGTTCGAATCGAACGATCGAAGCCATTGGATCGAATGATTTCATTCAATCCAATGGCTTCGATCATTCGATTCGAACGAAAATCGTTCGATTTTAGCGATCGAATGGTCGAACGATTTTGACGCGAACGCCTATTGGCGAACGTCGCGCGACGTTCGCGAACTTGCGGCGGACGCGAACAGTCGAAGTTCGCGCGAACTAGTTCGCCGGCGAACAGTTCGCTACATCCCTAATGAATAACAATAATAATAAATTAAAATACCATAAAAAATACAATTATCTTAATTTTTTGCTCAGGGGTTACTCTATTCATCAAGCTACAAAGATTTTTAATATTAATTTGTAATGCCACCACAGCTCAATTGCTTCCCCCCAAAGCCCCATTCAACTACTTTTAGGAACTCTGTACTAGTCATTCTCAATTTGCAACCAAATCTGTCAGTCCTTGAGAAAGCTTGTTTAATATCAGTCTAAAGAGAGTACATGAAAGTTATATATCCAGCTCAGCCCCCCCATGCTCATATGTTAATATAACATATAACCATGACAACTAAGGATAATAAAAAAACAACAAATACTATCCAGGATGAATCTCTTTGCATCTGCTTGTACATTTATATATTTCATGTCTTACCTTATACCATTTGATTTCTGGTTCCCTATATGGCATAATAAAATCTTCTATATCAGGGCATAAAATTTCTTTGCTTTTGCTAAGCTCTGCTTTTTCAGGGTATTTCATGTTGGAGTTATAGCAAGATCCAGTATCATTGTCTCCTACTGCCAAGGATATAGACACCTTCATACAGTAGGTTGAGTTTCTGCAATAAATAAAAAAAGAAATGATATAAGAAGAACCCAAGACAATTCAAGAACAGCATATTTTTTATTTCCTTTTTTTAACGGCAGCTAAGGGAGGACAAGTTGCATATATATATATATATATATATATATATATATATATATATATATATATATATATATATAAAATATTTTCATTTACTTTGAATCACTTTTATTTATTTTTTTGTGTTACTTTTTTTAGCTGAAAGCTACAATTCATCATGAATTTGAAATTATTTTTAATTCTGTCATATCTGTTTACGTTAGATCTACAGCTATAAAAAATGTGCTTAAACAACAAACAGCTAGAACGTGATAACAGATCAAAAAGAATTTACTCAGATTAAAATATTCAGCAGATAAATATAATTACATGAAAACAATTGCCTTCAGTTTCGGTAAATCAGATTAATTAGCATTAGGAAGATGATCTGAATGTTGAAAGTTGGTATTCCCAATGGTAAAATAAATATGTGACTTTTATAATTCTGTAGAGATCTGATTCTCATCTGTGTTCTCATATGACCTCTCAGGTTTTCTGATTGCTTTCTCTTCTTCTTTTTCTGCCATTCTAAAATAATTTTTACTGTGTTCCCTTAGAGGGGTGGTTCATCGTCACATTAACCTTTAGTTTTTTATAGAATGGACAATTCTAAGAAACTTTTGCCTTTTAATTATTTGCCTGTTTCTTCTGATTCTTTCCAGCTTTCAAAAGTAGCATCACTGGCCCCATCTAAACCAAATGCTCTGTAAGGCTACAGATTTATGGTTAGTGTTACTTTTTATTACTCATCTTTCTATTCAGACCCTCTCCTATTCATATTCCTATCCCTTATTCAAATCAATGGATGGTTGGGTAATTTGGACCCTAGCAACCAGATTGCTGAAATTGCAAACTGGAGAGCTGTTGAATATAAAGCGAAATAACTCAAATAATAAAAAATGAAAACCAATTGCAAATTGCTTTGGAATATCACTCTCTACATCATACTAAAAGTTAATTTAATGGCAAACATCCCCCTTAAATTTAGATGAATTACATAATGATTTAGTGGCTGTAGGATCACATTCAAAATATAAAATGAAACAACCCAGTGTCTCTTACAATCCCTATCACATTCACCCACAAAGAAAGAAAATATAAACTCCTTTCCCTGGCTGGATCTGACCCTAAGACCCCAGTGCTGCATGACACAAGTGCTGAAATGCAACAATGCAACACTGCACATGTAACCCTTTCTCCCATACCTACAAAATATACTTTTTAGCTCAGCATATATTAGTTTTTGTATTCAACAGGCAATCATTGTGTTTTTCACATTTATCGACTCTTGGCCTGTTCCCAACTATCCTAACTGCTGCCTGCCTTGACTTGTGTCTGGGATTCTGATTAAACACAGGATCAGACTGGGCTAGCAGAACACTGGGAAAAAACCCGGTGGGCACTAGTGACCCAGCCCCGCTCCATGCACAAATACCTTCCCCGGGCCGGTCGGGGAAAAAATAAAGTACTTGTGTGAGAGTTGCGGTAAACGAGGATTGTGGCAGGAGGCTCAAAGGGTGGGCCCTAAGACAGCAGCCCCCGTGGGCCTCGCCCCCCCAGTCCAACCCTGATTAACTGTAACCTTGCCTGCAGACTTTGACCCACTTTGCCTGTTCCCCCAGCTGTTTGTTTCAGATGCCCTACAGCCGTGACATCTCCTTCACTATGTTTCTCCTTCCCTCTGCTTTCTGACAACAACCTTCTGGGCATGCAACTAAATAACTAGTTCATGAGTAAAATCATAGATTTAGCATCATTGCTTCTACATCCTTTTACACAAGAAGAGTATAAAACAACACTAACATTTAAAAATCTCATGCTTTTTCTTCATCTGAGTGGAATCCCTGGAACCTTTGCCAAAACACAATAATCTGTGGTAACAGGTGCTCACTAGGAACAGGTGCTCACTAGGAAGGCCTTGCCTGCCCAAGGTAAATAACTAAAGAAACTGAAGAAATTGTGATCAAAATTTGATTTATTTAGCCCAAACGCACACAGACAGCATTTCAGACCTACCAGTGTCCTTTTTCAACCTTACTTAAAGGTTCACATTTTGATCCCAATTCAGTAATCCACTGGGAGCTCTTCTATTTTCATATTTCATTGTCACATTTTATTATGGAGTATCTATAGACAAAATCACACTATACTATGTTACATATTATAAAACTACCAAATGATCAAGTAAAACTCAATTGGTATGCCTGTTTTCTTTTCTATTTATTGTTTCTGATGCTTTACAGGATGTATTTTTATGAATCTTACAGAGTTAAAAGAGACAACTTATCAAGGTTGTTTTACACAGCAAAGATTCTTTCTTAAGATATAGACAAACTTAAAATTGCAGTGCATGAGGTCAAGCCAGACAGGCTATGAGGCCTGTTCAGATGCAGCAAAGATGAGGAAAAAAAATTGCAACATGATGTTTTCATCTATCCACACATTTCTGCCATTGTTTACATGATATATAAGAGCATTGATGTTACAAGTTCATTTCAAAAGTGCATAAATATCTGATATTCTACTATCTTCAAAACACATATAGACAACAGTGGTAATCTGAAGGGGTGACAATGCTTACATTTTTTTAACAAGCAGATTAGACAATAAGACAAACTATTTGTAAAATTTAAGAAAGTATGCCTGGCGGCAGTGAGACAGAAACTGGGGAACAAAAGAAAACTGGATTGTTTAAGAGATACGAAATTTGGGGATTAGAGTTTATAGGTTTGGAGGGGGGAGGGTTAAAAGAGGAAGGGAGTGGGCCTCTTTTACCTAGAGAAGCTTCTGCCCACCCTTTTAAAATTCTATGTAGCAGTAGAGGGAGGGAGGTATTCTGAAGGTTGGGGTCAGTAATTAGCTGCAGTATCGGGAGGGGTGCTAGAGCTACAAGGTGTGGGGCATAGCAGGGGTCAGATCTGGTGCCAAAGTGCTGGATAGGTACTCGCTGGAAGGGGCTTGCGTTATAGGGGAGTGCTTTGCAGTCTCCTAACTTTTATTTTACTTTTTATTATTGTTTGTAGCCTTCAGTGGCAAATACATATTTATTTTATGGTTTTATACTCTTCTGATGTGTGTTGTTATATATATATATATATATATATATATATATATATATATATATATATATATATATAATATTTATATATAATGTTTATTCCTGTAAATGTGTTAAATAAGTTGTGGCCTTTTGGACCCAGTACGGGTATATTTTTAAAAGATGTTTGCATTCCTCATGGCATGAGGGAACAAAGTACGTCATATTACCCTCTCCCTTGTAAGCTCCATCTCCTGGTTCTCTGTTACTTAGGAACTAATATAGGTTTTTAAATTGTTCTTGCTATTGAATCTGTTCAATCTGAAGTAGCTTACTACAGAAAAGTGTCTGATGCTGCAGACCCAATGCCTTTCCCCATCACTGACCCCCCCACTGACCCCCCCAACACACACACACACACACACACACTCACTTATCTTCCTGGATGGGTGAATTTGCTAGTATAGAAAGCACAACTGCACTCTGTACACTAAAAGAGACACATTTCTAGTGTTAACTGTGTCAGATGTCACCCCTGGTAAAATGCTGCCTAAGACAATTGGTAAATTGCCACTGGTGAAGAATTATTATTTGAGCATACACCATATTAAGCATTGTACACTGTGTTATGTATGTTTTCATGCATGATGAATATCATTACTACTAATCAACTTAGGGTGATGGAGATGGACTATGGACATATTAAAACATGGTGAAGTCAACAGACAATGTGTGAGCCATCTCTCATGGTTATTACTTCTAATATCACAAAATTACAGTGTTATTGGTGCAGTTTCCTTCTCTTAACTGTATAAGCACAACAAATGTTCTCTCTCTTTGTAATTGCCTGGTTTTAAGCCTGAGACAAGCTAACATAGTAACATTCTAAGTTAGGTTGAAGAAGACAAACATCCATCAAAGTTCAATCTGTTAAGTCTATTAGGGATGTAGCGAACGTCGGAAAAAAAGTTCGCGAACATATTCGCGAACTTGCGTCAAAAATGCGAACGGTTCGCGAACGTCGCGAACCCCATAGACTTCAATGGGAAGGCGAATTTTAAAAGCTAAAAAAGACATTTCTGGCCAGAAAAATGATTTTAAAGTTGTTTAAAGGGTGCAACGACCTGGACAGTGGCATGCCAGAGGGGGATCAAGGGCAAAAATGTATCTGAAAAATACATTGTTGACACAGCGCTGCGTTTTGTGCTTTAAAGGGCAGAAATCACACTACATTTCTAAACCTGTGTAATAAAATGCTTTAGAACGTCCGGCGTCCGGATGCCAATCAAGTCGTGTAAAGGTTACAGCCTGTTCACACGCAAAGACGAAACGCGGCGCTTACTGCTAGGGATGTAGCGAACTGCCGTTAATGTGTTCGCGAACGCCGTTCGCGAACACCGGCAAAAAAGCGAACAGTTCGCGAACAGTTCGCGAACTTCGAACGCTCGATAAAATCGTTCGATCGAACGATCGAAGGATTTTATTCGTACGATCGAAGGATTTTCGTTCGAATCGAACGATCGAAGCTATTCGATCGAATGATTTTAATTCAATCGAATGCTTATAATCGTTCGAACGAATGGAAATCGTTCGATTTTAGCGATCGAACGGTCGAATGGTCGAATGGTCGAACGAAATTTTACTTCGAATCGAACGCGAACACCAATTGGCGAACGTCGCGCGACGTTCGCGAACATTCGGCGGACGCGAACAGTCGAAGTTCGCGCGAACTAGTTCGCCGGCGAACAGTTCGCTACATCCCTACTTACTGCAACGCAAAAGAACGCAAAGAGCTTTAATGAATGATACCGTCAAGTGAGCAAATAATAGTTGTTAATTACTAGTTGAGCTTGTCACCTCCAGGATGTTCGTCCTGTTGGTGGCAATATTTCTGTAGTGGTGTGTTTAGCAGTCACCGTGCTTGTGCGCACGTGCACGGTCAGGCAGAGGTAATTCAATGTACAGTGAAGCGAACCAAAAAACACTGATTCTGCAGTGTGGGCCCAGTTTTGGTGTACTTTATTGATCACCTGCGGTGACCATAAAAGATGCGATTTTGCCACTGTTGCAGAACCCTGAAAAATTAGGCATGTGTACTTTCCTGAAAAATTATGTTTTTTTTGTCGCAGTCACTGAAGCACAGAGGCCAGAAACAATATGCCATATAAATGCTAACAGTATAAATTTTTTTTGTCGCAGCCACTGAAGCACAGAGGCCAGAAAAAATATGCCATATAAATGCTGAAAATATTAATTTTTTTTGTCGCAGCCACTGCAGCACAGAGGTCAGAAAAAATATGCCATATAAATGCTGAAAAAATTTATTTTTTTTTGTCACAGCCACTGAAGCACAGAGGCCAGAAACAATATGCCATATAAATGCTGAAAATATTAATTTTTTTTGTCGCAGCCACTGCAGCACAGAGGCCAGAAAAAATATGCCATATAAATGCTAACAATATTCCTTTTTTTTGTCGCAGCCACTGAAGCACAGAGGCCAGAAACAATATGCCATATAAATGCTGAAAATATTCATTTTTTTTTGTCACAGCCACTGAAGCACAGAGGCCAGAAAAAATATGCCATATAAATGCTGAAAATATTCCTTTTTTTTGTCAGCCACTGAAGCACAGAGGCCAGAAAAACTCAGGATTTACCTGGATTCAAATTAAACCAGTAGGGTTTGCACCCTAGTTTATAACGGTGGTGGAGGGAGGAGGACGCTAAAGGACAGCTGTGTGTGGAGTCATGAGGCGTGCAGAGAAGGACAGCTGCATGGGGAGTCAGAATCAGAAACTCAGAACAAGTCTTCCGGTGTGCAGTAACCCTCCGAGATCCACCCCTCATTCATTTTAATAAAGGTCAGGTAATCCACACTTTTGTGACCTAGGCGAGTTCTCTTCTCAGTTACAATCCCTCCTGCTGCACTGAAGGTCCTTTCTGAGAGGACACTTGAGGCGGGGCAAGACAAGAGGTTCATGGCAAATTGTGTCAGCTCTGGCCACAGATCAAGCCTGCGCACCCAGTAGTCCAGGGGTTCATCGCTCCTAAGAGTGTCGATATCTGCAGTTAATCCCAGGTAGTCCGCTACCTGCCGGTCGAGGCGTTCTTTGAGGGTGGATCCAGAAGGGTTCTGGCGCTGCCTTGGACTGAAAAACATTTGCATGTCTGACGTTACAGAGTGGCCAAAGTGCTTTGTCCTTGCAGGTGCGCTCGTGGCAGGATTACTGGCACCTCTGCCCCTGGAATGTTGATGAGTTCCTGAAGTGACATCACCCTTAAAAGCATTGTACAACATGTTTTGCAGGCTGGTTTGTAAATGCAGTATCCTTTCGGACTTGTGGTACGTTGGTAACATTTCTTCCACTTTATGCTTGTACCGAGGGTCTAGTAGCGTTGCCACCCAGTACAGGTCCTTCTCCTTAAGCCTCTTGATACGGGGGTCCTTCAACAGGCATGACAGCATGAAAGACCCCATTCTCACAAGGTTGGATGCAGAGCTATCCATCTCCGCTTCCTCGTTATCAAGGACTGCATCATCCACGGTCTCCTCCCCCCAGCCACGTACAAGACCAGGGGTCCCCAAAAGGTCACCACTAGCCCCCTGGGAAGCCTGCTCCTGTTGGTCCTCCTCCTCCACAAAACCACCTTCCTCCTCTGACTCCACTTCTGACACCTCTCCCTGCATTGCAGCAGGTGCCTGGGTTCGTTCTGGTGATTCCGACCAGAAATCGTGCGCTTCCTGCTCCTCGTCACGCTGGTCTACAGCCTCATCTGTCACTCGTCGCACGGCACGCTCCAGGAAGAAAGCGAAGGGTATTAGGTCGCTGATGGTGCCTTCGGTGCGACTGACCATATTTGTCACCTCTTCAAAAGGTCGCATGAGCCTGCAGGCATCGCGCATAAGCACCCAGTAACGGGGTAAAAAAATCCCCAGCTCTGCAGATCCAGTCCTACCACCCAGTTCAAACAGGTATTCGTTGACGGCTCTTTGTTGTTGCAGCAGACGTTCCAACATGAGGAGCGTTGAATTCCACCGAGTCTGGCTGTCGCAAATCAAACGCCTGACTGGCATGTTGTACCGCTGCTGAATGTCAGCAAGGCGTGCCATGGCTGTGTAGGACCGTCTGAAATGGGCAGACCTCTTCAGACCCAGCAGCAGAGGACGAAGAAGAGGAAGAAGACGAGGTAGAGAGCGAAGGAGGAGTAGAGGTGAGAGAGATGTGGTGACTTGGCTCTGCACATGGTGGTACAGGTGTGGTATTCCCTTTTTTGAAAAAAAATTGCGGCTGGGTACCTTCCACTGCGGTGTCCCAATTGCTACAAATTTGCGGAAGGCCTCAGAGTCCACCAGCTGGTATGGTAAAAGCTGGCGGGCTAAGAGTGCGGACAAGCCAGCTGTCAGACGCCGGGCAAGGGGGTGACTCGCAGACATTGGCTTCTTACGCTCAAACATGGCCCTCACAGAAACTTGGCTGGGGGCAGATGACTGGGAATGGGAACTGGTGGTCAAGGTGGAAGGCGGAGTGGAGGGTGGTTCAGACGGGTCAAGGACAGCAGAGGTAGAGCAGTAAGATGCTGGACCAGAAGGAGGGTGGCTTTTAGTTTGCCTGTTGCCTTTGAGGTGTTGCTCCCAAAGTGCTTTGTGCTTGCCGTTCATGTGCCTTCGCATAGAAGTTGTACCTATGTGGCTGTTGGGCTTCCCAAGACTAGGGATGTAGCGAACTGTTCGCCGGCGAACTAGTTCGCGCGAACTTCGACTGTTCGCGTCCGCCGAATGTTCGCGAAAGTCGCGCGACGTTCGCCAATTGGTGTTTGCGTTCGATTCGAAGTAAAATTTCGTTCGACCATTCGACCGTTCGATCGCTAAAATCGAACGATTTCCATTCGTTCGAACGATTATAAGCATTCGATTGAATTAAAATCATTCGATCGAATAGCTTCGATCGTTCGATTCGAACGAAAATCCTTCGATCGTACGAATAAAATCCTTCGATCGTTCGATCGAACGATTTTATCGAGCGTTCGAAGTTCGCGAACTGTTCGCGAACTGTTCGCTTTTTTGCCGGTGTTTGCGAACGGCGTTCGCGAACACATTAACGGCAGTTCGCTACATCCCTACCCAAGACTCAGTTTCTGACTGCACTCATTGCAAATTACAACGCTTTTGTCAGAGGCACACACATTAAAAAAATCCCACACTGCTGACCTTTTTGAAGCTGGCAATCTGGCGGTAACAGTAGAAGTTGGCGGCGTTGGCGGCAATGGCGGGCGCGTTGGCCGGCTGACCACAGGTGCCGATACATGTTGTTGCCCTACTGTTCCCTGCGAGCTGTCCTCCCTGCTTCTTCTAAGTCTTATTCTCCTCCTGCCTCTCTGACTCTCCGTCTCTCAATCTGAACTATCCTCCTCTTGCTCTCTTCTACTGGGCACCCACAAAACATCAATCTCCTCATCCTCATTCTCCTCAGATGCATCAATTTCTTCTGACAGCTCACAGAAGGAAGCAGCAGCGGGGACCTCCTCATCACTCATTATGTCCATCTCTATTGTGTTCTCTGCCAGAATTAAATCTGGTGTAACGTCCTCATCTCCTTCATCTTCTTCTGCCAATAATGGTTGCGCATCACTCAGTTCAAGAAACTCATGTGAAAATAACTCCTCTGACTCCAGTGAAGAAGGGGCGCCGGTGGTGGAGGAAGTGTTACGTGGGGTGCCCATAGCAGTGGAGGATGAGGATGTTGTGGTAAAGTTAGAAACGGTAGAGGATGGGGTGAGCTGTGTAAGCCAGTCAACTACCTCTTCAGCATTTTGGGAGTTCAGGGTCATTGCCTTTTTAAAACTGGGCAATTTCCTAGGGCCACAGGATAGCATAGCAGCACGGCCCCTAGTGCCTCTGCGTGGCGGCCTGCCTTTGCCTGGCATTATTTTTAAAACATATTTAGACAGAACGCGAACAAGCTCACACAGCTAGATGGGAGTTGTTTGAAGAACACACTGGGCAAATAATGCCTGCAAGTGCACTACTATTGGTGCACTACTATGAAGAACAGCAACAGCACTGTACACGTTAAAGAACAGTAAGATAATTAAAAGAAAAAAAAAATATATGTATATTAAAAAAAATATTTTTCTCGGGTTGGTGCTGCTGAACTACTAGGAGCAGCACAGTAGCACACCAGTCCTACTCCCCAACACTGCTAGACTAATAGCACTGGGCTTATAGTAGCAACTAGCAAAGTAAAAAAACAAAAAAGAAAATAAAAGCAGTCCTTACAAGGACTATTGGGTTATTACAGCAGTCAGCAGATGAGATCAGAAGAGATCAGTGCCCACAGCAGGCAGCTACATACAGAGCACTGCAGTAGAAGGTAGATTACTAGCCAGCAAAGCTACCTAACCTAAAATGTCCCTCAAATCCCTGCAGACTTCTGTCCCTCCAATACAGAGCAGTATCAAGTAGATTACTAGCCAGCAAACTTACTATCAACTGTCCCTCAAAGAAATCAGTGAAATCAGTAACAGCTCTCTCCCTACACTAGCTCTTGCAAGCACACACAGGCAGAATGAAAAAACGCTGCAGGGCTTCAGTTTATATATGGAAGGGGAGTGGTCCAGGGGGTGTGGGGGTGGTCCAGGAGGGAGAGCTTCCTGATTGGCTGCCATGTATCTGCTGGTCTGGGGTGAGAGGTCAAAAAAAAGCGCCAGGTAAGGCGAACCCAAAATGGCGAACGTCGCGCGACGTTCGCGAACATTCGGCGAGCGCGAACAGTCGATGTTCGCGCGAACAGTCCGCGACATCCCTAAAGTCTATATATAAACTTGTTTAACTGCTAGTTGATTAAGAGGAAGGTAAAAAAAAACCCAATTGAAGCCTCTCCAATTAGCCTCAGAGAGGGGAAAATTCCTTCCTGACTCCAAGATGGCAATCAAACCAATCCCTGGATTAACTTGTACTATGAGCTACTGTATCTTCCCTTCTTAATGCTCTTTCCATAATGATATGGTTTTGAATTATTATTTTGAATTATCAAGGCATTTAATTGGAGGTATATTATTCAGCCTAATTTTGTAATTGAGGCTGCATAATCTATGATAATGATGATCTATGATCAATACTGTATATGATGATTCATTGTGGCCTGTATAGCTAATCCCTTTTATTGGAAATCCCCATATAGCTACTTTAGTCTGGTCTGTTACAAATGAGTGGGTAGTATGTCCTAATGCTTCTTACAGGAGCTTTGGAAAACAAAATAATGCAGTTCCCTGTCAGGCTCACCTAGCTGCTGATTGGATGGCTTCTTGCAATGGAAAATGCTAACAACAGCATGTTCTCTTGGTAGTAGTAGGTAGTAAAAGATGTGTTTCAGAGGGAATTTTCAGTTTTGTTGCACAAAACTTTACTTTTATATTATTTTTATTTTTACAGGTATGTAATGCATTTTAGAAAGCTGTTCTTCACACTACAGGGGTTATTTACTAAACTCCTAATGCAAAAATCCAGAGAAAATTGGTGATTTTTTTAATATAGAATCAGACTTTTAAAAAAATCACAAATTTTTCAGAATTTATTATACCCGGGGATGAAAAAAGTTAGAATCAGAAAATCCGGCATCTCAGACCTGTCGAGATAGCATATAAGTTGATAACCCGAAGATGTCAGAGTTTTTCAGGAAAAATGCATATCAAATCGGAGTTTTCAGTTGGAAAATCTAAAAAAAATTCTGCAAACCACATTTTCAGGAAAATCTAATAAATAAGCCGAAAAATCTGTGCGGATGTAATCGGAGTTTTTGACAGACCATGTTGAGATAAATTTGGACTTTGATAAATAAGCCCCTACATGACTATGAATATTTTCATTCATCCAGGTCATGGTATATCTAGTATAGGTCAATCTAAAAACAACTGGACTTGCTGAGTAATCAATGAAGACGTTTCACTACTCATCCGAGCAGCTTCTTCATTTCAACTGACTGGTGTGGGAAGTTTTCGTCATATAAACTCTTCCACTAATCCATTTACAATGGCACATTGTAACTCTTCAAAGAGGTGACATCTGAAGAAATTCACAGAGGTGTTGATGTTTTTCAAACCTAGCAACACACTGAGACAAAAACTGGTACACTCAAAGGATCAAACACCAAAAGAAAAACAAAGCAATGTGGTATACGGAGTCCAGTGTAGTGAGGAATGCACAGATCTATACATTGGGGAGACAAAACAACTGCTCTCCAAGCGAATGGCTCAGCATAGGAGGGAGAACTCTACAGGGCAAAACTCAGCTGTCTTTCTACACTTAAAAGACAAGGGACACTCCTTTGAAGATAGCAAGGTCCAAATCTTGGATAAAGAAGACCGCTGGTTTGAACGAGGCGTGAAAGATGCGATTCATGTCAAGGTGGAGAGACCATCTCTGAACAGTGGCGGGGGCCTTCAACACCACTTGTCTGCTACATACAATGCTGTTCTAACATCTGTACCCCGGCGGATTCAGAACACTTCACATATCCATTCATGCAACTCTCACAAGTAACACCTGTATCTAGGAGTTGCATGACACATTGGATAATCTTATCACTACACAGAATCAACACCTCTGTGAATTTCTTCAGATGTCACCTCTTTGAAGAGTTACACTGTGCCATTGTAAATGGATTAGTGGAAGAGTTTATATGCCGAAAATTTCCCACACCAGTCAGTTGAACTGAAGAAACTGCTTGGATGAGTAGTGAAACGTCTTCCTTGATTACTCAGCAAGTCCAGTTGTTTTTAGATGGACCTATACTAGATAAGCCCCTACATGCTCCCTTTACAAAATAAACAAAAAATCAAAAAGGCAGGACACACACAAACAGCACTGAGTAAGCAGAGAATGGCACACACAAGCAGCCTTTTGATTTTTTGTTTATTTTGTGCCCCTGAGGAAGACCCTTAAGGTCGAAACGCGCTGGGCTCACCTTCTTATATTTATTTTTTGTATATTATTTTTGCTTATTTTTTCTTCTTTTTGTAATAAATGTATTTGTTTTTTCAAATCGGGTGTGCTATCCATTGTTCTTAATATTTTCAATTCTAGACCCTTATGGGGAGTCACCCATGGATTAGTTTAATTTAAGGGTGTGTGCCTTCTCTCTTTATTCTATATCTGTCCTGTTCACACCTCAGAACCACATTGTTCACCTGTTCACACCTTATTCAAAATGCTAATGTGGCACCAGCAGTTTGTCACTGTATGTAGTACATATTAGAATGGTAGCTTCCCTGTCTCCTTCTCTGTTCTGCTTGCCCAGTGCTGCTAGTGTGTACCATTCTCTGCTTGCCCAGTGCTGCTTGTGTGTGCCATTCTCTGCTTGCCCTGTGCTGCTTGAGTGCCATTCTCTGCTTGCCCGGTGCTGCTAGTGTGTTCAATTCTCTGCTTGCTCAGTGCTGCTTGTGTGTGCCATTCTCTGCTTACTCAGTGCTGCTTGTGTGTGCCATTCTCTGCTTACTCAGTGCTTCTTGTGTGTGCCATTCTCTGCTTACTCAGTGCTGCTTGTGTGTGCAATGCTCTGCTTGCCCAGTGCTGCTTGTGTGTGTCATTCTCTGCTTGCCCAGTGCTGCTTGTGTGTGCAATTACTTGCTTGCCTTGTGCTGTTCGAGTGCCATTCTCTGCTTGCCCAGTGCTGCTAGTGTGTGCAATTCTCTGCATGCTCAGTGCTGCTTGTGTGTGCCATTCTCTGCTTACTCAGTGCTGCTTGTGTGCGTGCCATTCTCTGCTTATTCAGTGCTGCTTGGGTGTGCCATTCTCTGCTTACTCAGTGCTGCTTGTGTGTGCCATTCTCTGCTTACTCAGTGCTACTTGTGTGTGCCATTCTCTGCTTACTCAGTGCTGCTTGTGTGTGCCATTCTCTTCTTGCCCAGTTATGCTTGTGTGTGCCATTCTCTGCTTGCCCAGTGCTGCTTGAGTGCGATTATCTGCTTGCCCAGTGCTGCTTGTGTGTGCCATACTCTGCTTGCCCTACGCTACCTGTGGAATGTAAGCCTGTTAGGGGTTTGTTCTTGGGGTTTGTTAGCATTTGGAAATTGTTGTTAAGGGCCCCTAAGGTATTTAATCATATGTTGGGGGGTTGCTGTATTATCCACAGGGGAGGATGAGGCATATGGATTTAAGGGTATGTTTTTAACATAACTTTAATTTTTCAAAAATGAGTGATGAGGGATTTCCCTGCAGTGAGCACCAACCATTTGTTTTTTGGTGTGCTACCACCGTTAATGTGGATATTATCTTAAAAGTTCTTGTGGTAATATGGGTGTGATTTACAATGGGTGTGGTTTAAAAGGGGGAGTGGCCAACACTGACTTCCATTATCGGCCCGGTACCACAGAAGTTGGACAGCACTGAACTAGAATATACTGTATATCATGTATTCTTAAATTTTCAGAAGGGAATACATGACATTTTACACATTGTAAGCTTCAAAAAAAATCCTTCTGTGATGCGTAAGAAGTGTACTTCTATCAGATCACTTGCGTGTATTTTAAGGGAAGTTGGTAAATAAATAAAATCTTAATGTAAAGGCTCAGTCCAGCCTGTTTTATCATTGTGTAGGAAAACTGCCTTATTAAGCAGAGTGCAGGCACAAGTAAGTGACATTATCTGTGCAGAGGCACTTAACTTTTATAATAATGAAGAGAATGATTATTTGCTAGTTCATAGGTCACAAGCATTGCAACAGAGAAACCAGCAAATTAGAAAAAATAGCTTTCTTCATACGCCTTCATTCCATGGCAGTGAGGAACCAGTCATGCTCTGATTAGACTCTGTAGCTTGTAAACATTAAAAAAGGCTTTTCTTTCTCACACTGAAATGACTGGCGAGACAGAGATACCGTCATTATTTTGAATGGCTCAGAATGCCTAGGCGCCTTAGAGGGAAACCATTCGAATCTATTACCCCCATGTTTAAGAGGTCAAATACATACTAATAAGTGACCCTAAGCTTCGAGGGTAGTTTAAGTAAACAATCTAATTTTTCTGGATAAAAAAAAACCTCACAAAACTCACAAAGTCGACCTTTGATAAATAACCCCCATAATATTCTAATTATTCAACTGGGATTGAATGACCACCATATTTATTTAACTCTTAGCTATGTTTTCACTTAAGAATATACTTTATTGTTACAGTTTATTATTTTATAGTGTACCTGATGTGCTGGTCAAAAATAATAGACCCAATCCTAACCCACCATAAATTAATCTGCACCCGGCACACTGCACAAGGAGGCCCCTATATTAAAGGTCAGATTTTAGTGGTATACTGTAGCTTTTTGAAAACATTCTATTTCTCTAAGAGTTTTTTGGATAATAGTAAGATATTAGTAAGAAAAAACCCAAAAACCTCTTAAAGTCTTAATTGTTAAAAAAAATGTCCAATATGATCAGCGCAGCTCCTATTGACTTCTATGGCTATGGGAACTTACTGCTTTTACTTGGAAAAGTTTTGTATTAGAGTTTTTTTGTGGTTTTTACATTTAATAAAACTCATTTTTTTTAGGTTTTAGAGACATTTAAAAAACCCAATTTTTTTTAGAGAAAAAAAAATATTATTCATGAAAAAAGGAAATCCAAACATTGGTAAATTGACCTACCCATTCTCTGACATCATCAGAGGTGAAGGGGGATGTAAACAGCCCTGCGCCATCACTTATGTGGCTTGGCATGGCAAAGAGAGGTTGTGGGACAAGCCGGGCTAGGGTTGTGGGTGAATTTAGCCCACCGCCTGCCTGCAACTCCCAACCCATGAGTAAACCTACATGTCCTGCAGGTTTCAGGTCAACCTACACATCACTATTGTCTTTCTAGTATATTTTTCCTCTGTTCTGAAATAAAATAATGTTAGGAACAGATTGCAGATGCTATAGCAAGTGTTCTTTTGTTGATGGAGAGAACAGGTTATACACATGCGTTGCATATTAATGAACAACCTTTTGACCATGTATCTGCCTATAATATTTGTTTTGTGTAACCAATAAAAACAATTATACTAATTATTTATTTGTTACCTAAAATATTACTTTCTTTATGAGGCCAGTTTCAGAATTTAGACATTTTAGACCCACCACATTAGATCTTAATCAAAGTCTAAAATTGTTTGTAACTGTTCTCTAAATTCACCTGACCCCTAAGAGGCTGAAGTGGCACCTGCTGAGAGTAATATGGCATTTACTGTACTCCCTCTACTATTCTTGGGATCTGTGAACTGACTGCAGATTAACCACAGTTCAGATATGACTTTGAAGAGAACTCTCTGATGTGCACATTTAACCACTTGCAGCTCGTTGAGCCTGAAAAATACAGACATTCACTTTCAACAGAATTTAGGCTTATCATTATTGTGTGAATGGTATGGTAGATAATATACATTTTATACTGAAGTGCAGTCTGAATGCGGCATATTTTATAGTTATTTAAATCATGTGTATTTCAATTTATTGGTACAGGTATGGGACCTGTTATCCAGAATGCTCAGGACCTGGGGTTTTCCGGATAATGGATCTTTCCGTAATTTGGGTCTTCATGCCTTAAGTCTACTACAAATTAATTTAAACATTAAATAAACCCAATAGGCTGGTTTTGCTTCCAATAATTCCAATCATTTTTAAAAATTTGGGTTATTTGGATAAAATGGAGTCTATGGGAGATAGCTATTCCGTAATTTGGAGCTTTCTGGATACTGGGTTTCAGGATAAGGGATCCTATACTTGTACAGTTATTGGAAGTGTTATCCAGTATGCTAGGGACCTGGAGTTTTCTGGATAACGGATGTTTCTATAATCTTCACACCATAAGTCTACTAGAAAATTATTTAAAGCTTCCAATGAGGATTAATTATATTTTAGTTTGGACAAATTTTAAAAATCTGGATTATTTGGATCATCATCATCATTTATTTATATAGCGCTGTCAAGATACGCAGTGCTTTACTGCAGTTATAGCAAACAGGGAATAAATGGTGGATAACAGACAAGGATTACAGAATACAATAGGGTTTACAAACTAAAAGGTTAGGGTACAATTGAGACATTAGGATTGTATAAACAATTTGTCATTTTTGATACAGCAAATTTGGATAAAATTGAGTCTATGGGAGATGGCCGTCCGATAATTTCGAGGTAATCCAGAATACCTATATTGACCAATATCCTATTTCTTTCAGAAAATCTAGTGAAACAGGAAAAAAAGGCTTGCAGGGACGAGATGCCTACATGTTGGGGCTGATTTGTCAAATGTAGAGGTTTATTTACCTCAAATGAACTTGAAACTCAAATGATATCTTGCTTGAATGTGAAAAACAGATTCTGCAAGTTTGAGTCCCGTAAACTGAAAAATCGAACTTGTAGATTTTTCACCAAAAAAAACCTATAATCACTCAAATCATTTGAGTTTTCAGGCAAAACCCTCTGAAAAAAAGCTTGAACATCAAGCAAGCTATTAATCTCTTTAAATGCTTCAAGGGACCTCTGGCATTGACTGCTACATGACCTCGGCAGGTTTTAGATGGTGTATTTACAACTAGGGATGTAGCGAACCGCCGCCGATGTGTTCGCGAACGGCGTTCGCGAACACCGGCAAAAAATGCGGACAGTTCGCGAACAGTTCGCGAACTTCGAACATCCGAAAATCGTTCGATTCGAACGATCGAAGGATTTTAATCGTTCGATCGAAGGATTTTCGTTCGAATCGAACGATCAAAGCCATTCGATCGAATGATTTCATTCAATCCAATGGCTTCGATCGTTCGATTCGAACGAAAATCCTTCGATTTTAGCGGTCGAAGGAATCGAATGGTCGAATGGTCGAACGATTTTTGTTCGAATCGAACGCGAACTCGTATTGGCGAACGTCGCGCGACGTTCGCGAACATTCGGCGGACGCGAACAGTCGAAGTTCGCGCAAACTAGTTCGCCGGCGAACTGTTCGCTACATCCCTATTTACAACTCAAAAAGGAAAAAACAACTCGAACATTAATAAATCTGTCCGTTATGTGTAACAGGATGCATTGTATGCATTCTCTAACTTCAATTCATCCAGCTGTCATGTCAATTCATCATGCAACTTCTCACTCCATTACAGAATATTCTTGCACAGTGAAGACTAGTTATGAGCAAAATTTTGATTTACTTAAAAAGATTTTCACAAAACTGCAGCAAAATTTCACTGTTAAAAATGCCATTTGACTTCATTGCATTTTGTGAATTGTTTTGCTGTTTCGTGAACTTTCCTTTAATTTAGTGAATTTATTTGGTGAAGCGAAATGGGACAGATTTGCTCATTGCTAGTGAAGACCTTAATTGAGAGTGATTCCACAGTGTTTTACATTTCTTTCATTACCAGTGTCTGCAAGTGACCTTAGTCAGTTGCCTTGTTCATGAATGTCAGAAACATGTATTTCACATGTCTATGCTGAAGTTGTCTCATTTTGAATGTCTATAAATAATTAAATAAGCAACCACACTTTGATACCAAGGCATGAATGTCAGCTGCATAGCATTAGATCGGAGAATGTTAGTGTAGCCCTGTCCTTTATACTATGCAATTCCATATGTAAAGAGATTTTTGATCTTTGATTGCAGATACTTCCTCTATCCATGAACCCTTTATGATTTCTGCTGCCCTTAAAGCTGGCCATAGATGCAAAGATCCGATCGTACGAATCATCGTACAATCAGACTTCCCCATCTCCCCATCTGCCACTAACCATTCAAATCAAAGTCTTACCATTCCGACCAAATAAAATAGTTAAAGAAAAAATCAGCCGATATTCTGCCCCTGACAACATCGTACAATATCTATGTCCGACAAATCTAGTGACAGTCTCCCACTGAAAATCACACGATCGGCAATACATGCAGAGATATTATCGCAGCCGATAGAAATTTTCTAACCTGTCCGATCGACCAAACAACCGATCTCCGCCGGACAAAAAATGTCAGGACACTCCCACACACGGTCCGAAAATCGTACGAATCCTCGATTCGTTCAATCGGATCTTTGCGTCTATGGCCAGCTTAAGGGCAATTTTAAAGACGAATAGAACTAAATTAATTTAAAAACTGACAGAGAGGGACAACAGCGGCATATGAGTTTGAGATTCGGCTACACAGAGCATATTTAGAACTTGAAAATGCAATGCTATTTAAAAAGACTGAATGATATTGGTAGATCCCTTCTGAGGCAGTGAGGGCAGGGAAAGGGCTTGCTTGGCCCAGAGAGTAATGATAGTTGAGGTGTTATTCTGCTGCAAGAGGATTATAGAGAAGTTGCCTTGTATTCATCACAAGAGTTGACACTTTGGCTAAAAATGCCCCATAAAATAAATAAACATCATGCTAATGTTTTAAGATTGTCTTCCCTATTTATTGCCCTTTAAATTGTAATTTAATTCCTTTTTACAACATATGAAGCTAATTTCCCAATTACCTAATGAATCTGAACAAAATAACTCTCGGTTTTTGAAGACCTTTCTATCTTTATTGGATATCAGAACAATTGTCTTTTAAATCTTTTTAAATTCAGAATCAGTTAGCGTAGTTCTTTTAATGTGTCTCCTGGATAATTCTATCAAATAGAATATTAATATGAAAACTAGCATTGTGAACCAACCACGGCTGCTTATGCAGTTACAGGTGGGAAACAATAAAGTTGCTCCCAACTTGCTGCATTAGCCTTTGGCAATTCTCTTTCTTTATTGTCGTATATATTTAATGTCCATACAGAGTTTAAAAGCAGTCACTGATTTATGATTTATAAACATATTCTATTTCAAAGCAGTGAATTTACAAAGTTCTTTGTATCTGTTTATTTATGTTAATTCTGCAAGACTAGAACCAATTCAGCATGATGGCCATCTAAATAAGCATTTTGTGGATTTTTTGGTAGTATTGTAAATCTAGAAGATCATCTGTTTCTCTGATTAAATTAATCTTTGCCATAACATTTCTACCATCAGCAGATAAAACGTATTCTTAGGTAATAATGAAATGTCATATTATTGAAGAATTACATTCCATGTGATTTTTTTTCTCAAGTTTATGTTCTTATAATATGGAGCACAACTAGAAATCTTCTTATTCTATACAGTAACATCTGTTGCTCTCTCTAAATGACCACCATTTTTTACTCATTTACAATATTGTGTAACACGTTGTACTAAGCAATAAATATGCTGCATTTTTGCAGTTCAATGGACACACATGGTTCCACTACATATAGGGGCATTTATCAAGGATCAAATTTCGAAGTAAAAAACACTTCAAAAATTGAATTTGAGTACTTCGATCAAAGTATTTTTTCCAGCAAAAACGGGCATATTCGATCGAAGTAAATTTGTACGATCAAACAATTTAATCCTTCGAATCGAATGATTAGAAGGATTTTACAAAAACACTTACACTTCTCAAAACTTGCCCAAAAGCCTCAGATAGGTTCTAGGAGGTCCCCCATAGGTTAAACAGCAATTCGGCAGGTTTAAGGTGGTGAAGTGTCGAAGTCGAAGTTTTTTAAAGAGACAGTACTTCGATTTTCAAGTGGTCGAATATTCTACATTTTTTCAAATCAAATCAAAGTCGAATTTGGCCTATTCGATGGTCGAAGAATTCGAAGTTTTTTACTTCGAAAATTCACTTTGACCCTTGATAATCTGCCCCGTAGTGCAAATAACAGTTTTTTTAAATCCGTTTATGGAATTTTATAGCATATTCTCCTTCTGTTTCTTTATTTTTTAATGTATACTTAACCTATAATTATTTAGACATTAAAGTGCAATGACAGACATATGCTTCATCTGTAGATATTTCTTTTATGCATATAACTAGTTTCTTTTAGGGATACAAGTACAGGTATGGGACCTGTTATACAATGCTTGGGTCCTGTGGTTTCCCAGATACTAGAAAATTATGTAAACATTTATCAAAATCTGAATTTTTAATTCAAAAAAGTCTGACCAAACTAGAATCCATGATTTAATCAGATCAGGGACATACCTGAAAAAATCTAGTGAAAATCCAAATTGTACAATTTTTTTTATGAGTTTTTCCCAGAATTGCTGGATATTGTCAGCTTTTTCCCGGAAAACCTGAATTTTTGCCCGAAAAGTCTGAAATAGTCCGACCACAGAAAAATTCAAATAGCATAGGGACCACTCCCATTGACTTATATACAACCTAAGTAGATTTGAGATGCCGGATTTTCGGATTCAGAATTTTTGCAGCATCAACTTTAATAAATCATGAAAAATTCACTAAAAATTGGAATTTTATAGTAAAAACATTTTCAAGTTTTTGGCAATTTGCTTCCAATAAGAATTCATTATAACTTAGTTTGGATCAAGTACAAGATAATGTTTTATTATTACAGAGAAAAAGTAAATATTTGCAAAAAATTTGAATTCTTTTGAAGTCTATGGGAACTTTCTGGAAAACAGGTTTCTGGATAACAGATTCCATACTTGTATGGTAAACCCACACTACTAGTCAAAATGGACAGATATATATGCATAGCTGCAAAGTGAGCAATCCACTTAGTTTGAGACATAGAGTACTGCAAAAAACACATCAGCTTATTAAAAAAATATCTAAAATACTGTAAGCCTTTCATAGCAGAATTTTTGCATTGTCTCAGTGTCCCTTAAAAAAAGCTAAATTCTCATACCAACACCCCTATTACAATAAAGCCAAACTCAGGATTCATTCTGTTTCAAAACTACAGTTTACATATTTGTGATTTGTGCCAGAAGAACATATTGTAATTATACCAAAGTACTATTTTTTTAAAAAAAAAAAAAAAAAAACAGTCTGCCTTATTATTTTAATAGAATACATGGTAGTTGCTAACGTGTAGATAAAATGTGACATGCTACAGTTCGTGAGATCTGTTTCTCTGATTCACTCACTCCAAAGACGTGACACTACAACTGTTGTGCGGTTATATAAATAGTATCTGAATGTTATTCAGGCCTCACAGATTTAAATCTTGTGAGTCACACAATCAAATTACACAGGGTAAAATGGCTCTTATTTTAGGTTTAAAAGATAAACTCTATACAGTTATTCTGTTTCTAACTTAGCTTGCCTGACTATTCCCTTACCTTCTCACATGTTCTTTCCAAGTGTTATTTGAAAGTGTCTTTTTATGAATGATTCATTCACGGACAGCACATGGTGATGTTCACAACTCTGGTTCATCTAACATTCAGACATGGGATGCTCATCCATTATGGGTCACTTGCAGGTTTTACCAGTTTGCTGGCTGTCTTTTCTTCTCATATCATCATAACCCAAACACATGACCCTCATAAAAATGCACTGTACAAAATGTATCTATAGCAGTGATCCCCAACCAGTAGCTCATGAGCACCATGTTGCTTGTCAACCCTTTGGATGTTGCTCCCAGTAGTCTCAAAGCAGGTGAGTACTTTTGAATTCAAGGCTCGGGGGCACCTGTACCAAACAGAGCCTCCTGTAGGCTGTCAGTCCACATAGGGGCTATCAAATATAAAATGAAAGCCCTTATTTGGTATCCCCATGTATACCTTTGTTCTTCCAACTCTTATTACATTTGAATGTGGCTAATGATTAAAAAAGGTTGGAGACCCCTGATCTGGAAAATGATGAAGAAAAAGCAAACTACTTAACCACAAGATATCAAATACTTTTCTTTCAAAAGGAATTCAAACTAACCTAACCTTAATAACTAACTAACCTTAATAACTACCCTACTCCAGTGGTTCAGATACTAGGGGCACTCATTGTGGTACTAAACATAATATTATCTGAAGTTACAAATAGCCCCACACGCTCCAGCTATAGTCTTGACAAAAATCAATACTGTAAATGGGCAAATGTAAGATTTTCATGAAGTAGCAAAAACTGATGAACCCTGTATGGCCTATTAGCAAAAAGTCAAAGACACATTTTAATTTGTCCCTCCACCCTGGAAAAACTAAGCATATACTATCAAGTATATTAGGCTACAGACTCAGATTATATAACAAACATTTCTATACAGAAGGAGCAGGCTTATATTGACAACTTGATTACACGTTATATGTGAGATGCATTTGTTTCAGTAGTAAAAATACAGGTTGTGGCGCTGTGTGCAAGATATCAAAATGTAGACTATTCCACCCATTTACTGTAGATACATTTTATATACGTAAATGCAAAAATACTTTTAATTAACATTCTAATGTATCTTTGAGTTTTCCCTATCTGACTTTCTATTTTCATCATCTCCTGTAGATTTTGAATTGACATTTTTACTTGGGATCACAGCTTCATGGACACCAACTGTGTGTACATTAATGTAATCAATAAGTGCCATTCATTCTCATTATCATCACTATGTCTCTCTGCCATCCTGTGGATATATTCTCTAGGGCTCGGCTAATAGTTCTCAGCAGTGACTGCACTAACTGTTTCAGCGTAGGTACTGTATCTCATTTAAAGTTAGGACAATTCTTTGAATGATACAGACAGGTTAGTGTAGGCTGAGCTCTGACTTCTAAGGCTTGAAGCAGAAGGCCCTTCCATTTACTGTATATATCAGTTGTGTGTAAGGGCCCCTGGTATAGTGTCCTGCTCATCAGAAACACATTTATTTTAGATTTAGGCTGCTGTTTAAGGCTCCTTTTCATCATGCCATTGGTCTAGCATATGTATACTGTATTATTGTATAAACTGTATTACTAGCATTTCTAATGTTTGAGTGAAACCCACCAGTAAAAAAACAAAATTTCCAGCTTCGGAGAATAATAAATTAATTTTTTTTTTTTTTAAAGTTCAAAAAATAAAAAAATGTTATCACGAAAATTCAAGTTTTGACTCAAAAATCCCCTTGAAAACTTGAATTCTTCAGGTTAAATACATGTTGACCTTTAATAAATCTTCCTCTTAAAGTTACTGTGCATTTCAAAAATAATAGTTATGACTTTGACATTAACACAAACAGTACAGAACACTTTAAGCAAAAAACAGAAATAAAACAATATGTGGAAATGCAGCTCTTCTGCTTTGGCCTTGATTTGTATTACCCACTGTTTATATAGTGCTTGTCTTATGCAACAATTAAATCATTAATTAGCCCTTACCCCATTAAGGGGCAGATTTGTCAAAGGTCGAGTTTTCCTTAAAAATTTTAGTTTTTCAAGGGTAGTTTCAGTAAAAACTAAAATTTTTCGGGTTAAAAAGAAAACTCTAATTTTTCAAGATTTATTAAGCCTTGATGTTGGAAATAGCTTGAATACTCCAGCTAAACCTGTTGAGGTCATATAGAAATCAATGGCAAAGGTCCCTTGAACCATTTGAAGATGTTTGTAGCCCTCATGATGTTTGAGTTTTTTGGGTGGATTTAGCTCAAACCCCTGATAAATTAGAGTGATTCAAGTTTTTGCGCTGAAAACTTGATCAATTAGGGGCAGAGTTATCAAAGGTCGAGGTGAATTTCCAAATGAAAAAAAAAATTGAATTTCAAGCTATTTTTTGTGTACTTTAACTAGAGAATAGTCCAAATTCGATTTGAATATGAAAAAAATTAAAAAATTTGATTATCAAAATTTATTATGTACTGTCTCTTTAAAAATTCAACTTTGACCATTTGCCATCTAAATCCTGACAAATTGCTGTTTTGCCTATGGGGGACCTTCTAGAACCTATTTGGAGTAAATTGGTGGACTTTGAAAAATTGAAGTTCTTTTTTGAAAAACTTCGAATTGAATTAGATCGAATGCGCTATTCCTCCGATTTGTACGCTTCAAATTCGGCTGAATAAGGACCTATTCGATCGAAAACTGACCTATTTGACTTAATTTCGGTTGGTCTTTTTGAATTCGAATTTAGAAGATTTTCAAATTCGAAATTCGACCCCTTGATAATTATGCCCCACAGTGATTCAAGTTTTTTACATTCGATTCTTTCATAAATAAGCAAAGGTTTGAGTTATAAGTTTATTAGAGGTATGAAACATTTCACAAACCTCACAAATGCAACCTTTGATAAATAACCCCTTTAGTTTATCCCCATCAGATTTCCATATCTCAGTCTCTCACACTAGGGTCAGTGTAACCCAGAGCCTACTAACCATACAGTATGATCTGAACAGTGAAATAAACAAGCACTTCCATAAAAACCCTTTGAAAACATGGGGCAAACATACAAGCACCTTTCATATAGTGTCTTGGTCAGAATAGAACTCAGGACCCTAGTGGGTTAAGGTAACAATTCTTTTTCACTCAATCATTTCACTGTCGTTCAATTATTTATGGATTTCTCAGTCTAGTCTTTCTTATGAAATGATAAGTTAGAAGATATTTTATTATCAAAGTAAAAAGGGAAACATAATATTTAATAGTTATATGTGAAGCTTATGAATTACTTTTCTGCAACTCTGCAGATGTCTGTTTCATATGTAGATATATTAGATTTAGTGGATGTCAAATATTATTTCATCTGTACTTTATGTAAGTTATTACCGTACTTAGAACCATGGAAATTAAGACAGATAAAGATAGATGTGACCATAGTAGTCCCATTATAGCTCTTACAGTGTGACTTGTATCTACAGTATAAGATGAAGTCTTTGGTGTAGAATAAAATGACAAGTTTAGTAATTTGCTCTCACAATAAGACTAAGCAGATTCTTGATGCAGAAGGCAAAGTTACTTTCCAAGTATTTTACATGAACTGTGAAACAACTTTCCTTACCATTGTTGTGCTATGATAAATTGTAAAAGTAATAATATTTTAAGTTTAGTAATAAACTTTGCATGAGAATGGGTGTGAACTTTATTTTCTTACAAACTGGGCTTTGAAAGCATTTCTTAATGCAAGTGCAGTGAGCGAACTGCTAAACTGCATTCATATCAAATTAGGCGCTAATTTTATTCAATAGGCAAATTCAGTTCAATCAAAATCAATATATGATATTATCTAAGCTTTTTAGGGATTTAACAAATTTGGTAGATTCAAATGAATTTGTAATTAATGAATCGGGTATGGATCAATCCTTTTATTCAAAGCTAGTTTTGAACATCATCGAGTTAATAATTGATTATTGTCTTGTCTTTCTTTTATTGAAACAACCTCACTTTAGTTACTTGTATGCCTTTTTTATTGTCCTATTCTCTTTATTCACACACACACACCCAATGGCATCCATGATAACTATTAAAAAATGGACAAGAAGGACTAGTGGACTAGTTATTTTAAAGCTAGTGGATAGCATAAAGCAAATCCAACACGACACAAGTGAAAATAAGAGATGATGTATTTATTAGTGGAAAAAGTTCATAAAAAGTACTCTGTAGAGAATAATGAAGGCACTCCACCACTCAACACAGGGCATACTGTATATTACATGATTAAAAGCTTCCAGAGAATGCAGCTTACCCTTTCCAGGTTATCACTTCCAGACTATTTTTGGTATCACAGCAGCAACTTGTACTAACTAATGCAGTATAATATAAATTCACCTTTCTAATGAACATTTCTGTCTTAGGTTTCTGGTTCATTAATATTCTGGTTTTTCATACTTTCCCAGGCTACAAAAATGATTGGCTAAATTCAGCTCAACTATGTTATATAATGAAAAGTAGCACTGACTGAAACATTTCTTATACCGATATTGCTATTAATACATGGCTTGTTCTAGGTCACAATAAAAACACTATTTCATAATAACTTCTCATAGTTTTATTCAATAATTATAGCATATGGTTGTATGTCCAGAAAAAAAGCAACTTCCATTATATAGTATAATAGAATTAACCCAAAAAAGAAACATTTAGGGAATATCATTATCTCCACTCACCACAAGTGAAACCTAGATAACTGTTTTTGGGACAGTTGTGAGGTAGGAACTAAGATATAGTTACAAATATGCTTTTCGATAATCCTCCATGCCATAGTATTAAGTGGAAAATGATCCAATATTTTTTTTTTGTCCCTTTGATATGTTCTGACAATTCATCTGAGTTTATTTATTGTGTAACCTTGATTTTACATGGTAATTATCTGCTAAGGAACACAGGTATTTCTTCAAGCTGTAAATATTTTCTGCAGCTGAAATGCATATGCAAATGAGAATGGTCAGTGGAAAGTGACTTTCACTCTCATTCAACCTGCAAAGCATTGTTCCACCAGACAAGATCAATGTAATTTTAAACTGAATCTTGGCTAAATAAATTAGAAATTTCAGCCTCCTACATGATTTGAATGTTATCAAAGAGAATAAAAATCATTAAGGGGTTGTTCACCTTTGAATTAACTTTTAGTACAATATAGAGAGTGATATTCTGAGACAATTGGTTTTTATATTTTACTATTTTTCGTTTTTGAGTAATTTAGCTTTATATTCAGCAGCTCTACAGGTTGCAATATCAGCACATTGGTTGCCAGGGTCCACTTCATAAATCTTGCATATTTAGAGAAATAAAAAAAAAAAACATGAATTTTTAGGGAAAAAATAGGATTAGTAAAAACACTGAATTTTTTATTTTAGAAAATAGGCCCCTAACAGTCAATTTGACCTCTTTAAACCAGCTGTTTAGCATGTGCTTGGCAATCAGTAAAGGTGGCCAGGTACTTGTATACAAGGGCCATAACAAGCAGAGACATGTATATGCTGTCTTAGCTGTCAAGGACAAATTATGGGAAAATGGTGCATTGTGGGTAAAAATCATGGCAATTTGTGTACATTTTCCACTTGGCATACTGCACTTGCATTTGGAAATGGCTTTAACATTCTAGGAAAGTACAGAGTACAATTAAAAATAATAAATACAAATAATAGTAAAAATAACAGTAGCGGACACCAATTGCATTCTTGAGATTTCAAGATATAAGTTTTATTGTCCTATGTACAGAGTACATCGTAAACACTATAATGAAATTCTTACTTGAACTCCTTCTTCACAGAATATACAATTAACACTCAGTGCAACATTACAATGATAAAATAAAGTTAAAATAAAGTTGTATTTACAACTTTACAGCTACTGTATATACAATTAAGTTACAGGTCTCTCTTCTTCTAAACACAGTAAGTTACAATCATGTACTATTATCAAAATGACCAGGACCCTAAAGTGCAAGAGTAAAATGTAGTGTGTATGTTAGCAATATTACACAAGTGTGTTGAAACCACCGCTGAACATACATTACAAATCATATTGCATTGTATGAGCATTTATTATTGCACATTATACACAGTCGCTAGATATCATTTGTTACATTGGTGTGTGTTTTACAGTCTGACAGCACTGGGGTAAAAACTATCCTTGAATTTAGCAGTGCCTTTGCAGATTGACCAGAGAGCTGGAAAGAGAAAAGTGGCAGTGCAGGATGACTGGAGTCCTCCATGATACGCGCTGTCTTTCGGAGACAATGTATGGTGTAAATGTCCTGAATTGCCAGAAGTGATGTCCTAATGATCTTCTGAGCCATTTTCAACACTCTTTGCAGGGCTTTCTTCTTCTCAGGGATATTTTTAAATGTATATATAATACAGTTTGCAAAGGCAGAAGAAGGCTCTGAAATTCCCATCTGTATTGAGGAGATGCTACTTCAAGGTTCTCTTTGCATGCTTGTTGTGCCTACCCATAGACTTGCCCCTGAATTACATACTAATGCTGTCTTGGTGCTGTTCAAACTTTAAACAAAACTAGTAAACTAAAGGTTAGCATTGCCGCAACTTACATGTGAATTACCAAAGCAGAAACTTATGTCAATCTACATGGAAAAAATCACAAAATTTGCAGCATGTGCTATTTTTATATGGTCAAAAATATCCATGACCTCACCTTGAATGGCAGTTCCACACTGCCTCTGAAAGCAGCATCAGCATAAGAATTATTTGTTAAATCATACTTTTTATGAAATCACCATAACAACATGCCAAGCAATGACAAATGTCAGGTAGAGTGGTGTAAGTTTTTGCCAATTGTCTCTGGAGCAGTAGAAACACATTTTTTGGAGTGTTGAATCACACATCACCATTAGGCAGTGTGATGAATGAGTCTGGACTTTGTGAATGGTTTTGGTGGAGCAGGAATAATTGTCAATAGTCGGGCTAGGGCTTCTGGCTTCAGTGATAGAAAGTCTTAATGCTACTGGATACAATGGCATTCTTCCATGTTTGCTCTTTTGTGAAGAAGGAACTTTGTCTTTTCATCAAGGTAATTGCCTGGGAATGGAAGCACATGACTAGCCTGCCAGAGCCCTGACATCATCCCAACTGAAAACATGTAGGATAATTTGGAACAGTCTTTGAGCCATGTATGATCTCCCAACAACAGTGAAAATCTTTACTAACACTTTTGTGAATGAGTGGAAACCAGTGTCACCAATAATGTGCCAACTTCTAATAGAAATCCTCCCCAGAAGAGAATGGTCTGTTATAATGTAGAGTGAAGACAAATACATTTCTTAATACTGTTTATACACACTATAAAAGATGTACTTTTACTAATTCAGAGAAAATAAATATAACATCAGCTATGCAATATTATGTAGAAGATCTTTTCCCATAAGAATTTGACTTGTGAAAAACAAAGCAAAAGTGTTATCAGCAAGAAATATTTAAATGGATCCCTTTATAAAAAACTTTTTTAGGACTGTGGTCCATTCTTTAGGCTGTTTTTTACAGAAAGAAGCTGAAAGAAAGCCTTGCAAATTGTAAGGAAAAACTATATGGGATAGATTTATCAAAGGTCAAGGTGAATTTTCGAATTGAAAAAATTCAAATTAATAGTTATTTGTGTACTTCGACTAGGGAATAGTCCAAAATCTATATGAATTTGCAAAAATTCAAAAATTCAAATATCGAAATTTATCAACTACTGTGTCTTTAAAAATCTGACTTCGACCGTTCGCCATCTAAAACCTGCAGAATTGCTGTTTTAGCCTATGGGGGACCTCATAGAACCTATTTGGGAAAAACTTTGAATCAAATTAGATCGAATGCGCTATTCCTACGATTTGAACGATTCGAATTCGGCTGAATACAGACCTATTTGATCGAAACCAAACCTATTTGACCCAAAAAAACTTTGCCTTAATTTCAGTTGGTTTTTTTGAATTTGAATTTCAATGTTTTTTCAATTCGAAATTCGACCCTTGATAAATATGCCCCTATGTGTACAATATATTTGTAATTGTACTTATTTTTATTCACCTACCAAATGTAAGCTTAGCTGACCAGTATTGTACAACCTAGAAATCTAAAGTGTAATCAAAAGCTAATTATAGTAATTTATTTCCTTGAATTCAGTATTACATCGACATTTGTCACAGCACTTCATTTTAACAGATACATGTTGTTGGAGATAGGTCAAGTCTGAGGCCAAGACTATTTTCAGTATTTACATTAAGTTTGAAGTTTATAGTATTTCCAATCAATTTTTAATTATCTTGCAGGATTAGAGGTGACAAATCGTTTTCCATAAAGCCTGTTTAAATAGCATTCTAGATATTTCTGTTGCTGCTATTTATAGATGTAAAAAAGAGCCAGAAAACACTGATGTCATGCTTGTAACTTTCCAACATCATGGATTAGACCAAACTTTAGCAGCCCACATAACATATATGGGTCCAGTCAAGTTCACTTTTGCTATCCTTGCTAGAGCTAGCTTTTCGAAATTAAATATGAAGGAAAAGAAACAATGCTAAAAAAGGGCCAAAATCAGACATTGTTTTCCCACTGCATGGAACATTGTGCAGATTGCCATACAGGATCTGCGCTTCTTTATAGAGCACCTTAAATTGAGCCTGCACCAGGCAACACTTAATTCAAGAGGGGCAGCCAAGTGGAGGCCTATACATGTAAGAATGGGGCTTAGATGATCCTTTGGGTGCCTTTCTCTGCATGGAGTGCACAATTTTTAATTCAGTGTTCCATGCAGAGAAGAGCACATCCCTGGATGCAAAGTCTCCATAGATGAACATAAAGAGGCACAATCTTGCATTCCTTAGTGCACTTGTACTTGTGCACAGGGATTTGGTAAATTATCCCTATAGATTACTGATGGATGGACTTTCTAGAAGTGGTACACGGATAATTTTGATGAATCAGTATGATCTGTGACGAATATTTGGAATAATAATATTAATTCATGTCATAATATCATAAAATAATTGACTGGCCAGTGTTCTGCATTTATAATAGATAGACCTAGATTTTTGTATTTGTTTCAACTCTAAACTACTCATGGGCCTACGTTGGACTGAATGGATCATTTGGCCCTTTGGGCAAATGATCCAATTATTCAGTGAGCCTATGGTGACATTTGAAGACATTTGAAGAGGGTCACATCAATGTGCCAATGTGTTTATTGTTCATTTACCTGACTGCCTGTAAATGGCCACCATTAATGTAAAATATGGTTACCACTGTAACATGTAGGTTTATTCTTTTTCTACCTTATTAACTGGAATAATAACTTTTTTTTTTTGCTTACATGTGAATCAAATATATTAAAGGTAGAGGTTGGTACTTGGTTGGAGAATGCAATGTTTTAGTAGAGCAAAATTTCTTAAACCGGGTTTCATTTTCCATTTTCCTATTTTCAATGGAAATGCATGAAAAGCAATGAGTCTAAAGGTTTACTAGATTTGCAGGCAAGACTCACAATTGAAGCCTCACTTGAGAAAAGGTCATTTATATCAACTTAAGTTCACTGTAAATCTGGAAATAGCATGCTAATGTTATGTATATTACTCATATGTGATATCTTCCTTTGCTTTATGTACCGTTATTTTTAATAACTTGGTAAGAAAATATTATTTTATTTTCATTTCTTAGTAGCCTTTATAGAATGCACAGTTTTTCACTGGCAAAGACATGACAAATAACAACTATCTTGAGGTGAAAATAACTATGTCACTGTGCATTATTCCTAAAATAGTATCAAAGTGAAGGTCATTCTGAATAGGAAAAACATGAAAACAGGGCATAGAGCATGAAGTTTTAATGAGCTAGTTTCCTCTTGTGAAAGCATCCTTAGGTGTAAAAAGCATTAAGGTGTGAATAATTGATTTCATATTGAAAATGTTTTCAGTAAAAAAAAACAATTCTAAATCAATGTGGAAATGAAAGCATGAAAAGTGTTCATCTTGTTTCTTAGTAATTTCCCTGTGATTATGATTAATGTATTTGTCAAAAATGTAAAATGTACACAGGCTGTATGTGGGCCACAGAAACAAAAGAAAGAACAATGTCAATGGCATCTGAAAATAGGTTTGGAATCATGTAAAAGTACAGTTTCATATCTATCTAGTGTGATTATCACAGTAACCACACAAAGGGGGTTATTTACTAAACTCAGAATGCAAAAATCACGAAAAATGTTTGTTTTTATTTTTTTTTATAAAATTGGACTTTTAAAAAAATCACAAATTTTTCTGAATTTATTAAACCCAGAGGATTGAAAAGTCTGAATTTGAAAATCCACCATCTCAGAGAGAAGTCCCAATGATTTTTTTGATGTGTGCTGGGTTTTTGGCAATACCCCGAAGTTTTTTCAAATTTTTTTCCACAAACAACATTTTCAGGAAAGTGTATTAATAAATAAGACCAAAAAACCCGTGCGGATTTGGTCAGAGTTTTTTTCAGAAAATATTGAGATAAATTCAGACTTTGATAAATAACCCCCAGAATTTGGATATAAGGAATTAATTACTATTTGTTGCCAGTTTCTCCAGATCCCCCTGCAAGGATGACACATCGAGTCATTGCCGTACACATTTCTACTGCAACTCTACTGTCCAAGTTCCTACTTAATACATTGAACAAAGTAATCCAATTCATTTGATATGATTTGCCCTTCATAAGGCCATGCTGATTACTACTTAAAAATATCTTGAAAGTGATTCCTTATTAAACCTTCAAATGATTTGCCCACTACAGATGTTAAACATATATATAATTGTAAGATTGAGATCATAATCTTCTTTTAAATATTGGAATCACATAATATTTGATCTAATCCATTGGTACCATACCAGATGAAAGGGAAAATGAAAAAAAAGTTCCATTGAAGGAATTGGGGTGACATTTCTGCTAGGTTATGTTCTAGAATAGCTGTCATGGATCTAATTGAATAATTATAACTGCATATCTCATACAGGGAATATTTGCATGATTTAATTGCAAAAATAAACCCACAGCAGCATGCAGGCATGACAGGTCCTTTTGAAATCAAAGTATATAAGCATACCCTAAACTTATTTATATTTGACATGAAAACTGCTGAAAAAATGCAATTTTTAATATTATAACAGAAAGTTCTTGAGAACTGTAAACACATCAAAAGAAAATCTAAACAGCTGAAATATCACAATTAAAACACATCTGCAATCTTTTTGTTATACTTTTAAAGCTTTCTGCTACATTCAACCATTATTGGTCTATCAATATTTCAAATTGATTTACCAATGCACAGTCTAGAAAGTAGCCGACATATTGATCAATCCTCCCACTATAGTTAAAAAATATTGACCTGGCATAGATGTACTATGTGGGGGGTCTGATAAGTGTAAAGTAATAAAAGAAGTTGCAGCCCACATAAAAATGGATAATACAGAAATCAAGCAATACTAAGTAATTACTGAACAAAGGGCTAGACTAAGAACTCTTTTTAAAGTTTGTGCTAAAGAATAATGAAGTAGGTTTAAGCAATGTTTTTTTCTGTATTCTGTTCAGATGTATGAGATTTTTGGTAGAAATGTAGACTTCCTAATGTATTATCCTCATCAGGTATGAAACCAGAGTAAAGCATGGTTTATAAGTTCAGAGATGTAGAGTGGTATCATTAGTCAAAGAGGACCATAACGCCAATTCTTCATTGCAGTAAGTCTTAGGTTTTCTTGCAGCCTCTTCAGACCCATACTTTAAAACTATGCAGCACATATATTCACTTGTATCATGTAAAGTTTTCCTTTCCTTTTTTTTTTTGTTTTGTTTCTTTTCAATATTTCCCAGCAAATGTGATGTGTCAGTCAGCCTTATAACCTTGGATGGTGGATTCAACAGCAGACATGAAGATACTAATATTGGCCAACAAATCAATGACAAAATCTCAGACTTAATGAGATTGTTTAATAAATGCAATACTTTTTACTTTTAATGAAGTTTCTTAAGAATGAGTTTATATATATTACAAAAAAGAATTGTAATTTGCATTTCTTTTTAATTGCTCTGAAATGAACATAAAAAAGATAAGGGAGCCAAGAGAGCTTATTAAAACTGAAATTAGGGCAAGTGATAGATGAATTATATATCATTTAATTTCCATGAGAAATTCTTGCTGCTTCTCCTAAATAACAAACACAATTGAAATATTTTTAAAATACACAGTGACATGAACTGTACGAAATAAACTTTTCATTGTAATAATCATAAACATACTGGTTAACAAAATTAGCATTCTGTACGAATGTGAGACCAATGTTTGCTAGAAAAGATGACACACTCTGAGCTGATTAGTGATAATATTGCTACTGTGATTAGGAAAATTCAGAATTTCTTGATAATTATATTGCTCATTTTAAAATATAGCGTCATCATATATTTTATTTGCCTCACAAGAAAAAGGAAGCATTCAGACTGGTACAAACTGCAGAGAAAATTTTGTTAATGATAGTAAATAAATTCTCTACAAATTATATATGAGCCTCCGGGGAGAAATAAATTTCTTAAGATCCATAGCCATTAAAAAAATGAATACATTCTTGTTGGTTAAGCTGTAGTTCTCCTTTAATACGTTGCAAAAACAGTGACTACCCTTAATATGCAAATAACAAAGAAAATATTTCTTAAAGGATTTAGAAAAGGTTACTTTAAATTCAATTACACAATGTCTTTCCTTTTCCTAATTCTTTTGATCTCAAGAGTATAATTTTCTGTAAAAAAAACACATTTATATAGAGGATGTTCAGAAAGGTATAAATGGAAGTTCACACTCATTATTTTAACGTTTATTAAATTAATTTGAATAAAATAAATGATTCATTTAATATCATAATTTTTTTTTTTTTTATTATGGTGGGTGCTTCCAGGTATTTGTATGCCATGGATGTAATTAATGCACATGGTTGCTCAACATTGTGGTCTGCATGTTAGGAAGGGGGTATTTGTTGGCTTGAGATCACTGCAACTTTCCTTAACTTTGCCAGTGCCAATAAGCCTGTAGAGGAGATACAGTATATAATGAAGCACTGCTGTCATTTAGCATTTAAATGCTGGTCAACTGTCCTTCTTAAAGTGATACTGACACCAGAAATTGAACTTTTGTTTACATCTACCATAATATTGACTTTGCATGCTTCTTATAATTTTGCCATAAAGTATTTGCCTGATGCTTTTACATTACCTATCTGACTCCCTGTGATCGCCTATAAGGGGGCTGCCATATTTGTGCAGTAGTAGTTGGTAAGCATTAGAAACTTTAAATGACAGGCTGAGATGGGACAGTCAGGTTGGCAAAACTGTCAGGTTTAGGAACTTCAACTAACAACTGCTTATAAAAACAAACCTTTCAGCAAAAAACAATCAGCATGACCTATAGGTAACTTTTAATGTACATTCATATTTTAAAAAATATTTTTTTTTAGTGTCAGCATCAGCATGCTAATTTGCTATCCGTCAGATACCACTTATGCAGTCAGGCAACCATCATAACATCAAAACATGTATATATAATCAAATGAAAGCTCTCATTTCACAAATTATTTTACCACTGCATTTAAAAAGGAGAACAAAAGCTTTCAGTAGATGGGGAGTGTCAAGGATTGTAATGAATTAAATGACAACCTGGGCAGGTGCTACTATTAGCAGAAAACGGCATCAGCCTAGGGCACTTATGAGTGACTGATGCTCTTTTCCTTCTTTTTTTTTTTTTTGACATGGCAGATTTTTCGCCGGCAAATTTTCACCACAGTTTCAAATTAGTTCTCTTGCGGCGAAACGCAGAAATTCACAGCAAATTCAGGTCTGGTGAATTTATTCGCCCATCACTAGTTCTTGCTTGAGTCAAATGCATTGTTGTCAATGGCCATTTTTTTCTTGCATTTTTTCTTATGCCAAATGCATTGGAGTCAAAATGTGTGCATTTTCTCACGTCAAATGCATTGAAGTCAGTGGGCATTTATTCTCACTTTATTTCTCCAGTGCAAAAAAACACAATTTGTTTTCCACAAGAAACCAAATGCATAGCAATGGTATAGCAAAAATGTGAACTTTACCATGAATCCCTAGTCCTGAGCTCTAACATCTCTGTGAACCTTTTATCCATGAATAAAATGTGGAGATTCTGGCAAGTCTGTGAAATCCGAAATCTCTGTTTTTATTTTTTTTTTTACCATTGTATGGTCACAAAACTATTCTCATTTGGCAGTTGCATTATGGGACCCTTTGAATCTAGGAACCAAACTGTAGTGGACTTCTCTCTGAAACAAGAGGTAGTCATGGAAATCACACTGGTTATGGAGAACCCTAATCATGGAATAAATCGAGCATACCTGATATGAGTCTCATTTATGTCTCTTTGCATTTGCAGTTAATGTCACATTTAACAAGCAACCCACACTAGTTTTTAAGTGAAAAAGAAAGCTTTATTGGGCTCCAACATAAATATCAACAGACAGACTATTGATTAATTGGATGTGCAGAAGCTGAAAGTGTATTCTATGAAAAAATAAGAGACCATATTCTTCATTTATTACAGCAGTTTCAGGTGCATTTTCGAATAACATACAGTATGTTCAACAATGAATAACATGAATGGTTTAAGTGTCAGATTATCCTGTAAAATAGAGGTTTTCACTTTTAAATCATTCACTGTGTATACAGGGTAAATGTGCATTGAGTTTGATGCTAAATATACCTTTATGAATCAGGTTGTGCTCTTTACAAATTGCATTATATTTCATTTTCATTGCATGTTGTTTTGCGGTTCTAAAAATGAATAATTTCCTTCCAGGGCTGATTTCTTTGAAACATGAATTCCCTCTTTATTGACTATTTGGAATTTTTATATACATACTATGGTAAATCAAATATGGTTAGTTTTTTATGTATATTATGAATTCTCTATTAAATCTCGTGTCAGCAATATTGTTCTTCCCTCAGTCAGAGAACGCATGATTAAATTTATAGCATTAATCACAGTTTTTTTAGGACTCTATTCTGTAGCAAGAGAATAAAATAGATAGGTTAACAGTTATCCATATGTAATAACCTAATTGCAACTAAGCTGCATAAATCCATATTGGTGGCAAAACAATTCTATTTTTTTTTATTCACTGTTAAAATGACTTTAGCAAACTTAATGGTAATTCAAATTACAGGAAGATCCCTTATCTTGAAGACCCCAGGACCCAAACCTTGCAGATCTGGAACTTAAAATGTATAAGCCAAGAATTACAAAGACAGATGCCTAACAAACAGTGATAACCTCTAAATCTGCATACAATAAGTAAGCCTCTAAATCTGCATACAATAAGTATGTATCCCATTAGCAGAAGCTGTGTGGATAGAATTAGGACATCTTAAGACTAACCAAATCTCAGGGATGCCATAGACCATATCAGCATGAAGAGATGTTTAAATATAACCATGCTCAAAAATCACAGCATGCAGTGCTGAAAGGCCTATTCCGTGTTCTGCATTCTCCTAAATCTAGATCTGTGAGAGAATACTATTTTACATTCTGAACCCTTGAGAATACTTAACCTTTAAAATAACATGATACAGTGTCTAGTCATTTGACGGAGAAGGGATTCATTATGTGCTATGCTCGTACTTAATAAACTTATGCTCTGCAGAAAGGACAATAATAAAGTTCAGTTTCAACCTGTTAAGTAGTTGGGTTATTGACAAGCAGATGTTGTAGTAATCAGGATATTTTTGGTAAGTGGCTACCATATACGGTTCACTGGAACATAAAATGACTTGGTTGCTGGGATATTGTTGACTGGTTTTCACCGAGCAAATGTTTTAATACACCGTGTAACATAAACCTAAACATCATACAATTCTCTTTTCTTGTTTCCATTTCCATTTTGGACAAATTGGAAACCCTTTGAAGTTGGTCAGTGGGCCAAGTAGTATCACTGAACTACAATGAAGCACGTCACATTTGTATAATAGTACCTGCTAGTTGGCTTAGATTTTTGAAGCTGAATGTCAAATAACATTATTATTTTCATGGTGGTTTTGTTTGTACACAGTTTTCCAATCTAATTGTGTAGCTTGTAGCCCAAGGAGATGCTTTGATGTTTTAAAACGTTTGAAACTCCAAATAAAACCATACTAGCCTGTTATAGACTGATTTACAATATGAGCAACAAGGACCACAGTCCTCACCATAACTCAATGGGATGTTTGAACAGAAGATATAATTTTAGACCTACACATTGGCTCTTCATGTTCTCTACATAGCACATACAAATTATTGAATAGCAAAGCAAATTTAAGAGAATTATGTTGCAGACTGTGTCAAATCATGAGACATCAACATGAAATGTGCTGTTTGGTGGAGTCTATCAAAGAATAAAATGTATGTCATTAATACTTGCATTCTTGTCAGTCTATGAAAAAAACAAACATACAATAAGCTGCTAACAATAATTAACATTTTTAATTACAATAATTTACACAAAGTTTCACAATGAAAGCTCTTATCTAAAGCTGAGCTATAGATGATAGATTCCAAGAAAAATTCAGGTTTTTGCAAATGGCAAGGATTTTCATGAATCTGCTCTAGGATTTTAACATATTGAATTATCCCATGTGGGAAAAGTGGGAAAAGAATGCAGAGAAAAAAAAAATACCCATATGCCCGTATGGCAGAAGTAAAAAAAAAAAAAATGTCACCAAAGCAGAAGGGGGCAGCTTTACTTATCATTATCAAATCCTACATTTGACTTTTTTGACTTTTTGTCTGTTTTCAGAGGCATAAAATCAAGGAATATCTGGAAATATAATGAGAAAGCATTTGTTTGACAGAGCCAGGGCCTGATTTCACCGGTGGGCGCCCCTAGGACGTGCGGTCCTAGCGCCGGGCCACACAGTCCTATCGCCCACCTCCTGCACTGCTCTATGGATCACAGGCACACTGGAGCACTGGGGATCTGCGCGTCCCCAGTGCTCTTCAGCAAGTGGTTAGGCGGCATGCTGCCCCTAACAACTTGCCATCCTAGGCCCGGGCCTTTGTGGCCTCACCACAAATCCGGGCCTGGACAGAACTGCTTTTATACAACCCCTAATAATAATACGTAAAGTTGCCAAAAGTGGGCAGCTTTACTTATTATTATCAAACCCTACATTTGACTATATTTATACTTTATTGGCAGACAAGTAACTTCTCTTGCATAAACTAGACCATTGACTTTATAAATGTAAAGGCATTATGGTTTTGGTTTATGGCAACTTTGTGTCTATTCTCAGAGGCATAACATCACAGGGATATCTGGAAATATAATGAGAAAGAGTTGGTTGACAGAGCTGATTTTAGATCCCCCCCCCCATTCCTAATTTGACGAATTTGTTTTAGTTCGAATAATTCATTGAGAAAAACTAGATTACATTAGCTGATGTTAGCTGCATGGTTTCTGTCAGTACCCATGCAAAACCATATCATGCACAATTTGCTATTTAAGAATGGCATTTGGCTTGTTAATAGTTGTTTACTTCTGTAGTGTCACTTTGCTTTGCTTCCTTTTGGCAAACTGTGCAGATTAAGGCTCTTAAAATAGAATCTTGATTAACTAAGTAAAAATAACTAAGTGCTTTTGGGTGATAATCACTGCCACTAAACAGAGAAAGAGGAGGATTCTTAGTGCTTATATGCATACATGGTATTTATTCAAATAGGGCCTTTTTAATATATACACATTTAGTAGCATCTGTTGTAAATTTGTATCCAAATTATAGCTGGCTTTATGGCTCGGCTTAATTTTAGATACTTGTTAATAATATGCGTGTTTGGCAGATAATCAAATAAAAAAGTCAATATTTTACATGGATTTTATTTAGTATTTATAGTTGGGTTCATTGACATTTGTACTTGTCTTTGTATCTTAATGCCAGGTAGAATTGACATAATTATTCTAATTTTGAGATCAGTACAGTTGTGGGCAAGGGAAATTCTACTTGAATATGAAACAGCAAGTGAGTCAGATTATAGATTGGTTGGTGATGTGATGCCAAATAGACCTTTTTTTATAATTTTTGAAGATTTTCCTTCTACTTCTGACTCTTTCCAGCTTTCAAATGGGGGTTACTGGCCCCAACCTCTAACAAATGCTCTGTAAAGCTACAATTTTATTACTTTATTAAACTACTTTTTATTACTCATCTTTCTTTTCAGGCCCATTCCTGTTCATATTCCAGGCTCTCGTTGAAGTGCCTGGTTCCTAATGGGAAAGCTGCTGAATATAAAGCAAGTAACTCAAAAACAACAAAAATGAAAAAACAAAAAAACAATAGCTACTCTCTACATCATGCCAAATTTTAATATAAAGGTGGAAAAACCCCTTAATGTAGCTGGTTCCCAGCTTATAGCAAGGTAGTATAGTCTGTATAGTGCTGCTGATATATCTGTCTGCAAGTGGTCCTCTACCATCTAGGATTCAGTGGATACATTTTAATATCTTCAATACAAGGGATAATGGGGTTATGTACTGTAAATATGCAAAATTTAACCTGGCCAGTAACCAGCAATGTTTTCAGTTAACTGCAAGAATAGTGAAAGCAAAACTTGGTTTAGTCGACATAGATTACAGACAAGTTACACATTTGCCCAGTGTTGAGCACTACTAAGTTTGCCCAAGTGCAACAACCTGCAACAACCATTCAGAAGTGAGCTTTCACTAGTAGTGATGGGCGATTCGCCACCAGCGAATACATTAGTGAAACAGACGCGAAAATTAGCTGGCGACAAAAATAATTTGCCATTTCGCGAATTTCACTGCAAATTCACCCATCACTAATGAGAGAAGCGAAATGGCGCAAATTTGCCCATCACTATTCACTAGTCACTAAACTTTTATTAGTCACTAGTATAAGGGAAAAAATACAACCTGCGTCAATAATAACATTTGTATTGTATTTTGCAGCATCATATGTATCATATACAAATATTGCTAATTAAACACTATCCACCATATTTAATTAAAGACACTAGGTTTGCCCAGGAGCAGTAACCCATAGCAACCAATAAGATGTATACTTTTAAATAGGTACAAAAGACGTTTGCAAACACCTTTGTGAATGTTAGTGAGCAAGGTTTACATTGGTTGCGTCCTTTTTGGCAAATTTGAGACCTCAACATCTTCCTCGCAAAGTTTGCGAACAAATGGCATTTGCCAAGATTCGCAGTGTATATAATAAAGTTAATGAAATGCCAGGGCAGGTGTTAATGTTAACCTTTGTTTAGAGATAATGCTTAGTTTAATGTTTTGCTCTAATATTTGCAAGTGAATTATTTTACATTGCGAGCAGTGCTAAACATTCACAAAAATGTCATTTCAAATGCTTGTAATTTCAATTATATTCTCCCTAATGCCCTTTATTACATTGTTATATGTGCGTTATAGAGGTTCTGATCATCAACCACCTACTTATATACAGCCAGATAAATAAATTCATACTTCTGATTTTGTGTTTATCTAAACAAACTCTCAGAACTGGATTGTGATATTGCAAGGTTTTCAGAAATAAGCATTTAGCATAACTACATAAAATATGAACACTTCTTTAAAGTATTTTTAAAAAGTAAAATAGTTAAACCAGTAACTCATACACAACTTTTTAAGGCTTCCTTTATTCCAGTTCAGGTGCCTCAATATAATCTTAAAAAACAATAACCGGAATAACTGGAGAGAGTCTTAATAGAACGACAAGTAATAAAAAGTAGCAACAACAATAAATTTGTAGCCTTGCAGAGCATTTTTTTTGATGGGGTCGGTGACTCCCATTTGAAAGCTTGAAAGAGTCAGAAGAAGAGGGCAAATAATTAAAAAACTAAATAAAAAAAAAGATAAAATGAATGCCAAATAAAAAGTTGCTGGGGGCTAGCCATTCTATAACATACTAAAAGTTAACTTGTGAACCACCCCTTTAAGAGAACACAGCACATAATTACAACTTGAATAATCTGTAGTTTGAAACTTGTTATAGTTTAAGCCCAGATGCAAACACAAGGGACCTAAACTATAAGGCATAAATACGTCTATAATCTTGTTCTCCTTTATGACAATATACACAGATTGCTACACAAATTCTTTAGTGTTAGGACAAAAAAATAAGAAATCAGCCGCCTTTCCTGTCCTCTGCAAGGAAATATATCAGTTTTAGCAAAATTCACAGGGAAACACAGCAAAATCGACAGAACGCATATTAATTAATAAAAAAGAGCAAATAAATTAAAGTTCACTGATGGACCAGTGTCCCACTGGTTACACTGAACATTTACCCAAAGCAAGGAATATGAACTGTGAAAATGATAACGCTAAAACATTCCACTCATCCATGCATTATGGATGGTCCAATAACAGTGGCAGAAAATCAATTTATAAGCATGTATAAGAAAAAAAGATAGTAAACAACATGGTGGAATCCTAGTTCTAATCCTAAGAAATAGCACCAAAAAATCCTTTTTTGAACTGATAGACATTCTATTACCGATAATCAAAAATAAATGAGGAAAAATTGTATTGATTTCTCTCTGACAGCAATGTCCATCTTGTGAATTCAGGCTTCTTTTCTGTACCAAAGGATCAGAATCTTTCTCCAGTAAGCACTCGTGGCATTAGCAATCTTAAACCAAGCTTTTTAAAATCATATGAAGCCACAAAATTAACCAGTATGTTTGTGATACTTGAGGGCTCATTTAAAAAGCATAACTGTAATTGCAAGATTTAACTATAATCATGTACACAGTGATTCAAACTCCATGGTAATTTACAGGGTGATTCATACATTGCTGTTAAATGGCTTTGATGTAAATATTCAATCAGTACATACATTATTTCTAGTTACAGATTTTACAGTCTTTGGAATGGTTTTGTCATACTGTGAGCAACAATATTTTATTTACACTGGAGTTAATTTGTAGTGATGGGCGAAACGGCGAAAATGGTGAAAAATTTGCGAAAGGACACCAGCGTCCATTTTTTCTTGGTGCCGGCAAATTTTTGCCAGCGAATTTTCACGGCTGTTTCGAGAATTAATTAGCTGGCAGCAAATCGCGCAAATTTGCAGCGAATTTGCGCCTTATGAATAAATTCACCCATCACTACACTACGTTGGCGTCTGTTTTTTGGACGCCGGGGTCTGTTATTTGGACCCTGGCGTCCGTTTTTTGGACGCTGGCGTCCCATTTTTTTGGACGCCGGTGCAAAAAATGGATGCCAGCGTCCATTTTTTCTTGACGCCAGTGAATTTTTGCCAGCAAATTTTCACGGCCGTTTAGAGAATTTATTAGCTGGCGGCAAATCGCGCGAATCTGGTGAATAAATTCGCCCATCACTATTAATTTGTTTTATTATACCAAGAATCTTAAAAATATTGTTTCATGGAGAGGGTTATTTACTAAAATCTTAATTTTTCTGATTATTTTATTAAAAAAAAAGAGAAAACTAGAATCCACGATTTGACCTTATTTATTATTAAATATGCAAGATTTAATTGGATCAGGACAATCTTGATAAAATCAAGCGAAAATCTGAATCATAAGTTGTTTTTTTTTTGTCTGAAAAGTCCGAAATAGTTGAATTTTTGGGCAAATTCCAGCTCAGACCACAGAGAACTTCTAAATGAGATATGGACCTCTCCCATTGGCTTATATACAACCTCGGGCCTGAGATGGTGGATTTTCGGAATCAGACTTCCTTGGGGTATAATAAATCTCAAAAAACTTTAGGTTTTTTTAACAAAAAATTGGGATTTTATAGTAAAAAACTTGAGTTTTAGCATTTTGACTTTAATAAATAACCCCCTTAATCATTATTTTGACAATGCCGAACAAAAGGCTAGCTGGTTTATTTTTATCCTGCAAAAACTCATTGTTGTCTAGTACCATTAACATGTACTCAGGGCAGCCATCAGGGGGGGACAGGGGGGAGAGTTGTACGGGGCCCCGAGGGTAAGGGGAGCCCGGCCACGTCACACTTACTTGATTAGCCCCCCATCTTTCTGAGAGCTGCTGATTTCGGGAAGGCATGGACGTTTAAGGGGCCCTGGCCACCTGTATTTGGACTTGCGGTGGGCGCAGTCCAGGAAATTTTGTCGTATGGGGCCCTGTGATTTCTGATGGCGGTCCTGCATGTACAGCTATTACACCTCTTGTTTTCTACAGTTTATTGTAAAGCAAAGTAAGGAAGCACTTCTGTTTCTGGGGAAAGGTTCTTCATGAAATCTGTGACTATTAAAACTATTTGACAGGGTCCATGTTTTGCTCTGCAATTAACTGTAATGCTTGAAAGGAGCTTTACACATACAAAAATCTTATTTATGATGTACTACAGTATATAAAATGGATCCTGTGTCCAATTAACTCACAGTTAAAGAAATTCTTACTAAATGCAATCAAATCAAAAACAATATATTTTATACATAACTTACACAGTAGCATGATCAAATAGAATTAGTTTGTGTGGTCAGTGAGAAAAGTAAATGGTCTAATTATATTTACCAGCATACTCCATTTAGCTGTTGGACAATTTAAACATTTAAAACCTCATAAACCTTATACGAGGTACTAAAAACCTTGAAAATTTTTAAGGGGCTGATTAAGATGGGCTACAAAATACATCAGCATCTACCATAGAGAAGTAATTCCACCCTTAAAAAGGAAATAAAGCTTTATTGGTGTAAGGTCTAAAAAGATCTAATAATGAATGTAAAATCAAATCTAAACCTACAGTCTTCCTAATATTCTGTGTTATTTTCTTTCATGCTGTCAGCATGAATTTTCCATGGCTAAGGTAATGTTATAATGAGCCCGATTCTGCCATATCTTGTTAGGATAGAACAGGTTTAACATTTTTTTATGTGGCAAAACACTCTTGGTATATTAGTCAACTAAACAGGTTTCATTCATTGCATTAAGTTGTATCTAGATGTATAGGATTGTGTAGAGTATTGTCAAGATTTTTCTGCTGTACCTTGGCAAAAAAATTGTCTTATACTGTAAAAAATAGCCACCCCAGAAAACATATTCCAATAGCATGATACTCAATGCTATGGACAAGAGACTATTTATTTAGATATCAATCAATCTAAATTTCTAATTTATCTATCTATCTATCTATCTATCTATCTATCTATCTATCTATCTATCTATCTATCTATCATCTATCTATTATCTATCTATTGTCTGTCTGTCTGTCTGTCTGTCTGTCTGTCTGTCTATCTATCTATCTATCCATCTTTCCATCTTATTTATCTAGCTATCTATCCATCTTTCATCCATCATTCTATTATCTATCTATCTATCTATCTATCTATCTATCTATCTATCTATCTATCTATCTATCTATCTATCTATCTATCTATCTACCTATCTTTTTTTGGTTCAAAAAAGGTTTATTGAACAGTTCAAGCATGACAGAGTACTCAACAGTGCAGTCACATTACGAGCCAATGCGCAGATTGGCACAATCCTTAAAGATAACAGTTCACCTTTAGTACCGAACAGTTCTCATCAGTGTACACTTTATTATTGATGCATAAGTCATATCATCATCAATCATGCTTACCCATAATATTTCAGTTTAGTATCAAATTGGTAGTCCCTATCGTGTTAGGGGCATTTTACTCTGGGTCACCCCTATTGAGATCCTCCATGCCCACATTATTAGCCATCCACCCCGACCATATCCTTGTGAAGTGCTGAGGTGTGCCTCTTCTCCTATAGATATGAAGTTCTAACTTACACGCATCCTGCATAGCCCCTACCCAAGCCTCAGCACTAGGGGGGATTTCTGACTTCCAATTTGCAGTTATGAGCCTTCTGGCATGAAATAGTGCCTTAGTCAGCAGCTGCTTCTTTTCTGTCCGCATACTTTGATCTGTGATCACCCCTAGTATGCATATTACCGGGTCCGCAGGTATCAATGTATCTATGGCTTTGCTCGTATGACCCAAGACTTGTTGCCAGAACTGTTGCAGTGCTGAGCACTGCCAGAAAGTATGTAGGAGGGATCCAATCTCAGTCTTACATCTGTTGCATAGGGGGGATTGGTCTGGGAACATTCTGTGCAGTTTGTCTTTAGTATAGTAAGCCCTATGAATTAGATAAAGCTGGAGGAGTTCATGCTTACAATCCTTTGAGACCAATCTAGGGGTTTTGAGTGCTAATTTCCACTGGGTGTCAGTCAAGTCCCCTACATCTCTTTCCCATAGGAGTTTGCATTTTAAACTGGTGGAGTTCGCCTGGGTAGTATTAATGAGCTTATATAAGGTTGAGATCTTACATTTTGATGGGCCTTGTTTAATTAGACTTAACACTGGGTCCTCTGCTATGTTTATGTGGGAGAGCCTGTGAACCTTCCCTAGGTATCCCTTTATTCTATAATAAGTTAACCATTGGTTAGCAGGTAGATTGCTCTGTCTTTTAAGAGCTGCACATGATATCACGGCGTCCCCTTCCCAGACATCTCCAATAGTTAGGATTCCACATTTCAGCCAGCACTTAGGGGGAATCATGTCGGCTAATTTGCCTAGGGCTTTGTTACCCCAAAGGGGGGTGGCTGGGTCCATTGTCGTATATTTCATGAGTTTTTTGGCAGCTGCGTAAGCAGATGTGGATGCTAGATTTATTGGGGACCTGTCAGGCTTCAAGGGAATATTGATTAGGCTTTGCCAAGCGGGAAGCTGCTTATTGCACCCCTGTTGCCAGCTTTTGTAGAGAGGAGTGCACGGCCCACATGGGGTCAACGAGCAAACATGTGACAGCTGTGCGGCTAGATATAGGATGTGGAAATCTGGGAGGGCAACTCCTCCATCATGTCTAGGATGTTTCAGAAGGGGAAGCCCTAGTCTAGGTCTACCCTTGCCCCAGATGAATTTCCTAATAATTCCGTCTAGTTCTTTAAAGAAGGACCGGGTCGGTGACCTGGGGGAGTGCCACAGCATATATGAAATTTTCGGTTGCACAAACATTTTAATTAGATGTATACGGCCTGCTGGTCCCACTGGCAAGTTGCCCCATGCCTCACACCTACCGTGTACCCATGTAAGCAGTGGTTTTATGTTTAGGCTTACGTATGAGGACACTGGCAAGGAGATGACCACCCCTAGGTAAGTAAATTGGGGGACTACTGGTAACTCAGTATTTGCTAGATTTTCCCCGGGGCTGAGGAGGGTCCACCAGAAATAGGTTTGATTTAGATTTGTTGACTCTCAGACCGGAGACCGTGCCAAAGGTATCTGTTAGTCTTATAAGTTCCTCGAGTGACTAATCCCTGTCTCCCAGGTAAATAATGGTATCATCTGCATATAGCTGCAGTTTGTCTGTTCGGTCACGTGCCTCCCAGCCCTGTATGTTCGGGTTCTGGCGGACTGCTGCGGCAAAAGGCTCAATTGCTAGGGCGACGAGCATGGGTGACAGAGGGCAGCCTTGCCGCGTGCCTCTGGAGAGTGGGAAGGGGGGTGTGTCCCCGTTTCCTATCCTGAGAGATGCCATAGGGGCTTTGTAGAGTAGTTGTATCAGGGCTATGAATTTGGGGCCTATGCCAAACGCCGCCAAGACCTTCCACAGGTATGGCCATTCAACTGTGTCGAAGGCCTTGGCGATATCCAGCGCAGCTATAGCTCTAGCGCCTGCGTTGGCATAGTCGGAGGTAAGGTTATATAGCAACCGTCTGATGTTGAGGGCAGTGGTTTTCCCTGGCATAAAGCCCAACTGGTCCTCCCCAACCAGCATGGAGACTACTTTCTTTAGGCGATTGGCCATGATCTTGGCAAGGATTTTGACGTCCACTGTAAGGAGTGATATCGGCCTATAAGACTCTGGTTGGGTCTGGTCTTTACCCGGTTTTGGGATAAGGGTAATAGCCGCATGATACATTGAAGCGGGTAAGCGGGATTGCATAATGGCTTCGTTGTATACCTTCAGTAGGAAGGGGGCCAGGGTATGGGCATGCTTTTTATAGACCTCAATGGGCAGGCCGTCAGCTCCAGCTGCTTTCCCTGGTGGAAACGAATCAATTGCCTCTTGCAGCTCCACTAAGGAAATGTCAGTTTCTAAGAATTCCCTATAGTCATTGCCTAATGAAGGTAGTGTCACAGATTCTATAAACTTGTCTATCTGCTCAATAGATCCGTTCTCCAGGGTGGATTCATATAAGGTGGAGTAAAAGTGGGATAGGGTACTTTTTATTAGAGTGGGGTCTGAGGTCAGCACTCCCTCTCGGGTTTTTAACAAGGTTATTGCTGGAGGGGAGGTTTGTATTCTGGCTAGATGGGCTAGTAGTTTATTTGCTCTCTCGCCACATTCCTTTACATTCAGTTTCATAAAGCTCAGAGAATGCTGGGCTTTATCTCTTAACAAATTAGCATAAGTGTCCTGAGACACCTGTAGGGCCTGAAAATTTTCTGGGGTCGGGTCTAGAGTTACTGTTAGTTCGGCATCGGCTACATTCTGTTCCAACTGGCTTTGGTGGAGTCTGTGCTGTTTTTTAAAGGCCTTAATCTCTGAATTAAATTGCCCTCTGAGAAATGCTTTTAGGGCATCCCATATAATTAGGATGTCTGCTGAACCATCATTTATAGCCAGGAACTCACGGATCTCATCTGCAATAGATTGAGAATTGTCTAGCACATTTAGCCAGTTTGGATTAAGAGACCAGCGGGATCTGGAGCGTGTTATTCCCAGTCCCAAGCGAATTTCAAGAGGAGCATGATCGGACACCCCCCTGGCCAAGTATCTCACTTCCTGGAGCTCCGTGAGTGCACCCCGACTTAGGAAAGCTAGGTCTAGGCGAGATAACACAGAATGGGACATGGAGTAACAGGAAAACTGCTGTTTGTCTGGGTGCCTATGTCTCCAAGCCTCTGTGAGACCAGCAGATTCAGTCAGGGCTTTAATGTTTGTATCCTTATCTATGACAACTTGAGAGCGTCTCCTGAGACGGTCTAGTGCACAGTCTAGGGGTGCATTAAAGTCTTCCATGGCTATTACCTCTGCATGTGGATAGTTAGCTAAAAATTCAATGAGTTGTATCAAGCAAGTATCTTGGTACGGGGGTGGAATGTAAATACAGGCTAGAATTACCTCTTGGGATTGAATATAGCCATGTATGAATATATATCTGCCTTTGGGGTCAGTTTTTACAGTTACTGCCCTGAATGGTGTGTTGCGGGAGATAAGAATCGCAACTCCTGATGAATGGGTGGAGTATTCCGCATGGTAGTACCAGCCCACCCAGGGTTTCTTCAGGGCTAATGTCCTACTGCCAATTAGGTGCGTTTCTTGTAGCATTGTTATGTTTGCCCCTGCTTTCTTAACAAAATCCATAACTAATCTGCGTTTTATGCTGTCATTAAGCCCTCTAACATTCCAGCTAAGTAATTGCGTCATGGCCCCTTTCTAAAAAATCAATGGCATTGGTACATATGAGCATCCTATTTGTTGTCATCCCTGACCGCATCCGTTGGATAAGTACATCACATTTGAACCTTTTTTGTGAAACATTAACCCCTCTTGACTTATGAACATAAAGCCGTTCCCCCTCCCCACCTGACCAGATCCCCAACTCCTGGCAGATTTGTAACCCATAACTTCCAATTCTGTTTAACATACACATGTGCGTGGGGGGTGATCGTGTGTGACCACACTTCCAAAGAAAAAAAAAAAAGGAGAAGTGAAATAGGATAAAAAGACCGAAAATAAGGAAAACAAAAGAAAAAAGAGAGTCACACTGTCCCCCCGATCCCATAGCAATCCGAGGGAGTCATTCACTGGGCATTTAGAATGGACAGTAAAAGTCATAACACAGCAGGAATAGCCGCTGTAGGCTGAGGCCCGTACAACAATAGACAGAGAGTCAAGCGGCAAGCAACATTAAGCAATAACATGGTAGACTTATATGACCTGAATGAGGTGTCGTCTCTGCCCCTAAGAGCCCAGGGGATAAGACGCCATAGACTCATCTTAGCCAGCGCACTTTTTCTTGCTGTCAATCCAGTCGCTGAGGTCTTGAGTGGAAGTGAAGAAATGCGAGCTGTTATCCGCGATCATTCTCAACCGGGCAGGATACAACATGGCATACTGGTAACCAAGCTCCCTGAGGCGCCGCTTGGATTCGATAAATCTGGCACGTTGTCGCTGCACCTCAGCCGAGAAGTCGCCGAAGATGGAGATCTTGGTGGCGTTGTATGTCAACGTGTCTGATTTCCTGGCATGGGACAGCGCTGAGTCCCGATCTCTGGCGTTGAGCAATCTTGCGATGACTGGTCTTGGGGCCGCACCCGGGATAGGGGCCTTGGATGGGATCCGGTGTGCACGCTCGACTGCAAAGGTAGTGGAGAAGGCCTCCCTGACAAATTTGTCCACCAGCCAGGACTCAATAAAATTCTCAGGGTTGCCTCCTTCAGCTTTTTCAGGGAACCCGATGAAGCGGAGATTGTTCCGACGGAGCCTGTTTTCCAGGTCGTCGGATTTATTTGCACAGGCATGGATCGCCTTATCCATTTGCTGCATGCGTTCCGGCATTGGGTTACACAGGTCCTCCACTGAGCTTACTCTGCGTTCCAGCGTAGCCGTGCGTTCTCGCAGCTTTTGGAAATCTAACTTGATTATGGAGAGATCCACTTTTATCTCATCAGTCTTCGTGCAGATGAGGGATGTGCAGGCATCGTTGGAGGTTCTGATTTCGGTAAGTAAATCTGCAAGTGTGGGCTCTACTGGCTGGGGATCCTCAGTATCGTTCGGGTCCGGCCCAGCACCGCCATCTTGGCCTTGCCGCGCATCGCGGCCAAATCTCTCCAATTTAGCTGCCGCCTCAGACGCTCGCTTTTGTGCCCGATTTTGCCCCATCAAGGATCTGTGTGGTAAGGGCTCCCAGTGCTGGTCTTTATAATCCGTTTTTGCTGGGTGATGTCGCTGATATTTACAGGATACTTGGGATCGGGAACCAGAGCAACTCTCTAACACGTCTTCCTACATGAAGCACCAGACCACGCCCCATCTATCTATCTATCTATCTATCTATCTATCTATAATCTATCTATCTATCTATCTATCTATCTATCTATCTATCAATCTATAATATATCATCTATCTATCTATCTTTCATCTATCTATCTATTATCTATCTATCTATCTATCTATCTATCATCTATCTATTATCTATCTATCTATCTATCTATCTATCTATCTATCTATCATCTATCTATCTATCTATCTATCATCTATCTTTCCATCTTATTTATCTAGCTATTTGTATAGCTATCAGTTAAACACAGGAAACAGGAGTGGGAATGTGATAAAAAGTGGGTAAAGGAAAATTTTTCAAAATGCAAAAAGGTATGCCTTTGCACGAACAAATTGTCCTATGTCAAATGTATTATAGCTAAAGCAACTACATCTGACAGTGGTAAAAACATTGCAAATAGTGATGAGAGATAGTGATGGGCGAATTTATTCGGCAGTTGCGAATTCGCGGCGAATTTGTGCGATTCGTCGCCGGCAAATAAATACGCGAAACGGGCATGAAAATTCGCTGGCGAAAATTCACCGGCGTCAAAAAACAAATGTCATCGGTTTCAAAAACGAGACGCTGGGACCATTTCGCAAATTTTTCCCCGTTTTGCGAATTTCATGGCAAATTCGCCCATCACTAATGAGAGAATCCGTCCCATTTCGCTTTGCCGAAAAATTTGCAAAATGGCAAATCAATTTCCCAAACACATTGAAGTCTAATGAGCACCAACTTTTTTTACACGACAACTATTCATGCGAGCAACAATTTTTCTTGATCCAAATGCATTAAAGTCAACAGGCATTTTTTCTTGTGGCAACTTTTTTGTCTCACAACTATTTTGTCCAAAAAGCTTTAAAGTCAATGGGCATTTTTCTTAGGGAGATTTTCTTGTCCAAATGCATTAAAAAAAATTGCAAATTTGGAAATGTAGAATTTCTCCACAAATCCATGGCTGGCGAAAAAATGCTCTCATCACTAACTGCAAATATTATAGTTTGCACCATTGTGCAGTATATGCATTAAAACTTCTTTCTAAAAAAGTTATTTTTGCTCCAAAAGATTATAATACCTTCAAGAACTTCTTCAAATTGTGCAATTAAAATTCATAATGTAATAACAGTCTAATGAAGAATGCATATTGTGAAATGCTAATTTTCAATTTTATTTGTGTAAATTGTTTTTTTCTTTGCAACTTTTATTACATTACCCCCCAGGTAATTGTATTTTGTTACTAAAGAAAGAGTGAGAATGCAACAAAAGCCTTTTATTTTCTTGCTGGTGACTGAAAGGAGAAATGTCCTTCATTTGAAGTGTGCTTGACATGTTAATTTAGTAATACTGTGTTATGCCGTCTCTATACATGCAAGTCATGGAAATGAGATGTGACAAATCAGTGCTTATCATGAAAATGAATGTCCATGATACCAATACTTCTGCAGATATCTCCTGGCCCTCTAAAACTCTTCTATCCATCTGTAATTTTGCTGATATGATAAGCAATTCATATTGTAAGGCTCTGCAAAATATTTTGGTAATCTATACAAATAATGATAATAAGAATATATTTCACAAGAGAAACTGCTACCTGCTGAGCATGAATACATTTACTATTTATCCATGAATAATTAGCAAAAGTGTTCATTTTAGATATATATATATATATATATATATATATATATATAAAATAGCTTTCCTCCATCTTATAAAAATTCATGAAAACATTATCGAGCAGGCAATACCTGACTAGCTGAAGTACAGAGAAAATAGTTTTTGGGAAAAAAAATCAAGTTTTCTAAAGACTTGATTGAATCCACAGCAGGATGCAGAATCCCCATAAGCCATGTATGTTTTCAAAACAAAAATATAAATCAATAAGTTACTGTATATGATACAATTTACCAAAGGCCATAGTGTAACAAAGTATTTATATAGTGTTTGATCTCTTCTTGTACAATTACCGTGTTTTTAACAAGTTTAATATAATAAACGGTATGTGAATGTATAATAGTAATATAATAAAAGTAATGATGAATGGTGTTATAGTATCAGGGACAAGCTTGTTTTGGCATGTGTACAGTGCTAACCCTCTATGACAGTTTTCAAAAGACTGAATGGAATACTGACCAGTTTGGAATTAGTTAATAAACTAAAGACCTGTTATCCAGAATGCGTGGCACCTGGGGATTCCGGATAACAGATCTTTCTGTAATTTAGCGGTAGCCAATATAAATCTTTTCACCTATCTGATTGGCTGAATGACCGATCACCATGGCACGAAAAATGTCGGGACAATCCACACATGTCCGAAAATCATACAAATCTTTGTTTCGTATGGTAGTATCTTTGTGTCTATGGCCAGCTCTACTAGAAAATAATGTGAACATTAAATAAACCCAATAGGCTGGTTTTGCTTCCAATACGAATTAATTATATCTTAGTTTGGATCCAGTGAAAGCTACTGTTTTATTATTACAGAGAAAGGGGAAATTGTTTTTAAAAAAATTAGATTATTTATATAAAATGGAGTCTATGGGAGACAGACTTTCTGTAATTTAGAGCTTTCTGGATAATGGATTTCCATATAATTGATGCCATTCCATACTTTCATCGAGAAATTAAAAGGGTTTTTATACATTTTGCAATGTATTTGTTCATGCTTTATACAATGCAGTGAACTTTTGAATATTTTGCTTTTGTTAACTATTCAATTTGTTGCTATTGTTTTGTTGATTGTGATTACTTGATTGCTAGGGAAAAAAAGAATGTACACGAGTTTAGTTGCTGGTTTTAGCCACCTTATATGACAATGTATTATGCACTCAGCCTTTATATAACTGATTAGTTTGTTTAAAGGAGAACTAAACCCTAAAACTGAATAGGGATTAAAAATGCCATGTTTTATATACTGCACCAGCAATAATCCAGGACTTCAAACTTGTCACAGGGGGTCACTATCTTGGAAAGTGTCTGTGACAATCACATGCTCAGTGGGCTCTGAGCAGCTGTTGAGAAGCTAAGCTTAACAATTAGGTTTGTCTGTAACATAAGCTGATGCTACAAGGTTGATTATTAAATTCTAATTCCAATTGCACTGGTTTCTGTGCTGCCATTTAGTAATTATCCATATTAATCAGCCTTATACTGTGACATTTATATTTTATGTGTACTGTATATTGTGAGTCAGTCCCTCAGCTCAGTAAGTGACAGCAGCACAGAACATGTGCAGTGAATCAGCAGAAAAGAAGTTGGGGAGCTACTGGGGCAACTTTGGAAACACAGATCTTTACTGCTAAAAGGCTGTGGTTGCCTTGGGCTGATACAGAAGCTTAAAACATAGTGTACAACATTTCTAGCCTACTTCTTTAGTTTAACTTTCCTTGTCCTTTAATGAGTGGAAATGTAGATTAGACCTTTATATTGTTTGACCATGTCTTATTAGCCACAGATAGTTTCAAAAATATGAAACTTCTCACCTATGGGACATGCTTTTTTTCTTATATAGGTAAGTAAGGTGTCCCACTACTCACCATGATTCACTGTAATATTGTAATATACAACTATCACACAAAATAAACAGCTAGGCACACCAGAGAGTAAATGGTGAAAGCCTACTTTATTACAGAATTTACAGAGTGCTGTAAATAGATTTCTTAAATTCATGTAATGTAATGTAATAACATATAAAAGGCAGGTTAGGAAGTTGTGCTATGGTTTAAAGCAGCACTGACCAACTAGTGGCCCTGGACCATCTCTTGTGTAGCCCCCACTTGAAAGTCTGCCTGCTGTGTCTGCTTACCATATGTAAGCATTAAAAGGTACCAGTATTGAGATTAACTGGCCCCACACTGTTCACACCTAAGACCCAGAAACTGACTTGAAACTGCCCACATTGTTTACCTGTTTACACTTCATACAAACTGCTGAAGGTGCACAAGCATTGTGTCTCTGTATGTAGTATATCTTAGAGTGGTCCTGATAGGTTTCCCTGTCTCCTGCTCTGTTCTGCCTGCTCTATGCTCCCTCCCTGTGTGTGTCATACTCTTTCTGCCATATGCTCTCAGTATGTGCCACACTTTGCTGTCTTAGTCTGCCTGTTTGTGTCATACTCTAGCTGCCCAATGGTGCCTGGTGTTTCATACTCTGCTTACCTTGTGCTCCCTGGGTGTACAATACTGCCTGTATGTGCCCTGCTCTGCCGGTGGAAGAAAAGACTGGTAGGGTTTGTTCTGGGGTTTGTTAACATTTTAAATATATTGTTAGGGGCCCTAAGGTGTGCAACCAGGTGCTGGGGGTGCTGTGTTATCCACAGGGGATGAGGAGGCATATGGATTTAAGGGTATGTCTTAACATGATTTAACATTAACTTTCTTCACATATGAATGGTGATATCCCTACAGTAAGCACCAACCATTTGTTTTTTTGGTGTGCTACCACAATTAATGTGGGTATGGTCTTGTGGTAACATGAGTGTAGTTTAAAGTGCGTGTGGCTTAAAAAAGTGGCTTAAAAAAAGGTAGTGGTCAACACTGGCCATTATTGGCTCTCTACCATGTAGGCCAGAAAAAATCCGTCCCTCTATCCCACAGAAGTTGGACAGCACTGGTTTAAAACATAAACTGATTTGTGTATGCAGATATATTGCAGTCAAAGGACATTTTTTATACATGTATTTTTCATTACATTAAATAATAACAGTTTGAAGTAAGAACCATTATATAAAACTTATACTGGATCATGTCTGACATTATTCTTTATCGAGTACATACCTGTATTATTAAGTGCTTTATAGAGATGGTGCATAATAACCATTCTCCATTGGAGTTTACATGGCCCCTATCATATGTAATACTGAGCTACCTGTATGTGTTTGGAGTGTGGAAAGAAAAAATACAGGATAAGAAACTGACCTGTGCCCCCCATACCAAGATGTTGTTCACTGTAATTATACAGTGTGTATACTGTACACATCATTTTTTAACAGAGAAAATTCCTGAACTCAAAGGAAACAACAGATGAATACAGAGGGATCAACTATATTTTTTTTTCCTTTTTTTAGTCTTACGCCATATGGGAGTTTAGCTTAGTTGTAGGAGTAGCAGTTTATAAGCCATGACTTGTTGCAGTTTCTATAAGTAGGTTTCATAATTTCTGATAACAATCAATCAAAATTAAAGAGAGAGAGGGGCAGACTTCAATACAGTAAAATCAATGATGAAAGTTAATTAAATTAAAAATATTGCACAGAAGTACAATCAGCTCATCAGAATTCACAAACCAACTGGTAGCCCAACGTATTCAACTTCATAAGGGCATAGAGGATATTTTCATAATTACTCATGAAATATAATACAGAAAACAACCCACATAAAACAGAGAAGCCTATCTGTAACTACCTAGAAGTGGCAACTATTAATCTCTCTGTGTGACATTTTGTGCACTACTTATTGTGTCAGTGCCTTTCATAATTACTCAAGTTCACATCAGCTGAATAAAGTACATGTCAAACATGTCTTTTCAGAAAGGGGTATGATTCTGCTAGTAGATTACCAGTCATAAGCATTGCACATTTATAAATCAGAAACCAAGAAGTTTAGAAGCCAATAGACAATGTAGATTTATGATGGTAGCCCACAGAAAGTGTTGGATTTCACAGTAGAAATTCCATAGATAAGTATGTGTATGTAACATATTATATAAGATGTATCTTATCTGTCAAAATCAAGCTCATTAATATGGTATCTACCACCCATGTTTAATTACTATGGTTTTAACAAAGCAATTGTCCCATATTCCACCTACTATTCCACCTACTATACTTTAGAACAGTGATCCCCAACCAGTGCCTTGTGATCAACATGTTTCTCATCAACCCATTGGATGCTACTCTCAGTGGCCTCAAAGCAGGTGCTTATTTTTGAATTCCTACTTGGTACTAGTACTAGGTGTACTACCAAACAGAGCCTCTTGTAGACTGCGTGTCCACATAAGGGCTTCAAAGAGACAATCATGGCAATTATTTGACACCCCAGTAACTTTTTTCATGCATGTGATGCTCCCCAACTCTTTTTATATTTGAAAGTGGCTCATGAGTAAAAAAGGTTGGGGGCCCCACTTTATACATTAATTATTGCACTTTTTTATCTGCTTCTAGTGAGCACTACCAAAACTGCTTTCATGGATAAAAGGCATCTGCAAACAACAGGATATGTTGATTTGTAAAAATGGTTTCTGAGAAGACCTAGCAGTAGTGATGGGCGAATTTGCGCCGTTTCGCTTCGTGAAAAAAACGCGAATTTAGTGCGAAATCCGCTAAATGGCGAAAAATTCACGAAACATCGCTGGTGTCTCATTTTTGACGCCGGCACCCGTTTTTTGATGCCGGTGCCCGTTTTTGACAAATTTTTCCCGCAAATTTTGCGAATTTCACGTTTCGCAAATTTATTCGCTGGCGGCGAATCTTGCAAATTCGTCGCAAATTCGCGCATGGCGAATAAATTCGCCCATTACTACCTAGCAGTAGAGATGGCGCGACGTTCGCCATTTTGGGTTCGCCATTGTTTTTTTGCCCTCTCACCCCAGACCAGCAGGTACATGGCAGCCAATCAGGAAGCTCTCCCCTGGACCACTCCCCTTCCCTATAAAAACCGAAGCCCTGCAGCGTTTTTTCACTCTGCCTGTGTGTGCTGAAGAGATAGTGTAGGGAGAGAGCTGCTGCCTGTTAGTGATTTCAGGGACAGTTGAAAGTTTGCTGGCTAGTAATCGTTTTGATACTGCTCTGTTATTGGAGGGACAGAAGTCTGCAGGGGTTTGAGGGACATTTAAGCTTAGGTAGCTTTGCTGGCTAGTAATCTACCTTCTACTGCAGTGCTCTGTATGTAGCTGCAGTGGGCAGCTGTCCTGCTTCTGATCTCATCTGCTGACTGCTGCAATAACAGTAGTCCTTGTAAGGACTGCTTTTATTTATTTTTTTGTTCCAATACAGAGCAGTATCAAGCAGATTACTAGCCAGCAAACTTACTATCATCTGTCCCTGAAATCACTAACAGCACTCCCCCTACACTATCTCTTCCAAGCACACACAGGCAGATTTTTCAGATACATTTTTGCCCTTGATCCCCCTCTGGCATGCCACTGTCCAGGTCGTTGCACCCTTTAAACAACTTTAAAATCATTTTTCTGGCCAGAAATGTCTTTTTTAGATGTTAAAGTTCGCCTTCCCATTGAAGTCTATGGGGTTCGCGAACCGTTCGCGAACCGCTCGCATTTTTGCGCAAGTTCGCGAATATGTTCGCGAACTTTTTTTCCGACGTTCGCTACATCCCTACCTAGCAGTTAGAACTTTCAAATATATGATGCAAGGAGTGATCAGGACTTGCAAAACCATGTTTCCGCACACATGTAGTGACATGTAGCTTTTCTTTTCTGGCTGTTGTATTTATATCTGTGAAACACATTGCATTACTTTAAAAAGGATTTTATATACAAGTACATATATGCTAATAAGTGAAACGATAGAATCTAACCTTGGATGTCCTCAATTAAAAAGCTGATATGTTTCTGAATGAAAAAAAGGACAATATCTAATGGAACCGTGGTAGTGAGCAGCCATCCTTACTATCTCACAACTTTCAGAAACACCATCATCTAGAAAGGATAAGATCTCAGGAGTCATCGGTTCCTGAAGATTCACATTAATTTTACATTTTAGCTACAGTGGACCTTCTCTTTCCAGTTCCCTGACAGGTCAAACTTTTCTATTAATAATAAATTGCTTGGAGTTAAATATCTGCAAACAACTGAGCATGGAAACAGCTGCTTCCATTATACATTTAATAACAGGAAATGTATGCTACCCAAACCTTCATTTTGCCCTATTTTTCCCCTAATCAAGCTCAAGAATAAGGCTATCCAACAAAAGAATAATTATTTGCACATTGAATGTTTATCTTCTAAATGTTAGTGATCTCAACTCTTGTTCTGCTGGTCCACTTAACAAAGGAAATTATAACCTTTCCTTACTAAATTATATTCTGTGGATTACACACATGCACTCAGCTGTCAATGGTTTTTTACAGAACTTTGTCTTCTCTACCGTTAGCCTATAATCAAGTTATTTTTCTGAGCCTCTGGTTTTATTTCTGGTTCTGCAGATGGCAAGATTGCAACCTTGTTAATGTTTTATTTATTCTAAATGTTGCATCCATAGCTGATGTTATTGCCAATTTCTCAAGGAAGTGAGGCATCACTAAAGATTCTCTTTGGGATACAGTAGTTTTCTATTCAGCAACAAAGAAAAAGAAAACCCTGTAAAATATACGAGTGTGTATGAATATACATATGTGTAATTTTGTAATAATAACATGAATTAGAGTGCCTTTTACATACACATAAGTCTTCTCAGTGGGAAAGCAGTTTGTCAGAAACCTGATTGGTCAATTAATTGATTATTATGTAACTTGACCAATCAGGTTGCTGTCAGGGATGTAGCGAACCGCCGACAATGTGTTCGCGAACGCCGTTCGCGAACACGGCAAAAAATGCGAACAGTTCGCGAACTTCGAACATCCGAAAATCGTTCGATTCGAACGATCGAAGGATTTTAATCGTTCGATCGAACGATTTCCGTTCGAATCGAACGATTTCCGTTCGAATCGAACGATCGAAGCCATTGGATCGAATGATTTCATTCAATCCAATGGCTTCGATCGTTCGATTCGAACGAAAATCGTTCGATTTTAGCGATCGAATGGTCGAATGGTCGAATGATTTTGACGCGAACACCTATTGGCGAACGTCGCGCGACGTTCGCGAACTTGCGGCGGACGCGAACAGTCGAAGTTTGCGCGAACTAGTTCGCCGGCGAACAGTTCGCTACATCCCTAGTTGCTGTATCTGTGCTCTCCAAACTGATAAATTGTTGCCACACTATTCCCGAGTCTCACTCATTTGTGTTCTTGATCGTCTTTAATTATTAAGATGAGAAATAATAAGAAAAATGAAGAACTTGATACTCAAGTTCTGGGCCACCAGGGGAAAGAGTGGGTGGAAAAAAAGGCATGCATAAAGGTTTGGAGATTCACACAAGTTATGGGGGGTTATTGTTTGCTCTGTTTATTGCAATCCTTGCACTAATTTGTAAATAAAGTGTACTCAGAACACATATAAATCTCAACAAATAGCCATCACAGGAACCTTTTAAGCTGGCAATTAATTTAACCAGCAAATACTTTGCACAGCCATCTCAATGGAAAAGCAAAACCTCTTTTGTTGTGCCCCTAATGCGGTACTATTTAAACCAAACTAAAATATTTCAAGTCAACTTTATGCAAGGGATATCATGCCTGTAAATGGAATACATGAGAACAGAAACCATAAAAGAATTAAAAGTGCATTACCTCTCATCATAGTATCATCTAAATCCCATTTACAGCTCACTATGCTTACCTGAAGGCTAAGAAGTTTGCTGCAACTTAATACAATAAACATTTGTTGAGATCTTTAAATGTAAATAGTATTTATAACACATACATTTATGACTTGTTCCTTATTTGTATGATCCAATCGTTCTCTGGACAATGTCAGTGACTGATAGACACTGGCAGTTTCTTATTCTCCTTTCAGTTTTCCAGATTGTTATGAGTGTATTGCATTACTATAAGTTACAGAGGAGAGATATTCACAAATATGAACACAAAGTCTATTATACGCAGCAGCTTATCATTCTAAAGTGTATGGATTCTTTCTTCCCCATCGATATGTAGATTTTCTTTGCTGTACTGCTGTCAAGAATCAGAGGTTATTATCTACTGTGATGCACAATGTAGAACCGTCAAGACAACAGTGAGGTGTGTGAGAATAAGCAGGATTTCGCACATAAACAGAATGCATGTGCTGAGGAAAATGCAACAACAGATGCAAGAGAATAGGTACTTGCAAAGCAAATAATAATAGAAAAGAAACATCTTTGTAATAAAGCATTTAAGTTGCTTCTGCGATTGCAAGATAGGAAATAATAATAAACTGTTATTTAGAAAATGAACAGGAGCTTTTTTTTAACGAATACATGCATGTATATATATATATATATATATATATATTTTTTTTTTAACGAATACATGTATTATTTGAAAACCTGGTACCCAAAAAGCTCTGACTTACAGGAAGATCATACCCCATAGACTCAATTATAATCAAATTATTCAAATGTTTTGATTTTTTTCTGTAATAATAAAACAGTAGCTTATACTTGATCCCAACTAAGGTATGAGGATTTATACGGAAAGACCCATTATCTGGGAAATCCCCAGGTCCCATACATTCTGTATAACAAGTCCCGTACTTGTACCGGTTTAGCGAAATAAAATATAAAAAAAGAAAACATTCACTTCACTGAAGCATGTGGTGCTCACAATGCATTTATACTGTTCATGTCAAACAGTGGAGAAAGAATGTGATTATATAAGTAAGAATAACTCCGGTGTCTGTTTTTTGATGCCAGCATCCATTTTTTTTACGCCGGTGGTTTCGCAAATTTGTTCGCCGGTGGCGAATCGCAGGAATTTGCGGTAAATTCATGCCTGGCGAATAAATTCGCCCATCACTAATTAGTTGATTTAAAATGGTCAGCTAACATGAACAGAATTCCCAGTGGCACAAAGTCAAATTAAATAAATGTGTGATTGCAACAGGTAAGGTGAAATGAGTACATTGGAAGATGAGGGACCAGTTAATGAAAATTCAAATATTGAAACCTGAATTTTTTTTTTACCCTTATTAATACTCGTCATATCATCTGAATTTGGTCAACTGCTTTGTAAAGTCAAAGCCATTGCTTTTCTATCAGGCATCACAGTTCATTGGCAGCACTGAACTATAGAACATGATTTATTTAGTCATTTGGGATGTAGCGAACTGTTCTGCTGCAAACCAGTTTGCGCGAACTTCGACCGTTCGCATCAGCCGAATGTTCGCGAACGTTTGGGAACGTTCGCATTTTGAGTTCACGTTCGATTCGATTAAAAATCGTTCGACCATTCAATTCCTTCGACCGCTAAAAATCGAACGATTTCCATTCGTTCGAACGATTGTAAGCATTCGATCGAATGATTTTCATTCAATCGAACGCTAAAAATCGTTCTAATCGAACGATTTTAAAACGTTCGATCAAATGATTTTTCATTCGTTCGAATGCTTAAAACGTTCGATCGTTCGATTCGAATGATTTTAGCATTTGATCGAATGAAAATCCTTCGATCGAATGATTAAAATCCTTCGATCGTTCGAATCGAACGATTTTAGCGGGTGTTCGAAGTTCGCAAACTGTCCGCGAACGTTCGCATTTTTTGCCGGTGTTCGCGAACGGCGTTTGCGAACACCAAATCGGCAGTTCGCTACATCCCTATTAGTCAGTCCTATGAAAAATGATTTATAAATCAGAGTCTTCTTTTTTAAGAGCAGTAACAATAAAAAAAAGAGTAGTTAACGATAAATGTGCTCCAAAATGTTGAACTTTAACATATGAATTCTTCAGAATTATTTGGAAAATTATAACTCTTATGTTATTAGTTTTGTCCTGCCTGTACCTTCAGTTCAGGCAATTTTGTGCTATAAAAACCCATTATCAGGTAAAATGAGGTTAAGGTTTTATACAGGAACCTTGGGTAAACTCCCATTGCTTTTGAAGTTCTGTATAATAAAGTTCACTTTAGTTTTACGGTTTTAAAATCCAATTTTAACATTTAAGATCGTCAGTTGCCTTAAACTTTATGTAACCATTTTCTGTTCTACAGTCCCCTGGTGGCAAGTCTAAAGTGACTTTCATTTTATAAGGACATAGCAGCAGGTACAACAGACTTTGTCCACAAGGAATGATATTTATGTGCCACTTTAGGTCGATCAAGCAGAGGAACAAGATAACAACCAAATAACAGAGAGCAGCTTATCGGTGAGCATAGTAGAGCAGAAACTACAGTGCTGCATTTTACACAGCTAAAAAACACTGATAAGGCAAAAGAAAAAATACCTGTAAAGTTAATCCAGAATGGATCTGGTGCAATCATTGTAATATAGCATAGAACATAATGTATTCCAATCAATTCTTATAAGAAAAGTTGAATGTACTTAACTAAGCTACTAAAGTACATACATTATGATTGATGTATTTTAAAGTGGCCATGGTTCACACATTAATACAAAAATGAAGTCTTTATGGTTTATGGGAATACGTAATATGTACAGTAGGAATCCATTTTTTTTTTCATTTCGACCATCCTTTCATTCTGTGCAATAACATCCTAAATACATAAGAGACTGGTAATCAGAAATCTAGATCTGATCCTTTCAACAGAGCTACTGTATGTGGTATGCATTATCTGTTTTAGTAAAGCATATAAACATATACAGGTATGAGATCTGTTATCCAGAAACCTGTTATTCAGAAAGCTCTGAATTATGGAAAGTCTCCCATTTTACCAAAATAATCCAAATTTTTAAAAATGATTTCCTTTTTCTCTGCAATATTGAAACAGTACCTTGTACTTGGCCCCCAGCTAAGATATAATTACTCCTTATATGAAGCAAAATCAGCCTATCGGGTTTATTTAATGTTTACATTATTTTCTAGTAGACATAATTTATGAAGATACAGATTATGGAAACATCAGTTTTCCAGAAAACCTCAGATCCAGAGCATTCTGGATAACAGGTCTCAAAATTGTACATAAATGCGTGTGCGTGTTTTGGATTCCTTATGCAGAAACCCATTATGCAGAAAACTTTGAGTTAGGGGAAAGCCATCTCCCATAGAGTCCATATTAAGCAAACAATATTAATTTTAAAAAATGATTTCCTTTTTATCTGTAATAATAAAACAACACCTTGTATTTGATGGTAACTAAGCTGTGTGAATCCATATTGGTGCCAAAACGATACTTTTTGGTTTTATTGATGTTTAAATGATTATTAGCGGACGGGAAGGCCATCTCCCACAGAGCCATTTTAATTAAATAATCCATTTTTAGAAATTAATATATTTTTCTCTGTAATAATAAAGTATAGTATAGCACTCAACAGGGCTTAGTAAAAAATAAAGAGTGATTTGTTTAGCGGTATTCCACAATAAACCCTGTCAAGTGCTATCCTTTTGCACAATTTGATTATTTAGTGATACTGACACTAAAATAAAACTACTCTTCAAAATATTAATGTACATTTGGGGGTAATTCACTTGACTTGATTCTGGAACATGTGTTTTTTTAGCAAAACTCTGCAATTCCCATCTCCATGGCCATGGTGGTAAGTCCAACTACCACAGAGGAAGAAGACCCTGCAGTTGCAGGGGGGCCCAGGAGTGTAAGGGGGCCCAGTAAGGCCACAATTAATGGGCAACTTAAATATATTTAGGTAGAATTGGTCAACTTGAAAAAGTTTTGGGATCTAAACTTGAATTTGTTGTGGGGCCCAGTGCAACTCACGTTAAAATAGGGAAAAACACTGTCTTAAAATTGCACGATGGGGCTCAGCGCAAAATGATTTCAACAGTGAACACATTTGCCCTGTGTGTATTTATATTGATAAAGCTGGACAAGTTTTATTGTATTTAATGTGCAAATATAATTGTGAATTTTTATTTGCACTGTGATTGTCCTTGGATGATGTTTAAATATGGCATTATCACAATCTGGAAATATTTGTGCACACACTTTGGTGGCAGGAAAAATATTTACAGGTTTTGCAAATTTATAGTCACACAATTAGGGGGTTAAAGTCTGAATTTATCTCACTATTTCTATTAAAAATGTCTGACCAACTCCGAATAGCTGGTTGGACCTAATTTATCATAGAAAAAGCTTGCTAAAATCGGTTTTGCTGTCGCAAGTGCACCAATATAAAAGGAGAATGCCATGTGCTCACAGCAATTACAGTTTTACAGTTTTGCTGTTGTCTTGCTGCTGAACCTTGTTTCACTGTGGGGATAGTGAATTCTATATGGCAAAATGTAGGCTAAAAGGGAGTTCAATAGGCCTGCCAAACCTGGGCAGGATCCTCCAGTGCCTGAAAGCTCAACCAAGAAGGTTTAGAGTTTGGATTGCCAGATTTTCATGTTCACACTACGGAGAGTGTTGAGAGCTGCAGTTCAGCAATGGATGTACGCTATAGACAGTGTTGGGAGCAAATATCTGAAGGATTCAAGCCTTGTTATGTGCTTGACTGGGAGAGACTATAAAGAATCTTCATCGCTGTGGATGCCTGTCAGCTCTGTGTGAGACTACCCATCTGTGACTCCTTCGAGGTGAGTGTTACCTAAGGGAAGTGGTAGGAAAGGATAAGGATCCAGTGATCTCCTGTTTGGAGAAACAGGCTTTTTGTGTGCCTGCCATGTGGGAGCAGCACTTTGTCCCGTTTGCAAAAGTACTGGGGCAGGTAACACTACCTGGGACATTGTACTCTTTGGGGAAAGGGAATTAAGACTCTTGTCTGCCAAAGGAGTTACGGGACTTTGCCTGACAAGGAGGGCCAGGATCTTGGACTGTATATATTTCCCAGGGGATGGGTAATGAGAAATGTAAATGTGTTTACTTGACCTTTAATGTTATAAAAAGTTATTTGTTACACCGTACAAGAGTGTAAAGCTGGCCATATATGCAAAGATCCGATCGTACGAATCATCGTACGATCGGACTTTCCCATCCGCCGACCCGCCACTACCCATTCGGATCATTAATTGCAGGCTGCAATTAATGTAAATTTCAAAGTAATTTGAACAGTCCAAAAAGTTTAGTGACTGGTGAGTTATTATTTCACTGATATTACCTAGCAATTTCATGCATTAGCACTTGCAGAAAATGTAACCAAATGTTATTCAATTGGTCCCTATGTCACGCTGGTAATGCCTACTGCCTAGTTATTTACATTACTTCTCCATCTGTCTACGGCACTACTGGTTTTATATTCTTTTTTTTTTTCCAATTATAATAAGCGACAGCAGTTTGCAAGTAGCTACATACTTTAGCTAATTTAAAATATAACCTACACTAAATACTGTAGCAGTAATATGGGATTCTTATTTATTGAAGGCACAACAGCTCTTTCAGTATGTATTATTTCAGAGAAAATAATTTCATTTGCATAGTAAAAAAAGCCTTAGCAGAGGCACATGATGTTCATATCACTTGGTGTTAATTTATTAACCCACAAAAACATGTCATAAAGTTTCTCATTAATAAACAATTTTTAAAACTAGCTAAGTGGTTTGAGATGCATTATGTCAAACTTAAAAAGGCCCAGGTTACCCATTCCCTTCCTGATCTAATTTGCCGGCATTAGATTTCCTGCATACCGTATTTATCAGAACAAAAGCTTGCCTTCGAAGGGCTTGAAAAAGGCATCTTGCAATTTCAAGCTCATGAGTGAGGTGTTCATTAAAGCTAGCCGTAATAATAATAGATAATATAATGACTACTTTTTATAGCAAACTCTCGGTTATATGACAAGCATTAAACCTCTGTTGTTGAGGAAAACCTAATGTATCACAGAAATGTTAGAGGAGTTTATGGTATCTCCGTAGCGTTAGAGGATTCATTAATTAGCAGACTCATTTATACAGCGGATTTATGCAAGGAAATGCTGCAGATATATTTGATCAGGTTTGTACATTCTATAGAATGTTTAACCCATTCCAGACCACTATACATATTTACTTTCTCTTCCTCATACTAGGGATGCACCGAATCGGTTCGGGATTCGGCCAGGATTCGGCCTTTTTCAGCAGGATTCGGATTCGGCCGAATCCTTCTGCCCGGCCGAACCGAATCCGAATCCTAATTTGCATATGCAAATTAGGGGCAGGGAGGGGAATTGCGTGACTTTTTGTCAGAAAACAAGGAAGTAAAAAATGTTTTCCCCTTCCCACCCCTAATTTGCATATGCAAATTAGGGTTCGGATTCGGTTCGGGATTCGGCCGAATCCTTCGTGAAGGATTCGGGGGTTCAGCCGAATCCAAAAAAGTGGATTCGGTGCATCCCTACCTCATACACATATATATGGCAAATTAAAGGAATAGTTTATTGTAAAAATAAAAACTGAGTAAATTGATAGCCTGTACAAAATAGAAAATGTTTTCAATATAGTTAGCCAACAATGTTATATGGAGGGCAAAGATGTCTAACATAATTGACAGAACATTACTTCCTGCTTGCAGCTCTCTTTTTGGTTACTAGCCATTAACCAATCAGTGACATCAGGGGGGCCACAGGGGTCATAACTGTTTGCTTTTGAATCCGACCTGTATGTTAAGGATCAAAAGCAAACTCACTGAACAGTTATGTCTCATGTAGCCTTCCTTAAAGTCACAGACTAACTAAAAAAGTTACAGAGCTGAAAAGCAGGAAGTTAGGTTCTAGCTATTATCTTAGTCACTACAGCCTTTACAGATTACATTTTATATTGGAAACATATTTCATTTTGCACAGTCTATCTATTTATCAAATTTTTATTTTTACACTGACCTGCTCCTCTAAAAAGTTAAAAATGTTAGCAGAGAGCTGATCTGAACTGCATGGGCAGCTTCTCTGTAAGTGAGGACAGACACATGAACTTCTGTGTGTGGACAGTAACTTGGTTGCTTTATAGAACTCAGCAGAACATATCTACAACAGGAACTTTCCATAGAGAGCATACACAGGAAGAGGAAGAAGAGAATCACACAGGGTTACAGGTCACACATGACATCACATTGCTAAGCAGTAAGTAACATGCACTGGAACAATCTCTGTCTGTTGTTTTCTAACAAAAAATCATAAAATTTATTCCATGGTTTGACATAAGAATGATTGTCATTAACCCGATGTTTCTCTCTCAGCCTAGTTGACTCAGGTCTAACAGTGTTAACATAACTTCTAAAATACACTCAAAAAACTACACGACAGGGGCAGAGTCAGTCTGATGGGCCCCTCCCAATAACACCAAGCTCCTCCCCCCTTCCTTAAGATAACATACTAAATCACATTAGATATTTTGGGCGAAAAAGGCCGCAGCTTGTTTGTTTACAAATTTACATAAATAACAGCAATTAAGTTTAGAGCAATGTAAACAATTACATTTATGTAATATTTAACCATTACATTTCTTGTAAGATCTGATAGCCGCTGTAGACTGCAAAACAATTGTATACAAGAGTTGACCCTCCTAGGTGCGGCTTTCCTCTATATCTCATGCCTCTTCCATCACTCTGGCCTCAGGCCTACCCCTGTTATGCCCTATGCTTGATACCATTATCACCAACTCCCCCCCCACCATTGCGACACTACCTTAATATCACTGTCCAACAGTACTACCCTGCTTGCCCTGTTCATAGTAAACCTGTTCATAGTAAAAGAGAACACGCCCTTCACTTCCTTCCTCCTTAAACCTTCATGTCTCCACCCATCCTCACAGTAACCTGGGAAACTACCCATAATCCCTAACACAATTCTCCAGTTCCATACTTAGTGTCATGGCCCTGTTGTTCCCAGTTCCTGGTTCACTCCCCATGGCGTTCTGTCTTTATTGATGAAGGGAGGTTTTCCCCACGCAAAGTTGATATTTTTGGTAGCACAATAAATGCATAATCTTGTATGTGTGCATATCCGTTTCCAAATGATTTCAGTTTTAAGTAGACAGTAGGTTGCATTTGACCTGAGCCCCCATGTCATATGGAGTCTAGGCAAAATGCTGATAAAACCCCCAAGGACAGTAAATACACTGAACTGTTAAATTATGAACTTTAGGGGGCAGATTTATCAAGGGTCGAAGTGAATTCGAGGGAATTTTCAAAGTAAAAACAATTTGAAATTCAAAGTAATTTTTTGGATAGTTTGACCATCGAAAAAGGATACTATGACTTCGAATTTACTTTGAATTCGATTCAAAGTAGAAATAGTTTGAATATTCGACCATTCGATAATCGAAGTACTGTATCTTTAAAAAAATCTTCGATTTCAATACTTCGCCAAATTAAACTTGCCAAATTGCTATGTTAGCCTATGGGGACCTTCTACAAACTTTTTCCAAGTCTTTACACATCGAATTAAAATCGTTCGATCGATCGCTGAAATACTTTGAATCAATTTATTCGATTGAACAATTGGCAAATTCACTGAAGAAACTTCAAATTCGATTTTCGAATTCAACATATTTAAATTCAATGGTCGAATAAGTATTTTCAACTTAGAAATTCGACCCTTGATAAATCTGCCCCTAGATGTTCAAATAACATTTGTATGAATAAGCTTCTGGCTAGCACTCAAAGCAGCCATGCAGGGCATAGCAGATAATCAGTTTAAATCCAATTGTTTTTTGGTCAATGGCACACAGAGTTTTGCTGCTGAAATATGCTTGGCCAAAATGTAGTATATATTTTCAAGCAAAAATGGTTGTTAACTTTAAGTTAACCTTTGATATGTTATAAAATGGTTTATTCTACTGTCCTTCATTTTTTCTTTTTTTTTATAGTTTTTTAATTACTTTCCAGCTTTTTCCAGATCTTTAAAGCCATAGGTTTCCAAAATGGATACTTGTAACCTTGCTATGCGCTAAAAGTACTACTGACCAAGGATCAGTTCATTAAGAAAGAGCTTAAGAGTTGGAAAGCTGCTGCTTTAAGAGATGCCCTTCTAACAGTTCCAGGGGTAAATAGTCATTCCCACAACTGTTTATATGCTTTAATAATCAGACAATATGTACCTTTGACATCACTTGTAATATTAACTTGTCCTTTAGCTTACAATTATTGCTGTCATCATTGATGAGTAACAATCCTTTCTAACTCTGATTAAACCCTTCTTTTACATATTTATACTTCAGATTTCCCAAAAATGTCATGAACTTAATTTTGAATGCTACTAGTGATTTTACAGATGCAGCCACTTTGGTTTGTCTGTTTGACACAGAATAACTAAACACAGATATCCCATTTATCTCATTTAACACAGAAAACTGTGTCACAACATCCCATCTAATTAAAGCATTCACCATTGTGAACAATGGAGCTTTGATATGCTAATGAAAAGGTTAAATGCATTAAATGAGTTAAGATGACTTAAGATAACACAGTTTCTTCAATTACCCCTGAGTCATGACGCATTTAACTCACAAATCCAAGTGGCTTCATCTGTATGTACAGCAATGTGTTCTTAGTTCAGTGTTCCCTGTAATTTAATTTGCCACCCTAATCACATTGTGCAGTGTTCTGTGTGCCTAGGTATTCTGGTTCTTCTCTTTGGAGGGGTCAGCTAAGAATTGTGATTTACAGTGCATCTCACAGAAAGATCATGGGGTTGTATTATATGATATATATTGATTAATAGCAAGTGTATGATGCACAGCTAACCACAAATCACTGAATTATGTCTATTTTGTCACAAGCTACAATGATTGATTGGCCATTTAACAGTATAAAATCTATATAATTTATAGATCACAAATTGCTGTCATCCTTATAAATAAATTCACCCTATCTAATTCAAAGTATATATATAACAGAGTAGCTGGCTTGGAGGAACAGGTAATCCAATACAGGAGGGGGCTCTTCTTAAAGCAACACTTTAATGTCATGTATGCTTATCTCAACTAATATTCATCCCAATCCTATCATTGTCCAAGTATTTAAAAATTATTTGCTTTTACATCAATAGTTAACAAAAAAATGTTATGTACAACTACATAAACAGTTGTCCAGACTTTCTGACTAATGCTCTCAAATGACTCCATTTCAACAGGTAAGAACTATTCCTGTAAGAAGACCCCCAAAAAGGTAGAAAAAATAGTACAGGCATGGGATCTGTTATCTGAAACCCCATTATCTAGAAAGCTCAGAATTACAAAAAGGCCATCTCCCATAGACTTTTTTTTATCCATTTAATAAAATATTATAAAAATCATTTCCTTTTTCTCTTTAATAATAAAACAGTACCTTGTGCCGATCCCAATTAAGATATAATGGATCCTTATTGGGTGCAAAACCAGCTTATTGGGTTCATTTAATGTTTACATGATTTATAGTTGACTTAAGTTATGAACATCCAAATTACAGAAAGATATGTTACCATTAAACCACAGGACTTGAGCATTCTGGATAAAAGGTCCCATACTTGTTTCCCTTGAATGTGTTAATGCAATAAAATTTGACATTTCTAGGTGTATTCTAGGTATATCCCTAGTTATAACAGCAATGTGATCTAGATTGTTGTGGGTGTTACCAGTCCTTTAACACATTGAACTAATATGATAGATATTTATTAGACTAGATACATAGAATAGGAACAGGATCTACATTCTCACATTCTTCAATGGGCTTTGTATAGCCTTCATTAAAAGAAAAGAAAACCATACAAATGAAATCTTTGTTCCAAGCCCAGACAAGGCAGACAGAAAATACAAAGGGACTGCATTGTTATTCCCCCTCGCAATTTAATGAAATAAGACATGGCTTGCTAAGGAGCTTCCCATCGACTGAAAGGTCTCTGGAAGGCCATGGGTCTCCTCTGTTCCACACTGGATAGTTGGACTGCAAATCAGTCTTAGAAGGCATTTCAAAAAAACTATGACATTGCTTTTATGCTTGCCTGTTACACAAGTATCTTTTATATCTGCTCTAGAACAGACACAAAAATAGGCTTTGTTAAAAGATAAAATGGAAAATGACTTTAAAACGCCTTTAACATACCTAAATGCAGCTCAAGTGGTAGCAGGCATATTAACACAGATAAAGCAAATGCTACATGCATAAGGAGCTGAGAAATTACATGAAAAAAAAACGAAACTTGCATTTAATCCTGTGATTTACAAATGCAGAATAGAAGTGCCAGATAGAAGATTTGTTTGCAAGTACAGGTATGGGACCTGTTATCTAGAATGCTCGAGACCTGGGGGTTTTCAGATACAGGATCTTTCTGTAACTTAAAATAAAATAAAAATAACATAAAGCTTTCATAGGTGCCATGGCATTGTTCCCTCTGTCTTTCTTAACTAAATCAATCTGAAATTCTACAGTCATAAGCAAGTAGCTACTCTCTTTGATGGGATAAAAAGAATGCCAACTATAAATCATGAGAGGACTGCAGCCTTATTTCTGAAAGAAAGAGTTACACATTAAAAACACTAAGGTGGTTTAGGTCCTGATTCACTGAAGGTATTTTATATTTCTCATTTTTAAATCTTAAAGGTAATACTTCTTAAAGGAGAAGGAAATGTGAAGTCATCGGGGGTGCCAAAAGTTAAACATACCTAATGATTTTATCTACTTTCCTGATACCCTGGGCCAATGCTTCTGTTAGCGAAATTTCTTCGATACCGCAGGGCCAACTAATGCGCAGTAAAGTGAAAAGTCTTTTTTTCTTTTAAAGTTCGGTTTTTCACTTTTTCACTTTACTACACATGCACACTTGCACAAAGAGAGAAGAAGCAGGAAGAGGATCGCTCTGTGTTGCTCGCTGGCCTGGGGTATCAGGTAAGTGATTATAATCACTGAGTGATTTGACCCCAAGTCTAGATATAATATCGTCATTTCTTTGCTTGTTTTAGTATTGTTTTAGCAGTATAGTCCCTCAAATATAATACATGATATCGGATCCATTATCTGGAAACCATTTTTCCAGAAAGCTCAGAATTACAGAAAGGCTGTCTCCCATAGACTCCATTTTATCTAAATAATCTAAACTTTTAAAAATGATTTCCTTTTTCTCTGTAATAATAAAACAGTAGCTTGTACTTGATCCCAACTAAGAAATAATCAATCCTTATTGGAAACAAAACCAGCCTACTGAGTTTATTTATTGTTTACATGATATTCTAATAGACAAGATGATCCAAATTATGGAAAGATCCCTTATTCGGATAACCCGTCCCATACCTGTAATTAATATAGTGTACTACAAATTGACTCTTGTTAAAAAATGATTGGGGCCGACCCCGTGATAAGAATAATCAAGCAGAATTCTTATTTAATAAATTAATAAACAGTGGCAGATATAAACAAAACATAAGACACCTCACAATAGTATAGTAAAACACTTAGGTACAGATGACAATAAAAGGAAATTGGTTTGCAATGTACCTGGTTAAAAAATAATTTTGAAAGATTTTGAAAGGGCCATTAATAACAACAACATATGTTTTGATTTCCTCCACCACATTATGTGCTGCTTCACAAATGCAGCAACTGTGCTTTCATGTAGTAGTAACTAACAGTTCTTTGTTAGAGTTACTGGTCCTTTAACAAGTTGAACTGACTATAGGATTTAATTTAAGTAGCTTCATGTAAAATGTTATATAAAAAAATAAATCCTTCTCCTTTCTGGGTTTTGAATTATTGTGCATTCGCCTAAATGTACAAAACCTTGATTAATTCAACAAGATTGCATTTAAGTACTAGTGTCATAGGTGAAGTGTCCCCTTGAGACACAGATGGGTTAATGGTTATTGAACCCTGCAACTAGTTATGGTAACACAAGGGACAGCATACAGTATATCATAGTTATTGTTAGTTTAATTATCCACAAGAAAAAGTTGTTTCAGTTTATGACATATTATACTGTGTCAAAAGGTGAAATGCTCTTGAACTCATCCTTATTAAGACTAATCCATACCAAATAGCCATAGCCATAGAAATATCAAACAAAGAAACAAAACGGCAGAAAACTTGAAAAGGCTTATTAGAGCCTACCCCCCCACCAACACCACCACCAAAATACATTCACACACATACTCTCATAGCCCACCTGTCTGGAATCTAAAAGGGAATATTGAATAAAATACACACTGAGGTCTGAGAATCAATAAAGCAGGAATTCCTTAAGCACATGAACAGAAAGCAGAAAGAGTCACCCAATTGCCATTTACAGTAAGCTTTAACTAAAATATCAAAACTCCCCTTTCATCTGCAGTTTAGTGAGATGGTTTATGTGGGTACAGACACCCCTGAGAACAAAGAGCACTTGCCTTAGTACCCAGTATCAGACTAGGGTATCTAGGGCCAACTAGTGCCACCACCTCAAGGGAATTGCACAAACCCTGTATATATTGCAGGTGGGGAGCTTACCCCTTTTATTTTAGTGTACACCTGTGCGTCACCTGATGTGTGCCGACCATCTAGAGAGAGCTGCACGACCACGGCAGCAATTTCATAGGAAGGGTGAGATATGCGGTTCATCTACACACAGACCACCTCAAGGGCCCACCCCTCCTCTAGCATAAACAACAATCCCCTGGGCACCTCTTCCCTTCAGCCTCTTGCAGTCTCTCCAAAACAATCGGTGGGGGGCCTGCAGATCCCAGGCAGGCTGTGATCTTGGGTCCAGTGACCCATGAGGATTGGGACCCACTGGGTTTTCTCCCAGTGCCTCCTGACCCTTCCAGTACCTACAGATGAAGCCACTTGGATTTGTGAGTTAAATGCGTCATGACTCAGGGGTAATTGAAGAAACTGTGTTATCTTAAGTCATCTTAACTCATTTAATGCATTTAACCTTTTCATTAGCATACCAAAGCTCCATTGTTCACAATAGTGAATGCTTTAATTAGATGGGATGTTGTGACACAGTTTTCTGTGTTAAATGAGATAAATGGGATATCTGTGTTTAGTTATTCTGTGTCAAACAGACAAACCAAAGTGGCTGCATCTGTATGTCACATTCAAATAATGCATTAGAAATTGTTCTGGTTTATTGGGGGTACAATTCACATGATGGCAGTCTTTACTCTTGTTAGTGGGATGACTGGCCCTAAATATAACTGCTACTTTTCTCTCATTTAAGTCTTGCCCTAACTGTCGGCAAACAACTGATACCCAATCTATAGCCATAAAACTCAAATCCTCGTACAGATGTAAAATGTTCATAAAAATAGGCAGATTCTCCTTTTCCCCCTTTTTTTTCCTCCTTATATTATTCACTACTTCCCTAATTCTTTTAGGGGCACATATACATAGCGCAAGTGAAGGAATAGAAGGAAAAAAAACGTTGAATTTCTAAGGGTTTTTTTTGGCTACTTCGACCATCGAATTGGCTACGACTACGACTTCGACTTCAAATCGAATGATTTGAACTAAAAATGGTTTGACTATTCGACCATCGACCATCTTTAAAAAAAACTTCCTACCTACCTACCTACCGACCACCAATGTTAGCTATGGGGAAGGTTCCCATAAGCTTTCTAAGTATTTTTTTTTCGATGAATTAAAATCCTTCTATTCGTTCAATTTGAAGGATTTAATTGTTCGATCAAACGATTTTTCCTACGATCGTTTGAACAAATGAATTGTGGTAAATCCTTTGACTTTGATATTGGAAGTCGAAGGATTTTACTTCGACGGTCAAATATCGAGGGTTAATTAACCCTCGATTTTTGACCAATAGTAAATGTGCCCCTAAGTTTACGGATAGTTTTTCCTATAAAAATCAGATTACAAGTACATTGAACAAGATAAACTACATAACTAGAGTGCCAAGTATAAAAATCCTTTATCTCCAAATTTTCGAGATTATTAGAGGATTGAAATGGTCTCCCTTTTTTTACCCGATTGCATTTAGAGCAATCTCTACAAGGGAACATTCCTCTTTTTGTGAAGAAACATTTTTGCAAACTTTGTACAAAATCCTTTTTGTGAACCTGCCTCAATTGACTGGGAGCTATTTTATCTTTAATGGTTGGTGCCTTTTTGAAAATTAGATTAGGTCTAGTATCTAAAACTTTTCCCAAAACTCTATCCTCTAAGAGGATGTGCCAATGCTTTTTTTATAATATTAAACACTTTCCAACTATCTCCACTGTATTTTGTCACTATGCTTGGACCTTTCTTTTCTCCTTTCTTTTTTCTATTCTTTTTCGGAACAAGTAGTTGTTTTCTCTCTATTTTTCTAACGTTTTCTATATCACCCATTCATTTATCCTCAGCATACCCCTTCTCCAAAAATCTCTCCTTCATATCTTGCACCTGTTTATCAAATTCTTCCCCTCTACTACAGTTACGTCTGACCCTTATAAACTGACTATAGGGAATGAATTCACATCCATTTTTTAAAAATGAGTGGCAGTCTGAATATGGCCTACTACACTGGATACTCACACAGAGGGGATCTGCATTAACAGGCTACAACACAAACTGGAGTGCAGGAACTGGTATGAGCTGTCCATTATCTTGGGGCACATGTTTTTAAAAAGAGGGTGGTGGGGGACACCTCAGTATATACCTTTTTGCCCTGTAAATATCTGCCTTTGCACACTAAATACATAAATAAATGTCTGCTGGAGGAGGAATATATAACTTTCATCTTATTCCTCAAAACAATGTAGGTCTCTATAAAAAACATAAAGCAAAAAACATGTAAACCCTGCTTCATAAAATTAAACAATTTCCATAAAAATATACTATTTCAGTAGTATGTGCCATGGGTAATTGCCATTTTAAGGATTAAGGACCGCCCCCTGGGATCATAGAATTCACAGTGCACACAAATAAACCAAGGATACACATATAGTACATGCTAGGTCACATGAGTCAATGAATGAATAAAGTCTTTTGCTCCCTGTTAAAGTTACAGCTACATTATTGCTGGGCAGGTCTTCTCTGAGGGAGCACATGGTGGTACAATGTAAGAGATGTAAAAGGACAATATTCACCTGTTTGGTGTGATTCTTTAATAGGCCACTTAATACAAAATAAACTATAATCTATAAATGAAGTATTTATTCTGGGGGTATAGAAAAAAAGGCACTCCTCTGTCTTAAAGGGGTGGGTTACCTATATGTTAACTTTTAGCATGCTATAAAATACTAATTCTTAGTAACTTTGCAATTGGTCTTCATTTTTTTCTAATAGTTCATGAAATATTTGCTTTCTTTTTTCTTTCTTTCCAGCATCAAAATGATGATCACTTGCCAGGCAACTAAAAAATCATTGCTCTGTGAGGCTGCAATTTGTTATTGTTACTTTTTATTACTCATCTTTCTATTCACACCCTCTACTATTCATATCCCAGTCTCTCATTCAAACCACTGCGTGGTTGCCAGGGTAATTCAGACTCTAGCACCCTAACCGGTGGAAAGCTGCTGAACAAAAAGCTAAGTAATACTTAAAAAGCATAAATAATAAAATAAATGCAGATCTATTGCAAATAGTCTCATAATGTTACTTTTTTTACATCATATATATATATATATATATATATATATATATATATACATATCCCTATCCCACAGTATCACCATTTATGTATAAGGATGATTCATATTAATAATAAGAGCATCTGATAAAGTGAGTAGAGGTATTTCTAAAGACTTCAGAGTGAATAGTACAAAAATTTCAAGGAAACAAAAGGTCAGTCCAATTTAGCAATACCCCATGAAAAAAAACTAAAGATGATTTGGTAACAGCAAATAAATGGGATTCTCTGCATACAAATACAAAAGTGAAGATATAGAATGTAGTGCCTGGGGAGGAATCCATGAACTATTACCATCCATCCATTATCCAGTACATAAATATTTTTGTGTGTGAGTAAGCAGTGTATTATAATTAAAAAAAAACAACCCTGTAGATTGTATAATATGAATTTAGGTATAGGATCCATTATCCAGAAATCCTTTATCCAGAAAACTCATAATTACGGAAAAGCCGTCTCCCATACACTACATTTTATCCAAATAATCAAAATTTTTACAAATGAAATATTTTTTCTCTTTAATAATAAAACAGTACCTTATACTTGATCCAAGTTAAGATAAATCTAATCCTTATTGGAAGCAAAACCTGCCTATTTGAGTTTATTTAATTTTTGTATTACAGAAAGATAGGTTATCTGGAAAACTCCTGGTCCCGAGCATTCTGGATAACAGGTCCAATACCTGTTCTTCTACTTCCCACTTTTAGATATAATAGGTTATAGTTCTTACCTTATTACGCACGCATAATGGCCACTATCTTCAGTCACTGTTGGTCTAAACCAAATAGCATCTTCTTCTTTACTCATTCTTATTCCATCAAACGCAATTGGCTCTTCAAAGTCTCCAGGTCCTGTACTTTTATACCACATCAAGCTGAGTCCAGCACTTTGTGCAACAGTGTAGTTTGCTCTGATGTAGCCATAAAATAGTGCACATTTAATTCGCACTGGTTCCCCCACCATGACTTGATATTTTTTGTAATCCACAGACCAGTCTGTGCATCCATCAGCTGCAATACAAAAGAGATGGTTTAAAAATCCCATCTATTTACAACATTTTTTTCAGATACTTTCTGTAAAGGTAAAATAAATGCAGAAAATTGTTTTAAAGAAATTAAAGTGAATAATGTTGCTCATAAATCTCTTCACATCAGGGAGTCCCAGCTATGTACTCTTATGCAAGCGATGCTGCCAGCAGGTAAATTAATATAATTTATTATTTTACATATTAGTAATGTGCAGAATATAATTCCCAAATAGTTTTAATCACTTTAGAAAACATATTTCCATTATAATGCCCCTGTTTCAGTTGGGTTTAATAAATGACTGTAGATACATTTTAGCAATGAGAGACATTTTTTCCATTTACTGCCCTGCTGGAAAAGCCCATGAGTCAACAGAACACAAGTGATAGGTCCACTGCCCTTAGGTTTAAACTTCAAATAAAAATATTAATTAAGGGAATTGAAACCCCAACCATTCATTCTATTAACCAACATTTTCTTTTTTTCTGTCCTTATCCAGTTCCAATGAAATTACTGTTTTAGCATGTATTAATGTATTAAAGGAGGAATGAACACACATATTAAAATTAATTAACTGCTGAAGTTGGTTCTGTAATAACAGGAATTTATTAGCTTATATTAAACATAATGATTAACATTGGGTCATAGTTCACCAAACATTTAGGAAAGAGCATTAAAACAACCAAAGAGGCATATAAGGCTCTCTAAAGTTGACCCTGGAGACCACACATGTTCTAAAGAAGGTAATAAAGTTTGGCAATATTCATTGTTTATGTAAGTTATTCAAATAGTACTGTTCATCAGTAGGATAGATATTTTTCATTGGGAATAAAAAAATAATAATTAATTCATATTTCAGTTAGGAAGTAGAGAAACCTTTAATAAACATTATCAATATCCCTCTACAGTTGCACTTGGTCAAGTGCCAGTCACTCAAACAGTAGGTCTTTAGTTGACATTTTCTTATTGTTGCACCCATGCACATATTATATAGTATAGATGAGGCCTAGACTGTTTATGGCTTGTAGACAGATTAGTTTCCATTTGTCTTGACTGATATACTTCTATGTATATATTGTGCTATATAACAAGAAAACCAAAAAAAAAGGAAAAAACTACTGTATTTTAACATGCAAAACCTGAGAATTGGTTACCTTAAAGCAATCTATTTTTGGTTAACAACCTACATATGGCAGTTGTCTTATGCTCTTATTTAATTTTAATGTACAGCTTTTAAAATTCATTTTATGCAGATCATGTTTGCTTTTTAACATATTTTTGAACCCCTGTTATGAATGCATTTAACATACCATAGTACTTTAGATTCAGTAGATGGCTGCATAACATAAAATATAATAAGTAATAACGATTTAGGGGTTTACTGGGTTTTAACCTAGTGAAATATTTTCAATAGCTCTGCAGAAACAAACAACATTTAAACATTGAACTGCATCGATTCAACATTTTCATATTCCACTTAACGGACCAGTAACATACAAAAAAAATAACAAAAAATTGTTTGTACATAACGAAAAAAAAACACCAAGACACATTTAATTTTAAATGTGCAAAGTCTTTATTAAGAAACAACTTACCGAAACACCCCTTGCGCTCCTCTTCAGAAAAGGCGACAGGGTGACGATCCATGATGCGCCACTCAATTTCTCCTCCCTGCCTTCTATAGGAGATAGCCAGGCAGGAGAAATTGAGCGCTGCATGATGGATCATCGTCCTGATGCCGTTTCTGAGGAGCGCAAACGTAGAATCTTCATATAGACTTTGCGAATTTAAAGTTAAATGTGTCTTGGTGTTTTTTTTTGTTATGTACAAAAAATTCAAAAATAAAAATAAAAATAAAAAAAAATTCATGTTACTGGTCCTTTAAGTCAGTGGGATAACTGGGTGCTAGCCAGGTGATTATTCTCTAAAAACATTTTTTTTTTAGAAAACAAGAATTGTTCTTGGTTTTATTTAAGCACATACCTGCATATAATGATATGATACATTGCCCTTATTTGCAGCATATCTCTGAGTTTTATAGATAGACGGAGGCTTAATTACAGGAGCTTAACTACAAGGGAAAATGTGATTAAATACTTTTCCACAATTTATTGTAATAACCAAGAACTCAATATAACAGAAGAGGAAATTGTAATTGTATAAACCTAATTGTAAAAATAAAATAATAATAATTGAATAGTTTAAATAAAAAAATTGTGTCATTTAACACCAGTGGGCAAATATGTACCTGGGCAGTAACCGATAGCAACAAATCATTTTTTAGCCAACAATTGACTGTTTGCCATAAGTTACTTCCCAGGAGCAAATGAACCCAAGTGCCTTTCAAAATGAAGCTTTATTTATTTGACCTTGTTGACCATATATATTGCCCCTTTAATGGTGTAGTGCATTAAATATAATGAAACCACCATCAAATTAGTTGCATTGTGTGTAACTGTATATATACAATGTTAGAATTATAAAATGCCGTTATTGATATATGCAAATTGCCATCCATATAGAACAGTAAAACACCTACTACTCTACATTAAAATGGAGGTTTGCAAGACTTGTATAAAGCTTAAGCTAGTATATTGAGTGATGGCAAAATAGGCCCGTCCTATTTGATTAACTGCAAAACATTTTATGAAAGGCATTTATTTTCAGTACAAAAAAAATTAGAACTATTCCACTTGGACTCAAATATTTTACCATTGACAAAATTCTGCAGGGTAACTCTTTCAGTTATCCTGATAAACAAATCTACAAGTTATTAAATATAACTTGTGCCAGATAAAGTTCTTTTTAGCCACCTACATATTTCTGCACTTGATTTTCTGTCTTTTTTTGCTGAATTAGAGTTGGCTTGGAAACCATTACTCACTGAATGCAATTTACTCATATAAAAGGTTTAGTGTTATGTACTGTACATTACTAGGTTACTGCTCCTCTGCAATTTCCCTCTGTCTATTTTTTATTCTGCAGTTATCCAATGTAATTTAGTTTATACACTTTAAGCTGACTTTTGCTCTTTATTGATTTCCATTCCACTTCTAGACGTTGGTTGCATTTTGGTATATCACACATTTCTCTGCATAATAAAGCTATGTAAAGTAAAGAGAGCAATACGTTTCTCAACTTCTTATTTTACTTTCAAATGTAAGCTGCAGATGTCTTCACATTAAATGAATCAGAGGCAAACATTATTATAAAATCGGGTTTTACGTTTTTTTTAATATATGGAGTAAAATCAGTAATAAAGTTTCTGAATATATGGAGTAAAATCAGTAATAAAGTTTCTGAAGGCACATAACACATGACACACCAATATATCAGTGAATAAAAATGCTATGGGTTGAAATATATCTCCTAAAACTGACCTGTCTGTAAGGGTCAGGGAGCACATAGCTAATCCTCTTTGGTCTCTACCTAATACCAGGGTGGATGTGATAGAGCTCCAATAAAGGGGCCATTTTTAAAGATAATGATACATTTTTAGCCCAAGTGAAACTGGAACCCTAAATTATTAATTATTGCCAAAAAGACTGGAGTTTTTTTTTAATTATATATCTCATTTAAACATGACATGGGAAATGTATTCCATTAATGCACATCACTGGCACTTAAAATTAATCTATACCGCATGTTGGGACTGGTAATTATCTATTCTACAGTACATCATGGGTTCTCCATTTCTTGAAAGAGGTTCCAGACATACATGGAAGATCATGATTTAGAGACATGTGAATGTAAAACTGGTGGGTAGGTGCAGCATTAGTAAAGTTTTTTCTTTTATACCAAGCATTACAGAAGACCAGACTTTTTCTACACTTTACTGGATTCAAATTCATCAAACAATCAGTCTAGAATTGATTGTAGGGTGATGGTATATAACTGTTTTAACAAAGCGCTCATTATATAACTGGTATTACATTTGTTTTGTTGCCTGTACGTAAATGCAGCCAATTATTATTTTTTTTTTGAAAGACACTCTAGGGAATTAGAAATGCTAGAAACAGAGGAAGTGGGTTACACATATTTCTGAATGACAGGCAACTGTAGATGGACATGAATATCTGAGATGGTTGATGTCTCTGGACAACTTATTCAATTAGGCCAAGAACAATATAGAACAAAAAAAACCCTTGTACCTGTGCCGATGACAGGTAGTAATAAAAAAATAATAAAAGTGGCACCTCAAGTCACATTTTTTTAATAATCATATTCCAAAAATAAAAAAAATTACATAGACAACGTCTACAACAAATAAAAGACATATTTGGCTCAAAAACCAAACATGCCAAACCATGCATAATTATCACTAAGTGCACAATTATAGCCTGCTATATTTATATATCTATGTGCTTCATAATAAGTAATCCTTCTGCTTTCCTTTTTCAACTAGCAAAGTACTTCTGAAAATGCAAGTGCTTCAGTTCAGAGTTGCTTGATGAAGAGAACAAAACAAAATTAAAATTTAGAAAATTGTGGTGGGGTTTATAAAATTACCCGTCATGTCGTTTTTTTTTTTTCGAGTACCGTTGATCAAAGAGAACAAGAAACAACAATTAAAAAACTGTAAATTAGTAGATCTAAGGTGTACAAACAAGACCTTGATCACAGCCTAAATATATAACTTAATACAATAATCTGCCCTAAATTTTGTCTTTCTAAATTTCTGCATTGCATATTTTTGTTTTAGAGCTTTCAAGCTCATGGTTGAAAAAATAATGAAGTCATAGAGTTGTTTTTGCTTTACAAATCTATACATGTGTTTTTACGCTCTCGGATCATTAGGTCGAGCTATTGGATTTTTTTTGCTTTGCAAATATTTTCTAGTGCAGAGCTTGGTCTGGAGGAATACAAGATCACCATGCAAGGCAATTTAGATGTCAGCATGAATCCTACGTAACAGTAGACCTGTTGTCATGTGACATTAATAAGATTACATTCTGATTTTGTTTATTTTTTCTATTCTTGCACACATTGGTTCAAAGATCTGAAATATGTTGGTTACAATACATCACTGTATGATGGCATTCAAGTATGAAAACAGGTATTAACATTTCCCATGTTCTTCAGTGATTCACATAATGTTTCTAAGGTTTTGTATGAAATTATAAACTTACTTGGCTTTTGCATAATTTTAGACTATGGTATTTTTATTTCAAAATAATTTTTGTAATTATGACTTGGATTTTTTATGTTGCTAATTACACAGATCTAGTATCAGTTGTTATCTGATAGAACATTATTACAGAGCTGTTGGATTGTAACTGTAGTTGGTGGGGAGCCAATCAGATTTGGATATGTTGATGTTAGTCCTGAAGTTGTTGGAGATGGGGATTCAGGCTTGTGAGTTTGAGCTCACATAATTGTGAGGTCATTAACTAGGCCCTAAATAAAGGCTTATAGAGGCCTACATCACAAAATTGTAGTTTAGCAATACTTCAACCATACTGTTATTCACAGCTAAACGTATGCAGTGACTATTGTTTTTCATAAGTCATGTAAATTGTGTACTTCTAAAAAGGATTATATCAGCCACCAACATGGCTGGAATAGTCTAGAATGATCACCAAAGACCAAGCAGGCTCAACATAAGTCAGAGGAGATGAACTGATATGAACAAAAACCTGGACAGGGAGTGTTTGAAATATTGGACTGGGGGGGGATGTTTCCAACTAAGTGGTAGCATGTTCGGTTATAGAATTATGTCAGGAATAATGTGAGTTTAGAAGACTTATGTACAGTGCCCTATGTGCATTCCCCACTTGTGTATTAAAGTTTGACTTCTTGACAATTTATGCACATTTGGAGTCCTGGTGGCATTTTAATAGAGAAGATGTTCTCTCCCTCCCATGGTTAACTGACAGACTGCAGTGAATTTTAAAGTTCAACCCCCAAGAAATGACTAACCCCTGAGTTATCATAAAGGCACTTGTTGTAAGAAGTTTAGATTAAAAGAAAATGCACAGTGGAATATTACAGCTGAATAGCATGAGTGGCAGAGAAAATAGGGATTGTATTCTTAGCAAATAAACAATTTCATAAAACTAGAAAGGCACACATATATTTTAGGTAATTTTGAATAGAAAAGGCTATATTCTTGTTTCTGAACGTGTTTGATAAAAGCTGGAGGCCAAACATCAATCACCATTTAATAAGTTATCACCTGAGCGAATTTCTTGTGCATGATAGATCCATGCCCTGCTCTTTAGCTACAATTCCTTTAAAGCCCTTGGCAAGACATTCACAACACTTAATTCATCCTTTAAAAGAGATAGATAGATAGATAGATAGATAGATAGATAGATAGATAGATAGATAGTATTATATATTATATATTTCATTGTTGACCTGGTAAAAATGTTTATTTTTCAACACTGATTCATTTTTAATGTTATGCATTGGATCACCTTGCATTGCAGTAAGCCTGTAAATGTTTGTATTGATGCAGAAAAATATACATGATTATCACCAATGAACATGTACTGGGAAATTTAAATTTTTTTTCAGTTCTATCTACATTTCTATGACAGCAACCTCCAACAGTCAGTCACTATTCATTTTCTTTCAAAGATTGGAAAATATATTGAATTATTAAAAGCTTTTTTCAACTGGCGGTGGTCCATGATATCTATTTAAATATGTCTGCTGTTATAAGGATGCCATGTTACTATTTCGAGAAAATGTATTGCTTTCTGTGATGTCTTTGAACAGGTTTACAGATGAAGCAAACGTGACTACTGCACTATCCTTATTATAAAGGGATTTTTTTAGCATTTTAAATAGGTTCCCTGTAGAGTATAGTTGAACTGTTGGTAAAGCTATCCCTAAGTCCTTAGAGGAGATCCTCCCTCCTATTACACAAGACTACATGCACAATTTTGCAGAGAAAATGTGATTCACAGAAGAAGAAAATTAAACTACTGGCTCCTGGGTCTGTAGCCACAACCTGTCTTAGTAACTAAGATTCAATTTAATTTCTTGGTTCCTTTGAGGTTATACAGATGCAGCCACTTTGGTTTGTCTGTTTGACACAGAATAACTAAACACAGATATCCCATTTATCTCATTTAACACAGAAAACTGCGTCACAACATCCCATCTAATTAAAGCATTCACCATTGTGAACAATGGAGCTTTGGTATGCTAATGAAAAGGTTAAATGCATTAAATGAGTTAAGATGACTTAAGATAACACAGTTTCTTCAATTACCCCTGAGTCATGACGCATTTAACTCACAAATCCAAGTGGCTTCATCTGTATAAGTTTGCAATTTTCCAATCGAAATTCAGAAATCTAAGTTATTATTATACCTTGGCAATTATTTATTTTACAAAAAGGGCTGAGTGGCAACATATTGTTTTCTGTGGCAGAGATGCAGATAACTTAGATTCTCTGTATCTTGCAGATTATATTTACAAGAACAGTCAAGACTACAACTGAGAATCAATGTGATAGCTCATGGATAAATATGTGAACTGCTGCTCTAAAAGGATTTATATTGCTGCATCTGTTTTCATATAATGTATTGTGTAAATAATCCATGTGCATTAACATAAAGTGTAAAAGTAGAATAAACCAAGAAGATTCAAAACTATGGGGGATGTATCAAATCACAAAGAATTCAGATGATTTCCAAGCTTAATCCCAACTCTAGGCAAAGTAACCTAAGGAAGGGGGGAAATCCCTGCCAAAATTACAAGACACTAATGTCACTTGATTTTAAGGGTTCTTATTTGGTTCAGCCAGGCCCTTGGTTATGAACAAATCCAAATACTGCACAAAAAGGCTTGGATTTTGCTGAATCCCAAGCAAAATCCTGGATTTTGGTGCATTCCTGATACATCACTGTTGACAATTAGATGAAATGCGCAAAGAGTCGTTCACAGAAAGGCTGCCATTTACTGTTGGTAAAAATCATATATCAATGGCAGAAAAGCAAGTGCTGTAATACAGATGCAGCCACTTTGGTTTGTCTGTTTAACACAGAATAACTAAATACAGATATCCCATTTATCTCATTTAACACAGAAAACTGCGTCACAACATCCCATCTAATTAAAGCATTCACCATTGTGAACAATGGAGCTTTGGTATGCTAATGAAAAGGTTAAATGCATTAAATGAGTTAAGATGACTTAAGATAACACAGTTTCTTCAATTACCCCTGAGTCATGACGCATTTAACTCACAAATCCAAGTGGCTTCATCTGTACCTTTTGTAGATCACTGAGGAAATACAATTAACTTTTAGGGTTGCTATGATGTTATATCTATGCCTTTCTATTTATTAACTTTTTCTTTTTTTTTTAAAGTGGGTTATGCTAATGGTGGCATTGTTTGGGGCTTCAATTTACTACCTGCAGGGCAGGGTTAAAGTAGGGCTGCACCGCATCCAAGATTTGGTTCGGTATTCATCCAAGATTCAGCCGTTTTCAGCAGGATTCATCCCTGGTCGAGCCAAATTCTTAAAATCATGTGACTTTTCATCACACAAACAAAGAAGTTAAAAAGTTAGCCTATGATTCTCTTTCGCCCTTCCTTGCCCTGATTTGCATTTATAAATTATGGTTCGGATTCAGTTTGGTATTTGGCCGAAACTTTCACTTCAAGGATTTCTTTCAAGGATTTCGGGTTCATCGAATCCGAAATGAGTGTATTCGGGCATCCCTAGTGCAATGTGCAAAAAAAGGGTGTAATCCATTTTGGAGTGGTGATGAATGCAATGCTACCTGTGTTCATCAGTGCAATACTCATGGGGGTGGGGAAAGGCACATAGGAGTATACTTTATGACCCACTACCCATCCCCTAACTTGCTCTTCATTCACAAATACTGTACAACTTAGAGAACACCACCCGGCACTTCAAACTGGGTTATTTATCTACCACAAGGTGCAGAGTGTAGCCAAACTCCAGGCAGAAGAGTTTTGTTCAGGTTTTAAGCTAAAGACCTCCATTATTGCCTTTCTTTTATGGGAAGCTGTGAAAATGGTATGGGCCTCTGTTGTGGGACTCTCTTAATTTATCATTTAGATTTCAATCAATAGCACTTGTAGCAGTAAAGAAAAACACTTTAATGGTTAAAATAACAGCTATATTACATGTAGGGTTCTTAGAGAGAATTGTTTCTAGACTCTTGTTGATCTGTCACCATGAATTTATTCAATGGACAGTTCTAACTATTGAACGTGACCTTTGTGCACCTTCTCACTGTTTTTGTGCTATCTAAGGTGTTAAAACAGTCTAAAATCACAAACCAGGGGAGAATTACACAATATTTTATAGAAATGTTGCTGAAATTTCTACAAAGCATGAAGCGTTAATATTAAGCAATATTCTGGCAGAAGTAGCTATAGTGATGGGAGAAATTCCCTGTCAGATTAGGTAAAAAGGAGCAATAAAATAATGACTGTCTTGTTTGCCATGTGAGAAATATAAGATTGATTCCAAAGGAATAATGCTTTGTACTTTCTGAAATAACTATAGATCCAATAATGTTGATAAGATACTGTACCCATATCTGATAGAGACATAGATTTGATATAAATAAATAGAGGTTGAAACAAGTCAGTCGTTAATTAATCAATCAATCAAATATGCAATATACCTAGGGGGAATTTGAAGAGCTAAAGGTTTCACAGGTGTGAGGATCCGCTTCCGCGTTCCTTCCGGCGCAGGAGCGTTCATCGGGGAACCGATGTGCGCCGGCGCGCGGTGTTGGACGCCGGCGACGGTCGCCGACGCGAAGGCGACGGTCGCCGACGCAAGGGCATCAGCGACGGACGCCAATGACGGACGCACTGACGTCAGCTGTGCGACGCCAGCGTGAGGACGCCAGTTTGGCGCCAAAGGGCTCTATTTAAACCTATTCCTTGCTGTGACTCATTGCCTGGTTATTAGGTTACTCGACTAAAACCCTAGCATTGAATTCTATTGATCTCCTGTGTTTGACCTTAGCTTGTTTTCCGGATTGTCTGATTGCCGCCTGCCCTGATCATCTTGCCTGACTACGTTTACGATTCTTCGCTCCCTGCCCCCGACTTCGGCCTACTCGCCACATTACTGCTCCCTGTTCCACTCCAGGTGGGTTAGTGTTGTGCGAGGCGCTTGTGGGTTCAAGTTCTACAAGTTCCTGCTCCTTCCTCGTTGGATCAGACGGTAAGCCTGACAGTATAACCAGGCCATGGATCCAACCGAAGGGGCTTCTCCATTTGCTGTCCTGACGCAACAGCTGTCATCTTTGACCCAAGCCGTTCGGGAGCTGCAGAGCGGTTACTCACAGCTACAGGAGCATATCAGAACACATCCTCCGGCTGCAACTTCCTCTTCTGCTTCAGTATCTCCTTCTCCTGCTCCAACTGAAGTGCAAGTAATCACTTCCGAGATTTCGGAGCCGAAAGTCGCCTTCCCAGAAAAATTTGCTGGTGACCGGAAGTTATTCCGCAACTTTAGAAGTAGCTGCAAGCTGCTATTTTCTCTTAAACCCCACACCTATCCGAATGAACAGACACGGGTTGGAGTTGTCATCTCCTTCCTGACTGGCGAGCCCCAGACTTGGGCCTTCCGTCTGTTGGATCATCAAAGTCCTGTTTTGGCCACTGTGGACTCTTTCTTTGATGCCACAGAACCTCCACTGCTGAGGCCGCCTTGCATGCCTTGAGACAAGGTACCCGTCCTGTTGAGGACTATACTCTAGAGTTTCGTCAGTGGGCAGAGGATACTGAATGGAATCCTGCAGCACTGAAGAACTGTTACCATCTGGGTCTTTCAGCTGAGTTGAAAAATGAGTTGGCCCGTACAGGCATTCCAGACACCTTGGAGCAGCTTATCCATATCTCCATCCAGTTGGATCAAAGACTTAGAGAACGTAGGGAGGAGGAAAAGGCTGAAAAAGCTGGTCTTTTGTCTCCTACTTGGCTCTTACCTTCTGCGCCACCTCCGATCCGTATGCCTCCTATGACGACATCTACGGTTCCTACAGCTACTATCAGTACTGCCCCAGAGCCGATGCAAATTGGAGCCATTAAGTCCGCATTAACCCCAGAAGAGCGCCTCAGATGTCACAGACTTAATCTTTGCCTGTACTGTGGTCAAGCGGGCCATCTTCTTCCGAATTGTCCGACCCGTCTCTCGGGTAAGGAGACTTGTGAAACAGTTGTAACTTTCCTGTGCCCTTACTGACTATTTCTCTATCCTTGCAGTGGGGAGACAAGGTGGTGGAACTTCAAGCAATACTTGATTCCGGGGCAAGTGGGTGCTTCTTGGACAGTAAAGTTGCTCTTCAGTTCTAAATCCCTCTCCAATCTAAGAAGAACCCTATAGCACTCCGTGTGGCGGACGGTTCTCTGATCACTTCAGGTCCTGTGATTCAAGAGACTACTGCACTTTTTGTTGTGATTAATAAAATTCACGCGGAAAAAATGAACTTTGATGTAGTTACGTCTCCATTATTCCCGATCATCTTGGGGTTACCCTGGTTACAGAGACATAACCCATCTATCAATTGGGCCACTGGTGGTGTAACATTTTCTTCAAATGTTTGCCGTTCTAAATGTAAAATTGAGAATTCGTCCTCTTCAATTAAAGTACAGATGAAGCCACTTGGATTTGTGAGTTAAATGCGTCATGACTCAGGGGTAATTGAAGAAACTGTGTTATCTTAAGTCATCTTAACTCATTTAATGCATTTAACCTTTTCATTAGCATACCAAAGCTCCATTGTTCACAATGGTGAATGCTTTAATTAGATGGGATGTTGTGATGCAGTTTTCTGTGTTAAATGAGATAAATGGGATATCTGTGTTTAGATATTCTGTGTCAAACAGACAAACCAAAGTGGCTGCATCTGTATGCTCCCTTTCTCCTTCCTCTGAAATCCATGATCTACTTCCCCTGGCTTATTGGGAATTCGCTGATGTTTTCAACAAGAGAGGGGCCGATAAGCTACCTCCCCATCGTATTTATGATTGTCCCATTAATCTTCTTCCGGGAGCGCAAATTCCCTTCGAACGTATCTATCCTTTAACTGAGCCTGAACTTCTGGAATTACGCACATATTTGGATGAAAATCTTGCCAAGGGATTTATCCGACAGTCTTCTTCTCCCGCCGGAGCTGGGATTTTCTTCGTTGAAAAGAAAGATCATTCTTTGAGACCTTGTATCGATTATAGAGACTTAAACAAAATCACGGTCAAGAATCGTTACCCTCTTCCTCTCATTCCGGAGCTATTTCAGCGATTTAAGGAGGCCAAGATTTTCTCTAAACTTGATCTTCGGGGAGCATACAACTTAGTTAGAATCTGGGAAGGGGATGAATGGAAGACAGCGTTCCGCACCCGTTATGGTCATTTTGAATACCTTGTCATGCCATTTGGACTTTGTAATGCTCCCGCTACGTTTCAGCATTTCGTCAATGATGTTTTTCGAGACTTTCTTGATATTTTTGTCATCATTTATTTGGATGATATTTTAATTTTTTCTAGTTCTTTGGAGGAGCACAGAATACATGTGAAGAAAGTCCTTGCCCGCCTCCGTACTCACCAGCTCTATGCCAAGGTCGAGAAATGCGTATTTGAACAGACATCTGTGGACTTTTTGGGCTTCTTTATTTCTCCTGTAGGAATTCAAATGGATTCCAGGAAGATCTCTGCAATCATTGATTGGCCTATCCCTTCTTCTAAGAAAGCTGTGCAACGCTTCATTGGATTCGCACATTTCTATAGGAACTTCATAAAGAATTTTTCTCAAATTATTTTACCGATAACTGAACTCACACGTTGTAATCAAAAATTTTTTTGGTCACCACAGGCTCAGATGGCTTTTGAAAAGTTGAAGAAACTCTTTACATCGTCTCCAATTCTCCGTCATCTAGACTTGGCTCTTCCATTTACATTAGAGGTCGACGCTTCGGAAATTGCTGTGGGTGCTGTCTTATCACAGAGGTCTGGGGTTCAAGAAGAACTCCATCCAGTTGCTTTCTTTTCACGTAAATTGGCGAAGTGCGAATGTAACTATGACGTGGCGGATCGCAAACTACTTGCTATTAAACTGGCATTAGAAGAGTGGAGGTAACTTCTTGAAGGATCCAAACATCCAATTCTCATTTTCACTGATCATAGGAATTTGGAGTACCTGCGTTCCGCCAAGAGATTAAGACCTAGACAAGCCAGATGGGCCGTTTTCTTCATGCGATTCAATTTTCACCTTACTTACCGGCCTGGGTCAAAGAATGTCAAGGCGGATGCTCTATCTCACATGTTTTCTTCTGAGGACGAGATTCTCTCTTCCCCTGAGACAATTCTAAATTCGAATAACTTTCTTTTGTTACAATCTGTTCTTATACAGATGAAGCCACTTGGATTTGTGAGTTAAATGCGTCATGACTCAGGGGTAATTGAAGAAACTGTGTTATCTTAAGTCATCTTAACTCATTTAATGCATTTAACCTTTTCATTAGCATACCAAAGCTCTATTGTTCACAATGGTGAATGCTTTAATTAGATGGGATGTTGTGACGCAGTTTTCTGTGTTAAATGAGATAAATGGGATATCTGTGTTTAGTTATTCTGTGTCAAACAGACAAACCAAAGTGGCTGCATCTGTAAGTCAAATTAAGGATGCATCTAAAGTCTGTGAACCTTCTTTAGTGCCCAAAGAAGGGTTCCTTCTTCATGAAGGGAAAATTTTTGTTCCTGAACAAATGCGGTTGGAGGTTCTTAAAAATATTCACGACTCTAAAATGGCGGGTCATCCAGGTATTAAGAAAACTATTATCTCTGCTAAAAGACTGTTCTGGTGGCCTGGGATGACTAAAGACTGTTTGGAGTTTGTTTCTTCTTGTGAAGTCTGTACCAGATCCAAGGACTCTCATGTTCGACCCTTTGGCCTCCTCCAACCTCTTCCAGTTCCGTCTCGTCCTTGGGGGTCAGTGTCAATGGACTTCATTTCTGATTTGCCACCCTCCTGCGATTGCTCTGCTATTGTTGTTTTTATTGACCGCCTGACCAAGATGGCTCACTTTAAATCTTTGCCTGGACTTCCTTCTGCCTCTGAGACGGCTGATTATTTCATCAAGGAAGTAGTGAGACTCCATGGTCTTCCAGATGAGGTAGTATCTGATCATGGTCCACAGTTTACGTCTCAGTTCTGGAAAGCTTTATGTGGTGCTCTTAAGATTTCCGTGTCGCTCTCCTCGGCTTTTCATCCTCAATCTAATGGCCAGACGGAGAGAACTAATCAGACTCTTGAGCAGTATTTGAGATGTTACTCATCTTATCTTCAGGATGATTGGGTTAATCTCCTTCCTTTGGTGGAATTTGCATATAATAATGCTCAACATTCTTCTATCAATCAGTCCCCCTTCTTTGCAAATTATGGTTTTCATCCTGTAACCTTCCCTTCTTCCATTGTGTCTCATATTCTTGTTCCTGCAGTCAAGGACCGGTTAACCTTTTTGGCTGATAATTTTTTGAAGCTCCAAAAGAACATGAGGAGGGCGCAACAGAACTTCAAGATTTATGCGGACAAGAAACGAAGAAGTGATCCAGAGTTCAAGGTGGGGGACTGTGTTTGGTTATCCACTGTTAACCTCAAGTTGTCTTGTCCTAGTAAGAAGTTGGGTCAACGTTTCTTGGGTCCTTTTCCTATCACTCGTCAGATTAATCCTGTGGCTTTCCAATTTAAGCTTCCGGCAACCTGGCATATTCATTCAGTATTTCATGCTGCTCTACTTAAACCAGCCTCCACATTTCACTTTCCTGGCCGTACAGCTTCTCCTCCACTTCCTGTTGTAGTGGATGGTCAAGAAGAGTTCGAGGTTGAGAAGATCCTGGATTCCCGTGTTAGGGGCAAGCGTCTCCAATATTTGGTCAGTTGGAAAGGCTTTGGTCCGGAAGAGAATTCTTGGGAACCTGTTTCTAACATCCATGCTGATGAGCTGTTGAAGAATTTTCACAAGAGCTACCCTGATAAACCTTCTGCCAGTCGCGTCCTGAGGCCGCTCCTTGACGGGGGGCAATGTGAGGATCCACTTCCGCGTTCCTTCCGGCGCAGGCACGCTCATCGGGGAACCGATGCGCGCCGGCGCGCGGTGTTGGACGCCGGCGCGCGGTGTTGGACGCCGGCGACGGTCGCCGACGCGAAGGCGCTGGCGACGGTCGCCGACGCAAGGGCGTCAGCGATGGACGCCAATGACGGACGCACTGACGTCAGCTGTGCGACGCCAGCGTGAGGACGCCAGTTTGGTGCCAAAGGGCTCTATTTAAACCTATTCCTTGCTGTGACTCATTGCCTGGTTATTAGGTTACTCGACTAAAACCCTAGCATTGAATTCTATTGATCTCTTGTGTTTGACCTTAGCTTGTTTTCCGGATTGTCTGATTGCCGCCTGCCCTGATCATCTTGCCTGACTACGTTTACGATTCTTCGCTGCCTGCCCCCGACTTCAGCCTGCCTGACTTCGCTTCTGCCTCAAACCTCTGTACTTCGCCTTGGTTAGTCTCATTGGCTACTCGCCACATTACTGCTCCCTGTTCCACTCCAGGTGGGTTAGTGTTGTGCGAGGCGCTTGTGGGTTCAAGTTCTACAAGTTCCTGCTCCTTCCTCATTGGATCAGATGGTAAGCCTGACAACAGGGTGCTAAATTAATTGCTTTGCTATCAAGAAGAAATTAACACAAACAAAACCTTCCACCTAGTTTATTTTTGCAAGTTCAACAAGTCCATTTAATGCTTTCTACACCACTGGCAAATGTGCCTGTGTTACTTTTTCAGAATTAAGGCCTGGCAGTATGAAAACCTGTAATAAATTTGTCATGCCTGATTTCAGAAATATAATATTAATAGGGATGAGCTGCATCTATTATTTTGGTATTTGACAAAAATAATAAATCCTCCATAGAAGATTTGGGCGAAACCAAATAAAACCTTCTTTGCATATTAAAATGAAATACTACCCACAGTCAAAATATCCATTATTTTATAAGCTAATATCATTTTCAACATGTAATGATACATCAAGCATGCCAATGCCATAACAGAAAATGAAATGTCTACGAGTAGGAAGAAATGTGAGTTTAGATATGTAGAACAGTGATCAGCACATTTTGACTCCTGATATAGATTCACAGTGATATATGAATTTTAGCCACTTTTAATGAATCTGCTATACAATTTAGCCATGTGATTGGTTTCATCATTCAAAATGTTATTTTTTGCATAGGAACAAAACTAGGAACTGACTCAAATGCATTTGGCACAAGAAAAAATTCCAATGCCCATGCAGGGGTTTCTCTCCTTAGACTTAACCTCCTCCTCCTGTTACTTGCACAAGTGCTCCTCATGAGGTTCTACAACACTAAGGAATTGGCACATAGAAGATTTAAACAATACCAAATGTCCTGCTCACCCATGGCCCAGTGCAGAGAAAAAAGCAAATGGGGCTGGGTGGCATGCCACCCCTAAAATCATACCACCCTAGGCCTGGGCCTTTGTGACCTTCCCACAAATCTGGACCTGTTCATCACAATAGGCTGGACAGGCACACTGGAATTATGGCTTGTTGTTAGGCGCATGGATACACACAAGTATCTTTATAAATGGCGCCAACACTTGCTCAGTTTTGTGCTCATTGTAGCACTTTGCACATGCAAAGAAATGGAAAACTCTCCTTAAAACAAGTTTTTGAATAATGTAAACAGAAGGGATCTAAAGGTGGCCATACACTCGCCGATAAAAGCTGCCGAAAAACCATGTCGGCAGCTTATTGGCTCATGTATGGGGCCCCCCACCGGGCTTCACCGATCGAGATCTGGCCAAAAGTCGGCCAGATCTCGATCGGATGGGACAAAAAATCTCGTTGGATGGTGGCCGCATCTATTCGTTAGATGCGACCACCCATTGCTATTCATTAGGATCCGATCGTTGGGCCCTAGGGCCCACGATCGGATCAGCCCGATATTGCCCACCTCAAGGTGGGCATATCGGGGAGAGATCCGCTCGGTTGGTGCCATCGCCAAACGAGCAGATCTCTCAGTGTATGGGCACCTTAAGAGACTTTCTGTTCTGGTCCTCTGATATTTAAACTGGTTGATAGGGTAAATGATCAGTTATGCATATAGTATTTAGAAATGCAGGCAATGTTACACACAATTCTGTGCTTTATACTTATGAGTCCTAATGTCCATTAATGATATACATATACATTTTGACTTTTGTACATCTACATGATCAATAATCAATGGCTTTATTTTCTTTTTATTCAAATTTCTTTCTTGTGCTCTTTTCTATTACCTTGGAGCATCAAATTGTTTCTGGTAGCAAGGCCCAGTGACCATGGCAACTAGAAATAGATCGATTTTGAATCAAGATACTTATTGCTATTATGGCTATTATATTCATTACAGTATGTCCAACCTCTGCTAGTCCTTGGCTAATCAAGATGTGTTAGATGCTATGCCTTTTTTAGTCAATGTGGGTGTGAACAGCCTCACCGTGGCATAACTAGATATTCTGGGCCCAACAGCAAATACATTTTAGGGTTCCCAACATACAGGTTGTCCTGTTTTACATGTATATATTGGAATTGCTCATTAATGAGGGCCTCGTAAAGCCCCTATACCTCCTGGGCCCCGCTGCAGCCACAGGGTCTGCTTTCTCTGTAGTTATGCCCCTGGCCAGTGCACATTCCATGTGAATCGTGAATAGATTTTTATAAATAATGTTTCAATGTGAGCAAATATCGGTATAACTTTGTTCTTTCAATTTGTATTTGCATGTCTCAATGACTTTATTATCAAGTAGTGAGAAAAACAGTATAACACTGGATAAAACATGGAATAGTACATTGTTTTGTTTAAATAAGAAATGGAATTCTGGATTTATATGAAATTAGACGAAGCAAGAAAAAAAAGGCAATAATTTTTTTAAAAAAAAAATTACTTTTAAATAAAGATATTGCCAGAACATAAGAAACTACAATTTCATTGTTAATTAAGAAACTTTATGAGCACTTCAGAGGCCTGTTATAATTAAGAAACTGGATTCTTATACTCCTGCCACTTTCAATGTCCGAGGGAATATTTGCTGTAATAATAAATTTGTTTTTAATTATGCAGCATTCTGTACACTGCTGTGCTACAATCTGTATCCAAGCATGGTTTACACAGCTATAAATGTGGTTAATAATAAAGGAATTTGTACATTTTGATACTCGAGATTACCTTAAACAACTGTTTATCTTCATTTTCCTATATAACATAATCAGCAGCATGTATTATTAAGTGCATGGATTTTCTGCAGGAAACTATTATTTAGCAAGCATCTCCATAGCACCCTGAGAGCATTTCACTGTTTAACAGCCGTTAATTGTGCGACACTAGCCTCAAAATTAATAATTGGGGTTAGGAGGGAGAGAGGAGAAGCTACAGTTTATGTAATATCCTTATATATTCATAATTAAGAGCAGCTAATTTGTGTTTAACCTTACCCACTGTAGGTTACCATGGTCTACTATTCTACACTGCATTTGGGAGCTTTAAATAGTTATTATAGCATTTCCTGCTCTCCTAAACCAACAAGAATATTATATAGGAATAGAAATTATTATCCGTAAAATCCATATCCAGAAAACTGAAATATAGGAATGCTATTTTTAATACAGTGATATTAAAGCAAAGCAAACTTTCTTTTTTTCAGGTTTGCTAGATCTAATTATCATTGCTAGAGGCAAAACAGGCCTATTTGGTTCATGTTTCAATGTATTTTAAGTAGACTCAAGGGTATGGGCATACTGTACATATAACAGTCCACGAGATAGTCAGCACTCTCGAAAATAAGTATAGCTTGTATCCAGCATCTTCCATGCCTTTCTCAAAGTGAGAAAGGCTTCGGAGAAGGCCGAAACGTTAGTCTCGCATGTAACAATAATACTTTTACATTTTAAATAAGACCTGAGAGTGCGGATCTTACTTGATAGATATTATGTATATATATATATATATATCTATATATCTATATATATATCTATATATATATATATATATATATATATATCTATATCTATATATATATATATATATATATATATATATATATATATATATATATGAAAAATGTACTACTTATGTATTTCTCGTGCAAAAAACCCACTTTTTTACCATTGACAGAAAACACGTCAAACATCATCAGTGCTAAACTTTCACCATGCGAAAACTGGCAAAACATGAATTTCACCTTGAGTCTGTACCAGCCAATATTTTTCACTAATACCTATTTGTGGTAATAATATATAGCACCTTGCTTTTAATGGAAATTAGGGTTAGGGTTAGTGGTTTAATGGAAATTCTCCAAATTACAGAACTTTTCTCTAGAAAACACCAGGACCCAAGCATTCTGGGTAATTAATCCCATACCTGTAGGGTCCTGTAGGGTCCAATTTATAGAGTGTCAAAATATAATTCACACAACTTTAGTGTGCCTATTTAAAAAGCTGCAAAAGTTTTCCTCAAAGTCAGAGAGGTGACAATACAATAATGCAAATTTAGTTGCAATACTTTTTGTAAAATCCCTCTATGTCAATTTCATTTCAATGACTTGTTGACAAAGTTATCAGTGGCAGCAGTAAAATCTTGATGGCTTCTTCTCTCATTTTGCCCAAAGGAATTTCTTATCCTGATTTAGGAATTAATGGGATTTCACCAAGTCTGAGCTGGTGCACAAATGTGTGTGTTATTTTGGGCTCAATAAATTGGGCAGGATTTAGCCAACAACTTTTTATTAGAGTGAAATACATAGGTGAATAATTCTAAGATTAACCTTTTTCCAACTTCAATGCTAAACAGGTCCCATAACATTCAACAGCATGCCCACCATAATATATGTACAATTGGTGGTAATTTAGCAGTCAGAGAAAACTATTACACTGTGGAATTAACAGAATCCTCTGATGTAGTAAATGTTTGTAGGAAAAGAACCACACCAATTTCATCAACATGTATGATATCAACTAAATGCAGCACACAGAAACTGTGTCAGGCTAAACAGCTGGTGGTAAATGCTTGCCAATAAGCACACGGTACAGCACAAATAACTAATGATCTAAAGTTAACAGAAGCACCACATTTCCTAAAGCCCAAATCCCACTGGAACACTGGGCAACGAAATCCAGAAGAATTCAAAATAGCAATGTACTGAAAAATATGATAATGATATAAAGATGAAGTAAACAGAAATAGACTGACACGTGATTATAACGGTATTTAAAATTTCTACAGCAAAGAAACAACTGGAACAAATACAGTATATTTGTGGACATATTTTACAGCGTTTTTTTTATCATTTTATTTATCATATTTTACAGCGTTTTTTATTTTTGTCATCACCCAGCATTATAACAGTTAAGGGCACATTCATATTTTGTTCATATTACCAAATTGTATTTTTTAGGGCTAAAAATAGTTTTCTGTCTTATCATTCTAAAACATTACAAAAATGTGTGATTTATTAAGTGGTTCAACAAAAAAAAAACTCTAATACAAATGTTTGTCCTCTAAAAGCTTTTGAGGGCATAGAGAAGTCAATTGGAGCTGAACCGATTATGGTATGGACCCATTATCTAGAAACCCTTTATCCAGAAATCTCCAAATTACAGAAAGATCAGATAGACTCCAAAATTATCCAATTTTTTAAAAAAGGTTTTCCTTTTTTCTGTAATAATAAAATAGTACCTTGTACTTGATCAAAACTAAGATATAACTAATCCTTATTGGAAGCAAAACCAGTCTATTGGGTTCACTTAATGTTTACATGATTTTCTAGTAGACTTAAAGGACATGTAAAAAAAATTCAGTCAACAACCTTTTTGAAATCTTTAGATAACAGCCACTCTGGTTGTTAAAAGGTTAACAGTAAGGCTTTAGTATTCCCTTAATCACTTAGAAATCCTTTTCCTCCTCTTACCCACTCTGCCCCCTCCCTCAGGAATTTACTTTGTTTGTTGGCTAATGGACATGCTCAGTTCTTCTCAGCTCAGATTACTAAACACATCCTCCAGTCTAACAGCCAATGAAGAGATAGTATTGCTGGTTCCTGTAGAAACTCTGCTCTAGCTGTCTGATCCTTTTTCTTTCTCCTAACCACTTCTCCTGAGCTCAGCTTAACCACTACAGTGCTCAACACCAGCAGAACTTTTTATATCAGTATGTTGTGCCTGTGTAAACCTGCATTCTGCATTGCATGAACTTTACATGATACATGTCCTGTTTGCAGATGTCAATGTTACTGATGATGTTACATAGTTACATAGTTAAATCGGGTTGAAAAAAGACAAAGTCCATCAAGTTCAACCCCTCCAAATGAAAACCCAGCATCCATACACACACCCCTCCCTACTTTTAATTAAATTCTATATACCCTTACCTATACTAACTATAGAGCTTAGTATCACAATAGCCTTTGATATTATGTCTGTCCAAAAAATTATCCAATCCATTCTTAAAGGCATTAACTAAATCAGCCATCACAACATCACCCGGCAGGGCATTCCACAACCTCACTGTCCTGACTGTGAAGAACCCCCTACGTTGTGTCAGAGAGAATATGGCTGCCGGATGAAAGCTGCTTTTTGTTTTAGGAAAATGTGATGGTTCTGGCAAATGGAGGTGGTATATGCAGTACAAATGATGTGGCTTGGGTGGGGACAATATGCCCAACGTATATACATGGTAGGAAAATGCAGACTTTACATGTCCTTTAAGGTATGAAGAACCAAATTATGGGAAGATACTTTATTTGTAAAAAAAAAAAACTCAGGTCCTAAGCATTCTGTACAACAGATCCCATACCTGTAATTGCAAGACAAATTCAAGGAATTAGAGCAGTGATCCCCAACCAGTAGCTTGTGAGCAACATGTTGCTCTCCAACCCCTTGGCCCAGTGGCCTCAAAGCAGGTGATTATTTTTGAATTCCAGGCTTGGAGGCAAGTTTTGCTTGTATAAAAACCAGGAGTACTGCCAAACAGAGCCTCAATGTAGGTTGACAATCCACGTGGAGCTTCCAAATGGCGAATCACAGCACTTATTTGGCACCCAAGAACATTTTTCATGCTAGTGTTGCTCCCCAACTCCTTTTACTTCTGAATATTGCTCACAGCTTCAAAAGGTTGGGGATCCCTGAATTAGAGATTAGAGGACTTATTCAGATCATTTGGTTTTTCTTTCTTGCTGTTTATACTGTACCTGTATTCAGATATTTTAATAAATTACTCAGCATTGGTGGTTTTAAAGAAAATTAGTTTTTCCGTTGTTTCAAAACCCTCTAAAATCAGAATGTTGATAAATGGGTATCACTGTCAGGTTAAAAAGTTCATGTTTAATTAACCACAAACTCTTCACAAGTTTATCCAAATAAATTCAACCCCTTCGAGAAAAACAGCAAGGAAAAGTGAAATTGAAGCATAGGTTGGCTAAGGAAATGGCATGTTGTCAGATTGCCTATGCCTTGTCTGTCTACTATAATGTGCCACAGTTTGTGCAGTGGTTTCAGCTGTCTCCAATGCCTGAACCAAATTTAAAGGGTCAAGTACTTCCCCTAGGTCTGATGTACTGTAATTAATAGGTTTCATTGGAGGTATTGTGGACCAGAAGTGGGAACAAGATGTAAATGATTAGCAGAATGGAAAAGCTCGAAAAGTTGTATAGCAGACCAAATACAGGATGAGTTGAAGAAATGAGTGCAGATGACAGCTTAAAAGAGTAAGTTAAAGAAAAAGGGAAAAGCTGGGACACTATCACTTAGCAAGTATACTGTAGAAAAGAAGCTGCTTCAATGCATTTGCACAACTGAAAACAAGTAATCTTTGTTGTTTAGCTGTGGATTTCGTATTCTGACATGTATAATATATATATATATATATATATATATATATATATATATATATATATATATATATATATAATTTGTTCAATGGCAGTGTTGTTTTATGCCACTGAGGATCAGATTGTCACTTTTGGGTTTAGTAGACATTAAATTATTTGGATATGTTTTATCTAGCAAGTAGGCCATGAAGAAACATGTTGCAATGCCATGGACACAGAAACTAAAAAAATATATTATTAAATCTGAAAATGTAAGCAGTTGATACAAATAAAATCATTCTTCCTTGACTTATACATCTAGTAAATGTTTATATAGTTTTTTACTGCTTGAGCAGATAAAGTACTGATACTTACCGCATGTCCTATTCTTATCTAACACATATGTAAATCATCATCATCATCATCATTTATTTATATAGCGCTGTCAAGATACGCAGTGCTTAAATCAGAAGGCAGTAGTACAGTGGAGATAGATTTAACACTATTTAGGATTTGAATGAATACAAATTTAAGTGCATTATATTTTTCTGTGTGATGCTGTGTCTGATCTTTCCAGAGAACAGACCTAATGCTTGCAACTGAAACTGGATAAACTCCTGTATACACTGCCTTGGTATGTATGACTCCCTATTGAAATGAATTGATTCAAACCAATATTCATATGTATAGCCGTGGCTGAGAATGGAAAAACCAAAAAGGGAGCATATTAGCGCATAGGTTGCCATGGTAATCAGCTACATTGACAGTGCTGGACACAGATAAGGTAGTGACATATTGGAAATGACAATTCTGTCTATGCATGCACCGCTATGAACTCTGCAGAGGGGACCATTATATTTGGTGCACTTTTTCAGAACATCAGGAAGGCAATTATTCTTGCTTTGGATCAATTGTAAGTTGCCTGCATTTATATTTTTTGTATGTGCCCCTGACAAAGACCCCATTTATGGGGTTGAAATGTGTTGGATTTTCCCTTTATGTATATATAAATATCATTAATAAAATACTTGTAATTTTTCAATGCTAGTGTGCCCTGTTTCCTTTTTCTCACTTCTGAGACAGAGCAGCAATATGATATATAATTTGCTGGCCAAGCTTCCAAAAGCATACTCATTAGGTTGCTGCTAAGAAATGTATCAACTACTGCATCAAGTTATGTGTTTATTTTGTTGCATCAAACTGTTTTGGAAGTTGCCGACCAGTCCTGTTCATGGGAAACATGAGAGAGGAGAATAAAATGTCTTTTAAATGTAAATGGTAAAAAAAATAAAATAAATCATAGAAAACAACAGACTAGATTCATGTACAAAAAGGTGTGCTAAGGCAAACTGCACCTTTAATGCAAGATTCGTATGTTGTGTTGTCTATGTAATAGTAATTCATTGAAATTATTTTGTCCTTAAAAGGATATAAACAAATTCTAGCAATGTTTATTGGTTCTAAGCAATTTATCTGCAAAACTGTTTTCAGCTCAGGAAATTCAGATTCTGTCGTTTCAAACTACCTTGATAAACCCATTCCTTTGACTGTATTACCTTGTAGCTTGAAATTGCAAAGGTTGTTGTATATACAGTACATACAGGAACGAAGTTTGAGAAGGAATGTGTATGATTAATAGAAATGCCAATCTGATGAACCAGAGAAACCTAACCAGATATGACCCGCATGTGCATCCTTCTGTTAATAAGAGCATCTGTCCATTTTAAATGGCACCAATGTCCTTCTAGTGACATTCGATGACAGGTTTCACCATAATTACCTAGCACTATAATTGGTTATCTAAACCAAGGCATCTATTAGACTGTTAAAGAAAAAAAAATAATAAGAGAGGGGACAGGGATGTTTATTGATTGAATTATTGATTAAGTAGGCTTGAAATAGGGGAAATCATCAATTTTCACATGAGTAAATAACTTTTAAACTGAACTAAACTGACTGGATCATCATGTTTAGTTGCATTGCTGTTGCCGTTATTTGTATTTGCTGATAATGTAAACAACTTGCAGTAATTAGGACATGCTAATAAAAGTCAGGTTTGAATGTAATATTCTAAAACAGACTACAAGGGCATGTTTATTTCTATAGATATGTACCCGTATGATACCTGTATGATCAGGACCTGGGTATTTCTGGATAATGGTTCATAATTTGGATCTTCATACTTTAGGTCTACTAAAACATAATGTAAACATTAGCTAAACCCAAAAGGCTGGTTTTGCTTCCAATTAGGATTTGTTATATCTTAGTTTGGATCAAGTACAAGTTACTGTTTTATTATTGCCTTTCCATAATTCAGAGCCGTCTGGATAACAGGTTTCCAAATAAAGGATCCCATACCTGTACTGTATTTCAAGTATACACTTTGTGCATGGAGACATGCTATGAAAAGAACACATTTTTGAAATTCTGTGAATACTAGATTCTGTTTTAAAAAATCAGATAAGCAGATATGTTACTATAATTGCCATTTTAATCTCAGTATATCTGTATATCTGGTCCATATTCAAATCAATTAGAAAACTTTCTTTTATGGCTTATCATGTAAAAACTTTAGGGGTGAAATTCAGTTTCAGGAGAAAAAATGTTTCTCCTAATTTAGTTACAGTTTTTTTTTAATTTACTTCAACAGAGTTTTCATGTGATAAAGAGGGAGATACATTTTTCTTATTGAATTGCATCTGGCTCTAAGGGAAAATCTGGAATTGTATTGGGAGATAATATTTTTCTCATCAAATTAAAGCTGGCCCATACAGGTATGAGACTTGTTACCCAGAATGCTCGGGACCTGACGTTTTCCCGTAGAAGGGATCTATGTTGGATCTTCGTACCTTGTCTAATAGAAAGTCATGTAAATATTAAATGCAGGCCCAGTTTTGTGGCAAGGCCACAAAGGCCTGGGCCTCCGGTGGCAGATATTAAGGGGCAGCATGTCGCCCATGCAGGAAATCTTCTGTTCATCCGTCCAGCAGCAAATTGAAGGTGCACTCTTTGCACCATAACAAGAAATCCGGCCCTGATTAAATAAACCCAATAGGCTGGTTTTGCCTCTAATGAGGATTAATTATATCTTAGTTTGGATCACGTACAAGGTACTGTTTTATTATTACAGTGAAAAAGGAAATAATTTTTGAAACTTTGGATTGTTTGGATAAAATGGGAGATAGCCTTTCTTGCAATTCTGAGCTTTCTGAATAAAAGGTTTCTGGATAACAGATCCCATACTTGTATGTACAGCATCTTTTGTAACTATGTAGGAAATCCCAATAACCAATTGTCACGAACGTGCCCGGAGCTCCGGGCGACGCATCCTTCTCCGCCGGCGTCGCTCCCAAAATGACCACCACATGGGTAGCGGCGCAGGCACAATGACGTCAGCGCGACGACATCGGTGTGAATGCTGACGCATTGACGATGATGCGGTGATGTCACCAATGGCACCAAAATTGTAAATAAAAGGGCGCTCTGGCCACCTAGATGCTGCCCGATTATAGGATCTGTTTTTTAGTGTTCCTGGGTGCTTTATTGTTGCTATTCCTGGACTTTGACCCCTGCCTGGACTTTTAGATTCTGTTCCATTCTGTCTGCCATTGAACCCTTGCCTGGACTTTGACCTTGAATTTGCCTTAACCCTTGTCTGTACCTTGAACCCGAACTTTGACCCTAAAGGCTTCTTCCTTGGTCCTGACTCCCTCGCTGGGAGACGATAGCCCCCCTTGACACCAATAGAATCTTTCCTACAATAACATCTGCACTCAGGGCTCCATACAGAGCTAGACACACCTCTTTTTATATGCCTTAAGAAGTCACACTTTAATATAAATTCAATAATTTCAGATGACAATAATCAATACTGTTTGATTGCTAGAGAAAGAGATTAACAGCATATGCATACTTAATAAACAACTTGCTACCAACAGTCAATCGTTCACAGCATACAGGAGAAACTTGTCATCCCTCTTTGTCATGTTTCTAAAAAAAAATCAAAGAAAATACATATACCGTGTGTTTGTTTTCTGTTTTATTATTGTTTCCACATTTACAACAGATGGGCAAATTAACATTCTTATTTAAAATATATATATACAAAAACATGTAGCTTTAAAAGCATTAAGAGGATTGTTCCCAATGTTTCTTGTAACAAGCTGAACATATGTTATAAGTAAAAGGATATTACATGCTAATAGTATTTGGGAGAGCAGGAAAGCATCAAGAAAATGTTTTGTTGCTCACTCTGTAGACATCTGTGCATGTTTTAAATTAACAGGAAAAACAATGTTCATTACTATTGATTTACTACCCTACTCATATGTCTTACTGAATATGAATCTGGACTTATTTCTCCTGTTTTTTGATTCTTAATTGGTTGTTTCTTTACAATAAATATGGATTTTATTTTAGAATTTTAAGTTATTTCACCTGTTTTGTGAGTCTTAATTGGTTGTTTCTTTACAATAAATATGGATTTTATTTTAGAATCTGGTGTTATTTCTCCTGTTTTCTGATTCTTAATTGGTTGCTTCTTTATAATAAATATGGATTTTATTTTGGAATGGTTGCCCCTACTTGAAGTGATATGTTGCCCCCAAAGTAGACACAGTGACCCTAATGTCCCATTTGGCCTCATTTACCAACCAACTGCAAATATGCACAGTGGAGTCCCACTAATAGTAGACAGTACTATGACTTTCTAAACCACAACATAAAGGTTAGCTTTGCAGCACTAGGCTCCTGGGTGGAAATCTACCAAGGACGCAAGCTGCAAAAAAAATGTACAGTATGTTCTGTTTGTGCATGTGTCCTATAATGTTTCTTCTGCATTATAACAAGAGATTCAGGGGCGTAACTATAGAGGAAGCAGACCCTGCGGCTGAGGTATAGGGGGCCCCATGAGGCTCAAATTCATATACAATTTCAATAGATTTTGGTAAAACAGGATAACCTCTGGATATGTTTGGGGCCCTAAAATTAATTTGCTGTGGGGCCCAGTAACATCTAGTTACGCCGCTGAAGAGATTATTTAGCAGAGTAATATTGCTGTGTGTACGTATACTAGCGCTCTTTCTAATTCTTGCTTTTCTTTGTCTTTTGTTCTTCTTCTTCCTTTGTGATCATTCTAGTGAATGGAAGTCAGTTGGTCTTCTGAATCTCATTTTTGTAATTCCTTCTATTATGTTTGGGATTCCTGTTTCGCTTCTCACTAGGCTTGGGTGAACTTGACCCGTTTCGTTTTGCCAAAAATTCACCGCGGGCGAAATGTCTCTGATGCCCATTGAAGTCTATGGGTGGCAAAAGTTTTTTTACACACAGCGATTTTTTTTATTATATATTAGAATTTGAGGAGCTGTTTTAATGCAATCACTTATAAAAAAACAAAAAAAACCCCAAAGTATAGGCAACTAGTTTATGATACTGAAAACTAAAGCCTTTTTGGTGTGATACCGCTTACCATCGAATATATTCTAGAAATTTAAAGTTGCCACAGTTTGCCAACGTCTGTCAAACTGCAGGCTCTAGTTACAGTCTGATAAGTTCAGGAGGTAAAGCTTCACACCCACTTGAATTGCTTTTCAGTGATTTATATGATTATGCTAAGATGCTAAGATGACTTAATTGAATATATGTGAGTTTAGCATAATCTACTTACCTCAGACAGCACTGCCAAATTATAACGCTGAGTACTGTAAACATTTATAGTGGGAATACCTCAGCAAGGTTTACGGTTTTGTATAAATGTGTTATTTTTTGGCTTAATTTTGTATACAAAATATTTAGCATTTACTCAAGATTGGGTATGAAATATTAAAACTGCTCATTTCAGATTCTTTGGAAATAATTTATGCACAACGTCTAAGCATTCAGAGAACCCGGTCATTTTTTAATCTTACATTATATGTTTCAGATTAGAATTTATTTCTGTATCTTGGGCCCCAGGGAACAGAAAATAAGGCAGAGGGATGGGGCTATGACAGGGCTAGGAAGTGAGTCCCTAAGGGGAGTAGGCTCAAGGGGTTGTGGGACATGTAGTTTAGTGGGTGATTAGCCCAAGGGGGCAGGGTGTTTAGAGCAGAGGTATAGTAAAAGAGTGCCATTTTACTTTTGCAGCCCCCTCCCTTCCTTATTATAGGTACTGATGGAGGTGAACATGATTAAAGGGCACATTAGCAGTACTAGCTATAGGGTAGTTAAAAGGGCAGTGGTTAAGTACAAGGGGGCTGGCCTCAGAGTTTATGGTAGAAACAGGTGGTAATCATTGGTATAAAGCACCAATAATTAACTACTTCATTAAACACCTTTTATATGAATACAGCTTCCAGGATCTCCATCTCTATATTATATAGACATATAACTGACACAGAATCTTTGTTACTTCTAACTGCAGTGCACTGCTAATTGCAGCTTAAATTTTGCAACCTCTTGTGAGGTTATACCATAAAAGGCATTAAGTTTGCCTTAGTAACCAATCAGCAGGTAGCATTTACTGGTAAGCTATTTAAAAATATCTTATTGGTAGGCTACTGCTCCTGGGCAAACTTGATTCCTTTTATTACATGCGTTGGTGTGTTCCCACCACCCTCTTTAATCAGTTATTAGTAATTTGGAGCAGTTTTGCAGTGAGCTATTTGTGAACTTGTGTTATTGTTCGATTTATAAAAATGACTTTGAATATATGTATTTTCATTGGTTTCCATTATTTCATTTAGGGGCAGATGTATTAAGGGTCGAATATCAAGGGTTAATTAACCCTCGATATTCAACTGGCTAATTAAAATCCTTCAACTTCGAATATCGAAGTTGAAGGATTTTGCGCAATTCATTCGATTGAACGATCAAAGGAATAATCGTTCGATCGAATGATTAAATCCTTCGAATCGAATGATTCAAAGGATTTTAATCCATCGATCGAAGGATTATCCTTCGATCAGAAAAAACTTGGAAAGCCTATGGGGACCTTCCCCACAGGCTAATATTGACTTCGGTAGCTTTTAGGTAGCGAACTAGGGGGTCGATGTTTTTTCTTAAAGAGACAGTACTTCGACTATCGAATGGTCGAATAGTCAAAGATTTTTAGTTCTAATCGTTCGATTCGAAGTCGAAGTCGTAGTCGACGATCGAAGTAGCCCATTCGATGGTCAAAGTAGCCAAAAAAACACTTCGAAATTCTACGTTTTTTCCCTCAATTCCTTCACTTGAACTTAGTGAATGGGCCCCTGAGTGTTAAATATATACTATACTATATAACTCTAAATTGTTTATCTAAAAGTTTTATTTTACAGGTCCTTTTAATAGTACATTGTATATCCAGCATCAGTCTGTATGAGTTAGCAATAACATTTGCGCACTCATTATCTAATTTGTGCTATCTTGCAAATAGCAAGGCCTTAGGTATCTGCTCATATTATATTAAGTGCATATTCTGAAAGCTTTTCTCTTTCAGAATGGCTTGATTTTACCTGGCAAGGTTACTGGCGGTTTGTTAAATAAGCAGAAATTTCAAATGAGGTGATACAGACTCTGACAGCTTCTGCAAACTGACATTTTCATTTGCATGGATTCTCGCAACATCCTATCATGCAGATATATTGCTTGTTGAAACCTCATAAAAATCCAGTTTCTCCCACGGCTTTAAGCATGAATATCTAATGAAGCGTAATTATACGGCTTACAGTCTACTGCTTTTCTATTAAAAAAAAAAACAGAGGGTCGGTTCTATTAACTGGAAAATAATACCTTTAGACCTTCTAACAGGGCTAACAATCTGGGATCTTTGCAGTTAGCAAAAGTCAAATGGATTAAAACATCTGTATGAAGATCACCTAGAGGGCAATTTAACATTAGATTAAAAATATTAATTACAAGGGGTGCTTAAAAATGAAAAAAAAGGAAGTTGAGCACACTTTAAGGCCTTTCTCAAGGACCTTGAGAAAGGCCCTTATGTGGGCCGAAACTTGGATTTTTAAATAAACAGGTTTGATTCACTACATATGAAGTACGGGTCCTTCTGCTATAATATATGACACACTTTTGACCCTGCACCCGCAATCAACTTGTGATCCGGTAAGAGTGCGAACACTGTAAATAAAGTATCTATATATATATATATATATATATATATATATATATATATATATATATATCGCTCACTGCTGGCACTATTCATATATTTATTCAGATATGCCTGGGTGCAGATAGCCAAAAAATTGATATATAGTTTCAATAGAGGCACGCACTCACAGGACTTGATGGTGAGAGAAAAGTATTTATTTCAGAAACTGCTAACGTTAGTAGTGCAATACAGTAAAGAAAGTTCCCGTTATAAATTAACAACCATAAATACATGCTGAAAAATGTATCTCCTTTTTGATCATACTTGTTGCATTCTTGAACATATTTAGAAGGTAATGCAACAAGCAGGAGCAAGCTTCTTGAACATTCTGCTGGCAGATATATAGGGACTTCTCTTGTCACAAGAGTAAGTGCTTTACCTCTATGGTAAGGTTGAAATAATATAAACAAGGATCGCTAATGAGTTATATTTGGAGGACATATGAATGAATCATGTGGATAGTTACTTAGAGCGAATGTAATCCTGTAGTGAAACTCTACATCATTAGTTTCTTCTGGAGAAGGGTTAACATTTTATGCATACAACCTATGCTGAAAAGTATCCCAGAATTCAACAAATGACTTTCTATCTATGCATCCACTGATTCCCAGCTGAAGCTTAAGCTTACTTGAGCCCAACAAACAAGGGGACCTGTCATCCTAAGACGATGATCCCCAAAAGCAGTGACTCATGAGCAACATATTTTTACTACTGATTCAGAGAACCCCAGAAGGTTTTCTGAACCAATTTATTTTGTCCCCATAGCATTAATATGAGAACAAGTCTTGTACTTTTTCAGGGACTTACCGTATATACTCGAGTATAAGCCGAGTTTTTCAGCCCCCAAAATATGCTGAAAAACTCTACCTCGGCTTTTACTCGGGTCAAGCGCAAAAACGGTCGCCGGCGTCTAATAATAGTCGCCGGCATCTAAGAATAGTCACCGGCACCTACGAATAGTCGCCGGCATCCAAGAATAGTCGCCGGCGTCCAAGAATAGTCTCCAAGAATATTCGCCGGCGTTCAAGAATCGTCGCTGGCACCTTCAATGGGAGCAGAAACCCTCAATTTTTTGATTGAAACTTACCAGAAGCTGCTGCATTTCTCACCCTAGGCTTATACTCGAGTCAATCAGCTTTCCCAGTTTTTGGATGTAAAATTAGGTACCTCGGCTTATACTCAGGACGACTTGTACTCGAGTATATACTGTACTGAAATGACAGGGTGCTATACTTCAGAAATGCTGAAAAAAAAATATTGGACCAGTCATATCAGTTCTAGTGATTTGGGGCTTATAAAAGCCAAAAGGCCTTGAAATTATATTTTATATATATTTAAACTTAAATAAGACACATAAACACAAATACACTCATACATACTTATATGTACACACACACACATTTACATACTGTATGCACAGAGCTCATTTGCAAGAGAGTGCATTATTATACTGCTGTTCTTATACAAAAACCTGAAATTTCTGTTCTGAAAAATCAAATCTAAAACAGAAAGCACCACAGTTATAAAACTGATCAATAGCACATTTACAGAGCTACTATGGGCAAGTCCAGTAATTGATGTTTTGGCAATATGCAGTGACATCACGAGAACAGTGGTGTGTATGAAATCAATACGGTAGCAAAGAAGTTGAAAATGAGCTAATTATACATTTTGATGTATTTTGTAATTTTACTAGCTTCAGAACCTCAGACTGTTATAAACCTTGTAAAGGTTACAATTTCTAGCAATACTGAATTTAAAAAGAACAAAACTGATATTGACATAGTAATTAAAATGTTATGCACATAATCAAAATTAATCTCAATAGTCTGAAGAGAAAAAAAGCATATTACACAAAACTGAATGAATGCAGAAAAGAAATAATTTGAGTCTTGAAGGCACTTAGTGTTTATGCAAACTCTACAGAAGCCAAATTTTTGAAGTTCATATACCTACTGTATTGGTGTTTATTTTGCCCAGCTGCAGTGCACTATTTTGCAGGTGTGTTTGATTGTCTATTTCCACTCCTTTGGTCTTCCTTTAAAGCCCCAACCTGAACATTGTCCACCTGTGATAGTTATCCAAGTACAGTACTTGTGTATGTTTATTCTTGGCTTCTCTCCTGACCCCTAAGCCTTGTTTGAAGGTCCTGTTCCTACTCTGTAGTTCCTGAATCCTGATCATGTTCATCATACCTAGTTCCTCTATCTAATCCTGTTCCTGTCTTGCCTCCAGCTTCCTGTCTTGTTCCTGGTCCTTGCCCTGCTCACCCCTTCTCTTGTATTTTTCCTGGCTTGGCTTTGGCATTATCCCTTTTCTTATCCTTGTCTGGATTGTGCCTCCTGTCTAAAATCCCAGCCTCTAGCCTCAATCACTGGGTATTGTTTGCCTTAAAGCACATTAGGTTTCTCTGCATACCCTAATTTCTACCACAATTCTAGAAATAAACAGTCATGCAGGCATGCAAATCAGCTTCAGAAACTGAGCATAGAGCATGTGTTGGACAAACACATCGAATCTGCCCATTTACCTAAAGAGCTTATACAAATATCTCCCAATAAATGTACTGTGTAAACTTAATGTTACTTATCTATGTCTGTACACGTGGGTCATTTTGCAAAGTACCTGCAAGCAATACTACTAACTAAAAGAAGATTTCCCTTAGAATAGGTTGAGTCCAAAGTATTTCCACCAAGTGTTCTGAGGAACAGTTAAAAGAGAGACATTTTGATTAGTCTGATACCTGAGGAAACCTGGTAATAAAGCATGTATGTTATGGGCACCTCCCAGAGGAATGCTGGTTATTCATTAAAGGACTGACAAGTATTGTTTATGTCTTAAATGAAAAGCTTTAACATTGCAATAGCATATTGTTTTTGTTAATCATTGATGTTTTCATTAAGTAAATTACAACATATACTGTATACCCTAGGGAGAATCAACCTGAAGCATTTCATGTGTTACAGCGACCTCCTGAAGAATCAAAACCACAAATGCATGCTTTCCACGTGATGCTATGGTGGTATGATATAGATTTAGTAAGCTTTATCTAGACATTTAGCTCAAGAGGCTCACGATTGATGATCATGACCCTTAGCTTAAATGCATTATGAGCACCCTTTCTGCTACTGAAATGGATAAGAGACCTTCAGTCATTTGGCAGGGCAGGGCACACCTATGCAAAAAAAGTGTTTTTTGCACTTTGTACCTATCCCTGCTTATAGTCTACATTATTAATATCACATACCACATTTATACAGTATAATATGAATTGGCCACAAGATGTTTACTCTTTGGTGTCAAGAACAAAAGCCTAAAATGGTCACTTGACTATCCTATTGCTGTTCTTGCTTCAGTTCTAAGACACAAACATTTATATTATACTTTCTATGAAAGTAAGAGTGAGAAAAGTCAGAAAAGGAAGGTTTACCTTAACTGCAACGTTAAAGAGGCATCATATCATTATTTTGTATCATAGAGATAAGGTAAAGTTTTAATTTACAATAAATTGCTTCTTCCATGTGTAGGTACTTTACATAATTCTACCACAACCCCATACATAGATAATTTTATGGATATGTCTACATTTATTTTACCCCTAAAGGATAACATAGATCATTATAACATTAACATATAACTAGTTTGACATACATACTGTATGTAGGGCTTTGCTTAATGGGATCCTTTTATGCTGCTCTAACAAGTAAAATCTTTCTAGCTATACATTAAAAGCTGTTTACATAGCAGCACAGCATTATGCAATATATTGAGACATACCTAAATAAATCAGCGGTCCCTGGTCATATCTGGTCTTATTTGCCAATAACAAATGTTATTTCCTCAACATAGGAAACAGAGTTTTATGGGGAAAGTGTTATTCAGCAAGGGTAAATTTAATAAACTATGAAGTTAAGCATTTGAATTTACATATTTACACATTAACAAAAGTGATTGTTTTAATACTATAAAAGTATAGTATTTAACTACATAGAAAATCATGTTGCCATGCTTCATCAACACATTTTAAGTATTGTGAAACAGTGATTGTAAGTCATATATGAATGATTTAAGATTTGCACAAGAATGTGTGGATTTATGGTGCTTATTCTGGGCTGCAGAGGTTATTCTGGCCAGGTAATTGCACGGCAGCTGAACGCAGACTATTTCAAAAGTGTTTGCATTGGGTGTCACTGTCTAGAAGTGAATACAAAGTCCTATTACCCAGTGAAACCCAGGTCCAAAACCCTGAAATCGCTTGCTCTTATATAAATATATGCCGTATTTAAACCATCATACGCATGATTTTGGAAATAATCCACTGTAGCTGATTGCAGCTAGGGATGTAGCGAACTGTTCGCCGGCGAACTAGTTCGCGCGAACTTCGACTGTTCGCGTCCGCCGAATGTTCGCGAACGTCGCGCGACGTTCGCCAATTGGTGTTCGCGTTCGATTCGAAGTAAAATTTCGTTCGACCATTCGACCATTCGACCATTCGATCGCTAAAATCGAACGATTTCCATTCGTTCGAACGATTATAAGCATTCGATTGAATTAAAATCATTCGATCGAATAGCTTCGATCGTTCGATTCGAACGAAAATCCTTCGATCGTACGAATAAAATCCTTCGATCGTTCGATCGAACGATTTTATCGAGCGTTCGAAGTTCGCGAACTGTTCGCGAACTGTTCGCTTTTTTGCCGGTGTTCGCGAACGGTGTTCGCGAACACATTAACGGCAGTTCGCTACATCCCTAATTGCAGCACTTTTAACAAATGTTTTTTTTACATTGTACTTATGCCAACAATGACTCCATTATTCTGCAACACCTCCTCAGACCTGGAAGTCAATGGTGTGAAAAGTGGGCTTGCACACAATTACTTTTTATATATATATATACATATATTCAAGCTTACATTTATTTTTACACCAGAATTGTTATACTCATATGCTAAAATTGATTACATACTGTACATAAATAGGAGGTTTGTTATCCTCAAATGTTACTCTGTTCAGTGGTGTAACTAGAGTGCGCCCCCCCATCCTCCCACCCACCAGCACATTAGCCTAGACCTGTCCATACTAACTGTGCCTTAGCTTGTGCACTTTTTCATCTCCAATTTGTACCAGTATGTTAGCCTCCCATCCACTTAGACTGTAAGCTCTACGTGGCAGGGACCTCCTTCCCACTAAAGTCTCTTACCACATAGCACTTAAAGGGATACTGTAATGGGAAAACATGTTTTTTTCAAAATGCATCAGTTAATTGTGCTGCTCCAGCAGAATTCTGCACTGAAATCCGTTTTTCAAAAGAGCAAATAGATTTTGTTATATTCAATTTTGAAATCTGACATGGGGCTAGACATATTGTCAATTTCCCAGCTGCCCCCAGTTATGTGACTTGTGCTCTGATAAACTTCAGTCACTCTTTACTGCTGTACTGCAAGTTGGAGTGATATCCATGGTAGTAGATTGGAGGCAGCGCACTCCTGGGCTCCTCTCCAGATCGATAAAAAATATACTTTATTTAAACATAGTATTAATTCCCCCCCCGCAGCCTAACAACAGAACAATGGGAAGGTAACCAGATAGCAGCTCCCTAACACAAGATAACAGCTCCCTGGTAGATCTAACAACAGCGCTCAATAGTAAAAGCCAAGTCCCACTGAGACTGATACAGTTACATTAAGTAGGAGAAATAATAGCCTGCCAGAAAGTAGTTCCATCCTATCCTAAAGTGCATGTACAAGTCACATGACTAGGGCAGCTGGGAAAGTGACAAAATGTCTAGCCCCATGTCAGATTTCAAAATTGAATATAAAAAAATCTGTTTGCTCTTTTGAGAAATGGATTTCAGTGCAGAATTCTGCTGGAGCAGCACTATTACCTGATGTGTTTTGGAAAAAACATGTTTTTTCATGACAGTATCACTTTAAAGGGATACTGTCATGGGGAAAAATTTTTTTTATCAAAATTAATCAGTTAATAGTGCTGTTCCAGCAAAATTCTGCGCTGAAATCCATTTCTCAAAAGAGCAAACAGATTTTTTTATATTTAGTTTTAAAATCTGATATGGGGCTAGACATTTTGTCAATTTCCCAGCTGCCCCAAGTCATGTGACGTATGCCTGCACTTCAGGAGAGAAATGCTTTCTAGCAGGCTGCTGTTTTTCCTTCTCAATGTAACTGAATGTGTCTCAGTGGGACACTATTGAGTGTTGTTCTTAGATCTACCAGGCAGCTGTTATCTTGTGTTAGGGAGCTGTTATCTGGTTACCTTCCCATTGTTCTTTTGTTTGGCTGCTGGGGGGAAAAAGGGAGGGGGGTGATATCACTCTAACTTGCAGTACAGCAGTAAAGAGCACAAGTCACTTGACTTGGGGCAGCTGGGAAATTGACAATATGTCTAGCCCCATGTCATGTCATATGACTTGGGGTAGCTGGGAAATTGACAATATGTCTAGCCCATATCAGATTTCAAAATTGAATATGAAAAAATCTGTTTTCTCTTTTGAGAAATGGATTTCAGTGCAGAATTCTGCTGGAGCAGCACTATTAACTGATTCATTTTGGAAAAAAAAAAATTCCCATGACAGTATCCCTTTAAGCTCTTTGCCCTTTGATTCTGTATATATTTATTATGTGATTTGTCTCCCCCTTGTATACTTTTATATATATATTGTACTTTTATGCACTGTACAGCGCTGTGGCTCCTTAACAAAATAAAGTCATACATACATACACTTCCTGCCCCTGCCCACTTCCTGTCCAGAATCCACCCACCCCTCCCAGAATCCACCACCTATATGCCCCATGCTTGCGCACTCTACTTTCCTGCTGCAGGTAAGAGAGTGGCTGGGGAAGGGGGAGATCTTGTTGGCTACAGAGAAAGCAGACACCAAAGGTACCCCCCCCTTTCCCCAGCCCCCCCCCCTGTGACTGCAGGGTCTGATTCCTCTATAGTTTAGCCACAGACTGTGTTTCATGGTGTAAAGTTAATTTATGTTTATAAATATTGTCCTATTAGGTTCTTGGGACCCTCTTTTCCCTCTTATTCTATTAAGGCAACATAATCTTTTTTACATGCTGTTCTTGGATGTGGGATTGTGTGACTGAGTGCATTGTGAAGAGCAATAAAAAATTAAACACATTTCCAAACAAGCCGGAGCTTCCGAAAACATCATAGGGTCCTGCATATGTTATTTGAATATCTGAACTACAGAACTATTAGCAAACAAAAACTACCTCTGCATTAAATAAAACCATTTAAACCACCACTTTAGAGTTGTGTTCACATAAATGTATAAAATTAGATCTATGTCCTCTTATTTGTACCTCAAGGTAGCATTTTATTTTCTTTTGCTACGATGGTTTATTTACTCTACATAATTTCCAAATGTAATTTTCATAGGTATAATTTTCCAATAATAAAGACATTTAAAATTTCTTGTTTAGTGAAATTATTTTATTCTCTGTTTGCTATTGTATAGCTGGCTTCTCTTCTGGTATCTCCATTCTTCTATTTTTCTATAAGGCAAGTCTTATGTGAAAACTGATCAATGCTAGCTGATGTAGAATAAAGAGACATGATTCTACAATGAAGGCTATAGTTTTTTATTGCAGGGGCTATTTACATTTGTAAATCACAATTGCAGGTGCGCAGGTTTGGTTCCAAAGTGGACACAGTAGCTGCATGAATTGACACTATTTGTTAATCTTTTTTGACACTATTCAACAAGCATTAAATACTGCATTTTTTTAAATTTAAGTGCCAAAAGCATAAATGGAAAAGATTAGCATCTGAACATTGCTGAATTCATAAAGAAGTCAGTAGGAGTTGTCCTGGGCAAAATGTAAGTGGGTTTTTTTTTTCAATATGAGTTTTTAAATTTTCTAAAAAGTTGCTAGACTCATCCTAAATGATGAGTAAAATGTGATTTTGCTGTGTTCAAGTTTTTTCACTTTTTAATAGTTTTCAAGATTCAGTTTTTTTCATAAATATGCTCGCATTCGATTTTACTGAGTGTTTATTCGACTAAAACCCCTCATAAATTCACAAATTGCTATTTTTAAATGAAACACATGCATATACCAACATGCGAGCAAACATACGCACATGTACACAATATATAAATGAAAAGTATAAAAAGTATAAAAGAATAAATTTTTTTGTATTTGTATATATAATCAGAAACCAATTTCAAATTTAAATTAAATCTAATAAATGTGTTTATCTCTGCAATTTGTATATATCATCTTTTAAATTTGACTTTAACCTTACAAAATCAAATGTATTTTTCTGTTTCATCAAAAACCTTACATTGTACTGTTGACATTCGTTTTATGGAAACAACCAGAAGCAATTGAAAATAATCAATCACCACAACTAGAACAAGACAATTTTAATAGGGCTAAACTGTACCAAGCAAACATTGCATAATTTCACAAGCATTCTTGGGGATAAGATTCTTTCAGGTAGCTGTCTACAGTGTAAGGTATGTTTTTTTTTTATTCTCCTGAAAGTATCCTGAAAAATATGTAGTAAACTATGTAGAATCCTTAGAGATGGTACATGGTTGGTGCACCTTATATACTGCATTTGTTTATTTACATCCTGCGATATAAGTAGTTATGAATAACATTGTGGTTATGTATTATAAACAGTGACGGCGCTGGCATCTCGTTTTTGAAGCCGGCGTCCGTTTTTTTTTTCGACACCAGCAAAAAATTTTTTTGACACGGCGAATTTTCGCCGGTGTTTCGCAAATTTATTCGCTGGCAGCAAATCGCGCAAATTCGCCCATCACTAATTATAAAGAATGAATGTCTTGTAATTATTTAAGCACTTCGGGGCACATTTACTATGGGTCGAATATCGAGGGTTAATTAACCCTCGAAATTCGACCATCGAAGTTAAATCCTTCAACTTTGAATATTGAAGTTTAAGGATTTACCACAATTCGTCTGATTGAACGATTGAAGGAAAAATCATTACATCGAACGATTAAATCCTTCGAATTGAATGATTCGAAGGATTTTAATCCATCGATCAAATGATTTTCCTTCGAACAGAAATTGCTAGGAGAGTCAATGGGGACCTTCCCCATAGGCTAACATTGGTGCTCGGTAGGTTTTAGGTGGCGAAGTAGGTGGTCAAAGGTTTTTTTAAAGAGACTGTACTTCGACTATCGAATGGTTGAATAGTGAAACGATTTTTAGTTTGAATCATTCGATTCAAAGTCAAAAGGTCGAAGTAGCCAATTCGATGGTCGAAGTAGCCAACAAAAAAACTTCGAAATTCTAAGTTTTTTCCCTTCTAATCCTTCACTCGAGCTAAGTAAATGTGCCCCTTATTGTCTTGTAAGCATTTATTAGACAGGAAAGCTCAAAATTGATAAATATCTAGTCTGAAAGCAAAAATGTAACATCCCATGCTCAACTTTACTCTTTGACTAGGAACATTTTACTAAAATATTCTGAAACATTTACAATTCCAGGTAACTTGCAGTTTATTAGTCATTAGGTAGATTTGAAAGAATTCAACTAGTACTATTTCAAAAGCTTAGGACCAAACATGGAAGTAAAAGCAATTTGCCCATTTTTGTATTTTTCTTTTTTTTTTAGAATTTTCCCTTTTCCGCCAATGTTTTTTTTTTTTACTATTGAAGAATAGTTTTAGTAATCTTCTTGGAGGAAATCCCAACCCTATTTTTTTTAGAATGTTCCCTTTTCTGCAAATTTTTTTTTTACTATGGAAGAAAAGTTTGAGTAACCTTCTTTGAGTAAATACCATCCCCTCTTTTTGTTTAAGCATAAACTACAATAGAACCCCCGTTTTTTTCAGGGAACCAGGAAAAATAGATAAGATATGGGAAAACGATATCTCAGGAGTCAGTTTTACTTGAAATACAATATTTATTGTGTAAATGACGAGTTACCCATTGCAGCATCAATGTTACACTATTGGGCGGTATGTGCAAGGCCTTTCTGACAGTCACAAGCATAACTTAAAGCAATGTGTGATTTGTACAGACAGAATCAGGGAAAATATGCATCTGGTTAGTAATTTAAACATCTTAATTTCACAAACTATTATTTTTGGTAACATCAGGACAAACTTTTGGTGTAATATCTGGGATAAAATTATGCAAAATCAGGGAAAAGCACCAATTCAAATGCATTATAAATTGGTGGGACTAAAGTAAAAATGGTGTAAATGTGGGAAAACTTAAAATCAGGGTATGTAAAAATTGAGGATTCAGTGTATATTTATGTTAAACTAATGCATTTTTGTTTCCCAGAGCTTTTTGATCCTAAAAGTGTTTGCCTGCCAGGAAGTGGGATAAATGACGGCATCCAATAGGGCTGACATTCTGACTGCATTCCAATTAAAGAGAAATCAATCAGACAATGCCAGTGGAGTTTTTAAAAATGTGCATTTTTGTGTCAAACAAAAAGAGGGATATTTTATGTATGCTGTATACATAACATACACTGGGTCATATTCAAAATGATGAGAAAACAGTTTTATGGTTTATCACTAGTGATGGGCTAATAAATTTGCCAGACACAAATTTGCAGTGAATTTCCACGTTTTGCAGTAAGCAAATAAATTTGTGAAACTGCAGTGACTATTTGGCAGTAAAAAATTGCCACGCATAAAAATTGATGCGCATCACGATTATTTTGACGCCCATTGACTTCAATGCATTTTCGCAAAATGTTCACCTTTTCGCAAATTTCGCTGTAAATTTGCAAATTTTTTTAGTGAAGCGAAACTGCACAGTTCGCCCATCACTATTTATCACATAAAAACTCTACAGGAAAATCTAGAAATGAATTAGGAGATAAGTGTTTCTAGTCTAATTGAATCTGGCCCATTACATGAAAAAAAATACCTCCTTCCAATGATTTTTTTATTTGTTTTGCAATGCTATAGATGAATATAAACACAGTATGTGCTTGATATACTCTATGGGCCATAAAATTACTCTAGGGCTTTTATTATTATTGCTGCTTCAGCTGAGGCAAGCAAACTGGCTGCTGGCAGTAAAACTATGGGTAAGGATTGTTCTACTTAAACAACAAGCTATAATATCTTTAGATAATGTCTTTATATGGAAAATGTAAAGAGAATGACCAACATATAAGAGGACTCCTTTCATTAAAAAGCACATATTATAATAATAACATAATTTGTCCCAACTATAAACCAAAGTTTTTATAAAATTAAATAACAAAATTGCATCTGTTAGCACAGTTACTACTATGATAGATATCTCAGTATTAGCTGACTAAAGATGAGGGAAATTACTGTTCACAGAAAGAATACATAAAAGTACGTATCGCACTTGTATCAGCTTTGAACTGGTCAAATTGGTGGCAAATTGTCAAATTTTTTAATTTCTTTTTTGCATTACATGGAGATATTTAAGACTATTTGGAAATCAGTTTAAATCACTTTTTATTTAGGACCATTGATTTCAAATGTGATTATGAAATCTTTCCGTTCTCAACATCGCTCAGTGTGTTTAGGCAGTTTAGAGCAAGAAGCAGAAAAAAAATACTTCTGTAAACATAATGACTAGTTGCTCTGTAGAGAGGCTACCTGTGAGATTTAAAATGTACTTTCACCAACATCCCAACAAGCCCGTTTTTTTAGTATCTATATTCACTAAAATATTTCAGAGTAAGAAAACATTTTTCTTTTGCAAATACAAGCTGAGACATACTCAAGGCATATTTCTTTACTACATCACAAAGTCCCTCATGTCTTCTTTCGGTAGTTTATAAAGTGAACGCCTGCTTCATAAGCTATTTAGAGCTTGAAATAGAATGCTGGGTTTGAAATGATAAACTCTTCTTATTTCAAATAGAAGTCACAGCCAAAACCTAGAAAAGCTATTCAATTCAAAAAATATGCAATTTAAGATCACTGATTAAGATATTGTTGTCAGAATTAAACATATTCTACTGTTATTGTAGATACCTAACCAGCAGCAGAATTTTAGATACAAGGTATATGCGTGTGTGATGATAGACAGAAACAGATGATGATAGATAGATGATAGATATATACATAATTACTTACATAGATAGATAGATAGATAATAGATAGATAGATTGACTGATAAATAGACAGCTAGACAGATGATAGATAGATAGATAAATAGATAGATGATGATATAGATAGATAGAGATAGATGATAGATAGATAGATAGATAGATAGATAGATAGATAGATAGATAGATAGATAGATAGATAGATAGATAGATAGATAGATAGATAGATAGATAGATAGATAGATAGATAGATAGATAGATGGATGGATAGATAGATAGATACTGTAGATATATGATAGGAAAATGCAAGACCCTTTCAAACATTGGAAGGCATGCATTTACTTATTCTTTATTTGTGGTTTATCACCTAGACATCGTAGGAGCTCAAAAGTGAACCACATCCAATTTGAAAGCAATTTTTTTTTATAAATAAATATAAAAATATTTGACTTAATTGGAAATTCTAGAGTTGGGTTAATAAATCCACTAAATAGAATCCAAGGGGAACCTCACCCAACTAGTCTAAGGGGGTGACCTCTTTTTTGCACTTTTATATCTAAACAAGATACCCTCCTGTCTGTTGATAATGTCCTTTAAAGGGATACTGTCATGGGAAAAAAAAAATTTCAAAATGAATCAGTTAAGAGTGCTGCTCCAGCAGAATTCTGCACTGAAATCCATTTCTCAAAAGAGCAAAGAGGTTTTTTTATATTCAATTTTGAAATCTGACATGGGGCTAGACATTTTGTCAATTTCCCAGCTGCCCCTGGTCATGTGACTTGTGCCTGCACTTTAGGAGAGAAATGCTTTCTGGCAGGCTGCTGTTTTTCCTTCTCAATGTAACTGAATGTGTCTCAGTGGGACATGGGTTTTTACTATTGAGTGCTGTTCTTAGATCTACCAGGCAGCTGTTATCTTGTGTTAGGGAGCTGTTATCTGGTTACCTCCCCATTGTTCTTGTAATAACAAAACAGTCCCTTACTTGATCTTAACTAAGCAGCATAAATATCCATATTTGTAGAAAAATAATCCTACTGGCTTTATGTAATGTTCACATTTTTTTTAGCAGATTAGAGGGTTATTTACTAAAACTCAACAATACAGTATCTCATCTCTATATTCAACCAAGCATGACCTAACTCCCATCCATGATTTTAACTTATTTATTAATAAAATAACTTGAACAATTCAGTGTAGGAAAGACTAGATAAACATAGAGCAAAAACATGAATTGCTTGATTTCTTAGGGTTATCATCTGAAAATCCCACATTTTTTGGATTATTGGACGAAACCCTGTCCAGATCACAATATCTTCGAATTGTAAAAGGGATAGCTACCATTGACTTCTACATGATATTGGCGGATTTTCGGATTTTGTTGTTATATTTGTGTTTTGTTCCCTCAAAAAAACCTCTATCACAGAAAATCGAGGTTTAGTTAATAACCCCCTAAAAGTATGGTGATCCAGATTACAGCATTCTGCATAATAGATCCTATACCTTGCACAACCTTGGATTTATCAACAGTGAACCTCATTTGCCAGTGTTTTGCCCAGTTTTCCAATTTATTCAAATCTATCTGTAAAGTAGTTTAATAGTCTTAATAAATAAAAGATAAAACATGGGTTGCAGTGGAAGAAAAGGAAGTGCATATTACTTATTGCCTAGCGGTGATTAACAAAATAATGATCATCCAGATCACACATTAATTTAACATTTATAACTCTGATCAATGGGAGCATTATTATTATTATTATTATTATTATTATTATTATTATTAATAAGCTGTATTGTAAATAATTTAAAATCCATTGCCACATGTCTCATCAATTTCATTAATACCACATTGCTAATTGTTACAGGCAAATAATATCAGCACAAAATAATTTTCCATCACCTGTTTTAAAGATTAAAGTTTGATATATTTGTAGATCACCTTCAGCAGTTACAGGGCAGACATCTCCATGTAATAGCAGAGGATGTTATTAATTGCACTGGTAAGTAATTTCCCCCAGGAAATCAGTCAATTTGGGGAAATTAAATTGCAACAGTTGATCATGCTATTTATCAGTCTGAAATGGGATGATATATATTTCCTGAAAAAGGCAAAAAGGGTTACAGTCTTTTAGTGAATGTATTATTAGTCCAGGATGCCTTGCAGTGCAGTTCCATGAGATTTATGTTAGCGTTTCACTGAACACAACGCATGTATGACAGAGGAAACTAGATATTAAAGCTTTTTTATAACCCAATGATTCAGCAACGACATTCATCACTCAAAGCAGGCTTTATACCGCAACTGAAATAGATTTGGAACATATTGTACTGCAGAGACCTCGGGAGGCAAACACATAAGCAGAATTAGTAAAGTTTCTTGGCTAAACTCAGAGGATTATACATCTTTTAAACTTGTTAGTGTGAAACCTTCCATTTCTGAACTATAAACATCTATCAACCCTGTTTAAGTTCTAGCATTAAGAAGATTCTGATCATATTGTATATTTGAATTTACCTATTGGAAAAATGATACCTTGGAAACTTTATTTTGCATAATTTAGTGTGTGTGGTTGTTTGTGAGAGTAAAGGTGGCCATACACGAGTCGATAAAAGCTGCCTACAGACCAAGTCGGCAGCTTATTGGCCCATGTATAGGGGCCCCCGACAGGCTTCCCTGATTGAGATCTGGCCGATAGATCTCGATCGGATGGGACTAAAAATCCCATCGGATCGCGGCCGCATCTGTTCGTTGATGCGGTTCCGCGATCCAACCGCCCGTTCCCGTTCGTTAGGATCCGATTGTAGTGCCCTAGGGCCCATGATCGGATCAGCCCGATATTGCTGACCTCAAGGTGGGCATATCGGAGAGAGATCCGCTCATTTGGCGTCATCGCCAAACGAGCGGATCTCTCCATGTATGGCCACCTTAAGATATTTAAGTCCTCAGCTGTGTATTCAGTTGCTAAGTACAACCATTGAAACATTAAACTAGTGGTATAAACGAAACTTTACCCAAAAACATGTAGAAGAAAATGTAATTCTAAGCAAGTTTTTAATATATGTTAAAGGGATTTGGTCATGATTTTTATGGAGTAATTTTTATTCCTAAATTACACTGTGCACATTGCAAATAATTCCTTCTAGCATTTAAAATGTTATTCTTCAATAAATGTATTCATTTTTTTAGCTGCAATATTGATGTGTAGGCAGCCATCTCAGGTCATTGTGGCTGATCCAATGCTTTCAGAAAGAGCCAGCATTGCAACATAAACTGCTTTCAGATCAGCTATTGTTTCTCCTATACAATGTAAATGGAGCAGTCTTGGCCAGGCCAGACTTGAGTCTTTTACTATTAAGCACTGTTCTCATATCTATCACTTCTTGTGGCATGGAAACATTTGTAGAGAACATGTTTTTCTTCTACAGAATCCCTTTATTGAGCAATTTTCAGTGGTTTTAATGTTATTTGCAAACATAACTTCTTTTGAAAGCAATACAATGTAGCAGACGTAATTCCTTCTTGGGGTTTGCTAATCAGTTGACTTCTGCTACATTTATTCAGGATTTAGAGATCAGCAAATATGCACATATAGAGGCAATTACCTTTACATAATTTTTTTTTTAAGCTGCTTAAAATTACATTAAGGGACCCATTTACTTAGTTCGAGTGAAGGAATAGAATAAAAAAAACTTCGAATTTGGAATGGTTTTTTTTTGGCTACTTCGACCATTAAATGGGCTACTTCAACCTTCGACTACGACTTTGAATCGAACAATTCGAACTAAAAATCATTAGACTATTCGACCATTCGATAATCGAAGTACTGTCTCTTTAAAAAAAAAACTTCGACCCCCTAGTTCGCCACCTAAAACCTACCGAAGTCAATGTTTCTAAGCTTTTTTGGGTCGAAGAAAAATCGTTTGAACCGAACGATTCGAAGGATTTAATCATTCGATTGAACGATTTTTCATTCGATCAAACGAATTGCGGTAAATTCTTCGACTTCGATATTCGAAGTCAAAGGGTTACCATTCGGCAGTCGAATATCGAGGGTTAATTAACCCTCGATATTCGACCATAAGTAAATTTGCCCCTAGGGGTCATTTAATAATGCACCCCTAACCGCCCGCCTGGGCCTGGTATTATCTCCAGGGTTCCCACAGCGAATTGCATTAATGAGTGCATCCATTTGTGCCCAGTGAAATGGATGCAAATGCCTTTGAACGCATGGTACAGAATGTCACAACCTCCACTAGATGCAACTAAATTATTTGTGTCAGAATCCAAGGGAATTTGATGCAATTTGATGCATTGGGGGTAATTGTAGCAGACACAGTTCATTTGCACAATGCCCTTGCTGTGGTAAATAAGCCCTAATGTGTTTTTTCGTGTAAGTTTAACAAAAACTTAGAAAACATAGAAAATCATTTTCAAGTTGTGATGACAATTAACAGGATTTGTTTTAGAATGGTGTCACTTCCAGTAGAAAAGAGCACAGTTTCTGTGTACCATGTTTTATTACACGGGGGGGGGGGGGGGGCTTACAGTATTCATCAAAACCTCAATTTTTCTGAGTATTTAAATTTAAAAAGTCTGGTCGATCTAAAATCCAAAATAGTCGGATTTCCATGCTCATTTCAGCGCAAACCACAGAAACTTACAGAAACTTCCAAATAGGACAGGGACCTCTCCCATTGACTTATATACAACCTCCACAGGTTTTGAGTTTTTGGCATTCAGACTTCAATAAATAGCCCCCTAATATCCCTCTAATAGTGTCTTTTAAAAAATAATGCCATTTTTGGATGAACAGTAGAGTAAAATTTATGATGACTAATTTACTGATAAACAAAAAAAAGTGCAGGAAAGGACTGGGTTTTTTTTTCCATTTGAAAACTGAAAAGAGCTATAAGTGTTATATTAACACTGAATTTCTTAGGATTAGAAGCGATAAAGAGCAATAAAGGTGGTTTTTGAAGACTTGATGGATATTTTTTTGTAAAACAGAATTTACAGAAAATGCGTATGTGCAATACACTGTCTGCTTATGAATCTCAAGGACTCACAAATGAAGAAAACATTTTTGAAATAAACTCAGTTTCCCGGTTATTCCGAGAACTGTAACACAAACTATATCAATAGCTCTCAATACTGTTTTCAGCTTACCTCTTAACTGGAATCAGGCTAGAGGCTTCTACATTATGTGCAACTATTACAATATGAATTTATTCTAAAACAATCTACTCCATTCTTGCAAGTTTTTTTTTTAACAGTATGCTTTTATATTCACAGAAAGCAGCTTAATATTTTATCCTTTTACTGACTTTTATATTTATGGTCTTTCCTACATTGCTGGCTTGAAATATCCTGTCAGAAAGATTAGTTTTACTAAGCATCAGTAGATCTTTGAAGATGAATGGGAATTATCCAGAGGCTGAGTAAAATGTTGACCATACAGCTCCTTAATGTAACCCAGCACTTTGCGTTCTTACAGCTGCCTTGCCTTATTTAGACTTGCTCATAATTTCTATTCTTTTGACCTTCCAGACTAATAGCCTGCTCCTGTTTTATCTCTTGACTGATAGAATTAGCACACATTTTCTTAACTCTGGGTTTCTATTGAAAACCTACGATTCTGCAGTGTCTGTAAGAAATTCATTATTTATATGGTTCCTTTCATTTGACTTAAATCAATTTTTATAATGTGCAATTATTAATTTCAAATTATTGACATATATGTCTTTTAACTCATTTAACACATTTACCAAGCGTGTTTGATTTAATTACTTCATGGTCACATGCATGTGCTTAATGATAGACACCCTGCATGAGCAAGCAATGAGGAAATAGGACACTAAGGGGCTGATTTAAGAATGTTCTGAGAAAGTCTGGCATTTTTCTCATGGTTCCTTAACTCTTGATTTTTCCATAATTTTTCAAGTGTAAAATCCATAAAATTCACAAATACAAAAGTACGTCAAGTCAAAGCTGTCAAGGTCATGTAGACATCAGTGGAAGCTGTCCTTCTTTTCTTGCAAAGATCACTCTTTCGTTTGTGGTTTTAGAGATTTTCAGAAATCAGAAAGTTCATTTTTGTATGAGCATTCTTTTTTTCAAAAGAAAATGTTGACGTTTTTGGATTTTTTTGTATAGATATCTCAGAGGCTATTTTTATTTGTGCTTTTTATATGTAGATTGTTTAATAACTTTCATGTTAGTCATGGTTTTAAAATAAATGAGTTTAATTGTGGGTTTAAAAAGCTCTAATGTGACTTTTAATAAATAGGTATCATTTACCTGTTTATGTCCCAACATGGCTGGCCAGAGTGGAAACTCCCTCCTGGTGTGGGTGGCATACTACTAATAAAGTTTGTGTTTTGGGATAAAGTTTGGGTTTTTGGATAATGGAGTTACGTGATGTGCAGTTCTACTGTGGTGTGTGTGATATACGCAAATCCAGAGGGTTGCTTCTCCTTTTGCCAGTGCCACTCATGGTTTCCCTAATATCTTATCATTTTTGGCCATTCGTGGATACTGGGCTTATAAAACTGTATCCTTAAGCAGAGCTATTGGCCTCATTGACAAATGTGGAGGCATGGTGCAATTTCTAAAAAACAGGTTCAAGGTGCCCTGTTTTTTACTCTTTTCACACTATCCACAGATTGTATTCCTAGAATAGAGCACACAATGCTGCACATTCTTCTTAATATAGCAAAGCCTCATAGAGTGGGGGACGGGTGGACAGCAGGAGGACATTCCCTGGCTTGTGTATCATACAAAAACACAAAGACTTGGGCGTGCCAAAGGTTCTGTATTTAACTGTTTCTAGTTAAATTGTGCTCAAGGGGAATTTACAAATTGTTCCTACTTCTTGAAATGACCTATCACTTGGAATTGCAATTTTAAGGGGGAAATCCATCTGGACTAAGATAGAGATCCCACATCGGGATAGCCTTAATATGTCTAATTTTGCCTTATGTCTAGTGATAGGGAAATTTGCGCCATTTTGCTTCTACGAAATTCGCAAAATGGGGAAAAATTCGCAAAATGCCCGTTTTTTTTACGCCGGCGGCCATTTTTGACGCCAGCGTCTGTTTTTTTTCGAATCCGGTGACAATTTTTTTTGATGCCGGCGAATTTTCGCGGGCGTTTTGCGAATTTTTCGCTGCCATCGAATCGCACAAATTCGCCGCAAATTCGCGCCTGGCGAATAAATTCGCCCATCACTACTTATGTCTTGTTATGCTTCTTTATTTAGCATGTGTTCATTGGTCATGCGTGGGTTGATACATTTTTGACTCACACCCAACCCTAACCAGACGCTGTACTACCCGTACCCGACCTGCTACTCCATGTGTTCTTATATATCTGCACCCGATCCAACCCCGGCCCAACCCGACTCTTATGTCCCAGAGGGGATGGGGTTGGCGCAAGTCTATAAATTGATGCCACCTTATGCGGAAGTTGGGCACAGTTAGGTCACGCCGGAATAGTTTCTGCAATTGTTGGTCCGAACTAGTGGGTTCTGGAGGCTTCGGGCCAGTCCACACATAACTAGTGTGCATGTAGATAGCAGATAGATAGATCAATGCAGCTTAGTTAGGATCAAGTACATGGTAATGTTTTATTATTGCAGAGAAAAAGAAAATCATTTTTAACAATAATAATTATTTGCTTAAAATGGCCATCCCATAATGTGGAGCTTTCTGGATAATGGATTTCCACATAAGAGATCCCATACCTAACTATTAGTTATTTAACAAATGGAATTACATTGCGACAAAAGAATCTTATTTTTTTATGATGTTTACAATAATACTTTTCTGGAAAAAGAATGAATAGAATCTGTCACAATGCAATGTCAAGTACAGTAAACACACAAATAAAATCCCATCAGGAAACGATCCAACTCTTCAGTTTAGGTGAATTCCTATTATCGTGGTGAACATCATTGTTGGTTTTATATGAAAACCATGATTATGATATAAAAAAATATCATAAAAATCAATGTTTTGCGTGTTCCAAGTTGCTGAATTTTCTTAAGAAGTCAAGTAGAAGTCTTAACTTTTTTAATGAGCTGTGCAACACATCCTTCTCAGAGAAAAAAGATTTACTGTATATTTGCCCGAAACTGAATTGTTAATTTGAATCCCCTCTGGTGTTGCTATAGGAAATCTTATATATTTAGCCAAGTTTGATACACTGAGGTGAAAAGCACTGAAAATAATGTAAAAAAAACTCTGTGGAAACATGTACTATGTCAAGTCATCTCTTGTGAAATAACTCTAACCTCTTCAATCCCCTTAATAACTAATGTAAGAGAGGGAATGTCCCTTAAGACATACTGTAAGTTGGTTAATTGCATTAAATGACGAAATTAGTAACACTGGCCAAAACCATTGTTATTTTTGTAAATTATGTTTTGCTCTGCATGGGTTTAATGTATTTGATTGTTCTTTTTTGCATTATCTATTCCAAAGAGAAAGCTTGCACTCAACCAAATGAAATCTGTCAAAGACTTCCCAGTTAACAGCTGGCAAATATCAGACAACAAGCACAGTATTCTTAGGGCACACCAGTTTTGCAATGACTACAGTGCTTATTAATCAGTGTTTCTGTGCCTCAAGCGACATATTCCTCATGTATGCAATTTTAAATCTTTTGTAAATACGAAAGCTGTATATTTTCGTTCAGGGAATTCGTGTCAGGAAAATTATATCACTACGGAATGAAAGTTATCAATTTCTTCTCAATGGAACCTACTAGATAATGGGAAATCTGAGACTGAATTAGGACAAAAGTTTTTTGTTTGAAACAAAATCTACCCAAGATGTCAGTGAATTGGTTTAAATACTGCTCTGCAGGCCACTGCCCCATTGTCAGTAAAATCCCAACTAAACATTTGTATCTTGGTAACTGGTAATACACAGTGACAGGTTTTTCATGAAACATATTTTTTCTCCAAATATTGTTTTTTTATTTCTCTAAATCCATAGAAAAGTGTAAAAACCATGAAAAACTCTAATACAAAACTTCTCCAAGTGAAAGCAGTTGAGGTCCCACAGAAGTCAATGGTAGCTGTGCTGATCGTATTGGACATTTTTTTGAGCCATTCAAATTTTTTTTATTTTTTTCACTTGTAATTGTTGAATTTTTAAAGGTTTTTAGAGCTATTTTATTCATATGGTTCAGAATTGTTTTCTGTTCATACTTTGTATCTTTGTATCTTTTAATACTTTTCATGACATTCATGGTAGAGCATAGAGTTTAATCATGGTTTTAAAAAGCTCTAAGATCTAATACCACTAAAAATTGACCATTGATAAATGGGCTTCCCAGAGAATGAAGAGGTTGAGTGAAAAAAAAAAGGGGGAAAAATAGTTTGGAGAGTGGGCCCATAGTTGAAGGTTTTCTGATGGGCCCCTGATCTGGGATATATTATCCAGAAAGTTCTGAAAAAGCAAAAGCCATTCCATTACTGTTTTTCCTCTGTAATAATAAACCTTGCCTCTAGTGATGAGCGAATTTGTCCCGTTTCGCTTCGCCGAACAATCCGCGAATTTGTGAAAAATTTGTGAAACGTACACATACATACAGAAATACAGTAATAAAGAAATGTTTACAGTAGCTCAGTACACTAAGGATATATTCTGCATTACATTTAATCAGATACAAACACTATCATCCCATCCCAAACATAACTTTTTTAGTAAATAAAAAAGTAAATATCAGTGGCTATACTTTGTTTCGGAGGGACAGAGGCAAAAGAAAAGGAGGAGGGGTATGTCTGTATGTTAGGCGGGATTTAAAAGCTCATATAAAGGAGGAGGTTATGTTAGAAAATGAGGGTGCAGAAGTCGTATGGGTGGAGTTCTTCACCAATTGTAAAGAATCCAGCAAATTAATTGTAGGCGTATGCTATAGACCCCCCAATGTAAGTGAGGAGGAAGAGACAAAGCTCCTAATGCAAATAGAAAAGGCTACTAGTTTAGGTAAAGTAATGATAATGGGGGATTTTAATTACCCAGATATTGACTGGAGCAACGGTACTGCTAGATCAGTTAATGGGAACAAGTTTATAAACTTATTGCACAACAATTTTTTAGCACAGGTTGTTGAGGAGCCTACCAGAAAAAATGCTATTCTTGATTTAGGGATCTCAATGACCCAGAACGTATAGCAAATGTGCAAGTCATTGAACCCCTGGGTAATAGTGACCATAAGGTTATATCTTTTAATGTCTGGTGCAAAAAACAAAAATACACTGGGGCAACAAAAACCATGAATTTTGCAAAAGCTAATTTTAGTGCCTTGAGGGCTGCCCTACAGAGCATTGATTGGGGCATTAGGTTTTCAGCTAAAAACACAGAACAGAAATGGTTGTCCTTTAAAATGATATTAAATCATTACTATTCTCAATTTATTCCCTTAAGGACTAAACGTAGAAGCTCAAAGAATCATCCTGTGTGGCTTAATACAGAAGTAAAGAAGTTAATGGGACAGAAGAGAAAGGCATTTAAAAACTACAAATCTGTAGGGACAGAAGCTGCATTTAATGAATATAAACACTGTAATAAATGTTGTAAATCAGCAATCTGGAAGGCTAAGAAAAGAAATGAAGAGTTAATTGCGGTGGAGGTGAAAACTAACCCTAAAAAGTTTTTTAAATATATTAATAGTAAAAAGATGCAGGTTGAGAGTGTTGCTCCATTAAATAATGGTACCAGTATGGTTGTAACAGATACAGATAAGGCAAATGTCTTAAATCAGTTCTTTTCTTCAGTGTATACAATAGAGGAGTCTGGGTTCACAGGCTCACTTAATAACTGCACGAATGGTTCAGCTCAATCTAGTCAGTGGCTGACTCAGGATATGATTCAAAAAGCTTTAATACAAATTAATGTAAACAAGGCTCCAGGGCCTGATGGCATACACCCCCGGGTTCTAAGAGAGCTTAGTTCAGTTTTAGACCCGCCCTTATTTCTGATTTTCTCAGATTCACTGTCATCTGGTATGGTGCCTATGGATTGGAGAAAAGCTGATGTTATTCCAATATTTAAAAAGGGATTATGATCTCAGCCTGGCAATTATACGCCAGTAAGCTTGACATCTGTGGTGGGCAAATTATTTGAAGGCTTGTTAAGGGATCACATTCAAAATTTTGTCCTAATGAATGGCATCATGAGCAAAAATCAGCATGGCTTTATGAAGGATAGGTCATGTCAGACAAATTTGATTGCATTTTATGATGTGGTAAGTAAGATTCTGGATAGTGGGGGGGCAGTAGATGTGATCTATTTGGATTTCGCCAAAGCATTTGATACTGTGCCCCACAAACGACTGCTTTCTAAACTAAGGTCTGTTGGGCTTAATGAAGTCGTTTGCACATGGATTGGAAACTGGCTACAGGATCGGGTACAGAGGGTAGTTGTTAATGGGAAATTCTCTACTTGGAGTAAGGTTCTTAGTGGGGTCCCCCAGGGCTCAGTATTGGGTCCACTTTTATTTAACTTGTTCATTAATGACTTAGGGGAGGGTGTTGTAAGTAATGTATCAGTGTTTGCAGATGACACAAAATTATCCAGCCCAATTAATTCCATCCAGGATGTGGCATCCTTGCAACATGATCTTGACAAACTGGCAAGCTGGGCAGCTAAGTGGCAAATGAGATTCAATGTTGATAAATGTAAAGTCATGCACCTGGGATGTAAAAATATCCAAGCCACTTATACCCTTAATGGGACTTCACTAGACAAATCCATTATGGAAAAGGACCTTGGAGTCCTTGTAGATGATAAACTTGGCTGTAGCAAGCAATGCCAGTCAGCAGCATCAAGGGCAAATAAGGTCTTGAGCTGTATTAAAAGGAGCATAGAGTCAAGGGAGGAGGGGGTCATTCTTCCACTGTATAGAGCACTTGTAAGGCCCCATCTAGAATATGCTGTACAGTTTTGGTCTCCATCACTCAAACAGGACATTATTGTATTAGAGAGGGTACAGAGAAGGGCAACTAAGCTGGTAAAAGGTATTGAAAATCTTAGCTATGAGGAAAGACTGGCCAAATTGGGGATGTTCACGTTGGAGAAGAGGCGAAGAATCTCTCTAATGCTTTATTTACCAGTAGGTCTTTCCAGCTGACACAAGGTCACCCATTCCGATTAGAAGAAAAGAGGTTCCGCCTAAATATTCGGAAGGGGTTTTTTACAGTGAGAGCTGTGAAGATGTGGAATTCTCTCCCTGAATCAGTTGTACAGGCTGATACATTAGATAGCTTTAAGAAGGGGTTGGATGGCTTTTTAGCAAGGGAATACAGGGTTATGGGAAATAGCTCATAGTCCAAGTTGATCCAGGGACTAGTCCGATTGCCATTTTGGAGTCAGGAAGGAATTTTTCCCCCTCTAAGGCAAATTGGAGAGGCTTCAGATGGGTTTTTTTGCCTTCCTCTGGATCAACTGGCAGATAGGTAGTTAATAAAAAAAAAAAAAAAAAAGTTGAACTTGATGGACATGAGTCTTTTTTCAACCTTACTTACTATGTTACTATGTTACTATGTTACTATGTTAGTAAGAAGTTTTATTAATTCACTGTGCATTGACGAAAACTACAAAATTTGCAAACTTTCTTCCACTGTCGGAGGAGGTCACTAAACAGTTTCCAGGTTTGCAAAAGATATATTACATTTGTGCAAAGGAAAATTTGTTCAATCGCAAATGCATAACTTTGCTGCTTTTGCTTCCAATAAGTATTAATTATATCTTAGTTTGGATCAAGTACAAGGTACTGTCTTATTATTACAGAGAGAAAGGAAATCACTTTAAAAATGTAGATTGTTTGGATAAAATTGAGTCTATGGGAGACAGCCTTTCCATAACTCCGAGCTTTCTGGACAACAGATTTCCAAATAACGGATCCCATACCTGTACTATTCTTCAGATTATCTAGAACTCAGGTCCCAAGCATCAGTATGATTATTTTAAACTGTATTTTTATATCCCTTTCTCATGAAACTTACGTAGAAAAATAGGTTCGCTGTTCTTTATCAGGTGCTACAGAAATGCAATTCAGGAATCAGTTTACAATTGGGAAGAGGTTGGGTTCTCACTTAGAAGTTTTGCTGATTGCCTCCTTAAGTGCCATTTTTTCTTGCATGCTGCATTACAAAATGTTTTAGCTGTTAAATGTAGGGGTCTGAAGTGCTCATTTTACTCCCTGAGAGAAACCTTTAGGTCATGTATTATTTTAAATACTGTAACAGCAAAATGTGACTTAGCAATGAACATACATAAAATCTATGAAAACAGAAATAAACCATGGTATTTGTCACTCTCTCTCCAACTTTCTGTCTATCCAGTTTTATTTTGTACACAATTCCCTTTACAGATTATAGCCAGGGTTGGATTTCAACCCAAAGAGCCCATAGGCTTCTTACCCCCCACACTGCTTACATGCTACTACCGCCTCATGAAGCCAACACTTCCACCCGCTCAAGCACACCTCACCTTTTCTCAGCTGCTGCAAATTGCCAGCACTACATGAGCGGGTTCACATGTGGCCAGCAGATCGCATGCCACCCCCCACATCTTAGCCACCCTAGGCCTGGGCCTTTGTAGTAGTTTGGCAATCACAAAACAAAGCTCATTTAGTACATTGAGATGAATACCATCTGGTCCTGGACCCTTGTTTACCTTCAGATGGTCTAGTCTCTTTCTTTAATGTGGAAAATAAATGCTAAAAATGTTCTCCTGTCTGCTACTATGCATTGTGCATTATTCTACCCTGTAGTTCTCAAACCAATAGGGGCACATTTACTAAAGGGCACATTTTTGCCTTGGAAGGGCAAATTTGTCAGAAATTAATTCACAAGTATTCATCAAAGTTCGAAGTTTCATCTCGGCAGATAAACTCTGTTGAAGTTTCACCAGCGAAAATCCATCAGTGCAGACATTTCTAAGCGCCATTTCACTAGCATTAGGTACTTTCTTCATAGAGAAACTTCATTTACATAGAGTACTTACGCTTACCTCAAATTATATAAGGTGGGTACATACAGGTCATATATATGCGTTTATTAGTGAATGTTGGTGAAATAGCTGGAAGTGGCCACTTAATATTAAAATGTCCAAGGAAGCAAAATAAAGACAAAAGAGATTCTGTAATGTCCTAGACATGAGTCCACCCTAAAAACAAATGTGGCTTGATCTCCAAATGGTTAAAAAAAAACATATATTTAACGTTATAACTTTTAAACATAATCCCACATAAACCAGGTATAACCTGGTGAAATAGACTCTCACGAAATGTATTGGAAAGTTCGCACTTTGATAAATTTGCGGGATAACGCTAGTTTGCCTGAGCAAAAATTTGCGAGGTGAAAAAGTGCAACACTTTGCTAGAGCTGAGCTTTTTTGATAGTGAATTGTCCTCTTCGCCTTTAAGTAAATTGGCGATGTCCCTGCAAATTAACTTTTTGGCAAATTTTCACTAGAAAAGCCCAATTTGCCCTTTAGTAAATTTTCCCATAAAGTTTATTTGCCCAAAAACTTCCAAAATTCTAAAAACACAAAGCTAATAATTCAAAAGTATTCATCTCTCTCAAGGAAGAATATTATCCCTCTTAAGGAAGAAGATAAATGCTTTTAAATTGATCTAAAACTATTCCATGGAAGTATACCAATGAATTCATTTTTGGAGTAGTGGGTAGAGATATTTGTTGAAGATTTTCAAAGAAATTAAATTGCTTTTATTGATGTTAAAGTTCAGCTGCAGCAATAGACCCTAACAGCCTACCAGTACTTACATATGCATGTAATTAATGTTTAAATTATTTTTTAGTAAACTTAAGGTATAGAGATCCAACTTATGGAAAGATCCCTTATCCAGAAACCCCCAGGTTCCAAACATTCTGGATAACAAGTCCCACACCAGTTCTATAAGTAAATGTCTATAAGCCATTTATATTAACCCTATGCTTGCTGGGTTGCTACATGCGTGGGTGCCTACAATTGTGGCTCTCTGGAACTTCCTTTGTCACTTTACTTTGCTATATTCAAAAGCTATAATGAATTATATTCAAAAGATCACATAAATCGAATTATACTTCCAATGAGTAACACATATTTTATGTTAAAGCTAAAATAAATCAATGCGTTTTTGATAAATACCAAGTTAAATGGGAAATCATATTTTACTCTTTCCACTGCCATTAAGATTCTTCTTCATGACACATCGCTTAGTTAGAGATGCTGTTTTCTATATGATTAGGTTAATGTTGAATATTTCCAGGCTTCATTTTACATATTCATAATACTGCAGAGGTTTTTTAAGATTCAAATGCTGCAATAAATATCAGAATAAGCCCTTATATCAAACATAATGTGGTAGCTGATGCAATAACATTTGCGAAAACTGCATATACATGTAGAGTGATCTGCATTTAAATGCGACTCTCTGCTTCACAGGAAAAACCATACCTAATACGATTCTGGGCAAATGAAAACTCCTCATTTGTTGGCCTGACAGATATTGATAGCTTGCAAGAATTGTGTTTTGTCTCAATGGTATAGGAAACCTGTGCCCTTCAGATACTAAACTGCCAGCATTCAACTGCCAGCATACCTCAAGTTGACCATTCTTTTATCCCTGTAGGTAGTGAACTGTGGTTCTAATGGGCCCACAGCCTTTTGTTCAGTGGCCTATCTGCATATGGTTTCAACCGTTCCATATCTGACACAGATGCACCTCAGCTCAAATGTGACTGCTCAATGCACACCCATTATCATTAAATTAAAAACATTGTATAATTATAACTGAAAATAATGTGTTTAGTAAAGCACAGTAGTATATTTTTTTTTTAATTCTGTGCTTGTATAGGGAGTATATACAGTAAAAGAGCATTCAGGCCACATAGAATAGAGATCATGGGACCTGTTGGTTAAATCACCATAGGATACGGAGGCTTTAATAATAGCAGAGTTACTCAAATACAAACACCAAGCTGGGCAAAGTAAGTAACGCCAACTTTAAGGGGCAGATTTACTAAGGTTCGAATGAAACTCACAATTTTGAGTTTAAAACTCGAATTCGATAGGTCGCCACCTAAAACCTGCCGAGTTCATGTAGAAGTCAATGGCAGACCTATTTGAAGAAGTTAATAGCCTTCCTGACATTTGAGTTTTTTTCGGAGAAAAGCTCAATTTGAATTGCATTCAACTTCGAATTGAATTCGATTTAAGTTTACGGGATTTGTTCGAATTTTAGACATTCAAGTTTATTTATAAATAAGGTACCATTTGAGTTGTGAGTACATTTGATGTTTATTAGCGTAAAGAAAAACTCCCATAAACTCTAAAATTATTTTTACAATGCTTTTATAGTGTTCTGTTATGTCCTACCACATTACATTTTTGAGATTTCATTTGATATTTAGTGATGGGCAAATCTGTCCTGAAAATTGTCGAAATGCATTGAATTCAATGGGCATCAAAACAATTTTGATGGGAGACAAACTTTGGCGTGAGCGTCAATTTTTATATGCGCGACTATTTTGTCCAAATGCATTATCAATGGGCATCCGAATAATTTTGACAAGCATTTTTTGGGGGTACCCTCCTTTCCCCCTACATTTCCTAACATATGGCACCTAAGCTATACAGTGGGCACATGTGTAGGGCAATATAACAACTCTATTTTATTTTATTAAGGTTTCCCAGGCTTGTGTAGTGTAATGTATTTGCTGCTACATATTCGTCCATTGTACTTTAACTTCACGCTGTATGCAAATTAGGCATCGCTAGCACAACTTTGAACTGCTTATCGTATTATCACAACTTTGCAAGCGTTCAGTACCCAGGACACAACTTCAGATTTTCGTGAATTAGCGTTGTTCTGGCGAATCTACGCCTGCCAATTTCGGAGGTAAGTAAATTTGCCCCAGAGACTGAACAGGCTGTGGAAATCCCACAGGTGAACAACAAGGCATACAAGTCTCCAACTTTCTGTCAGACCCAAACACTCTGCTCTCAGTACAGTAAATTTAGCAGGTGAAGTGTATAGCAGCTCCCACATGCAGTTCCTACTTTAACATCACATTCATCTGCTGCTCCCCTCCTTAAAACACCCCTTGGATGTCCAGCCCACAACTCTGCCTGGTTAATATTGAGGTGGCTCTTAAAAGGATGGCTCAAAACCTAAAGAACGGGAATATATATTCCTGCCATCTAGGACGTATCCCCTCTGACTTGCACAATATATATACAGGTGTGGGATCTGTTATCTGGCCCATTATTATAGTTCCGAATTATAGAATGGTCATCTCCCATAGACTTTATTTTATCCAAATAATATAATTTTTTAAAAAATTATTTCCTTTTTCTCTGTAATAATAAAACAGTACCTTGTACTTGATCCAAATTAAGATATAATTGAACCTTACTGGAAGAGAAACCAGCCTATTGGGTTTATTTAATGTTTATATGATTACGGAAAGACCAGGTCACGAGTGTTCTGGATAAGAGGTCCCAAACTTGTAAATATATACAGTATATATATATACAATATATATATATATATATATATATACCACTAAGTGGTGAGCACAACTTTCCCTTGTTTGTTATAGTTATACAGGAGCAGTGACCAGCTCCATGTTGTAGCTCCCACCCTTCCCAACTATAGTCAGGTGATCCCACTGGTGTCTAATAAAAGGGCAGCCAAGTTTGGGAGCTTTACTTTGAAAGCAGCTAGTAAGTTGCAGGTAAAACTTAGTCCCTTTGTAAAATGTATAATGAAGCAATAGAATTCTTAATGAATCAGATGAAAATTGAGCATAGGACTGGCCAGATATGGGATGACTTTGACGTAGTTGGCCAGCTTAAATATATTGCAATATATGGACAAACAATCCCTGTTTTGTTTAAAAGGTAAGGCATTTTTCAGTAGCAGTATGCACAAAATGTCGCTGTCTTAAATATATTGATAATGGGTTGAGTGCAGAGGACTCTTGTATTTGTCTTGTATATATATATATATATATATATATATATATATATATATATATATATATATATATATAATTTATTTTTGCATTGGATAATCTTTCAATCAATGTCATTAAATCAGCCACAGACATTCCAGTCTATACCAAAGGTTTATGAAGCCTTCTATTGATCCTGTGTTGTCCTGTGAGACATTGGCTCTGAAGACTATTGTATATCTTGAGTCCTTACCATAAAGCAAAAAGGCATTTGATTCTTTCACTTTGGGTAAACACTTTTTGAAAAGTATTGTCTTTTTTGTAAATACCATTGGGAATTCTAGTAGATCTTGCCATTCTCTTTACCCATATGCTGGGTCATTTGAATAACACTTTCTATTTAACCCTTTGGGTGTATATTTATTTTTCTGTTTTCTTCATTTTGGTTTTTATTTTTTACTTATGAAGGAAGGCATCTTTTTGAAAACTACACAATTCCCCTTAAACACTTTAGCATGCATATATCTATAGGTTTTTACATAGAGAAGTCTGGTAATCAAAGAGCTTAGTTCATTTAGTACCCTGAAATGAATACCATCCCATCCCCAACCTTGGTTTACCTTCACATATAATAGTTTCTTTTGAATTTCACCCAGCCATTAATAGATAGTTATCATTAATATTACCATTTCTTTGACCATTTGTTGACTATAAACACGAGACATGTAGGGGGTTATTTACTAAACCTTGAATTTATCTGGTCGGGCTTTTTGGGGCAAAAACTCAAATTTTTTGTGGGAAACAAAACTCAAATTTGTCAATATTTATTTATTGCAAAATTCCTGAATCTGAAAATCCAACAACTCAGCCCTGTCAAGGTAATTTAAAAGTCAATGGAGATGTCCCTATCCCAATTGGAAGATATTATGGTCTGCGCTGGGTCTAGCCTGATAATCCGATTAATTCAGGGTTTTCAGGCAAGAACCCAAAAAAATTGAGCGATTCAAGAAAAAAGTCAGTAAAAATTGTACAATTTGAGTTTTCGCTTGATTTTATCAGGTTTTTTTCCCCCAGACTAGAGATGTAGCGAACCGCCGTGTATGTGTTCGCGAACGCCGTTCGCGAACACCGGCAAAAAATGCGAACAGTTCGCGAACAGTTCGCGAACTTCGAACATCCGAAAATCGTTCGATTCGAACGATCGAAGGATTTTAATCGTTCGATCGAACGATTTTCGTTCGAATTGAACGATCAAAGCCATTGGATCGAATGATTTCATTCAATCCAATGGCTTCGATCGTTCGATTCGAACGAAAATCGTTCGATTTTAGCGATCGAATGGTCGAATGGTCGAACGATTTTGACGCGAACGCCTATTGGCGAACGTCGCGCGACGTTCGCGAACTTGCGGCGGACGCAAACAGTCGAAGTTCGCGCGAACTAGTTCGCCGGCGAACAGTTCGCTACATCCCTACCCCAGACTACTTTATTCAAATTTGTTTGATAAATAAGGTAAATCAGAATTGGAGTTTGGTTGATCTTAAATTATGAGATAAATTCGGATTTTAATAAATAACCCCCTAATGGATCAAAGTGAAACCTTGAATCTACAAAGGTAATTATTTTTATAGGGAGAGAGGGCACCAGAAGTGTTAAAATGGAGTTTGTCTCTGCCAATAAATATTCACTAAGGCTGTATTAAGTTGACACCCAGAAAAAACTAGATTATACATATTTATTATCAATATATTCTCATTTATTTTCTAACACAGAGTATTGCATATGACCTTTTCCAAAATGGAAAAAATGCAACATAGGAAGTTACTAATATATATAGCAAACAAGTTATATTTCTGTTTTGGATGGGGAAGCTTGAAGTTTAATAGACAGCCTCCATTTCCTCTCAGGGACATCTATATAAATCATTGTAAATTTCTATCCCGCTTTGACTAGCAGATAAAATAAGAAATGCTGGGGACTTTTTTTTCACCACAGTCTAAATAAGCTGTCACATTTAATCAAAGGTGTGGAGATTGATTTTAAACAGAAAAATCCTGATGTTGAATCTCAGGAGGAATATTCAGATGAGTCTGTTTGGCTATGCATAAAAACACAAAGAGCTCTGACCTTAGCTTTATGCTCTTGTCAGCATTCATTGTGATACAATATGAAAAATGATGGTTATTTATGCAGCGCACAAATTACTTTTATATTGGAAATTGATAATACTCAGAAAGGGAAATATTCTGTTAAGAAGAAAATGTCGAACATCTTTCTTGTACAATATAATTTACATAGATCCAGTTGCCAGACAACTAATGATACTAGTTTTATAAATTAAATACTCACCATTACATACATTATTTTAGAAGAAGAGTACATGCTTCCCTATGCAATATTTTCCAAATTTTTACTCTACTCTACTCTACTGGATTTATTTTCGAAATCTTGAATTTTGTTTTTTACTTGCTGAAACCTGTGAGGCATATTTATTGCTGTAATTGCCAAAAAGATTTTGCATGATTAGTTTGTCTTTTATATAAAAAAGCTTGCCAAGTTTTAGGTGTTCACTTGATTGCAGAAAACATGAGTCAGCTAAGGAACATTTTCCACAATGAATTATAGTGAACCTTCCATCTTTAATAAATGTGCCCCTTAGTATCCAGGTGATTATAATTGGAATTGGTTGTTTCATTAAAAACTAGACAAGTGAAGGAGACAAATTTTGTTTGCAGATGTTGTTGAATTAAATATGAAAATCATGTCTGAGATTTAAAGGCTACTATTTCTGATAACTGGGATCAAAATAAGATCATTGTGTGATTCTTTAGGTGCACATTATGCACCTATAGGTGGAGGTAGCACCTGGGTCCTCCAGTTTTAGAGAGTGCAACTACTGTATGCTGAAGTTCAAGAAGTGGCTTTGGACACAAGAACCTTAAATAAATTATATTGATTATATTACATTTAGCACCAACCATAATTGAGCCTTTTAGTATTTGGCCCACATTGCCCAGGATTTAGCATTCTTTAAATATAAGCTTAAAGGGATTGTTTAATATAAAAATAAAAACTGGGTAAACAGGCTATCCAAAATAAAAAATGTTTTCACTATAGTTAGTTAGCCAAAAATGTATAAAGGCTGGAGTGACTGGAAGTCTAACATAATAGCCAAAGCAATACTTCTTGCTTTGCAGCTATCTTGGAGTAGTTATCAAAGGGTGAACTCTCTCTATCACCCATTGATAAAAAGGACTTTAAAATCCGTGACTTGACAACCAATCAGTGACTTGAGGGGCGGGGCACATGGGTCATTACTGTTTGCTTTTGAATCTAACCAGAATGCTAAGGATCAATTGCAAACTCACTGAACAATTATGTCCCATGTGACCCCCCTTAAAGTTGCTGACTAACTCAGAGTTAGAGAGCTGAAAAGTAGGGTTCCTTTCTGTTATGTTAGACATCCAGTCATTCCAGCCTTTAAACATTACATTTTTGGCTAACTAACTATATAAGAAACATTTTTTTATTTTGCACAGCCTATCTATTTACCCAGTTTTTTTTTTTTTACACTGAACTGCTCCTTTGTGTTATCAATGATCACAAGTTGCATGAACCACGATTAGAATAGGCAAGTCATTCCCATCCTTATGCTTCATAGGAGGCTGTGGATTACACCACTATACGTGCAGCATTTCTAAGCAGTAAAAGCCTATTAGGAAATCTTTTTATATCACACTAGAAAAATTAATAATCACAAATGAGGCAATTACCTTTAATAAGCAGTGCAGGCAGTGAGCAGGTGAAAATCTCACTAATCAGAAAGGAACACTACTCAGGTAGTTGATGAAAACCAATAATTATTTTCTGTAGATGTTACTACATATATATTATTATTGTTCTATTTTCTTTATAAAATAAATTAGTATTTATTATTTTACATTTTACAGTCTTACTGGCATTGGGGTAAGACTGCAAGTGGGGTGTATATATTTAGTTCCTGGTTTAATAAGCTGGAGAAATGCAGTCTAGTTTAATGAGAACTCCAATTAAAAATACTTATTTGTAGACAATAATATATTTTACTCTCGTATGAAGGATATATGTGATAATTTTGATTTTTCAGTACAAATTGCTTCATCTCTCGAACTATAATTTGGGAAGATTTACTTGAAAGTTTCCATGGATACAGCATGGATTGGGGGCAACCATTTCAATCCCTGCAGTTTCATCATTTCACACAGGATTTGGCTTGCATCTGTAAGCAGTTTTAAATTATTATAAGATGATAATAATTATTTGTTTCATTAGTAAGTTATTTTATATTCAGATAGCTACTTGGTTCAGTTATTATCATCGTATTACATTCATACCTACATCTTTTATAAGAATACTTAGCACTGTGTATTAGTGATGCCAGACTGTAGACCTCATGCTTGTCTTAAATTAACTGTACATAGAGACTTTAAAATACCTTGGACAGCCTTGGAACCAGTCGGAGGGTTAGATACACACAGCTATTGTAAATAATGTATCTTTTTTTTAAGTCAATCAATTTAGATTTAAACAAATGCATTTCAAAAAGTTAAAATATTTAAGTTTAATGACATGCTACTTTGAGCATCAAGAAAGAAGTAAAAAGGATAAGTATACAATGTGACACCGCTATTTTAGAAAACAAATATATGGAGGCACATTTATCAAGGGTTGCATTTCAAGTTCATGTTTCTTTAAATGCCCATAAACTCCCATAAATTGAAACTTTGACTAGTTGAAATGTATTAATAAAATCAAATTAATACAACTCTGATGAATTTAAATGATCCGAAAACTCTAATTGAATTCAATCAAACTCGATTCTAATTTTTTTAGAAAAAAACTAGAATGTCAGTAAGGCTGCAAACATCTCCAAATTGAACCCTGGACCTCTCTCATTGACTTAAACAGTAACGCGGCAGGTATTAGGTGGCGAATAGTCAAATTGGAATTCTTAAAGTGCCAGAGTTTGATAAATTTTGAAATTCAAATTACATTTTTTTTTTTATAAAACTCAAATTGAGTTTGGTCAATTCGAGTTTGACAGCTTTGACCATAAAAAAAATTCAAAAATTTGATTCAATTCAACCCTTAATAAACAAAAATAAATTAATTACTTGTCCACCTCATGAACCCCTTACTATAGTAGATCCATTATTCAAAGGAGAGTGGTGTCTCTTATTAGCTTGATCTTTTACAAATTAGGAAATCATCCGTCCTTTGAATGTGATTGAAGTTTTACACAAATAAATACATGTTCTGTACAGAACAATTTTGTATGCATTGCTGCACTTCAGTAATTATTAAAAAATTGACAAGCTATTGAAATTTCAACCATAATATAAGAAAAGTAGCCTTTTATCCAACCCATCATTTATATTTTCTTACAGTGTGTCCTTGTTGTTTTTTTATATTTTCTAATCTGATATGCCCAGAACACCCCCTTTAACAACCTAATTTGTTGTTGTTAAACATTCATGTTAGAAGCTAGAAGGTAGATTTACTAAAAAATCTGTAAAAAATTATTTGATATTGATGCCTGTGAAAGGTCTGTGAAATGGTGGCGTGGATTTGTTATCCTAAAAAGAGCAACACCCCTGGGAAAAAATAGAGGTTGGATTTAACGTGTCTAGCATACTGGCACATTGGCCTCCAATGTATCTGCTATTTCTTGTACTTAAGTCAACTGTAGTCTAAAAAATACTTCTGATGAGGTCTTGACATCATTTTCTTCAATCAAAAATAGCTGCTATAAAAAGCACAACAGTCCTGCTGTTACACACAAGCATAGGCGTTAATAGAAAAAAAGAAAAAAAAAAAAAAAAAAAAAAAAAAATATATATATATATATATATATATATATATATATACACACACACACACACACACACACACAGTATGGTAGAAAGCACCAGGAATGTATTAGGGACAATGTTACTGGAATTACATTACAGAATTAGAACAATGCATATTTTTTATTTATGACTTTAAAAACATTGCAAATAAATATGAATAGTAATAATACCCAAGAGATTTCCTGGCAGCATATATGGAGCACTGGGACTAAATAAATAATGACAATATTTTGGTCCCTCAAGGGAACTTTTCAAAGAATGAAGGAAGGCTTCATTGAGGGGAAGAAACATTGACTAAGTAAGCCTTTTTTTCCCTGCCGTTTATAAACTCCCATGAGAGCTACATTTATTTTTAGTTTTAAGATGTTCTAATACAGTATATAATATGGTAGCACCCATTTCCATGTATGGAGACAACTGTGTGGACTTTTATAGGAGTTACCTTAGAGAACAATAGGTTGGACCAAGGTGAAACACGATCAAACAATTCTGTTATTGTTTAATATTGTTACTTTTTTCCTGTTTGTCATTTTCTCTTTTTTGTTTGGTGTCCCACTTATTAAGAAGTTATAAATGAAATGGCTTGTATGGTAATCTTTATGTGGACTATATTTTACACTTTTTTATTTGGAAAATAAAACATTTTGAGTTTCAAAAAAATAGAGAATAATTACAAGATAGATATTGAGGTGGTCAACTTAGAAGACACTGAAGAAATTAACTGAGAAAATCTATTTTATCACTAATCTATTTCTGATTTGGTTTGGTTAAATATGTACACCTTGTGTGGCATCACAAGGTGTACATACTAGCATGATCCCAGTGTAAACTAGGTAATTTCCTCCTTCCAAAAACAACCTACATTCTTCCACATGGAGACACACAGGTCCGACCCTCACTACTTCACATGCTGAAGCAGATGCCATTTTCCTAAGTTCCTCAGGCTTCCCTATTCAGAAGAATATTGTAGTGAGGGTCTATGAGTCATAAATGATTAATAACAGAGTATAGAAATAGCTTTTGGTTAAATAGACAAACAGTTACTGTCCAAAGCTTTTTAAACTTTTACATATTCATTTGGAAATACTGCAATAATAATTTTATATTTTTCACTTATTGAAAATTTAAATGAACTAACAATGATCATGTTCTAATTAAATGTTCTAATTAAAAGCAGTTAATATATACCATGGTACCAAACTGATGACCTGTGTTCAAAAGCATATATAGATATATATACTGTATATGTGCAGTATGTGTATATATATAGCATGTGTATCTATATTTCCGAATATATGTTTCTACTTATCACAATCTATCCCTCTATCTCTACAAAATAGCAGCTCAAGGGAGATCTGGCGCCTATCGTTCTAATTAGAAGCAGATGAAATCTTTGTCTCTAATCTTTTCTTTAAACATTTTGCAATTGAACAGAAAGTTCATTTAGCTGTAAATTGTTTGAATATTGTCCACCAGCAATAGCTGTCTTAATTATCAAATGTTTGCATAATTAGCCTGCTAACTATAATCTTAGTGCATGCTTGGTGGTCCCAGCCACATATCTAAATTTGCCACCTGTTCACCAGCTCCAGCACTTTAACAATGTCACTTTGTAAGTGGTGTTTAAATCACTTCTTAACTGTGTTCATGATACAGTAAATAAACGGAAACTTACGGAAATGTATAGTTGGAAAATAACAACAGCTTACTCAGAAGATTTAGGAAGAAAAGCTATCACCGTTGCCTCAGATGTAATAATGTACAATATATATTCATACTGGGTGGAAATATGGGGTGATTATTAACACAGGGCAATTATGGCTTAAAAATATTATGATGTGCAAATCTCTCTTAAAGGAATTGTTCAGTATAAAAATAAAAACTGGCTAAATAGATAGGCTGTGTAAAAAAAAATGTTTTCAATATAGTTAGTTAGGCAAAAATGTATAAAGTCTGGAGTGACTGGATGTCTAACATAATAGAACAGAACACTACTTGCTTTGCAGCTCTGTTGGTTTTCACTGATTGGTTACCAGGCAGTAACCAATCAGTGACTTGAGGGGGGCCACATGGGTCATAACTGTTTGCTTTTGAATTTGACCTGCATGCTAAGAATCAATTGCAAACTCACTGAACATTTATGTCCCATGTTGTCCCCCTTAAAGTCGCTGACTAACTCAGAGTTAGAAAGCTGAAAAGCAGGATGTCACGCAGCAAATCCATGCCTGATGAAAAATCTGCTCATCACTATCCACAAGAAGTATTTACAACCAAAAAATCATGCAAATACAAAGAAAATGCTGGCTCAGTATTCAATTATAAAACATATGTAAGAGTATTTATTAAACAGAGACTAATGACAAAGTCGCAAAAATATGTATGATGCGATCAGTCCCTTATATTCTTGCCTTCTGCTCTCAGCTGATTCTAGAGGCAGAAATATTTGAAATTGACAATGAATAAAAAAGATGCTTGCGAGGGGACATGATTACACTTTACAAGTACATTAGAGGAATTTATAGACAAATAGCAGGGGATCTTATTACCCATAAAGAGGATCACCATACCACGGGCCATCCATTCAGACTAGAGGAAAAGAACTTTCATTTGAAGGTGGGTCTTCAGTGAGGGCAGTGAGGTTGTGGAATGTCCTGCCAGATTATGTTGTGATGGCTGATTCTGTTAATGCTTTAAGAGTGGCTTGGATGATTTCTTGGACAAGCATTATATCTAATTCTATTGTGATACTAAAATCTATAGCTAGTATACTGTAGATATGGGTATATATAATTTATGTGAAAGTATGGAGGGGTCTTGATACCTAACACATATCTGTCCCTTACTGGCAAACTATTTATTAGGCACAAAACATATCCCTAGCCCTTAATTTACCACCTACAAGGTAGTGCAGGACTCTCAGAGCTAACAAATGTTTCACTGCCCCAGAAGGCAGGAATGTAAGGTGTATGGGTGAAATTTAGCATCTTTGGCTTTCTAGAGTCTACACCTTCACAAATGAATCCTATGAAGTGGGTTATCAATTTAGTCTAAAAGAAGAGGAACTGAAAACAAGAATGAAATAATTCTGATAAACAGGCCTACATTAGTGCAAAAGCAAGTGTGAAGGAAATCAGGTACAATGTGCCCTTTAGGCCTATCCAATCGCAAATAAAATTACAAATCTCACATATGACTCTGGAGAACCAATTTCTTGTTCAGTGATTCATTTATTCAAAAACTGCATTTTTTTTGAAAAGTGCAGTTTTTGAATAAATGAATCACTGAACAAGAAATTGGTTCTCCAGAGTCATATGTAAGATTTGTGAAAGTTTGAAGGTCTGGCAGTGCTTTACTCTGAGGGTGAACCACACACTACTGAATAACGAAAGGATTACATCATCCATAAGAATATATATCTGCAAATAAAATTAGCTTGAAGTAGAATTAAAGAAATAAATATTCTTATTGGTTACTATAATGTACTGCACCTGGGCAAACTGTGTGCCTTTTATTACACATCATGGTAGGACTTAAGGAATAAACATTTCTACCACTAAAACTAGTTCTTTCTGTATATTCTTAAGTCACACTGTGCTCACACTGAGTGCATTTTTATTAATTAATTGTTTTTGTGTGTATACTTTAACAATTAGGATAGCGCTGGGATTATGTATAGCCCATAACAAGCACACACTTATTTATTCCATTTGTATGCAAGTGTAGCTGCTCTATTATTTTCTTTCACTAGCCTACAACTCCTACACATCCAGCTCTTTCTTTGATCATGCCTTGAGACGAGAGGGTCTCTCTTCAAACTTTAATTTGAATTGGAAGAAAGCTGTGAACCTTTTCATAGAATCCAAGCCTGGTTTCCATAAGCAGCCCTATCATACATAGTATAAAATGCACTGTTTCTGTTTCTTTAGCTCTGAAATGCTATTACACAGTCGGCACAGGTACATTCTTGATTTGTTTGTATTATTTGTTTACAGCAATCTAGATATGTTTTATTTGTTTTGCTGTTGTTTTTTCTGAATTCTTAGTCATTCCAATCTCCCAAACTTAAACCATTTTAACACACTGTGCTGAGTTAATGGTTGGTCTGTTTAGTGGTTTGGTTATCAGCAATATTTTTTTTTTTTTTGTGTGTCAGGAAAAAGAAATTGGTTCCACACTTCCAGAAATCATTGTAAATTGCTTCCAAATACTTATTATGGTAATCTTTGTATTTATGACACATAAGCCTAAAACAGTACTTTTGGGAAACACTTGTGCAATTGAGTTGTGTTGTTTATCCAAAGCAAAGAGACAACAGACAAGGCCCCTGATTAAAGAATAGCCACAAACAATGTATGTAAATACATTACCTTAAAAGCAATGACATGTCCAGTTTGAACAATTTCTACTTTGTTAGTAAAATTAGTTCTAAGAATGTAGGGGTTTTGCAATGAAGATAAAAGTATATAATTATTGAGTAACATTAAATGCATTTGCAGTTGGAGGTAATTTGGTAGGCAGGTCACTGAAAGTAATAGTAAAGCTAATGAGGTACACTGTTATTGGTGCATTGTGGTTTCACCTTTAGTGCTATTATTCAGTAAATGCTCATCACTGCCAACACAGGTGCCAAAGTGTATTTACCATATAGGCACTCAAGGGCATATGCAGTGATGTTACACGCATGCATATTGCACTGTGATGTCACATTCATTAACATGACGTTGGGTTGTTGCAGGATCAGTGTCTAGGGCAGCATTGGACCTGAATATGCTACTAGTTCCATTACATCATTTAATGATATTCTTGACAATTCTGTGCTTCCTATTTAGTGGCAACAGTTTCGGAAAGGCTTTTTTCTCTTCTAGCGGAATTAAAAAACAGTGTCTAAAGTAAGGTCCATAAAAATTGATTTGCAAATATAAGGGTATAAGGACATTACTGACCCTGCTGCCCAACATAAATGCCCAACCTAATATGTATGAATGAAAGCAAATCCAACCAACAAGGTGCCAACATCTAGTGAAAATCCTTTAGAAGAGTAAAGGACAAAAGGTGTTTAAGCAGGACCAACTTCATCCTAATGCCCTTTGTTTTAATATAAGGAGCTGAATAAGCCAGTATCAACATACTTTGTCAATAAAGTGTAGTATTGTATATATATAAAAAAAAATACAATAACAATTAAAAAATTAAAGATTCATAGCAGAAAGTTATAGACACAATTCAAAAAAGTAACACAATTTTGCTTTTGAGGCATTGTTAATTTACAGGCATAATATTCTATACAATGCTCTGACCTGTCAATCATGTTGCATGTGACAGATAATCAGTTTGTATAAAGAAAAGATCATATTGCCATGATAAGAAAGTTAAGTGAAATACAGCAGATGTGCACCAAGAATTATTTAGAATGTCCATATGTTGTGTAATATGTATAACAGATTGCCTGAATGCACTGTCAAGACTGCAAATGTGCTGTAAGTATACCTCTAAAGTTTAAACTAATAAATCATTGGCATCTTGTTTATATTTCTTCTGTTAGCATAAAGACTTATGTTTGGAAAAGACTGAAGTGGCAAGAACACATTTCAAATGTGAATAAATGTATTTATTTAAGCCAGGACAGTGTAAATTGTGATTGTCCAGTAGTTTATAAACTTTAAATCTCAGCATCCAGCCAATGGGTGTCAAATGGTGCCTATAGCTTCAGTTAGAGATGATTGACTTAATATACTCATACTTTTTTTTGTGCGAAGGGGGGTAAATATTAGCAGTGGAACCACGAGTGAGCCAGAAATACATTTACAGAAGCTATTGTGCTTACTACTTTCATAAAAACATTAATGAGTATCCTACTTTATGTATATCTAGTATAGATAAATCTAAAAAAATTTACCTATTTACACCAGTCAGTTGAACTGAAGAAGCTGCTCGGATTAGTAGTGAAATGTCTTCATTGATTACTCAGCAAGTCCAGTTGTTTTATTTTTAGGTTTTTTTTTTTATTTATTTTTTTAGATTTACCTATACTAGATATACCATAACCTGGATGAATGAAAATCTTCATAGTCACTAGTTTATGTACTGTATGTATTTTTTATTTGCAAGCACTGCCATTTGCAACTAGGCTAATTTTGATTTGAAACAGCTCTATGTATAAAGTAGGTGCAAATTTCAACCTGTAGAAACAGTATACAGAAAGGGGCTGATTCACTAAGGGTCGAATATCGAAGGTTAATTAACCCTCGATATTCGACTGGGAATTGAAATCCTTCGACTTCGAATAGATTAAGCGCAGATAGTACGATCGAACGATCGAAGGATAATTCCTTCGATCGAACTATTAAATCCTTCGAATCGGATGATTCTAAGGATTTAAATCCAACGATCGAAGGAATATCCTTCAAAAAAAAGTTAGGCAAGCCTATGGGGACCTTCCCCATAGGCTAACATTGATTTCGGTAGCTTTTAGATGGCGAACTAGGGGGTCAAAGTTTTTTTTAAAGAGACAGTACTTCGACTATCGAATGGTCGAATAGTCGAACGATTTTTACTTCGAATCCTTCGATTCAAAGTCGTAGTAGCAGTCGAAGGTCGAAGTAGCCCATTCAATGGTCGAAGTAGCCCAAAAAAACTTCGAAGTTTTTTTACTTCAAATCCTTCACTCGAAGTTAGCAAATCAGCCCCAAAGTGTCTGCACCATGTATTTGCAGCAAGATCAATACTGTCTTTGTGTAAGTATGCGACTTGCATGCAAGGCATCGTGTAAGTGGTTTATCTGTACTTAACTTCTGTGAGTAATTTTGGTCTTTGACCTTTGCACCTCTGAAACTGTATAAAAATGGATGCGTTGGAATAAAAAAAAATCAGGATAACATATATAAATGTCCCTTGCAAGGTTTATGAATTGGAACAAAATGATGTTTGAATGATGTTTAGAATTCTATGGAAAAAAAATCTCATTGGGAAAAAAATGGTGAAAAATAGCTGTAACTCATAGTAAATGTGAACTTATATCTCCTATGTAAATATGGGGCAATCTAGTGAAAATATAATACTAAAAAATAGGCAATGCTAAAAAAATTAAGTTAAAGGGGTCGATAAAATTAAAAAACAAAACAAAATAAGTGTAAACTTATTTGCAAACATTTGTCCTGCTTTTGTTCACAGTTTTTGTTTGCTATGACTAAATGAGGGTTGTTGACAATGGAACAGCACCAGGAGAAAACATCATGATTTGCATTTAATTCTCTGAAGACAAATAGCAGTGGGAAAACTCTAATTTCCATGCACAGTAGAAAAGCAAACCTTTCATTTCCGCTGGTTTGACTTGAAGGACAATAGAAAGTGCCTGACCAGCAGAAGCTTTGCTTTCATAAAGACCTTTTAAAGATTTTTAGTTCTCAGTTTAATTTGACACCTTACACCTCAACTACAACAAATTCCCAGGAATCTAGAGATACAGTATATATATATATATATATATATATATATATATATATATATATATATATATATATATATATATATATACGTATATAGATAAAATATAGAAATATTTAGTAAATGATGACAATTAATTAGCTGATCATTTTTTATGTAAGAAAGTGCTTTTGGGAGTTTGTTTTGCACCTACTAAAGCATAATTTACAAAACTTTTGCCTTTTTCACAATAAAGCAATAAAGTCAAGACGAAAGAGCTCTCAGGGCAGAGCACTTACATGGTATCAATTGTTATACTTCTCATGGAAACTGATTTTAGTGTGGGAGTTTCCCTTTGGGATAAACAAAGTAAAATATAATTACAACGATTCAATAAAGCAATGCAGCAAGGTTAGTACGTGATTCTTTGAATATTAACGATCTAAAGTCCCTCTGCAATCTACTGGAATGCTTTTCTTTTAATAAACAAGACACTTCCTGTAAATAACCTTTCATCTTCCAGAGAGCTTATTGTCAAATAGATATTAAATGATCCTACATTTTCTCTATTTCACACAAGTTAGAGGCCAACACAGGCTACTTTTTAAGTCAAGTGGTACTGAATTGTGTGATGGATTGAAACGTAAGTGGATGCAAGCAGATAAAGAACATTGCATGTTAGTGATTGTTAGGTCTTTAGTTTTTTTTTGGTTGAAATTAGACCACATTTCAAGTTCAACCCCCAGTGCAGATATACTATATACAAATATGTAAATAGACTGTCTATACTGTAGATCTTAAGATCACAATAGACTTGGATATTATGCTTGTCCACCCACATTAATAAAATCTGCCATCACAACATCAACCAGCAGGGCATTTCACAAGTGTAAAAGGTAGCCTCTGGTTTGTTCATGTATCTGTGCCTCTAATGTACTTTAATGGCAAGGCGAACTGTGATAAGCTTTTCCAACAAATAGCATGGACCAGTTTGTCTCTTGTCTCCTTCAATCAGCTGACTTTTGCTCAAATGGCTGTAGCCAGTAGGGTTTGATAACTGCAAAACATTTGAAAATATTTTCCCTGGCTGTTTCAAACTGGAAGAAGCTTGATAGTCACACCTAACAAGATACTTACTATTGACACTAAGAGGGTTATTTATCAAGGTCAAATTTATCTCAGTATTGGCTGCTACAAACTCTGATCTAACCCACTCTGGTTTGAACACTTATTTATTATTACATTTTCCCGAAAATTACCTTTGCGGGAAAAGCTCAGATTTTCACTATTCTTTCGTGAAATTGCCTGAAACCCCCAACACAACCAAAAATCCATGGGACTGTTCCCATTTAATTTTATGCAACCTTGACAGGTTTGAGATGCCGTGTTTTTATATTCGGGCTTTTTAGCCCTCGGGGTTTAATAAATCCCGAAAAATTCGCGATTTTCTTTTAAGCCTATTATAAAACAAAAAAATTACGAATGTTTTGGATTTCAGGGAATTTTGGGTATTCGGAGCTTAGTAAATAACCCCCTAAATGCAATTATTTAATGTATCAATGTACCTCCTGAATTTCTACTTTTGAGTCATTTTGAGTGTTGATCTTGCACTGCAAATGCTGGTGGAGGCAAATATTACTAGAAAATCCTCTAGTCATCCCTTCTAGACCATCCTAACAATGGCCTCATAGAATATTTTGCTAGCTACTTGAGGTGAAGATAATGTCAGAATGAGATATATAGTGCTGAATTCAAATGTGTTGGGAAAACAAAAATCGTTTTTAATAACATAACAATTTTGATCATGTTACGGGTTAATAAAAAAATAGCACCTTTAATGACACTTGTATTCAGCCAGCAATCGGGGTGTCTTTCCCTGCTAGCCACACACATGTTAAGGTGTTAGGAGTGCAAATACTTACTGGCAAACTGTTCACACCTGTCTACCATGACAGAGGACAGATATTTTTTGACCAACAAAGCCCCTCCTAAAGCCAATTATCAGTAGAGTTGCTGCAAAAGGCGACCTTGACCTTTATCCCTTATGATAAGAACATTCTTTTATTAATCTTATCAACTATTTCTAGTGCACAACCTTGCATTTTACATTTCCTTTGCATAATTTTTATTATACCAAATATACAGGTCATGTAACAAGTGTTGGTCAAGATACTGTTAGGGGCTGATTCACTAAGGGTCGAATATCGAGGGTTAATTAACCCTCGATATTCGACTGGGAATTGAAATCCTTCGACTTCGAATATCGAAGGATTTAGCGTAGATAGTACGATCGAAGATTATTCCTTTGATCGAATGATTAAATCCTTCGAATCGAAAGATTCGAAGGATTTAAATCCAATGATCGAAGGAATATCCTTCGATCAAAAAAAGTTAGCCAAGCCTATGGGGACCTTCCCCATAGGCTAACATTGACTTCGGTAGCTTTTAGATGGCGAACTAGGGGGTCGAAGTTTTTTTTAAAGAGACAGTACTTCAACTATCGAATGGTCGAATAGTCAAACGATTTTTACTTTGAATCCTTCGATAGTCGTAGTCGAAGGTCGAAGTAGCCCATTCGATGGTCAAAGTAGCCCAAAAAAACTTCGAGAAATTCGAAGTTTTTTTACTTCGAATCCTTCACTCGAAGTTAGTGAATTGGCCCCTAACTGTTCTAGCTACTACTGTTTTCACTTTTGTGGCTTTGTTTAATGAATAGGAAGACTAAGGAACCTATTTACTAATATTCTGATTTCTTATTTTTTCATAAATTGTATTTTTGTATTTGTGTTTTTTTATTTCTGTTAACCTCAAATTTTTTTACATTTATTAATGGTAATTGTAAAAACTGAATACAAAACTTATCCAAGGAAAGGCAGTCAAGGTCCCATAGAAGTCAATGTGAGCTGCACTCATCCTCTTGGAGCTTTTTTTTAACCATTCAGACTTTTAAAGGGTTTTTGGATATTTTTTTGCTATTAATTGTCTGAAAAAATAAATTATTAGAGAGGTATTGGAGATATTCATTCAGCGTTTTTTACCGTTCGTCATTTTCTAAATTCAGATCATTAATCATTTAATCATTTTTCATGGTATTTGTGGTTTTAGAAAAATACGGTAGTGTTGAATAGTGGTTTCAAAAAGCTCTAATACCACTAAAGTTTTACATTTAGTAAATGGGTCTCCAAGACTATGCTGAAAACCTGAAATAGCAAATAGCAAACCAGAAATCGCAAAATCACCATCATGGTTTCTACCAGGTGTGGTGACAATTAGTAGAAGCCAATATGTGGGAGCTTATTGCCCAATCTGAACTTGGCTCACTGCATGTTTTTTTTTTTTAATAGCTACACACATGGTAACAAGCTGTAGAAAATGAGAGTACACCCTCAAATTTTCATTACACATCATAATCAAGCTGTAATCCAAGCAAGGGCACAGCCATAAAATAAAAGAAATAACTTGAATGTCTTATTCCATCATTTTAGATGAAAGACATGAGAAGAGTTAAAGGTTTAACCAGCAAAGGTTACAGAAACAAATTGTTACTCCTAAATACCAAAGATTCACAAAAGCGCTATCTATAATGGAATCTCTAAATACATCCCTAGTCAGCAGATTAAATAACTTTAATGCAAATTGAACTGACAACCAATCTGTCTGATAAAGAGCGAAAAGCAAAATTAAATCTTGGCAATGGTTTCATGTAATTTGCGCACACAATGTGTGATGTTTAAGTATATACCACTTTAAGCATGTAACCATGTATCTGGAAAATTTGTATGGACTGTTAACTTGCAATTAAACATATTTAAATATTGAATGTGAATGATGCAGACAACTACTGTATACAAGTTTGTTCAGATTTTATGTTGGCAAAGGTTACAGTATATCTGTAGGCTGCCACATGGCAAACAAATTATATTTAGGTATGTAATCCCTTATCCAAAAACCCATTATCCAGAAAGTTCAGAATCATGGGAAGGCCATCTCTCATAGATTCCATTTTAATAAAAAAATGTATTTCTTTTAGATGATTTGTTTTTTTCTCTGTAAAAATTAACCAGTACCTTGTAGTTAATGGCAACTAAGCTGCATAAATCCATTTTGGATCCTATTACTTAAGGTATGATGATCCAAATTATGGAAAGATCTGGAAAACCCCTGGTCCAAAGTATTAGTAGTATCCCTTAATGCACTTGTGTCGGAGGTCTCAGTAAATACCCCCAATGTGATCTTACAAACTGCGCAAACACAAGCACAGCCCTACAATACTATAAACAGATATACTTGTTGATTATGTTTTAATAAAAGCAGATTATTCTCATCTTCAAACATTATCAAATAATAACTCAGCATAATGTCTGTGTGTGTATTTCATCTTGTAAAACATACTTCTTCAATGATAAGTGTAATTATGTTTTGAATTCATATCCTCCTGTAGTGCATAGCTCAGCTTACGGAAAAAAAGTTATGTTTGCTCCAAAAGATTACAACACCTTCAAGCACTTCTTAAAAGTGGGTAATTCGCAATGAAAATTTGCAACGCACAATGGAACTTCGAAATGCAATAACAGCTTAAAGGGATACTGTCATCGGAAAACATCCAGCAGAATTCTGCACTGCAATCCATTTCTCAAAAGAGCAAACTGATTTTTTTATATTCAATTTTGAAATCTGACATAGGGCTAGACATATTGTCAATGTCCCAGCTGCCCTCAGTCATGTGACTTGTGCCTGCACTTTAGGAGAGAAATGCTTTCTTGCAGGCTGTTGTTTTTCCTTCTCAATGTAACTGAATGTGTCTCAGTGGGACATGGCTTTTTACTATTGAGTGCTATTCTTAGATCTACCAGGCAGCTGTTATCTTGTGTTAGGGAGCTGTTATCTGGTTACCTTCCCATTGTTCTTTTGTTTGGCTGCTGGGGGTAAAAAGGAAGGGGGTGATATCACTCTAACTTGCAGTACAGCAGTAAAGAGTGATTGAAGTTTATCAGAGTAGTAAGTCACGTGATTTGGGGCAGCTGGAAAATTGACAGCAGCACTATTAACTGATTCATTTTGAAAAAAAAATTTTCCCATGACAGTATCCCTTTAAGGAAGAGTATTATATTGCGAAATTCAAATTTTTATTCTTATTTGTGCAAACTGTTTTGTTCTTTGCTACTTTTATTACATTCCCCCGATAGTTGTCTTTACTGATGACAGTGCAATAAGATCAACACTAGACCTTGGTAGTTATGCTAAAAAGAACTCACACTGGATAAATATAACATGCACATTACCAAGTAAAATGGCATAAACTGCATAATGGAGACTACAAATGCATTATATCTTTAGCGACATTTAGAAAACACACCTCCCCTAGTTTTAATTAAAAGTTGTTAGAAATTATGTTGGAATAAATAAGAGGACAACACATCAAATAAAAAAAAAATTATAATAGAAATATTTAATTAACCTTGTGGCCTCAACTATCAAACATCATGAAGCTGATTTAATTTCCTGTGTAATTGCCCAAGAATCAAACTTTAAATTAACCACGGAACACTGTATAAATCAGTGATGTTAATGTTCTCTGTACAAATCTCACTGTGCATCAACATCAAAACAGTTTCCCAAATGACAGTTGAAATAGTTAGCTTGAACACCTGTCACAAAGACACCTTCAGAGATATTTTGCTGTTCTCAGTAGCACAAAAGTTCTCTGACAGAACTAAATAAACAAACAAGTACTCCACATGCCACAGGCCTACGGTATATTGTTTTTGAAATATTCCCCCCGCATACATTAGGAATTTAAATTGCCTATATTCATCTCACTGATTTTGGTCACTTCCAATAAGATTTGCCAATACTTTTTTCAAATCAATGGATTTACCTCTCAAGAGTAGTTTAACCAGCATGAGGATTCTTTGGACTAATGGCACATGAGATTAGTGATGGGTGAATTTATTCGACAAGTATGGATTTGCGGTGAATTTTCACGTTTCGCCTCCCACCATTGAATTCAATGCATTTCACCATTGCATTCACATTTTTTGCCATTTCGCTCATTTTTTAGTGAAACGGGACAGATTCGGCCATCACTGCATGGGACATTTTACAGTAATTGCCCCTGTAATCAGGAGGAGACAAGCAGTAGTCAAATTTACCCTATCCATCTTTCATGGCTCCTCATAGTAATCTATAGGAAATGCACTGCCTAGATTGGTTACAAGTGGGTTACAACTGGGCAGCAAACTGAAAAATGAGGTTCAATGTTGATAAATGCAAGGTTATACACTTTGGCAAAAATAATATAAATGCAAGCTATATATTAATGGCAGTGTGTTGGGAGTTTCCTTAAATGAGAAGGATCTAGGGGTTTTTGTAGATAACATGCTGTCTAATTCTGGGCAGTGTCATTCTGAGGCTACTAAAGCAAATAAAGTTCTGTCTTGCATAAAAAAGGGCATTAACTCAATGGATGAAAACATATGTATGCCTCTTTATAGGTCCCTGGTGAGGCCTCATCTGGCGTATGCAGTGCAGTTTTGGACTCGAGTTCTTAAGAGGGATATAAATGAGCTGGTGAGTGCAGAGACGTGCAACTAAACTGGTTAGGGGGCTGGAAGACTTAAATTATGAGGGCAGGCTGTCAAGGTTAGGGTTGTTTTCTCTGGAAAAAAGGCGCTTGCGAGGGGACATGATTACACTTTACAAGTACATTAGAGGACATTACAGACAAATAGCAGGGGACCTTTTTACCCATAAAGTGGATCACCGTTCCAGAGGCCACCCCTTTAGACTAGAAGAAAAGAACTTTCATTTGAAGCAACGTAGGGGGTTCTTCACAGTCAGGACAGTGAGGTTGTGGAATGCACTGCCGGGTTGTGATGGCTGATTCAGTAAATGCTTTTAAGAATGGCTTGGATGATTTTTTGGACAGACATAATATCAAAAGCTATTGTGATACTTAGCTCTATAGTTAATATAGGTATGGGTATATAAAATTTAATTAAAAGTAGGGAGGGGTGTGTGTATGGATGCTGGGTTTTCATTTGGAGGGGTTGAACTTGATGGACTTTGTCTTTTTTCAACCCAATTTAACTATGGAACTATGTAACAAGTAGTCTAGGGGCATTGTTTTCTTTGCTGATTATAATGGTAATCAAAATACCCTATGTGCAATAAACCTTTAAAGAGGTTGTTCACCTTTAAATTACATTTTAGTAAGATGTAGAGTGCGATATTCTGAAACAATTCTTAATTGTTTTTAATTTTTTAATGTTTGCGGTTTTTGAGCTATTTAGATTTTTTATCCAGTTTGCAATTTCAGCAGTCTGGATGCTAGGTTCCAAATTACCCTAGCAAAAATTCACTGATTTGAATAAGAGACTGGAATATGAATAGGAGAGGGCCTGAATAGAAAGATGAGTAATTAAAAGTAGCCATAGCAATATATGTGTAGCCTTACAGAGTATTTGTTTTTAGATGGGGCCAGTGACCCCCATTTGAAAGCTGGAAAAAGTAAATTACTGTAATTCAAAAACTATAAAAAAAGAATAAATTAGGTTCAATTGAAAAGTTGCTTAGAATGTGCCATTCTATAACATATTAAAAGTTATATTAAAGGTGAACCACCCCTTTAAGGATATGGAAAGGGGGAGGCATATTTAGCAACCCCAGTGTATTAAATTTATTGCCATAGAAAAATCACACCTGTCTGTAGAACTTAACTAACCACTGGACCATATTTCCTAAGTGTCCTTGTACTTTTTCAGACATGTAGATTTGCACATGCACAGTATAGTAGAATTTTCCAATTTTATTATACTGTGCAAGCAGTCTAAATAGGTGCAAGGTATCCTTAGGAACTACTAGAAAGATGGCTTGGCTCTTAGTCAGAGGCACCAGCCTAGGAAAAAAATAATATTTAACATATTGGCACATCTGAGTATTTTAGCCTCTATTTGGGAGATTTTAACTCATGTTTGGGAACTCCATCCCTGACACTGTAATCCAGCTAATTATAATTTTACAAAAAAGCAAAAGAATTTTAGTGAAATTAAAATTTCCCTTTCCCTTTCCGATATCTGCTGGCTTAGCAAAAACACAATAAAAATTGCTTATTCCCAATTTTTACAATTGCTGCTTAATTTTATAGCCATTATGTCCAGTTATAGTGTATCCAGTTCTGCAATAATGTTTTTTTTTTTTTAAATAAATCATAATCAGTGATGCAAGTAAGTAGGTGTAGTTTACAAATTATCTTAAATAATTTCTTAGAACAGAAATTCCAAATAAACTAAATACTGTATAGGGTGAAATAAGCTTGCTTTTAAATGCTACCTTTTTTTCAAGAATATTGTTACTATACAAATCAATATCAGAATAAAATACGATTCTACATTGCACAAGTTACATTATGAGCTATACATTCAGTTCTGGTAATATTTGCCAGAAGGAGAATAAAAGAAATCAGAGAAAGATAACAAATGATGAAAAGTTCCATATGTAGTGATGCTATCTAATTGCTTCTAAAAAGAAATTTCATTACACATTTCCGTTCTTTGGTACATATAAACTCTAACAATATTTACCAGAAAATATTTATACCACTTTTCTATGCATATGTCTTTGTATGCATTAAAATGTTTTTATAGCTCTGGGCATCGCTGCTATAAACAGACAATCTTCTTATGAGATATCAAGGGATATATATATATATATATATATATATATATATATATTTTTTTTTTTTTTTTTTTTTTTTTGTTTTTTTACTACAAGTTAAAGGGTGTCCAACAAATAACTGAAGATTTCTGGTCTACAATTGCAGTTAGTAAAAGTATCAAATACTCATCATACACCATACCATTAACCCACCATATTTGCAGAAATAGAATAGTAGTTGAAGGTGACACAGGTCTGGGATAAAAAGGTCATTCTTTACAAAAAGAACCCATTTTATAATTCATTCTATTTTTTACCTATGGTTTAAGAGGATCTAATAGAATTAAGTCAAAAGGCAACTGAACTTTTTCTTGAAGCTCTTAATCTCAAGTTGTCAAAAGGCAACAGAACTTTTATAATTTTCTTGAAGCTTTTAATCTCTGTACTTTAACTAGTCACATATTTGTTTGCTCTGCCTTACTTAAAGGACAAGGAATGTCTAAAATAGAATAAGGCTATAAATGCTGTATTTTGTATACCAAACATAAACATGAACTTACTGCACCACAAGCCTAATCAAACAAATGATTTATGCTTTCAAAGTTGGCCACATGGGGCTGTCATCTTGTAACTTTGTTAAACATCTTTGCCTGACCCTGCACATGCTCAGTGTGGTCTGGGCTGCTTAGGGATCGTCAAACAAAGCTGCTTGAATTCTGCATGGCTGGTGAGTAAGGATGGGGCTCCCCCTGCTGTTCATAAGTATGATTGTTTCCCTGCTCAGCAGTTTAGCGACCATCTGACAATTCCTATCCACAGCAGTAAATGAAGGGAGAATTTCACTGGATACAGTCAGGTTTCTTACAAAAACGGTACACATTTTTTTTTTAACCTGCTGATTAATATATATTGGTGGTTAAAGAATCCTATTGGGTTTCTTAAATGTTTATTATACATTATTTTTAGTAGCATTAAAGGAGAAGGAAAGGCATCATACACTTGGGGGTGCCTAATATTAGGCACCCCCAAGTGACTGTACTGACTTACCTGAATCTCCAGGCCTGTGCTCCTATCAGCATAAAACTGCACCGGCCCAGGGTTATACCATTGAGCACCACAGAGCTATCCACTACTGTCTTCTTCTTTCTTCCAATTTCCTGTGACAAACGCATGCCCAATTTAACAAAATAGCCAACTTTTTTTTTAAAGTTTGGCTTTTCATTCTAATGCTCATGCACAGCCACACAAAGAGGAAGACTGAAGAAGAACACTCTGTGGTGTTCACTGGTACAGAGAAGAACTGGAAGACCCAAGATCCTGAACATTTTGGATAAAAGGTCCCATCCCAGAGCTGTGCAGATGAATTGGCAACCACCATCTGTGACCTGATCAAATTTAGTTTTAGGCCTCCTGGTGTCAAATCCAGGACCAAACTGGCTTCTTGTGCATATGCTTGTGCACAAAACTGACTGACAAAAAACCAAAACTGGATATGATGTGGCCACTGCATTATTCTGCATGTTTATAATTAAGTTCAAGAGGAAATGGGGGGTCTATGTGGAGAAGTACTAATAGTTAACATAGTAGGATGTGGGTTTAGTTCTCCTTTAAGTTTTCTGTTGTACTCCCCTAGCTACTGTATATCAAACAAAGACCTTTTCTTGTAGCAACATAAATATAATTAAATTAAGAGACACTTTCTGTATACAGTATGTATCATAAAGAGAATAATAGCTGCAGCCATAAGCATTTAGGGTAATTAAAAGTATATTACCGTATATACTCGTGTATAAGCCGACCCGTGTATAAGGCGAGGTACCTAATTTTAGCTACAAAAACTGGGAAAACTTATTGACTCGCGTATAAGCCTAGACAAAACTACAGCCCTGTCTCCCAGCAGCGCACATTCTGCCAAAGCGACCCCCCCAGCGATCAACCGGACTTCTTTGCAAAGCTGATGGTGACAGAGAATTGCCAAACGGATTACTGTGTGCATTGTCCCACTGTCCCACTACCATGTGCAGAGGGTGCTGTTTGATATTGCCATCACTGTTAATCTTTTGTATAACCAACAGAGGGCGCTGTGTGATATTGCAGTCACTGTTATTCTTTCATATAACCAACAGAGGGCCCTGTGTGATATTGCAGTCACTGTTAATCTTTCATACAACCAACAGAGGGTGCTGTGTGATATTGCAGTCACTGTTATTCTTTCATACAACCAACAGATGGCGCTGTGTGTTATTGCAGTCACTGTTAATCTTTCATATAACCAACAGAGGGCGCTGTGTGATATTGCAGTCCCGGTTATTCTTTTATACAACCAACAGATGGCACTGTGTGATATTGCAGTCCCTGTTATTCTTTCATACAACCAACATATGGTGCTGTGTGATATTGCAGTCTCTGTTATTCTTTCATACAACCAACAGATGGCGCTGTGTGATATTGCAGTCACTGTTAATCTTTCATATAACCAACAGAGGGTGCTGTGTGATATTGCAGTCCCGGTTATTCTTTTATACAACCAACAGATGGCACTGTGTGATATTGCAGTCCCTGTTATTCTTTCATACAACCAACAGATGGTGCTGTGTGATATTGCAGTCTCTGTTATTCTTTCATACAACCAACAGATGGCACTGTGTGATATTGCAGTGCCTGTTATTCTTTCATACAACCAACAGATGGCGCTGTGTGATATTGCAGTCACTGTTAATCTTTCATATAACCAACAGAGGGCGCACTGTTATTCTTTCATATAACCAACAGAGGGCATTGTGGGATATTGCAGTCTCTCCCCAAGTGAACTGTTGGTATAGGAATGATTAAAAGTGACTGCAATCTCAGCTACTCGGGTCGGGTACCGAGTATAAGCCAAGGTAGACTTTTTCAGCATATTTTGGATGCTGAAAAACTTGGCTTATATGCGGGTATATACGGTACTATGAGCATCCCACGATACTCACATTTATATGCTTGTCTCTATTGGCAAGAAACAAATGAAGATATTTGCAACCATATAGCGTTTCACTATTTATATATAAAAGGTTTGCTAGGGCAGAAAATACCCTGACCAGAAATAAAAAAAAGCAGAAAATATGTGTCTGTTATTCTCAGAGTCATTTTTACCCCTCATATAACAGGGGCCACATAAGTATATATCCTTGGAGCTATTAAACCATGTCAAATTAGCAAAAATAGAATTTGTCCACTTCAAATATGATTTAGGTTTCAGGAACATTCAGCTTCTGAGCTCATCCAAATCTTTCACCATGAATGCTCTGATAAAAATGAGGGACATAGAGTGCAAACAAATATTTATTACACTCTGCTAAGCACACTGTTTAATTTGCTTCACTGATGTAGGTTTAGTTCTCTCAATTTTAATATGACCCATTGATGCAGAATAATTCCCATTCGATTTCAAAGCCATTTCCTTATTTGCAGAGGTGCAAGCAACACACAATGTGACACAGCTCTTAGCTCTCTAAATTCCATTGTTCGGTTGAAAAAGAACAAAGGAAACAATCACTCGGAAAAAAAGTTACAAGGCAGTAACCTTTATCATCATTGAAAATTATGCTAAAGTATAAAAATGTTGAATCAATATCAAAAAAGTAAAATTGAATGTCTTCCGGCACCACTGGAAAAAAAAATTGAACCGTTGCCCAGTTCTACTTGTGCTTATCAATTAAAGCAATCTGTTTGCATAAAAATGCAGCATAGCAGTTATTTGTCTTTTGCCATATGGCCTTTCCAGAAAAATGTAATGGGAAAATGAGATTATATCTGTCTCTTGTGTTTCGTTGATTCTACTGTGCCCAATTTTGAATAAGCTGTACAGTGACAATATCATCATATCACTCCAAACATACAGCATGTCTGAATGCTCACAGAGAAGAATAAACAGGGGCTAGAGAGATGGGGAATGTTAAACAGAAGCTGTAAGTGACTCACAAAGTGTTCCTCAGGCACAGAAATCTTCATTCAATGATCGAAAGCAGAACCTTCCAGCTATACAACTGCTAGTTATAATCATGTCTGTAATGTTTATCTGCAGGCCTTGCATCTGATTTGCTTAACATTACAATATGGGCCTAAGCATAAATGCTGTATTTTGGTGCTTTGTCAGTGCATACTAATACATATACAACATCATGCTAATGATAGGTAGAGCCAGCACACTATTCATAATGCAACCCCATTCTCGAGCTTGCATACATTTTCATGCATGCTACGGTTAATAGAGCTGACGTCCCTCAGTGTTCCTTGTACCATGCCTAATTTAGGGACTTATTGCCCAGTACTGGAGTACTCTCTAATCAAACTTGTCACTTGCCTAGGGCCCACTTGGTATAGGGGTTCAGAATCTGTTACTAGTACAGCAGAAAGGATATGTAGGGGCTGGAAGAACACAACAAGCCATACAGTCACTGCCAAACAGAGAAAGGCAGATACCTTTTGGTGGCTTGCATGGAAAGAAAGAGATAATAAATGCTCTAAGTGGGTGGGGTGTAGGACATGCATGAACACACAGGGTCCCTGGCACTCCATCTGCAGTGCTGTGAGGGCTTCTGTGGACTTTTTTCGGCAAAAGTCCAATCCTGACATCTTCAACCTTTCAGTGAGGCTCCCACTTCATCATATCCTCCCGTCACAACATATGTGGATTGGACTGAGACCCAAGAACATTCTGATAATTTGTGAATGTTGCCTCCAGCCATTTCCATGCTTAGAGTGAGCAACTTCCTATTTCCATAGGGCGCAAGCTAATAGGCATTAACAAAACTGTCTCTGGCTTGCTATCAGCCTTACTGTGCCCCTGTCCTCCCTAACCCCAGAATATCCATCCCAAAATATATCCGTTCATTTAATTTAGGTACTTATTGCACAGAGTGGGATCAAAATCCCTAGGAGTATGATCAAGAAGAGTTAGAAACCTTTATTCCTTACTAACTGCAGATGCTTCTTCTGTGGTTGCAGGAGTTTTCTGTTGGCCCAAAACAATACCTGTTCTAAGGCCCCAATCAGTCTAAATCTGGACCATGTGATGTACAGTGAGCAGGAAAAAGCTCCAAATTGTCATAGACTGTGAGTGCACCATCAGAGTTTAGGTGATTACCATTTGAAAACATTGTAGTAAGCATTGTGTGCCATCACTCTAAAACTTACACTTCATGGATGATTGTGACCACAGTGGCATGACATGCTAGCACGGAGAACACACTAGTAGCTTGACTGTTGGATGGCCTTTTTCATATACTATGCACTGATGCATAGTACACAACGTGCATACTTTTATACATTGGCTGACAATACATTATGGTTTTGCATAACTTACATACATTAAATATGGGCAAAGGAAAAATTGTTCATACTGCAATTTTTATTACATTCCTCCATTTGAGGGAATGCTACTGAGATCCTAATCCTTTAACATTGTGCAATAAGTGCAAAAGTCTGCTCAGTATGTAATGTGAGTACCGAAACTGACCAACCCCATTACACATAATCTTTAAATGAAAAATCAATCTATGACAGGTAGGACTTCGAAGAATGGATACCAATGTAGATATCTATTTAATCATGCAAGTGCTCTCTTCTCTCCGTAATGTTACTGCCATAAGAGCCATTAGCTTATTGCTTCAAATACAAGCAGTACAGGGTTCTGATAGCAATATATTAGCTTTGAAATGTACCATTTATTTTTTTAATTCTGCCTGAATTTTGCAAAACACGACTTGAAATATTTCATCTTCTCAAGGAGACAAATTTAGTAAGTAGTTCATTTTACATCAGAAAAAATATGGAACATTTGTGAAAATTAAGAAAACCTACCGCTTTAAGGAATAATACATTTTTACTTTGAAATAAATTCTGTAAGGTAAAGCTCTGGTGCACCTATGATGGGGTTAATCTAGAATTGATGTCAATTTATTGTAGTATATAGGAATAAATCAGCGCAAATATAGGAAATGAGTAGAAACTGCCTCTAGTTAGTAAAATTACAGTTCAAATTTGCAACTAGAACCTTATACAGGAATGGGACCTGTTATCCAAATGCACGGGACCTGGGGTTTTCTGGATAAGGGATCTTTCCGTAATTTGGAACTCCATACCTTAAGGGGCACATTTACTTAGCTCGGGTGAAGGAATAGAAGAAAAAAAACGTTAAATTTCGAATGTTTTTTTTGGCTACTTCGACCATCGAATTGGCTACTTCGACTACAACTTTGAATCTAACAAATTCGAAAATTGTTCGACTATTCAACCATTCGATAGTGGAAGTACTGTCTCTTTAAAAAAAACTTCAACCCCCTACTTCACGGCCTAAAACTTACCAAGGTGCCATGTTCTATCAATTTTTTGGTCAAAGAAAAATGTTCGATTAATGGATTAAATCCTTCGAATCGAAGGATTCAAAGGATTTAATCGTTCGATCGAACAATTTTTCGTTCGTTCGATCGATTGAACTATTTGCGGTAAATCTTTCGACTTCGATATTCGAAGTCGAAGGATTTACATTCGGCAGTCGAATATCGAGGGTTACTTAACCCTTGATATTCGACCATATGTACATCTGCCCCCATGTCTACAAAAAAATCATTAAAACATTACTATAACCAAATATGATTGTTTTGCCTTCAACAATGATTATTTATATATTAGTTGGGATCAAGGACCAATTATTTTTCCATACACTGAAAATCATTATAAAAATTGGAATTATTTGATCAAAATGGAGTCTATGGGAGATGGCCTTCCCATAATTCAGAGCTTTCTGCATACTGGGTTTACGGATAACGGATCTCTTACCAGTTAAGTAGTTAAAAATATTGCCATAATAGTGTTTCACTGAAATCAAAAATATTTTATTTGATAAAGCAGTTCTAAGCAATGAAAATGTTCCATTACTCCATTTAGGTTTAAATACTCTTTTTTTTCTCGCTGTATAATTGCATTTTTATTTGATACGTTTTTTCATATAGAATAGTATGCCCTCTGTCTCAAGTGTTGCTCACTATGATTTATGATATTTCCATGAAACGTGCTGATGCTGGTATCGTGATACAATGCACCTATACAGGTCACCTATGCAGAAAAAGCATTTCAGGCTAGTTGGGTTGAGAGTAGAACATGCTTTGATTTTATTTATACTGTTTATATATACTGTATATAAATATATACATACAGTGTATACTAGGATTAGAAACCCCAGGGCCATTGCATGTTAGTCATGGTTCCTTCACATGGGATGGATTTGTTGTTAAAGCTACAGTATGTTTCATGGGTTGTTTAATTCTGCCTGTTCCATGACCTTGTGGGTTACTGCATAGTAACATACCTGCTGGGAATGAGTAGTAATTCATGAAAATAAAAAGCAGCACCTTCATTAGTGAAATCTAGGCATACCAGAAAAATAAAATCTATTGTAAAAAGGACATTGTATTAAAATATATATATTCTATCATAATGTCTTAACGGTGAACTTAAGAACTCAAGAAAGAATTGAATACTTGTTGGCTGCCATTAGACTGCAACTGATCAAATGCATGATATCAATCATCCACGCTTGTGAATAAGATCGGAAAGGATTGTTCCATTATATTCTGTATGTGATGCTGATGTTTTTGACAGTATCACGCCCATCTCAGAACATGCACCATCACAGTTGAACACATATAGTCATTAAAGAATTTACTGAACCTAGATACATTACATCAAAGCAGCATTGACCCACAACCTTTGAAACTACATGTGTGTGGGTCTGTGTGTGTAGTGCCCGGTGGATTCGTAAAATACGTTAAACATTTAATAATAGGTTGAGATATATAGTTGTTAAATATCTTCACATGTGGTTGAGGTATGGGGTCCATTATTATCCAGAAAGCTCCAAATTACAGAAAAGCCATCTCCCATAGACTAAATTTTAATCAAATAATTCATATTTTTAAAAATGATTTCCTTTTTCTCTGTAATAATAAAACAGTACCTTGTACTTGATCCCAACTCAGATATAAGAAAGCCATATTGGTGGCAAAACAATCCCATTGGGTTTCTTTAATATTAAATGATTTCTTTGTAGATGGAAAGTATAGTGATTCAAATTTTGGAAAGACCTCTTATCTGGAAAACCCTAGAACTTAGGTTGTTAAATTAATGCATAGAAGATGTTGAAGAAAACAAATTTACGGCACACACAAAGTACATGATAGTGTATTCAGGAACAAAATAATTCTACTGTTTTAAGCCATATTAAGTAAAATCAGTAAATGATTTTGAACACAGCACAGGTAATATATATATACTGTTTATGTAGGGCATATTTATCAAAGGTCGAAGTTAAAAAAACTTCTAACTTTGAACCTCGAATTCAAAAAGACCAACCGAATGTAGGTGAAAGTTTTTTTGGGGTCGAAGTGGGCCGAATTCAATCATACTTTGAATCGTACGATCGTACTTCGATCGTACTTTGATCGTACTTCGATTCGAAGTTTATTTAACTTTGACCTTCGAACTCCCAAACTCCCCCAATTGCCTCCATATAGGTTGTAGGAGGTCCCCCATAGGCTAAAACAGCACTTCGACAGCTTTTAGGTGGTGAATGGTCGAAGTCGAAGTTTTAATGAGACAGTACTTCAAAAAAATTTGACCTTCGAATTTCAAAGTTTTTTTCAACTTCCGAAGTATGACTAGTGATGGGCGAATTCGCGAAACTGCGCCGGCGTCTCGTTTTCGATGCTGGCGCCCGTTTTTGACGCCGGCACCCATTTTTTCGAGGCCGGCGTCCATTTTTTCGGGAAAAAATTTGACGCCGGCAAATTTTCGCGGGCGTTTCGCAAATTTATTCGCTAGTGGCGAATCGCGCAAATTCGCCACAAATTCGCGCCTGGAGAATAAATTCGCCCATCACTAAGTATGACTATTCCCTAGGCAAAATACACAAAAAATAGCTTGAAATTCTAAGTTTTTCACTTCGAAACTTCATTTCAACCTTTGATAAATCTGCCCTGTAGTGTTTATATATAAATGTTTTTTATTGTAGAAAATATAGGGCAATGTTTGTTTTGGAGTGCATGCTAGTCTGAAGATTGTATGAACCAATGGAAGATTTCTGGTGAGTCTCTGTAAAAATACTTTTTAACAGTTTCTGTGCTGTGGCTACTTCATCTTGCCACATCTGATAAGCAGTGGCCCTGGGTATTGGATTCCCATGCATTGTCATGCCATACCAAGAAACAATAGATCAAAATTGGTTGTACTAGTAAACCTATGCTGATGTCTTGGATTTTACACCTTGGATCTACTGCACTAAAAGCTTTAAAGGAAAATGCTAAGTTATTTGCAGATAATGCTAAAGAGTGATTAAACACTGAATAAATATGCTTTATGAGTTTCTGTTGTTATTGAACCAGGGAACTTGCTTTATGTTCACCTTTCATTATCTCTACAATAAAAAGGCATCTTTAAGTTTCTTGGCAAATTAGGACCTTTACTCTCTATTGTTGGCCAACCCCAGCAGTAAGGTCAGTTGCAAAGAGGCAAATAATAAACAGCTTCAGCCAAATGTCCACCAGGCATGTGTCATATTAGTTCAGATCATTAAAAGGGGGGGGGGGGTTCTACTTTCAACAATAATAATTGTTCTCTATTACAATGGATTAATAGAGTAAATTCCAATAAGTCAATTCCAATGTCAGCTATTTGTATTCTTTTATTCTCCCAACATCCCTTCACAAAATTTATGCTATATAGGAAAGAGGACCACACTTTTAATTATTCGATAGAGTTTGTGGAGTTATTTAAATTAATTTAAATTAATCAATTAATCTGAGTTGTGTAGTGATTTACATTAATTAAGCTTATCATTGTTGTCAAACTGCATACTTGTTGAAATATTAAGTTATATAAAACGCTGTGCCCAGGGCTCAGTAACGTAACTAGAGTGGGGCGGGCCCTGGCACGGGACATGCAGCCGGCGCCCCGCCCCCCTCCGTACTCCATTTTCTGTTGCTGGAGTCAGTGGCGTACGAGCTGCTGGGGGGCCCTGAGGGGGTGCAGGCCCTGGCCCAATCGCACCCCCTGCTCCCCCGGTAGTTACGCCACTGCAAGGGCTCCATCTTGGACTCAAGCTATAGGGCCTAGCTTCCTATCCTCTTGTCAACTAAACTCTTGATCCATGCCTATAAAAACTAAGAAAAAACTAAAATCAACAATATGCAAAATAGTTAATATTTTTAGCAGTCAGAATTCGATATTGCTATATATAAATATGGCATAAGAAAAATTTTGCTGCAAATAACAAATAAAACTACTGCAATCCAGAGTTGTAATAATTGCATTTTAGAATTATGAAAGAAAATTAAGATACATTTGAAATTCAATTACAGGAATACTAAACTATACTTACAGAAAATGACATGTAATCCCAGTGTTCAGGCATCCAAAGAATGTCACATATCTAAGAGGTCAGAGGAACTTTAGCCTGCAGCAACTAGTCCTCTCTGAGGGAATATATGACCCTTTATTCTGCTGATAGTCCTCAGGGAACCAATTATTTAGAATATGATTTGAACCTAGCCTACTCTCCTAGCCCTAACAAACCTACTTATATACAATCTAAAGTCAATGACTAGGGATATTTATTCCCTAGGGCCCAATTCAATGAGTTTAAATGACAAGGGACTCTTGCTGTCACATTGATTTCTTCCAGAACAATGAATATATAATGTAACGTGTTACAGGGAATATTTATATAATGATATAAATATAATAGAAATGTGTGTTACAGGGAATATTTATATAATGATATAAATATAATAGAAATATGTATATACAATATATCTGCATATAAATCAGATACTTAGATTCACCATATTTTAGATACGTTCCTTGTGCTTCCCAGTTAAAGCAAATAGTTTTAGGAATGGTTAGTGAAAAAGTTTTATTGAAGATTCACATAATCCCCCAAATGACAGCACTAACAGAATTTGTAAAAATGTGCAAAAAGAGGTTAACTATCAGGCTAATTATCCCTTTTTGAACAGATATCAATATGCACAAGAAATGTTGAGTATTACTATTTTCCTGATTGCTATAAAGTATTGATTGTAGGCAGCATTGCAATGTTAATAGCATTTAACTAAGAAATTGATTTTGCTAATCTACTCTTAGAAAAAAAAGCTTTTCAAGATCTATCCAAAATGAATATTTAGTATCCTAATTTACTGAGCTACATATTTAACACTAGATATATTTGGATAGAGCCAAGTTTAGAAATACGCCATGTGCCCACGCATTGGTAGCATATATTTCAAAATGGAATTCTAGTTTTGAGAGATCAATGACCCACTAATGTGCTGTTAAAAATCATATTTTCAGCCTAATTTTTTAAAAGTGCACAACAGAAGGAACCAGTGAACCAGAGAGGAAAGAACCACATGGAAGTCACTATACCCCCACTGGTAAAGTTGTACAGACACAAGAGGCATATAGGGGAACATATATGTTACAATTGCATAGGGCTATACTACCAGGCATTTGGACTTATGAAAAGTCACCCTTAGCTTGCTAATCAATATCTACATTTAGTTGCATACCACTGTTTGTAAAGGGTAATTAATTTTTAAAATACAAATATTTTTTAAACTTCTACACCTACTCTTGACCACTTGTGAAATTGTGTTGTTATATTATTTCAATAAAATTTACCCAGGGGTAGTTTGAGTTAGTAAATCGAAGCACTTCCCTGTTACAATGTAGCATATTTTGAAACTGAACATACCTGTTTAATGTTAACTATTGATCTGTCTAACAATAACTATTGATCTAACTAAAAAGAATATACAAAAAAGTTAAAATGTCTGATGTCAGCTTGCAAATAGTGATGGGCGAATTTGGGGCGTTTCCCTTTGCCGGAAAATTAGTGAATTTCCTGCGAAATTCAAGAAAAGGTGCAAAAAAAAAATTGTGATTTCCGCAATTTCGGCAAAAATGGATGCCGGCATCCAAAAAAATGGCAAAAACAGACACTGGCATCAAAAACGTACATTTTTTTTACGCTGGTGAATTTTCATGGCGGTTCGTCGTGGGAATTCACTGCGAATTTGCACCTGTCGAATAAATTCGGCCATCACTACTTCTAAAGGCACAATTAATTAGAATTACTTACATTTATAGGATATTATTAGGTATGTAGCGAACTGCCGATTTGGTGTTCGCAAAAAATGCGAACGTTCGCGAACAGTTCGCGAACTTCGAACACCCGCTAAAATCGTTCGATTCGAACGATCGAAGGATTTTAATCGTTCGATCGAACGATTTTCATTCGTATCGAACGATCGAAGCATTCGATCGAATGCTTTTTATTCGATCGAATGCTTACAATCGTTCGAACGAATGGAAATCGTTCGAACGAATGGAAATCGTTCGATTTTTAGTGGTCGAAGGAATTTGAATGGTCGAATGGTCGAACGATCTCTATTCGAATCGAACGCGAACTCAAAATGCGAACGTCGCGCAACGTTCGCGAACATTCGGCGGACGCGAACAGTCGAAGTTCGTGCGAACAAGTTCGCCGGCGAACAGTTCGCTACATCCCTAGATATTGTGATAAAACTGGTATTAATTGTATTGAACTGCATAAAACCCTTGACATTAGTACTTAACAAAACACGTTACACTATTACTACGCTACTGATACTAAATCGAACTATCTATTATCTTATTATATTATATTATTATAATATACAAAAGCCATCAATATCCTGTAAATTATATCCTTATAAACGGTGAGTTCTCATATCATCAGTTATAAAAGGTGAGTTCTGATGTCATTTCTGTCACATGACTCACTGAAACGTTTGTATAATAATAAATAAAGTACCCCCAGTTGCAAAATATGAGGATATTAGAAGTTCCCTCGGAGTTCCGGGTACTTTATTCACTATATATTATTAACCATCTGTATTATTATATATATATTAACCATCTAACCATCAATAAAACACTTCCAATTCATATCTGTTTTGTGATCTCCAGAAAATAAACTTTAAACTATTAAATGCAAGAAAGCATACCCAATATAACATTTATACCAAACTTAGCTTATTTAAGACTGCAAGAATTACCATTAATTGGAAATTCTGACTAATACATTTATTTCAATTCAGGCAAATATAGTAACACTATATATTAAAATGCATTAAAGTAAAATCATAGTGTGCTCTGTTGACAAATTGGAATGAAGGTAAAATTCTTGATTAAACCAAATTCTGATGGAATGGTCTTCCTAAAACAAAATATTCAGGAAGAAAAAGGTTCTATACACTTTTCAGCAATATAGCACAATGCATTTCATTTAAAGGTTCCTATTCAGTTCCAAATCTAAATGCATATCATGAGAATGTTTCTTTAAATGATGTATATCATCCAGAATCAAATGAAAATTGAAGAGAGAAACAATTACAGGACATATGTGTTCTATAAATGGGAATCTGAAAAAAGGACACACTTTATAGAATATTTTAGTGCAGCTTGCTACAAGTAAATCATTTTTATAGAAAACGAGTATGCAGTGAGTGCATTACAGTGCAAATTAAGCTTTTGATGTGCAGGGTGACATTACAGAAGTAAAACAGACAAAAAAACTAGATAGGGAGCTGAGGGAAAATCCTAGAATCAAAAGAGAGATTCCTGAGAGACAGAATATCCTTTCTTGGTCTCAATAATTTAGGTTTCCTTCTTCATAAATAAAATGAGCATGCTTGAAATACATAAAACATCAGGTTTTTGAATTCCCATTAGATTTCTCAAGCTCATAATGTACTAAGGATTCTACTTGATAAAAATTGAATAATTATATTTTTTCAGAAAGTGCAGGGTATTTTTCAGATAGAGCTACGGAATACTTTCCTTGAACGATGGTCAAGGGAACATACTTAAATGAACTTGGTAAGAGACAGCTTATTAAAAATGTAAAGACATTTTTAAAATGTTTCTCATGTTAAGAAATACCAATTTTCTAAGATTCTATTTTAACCAATGAAGGCAGAATTAACTGTATCACTTTTGGGGATTAATGATAGAGTTTATTATATTCCCCTGACACAACTTATTGTACTACACAGATTGTCCAAGAGAAACATTTAAAAAACATGTATTAATGTGTAGGACAGTGTAATGTATTTACGTTTGTAGGTTCTTGGATTGGGTTACTTGGGACTGGAACCAAGTAACCCAAATATATAATGATAAAGATTTAGCATGAGCTAAAATACGTCAGTTTCCATTTTTGCACGACAGTAGCATGACTGTACTCTTGTTGCAGTCGTTCCTATTTAATGTAATGAATTGAACATCAGGACGATGCATCACCAATGCACATTTTCAGTGTTTGATCATTGTGGAAGGGCCACTCTCTTGATAAAGCCTTTTAACAAGAATTTGAACTGGTGCTAAGCTCTAAAAACAACAGAAAAGGAATATATATATTAAATATGCATAGAAATGGGGTTTGGAATTAGAGGAACAATAACCTAAAAAGTAACCTCAAAATGAAAGAGTTGTAATGTAATGTAATTAAAATATAATGTATGGATTCCCTTCACTAGTAAAAGTTGTATGTTTGCTTCAGTCAGTCTTCATATTAATATGTTGTTGTGTAGCCATGACGGCAGCCATTCAAGATGAAAAAAAGGAGAAATGCACAGATTTATATAACAGATAGCTCTGTAGAGTACAAATGAATGTATTACAGAACTTATCTGTTATCTGCCTTGAATAGCTGCCCCATCATGATTTCTCAATAGACATCTCCTCACATATTATTGTATGTCATACCAATCCATGATCTAGATATATTTGTGTTTATTTTTTTAATGCTGCCCAAACACTTTCATTTATGCCATTATTTAATATCACTTCACACCTGGCATACCCATTCAAGACATTGGAATAAATGTCATTGGTGATGACAAACTGTATTCATAGTAGCCCCTGTCCTATTGGTGCTTAAAATCTAAGGTTCCTATCACATTCACACACATTATGGTGAGTTTTATCAGGTGCCAGTTACCTGGACTGTGTGTTTTGGAGTGTGGGAGGAAGCCGGGGGAACCCAGAGGAAACCAGACATTCAGATACTAGTAGAACATACACACTCCTTGCAAAAAGGGCCCTGGTTGGAATCAAATACTCTGTACAGCAATTAACCAGTACCTGATTACTGAAAAAAATATTATAGTTGTATATTTTAAACAATATAAATACATTTTCAAGGACATCTATCCTCCGGAAATGAATTCTCCACCTGACTTATGGGTGAGTGGACACAATAATGTCAATAACAAAGGCGTAAACAGACAAGATTTTGCCTTGGGATCCTGGCAGCCATTATGCTCCATTGTGCACATCCCCAGAGAATCCCTGCACTCCTACTGTATTCCCAGAGATTGGGTTGGGAGCTCTGATGGGAGAAACATTGAAGAGGGGAGGGTTGAGTGATTTTAAAGATTAGAGATGTATTATACAATGCTACATTTTTTTTTTTAACTCTTTATTTAACATAAAGTTTACATTCATATCTTTACAAAATCTGTGCAAAGTTATTAGAAACCTCAGATCAGCACATATGTCGCATTGTACAAAATATGAAAGAAGGGGGGAGAGTATGGCATCCATAATAGAAAAGGGAAGTCATATGTTTCCTAAGTTTACCTATACCCAATGAAGGGAAGGCCCTTCCAATTTAATGCATACAATATCAGCGTTTCTGAAATGTAAACAGAAAGAAAAAAGGGAACAAAAGGAGCAGGCAGAAGAGGGGAGAGGGTAGGGAGGGAGAAGAAAAGAAAGAAAGGTAATAAAGAGACAACATTAAAGTATCAAAACTGTCCGAGCTCGGGGGAAATCAAAAAAAAAAAAAAAATATATATATATATATGAGGATCCCTGTCTGGGAGTAGATTAGCATGACGTCGGGGGGTATAGAGTGACCCAAGGAGACCAGATTTTCTCGTAATTCGGTAGACGAGAGGTGTGTAAGGCAGCCAGATATTCCATTCTTCGTATGTCCTGGATAGCTGTTTTTAGCTCCGTGACTGTGGGGGGCTGTGGCTTCTTCCAGTTGCGAGCTATGACCCGTCTAGCAGCCGTTAAAATCAAAGTGGCAATGCTACATTTTTAAGATGTGCTATTTTATTATTAGTGTCAAGAACATTAAAAAAAATATTTTTTTGCTTATGTGTATTTAAGGTAAACTGATACAGAATGAAAAAGATAAGTCTCGTGAGATATTGCTTCTAAAACAATTCCTGCAAAAGGTGTCCTCGTGTAACCCTTAAACATCCACATAATTCTGTGTTCAACTTGTGGCCAGGAGGTGTTTTTTTTTTTAATGCTTTAATGCTGTGCAGAACCCATTATTCTAAGGCATTTGGTAATATCCAATAAAAGGATAGACTATATATATTCTATTGAAACTGATAAATAACTCATTGCTATGTTGAGATTTTACAAAGAGAATTTATTCTGCTGGTCTGTGCAAACTGTTTCGGTATCACCTGCCTACATCTGATCAACTACTTCATCTGCTGTGCCAGAAAGGGATATTTACAGGCTTGTTAGGTGTTTACTTGAATTCGCTATCTCCTGGTATTACAAAATCCAATATAGCTTTAACTCGAACAATAAGAAACTTAAAATGTCTGCTCAGCAAGCTTCAAGCCACTATGCTGATGTTCAGTTAGCAACACATTTCTTGTAAATGGGCAAAAAAGGGATTGCATAATGTGCTGTAAATCTTACCATTCTCCTGAGGGCAATCGCTAGTATTTGTTAAAATGTACTATTCTCATGTAATCACAAAACAACCAAATATGAGAAGATAGAATGGGATTCCTGCAACAAAGATGCCAAGATGCAGCACATGATATTATTTCAGAATCCACTTTTGGAAAGCTTTCATATGCTTGTTCAACTCTTTGACTTTTTAATTATTTATGAGGCATGTCGAAAATGTGTGCCTGCAACTGACATGTCATATTTATCAAAACGAAGAAGTGAAACAGTCATGCTCGCCGAGGTGAAATCATTAATGCTACGTTCGACATGATGCAGTAAACTGTTACTGACCACTTGACTGCAATTCTAATGTATATATATATATATATATATATATATATATATATTCATAGATGTGTACCTTCTACTGGAATGCATTAGTCAACAATGAATGCTTTCATTGTATACATCAAAATGTCTTACTTTCAAGCAGATTCGTACTTTCTGTGAACTACATGGACGTTAATTCCTTTTGTGCCAAAGGGACTAGCATTTTGTACCTTTGTAATGTCTGAATGAGCTTCTGTTCCCCAGGAAGGGATAAACAGATATGAGCAGCAAATATTCATCCCCTTTCTAACAGTCTCTTGGTATAAAATAGTGCAAAGTGCAAAGACTTTCCTTTCTCATCTATTTACGCTCTTTGTTATTGAAACAGCAGTTAGAGGTATACATCAAGCTTACATTTTTCATATTAGTTTACTTAGATGGGTCCCATGAAAACACTACCTGGTCCATTACAAGTATTAGATTCATACATTTTTTTAACATTAAATTATTCCTTTTATATTTGTACCCAATTGGACACTCTTTCAGAGTCTGTGAAGGTTACTATTTATGCTCAAATGATAACTAGAAATGAATACCAAAAAAAAGTATTTGGGTATTTAAAGTATAAGAATGCCTGGGACCTGGAGTTTTCAGATACAGGGTCTTTCCGTAATTTGGATCTCCATGCAACTAACATATAGTCAATCCATAATGAAGGCAAAAAAAAAAAAGCCTATTGGATTTAATTAAAGCTTCAATGTTTTTTTAGTAGCTGTAAAGTTTGGTGATCCAAATTACAGGAAGACCCTTTTTCTGAAAACACGAGTATTCTGGATAATAGGTCCCATACCTATACTCAGTAGTGTGTAGACTTTGTAGTCTGTTCCCAGATGTTTTTGATTTCACTCATGATGATCCCAATGTACAATTACTCTGATCCATTAACATACTGTAGGTGTTACTTTGCATCTGAGCAATAACCCATGGTAACAGATCAGCAATCAGTCTAATGCTGTTAGAATAATGAAAACAAATGTATGATTGCTATGGTTTGCTGCTAAACATGGGTTAATGTGCTTGTGGCAGTTCCTCCAAAGGATTTGTGATTTCCCTGCTGTGCTTCCAAGATGCTTCCATGTGCTTCCAAGATGTCTTTTATATTTTCAAATGAAGGTTTCTTCTTTTATGAGAAAATATCTTCCTTTCTGACATGATCTCGTTCAATTGGGCTTATCTAGAAAAGACTCAGAAGCATTCTCAACTTCCAGTTATAATGTATTTTATTTTACACAAACATACCTAATTCCATAACTTGAAGGCCACCATGATTACAATAGTGGATGGGGCAAAGATTCTCTGGAAAGGGACTTCAAGTCCCAGAATTTATCACTTTACGATGGAACAAGTTATGAGTTATAATTTATTACAGGGAGACTCTAAAAGTATCAGGTAGGACAGGCTTTTATAATTTTTTTTCAATCTGTATAATCAGAAACAGTACTTCTGTGTAAAAATAAAATAGTTATATTTATATTTGGAGATTCAGACAGTCATTATGCACCTTTTCTACATAAGTCCAACTGAAGTTCCAAATAGGGGTTATACTTTCCCTTTAAAGAAGAAATATGTTGAGTGAGTTAGGTAAGTAAAATCAATGTAGCAGTGGCGTAACTACCGGGGGAGCAGGGGGTGCGATTGGGCCAGGGCCCGCACCCACTCAGGGCCCCCGGCAGCTCACACGCCATGAATTGCAGGCATACGGAGGGGGGCGGGGTCGGCTGCACGGCCCACCCACCCCCTCTAGTTACGTCGCTGTTCTGCCCTTTGCTGCCTCAGCGTACCTCTCCCTCTTCTTTGACGATCGTCGATCTGCCTGCGTCTCTCTCCTCCCTGTTCAGCTCCCCCCTCCTTCTCCAGTCACGCAGCATGCTCCTTCTGTCCCTCCCACACCCTGTCATTCTTCAGTCTCGCTCTGTCTGCCCCTCCCACCTACATCTCTCTCCAGCCTTGTGCCCTCATTCTCCAATCTGTTTCACTCCCTCTATCCCTCTCCATTCATCTCAAGTGTTGCTCACCCCCTACATCTTCCATCCTCCGTGTCCTCTTTCCCCTTATGCCACAACCTGCAGCAATACAACATGCTCAAGAGTCAATATAAGGGTAAGTGTGGCATTGTGTACAATAATATAAATCAGAGGCAAAGAACTTCTTACTTATTTACTTCTTACTTATTTATAATGAATAATGCACCCCCTACCAAAATTTATAAAGATATTGGAAGTCACTTTGGAGTTATGTGACCTGTATAAAAGCCTGCGGCCTTGTGCTTTTATATGGTTGCGTAACTCCTCAGTGACTTCTAATTTCTTTATAAATTACAGTAGGGGGTGCATTATCCACTATATATATATATATATATATATATATATCCTGAAAATTGACATTATAATACATGAGAGATACTTGTATCATATACTGTATATCTCATATCTCAGCCTGCAGCCTTGTGCCTTTATATGGTCACAGAACTCCTCAGTGACTTCTAATATCCTTATCATTTACAGTAGGGGGAACATTATCCCTTATAATACATGAGTGATACTCAGAGTTCCCTGTATAACTCAGCCTGCAGCCTTGTGCCTTTATATGGTCACAGAACAACCCCTCAGTGACTTCTAATATCCTAATCATTTACAGTAGGGGGTACATTATCCCTTATAATACATGAGTGATACTCAGAGTTCCCTGTATAACTCAGCCTTGTGCCTTGTGCCTTTATATGGTCACAGAACAACCCCTCAGTGACTTCTAATATCCTAATCATTTACAGTAGGGGGTACATTATCCCTTATAATACATGAGTGATACTCAGAGTTCCCTGTATAACTCAGCCTGCAGCCTTGTGCCTTTATATGGTCACAGAACCCCACAGTGACTCCTAATATTCTTATCATTTACAGTAGGGGGCACATTATCCCTTATATCATTATAATACAGTGAAACCTCAATTTTACATGTCCTTTTTACATGTAACTTTTAGTATGTTATATAATGGCAAATTCTAAGAAGCTTTTCAATTGGTCTTCATTATTTATTTTTATTGTGTTTGAATTATTTTCCTTCCTCTTCTATATCTTTCCAGCTTTTAAATGGGGGTTATTGACCCCATCTAAAAACAAATACTACTTTTTAAAGACTTATTTGTGTGTTTAGACACTCTTCAATTCATATTTAAGTCTCTTATTCAAATCAGTGCATGGTTCCTAGGGGAATTTGGACCTAACAACCAGATTGCTGAAATTGCAAACTGGAGAGCTGCTGAATAAAAAGCTAAATAACTCAAAAACCAACAAATAAAATAAAAACCAATTGCAAATTGTCTCAGAATATCCCTCTCTACATCATACTGTTACTCATAGGTGAACAATCCCTTTAGGGGGGCCCAGTTGTAAATTTCTGTACCGGGGCCCTTAGGGGTCTAGTTACACCACTGCAATGTAGTAATACAGCTAGCTAATACACTAATCCAGTATTTGCAACACAAGGGTCTTGTTTATATTTAAAATAGAAACTGTTGATTCATTTTCTGAGATAAATGCCTTTTTATTAAAAAATATATAACATTGCTTCCAATGAACCTTTTCTGACAATATTGAACATCATACAAAACAAACAATTTACTGCCTAAGTTAAACTGTTATTATTTATAAAATGTGTTTACCAGTCGCTTAAACAGATCCTAATTTATTTAAATGAATTTCGATGCAGCTGTAAGATTAACTCAAATCAAAGCATTAAATACATCTTCGTTATTACTCCCGCAGTGTAGTTCCTTAATTGGTGTTTGCATTGGTGTTTGGTGCTGAAAATGTTAATGTATGTTTACAGAAAGATAGATGGCTGGATAGATTAGATACTGTAGATTGATGATAGATAGATATATGATTGATTGAGAGAGAGAGAGAGAGAGAGAGAGAGAGAGACACACAGACAGAGAGATAGAGAGAGAGAGAGAGAGAGAGAGATAATAGATTAGATATAAAGATAGATATATAGATAGATCAAAGCTAGATATAGAGAGAGCAATAGATAGATGACAATAGACAGATAGATTGATAGAGAGAGTGATAGATAGATATATGATTGATTGATTGAGAGAGACAGAGAGACAGAGAGAGAGAGCGAGAGAGAGAGAGAGAGAGAGAGAGAGAGAGAGAGAGAGAGAGAGATCAAAGCTAGATATAGGTCAATACATAGATATAGACAGATATATGATTGAAAGAGAGATGATAGATAGATAGATAGATAGATAGATAGATATAGAGAGAGCAATAGATAGATAACAATAGACAGATAGATTGATAGAGAGAGTGATATATAGATATATGATTGATTGATTGATTGAGAGAGAGAGAGAGAGAGAGAGAGAGAGAGAGAGAGAGAGAGAGATCATAGATATATCATAGGTGATAGATAAACAGACAGACAGACAGATCACAATGATATGTATGGTTGCCTCCCAAATAAGGCAATAGCCTGCTACTACCAAGTATAGAGAGTATTCCAATGCATTATGCAAATAATAGAGCAGTCTAGAGCAGTCTAGAGCAGTCTGATGATTGTTCAGTGATAAAAAAAACAGGTCCATTGACTCCCCACTGAAACCTTTCCATCTTGAGGTTCATGTTTGACCTGATCTGAATAAACAGAATTATTTGCTTTGTCACAGAATGCATCATCAGACAGCCTAATTCTTTTTTATTATCTGTATATATATATATATATATATATATATATATATATATATATATATATATATATATATATATATATATATATGTATATGTATATGTAGGGATGTGAAAATCTTAGACACCCTTACCCATTACAGACAGGCACATCCCTAGTAATATGGACACCTCAGTGGCTCCTTATGTGCTTATGTCATAATATAAAAGGGCTTGAAAGCCATGAGGTAGAGGCCATTGCTGCTGAACCTTTCCTCTGTTAGGCCACAGAGGTTAGGGGTGGTGGAACTCATCCTGAGTTTAGTGAAGTGATAGTTATACCCTTTAATAGATCACTCTAGGAGTGATAGATAGGGTATTTAGTTGAGCAGCTCAAAGCGCCGCCGAGGAGATTATAGGGATTAAGATCCCGGGTATTAATGACCCCATAGTAGGGCCTAAGTGTTAAACTCAGGGAAGTAAGAGTTTCTGAGTTCCACTTAAGGTAATCCTGAAGATTGGGGAAATACCTTCCAATAAGCTGCATTGTTCTCTACATGTACTCCTTACTCCTCAGAGAGTTGTTCTATATTCACACAGTGAGTATATTGTGTAACTTCGATTGATCTCTATTTTACTCTATGTTTCATGCTCCATGGTGAACTCTGGTTTTGGTTAATAAACTACGTTTATTGTTTAAGCAAATAAAACTACTGGCGCCCAATCTCTTGTGCATTGCACACAGTTACAGTTACACTACACCCTGCCTCCACCCCGCTGTGAGGGCTTACCCCTGAGAAAGAGAGCTCATCTGTGGCCCCAGCCCACAAAGGAAAGTAGCTGAAACTGTCTTCACATAAAGCAGTTTACTATAGCGCTACATATATATCTAGCTATCTTGGAAATATCCCAAATTCTTTGTCCAGTCCCATATTGCTAGAACATTTCAAGTAATAACAATTATAGCAAAGAGCAATACAAATGCAACATTCTGTATTATTGCATGGAGCAAAGGTCAAGTGAGTTTTTCTTGCAAAGGTGGCATTAGGTTTAAATCTGCTATTATATAATTGTGTGCACATTAGCTCTAATCTATTTTGTTGTGGAGAATAGGGGTTATGTCATAACAGGTGTCTGTTTTACAATGTGCCACTGTGTTTGGAGAAAAGTTTGGATTAATGGAAAGAAGAAAAAAAAAGTATTGTGAACGAGACAGATTGGAAATGACTGCTGACTTTGGCTCGGAGACACTGATAGGAAAGAGCTCATTTTAAACAGTAGTTTCTGGTGTTTGCACACAACAAGATAGCAAATAAAAGATTATGCGAAGCATACATATTTATCATTCTCTTACATTTAAGGCCTAATCTCTTCAAGCACCTATAAATACAATACACAGAGAAAACATTGCATGCTCACCAGAATAGTTGAATTTCTAACAACAACAAAGAGAAAACTTCTTATTTTAAACAACATATTTCTCAGGTACTATCCAGTAGTAGATGGTGACAAACAGTAAAACAAATACAATGATATTTAAGAATGTAGTATGGTGACAGAAAGATGAAAGCTATGGGATGAAGATTCTGGAGAAGATCTTGTCCTAAGAGCTATCCAATGATGGTTAATGAGAATTAAGCATGTTTTATATGATACCTCACTGTTTCTTTTAATTTATGGAAATATTTTAACATTCTGTCTTGTCATTTTCTGATGTTTATATCTGAAATTGTATACAAGGCTATGCTTAATTCCATGTTGAAGACCTGGGCCCTAAACAAAGATTTAAACATTGAACTTGCAAAGCATCATCTATCAACCATTATTCATTGCGGATGCAGTATACACAATGTACTGTAATAGAAATATAAAAGTAGCCCTAACTAACAGATGCTGTACATTTAACACTACTGGTAAAATATAAAAGCTGTCTGAAACACAGATAAATTTTAAGTGAAAAGTAAACATACACGCAAGGGATAGGCTTTTTGAAGTGTTTTATGTACCATGTTTCTTTGTGAAAGACCCTGAAGGCAAAAGATAAGAATTGCTGGCATTTCAGATTAGGAACATGAAATACTGAAAGAAGATATAACTGTGCTTTTGCCAGTAAGATGGGGCATGGTGCCATGTTGTAAAGGTAACTGCTTCTTTAGATAGCAGGACAGTTTTTTTTTTAAATAAATATCATACACAGTGATCACCAAAATAGAATATTCATTATTGAATGTCTGAATCAATCTTCCACTGAATATGTGATACTGTTCCCAATTTTTGTTAATTTGAATATATAAATGCACAACAACACAATTTTGTTGTGTTTAATAATGACTGACTTGAATCTGCACTGGTTAAATCATTGCTTTTTGAGTGTATGAATATACTACAAACATGCAACTCATCTGTCTGTGGGCAGCTCAATATCCATTGTGGCCAGCATTATTTGTTTTAAAATAGCAAATACTTACAGTGTTTGTCAACCTCTCTGCCTGTAATTTCCTAGTGACAGTTTTAAGTTTTTTGTAAACACAATGGGGCAAATTCACTAAGATGCGAAATTGCACCAGGCGCAACTTCGCCGCACTTCGCCGCACTTCGCCACACTTCGCCACACTTCGCCAGGCGTATTTTCGCCTGCGCTCTGCAAATTCACTAAAATCCGAAGTTGCGCACAGGGGTAGCGTAAGTTTTTGAAGTTGCGCTAGCGTTAATTCGTCAAGCGAAGCGAAGTTTCGCTAGCGATGGTTCATTTGCATACGGCGCAAAATTCTAATTTCAATGGAGGAACACGTATCACCATTTCAAATGCCTAGAAAACTTTCAAATCAGCAAATAAAATTTTTATTTTGTCCTACACATGTGCCCACTGTCTAGGTAAGTTGCCATGAGTCAGGAAATGTAGGGGGGAAGGAGGGGAGCCCCAAAAATATTTTCGATCTTTTTCAGCCTATCACCCATCATGTAGAAAACACGCCAGCGTTTTTTGGGACTTAGAAAAAATTTTGACTTTTTTTTAAACAATCCCTATCTACTCTATTGCGCTTCGCCAGGTCTGAGGTGGCGAAGGAAGTCTAGCGTAAAAGGTAGCGTTCAGTACACTGTGCAAGTTTGTGAATTTGCGTAGTTACATCGCTAGCGAAAATTCGCCTGGCGTAAGGGTGCGAAGTACCACTAGCGAAACTACGCCAGCATTCGTTAGTGAATTTGCGCAGTAACGAAAAATGCCAAATGCTAGCGAATTAACGCTAGCGTTCGGCGCTTAGTGAATTTGCGCCTATGCCTCTGTTTTAACAGTGATGTCTCAGAGATCTGCCCCTCTGTCTCATTGTGGATAACTACCTTCCAATAGGTAGATTTGTAGATTGTAGATTTTTTTTTAGTTTTTAAAGGGGTGGTTCACCTTTGATCTAAGTTAATACTAACTTTTAGTATAATATAGAGAGTGATATTTTGAGCCAATTTGCAATTGGTTTTCATTTTTAATATTTGTGGTTTTTGAGTTGTTTCGTTTTTTATTCCGCAGCTCTCCAGTTTGCAATTTCAGCAATCTGGTTGCTAGAGTCTAAATGACCCTAACAACAATGCATTAACTTGAATAAGAGACTGGAATATGAATAGGAGAGGCCTGAATAGAAAGAGGAGTAATTAAAAGCAGCAATAACAATACATTTGTATTGCTTTACAGGGCATTTGCTTTTAGATGGCGACAGTGACCCCTATTTGAAAGCTGGAAAGCGTTATAAGATAAAGGCAAACTTTAAAAAATAATTAATAAAACCAATTGAAAAGTTGCTTAGAAATGGCCATTCTACGACATACTAATAGTTAAATTAAAGGTGGACCACCCTTTAACTAATAAGGGTATATATATATATATATATATATATATATATATATATATATAGCAATAAACCTTGACATACACTTCCAGACAACCTAAAAACAGTGGCACAAACAGTTAAATTCAGTATAGATGGCCTTTGAAGTTTTTCCAATGTAAAAAAAGAAGACACAGAAAACAAAATCCTCAGCCTGTCCGGCTCTAACTAAAACACAGTTGTTTTTCCCTTACTAACCAATCACCTGGAGTGGCCTCCTGGATAGAGAACTCGCCCACTCTTGTCCATTGACTGCACGTACTCCGTAAACTAGTTCAAGAGAGACACCAACCAGGATAAACATGTATTGACTTTACTACATGACAAATAAATTCATATCTGAAATCAGACTAAGAAGGCCATTGAGAAATCCTCTGAGGATCAGAAGAAGAGCAATGCACTAAAACAAAATATAATGTTAATTAACTGTACAGCCTCAATGACATATTTTTGCATATAAAAAGAATTAGGAATGGTAAGCCAAAAATTCAAATACTTCCAAAAATAATCAAAGTATGGGAATTTTCAGAAGTGATGTATTTTACAATAGGAACAGCTCTCTAAGATACACGTATACCTAATCTATGTACTATTACATGTGTCTGCTTAAAATAATTGTATTACTGTATCACATTTTTAGACAAATGGCATACATTTCATAAATGAGTCTTGAGTTTTCTGGCAATATATACCAAATATACTGCCAGGATTCAACCTCTTGTCAGTGTCACTCAATCTGTGCATTCCCCTGCTGAGCCACTAGAGGCATTTGGAGCAGACCACTACTGATAATGAACATAACCATATCCTTCCCTCACTGTCCTCCATCACCCATTTCATTTTGCCAGGTGCCAACACTTCTGTTATCAAGGGCCTTTATAAGTTAGTGCCTTCCTGCTACCTATTGCTGGATTAATGGCCCATGTTCTGTGTTCTAGCCCCCTTGTTCCTAAGGACCAAGCAGAGTTTCAGTAAGTTATTTCTTAATAAAGACTTTGCGATTTTAAAGTTTAATTTGTCGTGGTGGGTTTTTTTTCGATGTATACTAACGAATTGTTTAAGAATTTTTTTTGATGTTACTGGTCTTTTAATGAAGTTCCACTGATTAATATAGTGGTCTCTGGAAAGCAAAATGAATTCAAGTCCTAGAAATCATCACTTTATACTGAAGCAAGGTAAGGATGAGGTTGCATTAGATGGTGAGGTCATGGTCATGGTTCTATTTCAATCTATAAAATCAGGTATGTTTGTGTAGAAAAACATTTGTATTTGTACCAGCTAATTGTGTTTTATTTACCCAGCTGATTGTGTTCAAGTCAAAAAGGGGAGTATATTTTCCAAAACATCTTGCATATCTAGTTTTAGACCAGGATTCAATTTTCCTACAGTACAAATTATTGCTTTTTGTAGCAGTTAAAGCATTGAGTGAGATACCCTGCCAGGTTAATTGTACACAAGGCTTTTTGTGACCTTTCATCTCTCAACATGTATATTTTCCCGGGCATAAGACAAGATTTATTTATTGCAGAAAAAAGAAATAATCATCCAGAAATACACACATCAAATTGTAGGCTTATGTCTGCCATAAGCACAGCTCAACTATTCTGACGGCGGTATAAATAGGTATGGGACCTTTTATTCAGTATGCTCAGGACCTGATCCAGATAATGGATCTTTCTGTAATTTGGATCTCCATACCTAAGTCTACTAAATAATCATGTAAACATTGAATAAACCAAATAGAATTATTTTACCTACAAGGATTAGTTAAAACTTAGTTGGGATCAAAATGGGGTCTATGGGAGTTAGCCTTTCCATAATTCAGAGTTTTCCTGATAAGGGATCCCATACCTGTACTTACAAATATACGAATTATTGTTTGTTTTTTTAAAGCGCATTTTTTTTCAAAGACAAAGTATGTACTCAGGAGGTAGAAAGACTCATCTAATCCATTTCGATGGTATCAATCTTTTGTTGATATGCTTGTATTGTGCTTTATTTTTAAACTTAAAGAATCAGCAAATGAAGAGCATGTAAAGCAAATGTGCACCCTAATTAGGCAGGAAACAGCAATGCTAGCCAAATGGAGATACCAATGTATTTATAGAAATAGAAACGGTCAAATGGAACTTTATACCTATTAGAAACAAGGTGAAATTGGCAATGTTTTTCTTGCATTTCTGAGTTATGTAGGCTTAAAACTGATCTTGTGATTGTAAAAATACATGTGTTTAACATTAAAATATTTAAAAACCACCAGATTATGCACGAGGAAATTGGCATTGCTCAGGATACAAATGTTAAGCAACCAGCCAGCAAAGCATTACAATAATACATCTATTAATGCAGAGCCAAACCTATTTCGCATTGGGGAGAAATAGTCCAACAACTAAGATGTATCTAAATCAACTCAACAATACAGAAACCCATCCAAGGTCTTTATGACATTTAAGTAGCATTGTCTCTAAGGATCTGCTATGTAAAAACAGCTTATCAATGTTCAACAGACTTCAGCACAATGTTTAATATAGGATTATGGGAAATGAAATCACATTTCTGCATCCTACATTGCACACATCACTGAAGCTAAATGCTGTCTAAACACATTGTTGGACAACATTTTAATTTGATAGCCAATTATTGTTGTAATGAATGTTGTATTTAAAATTTAATGTCAATCCAGTTTTTGTAAAATGGGGGGAAATCCAAATTGATTGCATAAATTATTTATTTATGAATAGATATTATGTATATTTAACATAACTTAAAGACATTTATATAAATTATAATAAATAATACAATTTTAAGGATTTTTCATCCGATTTTCAAGCTTTCTTCAATCTTTAACCCAAAAACTCAGATTTCTTATGCTTTTTGCCAAAAACCTCCAAAAACCTTGGGGTATTACACAAAACCCAGCGCACATCAAATAATCATTGGGACTTCTCCCATTGACTTATATGCAACCTCGACAGGCCTGAGATGCCGTATTTTCAGATTCTGACTTTTCAATCCTCTGGGTTTAATAAATTCCAAAAAATTTATGATTTTTTAAAAGGCCGGTTTAAAAAAAAAAAAAACACCGGGAGGGTGCCATGATGTGTAGCATTCATGCTTGTAATGAGCTTCTGACTTCGGCGCCTCACAATCTGATGTACGTGCATAAGCATAATGAAATAGTTGTGACAACCCTAATACTTGGGTTTTTAATGAGTAGTGATGGGCGAATTTGCGCCGTTTTGCTTCGCCGAAAAATTCACGAATTTCATGCGAAATTTGCGAAACGGCAAAAAATTTGCAAAACTGCGCCGGCGTCTCGTTTTTGACGCCGACGCCCGTTTTTGACGCCGGCGTCCGTTTTTTTGAAAAAAAAAATTTGACGCCGGCGAATTTTTTCAGCGAATTTTCGCGGGCGTTTCGCGAATTTATTCGCTGACGGTGAATCGCGCAAATTCACCACAAATTCTCGCCTGGCGAATAAATTCGCCCATCACTATTAATGAGCTGACAGCTAACAGATAGTCTTACTCTGACAGCTGGACCATACATTTCCCCTGGAAGGTGAGCAGTTAAACATATTTCCTTCTATTTATTTAGTCTGAGAATATATTATTAGTATAATGGATTGTCTAACACAATTTAAGGACTGCTGAATTAAGTGTAGGATGGTAATTAATATTAGTTCTGTTAATATAGGTGCTTGTAGTTATTTTCTTCCTAAGTTGACTTTCATCATTCACATCCATAAATACTATGAATTCTTGTTGAGAGTCTCTTATTAACAAAAAAATAACTGGTGTATTTATACTATATCACATAATAACTTGAACTGATATTAATAATGAAAAAATACTCTTCAAAATATTAAATTACATGAAGGAGGTTATTTACTAAACCTCAAATTTTCTCTTCAAGTCTTGGCAAAAACTTGAATTTTAGTGGAAAAATAAAAACTTGAATTTTTCGAGATTAATTATAACCTGATGCTCCAAAAAGCCAGACTCTGAAAACCCACCATCTCAGACCTACCTAGGTCCTGTATAAGTCAATGGGAGAGGCACCAGCTGTATCTCAATTTGAAGTTAAAAATCTGACTTTGTTGGGGGGTTTCGGGCATAAACTCATAAAATTCAAGCAATTTGGGGGAAAAAGGCCTGAAAAATTTTAGCGATTGAGATTTTGTTCAATGTTTTAAGACAATCCGATGAAGTCCAATTTTTTTATTAATAAATAAGCTAAAATTGGGCATGTGAGTTTGGTCGTGCTTTTTTTTAAATGAAATATGAGATAAATACAGGTTTTAGTAAATTACACCCTAAAAGTTACCTATAGATCATGTTTCTTATTTTTCGCTGACAGGTCTGCTTTTGTGAGTAATCATTAAATGAAGTTCCTAAACATGTTTTGCCAACCAGACTGTCCCTTTTCAACCTTTCAGTTAAAGTTTCTAATGTTAACAGACTACTGCTGTACAAATATGGCAGCCCCCTCATAGAGGAACGTGGGGGATCAGATTGGTTAATGCATAGGAGAAATAATTTTAACGACACAACTACAAATATCATGCAAAGACAATATTATCATAGATGTAAAAAGGTTTAATTGTTGGTGTCAGTATCTTTTTAAAATGAATAAATTGCAAAGTCAGCTGGCAGCAGAATCCTTAATGAGTCAGAAAGAAATGGCAGAAGAAGGCAAACAAAGACAGAGAGGAGATTCGTATTGCAGAAGAGAAACTGGCTGTGTCTACACATTTTAGACAATGGGTTGCTTTAAGGATTTTATGACAAATTTTAAGATGAGGAAAGATAAAAATGATCAAAGAACTTAGGTCCACATGCCAAGAAGTATGCCATTTTTACATAGGATGGCAGAGTTTATTTTATTGTTTATAATACATATGGGCCTGGACAACATATTTATGCATGTATGCAAAAAGAAATCAATCATTTGTGAAAGGAGTATGATACCAGTACATTTGCATTATTGTTTAACTCTTTATATGTTGCAGATGATAGAATCTATGGTGCTTGTAAGAAGAGCTTGAAGGTGTCATAATCTTTTGGAGCAAACATAACTTTTTCAGTAAGAAGTCTTATTACGTTCACTGCACACGTTAAAATTCTCAAACTTTCTTTCTTCCAAATGAAAATTTGTTCTGGCAAAGGCATAACTTTTCTCATTGGGAATAGTTTTTCCATTTACAAATTTTATTACATTCCCCCATTAGTCTACACTGCCTTTTCAATTCACAGTATATCTGTATAACATCACAGTACAGGGACACACAGAAACAAGGTGTTTCTACACTCACTAGGTAAATCAAACTAAGTGATTTTTTTTATATACAGGAAAACAATTCCACCCAGAAATAAAATGTATGCCCTTCTCCCTAAATGTAACTAGGTGGCTGCCTTAGCACAACAATATATTTGCTATTTCTTACAACCATATTATGCAGGCTCAACAGGTAGATGATTTTTATGCAAGGACATTGAAAATTAATCCTTTCTGAGCTTTCAGAATTATGATTTTCACTTTTTTTTCTTTAGGTAAACTTACAAGCCCCATTTCATGAATACGGCAGTAAATTAAAAATGAACTCACTCCAGAGAGACCAAGCCTAAAAATGTGTAAAAGGGAACTAATATTACTGTGTATTCAAGTATAAAGAAAACCCAACTCCATGCACTCTTGTACCATACGGAGCTATATAGACCACCTATTTTGAAAAGAGCTCATAAAAAGCTATCCCGAATGGAAATAATTCATATTTCATTGTGCCAAGCCATCTGTGCATTTATGATTGCACAAAACCTGCAGAAGTTTCTCTCGCCATTTTCTTGAACATGACCTGATTTCAGAAATGCTTTGGATTTAATTTGAAAAATATTTATTATATATTATATATATTTATTATATTTTATTATATAGATTTTTTTCAGATTGTAATTTTACCTCTTGTTTCACACAGTGCTGCATGCCGGTATTTTTTGGTGAGCATTCTCTGCAATGTAGAGTCAAAATTTTGGTACCAATGACATAGTAAGATGCATTGCAAAGTAAGGTCAGAAGATAATCAAAACATGGAATTATCATATAATATATAATATAATACATAAAATAACTGAACTTGATCTTTAGAAAGATGCACTATGAGAAACAGAATATATACCATATAAAGTTCTGCTTAACAAGACAAAAATGGCAAACTCTCTGCTACTATGATCGTAATATAGATGTGAGCACGTTTTTTTGGTTCTTTGTTAAAACACTTAACGATTTGCATAATTGTGCACTGCCAGAGTTAGGATAGAATAAATTGACCATTATAAGGATTGATTACAATACCTATGTTGCCACAAAACTGGAGGGTGTAACAAAGCAGCACACAGCATTTTTCTAAATGGAGTTATTTGTGTTTCCATCGTCATTTTGATAACAATTATGAAGGTTAGGACCTATTTAATAATATATAATAATCAGGTTCAAACACTGCACTGCATATTATGCAGACTGATTCATATTATACTGTATTGTATAAGAATATAGGGGTCTGAATAAACTATAATTTGAAGCATGGTCATTAAAATAAATGTGCCCTGATTTGGAGAAACAAACCTTAAAGATTAGTAGGTTCCATTGATGGTGACCATAATACCATGACCATTTTTCGGATGACACCAAAATTGGGTAGAGGGTAAAACTGTGATAACCCTCAATTAAAAATATAAATAAATATATATATATATATATATATATAAATATATAAACTTAACTTGATGTTTGTTTGGAGTTTTTATCTTTAAACGACAGTACTTGTTCCTTTCCAAAAGTTAGAACAATAGAGAGACATGCATGTATGTATGATGTAGCAGGCTTTATATTCTACTAGGGATGTAGCGAACGTCGGAAAAAAAGTTCGCGAACATATTCGCGAACTTGCGCAAAAATGCGAGCGGTTCGCGAAGGGTTCGCGAACCCCATAGACTTCAATGGGAAGGCGAACTTTAACATCTAAAAAAGACATTTCTGGCCAGAAAAATGATTTTAAAGTTGTTTAAAGGGTGCAACGACCTGGACAGTGGCATGCCAGAGGGGGATCAAGGGCAAAAATGTATCTGAAAAATCTGCCTGTGTGTGCTTGGAAGAGATAGTGTAGGGGGAGAGCTGTTAGTGATTTCAGGGACAGATGATAGTAAGTTTGCTGGCTAGTAATCTGCTTGATACTGCTCTGTATTGGAACAAAAAAATAAATAAAAGCAGTCCTTACAAGGACTACTGTTATTGCAGCAGTCAGCAGATGAGATCAGAAGCAGGACAGCTGCCCACTGCAGCTACATACAGAGCACTGCAGTAGAAGGTAGATTACTAGCCAGCAAAGCTACCTAAGCTTAAATGTCCCTCAAACCCCTGCAGACTTCTGTCCCTCCAATAACAGAGCAGTATCAAAACGATTACTAGCCAGCAAACTTTCAACTGTCCCTGAAATCACTAACAGGCAGCAGCTCTCTCCCTACACTATCTCTTCAGCACACACAGGCAGAGTGAAAAAACGCTGCAGGGCTTCGGTTTTTATAGGGAAGGGGAGTGGTCCAGGGGAGAGCTTCCTGATTGGCTGCCATGTACCTGCTGGTCTGGGGTGAGAGGGCAAAAAAAAGCGCCAACAATGGCGAACCCAAAATGGCGAACGTCGCGCGACATTCGCGAACTTCCAGCGAGCGCGAACACCCGATGTTCGCGCGAACAAGTTCGCCGGCGAACAGTTCGCGCCATCTCTATATTCTACCATGACAGGTTTCAAAAGTGTTAATACTAAAAGTTAATCTATGAGAAAATAGAAATATTGTGAAGCACTGAGAGTTTTCCCTGAACTCTATACTTGATTTGGCATCAACATTCATATCTTTTCATAAACGTTGTCCCTTAGTGGGTGAATTAATGAAAACATATTTGAATATTTGATCATTATGTGGATTTCTCTAAATTTATTTGAATAGCAGCTGAACACTATTTTGTTCTATGGGGAAATAGTGCATCATCTGTTTGAATTCTTGCCCCTTAGTGCATATCACATGCGGAGGGGGGGAATTTAGAAAAAATATTCCACACTGAATCAAATCATTCAATGGCAGAAAATAAATGCTGTGGGAAAGGTTTGGTTTTACCAAGCTGTTGTATATCAGTTCTTTTACATTTCTATTCCAATACTGTGCCCACTCCTGTTTCATCAAGCTGCACTGTATTCTAAATAATACTTGAAAGAATCAAAATACAATTCATTTCTAAAAAATATCAGTGATGATTTTGCCTTAAAAGATTTTTTTTTCTTCTGCTTCATTAGGGAATCTGTAGAGTGCTTGACTAAGCTGTGATGATAGTTTAGTTACTGAGTACTGAGATTCAAACACCCCAAGGCCATTAAGCGTTAGTTTAAAATGGGCAGTTAGATCTGCCTCATTTCAATGTTTCATGAAATAAAGCTCTGTAATCCCTTTGCCATACTTCCGTTCAATGCTAATCAAAAGGATTACAAATATAAGATGATATACTCAGCTTTGCCCTCTGCTGAAATAATCTTTTTAGCATTTCAGCTTGAATTATTTTGCATTGTTTTCAGTACTTGATAAGTAAATCTGTAAGACAGAGAAAAGTGAATTGTTTTTATGTGACTTCGTAACAGTGTTCTAGAAATACTTAAATGGAAAAATCTTTAAATGAACAACAAACCTAAATAAAGCAATATGTTTTTGAAACGGTGGAATCATACTAGCTTTTTGATTTGGGTGCATTTGTTTAGGCAGCATAATTCCTAACGTATGTAACTTATATAAAGGGGAGAATTGCTGTTTCAAGTATTTTTTGGACTATCTGATTAATATGCCAATATGTAGGTCAGAGAACAAACATGTGTCCCTACATGTGTATATGTGACTAAGGGGCCGATTCACTAAGGGTCAAATATCGAGGGTTAATTAACCCTCGATATTCGACTAGGAATTAAAATCCTTTGACTTCGAATATCGAAGTCAAAGGATTTAGCGCAAATAGTTTGAACGATCGAAGGAATAATCGTTCGATCGAACAATTAAATCCTTTGAATCGAACGATTCGAAGGATTTTAATCCAACGATCGAAGGAATATCCTTCGATCAAAAAAAGTTAGCCAAGCCTATGAGGACCTTCCCCATAGGCTAACATTGATTTCGGTAGCTTTTAGATGGCGAACTAGGGGGTCGAAGTTTTTTTTTTAAAGAGACAGTACTTCGACTATCGAATGGTCGAATAGTTGAACGATTTTTACTACGAATCCTTCGATTCAAAGTCGTAGTCGAAGGTCGAAGTAGCCCATTCGATGGTTGAAGTAGCCAAAAAAAAACTTCGAAATTCAAAGTTTTTTTCTTCGAATCCTTCACTCGAAGTTAGTGAATCGGCCCCTAAGTCTCAAGATCTATAATGAGAACAAGAAATTCTGCATGACTATATCCAGAGGCTAATTTCTAGGGATCTGAGACTAAACATGTAACTCTAAACGTCATGGAATATAAATTAGCTTCTGCACATTCGTAAAATGGACATATTCAGTATTTTTTCTTAGATGCCAACAGATAATAATGTTTTGTTATTCAGTCCTCCTGGCAGTTTTACTGCATAAGCAAGTTCATGTTATATATGGCATTTTGAGCTGCAACTCCCAGAGATACGCAATCAGCAATTGATTTGCACTCCACTGAACTAACCTAGCTTCGTTGGACATTGCATATTTATAGGCTTGTCTCAACACATATACCTATGTTTGATTTCTGTTACTGAATTAGTCCCATGACCTGGGAAGTTAATATCAATGGCTATACTTTGTTTTGGAGGGACAGAAGCAATAGAAAAAGAGGAAGGATATGCCTATTGGTTAGGCAGGATTTCAAAGCTAACATAAAGTAGGAGGTAATGTTAGAAAATAAGGGACTTAAGCCTTATGGGTGGAGATTTTCACTGAATGTAAAGACTCAAATGAATTGTATGAGTATGCTATAGACCCCCAAATGTAAGTGAAGAGGAGGAGGCTAAGCTCCTGATGCAAATAGAAAAGGCTGCTATTTTGGGGAAAGTAATGATAATAGGGTATTTAAATTATCCAGATATTGACTGGAGCAACAGTACAGCCACGACAGTTAATGGGAACGAGTTTCTAAACTTGACAATTTTATGGCACATGTTGAAAAGCCAAACAGAAAAAATGCTATATTGGATCTAGTGATCTCTAATGACCCAGAACGTACAGAAAATGTGCAGGTAAGTGAACCCGTGGGTAATAGTGACCATAATGTGATCTCATTTAATGTCTGGTGCAAAAACCCTAAATTTCAGAAAAGCTAATTTTATTGCCTTAAGGGCTGTCCTTCAGAGCATAGATTGTGGCATTGTGTTTTCTGCTAAAAACACAGAACAGAAATGTTTGTCATTTAAAATGATATTGAATTGTTACTGTTCTCAATGTATTCCCTTAAGAAGAAAATGTAGAAGCGCCAAGAACCATATATGGCTTAATATAGAATTAAAGAAATTAATAGGAATGAATAGTGATGGGCGAATTTATTTACCAGGCGCGAATTTGGGACGAATATGCGCGATTCGCCGCCAGCGAATAAATTTGCGAAATGCCAGCGAAAATTTGCGGGAAAAATTCGCCGGCGTCAAAAAAAATTTTTTCCGAAAAATGGAACCCGTCGTCCAAAACGGGCGCCGGCGTCAAAAACGGGCGCCGGCGTCGAAAACGAGACGCCGGCGCCGTTTTGTGAATTTTTCGCTGTTTTGCGAATTTCGAAACGGCGCAAATTCGCCCATCACTAGGAATGAAGGGAAAGACATTTAAAAAGTCTGTGGGAACAGAAGCTGCATTTAACAAATATAAACACTATGGGGCATATTTATCAAGGGTCGAATATCGAGGGTTAATAAACCCTCGAATTCGACCCTCAAAATCGAATTCGAAGGATTTAGCGCAAATCCTTTGATCGATCGATCAAAGTAAAAAACGTTCGATCGAACGATAAAAGGTTTAAAGGTTTAAAGGTTTATGTAGTCAAAGTTTTTTTTAAAGAGACAGTACTTCGACTATTGAATGGTTCGAATGGTTCGAATAGTCGAATGATTTTTAGTTTGAATCGTTCGAATCGAAGTCTAAGTCAAAGTCAAAGGTCGTAGTAGCCTATTCGATGGTCGAGGTACCCAAAAAAATACTTCAAAATTCGAAGTTTTTTTCATTTGAATCCTTCACTCGAGCTTAGTAAATGTGCCCCAATAATTACTGCAAAGGCTAAGGCTAACCCAAAAAAGTTTTTTTAGTATATTAATAGTGAAAAAATGTGGGTTGAGAGTGTGGCTCCTTTAAATAATGGTACCAGTATCGTTGTAACAGATACAGAAATGGAGAATGTGCTAAATCAGTTCTTATCTTCAGTGTCCGAGTTCCTAGATCCACCTCATAGCCACACTGTTGCTTCAGCTCAGTCTAGTCAGTGGCTGACTCAGGATTTGGTTCATAAAGCTTTAATAAAAACTAATGGGGACAGGGCTCCAGGGCCAGAGGGAATACACCCTCTGGTTCAATTTTAGAGCGGCCTCTATTTCTGATTTTTCAAACTTGCTTTCATCTGATACGGTACATATGGATTGGAGGAAAGCTGCGGCTATTCCTATACTTAAAAAGAGATTATGATCTCAGTCTGGCAATTATAGGACAGTAAGTTTGACATCCATGGTGGGAAAATTATTTAAAGGCTTGTTAAGGGATCACATTCAATATGTTGTCCTAGCAAATGGCATTATGAGCAGCAATCAACGTGGCTTTATGAAGGATAGGTCATGTCAGACAAATTTGATTGCTTTTTATGATGAGGTAAGTAAGATGCTGGACAGTGGGCAGGGGGCAGTAGACGTGATCTATTTGGATTTTGCCAAAGCGTTTGAAACCGTGCCCCACAGACGACTGCTTTCTAAACTAAGGTCTGTTGGGCTTAATGAAGTCTTTGCACATGGATAGGAAATTGGCTACAGGATAGGATACAGAGAGTAGTTGGACTCTACTTGGAGTAGTTGGACTCTACTTGGAGTAAGGTTCTTAGTGGGGTCCCTCAGGGCTCTGTATTGGACCTTGTATTAGAACGTGTTCATAAATAACTTAGGGGAAGGTATTGTAAGTAATGTATCAGTGTTTGCAAATGACACAAAACTATGCAGTCCAATTAATTCCATCCAGGATGCAACATCCTTGCAGTAGGATCGTAACAAACTGGCAATTTAGGTGACTAAGTGGCAGATGAGATTTAATTTTTATAAATGTAAAGTCACACACCTGAGATGTAAAAGTATGCAAGCCACTTATACCTTTAATGGGACTGCATTAGGCAAATCCATAAAGCTTCACTTAACTTGAGCTGTATTAAAAGGAGTATAGATTTGCGGGAGGAGGGAGTTATTCTTTCAATGTAGAGAATGCTGGTAAGGCCCCATCTAGAATATGCCAGTTTTGGCCTCCAGTGCTTAAATTGGACATTATTGAATTGGAGAGGTTGCAGTGAAGGGCAACAAAGCTGGAAAAAGGTATGGAAAATCTTAGCTATGAGGAAAGACTGGCCAATTTGGGGATGTTCATGCTGGAGAAGATGAGCTTAAGGGGGGATATGATAACTATGTAAAAATATATGAGGATCATATAATAATCTCTCTAATGCTTAATTTATTAGTAGGTCCTTCCAGCTGACAAGAGGGCACCCATTGCCATTAGAAGAAAGGAGTTTCCGGCCTAATAATTTGAAGGCGTTTTTACAGTGAGAGCTGAGAAGATGTGGAATACCCTCCCTGAATCAGTCGTACAGGCTGATACATTAGATAGCTTTAAGAAGGGGTTGGATGGCTTTTTAGCAAATGAGGGAATACAGGGTTATGAAAGATAGCTTGTAGAACAAGTTGATCCAGGAGCTGGTCCCATTGCAAACTTAGAGTCAGGACGTAAATTGATGGACATGTGTCTTTTTGAACCAAACTTACAATGTTACTATGTTACTTGTGCTCTCAAGGAAATTTTCTTTCAAGAGAAGCCATCATACATAGTCCATACATGTCCTATATTTTCTCACTCAAGTGACTAGCACTAAGTCCACTTGTTACCTTTGAGGGTGGATTTTCTTCAATACATGGATATATGTAAAAATATATATCTTTCTGCTAGATATTAGGAAGATAATTTTTTTTATTCTAATCTGTAGCATATACTCATCTGCCTGTGGAACTTTTTGTAGGTTTACATATAAAAAACCCTGCTGCTGCTTCTGCTGCTCATATGCCTGGTGACATAGAAACTATTAGTTGACATTTGGAAAACTGTTGACAATAGCACCTTTTCAGGCCTTATCAAGTGACAGAACCAGGTTGCTTTTCACTGATCACTTGACAGGACCCAGTGCTTGGTGATTCATTTTGAATAGCAGAGCAATTTCCTATATTATGTCATTGTCTCATATTCAACAACCCATTTGAAATTCATGTCCGTCTTTACCATAACAGATGGAGATTTAACCAAGTAATAAATGAACATAAATAAAAACAAAGATTTTTTAGTATAAAAGTACATTTGCAATTTGTTTTATTGCTAATTACTCTGGGTAAATAAAATTATCTAGGGTCGTTCCAGCTCACTGATTTTCTACAAATATTACAGCAATTATGTATCTAATGCGTATTGTATAAAACATTTCTCTTTATTAAGATTTTGTGCAGGCATTTAAGTGAAATAAATAACTTATTGTATTATAAATGTTTACGCTGCTCAAGAATACATTTTTAGAGGGCACAATTTGTTGCTTTATTAGCACAAATTCATGAGAATGACCCAAGGCTTATTATAATGTGAACACAGTAATTTAAAATTTGGCACTACACTTATTCACTTTATATAGTAAGCCCAAAAAGAATACAACATACTTCAGCCAAAGATAAAAAGAAGAAAATACTGCAAATGGTCAAAACTTTTAAGGCACAGTAATAGTTTGTGTTTGATTTACCACTATAGCAAGTTCCTAACTCCAGTTTCATACAGTACCATCACACTGAATATGCACTTAATTTATGACTGTAATCATCAAAGGAAGTAGAGCATGTATTTTGCATGAGGCAGTAAACTTTTATATACAGTAGATGCCCCAACTGCCAATATCACAGTCTTTGTTTATGTAGAGTACAGAACACAGGTATATTTAAACCCTAGGATGTTATAGGGTTCATTTTTTGACACAAATACAAAGCGCAACACTGATCGCAATATTCATGTCCATTATAATGTTATGTTATATTCTTGTGCCTTGCACTAAAATATAATTTGTGTCTGCTTAGATGCCTGTGTTGCAAAGTCTAAAGGACACATACAAAGGATCCCTGGAAGTATGAATAGTGATGGGCGAATTTGTGCAGTTTCGCTTCGCCGAAAAATTTGCGAATTTCGCGCGAAATTTGCGAAACGGTGAAAAATTCGCGAAATGGCGCCGGCGTCTCGTTTTTGACGCCGGCGCTCGTTTTTGACACCGGCGCCCGTTTTTTCGACGCCGGCACCCGTTTTTGGCGCCGGCGCCTGTTTTTGGCGCCGGCGTCCGTTTTTTCAAAAAAAAATTTTTTGACGCCGGCAAATTTTTTCCGCGAATTTTCGCGGCCGTTTCGCGAATTTATTCGCCGGCGGCGAATCGCGCAAATTCGCAGCGAATTCGCGCCTGGCGAATAAATTCGCCCATCACTAAGTATGAACTGTGATCATCAGCAGACAACAATTGCAAATTAGCATTTCAATAAATAAATATATGTTTTCATGGGTAAATCAAGTACAAGTTACAATTTCTTATTTTGTATGGGACAGCTAACACTACAAATTGTTTTTCCTGCTAAATCTTTCCTAAACAAAATCAAGTCTCAGAAAATCAAAATGTCAGCAGGCATATAAGCAAAAAGTATCTAGAAAACCCTCTTAAAAAATCAGTCTCTTTGGTACTCTAGGTCTATACTGCAGTGCTTTATACTAGAGCGCCTATTCTCCAAAAAGGTTTTTGGGGCAAGCAAATGTATTGAAAAGTAACTACTAAATGCATTGATTGGACCACGGATTGGTTGAATCCATGGACTGTGGTTACTAAGGTAGAACCATGGATACCAGAGCACAAGCAGAAAGATGGAACAAAAGTGAGATTGTGTGTTTAACAGAGAATATCTAAACACATTTATCCCATTTAACACAGAAAATTGTGTCACAGCATCCCATCTAATTAAAGCATTCACCATTGTTAACAATGGTGCTTTGGTATGTAGTGATGGGCTTATTTATTCGCCAGGCGCGAATTTCCGTCACAATTCCAGGCGCCCATTGACTCTAATGGGCGTCAAAATTTGTGTTTTGTGAATTTTTCGACTTTTCATGATTTTCACAGGAAATTCGCAAATTTTTCTGTGAAGCAAAACGTGAGCAATTCGCCCATCACTATTGGTATTCTAATGAAAAGGTTAAATGCATTAAATGAGTAAAGATGACTTTAGATAACACAGTTTCTTCAATTAATCCTGAGTCATGCCTCATTTAACACACAAATCCAAGTGACTTCAGTGCAACTACAAAAGGCAGAAATGCATCCATATCACCGTGGATTTGCTCACAATACGGTGTAAGAAGTGCCTACCTGTTAATTAGTGTCAATGTTGGAAAAACAACCACAAGTTCTTTGCTTTTTGTGGCCTAAATATCAGTGTGATTTATCATTTAGGATTACAAGTGCAAAAAAGAACATGCAATTTTGAGTTCAATTGGCATGTGTTTCCTCTAATGCAGTGTCTTCCACAGAATTCTAGTGTCATTGCAACAGGGTGTTGCACCTTGCTATTTATATTGGAAGCTATTTTGCTGAAAGTTTTCCAGGTCCAGTTGGTGCCATTTTTGGTGTTTGGCATACACTTCAGAATGGTAGGCAGGGAGAAATGAGCAGCGCATAGTGCAACTCGGGTTTAAGTGCAACTGAATGCAAGGAAATTAGTGCACAACTATGCATGTGGTCCTAAATACCCCTTTATATTTGATTTTTACTGGCAACTGGAGCATGAAACCTTTGGTTCAACTTCAAGAAAACACAATTATTTATAGACAACTTATCTTTTTTAATAGACTTTTTTTTAACTAACTTGACTTTCATTAATTTTCCACTCTTATCTCAAGGGATACAGTTCAGTTTCTGTCTTTTTATCTCCTCCTCTGTATTTCATTACACACTTCATGAAATCTGTTAGGGGGTGGTGTCTTGCTCTGACTGCGATAATTGAATACTTATGAAAGGTGGGAAGTTCTGTTCACTTCACAGTCACCTGGGGAATATCCATCAAGCTTAATTGTCTTCTTAATATGTATTTTCTGCAAGTTCTTTTGGCTGTGTGATCAATTAAGAAAAGGAAAACTACAACAGCTCAGCACATCATCTGATAATCAGGGTTAATTTTACACACAATTTAATAAACATGCTTATTTCCACAGGAGAATGAACATGTGTTTTTTTTTTATTATAGTGAAATCATTTTCATCATTATAATTGTTTTTTCTTATATTTGGAAATTCATATTTTGCTTTTAGAAATTATTTGACTGCTGGATAACAGTATATTAGGGAGCATTTAATGTACCAGCAAAATAAATTTTGTCGAAAATGGACCACTAAAGTGTATTCGATATTATAAATTCTAGCTCTGTATTTCACATGTACAGTACTATATTGACAATTGAAATTCAGTGATAAACAGAAAATTACTAAATTAAAAACCTCGCCTATCATTTTTATCCTCAATTTTGTAAGCGCTCTAAATGTATTTCAAGAATTTCAATTAATATGCAACATTGCATGCAAGTTTATTTATGACAAAATGACAAACATTCAGCATTCAGCATATTTTCTACTGTTTTCTAGTGCCTCATTAGAAATATTATATTAATATGAATAAAGTATAAAGCATGCTGGCAAGCATGGAAGCCCTGTACTTTACCCCTGCCATTATCAAAGTATTAGGTACAAGTTCCCCATAAACATTACATTCTTGTTTTTGTTCTATGAAATCAGGTTCCTTTAAATGGCACAAGTTCCTCTCGTGGTCCATTTACAGACAGAAGCAATTTTAGTGTCTTTGCTTTGTGTCTTTGTGTCAGCTGGCACATAGCACCATACCCCATTAATAAATTAGGTTCTTACAGTCTTGTGGGAGGATTTGTGCTGGGCTTTCAGAAAAGATATACCATTAATCCTCATTCATATTATCAAGCCTTGGATTGACGTCTAGAACTCTTTAGTAAACTATGACCTAGTTTTTAGATGTTACTATTGGTGTTTGTCATGCACACAATCGTGTTTCATGTCCCTAAATAATTTCTTGGTGAACCAGCTTTCACAGATGATTTCTTTCTATGTTAACATATTGGACTCCTTGCAACATGGTATTGGCGGATTAGTATTCAGTCTTTCCAGTTTCAAATACTTACATATACTAGACAATGTCTTATATGATTAAGCCTCTCAGGAATGAGCATGGAATCATGTGGCCCTTATGATTAATACTAGTGACAATAAATGGAAACCAGGTATCCATAAATCTGACAAATACATCTATAAGGATCACAAATGATGGAAGATATTCATCTTTGCATCTTTCATTTGTCCTTTCTGAGACCATTATCTACATCAGGGGTCCCCAAACTTTTTTACTTGTGAGCCACATTTAGGGGCAGATGTATTAAATATCGTATATCAAAGTCAAAGGATTTTGCGCAATTCGTTCGATCGAACGATCGAAGGAATAATTGTTCGATTTAACGATTAAATCCTTCTAATCAAATGATTCAAAGGATTTTAATCCATCGATCGAAGGATTATCCTTCAATCAAAAAAAACTTGGAAAGCCTATGGGGACCTTCCCCATAGGCTAACATTGACTTCGGTAGCTTTTAGGTGGCGAACTAGGGGGTCGAAGTTTTTTCTTAAAAAGACAGTACTTTGACTATCGAATGGCTGAATAGTCGAACTATTTTTAGTTTGAATCGTTCGATTCGAAGTCGAAGTCATAGTCGAAGGTCAAAGTAGCCCATTAGATGGTCGAAGTAGCCAAAAAAACACAAAGTTTTTTTTCCTCTATTCCTTCACTCGAACTTAGGGGCCGATTCACTAAATTCGAGTGAAGGATTCGAAGTAAAAAAACTTTGAATTTCGAAGTTTTTTTTGGGCTACTTCGACCATCGAATGGGCTACTTCGACCTTCGACTACGACTTCGAATCGAAGGATTCGAACTAAAAATCGTTCGACTATTCGACCATTCGATAGTCGAAGTACTGTCTCTTTAAAAAAAACTTCGACCCCATAGTTTGGCAGATAAAAGCTACCGAAGTCAATGTTAGCCTATGGGGAAGGTCCCCATAGGCTTGCCTACGTTTTTTTGATCGAAGGATATTCCTTCGATCGTTGGATTAAAATCCTTCGAATCGTTCGATCGAAGGAATAATCCTTCGATCGTTCGATCGAATTTTCTGCGCTAAATCCTTCGACTTCGATATTCGAAGTCGAGGGATTTCAATTCCTAGTCGAATATCGAGGGTTAATTAACCCTCGATATTCGACCCTAAGTAAATCTGCCCCTTAGTGAATGTGCCCCTTAAATGTAAAAAAGAGTTGGAGAGCAAAAAAACATGGCAAAAAGTCCATGGGGATGTCAAATAAGAGCTGTGATTGGCTGCTTGGTAGGCCCTATATGGACTGGAAGCCTACAGCAGGCTCTGTTTGGCAGAGCATATATTTTTTATGCAACAAAAACTTGCCTCTAAGCCAGGAATTCAAAAAAAAAGCACCTGCTTGAGACCACTGGGAGCAAAATCCAAGGGATTGGTGAGCAACATGTTGCTTGCGAGCTACTGGTTGGGGAGCATTGATCTACATCATGGTATTGCTGATGGCAAATGTGTAACTTTCCTTATGATTACCAATAATTTTTGTATACACTTTTATTTTTATCAACATTTCAAAATAATTACTTAACTATCGTAGTCATCCAGTTACATCTGTGAAATTTAGGTATAAGGTTGATGGCACCAGTGGCACTTTGATTTGAATAGGAAATACTTGAAACAAACAATACTGGAATTCTCTGTTTAAAATTGCACTGGTGAACTTGCACCAATATTTATGTAGGAGCAATAAAAGCAAAGCAGATGGAGTAAACTTGCTGGAACTTACAGAACAAGGTATTATAAGAATTCTCATCTTGACTATAGCAGAGGTGACTTCAGATACAAGGGTTAATTTATGACTGCAAGTGCAGCATATTCCTTACTTAATGGAAATGGCCACAACCATTTTAAGAGTTGGCAGTATCATACCTCCTAACATTCGGGAAACAAAAAAGTTGGCGTGATCACACCCATTTTGTGGCCACACCACCTAATTACCATGTTAATTTTTTTGTGGCACATGACTAGGGGTATCTGGGAAATCGACAATATGTCAAGCCCCATGTCAGATTTCAAAATTAAATATAAAAGATCTGTTTGCTCTTTTGAGAAAAGGATTTTAGTGCAGAATTCTACTGAAGCAGCCTTATTAACTGATGCATTTTGAAAAAAAATGTTTTGTATTGACATTATCCCTTTAACCTTTTCCCTGCCAAGCACGTAGGTACTACGTTCTGCCATGAAAATGCTCTGTCTGCCAAGCACGTAGTACCTACGTGCTGCGCAGTTCAGGGTCCCTCGCTGCACTGGCGGGTTTAACCGCCGTGCTGGCGAGTCTGCGGCGTCCCAAACCCCTTAGGCAACGAGCTAAGGGGGTTCCTACATCGGTCCTGCGACGCGATCGTCGCAGGGCCCGACTTACCTAATGCAGAGTCGCATGGCAAGTCGCAGACCTCGTGGGACACGATCCAGCGCCGCCCACTCACTTCCTGTGAGCGATCCTGGGCCCTCCAACGCTGCCAAGGACTCCCCCCAGCCACAGAAACGGTAAGTGGCGTTTCTTTACTGATTTACACACTCACATGTATGTACACACACACACTACACATGTAACAAAAGGTAGGTGTTTTTTTTTTTTTTTGCTTTTCTGGATTTTTTTGGTCTTTTGTACACTTACATACTTTTGCACATATATCTACACACTTGCATACACATAGACACATTTACACACTTTTTAGAGCTGTACACACACAAGCACACACGTATATATATTTTTTAAAATTTTTTAAAATTTTTTTTTTTTTTTTAGTTCTTCATTTTATCAGTTTTCCACTTGTTATTTCGCTAAAAACTGTTTATTTCACAGCGTGACTATTGGATCAAGCATTCTGACCGCTAGCCACGCTGTCGGATCAGTTATTTTGTTATGACATTGATTTGCCTAATTGTTTTTTATTTTGTATGATTTTATGCTTGCATTGTTATTTGCATTGTTGTTTTTTCTAGCGTCGCTTGTACGTTGATCAATTGGAGTACAAACAAATTTTTAGCAATTTTGAATTCGCCACAATGTGTACTTTACAAAAATATATGGTTTTGGGGGGTCTTTCTGCTGTTAGAGGGTCTTGGGCACATAATATTCAGTCCAGGGTCTATTTTCACAGAAGGTGAATCGGCAGTGGCGAAAATTCATATGCACTATTTTTATTTGGGGTCCGCACATGGCTTTGGTATATCTATGCATATTGGGCATCAAACTGTTCCGTAGACTCTTGGCGTCGATATTTAGGGTGTTTTACAATTGTATGTAAGAAATTGGGTGAGATAAATGTGACCAATTGCAATATTTTTAGATAATTTTCAGAAATGTCAAAAATCGCTGCCTTTAGCGTTGCGTTGCAGTATGGTAGTTTGGCGTAGAAAGACATAATTACCTATGTTGGATTCGGCAGAATGTGTACTTTCCAAAAATATATGGTTTTGGGGGGTATTTGTGCTGTTAGGGGGTCTTGTGGCTCAATACGCAGTCACTGGTCTATTTTCACAGAAGGCGAAAAGACAACAGAAAAAAATCAAATACACAAATTATTTTGGGGGTCCGCACATGCCAGATGCTTTGGTATATCTATGCATATTGGGCATCAAACTGTTCAGTAGACCCTTGGCGTCAATATTTAGGGTGTTTTACAATTGTATGCAAGAAATTGGGTGAGATAAATGCGACCAATTGCAATATTTTTAGATAATTTTCAGAAATGTCAAAAATCGTTTCCTTTAGCATTGCTTTGCAGTATGGTAGTTTGGCATAGAAAGACATAATTACCTATGTTGGATTCGGCAGAATGTGTACTTTCCAAAAATATATGGTTTTGGGGGGTATTTGTGCTGTTAGGGGGTCTTGTGGCGCAATACACAGTCACTGGTCTATTTTCACAGAAGGCGAAAAGACAGCAGAGAAAATTCAAATACATTTATTTGTTTTGGGGTCCGCACATGCCAGATACTTTGGTATATCTATGCATATTGGGCATCAAACTGTTCAGTAGACCCTTGGTGTCAATATTTAGGGTGTTTTACAATTGTACGTATGAAATTAGGTGAGATAAATGTGGCCAATTGCAATATTTTTAGACAATTTTCAGAAATTTCATAAAAACTGCTGCCTTTAGCGTTGCTTTGCAGTATGGTAGTTTGGCGTAGAAAGACATAATTACCTATGTTGGATTCGGCAGAATGTGTACTTTCCAAAAATATATGGTTTTGGGGGGTATTTGTGCTGTTAGGGGGTCTTGTGGCTCAATACGCAGTCACTGGTCTATTTTCACAGAAGGCGAAAAGACAACAGAAAAAAATCAAATACACAAATTGTTTTGGGGGTCCGCACATGCCAGATGCTTTGGTATATCTATGCATATTGGACATCAAACTGTTCAGTATACCCTTGGCGTCAATATTTAGGGTGTTTTACAATTGTATGCAAGAAATTGGGTGAGATAAATGCGGCCAATTGCAATATTTTTAGATAATTTTCAGAAATGTCAAAAATCGTTTCCTTTAGCATTGCTTTGCAGTATGGTAGTTTGGCGTAGAAAGACATAATTACCTATGTTGGATTCGGCAGAATGTGTTCTTTCCAAAAATATATGGTTTTGGGGGGTATTTGTGCTGTTAGGGGGTCTTGTGGCGCAATACACAGTCACTGGTCTATTTTCACAGAAGGCGAAAAGACAGCAGAGAAAATTCAAATACATTTATTTGTTTTGGGGTCCGCACATGCCAGATACTTTGGTATATCTATGCATATTGGGCATCAAACTGTTCAGTAGACCCTTGGTGTCAATATTTAGGGTGTTTTACAATTGTATGCAAGAAATTGGGTGAGATAAATGCGGCCAATTGCAATATTTTTAGATAATTTTCAGAAATGTCAAAAATCGTTTCCTTTAGCATTGCTTTGCAGTATGGTAGTTTGGCGTAGAAAGACATAATTACCTATGTTGGATTCGGCAGAATGTGTACTTTCCAAAAATATATGGTTTTGGGGGGTATTTGTGCTGTTAGGGGGTCTTGTGGCTCAATATGCAGTCACTGGTCTATTTTCACAGAAGGCGAAAAGACAACAAAAAAAAATCAAATACACAAATTGTTTTGGGGGTCCGCACATGCCAGATGCTTTGGTATATCTATGCATATTGGGCATCAAACTGTTCAGTAGACCCTTGGCATCAATATTTAGGGTGTTTTACAATTGTATGCAAGAAATTGGGTGAGATAAATGCGGCCAATTGCAATATTTTTAGATAAGTTTCAGAAATGTCAAAAATCGCTGCCTTTAGCGTTGCGTTGCAGTATGGTAGTTTGGCGTAGAAAGACATAATTACCTATGTTGGATTCGGCAGAATGTGTACTTTCCAAAAATATATGGTTTTGGGGGGTATTTGTGCTGTTAGGGGGTCTTGTGGCTCAATACGCAGTCACTGGTCTATTTTCACAGAAGGCGAAAAGACAACAGAAAAAAATCAAATACACAAATTGTTTTGGGGGTCCGCACATGCCAGATGCTTTGGTATATCTATGCATATTGGGCATCAAACTGTTCAGTAGACCCTTGGCGTCAATATTTAGGGTGTTTTACAATTGTATGCAAGAAATTGGGTGAGATAAATGCGGCCAATTGCAATATTTTTAGATAATTTTCAGAAATGTCAAAAATCGTTTCCTTTAGCATTGCTTTGCAGTATGGTAGTTTGGCGTAGAAAGACATAATTACCTATGTTGGATTCGGCAGAATGTGTTCTTTCCAAAAATATATGGTTTTGGGGGGTATTTGTGCTGTTAGGGGGTCTTGTGGCGCAATACACAGTCACTGGTCTATTTTCACAGAAGGCGAAAAGACAGCAGAGAAAATTCAAATACATTTATTTGTTTTGGGGTCCGCACATGCCAGATACTTTGGTATATCTATGCATATTGGGCATCAAACTGTTCAGTAGACCCTTGGTGTCAATATTTAGGGTGTTTTACAATTGTATGCAAGAAATTGGGTGAGATAAATGCGGCCAATTGCAATATTTTTAGATAATTTTCAGAAATGTCAAAAATCGTTTCCTTTAGCATTGCTTTGCAGTATGGTAGTTTGGCGTAGAAAGACATAATTACCTATGTTGGATTCGGCAGAATGTGTACTTTCCAAAAATATATGGTTTTGGGGGGTATTTGTGCTGTTAGGGGGTCTTGTGGCTCAATATGCAGTCACTGGTCTATTTTCACAGAAGGCGAAAAAAACGCAGAGAAAATTCAAATACACAAATTTTCTTTGGGGTCCTCACATGCCAGATACTTTGGAATATCTATGCATATTGGGCATCAAACTGTTCAGTAGACCCTTGGCGTCAATATTTAGGGTGTTTTACAATTTTATGTATGAAATTAGGTGAGATAAACGCGGCCAATTGCAATATTTTTAGACAATTTTCAGAAATATCATAAAAACCGCTACCTTTAGCATTGCTTTACATTATGGTAGTTTTGAGTAGAAAGACACAATTACCTATTTTGGATTCGTCAGAATGTGTACTTTCCAAAAATATATGGTTTTCTGGGGTGAACATACATTTCTGTACTTTTACCCCTTGAAAAATGCTATAAATGTGCTGATTTTGCAGTATCTGGAATTATAGAACTGATATGGGGTGTCTTCGTTCTGGGGCCCCTATACGCCACATACTTAGGTGTACCTATGCATATTGGGCATCAAACTGTTCAGCGGCCCCCGGGCTTTCGGATTTAGTGTGTTTTATCTTGGTATGTATTGATATGTGGGAGATACGATGCTTCAGAGTTGGAGTATTTAGGCGATTTTCGGAAATGTCATAAAAATTGCCAAATGTCGGAAAGCTTTGCGGCTTGGTACTTCGGAGTAGAAAGACATGCATACCCATTTTAGATTCGTTAGAATGCGTATTTTCCAAAAATGTATAGTTTTCTGGGGTGAACAAACATTTTTGTAGTTTTGCCCCTTGAAAAATGCTGTAAATGTGCTTATTTTGCAGTATCTGGAATTACAGACCTGATTACTCGTATGGCGTGTCTTTGTTCAGGGGCCCCTAAACGCCACATACTTAGGTGCACCTATGCATATTGGGCATCAAACTGTTCAGCGGACGCAGGGCTTTCAGGTTTAGCATGTTTTAGCTTGGTATGTATTGATATGTTGGAGATATGATGCTTCAGATTTTTAGTATTGAGGTGATTTTTGGAAATGTCATACAAATTTCCAAATTTAGGAAAGCTTTGCGGCTTGGTACTTCGGAGTAGAAAGATGTGCATACCCATTTTAGATTCGTTAGAATGCGTACTTTCCAAAAATGTATAGTTTTCTGGGGTGAACAAACATTTTTGTACTTTTGCCCCTTGAAAAATGCTGTAAATGTGCTTATTTTGCAGTATTTGGAATTACAGAACTGATAACTCATATGGGGTGTCTTTGTTCAGGGGCCCCTATACGCCACATACTTAGGTGTACCTATGCATATTGGGCATCAAACTGTTCAGCGGCCCCCGAGTTTTCGGATTTAGTGTGTTTTATCTTGGTATGTATTGATATGTGGGAGATACGATGCTTCAGAGTTGGAGTATTTAGGCGATTTTCGGAAATGTCATAAAAATTGCCAAATGTCGGAAAGCTTTGCGGCTTGGTACTTCGGAGTAGAAAGACATGCATACCCATTTTAGATTCGTTAGAATGCGTACTTTCCAAAAATGTATAGTTTTCTGGGGTGAACAAACATTTTTGTAGTTTTGCCCCTTGAAAAATGCTGTAAATGTGCTTATTTTGCAGTATTTGGAATTACAGAACTGATAACTCATATGGGGTGTCTTTGTTCAGGGGCCCCTATACGCCACATACTTAGGTGTACCTATGCATATTGGGCATCAAACTGTTCAGCGGCCCCCGAGTTTTCGGATTTAGTGTGTTTTATCCTGGTATGTATTGAAATGTGGGAGATACAATGCTTCAGAGTTGGAGTATTTAGGCGATTTTCGGAAATGTCATAAAAATTGCCAAATGTCAGAAAGCTTTGCGGCTTGGTACTTCGGAGTAGAAAGACGTGCATACCCATTTTAGATTCGTTAGAATGCGTACTTTCCAAAAATGTATAGTTTTCTGGGTTGAACAAACATTTTTGTACTTTTGCCCCTTGAAAAATGCTGTAAATGTGCTAATTTTGCAGTATCTGGAATTACAGAACTGATTACTTGTAATGGGGTGTCTTTGTTCAGGGGCCCCTATACGCCACATACTTAGGTGTACCTATGCATAATGGGCATCAAACTGTTCAGCGGCCCCCGGGCTTTCATGTTTAGAGTGTTTTATCTTGGTATGTATTGATATGTAGGAGATATGATGCTTCAGAGTTGGAGTATTGAGGTGATTTTTGGAAATGTCATAAAAATTTCCAAATTTAGGAAAGCTTTGCAGCTTGGTAATTCGGAGTAAAAAGGCATGCATACCCATTTTAGATTCGTCAGAATGTGTACTTTCCAAAAAGATATGGTTTTCTGGGGTGAACATGCATTGTTGTACTTTTGATCCTTGGAAAATGCTGTAAATGTGCTTATTTTGCAGTATTTGGAATTACAGAACTGATAACTCATATGGGGTGTCTTTGTTCAGGGGCCCCTATACGCCACATACTTAGGTGTACCTATGCATATTGGGCATCAAACTGTTCAGCGGCCCCCGGGCTTTCGGATTTAGTGTGTTTTATCTTGGTATGTATTGATATGTGGGAGATACGATGCTTCAGAGTTGGAGTATTTAGGCGATTTTCGGAAATGTCATAAAAATTGCCAAATGTCGGAAAGCTTTGCGGCTTGGTACTTCGGAGTAGAAAGACATGCATACTCATTTTAGATTCGTTAGAATGCGTACTTTCCAAAAATGTATAGTTTTCTGGGGTGAACAAACATTTTTGTACTTTTGCCCCTTGAAAAATGCTGTAAATGTGCTTATTTTGCAGTATCTGGAATTACAGAACTGATTACTCGTATGGCGTGTCTTTGTTCAGGGGCCCCTATACGCCACATACTTAGGTGCACCTATGCATATTGGGCATCAAACTGTTCAGCGGACGCAGGGCTTTCAGGTTTAGCATGTTTTAGCTTGGTATGTATTGATATGTTGGAGATATGATGCTTCAGATTTTTAGTATTGAGGTGATTTTTGGAAATGTCATAAAAATTTCCAAATTTAGGAAAGCTTTGCGGCTTGGTACTTCGGAGTAGAAAGACGTGCATACCCATTTTAGATTCGTTAGAATGCGTACTTTCCAAAAATGTATAGTTTTCTGGGGTGAACAAACATTTTTGTACTTTTGCCCCTTGAAAAATGCTGTAAATGTGCTAATTTTGCAGTATCTGGAATTACAGAACTGATTACTTGTAATGGGGCGTCTTTGTTCAGGGGCCCCTATACGCCACATACTTAGGTGTACCTATGCATAATGGGCATCAAACTGTTCAGCGGCCCCCGGGCTTTCATGTTTAGAGTGTTTTATCTTGGTATGTATTGATATGTAGGAGATATGATGCTTCAGAGTTGGAGTATTGAGGTGATTTTTGGAAATGTCATAAAAATTTCCAAATTTAGGAAAGCTTTGCAGCTTGGTAATTCGGAGTAAAAAGGCATGCATACCCATTTTAGATTCGTCAGAATGTGTACTTTCCAAAAAGATATGGTTTTCTGGGGTGAACATGCATTGTTGTACTTTTGATCCTTGGAAAATGCTGTAAATGTGCTTATTTTGCAGTATTTGGAATTACAGAACTGATAACTCATATGGGGTGTCTTTGTTCAGGGGCCCCTATACGCCACATACTTAGGTGTACCTATGCATATTGGGCATCAAACTGTTCAGCGGCCCCCGGGCTTTCGGATTTAGTGTGTTTTATCTTGGTATGTATTGATATGTGGGAGATACGATGCTTCAGAGTTGGAGTATTTAGGCGATTTTCGGAAATGTCATAAAAATTGCCAAATGTCGGAAAGCTTTGCGGCTTGGTACTTCGGAGTAGAAAGACATGCATACCCATTTTAGATTCGTTAGAATGCGTACTTTCCAAAAATGTATAGTTTTCTGGGGTGAACAAATATTTTTGTACTTTTGCCCCTTGAAAAATGCTGTAAATGTGCTTATTTTGCAGTATCTGGAATTACAGAACTGATTACTTGTATGGGGTGTCTTTGTTCAGGGGCCCCTATACGCCACATACTTAGGTGTACCTATGCATATTGGGCATCAAACTGTTCAGCGGCCCCCGGGCTTTCATGTTTAGGTGGTTTTATATTGGTATCTATTGATATGTTGGAGATACGATGCTGTAGACTGGACACTTTGAGGCCATTTTTCAAAAATGTAACAAATTTTTATAAAACTGCTAATTTTAGGAAAGAATTGCAACTTGGTAGTTTTGAGTACAAATATATATTTACCCATTTTGAACTCGTTAGAATCTGTTCTTTCCAATAATGTGCAATTTTTTAGGGTAAACCTACTGTTAGTGGAATGTTTGGCCTTGAAATCAGATGTATGCAGTTTTGTGGAGCAGTGCTGTGGAAATTTGGTTGTTTGCTGCTTCTAGATTTTGATCTATAGAAGTGAGAAATCTCCATAAAACGATATATATTTGGTATTGGCGCGTTCAGGAGACACAGAACTTTCCAAATCTGCTGTGTTCTCGTACATAAAATAAATTATGATTCTGATATTTGCGTTTGTATCATGCAAACCTGTTTTTTTTTTGTTTTTTTATACACTTAGAAGCCCATATCTTTTTACAGAAGTGGAATTACAACAAAATTCTAGCATATTCTGAAAGCTTAGGTTGTCCTGAAAAAAACAATATCTTGTTTTCCTGGGTAAACTAAAAGACCCCCCCCAGGAAAGGCCCCTAAAGTGAAAGAGCACAAAATGTTCAAAAATGGCCTGGCAATAAAAGTATCAACTTGGCCAAATTGGCTGGCAGTGAAAAGGTTAAAGGGCATGTAAAGGCAAAAAAATAAAATCCCATTTTTACTTTCTTTAACGAAAAAGAATCCTATCTCCAATATACTTTAATTAAAAAATGTGTTCCGTTTATATAAGAAACCAGACTGTATGCAGTGAAATTCTTCCTTCATTTCCTGCTGTGGATAGTAATAGTCAGATGGTCCCTAACTGTTGTACTGTTTTTATAAGAAACCTTAATGTATGCAGTGAAATTCTCCCGTAATTTACTGCTGTGGATAGGAATTGTCAGATGGTCCCTAAGTGCTGAGCAGGGAAACAATCATACTTATTAACAGCAGGGGGAGCCCCCGCCTTACTTCCAAGCCATGCAGAGCTCGAGCAACTTTGTTTAGGATGATCCCTAAGCATTCCAGACCACACTGACAGTCTTAGTCTTGCAAAGATGTTTAACAAAGTTACAAGATAGTGACCCCCTGTAGCCAACTTTGAAAGCATAAATTATTTGTTTGATTAGACTTGTGGTGCAGTCAGTTCATGTTTATATTTAGTATACAAAATACAGCATTTCTAGCCTTATTCTATTTTAGACTTTACATGCCCTTTAAGTATAAAATACTATTTCTCTACACTGCTTCAGAAACACTTTATACTTTTTATAAACAAGCAAATAGTCATGAAAGCAGACATTTTAGATATTATAGATATAATTGGGCAAAAAGGCATTCTTACACAACAGAAAAAAGATAAACTCTGAATACAATAGTTTAGGTCTTACACTAGAAATAAAAATAGAGGTCACATGCCATATACTTGTATAAAATATGGCAATCATTACAAAGGTTTTGTAGGTGCTGAATGAACAGATACAAAACTTAAATGTAAATTCCTTAAATCTTCCTTGAAGGTGATTCTTGCATTAAATATAGCAGTGCAATTTTTCACATAAGAATGTCTTGAAAGCACATGAACAATCCATGGAGGAAAGTGGAAAGAGATTTTAGTCATAGTGTAAAAATCTGGACAACTAGAAATCACACCATGTGCCATTGCCTTTAACCAAAAAGGGCCTTGCAGCTGCTGATAAACTGCCCTACACTTAACTGAAATTGAATGTAAGGTTAAAACTGTTGGGGAAAAAAAAATATAAGTGATAATAAATTGGGACTCTTCCAATGCAACTATTGTTTTACAATCTGCAATAACAATGCTAAATATATTAATAATATAATTGTTCTAACCCTATGGTAAATCAAGCAGCTAATGGGTTATTTTTGTTAAACTGTCCTAGAATATTGTGAAAATGCTTTTGCATCTAAACTTTATGAAACATTTGGTTACAAGGGAGAATGCAAATGATAAGCATCCTCCTGCACTGCAAACTTATTAAGGTGAAGTTGCGAAGGACACTATGAGCATTATTTATTACACATTTTAAATACATGCTGATGAGCTACATGCTGGCTTACCAAGATAAAACATTTTAAGCATGAGGTGTCTTGTAGAAATCAGGTTTAATGATTCACACTGTGTTCATTTTTTAACATTACCAAGAATCTTAGCGATGAACAACAGGAAATAATATTGCAAACCATAAGACAAGATACTGCATGCAAATCCTTTAATCAAAATGATTGATTGCAGACTTAAGATGGACTGTAAATTGTAGGTCCAGTCACATGTACATCAATTTGATTTTGACAAACTTATTTCAAAAATAGCACGCAATTATTAATGACCCCTAAACCATAATTTCATAACCAACATTAAAAGAAAACATTATTTTGATTAGACATTATATATATATATATATATATATATATATATATATATATATATCCAATGCACAGAGATGCCGGCACTCTCGACAACTGCGTTAAATGTGCCTGGGTGCAGAGTCAGAAGAATTCACATAGAGAAGAGAAGATGAACCGCACTCACAGGACTTAAAGAATAATAAATATTAATTTATTTAATTAAAGAATGACCAACGTTTCGGCCTCCTCCAAGGCCTTTCTCAAGGTACAGAAAATGGTAATGTACGTGCTTAAATACATAGAAAGGCGGGAAAAAAACAGCAACTCCCTTAATGACGTATAATTTGCGCCAATGCCCCGTGACTATCATTAGCATAAATCACATTAGCTGTTAACTATGTATATTACCCACACTAAAGGTTAAACAAACAATTACATATGTCCCTGTAACACAATGGTTAATCATTATCATGATTTAAAAAAGGTTAAAAAGTTTAAAAACAAGAGTGTAACACATTTGTTTCATCAGATTGATATTGTTTTAAATGTTACAAAATATCTAAATTGAGGAAGTTCCTAGAGTAAAAGCAAGAAAATAGCCTCCCCTGTAACCCGAGACCAGTCTTTCACACGATATGTAGCGTATAACAAATCTCACAAGCCCTCACGTAGTTGTCCTATGGCTGCTCATCACCGCTTACTAACAGTGCGCTCGTAAGACTGTTCTTAAACTATACTAGGGACTGTTAACGGGACCAGCGTGCGTATTCCACAAGGACACTATATGCTTATCGCACTTAACTAATAAAATAAATTAAGAAAAAACAAAAACACAACAAAAGCAATATCACGTGTAGTGGTCAGCAACAATGTGATCTCTTGCTACAACCTAAATGTTAAGGAAAAAACTATAATAGTTTAGAGTGAACTAAAAAGACCATCCCACCGTGAGTGTGTAAAGAAATATATTGGATAGTTCGTATTAAATAAGGGCCATACTAAAAAATCAAGCAATAATGAAACCCCTCATATAAAACATATAAATAATAAATAATGAATAATATATAATAAGTGTGTTAGGTAAGAGCCATATATATATATATAAATGTAATTCATTTGGCATGATTTTGTCTGATAATTCTAGAAAAAGGTTGTGTAATAGTTTGCTAAAAATTGGACGTCCCTCTTTTGCTACAGTTTGGCTTTGACATTTTATCAACAAAAAAAAAGTGTCTTTCAAAATAGCATTACAAATCTTGTTTTGTAACTGAGGGAAAGATCTCAGAATATTTGTTTTTGCCAAAATAAATATATTTCTTTGCCGAAAAGCAAACATGTTTGAATTATGTAAGGTAAGACTATTATCATAACTGCTTCCTATTGATGGAATTAAGAAATTATGCAGTGATAGCTATGATTTACTGCTGGTTGACACGTTGACTTGCTAGAAAGGCATTCATAAACACATTTGTATTGCAGAACTCAATGTAAATTACCACAGGTGATAATGGAAAAGAACTGTAATTATTATTATTATTTTGATTAATAATATTACAAGTTAGACCAATAATTTGATAAAATGAAAGCAACCTACTCCAACATTTCCATAACCACTTTTAACACACAATCATAGTATTTCATTTATCTGGTAGAATTCAAACAGTGTAATATTAGGTTGGCTAATTGTAATTAAGCCCCTCACAAATAGCTTATGGATTTTACTCTTAATCAGTATTGAATTTTTTTTTTTATAGAAATGGCTCTTATTTTGATCATATAAATAAGGGATTTAGGTCAAGGATTATAATTTTTTTATAATTATGCTACCATGCAATTGCTATTTATACACTAACAGAGCTTGGGAAAAAATGTTAAAAACACTTTATACTGTTTTATAAAACGCAAAAAGGGAGATTACACTTACATTAACGTGTCATAGAGTGACCTGTTCCAAACACATTTTCAGTAGGTTTTTCTTTATAATTTATTATGGGCTTTGCATTATTACCCTTCCTCTATTCTGTCTTTCCAGTCTGGAACTGAAAATACTATCTGGTGTTAGGGCCCTGGGAAATACTCATTGGCTAATTTATGAGGCTTCAAAGGTCTGATTTATCAAAAGTCAGATTTTTTTTACCTCAAATGAGCTCGAATGACCTTGAAACTTGAATTGTAACTTATTAAGGAAAAACTTGAATCTCTAAAATTCAAACAAATGTTACCTACCCGAAAACTCTAAACAAATTCAAATGGTATTTGAACACGATTAGAATCGTGTTTTTCTCCAAAAAAACCTTAAATGTCAGGAAGGCTATTATCTTCTTCAGATAGGTCAGTGGTAGGTCAGTGGACCTCTGCCATTGACTTCTACATGAACTCTGCAGGTTTTAGGTGGCAACCTATCAAATTTGAGCTATTTCCAGGGTGGGGGATGATTAATCTCGAATTTGAAATTCGAATTTCAGTTGGTGGTTTTAAATTTGAATTTGTGCGTTTTTACCACAATAAAAAACAACTCGAAAATTTTTATTTGAATTTACCATTTCAGTGTGAAAATAAAAACTGTGTAAATAGATAGGCTGTGCAAAATAAAAAATGTTTCTAATATAGTTAGTTAGCCAAAAATATAATGTATGAGGCTGGAATGACTGGAAAGTAGCCAGAACACTGGCTATTATGTTAGACATCCAGTCACTCCAGCCTTTATACATTACATTTTTGTGAAAATAATGCACCTTAGAACAAAGTTTTCTTCTAGATTTAAACAGGCATCTAGCAACATTCAATCTTTGTTTTGAACCTTCTCACAGAGCCCCAGTAGTATATTTAGGGGGTTATTTACTAAGCTCAGAATTCCAGAAATCTGAAAAATTTGTGATTTTTTTTTTTATAAAATCTGACTTTTAAAAAAATCACGAATTTTTCAGAATTTATTAAACCCCGAGGGCTAAAAAGCCAGAGTATAAAAACACTGCATCTCAAATCTGTCAAGGTTGCATAAAAGTCAATGGGAACAGTACCATTGATTTTTGGTTGTGTCGGAGGTTTCGGGCAATTTCACAATGTTTTCAGAGCTTTCAAGTGAAAACTCCGAAATATTTGGAGTGTTCGGGGAAATTCACAAAAAAATTGTGAAAATCTGAGCTTTTCCCGCAAAGCAAGTTTTCGGGAAAATGTAATAATAAATAAGCGTTAAAAACCCGAGCGGGTTAGATCGGAGTTTGTAGCAGCTGATATTGAGATAAATTCGCATCTTGATAAATAACCCCCTTGATGTTATTAATGGGGCCTTCAAGAAAGGTTCAAAGAAGAAAATAAAAAAATGTAACTTCTATTTCTCTTTTTGATTTAAGATTTCTGGGCATGTCATTCTAAACAATTATGATTAAAGGTTAAGCTTTAATTATATACAAATGGTTGGAATCTCTGCTTGATACAGCGGGAGGGGGAGGTGCACATCTATGGGTCATGCTTCTTTTCTTTGGATTTGCCTAAATATTATCTGACCCCGTACACCACAAATTTGTTCTCACATTTCAATCAACGGAAGGTGCTATCAATCACTCTTTTTGTACATAATTCTCTGAGCAAGTTTACTCAAGTTTTTAAAGTCAGTTTGAGTTTTTTTGGTTGGGTTTCTGCATGCTAAATTAAATTAAACTAAATTAAATTCAACCTATATCTTTACTTGCAGTTTACAACCTGTTTATTCCATATATATTAATTGAATGGTAAATTGCAAATAATTAGGTGATCTCTTTCACCTACTGCTTGGGCAATAAGGACTATTCCTCAAAAATGCACAATGGTCAGTCAGATGTTTTATGGTTCTCTTTACCAATTCTTTTCACATAACATTAATATTATTTCTGGAAAATGTGCAAATAACCAGCCCAAAACTGCCTGGTGGGAATGGTGGACCCAAAGCAAAACAGACATTTTAGGCCCTGTTATTTATATACTGTAAAACATGGATGTCAGAAGTACAACATAGCTTTTGAATACTTTATGAATTAGAACCCCATGTATGATGCTGCCTTTTTCATTCCCTATGACTAGCTTTTAACTGTAGCTGACCTTTTCTGAAACTTTTACCTTTATGACTGACAATGACTATTAGTTGCCCTAAGTTCCACTACTCTTTTGCACTAGTACATTTAACACTACAGCCATTAACATTAAGGGACATTTGCTTTTCTCCATATAGTACCCGGCATTACAATATAGTATTGTATTAAACCAATACCCCACCTTGTGCCAATAGTCCTATTTGTAAAGTCTAAACTTTATTGGTTCCTTTTTTGGTTTGTTTATGCTTGTTCCATTGTTGTAGCCTCTCCCAGTCCACTTAGCAGTAATGATACGTTTGTGGGTCATAAACAAACTATAATAATAATAAATATGCAATGCTGATAACTCAAACTTGCTGTTACTGTATAAAGTCTTCCTTTATAATAATAATAATAGTATATAATCTGTGCGGGAAATATTTTGCTAGAATTAGAACACAGTACATGTATATGAAATAGCTACTGTAAATAGTAAATAGTAAATAGTGTATTGCAAATTTTAAGAACATTTCTCTTCAGAGAAGAATATGTTGGAGATTTCACTTACAGTATTCCAGAGGTTCCCAATGAATAAGACATATTCTAGAGTGTTCTTTCAGTTTGGCACTTTAAAGGGCATGTAAAGTTTAAAATAGGATAAGGCTAGAAATGCTGTATTTTGTATACTAAATATAAACATGAACTTACTGCACCACAAGCCTTATCAAACAAATAATTTATGCTTTCAAAGTTGGCTACAGGGGGTCACCATCTTGTAACTTTGTTAAACATCTTTGCAAGACTAAGACTGTGCACATGCTCAGTGTGGTCTGGGCTGCTTAGGGATCGTCATAAACAAAGCTGCTTGAGTTCTGCATGGCTATAAAGTAAGGTGGCTCCCCCTGCTGTTCATTAGTATGATTGTTTCCCTGCTCAGCAGTTAGGGACCATCTGAAATTCCTATCCACAGCAGTAAATGAAGGGAGAATTTCACTGCAAACAGTCAGGTTTCTTATATAAATGGAACACATTTTTTAATTAAAGTATATTGGAGATAGGTTTCTTTTTCATTAAAGAAAGTAAAAATGGGATTTTATTTTTTTGCCTTAACATGCCCTTTAAGCACAAAGATCCATAGTAACTTCATAATGTTTCACTGTCTATAACATTTGCATGGTGATTATTTTTACTAAGAACAGAAAAAATGAAGCAGTTTTCGAATTTCATAAGGTTCCTGAATTCTCTGTGAATGATGAAGCTCTCAGGTAAGGTTGTATCTAACCCATTGATCTTTCTCCAGTATGGATCAATCTCATTAAGTTCTCTGCTTTCTGTAATAGCCTTATTTGTCTATGCTGCTGAGACAACTTCTGGTCATAGATGAAATATTTTAAGAGATACAGGAGTTTTAAATATGAAAAGAAGTGTCCTTGATGGTTTTCTGCCCTCAACGATGATTGCTAGGTGTGGATAAAGGTTTCCTAATCATCCATACAATGCCTATTAAATGTCACTGCTTTAATAGCCTTTTGTTGCTTTTGGAAAAGAAAGGCGTCTGACTTTGTGATAAGGCTGAAGCATAGCTAAATAAATTTATCGAAATATGTTTTCTGCATAGCATAATACAATTACGGTTTCAGTGGCAAGTTATGTATCAGAGAATTGGTTTGCCCTTGTGTTGTTAGAAAAAAAGGAAGTGGAGCATTCCTTTGCAAGGCACTCACAGGACTTAAAATATGGTGAAAAAGAGATAAAGTTTATTTGTTATTCCAACGTTTTAGTCTTCCTTGAGACCTTTGACAAAGACCGAAAAGTTGGAATAACAAATAAACTTTATCATATATAAACCACTCTTGTATAACTAGTGCAAATTAGTGATTTATATATAATGTCTGAAGAATTCCAGATAAAAGGTCCCATAGATAGATAAACATAGATAAATTGCCCCGCCAGGGGGCCAAACCACCACCACAGTTCTAAATAAATAACTTAAATATGTGCTAATAATTACATAAAAATAATAAACTGCCATTTGACAGACATAGTGATTTGCACAGCATAGTTACATTCTGCTTTGGAAAGTAGAACAGCTGTAGCCAACATATGGAACTGCCATGGAAGGAAAGCTGCTGGTTTGTGGTGTGAGACCCTAATCAAAGTGATTAATGCTGGACATGATTCAGAACTTCAGCAGAAATATCTTTTCAGATTAGGTACTTTATAGATAAGTACAAAATGCCCTAATAAAAAAGACAAACAACACACCTTTAACATAATTTGGATAAGCATTCCTTATGTGTGATTGATTTACGTTTGGGATGAATTATTTATTCAGCTACTAAATATGTTCAAGAGTAATTAAAAGGTTCAATGCTCAAATGTATTTTCATACATGGATTGTTTGAAAGTTTTAAAACAATCACCATAAGATGCTTTTTTTAAGTTTTAGGAAGGAAAATCCTTCAATCGATGGATTAAAATCCTTTGAATCGTTCGATTCAAAGGATTTTGATCGAACAATTTTTAATTTGATTGTAAATCCTTCCAGTTTGATATTCGAAGTTGAAGAATTTTACTTCGAGGGTCGAATATCGAGGGTTAATTAACCCTCGATATTCGACCCTTAGTAAATGTGCCCCTCATTGTTGGTCTGAAGACCCTAATTCTCCCATTGTTTTGGCATTATCACTTCTGCTTGCATATTTAAGGCATGTACATGGAAACAAGTGATACTTCTGAGCATGGAGCAAGTGTTGAACATGTACTACAGATATATATATATATATTGGAGTACAGCATTTGCTGACACCATGCTGCTTATGAATTTGTAATAACTAACCCAAAATGACTATGTATGGCTCCCTGGGTGGTGTGATGTCTGAGTCTTCTGCACCTGTGTTAATATATTACTTCTCCAATAAATGAAGCCAAGCAACTGCAGAACGTGTCCCCATTGATATGAAGGAAACCCAACCACTTATAAATGCATGGATGAATTAAGCCAACTCCAAGCTATTACAATTACTAATAAGACAAATCAAATGATTTTTTTCTTTTAATAGTGTTCAGACAGATATGACCCATTCACGTTGAAAAAGTTTACTATAGCCAGAAAAAGAGCATACACCAATAGGGATGTAGCGAACTGCCGTTAATGTGTTCGCGAACACCGTTCGCGAACACCGGCAAAAAAGCGAACAGTTCGCGAACAGTTCGCGAACTTCGAACGCTCGATAAAATCGTTCGATCGAACGATCGAAGGATTTTATTCGTACGATCGAAGGATTTTCGTTCGAATCGAACGATCGAAGCTATTCGATCGAATGATTTTAATTCAATCGAATGCTTATAATCGTTCGAACGAATGGAAATCGTTCGATTTTAGCGATCGAATGGTCGAATGGTCGAATGGTCGAACGAAATTTTACTTCGAATCGAACGCGAACACCAATTGGCGAACGTCGCGTGACGTTCGCGAACATTCGGCGGACGCGAACAGTCGAAGTTCGCGCGAACTAGTTCGCCGGCGAACAGTTCGCTACATCCCTATACACCAATATACACAAACTTACTGTCAGTCTAAAGCTGGCCATAGACATGCAGATTTACCAGCAATATTGGACGAACGAACGGACGCCCCCATCTACCGACCTGCCACTAACTTTCAATTTAAATAAAGTAGTAAAAGAACAAATCAGACAATGTTCTGCCCTGACAGCATTCGTACGAAATTTTATGTCCGTCAAAAGCTAGTGACAGTCTCCCACTGAAAATTGTCCAAATACATGCAGAGATATTATTGGCAGCCGATAGGAATCTTTTAAACTGGTCGATCATCCAAACAAACAAACTACATGGGATGAAAAATATCGGGACCTTCCACACACAGTCCGAAAATCATATGAATCAAGGATTTATACAATTGGGTCTTTGCATCTATGGCCAGCTTTATAGTGTAGTTTGGGGTAATATAATTTCTTTCCGATAAGGGGCTGTGATTTTTGATAAAGTTATCTGCTGAGTATTCTATTAAAGATGCTGACAAACCAAGTTATCAAAAATGTGAAGCCAACCTTTAGAGACAATGAAGCATGGCTCAGAGCACATGTTCTTTAAATGCTTATGACATGTGAATGACAAGGTGTGGGCCAGCAAATATTACCAATACAACAATTCTGTTTTAAAAAATGCATTGTTAGATGTTTCAATATACAGTATGTATGGCCTGATAGTGAAACATAAACATGAAAGTCTTTGGACTTTCTTTGGTAGTAATCATATCTATAATATCTATATTAATCTTCTATCTTTTGAACACTGGGGTTTGATGCTGTTTTTATAAGACAACAATTCAAGCACCACCCTTCTACGGTTTTTATATTAAAGTTAGAAAAGTTATGATTTTTTACTCTCCTGCCCAATATCAATAGGGACTAGTAGTCCATAATCTGCTTTATATCAGATAGTTTATTTTTACTAACTTTACTGGGCCATGGTTAACAATCCAGTTGACATTTAGAAGGTCTGATTCCTTCCCGCCAAAAAGAACACTGAGTCAATTCTAGCCTTTAACAAACAAATGGCTCCCCATGTATTTACATAAAATGCAAACACTGATAAGGGAACTGCGAGAAAGGAAACATATTAATGTGGGAAAGGCTTGTGTAAGATGTTAAAGAAATAAACTATGCAGTAAGCTAGAATGCAATCGGAGATTGACAGATGCTGATTACCTAATTGCTTTAACCTAGGCATTATTGATATGAGTTGATGAGCTGACAAATAGAATGGAAACAACAAAGAAAATGCACTGCTGAGCTCAATAAAGCTTGCGTTTTTCAAAGGTGTTGGATGACTCCGGTTAAAATGCAAATGCATGGCGATGGGAGCAGGTTAATAGATGCAAGTGGGTTTTCAACCATATACACGCAGGGTATATTCTATTTTAAATGCATTGAAATGTAAACCTGACTATGTTCAATACATTGCCATGTGTAAGTTTCATGCTTGCTTACATCCCCTTTTGAAATAAATATTCATCAAAACATAAAGATTTATCTGATTACTTACATTTATTCATAAGAGTGGGTGCTATACATTTATTTATTTATTCATTAATTTATTATTCATAGACTCCAGTGAAACAGCAACCTCTTGGGAGTAAAAAAAAAAATGCCACCATTTCTTGAATTAAAATAACAGATTTTTAAAGTAACCCATTTTATTGGAAATACATAGATTCATACGGACATGCAATTTTTATCACTTTGCTTAACATGTAGAATTTCGAGGGTTAATTAACCTTTGATATTCGACCCTTTAAGTAAAATACTTTGAATATCGAAGTCGAAGGATTTACCGCAAATACTTTGATCGAACGATTGAAATTCAGTTTGGAAAAACAGTGGAAAGCAAGGATTATTGACCATTTAGGTGTGATACAGTACTGTGGCTCATTGGTTTAAATCATTCCTTGCTGTTCTGGAGGTCAGTAGTTTGATTCTGGCCTGAGCCCTGCCTGCAGAGGTTTGTATGTTTTCCTTGTATCTTTGTTGGTTATATAAATAACAGTTTAAAATAGTATGAAGAAAAAAAACTGGCATAATAATGAAATAGTGTTTAATGTCTAACAAATTAAATCATTTCTACAAATCACATTTCAGAATGTTTACTTAATTCTTATTTGTATGCATGATATGCATATTTTCTACTCAATTGATATTGTTGGTTACCCTATATACGGGCCATGAGATAAAAGGTACAAAATTTGCAGTCTAGTCTAGTTAAACATATAAGCAAGGTAAAAAAGTAACATAACTTCTAGTAACTATGACTTTCCTGAAATGGAGCAAACTTACACAGCCCCTTAGACTTCTGTTCTGTAAGGGTTTTCCATAGTTTAATTCCATAGCTGGAATTTGCCTGTTTTTTCATGACTATTCCTAAATCTTGAAGGCACTTGGCCAGGCCAACTTTAGTTTTTTCTTTAATTGGGATGAACACTGGATTTCAGTAGTATTTCAGTGTGCTCCTTTAAAAGCTTTCACTTAGCTTTCATGGCTAACATATGGTACTTTTTTTCTTTTTATGGAAACTTTCACATATAAAAGACCTTTCCCTTGCAGGCAATGACATAACCCTACATTGGCATAGATCATTATGGGGCCGATTCACTAACTTCGAGTGAAGGATTCGAAGTAAAAAAACTTCAAATTTCGAAGTGTTTTTTGGGCTACTTCGACCATCGAATGGGCTACTACGACCTTCGACTATGACTACAACTTCGAATCGAACAATTCGAACTAAAAATCGTAAAAAGTACTGTCTCTTTAAGAAAAAACTTCGACCCCCTAGCTCGCCATCTAAAAGCTACCAAACTCAATGTTAGCCTATAGGGAAGGTCCCCATAGGCTTGGCTAACTTTTTTTGATCTAAGGATATTCCTTCGATCGTTGGATTAAAATCCTTCGTATCGTTCGATTCAAAGGATTTTATCGTTCGATCAAGGAATAATCCTTTGATCGTTCAATCACAGTATTTGCACTAAAATCCTTTGACTTCGATATTCGAAGTCGATGGATTTTAATTCCCAGTCGAATATCGAGGGTTAATTAACCCTCGATATTCGACCCTTTGTGAATGGGGCCATACGTGTTGATGGCATTATAGCAATAAACTTTGTTAAACACTAAGACCCTACAACTGAGCTCTGGCCTTTTTAAGGCAATATTTTTAAGGCAATATAAAGGTAAATTGTTCATACATACATACAGTAGAATTTTCTGTTCTTATTTTTTCATCCCTTGTAATGGACCAAGAGTGAGAGCAGATTAATGAATGGAATATTTTATATAATGCTAAATTAAGATTTGTAACATTTACAAACATTTATTTAAGTCTAAGGGGCTGTGTAAGTTTGCTCCATTTCAGGAAAGTCATAGCTACTAGAAGTTATGTTACTTTTTTACCTTGCTTATATGTTTAACTAGACTAGACTGCAAATTTTGTACCTTTTATCTTATGGCCCGTATATAGGGTAACCGACAATATCAATTGAGTAGAAAATATGCATATCATGCTTACAGTACAGGTACACCTATCTAAATGTTAAAGTATTTTATGAATATATAGCATGGAAATCTTTTTTGTAGAGTCCAGAGCAGAGCATTCATCAAACTGACAGTTTAAATTAACTTTACATAACGGCACATAAACTCCAATATGTATAGTTATGCCATGATACGCTTTATGGGCTGTTCATAAAGAATGAACAATTACGAGATAAACCTCCTTTCTCTGCAGAAAGTAGTGTAAAGGACCATATTAATTAAATATTATTTTAAATGTAAGCAGCATTATTTCTTCCATTAACTCAATGCAGTTGTAAAATAATTATAAATAATCTAATTATTTTGCAAATTTTTACTGCTATAAAATAATTCCTTACTTTTTTAGGGGTGTGTATATATATATCCACAGGGTTAACTCAGCACTGACAGGACTTCATATAAATGGGGGTTTGTCCACTAAGGAGACAATTTATCAACATTTGTAGAACATTTGTTTCTCCAAATTGTAGTTTTTAGCTAAACACATTTTTCATATAGTTACTTAATCTACTCTTTGGGGTAAATTTACTTACCTCCAAAAATCCGCCAGCACTGGCTTTGCGCACATCGCAACAGTTCGCTAGGTGTAAATTTGCTTATTCATGAAGATCCAAAGTTGCGCACAGGGTACCGAATGCTTGCGAAGTTGCGCTAGCGATAATACAATCAGCAGTTCGAAGTTACGCTAGCGTTGGCTAATTTGCATACGGCGTGCAGTTAAAGTACAATGGACGTATATGTTGCAGCAAATACATTACACTACACAAGGCCTTCATAAAGACAATAGAGTTGTTATATTGCCCTACACATGAGCGCAGTGTATAGTTTATGTGCCATATGTAAGAAATGTAGGGGGGAAGCCGGGTACCCTAAAAAAAATTGACGCACTTTTGCAGGCTCTCACCCTGAAAAAAGGAAAAGACTCCAGCATTTTTTGTGACTTAGAAAATTTTTCAACAAAATTTCAAGCAAGTCCTATCTACTCCATTGCACTTCGCCTGGTCTGAGGTGGCGAAGGCAAGTCTGGCGATAGAGATAATGGTTAGTAAAATAAAAAACTTTGTGAATTTGCATAGTAATGCTCTTTCGCCAGAGCGAAAATTTGCTTGCGTTAGAGTACGAAGTTGCGCCACAGTCTATCTCCTTCACTAGCGAAATTATGCCAGCAACCATTAGCAAATCAGTGAAGTGCCAAAATTACACCACACTGGTGAATTTTCACCAGCGTTAGCCACTTCATCCTTTAGTAAATTTGCCCCTTAATTTATCAAGTGTAAAAACCATAAAAGCTATGAATACAAGAAAACAGAAAGTAAATGCTGTTGAGGTCATGCAGAAGTCAATGGAAGTTCCATTTCTTCCCTTGCAAATATGGTTTTAGAGGTTTATTCATTGTCTTTCAAATGTTTAGTTTATTCAACATCTTGATAAAGATCTGAATATGTGACTAAACTTTGATTTTGCACAAATAAAAGAATCTGTTATTTTTTAAGCAAGTCCTATGAGTGCTGAGTTAATCATGTGGATGTATTTGCTGAACTACTACCTGGCAGCAAAGGTATATGGTATTATTTTGTGTGTGCCCTCTGTTACTATGATATAATGTGTGTCCACACTCAAGCTCCCTTTAATAGGGTGCTTATCAAAACCCCTTCAATAATACCTGCACTATAAAGGTCCAGGTGAGAACTGAAATGTTAGAATGTACAGGGATTGGAAATAAAACAGCACTATATACACAAGATGGTGTTCTGATCTTTATCTTTATATTTCTGTTATAATACATGTAACAAACTGTTCATAGATATTCATTAGTTATGTTGATAATTACGTTTTAAAAATTGCTTTTGATATAATTAGATAGGGTTACTCAAGGCTAAAGATCTGGCAGCTTGATGATCTCCTCCTGTTGGACGTCATTAGATAATTTAGAAGTATATGAGGCCACACTCACTTGAGATCTGATTATTAAAACTGCAGACCTTTCTATTTATCTATCCATATACTATATGTATATATATTACTCTTATGCCCTTAGATTTTTTATGGCATGACCGTGTGACCGACCACCTTTAGTAGGTATTATTGAGGTCTAGGACACTGAGTATGTACCGCTGACATTTCTAACAAAATCCAAGGTGGGGAGCTCCCATGAAATTTAAAAGCCTTGATCATTACTACTTTAAATATGGTGAGCATTTAGGCTGGTGCTATTAGTAATATCAATAGTTGCACTATGTATATTTATTAATGAGTAATGTTATTTTCTTTGCAAGATAGATCCTTATAAACATTGTTAATTATAATGTGTTCATCTGATTTGTTTGCCTGCTGTTTACTCAGTATGCTGATATGTTAAGGCAGAGTTGCACCAACCAGTACTTTTGCACCCCCCCCTTAAAGGAACAGTTCAGTGTGAAAATAAAAACTGTGTAAATAGATAGGCTGTGCAAAATAAAAAATGTTTCTAAAAACATTTTTAGTTAGCCAAAAATGTAATATATAAAGCTGGAGTGAACAGATGTCTAATAAAACAGCCAGAATCCAACTTCCTGCTTTTCCAGGTCTATAACTCTGAGCTAGTCAGCGACTTGAAGGGGGGCCACATGGTACAGTTCAGTGAGTTTGCAATTGATCCTCAGCATTCAGCTCAGATTCAAAAGCAACAGATATGACCCATGTGGCCCCCCCTCAAGTCTCTGATTGGTTACTGTCTGGTAGCCAGGGTAACCAGTCAGTGTAAACCAAGAGAGCTGAAAAGCAGGAAGTAGTGATCTGACTGACATGTTATACATCAAATCACTCCAGCCTTTATACATTACATTTTTGGCTAACTAACGATATTAGAAAGCAGCATCAAGGGCAAATAAGGTCTTGAGCTGTATTAAAAGGGGCATAGAGTCAAGGGAGGAGGGGGTCATTCTTCCACTGTATAGAGCACTTGTAAGGCCCCATCTAGAATATGCCGTACAGTTTTGGTCTCCATCACTCAAACAGGACATTATTGTATTAGAGAGGGTACAGAGAAGGGCAACTAAGCTGGTAAAAGGTATTGAAAATCTTAGCTATGAGGAAAGACTGGCCAAATTGGGGATGTTCACGCTGGAGAAGAGGCGCTTAAGGGGTGATATGATGACTATGTATAAATATATAAGGGGATCATATAATAATCTCTCTAATGCTTTATTTACCAGTAGGTCTTTCCAGCTGACACGAGGTCACCCATTCCGATTAGAAGAAAAGAGGTTCCGTCTAAATATTCGGAAGGGGTTTTTTACAGTGAGAGCTGTGAAGATGTGGAATTCTCTCCCTGAATCAGTTGTACAGGCTGATACATTAGATAGCTTTAAGAAGGGGTTGGATGGCTTTTTAGCAAGTAAGGGAATACAGGGTTATGGGAAATAGCTCATAGTCCAAGTTGATCCAGGGACTAGTCCGATTGCCATTTTGGAGTCAGGAAGGAATTTTTCCCCCTCTAAGGCAAATTGGAGAGGCTTCAGATGGGTTTTTTTTGCCTTCCTCTGGATCAACTGGCAGATAGGTAGTTAATAAAAAAAAAAAAAAAAAAAAAAAAGGTTGAACTCGATGGACATGTGTCTTTTTTCAACCTTACTTACTATGTTACTATGTTACTATGTAGAAACATTTTTTATTTTGCACAGCCTATCTATTTAACCAGTTTTTATTTTTACACTGAACAATTCCTTTAATTATTTTAATATATGGTACCAGTCCAACACCCTATTGAATTTACTAGTTGATGCTTGTATGAAATGTTCTATATGCAGGAACTGTCCAGAATGCTCGGGACAAGGGGCTTTCTGTATAACGTATGTTTCTTTGGAATTTGAATCGTCATACCTTAAGTCTACTAGAAAATAATGTAAACATTAATTACATCTAATAGGCTGGTTTTGCTTCCCAATAGGATTAATTATATCTTAGTTTGGATCATATACAAGGTAATGTTATGTACTACAGACAAAAAGGAGCATTTTTTTTTTAAAAAAAATTTGGATTGTTTAAATAAAATGGAGTCTAAGGGAGACCGCCTGTCTGTAATTTGAAGCATTCTGGATAATGGGTTTCTGCATAATGGAACCTATACCTGTACAATCAAACATGCATTTATAATTTCCCCAACTTTATTTTTCTGTTGTTTTTTCTGCGTGTTTTATTCTTTTTAATTATTGTTTGGTCAATGCACATTGCTTCATAATTTATTCAGTAAAGTTTCAATATTATGTTATTACTTTCAAAAACAACTTCATAAGAATATTGGTTGGTTTGAATACTGGTTGGTTTGAAATCACAATATTGGCTTCTCCCTATTTTTGATAACTGAAAGCTTAACAGAAATGTTCTTAAAATCAAAAGGCATCCTCAACTGTCATTAAAGGGCATGTAAAGGCAAAAAAATAAAATCCCATTTTTACTTTGTTTAATGAAAAAGAAACCTATCTCCAATATACTTTAATTAAAAAATGTGTTCCGTTTATATAACAAACCTGACTGTATGCAGTGAATTTCTTCCTTCATTTCCTGCTGTGGATAGGAATTGTCAGATGGTCCCTAACTGTTGAGCAGGGAAACAATCATACTTATGAACAGCAGGGGGAGCCCCCACCTTACTTCCCGGCCGTGCAGTACTCAAGCAGATTTGTTTATGACGATCCCTAAGCAGCCCAGACCACACTGAGCATGTGCACAGTCTTAGTCTTGCAAAGATGTTTAACAAAGTTACAAGATGGTGACCCCCTGTAGCCAACTTTGAAAGCATACATTTTTTGTTTGATAAGGCTTGTGGTGCAGTAAGTTCATGTTTATATTTAGTAATCAGACATCATAGTATCTTTTGAAAAAAAGCTATTCAATTCATTATTGAATTTATTAAAATAAATGATTAGATCCTCTTGGTGATATTTTGCAATGTAATTTAACAAGGACAGATAAAATTACTGAATTATGTTGTGATTTCTTTCAGATTTATCTGTAATTAGGGATTTGCACATATTGGCTGTTATAGAAGCCCTGCAGCTATTGCATGGTTCAGGGGAGGTGATAACTCCAGAGTTCCCATAAAGGTGCAACAATGCTCAGTTAGGAGTAGGAGATACTTTTAAAAAGTGGGGTATTTGAGCAACTGAATTCCAGGAAATTTATAGGCCCAGTGTCAGACTGGCCCAATGGGATACTAGGATAACTACTAGTGGTCCAAAGTATCAATGGGCCCCTCTGCTCCTAACCATTTAACCCAGTTCATAGTCATTTATTTTTTCTGTATGAAAAAAGAGAAAATATATGAAAGGATGGATACATTATAGTATGCAAATAAAAATAGAAATATAGAGGTTGAATGAGCAGAGGAGCAAAAACTATTTAGAGATTATCTTGAGTTTATGGTCTAAGGTTTTCTGGTGGGACCCTGGCAGCCCAGTGCAACACCGTGTAGGCCCACAATAAAAAGTTGCCAGTTCACATGTTTAGATTTGATAAAAGGTGACTTGACTACAACAGTATTTATTTCAATGCTGCTTACCAATATTTCAAAGAATTATCTCATCCTTATTTAATTTATGCCAAATGTTTTGCCTGCACTGCTAGCAAGATACCTACAATCCAAGCAGATAATGAAAAAGGTCAGAGAATTTTATTCCAGGAATCTGGCATAGCCTTCAGGGCTCATGTGGCTTTTGTGTCCTATGGTGCTGCCTGATCACAAGTAGTTTTCCAATGGACTGCAGATGCACAGTGGCAAGGAGGATTAAGTTCTTGCTTCTACAGAATGGATGGTGTGCTTTGTATTTCCCCAAGTCGAAAGATAAAAGCAATTCTTGCTCTCTTACCCTATATATTCCTGTTATCTACAAGAGAACCAGTGGTAGCCAAGTCTTTTCCTGTTCTAAGGTGCTATAAACCACTACAAGCTATGAAAAAACTGTAGATATACAGTATATAAATATTATGCCAAACAAAGGATTTAAATAACACCCAAAGTAAAAATTAATATGGCCACCAACCCCAACAACCATAAAGCAATGTACAGTATGTTTCTGAAAACATAAACCCCCACCAACAAAAAGAAGAACTAATACAATGCTATTTCATGGATTCCTCCCTCAGTAAACTAAAACTTAATTTAAAAGAAAATGTCCACTTTCACATCAGCCTCCACAAGCACCTCTGATTAACACTCTAACCCACTGTAGTTTAAAAAACAACATAACATGACATCAGGTCACAACCTTCCCATGTTACCAGCTATACAAACAAATTACATTTATAGACACTTCACTAGCACTACATTCAGCATTCTAAACACTAAGGGGGTTATTTACTTATCTCTGAATGCAAAAATCATGAACATTTTTTTTTTTATAAAATCAAACTTTAAAAAAATCACACATTTTTCTGAATGTATTAAACCCTGAGGATGAAAATCTCCGAATCTGAAAATCTGGCATCTCAGACCTGTCGAGATTACATATGAGTCAATGGGAGAAGTCCCAATGATTTATCTGACAGGGTGGGGACAGTGCTCTGTTACATAGTTAAACATAGTTAAATAGTTAAATTGGGTTGAAAAAAGACAAATCCATCATGTTCAACCCCTCCAAATGAAAACCAAATGTTGTTATGCCCCTGAGTGCAATGTAATAAGATATGTAAAAAAATCCTTGTTTTTCATTTTATATATCTGAGTCTTTTATGCTTTTGGTACTATCAAAATCCATTTTCTGTGGGCTGTTACAAACAGCACACATATCTGTACATAATACCATCTTTCTTCATTCCAATTACTGTCCAGAAGCCATTCATTAGATGCTTACTAATGGTCCAGAATTCTGTTTCATGCAACACCACTTTGCATCAAATGCACTTATTTGTACATTTTATGATGAAGGTGCATTAGTAGTTATGAGAGACCATGAACTGAAATATCTGACTTTGCTTGTTTTTTCTATGAACAATTATCATAATATGCAGCATTCTTTTCTTTAATGTTTGAAGATAGCCAAGATTGTCTACATAAAGCATAATTGTAGACATGTATTGGTTTATATGGGTGAAGGGAATATCCACTATACAATGTAAAGTTACAGCATAAAAAAACAGAAAGTGAATACTAAAGTATAAAGAAAAAACAGTTTTCAGAGATAAATAAACAAGAGCCCTTCTTCTGCACAAGACATATATTTAGGCTTAAATTTGCCCTGTATTGCGGTATTTATAGAGGGTGCCAAAATGTAGGCCCCTGAAGTGATTGTATATACCTACCTGAAACCCCAGAATGGAGCTCCTATCAGGAGAAAACTGCACCGGCCCAGGATTTTTCTAGCAAGCACCGTGGAGAGATGAGCTTCCTTCTTTCTTCACATTGGGTGTGCATGCTCAGTAATGCGAAAAGCCAAAGTCAGCTATTTCGTTCTTCTGTGCATGCATCTGCCCTATTAAATTTGAAGAAAGAAGCCAATCTTTCCTTGGTGCTTACAGGAAGAACCCCTGGACTGGTGCAGTTTTCTTCTGATAGGAGCAATGGCCCAGGGTGTCAGGTAAGTATATACAATACCTTGGGGGTGCCTAACTTTTGGCTCCCCCAAGTAAATATGCGTTTCCCTCTCCTTTAAAGACATTGCATAACTTCCTGTTCATAAAAATCAGTGCATAACAGATGGAAGCATGACATGATATGTGACATACCTTCTGCCCATTTAAACCCTCATCATATGTTTGTTCAGATCCTGGCAAAAGTACACTGATGGGAACCTAACCAGTGGTCGGATATAAGCACATAGTTAAAACTATCATTCTACACAAATTTGTCATAACAGCTCGAAAAAGTGTATGGAGAATGGAGGCAATGATGGGATCTGCACAATGTACAGTATTACAAAACCAAGGCAAGTGGACACATTCCTCCATAAAGATCTTGAATAGACTGATATACTGTATTATGTTTGATTAGGGATGTAGCGAACTGTTCGCCGGCGAACTAGTTCGTGCGAACTTCGACTGTTCGCGTCCGCCGAATGTTCGCGAACGTCGCGCGACGTTCGCCAATTGGTGTTCGCGTTCGATTCGAAGTAAAATTTCGTTCGACCATTCGACCATTCGACCATTCGATCGCTAAAATCGAACGATTTCCATTCGTTCGAACGATTATAAGCATTCGATTGAATTAAAATCATTCGATCGAATAGCTTCGATCGTTCGATTCGAACGAAAATCCTTCGATCGTACGAATAAAATCCTTCGATCGTTCGATCGAACGATTTTATCGAGCGTTCGAAGTTCGCGAACTGTTCGCGAACTGTTCGCTTTTTTGCCGGTGTTCGCGAACGGCGTTCGCGAACACATCGGCGGCGGTTCGCTACATCCCTATGTTTGATATGTTTGGATGTACAGATATGTAAGAACACTTTGAGGAACCCACAAGTTCACAAGAACCATCTTAAAAGTGAAAACTCTGTGCTGAATTTGAATCATTACAAAATGCAATGCATTTGTATGTTCTTTCTTTGCCTGTGTGGGGTTTCTCTGCGTACTCTGTTTCCTCCCACACTCCAAAAATATGGCAGGTTATAAAAATATGTGAAAGGACTGATAGAAATTATTGAAAAGCTTTGTAAAACAGTTTGCTGCTGCATAAATCTTTGATCAGTGATTAGTCGCTGTTCAGCAGTGATGAGTGTTAATTTCAATTCACTTCACGCATCCTACTGCACTATATATATATATACTATATAAGGGTATATATATAAGGGTATATCTAGCTAAACACAGGAAGAATGAAAGGAAAAAAGTCACTGTAAGTAATTGTCCAACTCTGCTATATTTTTATAGCCTTGGCATGATAAACAAATAATTTCATATTTTGTATTGTTCTTTTCAATTTATGTTTAATGCTGGAATAATAATAAAGTTCTGCAGTGATCATAATATTTGATGGCAAACCATAATGGTGCTACGTTCACAGTCACAGCATAACAATGTGAGAATGCAAATACAGTAGCATAATGGTTTTCAAAATGAACTCTCTTTCTGCAAATTTAACACTAGAGCGCCAGTCAATTTCCAGTTTAATTCTAAAAGTTACAAGTAAGCATATATCAATTTGTGAAAATGCACTCTTTGCATATGGCAACCCACAGAAATGACCATTGGAAATATCAATTATGTACACAGATATGATGAATTTGGGATTAAAAAGTGATTTATACTATATTTTACAATGTGAAGACATTTTCTATGTGTAGATAATAATCCATATATACGTTACAGGAACAACTTTCTTGGATAATCTCTGAAAGCAATATTTGAAAGCTTATGTAAAAAAAATATCTTGCCAACGTGTATCAGACTTCCTATAAACATTCATGGTAATTTATTTGGCACTTCTACAACCATAAAAAAGTAAGAATGACTATCTTAAGGAAATGGAAAAAGAGTATTTTTACCCTTTCATTTAAAAATATGAAGATAACGGACAGACTGTGACTTTCCATCAGACAACACATAAAGCAGTCACTTTAGAAAATGAAGGCTTTGTTAAATTTATGGCTGTTATGTTCTCATTTAGTATAATCTTTGCTGGCTCAGCTTAACTACCTCTCATTTGCACTTTGCTTTGCGCTCAGCACAACAAGCAAATTTTCTGATCATATGAAAAGGAATATGTAAGAGTACCTAATGCCTTTTTGTGTAAATTGCATAACAATGAAATTGCATATTCATTAAAGTCAAGACCATCATAAAACAAGAGCGAAATACACATTTCAGAAGAATTAATGACACTGCATTTTCACTAAATCTGTATCCTGCAGTAACAATTTTCTTTTTGTAATCTAAGATTGATTATGCTTTCCTAATAATATTAGCTATGTCATGAACAATGATTGAAATTGGTAGAAAATATATTTTTTGAGCATTTTCAGCATTTTATGAAAACTGCAAAGGAGACGAGATAATGTATTGGAAGAGGATTAGTCACCAGTTTCTTGAAAATTATGAAACAACAAACTTTATTAGTGTAGGAGTTAGCTCCTGAATTCCATGCAATTTTACAAGTGTAGCACAGAGCTACAGTAGTGCCAGCTTTGCATTGTGTAAGTTGTACACTATATGAGAATAGGTAAAATGCATATTTGTTGTCTTTTGTTGACATCATATGGGAAAAGTCTGAAGTTCTTCCTTTATCAATAGGAAAAATATGGCAAATATCTTATTTGATAATAAGACATACATCAAGCCCCAAATGCAAAAATCACGAATGATTTTTTTTTTATAAAATCAGGCTTTTAAAAAAATCACGGATCTTGACAGAATTTATTAAACTCCGAGGCTGGGAAACTCAGAATCTGAAATCCCGGCATCTCAAACCTGTCGAGGTTGCATATAAGTCAATGGGAGAAGTCCCAATGATTTTATTGATTTGCGCTGGGTCTCGTGCCAAACCCCGGGCAAAAATCGGAGGAATCAGGTGAAACCTCTGAAAAATAGTGAAAATCGGGTGAAACCTCCTAAAAAAATAGTGAAAATCTGAGTTTTTACCGCAAAACAAATTTTCGGGAAAATGTAATAATAAATAAGCATTAATTAAAAAACCATTGGCTTAGATCGGAGTTTGTAGCAGACAATATTGAGATAAATTCAGACCTTGATAAATAACCCCCTATGCATAATTTGCCCTTCATAAATAGATTTATATAAATGAATGAAAAAACCCAAAGCAACCCATCAGAATCTTCCAAATAAAATATTTAATAACTTGCCTTGTTACTTCTCTATACTATATAAATTGATACTGTATCCCTAAGTTAAACATAATGCAAGCAGCTATTATACCAGGTTGTTATCAGATATAAAATGAAAAGAAACAACTACAAGTGAAATTGTAGTACAGTAGAACCCCCATTTTATGTTTTTCAGGGACCAGAAAAATGTAGCATTAGGGTACATGTATTATGTGTAATATATAGGTGGGACCACAAAACAATAACTGAGGGGAAACATAAAATCAGGGGATGTAAAATTGAGGTTCCACTGTATATGTATTTGATAAATAAATAATAAAAGCATTATACTGAATATGTACGAGTGTATTTTTTGAATTTTACAAAGCTGAAAAAAACATTTGGCATTGTAAAATATTCTACCGAGTTTTAATGAGAGCAAAACTCTCCCTTTTTAAACTCCCATCACCTCAAAATTCGAATAAAAAAAAGTCCAACCGAAATTTATAAAAAAAAAAAATGAAATTTTTAACATCAAAATCGGAATGTATAGGTTAAAACAGCTACTCGGCAGGTTTTACATGGTGAACAGTCGACATTGAATTTTTAAATTCATGATCCATTCTGGCCTAGAGGGATCAGAAGTGGTCACAGGCAAGACTGGCCTGTAGTGTAGGGCTCACAGCCTAATAGGGATTTAGGTTTAGTGAGTTGTTTGATCCAATGTGTGGGGATTAGGGTTGCCAGCTTTTCTGGAAAAAAATACCGACCTTCGTATATATTTATCTTTTTTCCCTGTTTCTAACATTGGGATCAACTATCATTTTAACTGGATAGGTAAAAAAAGGAGAACTAAACCCTAAAAACGAATACGGATAAAAATACCATATTTTATATAATGAAATTATTTTACCAGCCAAGTTTCAGCTTCTCAATAGCAGCAGTTATCTAAGAGTTCAAACTTGTCACAGGGGGTCACCATCTTGGAAAGTGTCTGTGACACTCACATGATCAGTGGGCTCTGAGCAGCTGTTGAGAAGCTAAGCTTAGGGGTTGTCTTAAATTATCAAGGAGAAAATGAGGTTTGCCTGTAATATAAGATCATGCTACAGGGCTGATTATGAAAGTTTGATGCTAGTTACGCTGGTTTCTGTGCTGCCATGTAGTACTTATCTATATTAAATACTAATCATTCTTATACTGTGATATTCGTATTCTATGTGCTCTGTATATTGTGGGTGGGTCCGTAAGCTCAGTAAGTGACAGCAGCACAGAGCATGTGCAGTGAATCAGTAGAAAAGAAGATGGGGAGCTACTGGGGCATCTTTGGAGGCATAGGCCCTTACTGCTAAAGGGCTGTGGTTGCCTTGGGCTGGCACTGAAGCTCAAAACATAATGTACAACATTTCTATCCTACTTCTTTAGTTAAGCTTTAGTTCTCCTTCAAAACACATTCGTTTTTTAATGTTACTAATGAAAATTAGATACACTATTTGATATTCATCATCCGATCTTTTGCACTCTTATTCTGTGATTTGCATGTGTCTGTAGCTCAGTTATTTTCCACAAAAAAACATTATTTTTATATATAATGTCATTATCAAGGAACTCAAATAATGATTCTTATGCATAAAAAGGTGAATATATGATACATTTCCCGTGTATCACTTTTATAACATAAGATTTGTTGCTGATGTTTAAATGACATTTGTTCTTTCTGTTTAAACTTCTATTGTACTTTGTAATGCTTCAATTACATTGGACTTGGTCTGCCATAACAACCCTTTCCAGTTTATGCCTGCTTCAGTAAGTTTAGAATTAACCATCAAGAAAAGTCAACTTATTTCACGGATTCTTTGTCACATACTCATATTCAGTTTACTGATTTTTGATCCAATTACACTAATGGATTATTTACAGATGATTTGTAACTTTACATTTCTATTACTCACACAGCTGGTAGAACTTCTATCAAAATGTAATTGTGCATTACTCTTGTTTCCATATGGTTGCAGAGAAGCTAGGATCAGTAGTTAAAATCACTGAGCTTTAACTCAGCCTGTACCAGAGCAACAGTGCAGTAGATTCACCTTTTCTTACTTTAAGTTTTGCCAATGGGGAAAAATGTTATGTCTGGGAAGGTACAGACCAGCGGCCAGTCAGGTTGGCACATATATATATATATATATTTATATATATATATAGTACATGACGTTCTAGAGCACTGGTTTTAATATTACTAATGTATGCCATTCCTCATAGAGGCTGATTGATTAAAATTTGGGTCCAAGTTTTTCGAAAATGTAATTTTGAAAAAAAAACTTTAATCAGAAAAATTCAATCATGTTAATTCACAAAAAAACTTCCATGCAAATCAAATTCTTACTTTCATTTTTAAAAATGTTGTTATATAATTAGAATGTTTAAAATGCATCTCCCATTGATTTCTGTTCTAGCTTGTCAGGTTTTTATTGCTACATTTTTCATTTCAATTTTTGAACATTAAAGGGATCCTGTCATCGGAAAACATGTTTTTTTCAAAACGCATCAGTTAATAGAGCTACTCCAGCAGAATTCTGCACTGAAATCCATTTCTCAAAAGAGCAAACAGATTTTTTATATTCAATATTGAAATCTGACATGGGGCTAGACATATTGTCAATTTCCTAGCTGCCCCTGGTTATGTGACTTGTGCCTGCACTTTAGGAGAGAAATGCTTTCTGGCAGGCTGCTGTTTTTCCTTCTCAATGTAACTGAATGTGTCTCAGTGAGACATGGGTTTTTACTATTGAGTGTTGTTCTGTTGTTGTTAGCTGTTATCTTGTGTTAGGGAGCTGCTATCTGGTTACCTTCCCATTGTTCTTTTGTTTGGCTGCTGGGGGGGGAGGAGGGGGTGATATCACTCCAACTTGCAGTACAGCAGTAAAGAGTGATTGAAGTTTATCAGAGCACAAGTCACATGACTAGGGGCAGCTGGGAAATTGACAATATATCTAGCCCCATGTCAGATTTCAAAATTGAATATAAAAAAATCTGTTTGCTCGTTTGAGAAATGGATTTCAGTGCAGAATTCTGCTGGAGCAGCACTATTAACTGACTCATTTTGAAAAAAAAAAAAAAATTCCTATGACAGTATCCTTATAAGGGGGTTATTTATTAAACATTGAAAAAAATGTGAACACAGATACTAACATGACTATTTTTGAAACTATGAATAGTAAGATTTATTACAGGTTTCTTTTTCATGCTCTCACTTTTTTTCTCCATTTTAAATTTTAAAAAATTGGCACACCATAGGGCACATTTACTATGGGTCGAATATCGAGGGTTAATTAACCCTCGATATTCGACCATCAAAGTAAAATCCTTCAAATGATTCGAAGGATTTTAATCCATCGATCAAATGATTTTCCTTTGATCAAAAAAAGCAAGGAAAGCCTATGGGGACCTTCCCCATAGGCTAACATTGATGCTTGGTAGGTTTTAGGTGGTGAAGTAGGTGGTCGAAGTTTTTTTTAAAGAGACAGTACTTCGACTATCGAATGGTCGAATAGTTGAACGATTTTTAGTTTGAATAGTTTAAATCGAAGTCAAAGTCGTAGTCGAAGGTTGAAGTAGCCAATTCAATGGTCGAAGTAGCCAAAAATATACTTCAAAATTCAAAGTATTTTTTAATCTATTCCTTCACTCGAGCTAAGTAAATGTGCCCCCATGTGTATTTACTTTATTTAACAAACGCACCTGTTTCAGATGAAAGGGCATGTAAAGGCAAAAAAATTAATTCTTATTTTTACTTTCTTTAATGAAAAAGAAAACTATCTCCAATATCCTCCCTTCATTTACTGCTGTGGATTGGAATTGTCTAGACATAGACAGTCCCTAACTGCTCTGCAGTGAAACAATCATACTTATGTACACCAGGGGGCACCCCTGCCTTACTTCCCAGCCATGTAGAACTCAAGCAGCTATGTATGTTTTTGTAGAGCAGTCGGCGACTGTGTAGAGATTTGTATTAGATTTTATTTTTGCCTTTACATCCCCTTTACTGTTTCCAATTCGAACAAAGATCATAGCAGCAGATTTAAACAAATAAACTGGGATTCTATTTGGATTATTTTGCTGCAGTCACTGATTCTGCAGAGTTGGAGAAAGTTTGTACTGTATCAAACAATACAAAAACTATAAAACTATAAAATTCACATTAGATTACATGACAATACAGGACCCAGTGCAGTCTGCTACACTGGGCATGTGCACAGTCTTGGTATTGCAAAGATGAACAAAGTTACAAGATGTTGACCACCTGTGGCCAACTTTGATGGCATAAATCATGTGTTTGGTTAGGCTTGTTTTTGTTTATGTTTATTATACAAAATACAGCATTTCTAGCCTTATTCTGTTTTAGACTTTACTTACCCTATACGGGGGGTTATTTACTAAACTATGAATGCCAAAAACCCCAAAAAATGGATGGAAAAGGATGGAAAAAGTCTGAATCCAAAAATCCGGCATCTCGGACCTGCCGGGGTTGCATATAAATCAATGGAAGAAGTCCTAAAGATATTTTGATATTCACTGGGTTTAGTGCAATAATCTGAAGATTTTCAGGCAAAAATCAGAAAAATCTGAGTTTTCAGGTGGAAAATCATAAAAATTTGTTCCATCCGTTTTTTGGGGTTTTTTACCCCGTTAACAAAATTTTAGGGACAGTGTATTAATAAATAAGCAGAAAAAAACTGTGTGCATTTGGTTGGAGTTCTTTTCAGAAATAAATTAAATAAATTCAGACTTTAATAAATGGGCCTCTAAGTTTCTGAGACATTGAGTTTTTTTGTGTTGTCTGTGTTGTGGTGTTTATCAAAATAAATTATGGTTTTACAAGCAAATGGCAAATACTTTTAAAATGTCCGAAGAGCTAAGTGGTCTCATCCTTAATCAGGCTGAGGCCAAAGCCCACCATAAATAAATAGCAATTTTCATTGGTAGTTTTCAGATGCAGGAAATAGCAGCAGAAGATTGACATGTGGATTGATTTGTTTTAATCTTCTTTGAATAAAGCGTGAGGGAAGACTAACCCAATGTTCACACACTTCAGTTCATCAGTTTCTGAAATGTAAATGAGTTTTCATTGTTTTGATTCTGGTTAACAGAAGCACGTATATATGCAAGACTGCATTGATTTAATTGTTTATGCTTCATCTAATGTGATCTAGCCATGCACATGTGTAAATGGGACCAGCTATTCAGCTTTTAAATTCCTAAAATGACAAGCACAGCTATTATTTTCTTTACTACTTACACTGAAATCTAAACCCGTTGCTTTCTCTGCAGGGCCTCACTTATTGACAAGTGCCATACACAGTGTAGAAATGGTTGTGATTTAGAAATTCCATTGCACACTGATTGCACTAAAATTACAATAGGAAACCATTGAAAGCCATTTTAACAATAGGTAACTAAGCAACACACAATGCAAAACATTAAACAGCCTACTTTCTAATAAAGGAGCGAGAAATGACACACAGTCATGGGAATAATTCACTTGGCACATTGTAAAAATTCAGAGTAGGAATACTTTAAAGGGGTTATGTTTGAAGACATCACAGCCATCTCCAACTTCATGTGTTTATAAAACTTAATAAAAATGTGCATAATAACAGAAAACATAATTCTAAGCAACTTTCCAATATACATTTATTAAAAATGTTCAGTGCCTTTAAAGTTATATGTAAAACCAATTGCTGTTGAAAGCAGCATTTGCTTCGCTCCTGGGGGTATATTTATCAAAGAGTGAAGTTAGAGATCACCCCAGTTGTCTACAGTGAAATACCGCCTCCCTTCATTCATCTATATGGGCATTTTGAAGAGATTTTTTGTGTACTTCGACTAGGGAATAGTCCAAATTCGTTTTAAATTTAAAAAAAAAAAAATCAAAAATTTGAATATCGAAATTTATCATGTACTGTCTCTTTAAAAATTTGACCTCTACCATTCACCATCTAAAACCTGCCGAATTGTTTTTTTAGCCTATGAGGGACCTCCTAGAGCCTATTTGGAGTAAATTGGTGGACTTTGAAAAATCAAGGTTTTTTTGGGAAAAACTTTGAATCAAATTCGATCAAATGCGCGATTCCTTCAATTCGTACGATTCGAATTCAGCCGAATACAGACCTATTCGACCGAAAATGGACCTATTCGACCAAAAAAAAAAACTTCAACATAATTTCGATTGGTCTTTTTGAATTCAAATTTTGTAGCCCCATGTCAAATTTCAAAATTAAATATAAACAATCTGTTTGGTCTTTTGAGATACTGATTTCAGTGCAGAATTCTGCTGCTACCCTGTTAACTAATGATGTGTTTTATAAAAAAGAAATCCTATGACAGTATCCCTTTAATATTTTGCTACCAGTCAATAATTTTGTAGAGTTTGCTAGTTGAACAAATTGTTGAACAAAACTGCCCTTCTTCACTTTGCTAAAAAAAAACCATGTCTCTTGTGTCAAATGCATTGCAGTTAATGGACATTTGTGTCTGTGCAAAAAAAAGTATGTAATAATTTAATAATGTTATTGGCTTTATTAAAATAAAGCCAACAACCTGCTTTTTCCCTAGTAAAACAAAATGTATAGCAAAACTTGAACACTACCTTGACATTTTTTTTGTATTTTTCCTGTTGTTTACAGTGAAACAAACATTTTTGCCAGTCAGGAAAATGTGAATTCTGATACTAAAGTAAACATATTGTATTATGGTTTATCACATGAATACATCAAAGAGAAAGGGTTATCCGGCACTCAGAGGAATCCACAGGGCCAATAATATAAGTTTAAAAAAATAAGTCTTTATTGTGCATAGTTAAAAGTATAAATGCATCTCCATAGGCCCTACTCATTTCGTACCTCCAAGGTACATAATCATGGGCGAATCATGAATACTCAGCTGAATCTACAGTGAAATCTGTAATTAAACAAGGATGAATGTTTTATGCATTTAAAGATTTCATTCCTAAACAAATTTACTAGCTTTATCTTGTGAAAGGCTATTTGGTCCCTGCAGGAATGATTCTTGGGAGTTAGATGCACACTTGAAAGAAATGGACAGGGACCTAGTTAATCTGTCACATGTCCATCCTTCCTGTCCTCTGCAGGGGCTCTAATCATACATCAATAGTTGGAAACATTGCCTGGTCCTGAAGGAAAAGTTGATGTAAGCCCACTGCCCTCATGCCATGTACTTGCCATTAAAAGCACAGAGTTGCTTATGCTCACAGACTTTCTAGCCCCTAAACGGTGTGGGTCCCATGTAATTGTACTCTATTCTCCCATGGTATTTATGCCACTGTGCCTTGTCACGTCTTTGAAACAAGTATTTTTTTTAAACTCATGAAAATGACATTTTTACAGAATAGAACACAGTTTCTTTTTATAGAAACAACTTCTAGGTTTTCTGAAATCCCCCTTCAGAAATATGGAATAACCCTTTTACTATAAAACGACAATTTCAAATTCTCTAGGCGCACTTGCACTGGCTTAGGATATTGTGAACTGGAAAGGAGGCACCGCTCGCACACCCTGGCCTTCAAACCTAGATACCTGGTGCACGGTGATTGGAGGGATCGGCATCCTCCCAATATTACGTAGAAGAAAGAATTTCATTGGCACTCGAATGCTAATGCAAGCAGGCTTGCACTAGCCTTTGAGTACCAGTGAAATTCTTTCTTTAGAATATTGTGATAAATGTAACATGTATATCTTATTTGTACTGATATAGTTGATTTGGAATTTTTTGGTCAAATGCTAAATACTACAATCCCACATGAAAATAATACAATAAGAAGTATAAATATTACTTTATAAATTGAAAATGGTTCTTTCACAAAAGGTGCAACTGTCATGCATATAATGTTTTTGTGCACTAATAATATATATAAGTGGAAGCTATGGCTGTGGCCACAACTTTTGGATCTGCAGTTGATTGACCTGTGTATGATAAAATTATGAATAACCAGTGTTTTTTCAGATACCAATGCAGCAGGAAGAACTTTTTTAATTTTGACATGGTCCATATTTATATGTGGTAGAGGAATGCTATAGTTTGTCCAGTTTGGTCCACCAAATTTCCATATGATGGTTTAATTTACCTTGCCCTTCCATGTAAAACCACTAACAAAAATGCACTTATTCATTTGTTTCATTTCATTTGCTTTTTTATATACAGCATGACTCCCTTTTGTAGATTGAAAGTGATTATGTTCACATCTGAAATTTTATTCCTCCATCTCTACACACAAAGGATATGGCACAATGTTTTACTGTCAAGCTAAATATATTTCAAGATCTTCTATTTTGGAAGAAATTTGTTTACAAAGCAAGTAAGAAATACATATGTATATGCTAAATCTAAAGATGAATAGATAATTTGGCAATTTTCTTCTTCAATTCCATTACTGACTGAGTAGTAAAAGTACAATATGAATACAATACAGCATGTGCTCATCATTACAGCCAATCATGTATTTATTTAAATAAACAATGCCTAGAGAAATCAATGTATAAATTAATAAAAGCATAAGATGTCCATAATAAACTGTTACCTTTGCATGATATTATTACAATTTCAGCAAAGGTAGTTTCCTATAGCAAGACATAGGGGCAAATTCACTAAGATTCGAAGTTACGCCAGGCGCAACTTCGCCTCACTTCGCCACACTTCGCCAGGCGTATCTTCGCCAGCGCTCCGCAAATTCACTAAAATCTGAAGTTGCGCACAGGGGTAGCGTAAGTTTTTGAAGTTGCACTAGCGTTAATTCGCCAAGCAAAGCGAAGTTTCACTAGCGATGGTTCATTTGCATAAGGCGCCAAATTCAAATTTCAATGGAGGAACACGTATTAGCACTACAAATGCCTAGAAAACCTTCAAATCAGCAAATAAAATTTTTATTTTGCCCTACACATGTGCCCACTGTCTAGGTAAGTTGCCATGAGTCAGGAAATGCAGGGGGGAAGGAGGGGAGCCCCAAAAATATTTTCGATCTTTTTCAGCCATCATGTAGAAAACATGCCAGCGTTTTTTGGGACTTAGAAAAAAATTTGACTTTTTTTGAAACAATCCCTATCTACTCTATTGCACTTCGCCAGGTCTGGGGTGGTGAAGGAAGTCTAGCGTAAAAGGTAGCGTTCAGTACACTGCGCAAGTTAGTGAATTTGCGTAGTTACGTCGCTAGCGAAAATTCGCCTGGCGTAAGGGTGCGAAGTAACACTAGCGAAACTACGCCAGCGTTCGTTAGTGAATTTGCGCAGTAACGAAAAATGCCAAACGCTAGCAAATTAACACTTGCGTTCGGCGCTTCGGCGCTTAGTGAATTTGCGCCATAGGGTAAAAAGGATTGGTGCCTTAGGGATATAAAGGACCAAATTCATAAAGCTCTGCAAAAAAAACCTGATCTTGATAAATTCCAGGGGACCCATGTTTTTCTCAATTTTTTTTTAATAATACTTATGTTTTGGAGAACCACAGTAGAATTTAGTAGAGTATGTGTTATTCTGAAAGGTTATTCTTTTCTTATTTCTGAAAAAAATCCTAGTGTTTCTCTGAGATTGGATTTAGGAATTGATTACTCTTGTCCAATCAGCATGAATTGTAAGATTTGCTTATATACTGAATGTCAAATGCATTTTTAAAAAGCAAAAACTAATTGTTTTTCCAATAAAGTATATGATGAAAATAGTCTGATTGTCCTTTTGTTTATTGAGAAGACTTATCCTCATTTCCCCTTAAACATTTTCCAAGGTATTATTTATAGCGTACCAAAAGCCTCTAACTAGATCTATTAGCTAAAGTGAAATACCAGAGAATTGTGCATGCAAAGATGATTAGCTAAAGATATTTTGAAGATGTTTTTCTGGCAGAACTGGAATGAGACAGCCATGGCCCTGGGTAAAAAAATTGCATCCTGCCTGTTCCCAGGAACTACCTGCAGTCCATATTGATATCATTGCTGGTCCATCAGCTGCTGCTGCCAGGGCCGGCCTTAGGCCAATTGGACCAATTGGGCCCAATTGGGCCCCGCACCTCTGGGGGCCCCGCACTGCCCCTTTCCTTTATATTTTGTGCCTGTATGCCCTTATTTTCCTAAATACTTGCTGTGTCAGTAGCCAGCAACACTTTGTCTAGGGGCCCCGCCAACATGGTCCCAATTGGGCCCCACATTTGATAGGACCAGCCCTGGCTGCTGCCACATTGGGCCCCAGTACTTACATGCATGTTTTTGCAAATTTGGAGCAAGTTGCAGCTTACATTAATTTGAATGTGGATTATGTTGTTTCCAGAGTGTAGCAATCAAGCTCCTTTGGCATTTTTCAATACACTCTAGGAACCCTGAAACTAGCAGAACATTTTCAGTGGCCCTAAGGATCCCCAATGTCAAAAGGCATTCATCAGAAGACACAGAGCAGATGCAATGTGAATCAGAACAAATATGTAAATGTGCAAAAACTATGTAATAAAGCACCTTTAATATGCATCCCGTTTAGCCTGACAGTACAAACATACATTACTTTTATTCTTTTATACCCCTATTGAATCTTTCATTTCAAATGGATGAAAAAATGCATTTATTTCATGAATACTCAATAAACTATGGGGAAGTTGGAGTTTATACACATGGCATCAGTAGGACTAAAGATAGGTCAGACCCAATAATACAGTGTAACAATGCCATTTGAAATGCATATACTATGCTTAAATAATCAATATGAAAGTAGATATATCCAAGAACTGAATTTATTCCCATCTTTTGAGTTTAACTGCAAAGCCATTAATATTACAATGTTTAATCATGTACATACCAGATACTTTGGGGCAAATTCACTAAGATGTGAAGTTGCGCCAGGCGCAACTTCGCCTCACTTCGCCACACTTCGGCAGGCATATTTTCGCCAGCACTCCGCAAATTCACTAAAATCCAAAGTTGCACACAGGGGTAGCGTAAGTTTTCGAAGTTGCGCTAGCGTTAATTTGCCAAGCGAAGCGAAGTTTCGCTAGCGATGGTTCATTTGCATACGGCGCAAAATTCAAATTTCAATGGAGGAACACATATCACCACTTCAAATGCCTAGAAAACCTTCAAATCAGCAACTAAGAATTTTATTTTGCCCTACACATGTGCCCACTGTCTAGGTAAGTTGCCATGAGTCAGGAAATGTAGGGGGGAAGGAGGGGAGCCCCAAAAATTTTTTCGATCTTTTTCAGCCTATCACCCATCATGTAGAAAACATGCCAGCGTTTTTTGGGACTTAGAAAAAAATTTGACTTTTTTTGAAACAATCCCTATCTACTCTATTGCGCTTCGCCAGGTCTGAGGTGGCGAAGGAAGTCTAGCATAAAAGGTAGCGTTCAGTACACTGCGCGCGTTAGTGAATTTGCGTAGTTACGTCGCTAGCGAAAATTCGCCTGGCGTAAGGGTGCGAAGTAACAGTAGCGAATTTACGCCAGCGTCCGTTAGTGAATTTGCGCAGTAGCGAAAAATGCCAAACGCTAGCGAATTAACGCTAGTGTTCGGCGCTTCGGCGCTTAGTGAATTTGCGCCTTTGTGTTCTTTGTGCAACTTTGTGATGGTTCCATAAGGCTTAAAAGTCTTGTAATATTCAGTAAAAGACTGAGCGGATTTGATTGGAGTTTGTAGCAGAAAATGTTGAGATAAAATCGGATTTTGATAAATAACCCCCATAGAGTTGTGTTTTAGATCTAAATAGTTCCTAAAACTGAAATGCTTTGTTTTTGTCTCATTGTAAATCTCAGAAAAGTCTGTGGTGAAAGTACTCATAAAAGATGCATCAGTAACATTAACCTCCTCCATTAAAGTAAAATGGGTCTTTCTTTACTGTACTTTAGTGGCTGAGATAAATCATCCTTTAGGTAAAGTAAAGCTAAGGGTTTTACAGCTACATAACAACTTTGCAGTGGCAGTGAAAAGAGTTTATCATTTGCATGTTAAGCAGTTAGGAACTAGTTTTTAAGATCTTCTTTTATAAAAAAAAAATGAAAACAGTATGTTAATAATAATAATAATAATAATAATAATAATTATAATATTTTAATTGTGAGGCAAGTTCATAGTAAACTGTGTCCAATAATCACTCAAAGAAATGTACAGGGTTGTAAGGTGCGATTTCAGTCTCTTTAAGAATAAAGTAGCCGAACCTTTCTAAAAACTATCAAATGTATCTGCCAGTATAACCTCTTCAAAGTGAGAAGTCCACAACATCACATGTGAATAGAAAGTGGTTGGATTTTTCTGTGGTGAGCTCTAATTAGTGATGGGCGAATTTATTCGCAAGGTGCAAATTCGCGGTGAATTTGCTGCCGGTGAATAGTTTCGCGAAACTGCCACGAAAATTCACCAGCATCTAAAAAAGTTGGATGCCGGCATCCGTTTTTTGACACCTGCGCATTTTTGCCGGCTCCGTTATGCAAATTTTTCACCATTTTGCCAATTTCGCAGGAAATTCTCAAATTTTTGGCGAAGCGAAATGGCCCAAATTCGCCCATCACTAGCTCTAATCCCATATTTAAATCTGCCCCTAAAACATACACACAAAATAAAAAAGCATGTTGAAAATGTTTCCAATCAGCAGCCTGTGTCCCAACTTCAGTCTGCTATCTTTCAACAGTTTACAAGCTAATTAATACCACAGAGATGATATCTTTAGTATTATAAGTGCTGCCTGTCTACAGTACTATAATTTTGTAATCAAATCCAATCTACAGCATTCATTTAGGTGTATACTTAATGTTTTTTGTAAAAGGTAAAAAAAATAAATTACTACACCATAGTCTGTATTAGTATGCTGATGTACTGATCACTTCTTCATGCTGCAATTTAGATAATTGTTATAAAAAGATAGAAATTAATGACTGAACAGAAAACCCTAATTATTAATCTCAGATTTTGCACCTGTTTTCTTGTAAGAAAAAAGTCAATACACAAAGTTACAAGTGAATACTCCGCAACATCAAAAGCACAAAACATCTTGTGGATGCTGGCAGCAGAACATTTTAGCCAAGCTGCAAAGCACCGAGTTATGGCATTTGATTAAATATTTGGATTCAATCAAGGAACTAAGTGCTTACATATAGGGGTGGAAAAATGTGTTTCACTGCTTTGCTTTTGCATTTAAATAGCACAATTCAGGTTGATTCAGTTGGATGTTTATGCAATGCAAAATGTTATACCCAAAAACCTGTGTACAGTTACTAACTGGGCAAGAATGTAAGCAAAACACATTCTATGAAGCCCATTTATCAATGTTCTTATTTTTGTTCTTTTAGAGGTTTGAAACCACAAATAAATTAATTCTCTCTAAAACCATGAATGCCATATGATTTATTAAAAGATCATAGTATAGAAAGTATGAATGAAAAAAGCTGAACTATACTAGCGAAAAAAATCTGAAATCTTATAAAGTCTGAATAGCTAAAAAAAAGTTCTTATAAAGTCTGAATAGCTAAAAAAAAGTTCCAATAGCTTCAGCTCAACTCCAATTGACTGCTATGGTACCTCGACTGCTTTTACTTTGCAAATTTTTCTATTATAATTTTTTGCGGTTTTTACTCTTTCTAAATTTCAAGTTTTTAGGGTCAGATTCATCTAAATGTGAGTTTAGAGCTTAATAAATAAAAAACTCACCCATATTCTAGTCACCCCAATAGGAATGAATAGAATGTGGGTGAGTTTTATTTATTAAGCTCTAAATTTATATTTTGATAAATATTCCCCTTAGAGTTTTGGAGAAATAAAAAACTTTTAATTAAAAAAGCATACATTATTAGAGAAAACATTTGATTAGTGAAAAAAAATCCAAATGGTCTTATTTTGCTTACAGTTTTTTTTAAAAAAAAAACAGTTTAGGAAAAACAGCAGTTTAGGGCTTTTGTGGATTGTCCGTGAAATAGTTGGCTAAATGCCAAAAATTAATTCAAATTCTAATTTAGAAGCAGTGCATTAAAAAATGTAAGCACCCTGCTAATATAAACTTCAAAAATCTGGTTAACAAGCGGATGCTATTTCACACATAAGCTTACACTAAAATGTTCTAATACAAATTCTCAAGGAAGGAATATTTTGTACAAGGAAGTGAGTATTACTGCCAATTCACCACTTTCTCTATTTCTAGATATAGCATTTTATACCATACCAGGTATACCATACCATGTATACCATTTGTAGTTGTAAAACAACTGCTACTGTTAGCTTTACATTCTTGTTGCTGTTTTAGTTAATAGAATCCATATTTAATACAGATTTGAAAAACTTTTTGAAATTATATGAAATATTGGACTGAAAATAGTCAGGTTTATCATTTCTAGAGACTGTAAGTGGTAACAAACCAACATAGGTACTTAACTGAAGTTCTACAGCCCATACATTTCAAGTGTTCCTTCTAGAACTAACTACTGTAACCTGGTTCAATTAGTCCATCCAGATAACTAGTCAAATTGCATTAATTTCTACTTTTATCCTCTGTACAGTATTGCTAGATCCCTGCTGTTTTCTGGCAGAAATAGAGCAGCTCAGACATCCGTTTATTTTCACCCACCACCACAAGCAATTCTTTCCATTCAAATATAAGTATGCAACATTTATGACATTTTTATTAAAAGTTCATGCATTTGACATTACAAAGTTTGACAGATATGGAGAGTCATAAAATTACAACAGAATTCTCAACATAATAATGCATAAAGGCTTCATAATACTTGGACACTTTTATAATTATTTTTGTTTGGCAAGGTGACTTTTAGTTTTTAATTTGCATTTTATTAAGTTAGACACAAAAAGGATCAATGAAAATTACACTTTCAATACAGTAACAACATAACAATATAGAAGATGGATGAATTAAGTTAATTTCATACACAGAATAGTTTTCTCTTTTTTCATCATGAAATTTTAATGTTTTAATTGGCTACAGGTTAGTCAACTTTCTAATATTCCCTTGATTTGACCTTGTTTTTAGATCACTTTAAGCTAGTGGATCAATAATAATACAAGACTTTCAATATAAATATATATTTATATAAAAATCAGTAGCATGAGATTAAAAATGCTATTATTTTATGTCACTAGTGAAATTATGTCAAAAAACATTAGGAATTTCACATATATTTTTTATTGTTATAAATTTCCCATAATATAATGTTTTCCTGACTTTTTACTTAAGTTTTTACCTTGTATTAGATTAGATAGCATTTGGAGTTTGAAATTTAAACTTTTTAAAGTTAATTTTGGGGTAGATTATGTGTGGAGTTTTAATTTTAATTTTTTAAAAAAATAATTGTAAATGTAAAATGAGATTTTCCAATAGAAGTTAATTTTTGTCCCATAGGACAATAAGGTTTTAAACTGCATAGTTCAGGCCAACATATTTAGAAAATCTAAGAAGAAAATTCATAAAATATTTTCAGATAATCTGGAAGAATTTTTTAAATGTTGGGAAAACTTTTCAGAAAGTGAAAGCAAAAATGTTGATTTTTAACAGGAAAGACTATTCAATCTTTGTAAAAACTGCCCCAGATATTTTTTTAGATGGAATGATAGATTTAATTCAATGAATTGACTATCCATAGGAATTCTACAAGAGAGATAATTGTTTGTTAAGTTTTGCACACCATCTTATGGCTCTCCATTTGGTCAGAAAAGGAGACATGAAATCATTATTCTGCAATGATACTGCAAAATGTACCAGTAAATATACATACATTAAAACTTGTCTGGGGTTATCTGGGCTATACTGATTTGTTTTATTATAACACTAATGGGGACATTCAAGTGGATCAATACAGCAATACAATGTCAGAATTATGTTAAGAGTGACAGTAAGAGTAGTGTTAACTGGCATTATTTTCAGTTCACTTGCCAAGCTATTAATTAAAGATAAATAATTTTAAAACCTTTTAGATACAATGTTTGCAAAGTTAATATACTATAAATTCACACATTCACACACAACACATATAAAATCTTATTCTACATATATATGATAGCTTATTAATATGGCTCACCACTGCTTGTTACAGTTACAACAATATGACTATAACAATAACATTATAGCGGCAAAGCTAAAACGTCGGAAACTGTTATGTTAGGAAGAGGTCTAGATATGTTTGGCATAGCATAAATTGGCTTCAATTAATGATTCTGTGTCAGCACACAACTCCTCCACTTGTTTCAGGTGCACGTTCAATGGTGGCCACCCCACACCATAGATAATTCAGTATAAACAAGAATAGCACCTTCTTGATATGATAAAAAGGCCTTTTTATCATATCAAGAAGGTGCTGTTCTTGTTTATACTGAATAGCAGAAGTTGGCATTCCTCCATTTGGGTTTTAGATGACATGTTCAATTTGGTCAATAAGTAAAGGCTTTTAGCAGAGTGACCATTTCTACTGGCAACAGCTGAAATGAATATGGTAGAAATACATTTTTGGTAAGCCTTTTTGTTACTATCATTAACTGTTACTATTAGCTGTTGGAAACATATTTTAGATACACTGCAGAACATACACAAAAAGTATTTTTTTCTTGTTGTCCCTCAAATAAAAAAAGGTAATTAAGTAATGACATGTGGTCACCCTAATTATATATGTCATTGTTTCTAACTGTAAAAAAAGTCACTACTAGTGCAATATAACTTCTGTGCTTACATCCTTGAATACTGGGAGGCCAATTTACTAACACTTAGGGGCATATTTATCAAGGGTTGAATTTCGAATTCAAAAAATTTCGAAATTCAAATTCAAAATTAAGTTGATGTTTTTTTTGTCCAAATAGGTCAGTTTTCGATCAAATAGATCTGTATTCGATCAAATAATAGTGCATTCAAACTAATTTGAATCAAAGTTTTTCCCAAAAAAACCTTAGGTTTTTCAAAGTCCACCAATTAACTCCAAATAGGTTCTAGGAGGTCCTCCATAGGCTAAAACAGCAATTCAGCAGGTTTTAGATGGCAAATGGTCAAAGTCTAATTTTTAAAGATATTCAAATTTCAAATTTTTTTCAAACTCAAATTGAATTTGGACTATTTCCTAGTCGTAATACACAAAAATAGCTTGAAATTTGAATTTTTTTAATTGAAAATTCACCTTGATCTTTGATAAATCTGCCCCATAGATTTCTGTTTTTTCACAAATCTCTAAAAATGTGTGAGTTTCCTATATTTCTTTAAAACTCAAAAAAATTGAGATTAATGAAGTTTAAAAACCATGAAAACCTCTAATACAAAGATTTGCTATGTAAAAGCTGCCGAGGTTATATAGAAATCAATGGAAGCTGCACTGATCTTATTGGACAATTTTTAATCAATTTGGATTTACAGAGGTTTTTTAGTATTTTTTTTGCTAGTAATTGTCTGAAAAACTCAAATAGTAAGGCAGTCCTTCCTATTTGTATATGACCATGTTTATTAAACACTACTGTGGTGTAAAATTCTTTGGAGAAGTATAGATTAATTTAACAGAATATCTCATTATCACGTGTTCACTTTGAATCTACATTGGGCAGCTAATGTTCCTGAGGATGCACTGGTGAAAGCTAGCTCAGTTCTAATTGGACATCTCACTTAAGTATATAGCACCAAAAGATACAATAACATTAAGGGGTAGATTTATCAGGGGAGTCGAATTTCAAGTTCATGGGAGTTATTTAAAACGCCCATAAACTCCCATGAACTCAAAATTCGACCAATCGAAATTTATTTAAAAAAACTATTTTTTTAAAATTCGGGTGAATAAGATCGACCTAACTCAAATTGAATTCAAATTGAATTTGATTCCAGTTTTTCAAACTTGATTTGTTTTTTCAGTGCAAAAAACTCGAATGTAAGGAACTCCAATTGGATCCCAGAATGTCTTCCATAGGCCAAAAAAGCAATTCAGCAGGTTTAAGGTGAGTAATAGTCAAATTTAAAGGTGTATGATACGTCTAAACAAAATTTAATTTTTTTTTTTTAAATACTCAAATCAAATTTTCACAATTTCCTAGTCGAATATCTCAGTTTTGGCCATAAAAAAAGATAAAATTTGAATTAAAAAATTCAAAATTCAAATTCAAAATTTGTGACAAGCTTATATAAACATGGATTTGTAATATTACCTAGGTGGGGTGAATGCACTAAATACAATTACATTATTATACAACAAACATTAATAAGACAAATTACATTTTAAAATTAAAAGAATATCAGCTGATTATTAGTAGTTTAGATTTAAAATGTTCTTCTACTTCTTCTTTATACAGTAACTTCCAAAAATACATTTTATAAGTGACAGAAAAGCATAATAAAATTTGGTGAATTGTGCATAAACTATATGCCTTAAATGAAAAGTAAAGTGATATTCACAGGGGCTGCCAGATTTTTAGACACACTCAGGGCACAAAGTTGTATATTTTGTAATATGTTCTGTACAAAAAAGCACTGGCTTGGAGTGCCTTTTAAAGGAGAAATCAACCTGTTCTGAAAAAACCCCACCCCAGGTAGACCCCCTCCCTCCTCCCCCAGGCTAACTACCCCCCCCGGGAGATGCCCCTTACTCCATACTTACCCCTCGTCGAAGATTCTTCCAGCAAAGTTCCACGCGTCCATCTTCTGCGTCCTCCGTAAGCTGACTGCACGGAAATTGCCGATCTCGCAGTCAGCTTACCGAGGACGCAGAAGATGGACGCGTGGAACTTCACTGGAAGAATCTGCTGTGAGGGGTAAGTATGGAGTATGTGGCATCTTCCTGGGGGAGGAGGGAGGGGGTCTACCTGGGGTGGGGGGTATGGTTTTTTTTCCAAACAGGTTGATTTCTCCTTTAACTGAGCAACACACAATTTTCCGCCAATTCATAGCAGACCCTTGTGACTGTCTAGGGCTACATGCAAACACAGTATAGTAAAAATGGTCAATAGCTGCAAGAAAAGTGACTCAAGATGATGGTATGGCATTCAGAGGAAAAGTACTCTGGGGCAGCAGTCATTTTTGTTAAAAATGCATATTGTACCACTAAGCAATTGTAATAATGTGTTACTAGAGGTTACATAACAAATTGGAACGCCACCAGTGAATATCACTTTCCTTGTCATTAAATGTTTTGGGGTCATTGTACAGTTTTTTTTGTATGGTAACCCCAAATAACCTGTTGGTCAGTTTAAAACATTTCAATGTATGATTACATTAGATTTTACCCAAAAACTGTTTAGATATCTGACTACACTTTACAAATCTGACAATTTTTCAATTGGAATAAGGTCCAGAAAAAAGAGAACTGTCGTCATGTAGTACTATACTGAATTATAAATAAGTAAAATGTACTTGAATAACAGTGGTGAATAAAACATATCTTTTTGTATAAAGGTTGTAAAATCATTTGCCAATCCAAGAAGGCTACTTGCCATCAATAAGGACAGGCAGAAAGGATACTTTCTGGTCAGACTAATAAAAAATACAGGATGTGTACTTGAACTTGGCAAAAATACATTATGCTTTCTAAAATGCTATAAATGTAATATACAGTTGTAAGTGATTTAGATTACCGAAAAACCCTAAAAACACAAGAGATGCAACTTTTTATCTTTACAGTACATCATGTGAAATTTTATAGCATTTATTGCAAAATCCTAGGTTCAAATCTTTCAAGTTATTTGCCATCCATACTGTCTATTATGCTTGTCTTTAAAAAAAAAAAAAAAAAAAAGTTAATGCATATTTCAAAATCCAATAATAAATCTCTAAAACAAGCACAATGTTTTCAATTAAAATCTATAACGTCAGTCATTCATTTTACTCTGGATACAGGGTGCTACAAAAAATGTGCACACATACAAAGCTTGAAAGGTTTTGCCCTTCGGTGTTTACTTTGTTTAAGATTTAAGTAAAGTGATTCTCCAGGACCACACAACATTTATAACCAGTTCTTGAAGTAAAATCTATGAATTCTTGTAGTTAGTTTTGAAAAATAGTACAAAGGATAGAATCCATTTAAGTTTTATTCCTGTTTACTGCTTGGCACCGTAATTCATTCCAGTTTTATGGTAGGTCACAAGTCTTTTTACCAGTTTTAGAAATTGAGTATACTGTGTTGATGTCATAAATAGCAACCAGATTGGATGTATAGAGCTGTAGACTGAGAAAAAACAGCATTATCATAATTTACAGCCCTGCTGCACTCTAATGTATGAGTGGTTTTATAAATAATTATAATCTTTGTATAAAGTTTTGATGCTGTAAAAACAATAGTTGATTTGAGCTATAAATCTCCCTATTTTGGAAATACTAGAATGACAGTATTACTAAATGTAGGTGAATTTTAACACTTTTTAAACATTGTATGTCCATTTCTAGAATAAAATACCATTGCGTAACTGGTTCTTATTAATGGCTACATAAGATTGCTAGTTTATTATAATGTGTTTAATAGAGCTGTCATTCCATTTTACTAGTTTAATGATGAATATTATGGTTAATGTTGCAAAATTAAAAAAAAAATGTATGCCCAGTAAAACACAACTATATTAAATATATTTATTTTATTAGAAATGCAAATTTTATCAAAAAATTTAATCAATAGCACAAAAACTGCTAGATTATATTGTCCACAGCAACATTCATTGGCATATACTGTATATGCAGTGGTGGAGCAGAATTGAGTTTTTTCCATTCAAGTTTTTTCTTAAATAAGATACCATTCGAGTTGTGAGTTCAGTCAAGTTCATTCAAGTTAATTTGAGGTATAAAAAACATTGGACCATTGATAAATAACCCTCTAAGTTAACCTAATCATACCCAAACAGTCCAACAGGTTTGTAATCAGAGCACAATGTACTATATTTTAAAGTGCTTATATTAAATTTTATTTATTTCATAGTAAAAAAAAAAGTATAGGTATGGGACCTATTATCCAGAATGCTCGGGACCTGGGGATTTTCGGATAATGGGTATTTCCGTAATTTGGATCTTCCCACCTTAAGTCTACTAGAAAATCATGTAAAGATTATATACACCCAATAGGCTGGTTTTGCTTCCAATAACGATTAATTCTATCTTAGTTGGGATCAAGTACAAGGTAGTGTTCTATTATTACAGAGAAAAGGGAAATCATTCTTTAAAATTTGGATTATTTGATTATAATGGATTCTTTCGGAGACGGCCTTTCTGTAATTCGGAACTTTCTGGATAACGGGTTTCCGGATAACGGATACCATACCTGTACTCTTTGATAAGTGTGATCAGGGCCGCCATCAGGGGGGGACAGGGGGGACAAGCGTACCGGGCCCGGGCATGAAGGGGGGCCCGGCAGCGCTGCATTTTTTGAAGATCCGGGCCCCCCTTACGAGCGCCCGAGCCGTACGTCTTGCCTCTGTGCTGCCGAATGCGGAAGTGCCGAAAAGCCGAAGCCGATGCGCCGAAAAGACCCGAAGTCACGGAAAAAGCCGAAGTCACGAAGCGCCGAAAAGACCCGAAGTCACGAAAACAGCCGAAGTCCTGAATCAGCGCAAAGACCCGAAGTCACGAAAACAGCCGAAGCCGAAGTCCTGAAGCAGTGAAAAGACCCGAAGTCACGAAAGGAGGTGAAGTTGAAGTACTGAAGCCGTGAGTTCTACTGAACACCAGTTTGTGTATTTTTTTTTTTTTAATCTCCTGGCCACCAATGTATTATTTTAATATTCTATAGGCCCCTGCAACCAATCTTTTTTTTTAAAACATGTTTTTTTGGGGCCCCAATTTTTTTTTTAACTCGTAAGGGGCCCCTGACGCCAATGGTTTTTTTTTTTTTCAAAAAATTTTTTTTTTTTTTTTTAATTTTTTTTTGGGGCCCCAATTTGTTTTTAACTTGTAAGGGGGCCCCTGCCGCCAATGTTTTTTTTTTTTTTTTTCAAAAAAAATTTTTTTTTTTTAATTTTTTTTTTTGGGGCCCCAATTTGTTTTTAACTTATAAGGGGGCCCCTGCCGCCAATGTTTTTATTTTTTTTTTCAAAAAAATTTTTTTTTTTTTTTCAAATTTTTTTTTGGGGCCCCAATTTGTTTTTAACTTATAAGGGGGCCCCTGCCGCCAATGTTTTTTTTTTTTTTTCAAAACAATTTTTTTTTTTTCAAATTTTTTTTTGGGGCCCCAATTTGTTTTTAACTTGTAAGGGGGCCCCTGCCGCCAATGTTTTTTTTTTTTTTTCAAAACAATTTTTTTTTTTTCAAATTTTTTTTTGGGGCCCCAATTTGTTTTTAACTTATAAGGGGGCCCCTGCCGCCAATGTTTTCTTTTTTTTTCAAATTTTTTTTGGGGCCCCAATTTGTTTTTAACTTATAAGGGGGCCCCTGCCACCAATTTTTTAAAAAAAAAAAAAAAAAATTTTAATTTTTTTTTTTTGGGGCCCCAATGTATATAAGGGGGCCCTGACCATCAATAGCTTTTTACAACTTGTGTGGGGGGGGTTACTTTTTTAGCGCTGATGTCTGTGTGGTCTTTTAACTGCGATGTGGAGTGGGCGGGAAATGGGGTGGAGCTTGGTCGTCAGTGTGGGCGGGGCCCAGGGGGCCCCAAAAATTTTGTTGTACGGGGCCCCGTGATTTCTAATGGCGGCCCTGAGTGTGATACAAAATAATTCTGAATTTGGCGCAATTAAAATTGATTGTACCAAAAGCTAGCCCTATTTCCTAAGTAGTACGTTTGTTCTAGCACTTATTTGTTGTTCAACAATCAATATATACCCTAAGACATGAGATGACAAAGGGAGGAGAATTCCAGGAACATATTGTATACAAAACAATAGGTAAGAACAGATATATAATAATTAATTCCCAGAAGAGAGGTTTATCTATCTATAGCCATATTTGCATTATAAGTAATATTTTATTGTGCTAAAGAAAGAAAATACTAATACCCCACAAAACCTTCTTATTGCATGGCATCTTCTTTATGCTTTAGATCTACTGTATGTAGGGCAGGTGTTAGACTTCATAAGTGTCAAACAATATTGCAAGCAAGAGGGACTCTTTAGGTGCAAAACATTGAATCAAGAGAATTGGAAAAATGAAAGTTAGATTACAAGGGCGTATTTTGTCCTCAAACATATTACTGCTGCACAACAGAATTTAATAGTCCTTTTAATAGCAGCACATGTACCTTTTGTAAATACACTTACAAAAGAGTTTGTTTGTTAGTAAGTGTAAAAAGCCATTCTCGTTTATACTCTTTAGTGATTTCTGTACTGCAGAAAGGACAAATAGTGTTCAAAATAAAAATGCTATGATGTTTAGATTGCTGTAAAATTTTTTTTTTTTTTTACCTCTATAGCCCACTGATATGAAAAATACCTGGGGTAACCTCAGAGCAGTGGAAATTTTTAACCAGTGGTGTAACTATTAGGGCCCCCCCAGGCAGGAAAAAACTTTGGAGACCCTTGTGTGCACATCGACCCCTACCCGTCCCCACACCTTCAACTTTTCTCTATAGTTACACCAGTGGTAAGAGCTGTGAATTTATGGTGTTTCCTCCCTGACTGGCAGATTATAACAGATATACAGTACTGTGTTAGGTAGGTTTATCATGAAATGCTTTGATGCCTTTTTTGTAAGTAAAAAACTACTAAGCTGCTAGCATTAATACTCTCAATAAATGGGGTTATTTACTAAACCACAATTTTTTCTGGTTGGGGTTCTTTGGACAAAAACTCAAATTTTTCATGGAAAAAAACCTTGAATTTTTCGAGATGTATTATACCCCAAAGCTGCAAAAAGTCCAAATCCAAAAATCTGCCATCTCAAACCTACAGAGCTCATGTAGAAGTCAATGGAAGATGCTCCTTTTACAATTTAAAGATATTATGGTCTAAGCTGGGTTTATGATAAGAAGGAAAATTCTTTTTTTTTCAGGCAATGACCCCAAAAAAACAAGCAAATTGAGTGTTAGATCTGAAAAATTCATAAGATTTGGATTTTCACTCGATTTTATTGATTTTTTCCCCCAAACTATACTTTTTTGGGTTATTTTATTGATAAATAAGATAAAATCTTGGATGGGATTTTAGTCAAGCTTGGTTTAATAGTATGAGATACAGTACATTTTTGTAAAGAAAACATTTTTGATTATTTGGATAAAAAGGAGTCTATAAGAGATTACCTTCCCTTTCCTTCAGAGCTTTCTGGATAATGGGTTTCTGGATAATGGATTTATCCTGTACTGTACTGTACCTGTACTATTAAATAATTTTCTGATGAGTGTCATAATAAGACTTGCATAACAGCACAGTGCACAGCATACATTTATTTATGACAGTCTGTGCCAATATTGGGTAGCTATCAGATATAAATTTAAGTATAAATTAGGCTTACAGTAGTGTTTATTTTATGGGTTTGTTTTAGATCAAGTGAATTATGTTGTATGTTATATCCGCAGAAAGAACTGTTCGCAATATGGCAACCTGCTCAATAAGAGCAACTTGCTGAAAAACAACAAGGAAAGCAATTAATCTTCACTGCTGTTGAGGTAAGGAATCTGTAAAATAAATACCTATAAATATCACAACATATGATACCATGTTGGATTTGGCATTAGTGATTGTTTAATGTAAATCATAATATAACAGGAATAAATGACTGATGAATGAATTGCTGAACTTACTTCTATTTATTTTTATAGCAACTCAATATTCAATATCATTATCATGCGTCACAACTTATTAGAGCAAGACTGAAGTAACAACACATTTAAGCATCAATATATGTTGATTTTAAAATGTTAAATTAATTGGGCTTAGTAAATATATTTATATTAATAGCAAAGCAAGTCAAATAAATTCCATTTTTAATTTGCCGTAGATAAAAATAACAGTTTATCTAACATGGGACAACTTGGTTAACCTAACTTTATAATTATCTTATATTGAATGGTTTTATCAGGAAGACCTTTTCACACTGCAGACGTCATATGACTATTATTGGAATAAATGTCTCTGACAAATTCAAGGGGAAAATCCTGTTGAACCACTTCTTGTCACCAAGTAACAGTATAAATTGCTTGAACTACTTGACTCTACAGCTCTTGACTCTAAACCCCATTTGGCCCACAAAGTGGGCCAAAGGTGGCCAACAAAAAGCTTTCACCTTGGTTCCTTCAGGCCTGTGCATGGAGCACCCTAACCATAATGCCCAACCAATATCTGGCCCCAAGGCCAAATGAGGCCCAGACCCACTCGTTTTGTGACCTCACCAAACTTGAAGTGTACGGACATCTTTTGATCTTGCTGACAATGATCTGTCTGGAGTAGGTTGCACAAATAGTACAGTACATTTGTCCAGGTCAATCAAACCTTAGTAACACTTTACATGGGAAAGCCTATTTATCAAAATTCTAGAGGTCTTAATTTACTTCAAATACATTACAATTTAAAACATGCATTTGTTTAGCTATTCAAAAATCTGAATACAAAATAATCAATTGAATAAAATTGTATAGAATAACTTGAATACCTCAAATTTGTAAATTATAATTTTCAATGGGTTAAAAAATGTTAATTGAAAAAAAAACAAAACACTGTCAATTTACCACAGACATCTCACCTTCACTCTGAACTCTGCAGCCCTATAGATGCCACAATTTTACATTCGGTTTTGACATTTTTCCACTTATTAAATATTATATTTTAAAAAGGTTTCAAATGGCACGAAAAATTGATAAACCCCCCATAAACTTGGAGTTCTCCCACCACTGCACATACAAGCAAAGATTAGTGATGAGCAAAGTTTCCCCAGCCATAGATTTGCTGCAAAATTTAGCAATTGTTTTCACTTAAATGCTGCAAAAGGTTGCCATGACAAAAAAGTTGCAGAGACAAAAAAGTTGCCATAAGAAAAATGCCCATTGACCATTTGGACAAAAAAATAGCAGAGATGAAAAAAAGTTGCCAAAAAAAACCCCTCCCATCTCGCATTTGGAGCGAGAAAAAGTGATTTGCGTGAATAAAAAATTGCCACACTTAAAAAAATGTGTTGCCCATTGACTTCAATGCTTTTCACAAAGGTTTTTTGCTGTTTCACTAGTCAATAGCAAAGATCCATATATATATATATATATATATATATATATATATATATATATATATATATATATATATATATATATATATATATATATATATATATATATATATATATATATATGCACACATACCATTTCATAGTAGATGTACAGATGAAGCCACTTGGATTTGTGAGTTAAATGCGTCATGACTCGTGGTTAATTGAAGAAACTGTGTTATCTTAAGTTATCTTAACTCATTTAATGCATTTAACCTTTTCATTAGCATACCAAAGCTCCATTGTTCACAATGGTGAATGCTTTAATTAGATGGGATGTTGTGACACAGTTTTCTGTGTTAAATGAGATAAATGGGATATCTGTGTTTAGTTATTCTGTGTCAAACAGACAAACCAAAGTGGCTGCATCTGTAGCATGTGCAATTTACAGTACCAGACCAGTGATAAAAAGCAGGCAATGTGCCAGTAAAGATGAGCACCTAAATTATTTCTGGGGAAACACAGTTTGATTGGTTGCATGACTACTTAAAGGCTATTTGTCTTTAATTAATGCAGCCAAGGTGAAGAACTTGGTAAAGACTGGCAATGCGAACTGAAGAATCCAAAGTATCAGACTAGTGTGCTTGAAAAATGCTGTAGCTGAGACACTTGTTCACTGATTTATACTTGCTCAAAATGGAGAATCTAGAAGGATGTCCATCTGCTTGATTTATTTTAATGATCCCGTAACCCTTTCCTGGCCTGGAAAATCTCCCAACAGTCAGAAAATAATTAATAAATTGACACATTATGAGAGATGTAACCATTCATCTGAATATATTCAACTCTTTGTGCAATCAAATACATTCATTTCCTGTTGTTGTCAACACACAGTGCTTCTCTGAATAGTTATTGCCACATGCCATTTGCATGTAGTGATTAAGAATCCAGGCAATGAACTGTTAGTTGTTTGCCAGAGAATGAATATTTATAGCAAGGAAAACAAGTGTAAAATCTTCAACTTTGCTTAATATGAGCAGTACTGATTATAAAAATATAACTATAGTTCATAAGTCAGCGGTGAGCTTTAATTTCATACTTTGATCTGCCACCAAAGTAGGAATCCCTTCAAGAAAGTTATCCATCTGTTCACACTTGAGCATGCTGAAATGGCACCTTGAGAAGAAGGATACTGGACCTCATTTAATAAAAGCAGGAATAGCACAAATAATGTGTGGTTCGCTATTTTTTTTTATCAATGTGAAGTGTTTTTTTTTCTATTTCTATTACTCACTCATTTATAAATAGTGAGCAGGATGTGTATTGTTGCACAGGTGTAGGATGGGCATTCTCTTACATGCTCTTTGTTTATTTGTTATTGAAGGAATCCTATCATTAATGCCTGGTCAATAGCATATGTAAAGAGTAAGTTCTTATAGATTCAAACAGTGCAGGAGCCAAAGAGGGATCAGTATGAATACAGACACTACAGAAGCAAGATTTAACTGATTTATGCAGAGAATTCTTTTAAATGCAAATAAAAATCAATTTTGTACCTAGCACCTCCCCCCCATCTTCTTTAGGTCATTAAGGCATGCAGACTTACATCACATTTTAACTTACTGTCTTACTGTCAAAAAGTGCGGAAGATACTTTGTCAGGCAGGTTTCTATACTACGTATTAAATTTCACTGGCATTGAATGGGTTATTCTGAATGTATTAAGTGAATATCTAAGCAATTGACTTATGATAAATGTCAGTGCTCTCTTGCTTTGTACACCTGTTTTCTATTTGCTTTTAGTTTTCCTGTTGCATTGATTTGCTTTTCAAAAGAGAACGTTTTCCTTTGAGAGCAATTCCGTTACCACCATGAAGACTATTCTGTTAGTTAAGAGGCGTGTTCTTTCAGGAAGAAAAATTGCCTTACACCAAAGTCATGACTAGGTATTCTATCTTCAAGCACTGAGCCCTATGGTAACAAGATTACACTTAAGAATTGTGTTAACTATGCCTTGGATAAGAAAAGACAAATAGATGCTGAACGGTAATAACATTTGAAAGACTGACAATGTATTGGTATAGTAAATGCAAAGTAAATACAAGACAATGCTAAAAAATGACAGTTTTGATTTTAAGCATATACCATTATTTCATAGAGCCCATATAAAACATTCTCTTAATATTTCTGCTTCTTGTAAAGTTCTGATACAGATGTATGGTTTCGGAGATAAGCAACAGTATTGTCATAAAGACATTACAAAACATTCAGTCATTATTATGCCTCTTAGCTTGCTTAATTGGGATTGGAATATATTTACATTCATCATGACTAAGGGGCAGATTCACTTAGGGTCGAATTTCGAAGTTAAAAATACTTCGAAATTCGACCCTCGAATTGAAATCCTTCGACTTCGAATATCGAAGTCGAAGGATTTAGCGCTGATCCTGCGATCGAACGATCGAAGGATTTTTCGTTCGATCGAACGATTAAATCCTTCGAATCGAACGATTCGAAGGATTTTAATCAAACGATCGAAGGAAAATCCTTCGATCAAAAAAAGGTTAGCAAGCCTATGGGGACCTTCCCCATAGGCTAACATTGACTTCGGTAGGTTTTATCTGCCGAAGTAGGGGGTCGAAGTTTTTTTTAAAGGGCAAGTACTTCGACTATCGAATGGTCGAATAGTCGAACGATTTTTACTTCGAATCGTTCGATTTCGTTCGACTTCGATCGAATTCGAACGAATTTAACCAATTCGATGGTCGAAGTACCCAAAAAAAACTTCGAAATTCGAAGTTTTTTTCATTCGAACCCTTCACTCGAGCTGAGTGAATCGGCCCCTAAATGTGATTTACATTCTAAACAGCCTGCAGGCCACTTCAGTAAAACCTCAGCTTCTTGTGGAACAGGAGACACTATTAAATGAAATACACTTTATCACAACTGAGCACTTCATTTGTGACAGCTGACTGTGTTATTTTTAAATTTTGTTTAATTCTTTACAGACTGGGCCAGTGCAAATATTTAAAATATGTAGCTTTAAACCTTTTGTTGAATTCTTTTTCCCAGCATTCTTCAGCAGGGTGAAGGTAGGATTGGATACCTCCACCAGAACATTCAAACCAGGATTTATAGGTTGGGCTTAGGGCAGCAAAAATTGTAGAATGTATGCTCTGGCAGCATCTGCACTAGGGATTGGGCGGGAGATTTTGACAGTTGCTTGAATCTCCTGCCCACCCAGTGCTGCCAATCGGGGGAACTGCAGTAGTAGCAGCAGGGAGTAGGTGAGGGCAGTGAAGTCATGTGAGGGTTTTCATGCGGGGGGGGTGGAAGTGGAAGGAAGTTTGCGAGTGGTTTAGGGGTTCACAAGTTTTAAATCTAACCCTAAAAACATCCATGTGAGATATCTATGGCCTAGTTCAAGTTATGGATATAATGGACCAGTTACAAGCCCATCTCTCCATCCAGATCATGTAACCTACAGAAGCCAATCAGATATCTGCTTTCAAATGCAGACCAATAACTGGTGCTACTGAATTGGTAGTATTACAACTGCAAGACATTATATGAACTATATTTATTATTTTTTATTTATATATGCTTTGCAGAAATTATACATCTTTGACACCAGTTCCTGCCCCACTGGAGCTCATGCATTGGGTGAATGGTAGCTAGTAATGCCTTTTTTTTGTGACACTTACAAGGAAGTTTTGCATAGAGACCTATTGCATATTGTAATTACTGGGATCTTTAATCCAATGCAGGGCACATAACTCAGCTATAACCTAGATGACAGTACTTAATGAATGTGCACTATGGTTTTGTGTCTGGGGCCATGCACCCATGCTTGTGGCCTAGGCTCGATAATAATAATGAGTTACAGCAGAGTAAAAGTTAAGTGTTAGTACTCATTTAAGTACTGCCAGATTACATTGCAAATGCTATGAGTCCCTCAAGTGACAAATGTACCATATCATGGTCTCACAAGAACTCCTGCATGTTGGGCGATAGTCCGGAAAGCATTGCGGACACAGTCTTCATGTAGAAATGGAATCTTGCAGTGCAGTGGATGTGCCGAACATGCGGGAGTTCTTGTGAGACGGAGGCTATACCAGCACAAAGTAGCTGGCGACTCGCGAGGGCAGCAGCTAGGAAGACACAGCGCACCGGTGAGCTCAGATATGGTCCGCATCTTTATTTTTCATTGTACCTTATCATGCTTAATGCATACCATATAGTCATTATAGAATTATATTATAAAAGCAGTGGCTTTTAATGAATGGCATACTATATTCAACTATTAAAGGGGACCTGCCACCCGAAAAAAAAATAAATTCCAAATCCTTTTTTATCATGTCGAGAAATAAATAAACTTTAATTACACTGTATAAAGTATTTGAATGTTTCCTTCAGTCTGGGAATTCATAATTATAGCAAGCAGGCAGGAGCCATTTTTTGGACACTGTTATTAAGGCAAGTCTTGCATCATCTCAGAATCTTGTTTTTGTGCACCAGAATGGAGGACCTGATGTCCATTCGAATGCACTGGTTACACAATTAAATGGTAAAGCGCGAGAGGAGGGAACCTGGGGAGAGCAGTGACATCTAGGAAGTGCTGATTGGAAAGTGAAAGTAATTGCCTGCCCCTATGCCTAAGGCATAGAAGAGGGGCAGGCAATATTTGATTGACAGCTGAGATTTTTAAATGAGTTTACAACATCTATGAATACTTAATTTGGATTTCATATTTAATTTGAAAAGGACTTTTATTATACATCTTTTTATGTCTGGGTGACAGGTCCGCTTTAAGCTCTATACATTTAACTTTTATAGTATTTTGTTGATCTAGTTGCTAATTAATTGTACCTATGTAGGCAATGCATCAAGCAAACTAACATTTAACAGTAAAAACCATCTACTTTTTACATTGGTGTTATCACTCATTTAACAAATGTAATAACCACAGCTTTACAGAACTGCCTTCAAATTTGCTGATCTTTTTATGTCATCGCTAGTTTAGGATGCTGTCCCTTCCAGGATCAATTTAAACTAACAGCACTGACATTATGTAAGCTGAGTACAAGTCATTAGCAGCCTTTTCTACACAAATTCAGAATATGCAAGTGGTTTTAAATATTTAAACTGTTGGTGTAACCATAACAACCTAAGACAGCATGGTATTTATCCACTCTTCATTGTGTTTCTTTATAACAGAGTACTTGCTGAAAGAGCTTGCCTTTGACATTTTATGACTGGCTGGCCTGCCCAAAAGAAAACTTTTTAAAACAATAAAAGGAACTCTTAATTTCTCTAATCACCAATAAATGTAATCTATATTTAGTATAATATAATGAAATATTTATTTATTGAATGCTCTGATTGTTATATATATATAGCAGGATGTTGGTCTCCTGGGGCAGACCGGTCTCACTTTTGCTCAGACACCCACAAAGCAACACAGTTCCCGAAAATAGGGTACAACTGACTCGCAGTCAGTTTTGTTCAGAAGGAAAAACACAACAGAAAATAACAAAACCTAGGCCATCTTGGCGCTATCTAATACAGAGAATCAACCCTCTCTATAAAGGGGAAGGCCTAGAGCCCAGCCCTTCCAAAGAAAATACAGTTTTGTTGAAAAAGACTCACAAAAGTTCTCTCATGTGTTTGCAGCTCCTGCTTCCCCAGACACCGCCAGACAGACTCTCTCGCTGAAAGCCTATATTAGCAGGGATCAGCCCCTCCTGCACACCTGCATGCTAATTAAGCAACTACCTGGCTCATGAGCTGCAAAACTCTGGTCAGCATATAGAACACAGAATGGAGGGCCCACCCTACTCTCCCTCCATTCGCTCCAGGGATCCCTTATAGGGATGTAGCGAACTGTTCGCCGGCGAACTAGTTTGCGCGAACTTCGACTGTTCGCGTCCGCCGAATGTTCGCGAACGTCGCGCGACGTTCGCCAATTGGTGTTCGCGTTCGATTCGAAGTAAAATTTCGTTCGACCATTCGACCATTCGACCGTTCAATCGCTAAAATCGAACGATTTCCATTCGTTCGAACGATTATAAGCATTCGATTGAATTAAAATCATTCGATCGAATAGCTTCGATCGTTCGATTCGAACGAAAATCCTTCGATCGTACGAATAAAATCCTTCGATCGTTCGATCGAACGATTTTATCGAGCGTTCGAAGTTCGCGAACTGTTCGCGAACTGTTCGCTTTTTTGCCGGTGTTCGCGAACGGTGTTCGCGAACACATTAACGGCAGTTCGCTACATCCCTAATCCCTTATCCAGCTTTCCCAAGCCAGCAAACTAAATGTAGCATTTACCTGCTACAATACAACTTTTCCCTGGAGCTAATGCATATACCGTTTCATTATTGGTGAAATATACACACCATGAACTACCTGCCCAGCACTTCTCTCACATATCCCCCCTCCTTGTTTCGACCCAGGGGGCGGAACACATGTAGCCCCCAGACAATGTACCCAGGATAGGGCATCTGCATTTCCTTGTTGGTTACCTGGCCTGTGCTCAACCGTAAACTTATAGTTCTGCAAGGACAGAAACCACCTAGTGACCCGTCTATTTTTCTCTCTGTTTTCACACATCCACTTAAGTGGGGCATGATCTGTCACCAGTTTGAACTGTCGTCCTAGGAGGTAGTATCTGAGGGCTTCCAATGCCCATTTGATTGCCAGACATTCTTTCTCAACAATTGCATATTTTGTCTCATGGCTATTCAACTTCCTGCTCAAATAAACCACAGGATGTTCCTCCCCATTTCTGTTTTGGGACAGCACTGCCCCTAAACCCACATCAGAAGCATCTGTTTGTACTACAAACTCCTGTTCAAAGTCAGGAGTTATCAACACTGGTTGGCTACAGAGAGCAGTTTTTAAAGACTGGAATGCTATCTCTGCCTCTTGAGTCCACTTGACCATTACAGACTTTGTGCCTTTGGTGAGGTCAGTTAAGGGAGCTGCTGTAGTGGCAAAGTTTGGTATGAAACGTCGGTAATAACCAGTGATGCCTAGAAAGTTACGAACCTGTTTCTTTGTTGCTGGCCTTGGCCAGTTTTGGATAGCTTCTATCTTATGGACTTGAGGTTTTATCAAACCTCTTCCAATGGTATACCCTAAGTATTTTGCCTCCTCAAGCCCTATAGAGCACTTTTTAGGGTTAGCTGTTAGCCCAGCCTCACGAATAGAGTCCAGTACCGCCTGTACTTTAGCTAAATGTGACAGCCAATCAGAACTGTGAATGACCACATCATCTAGGTATGCTGCAGCATACCGTCTATGTGGCCTCAAGATCTTATCCATTAGTCTTTGGAACGTAGCCGGGGCTCCATGTAGCCCAAAAGGTAGCACGGTATATTGAAAAAGACCCTCTGGTGTAGAGAAGGCGGTCTTTTCTCTGGCACTACCAGTCAAAGGTACCTGCCAGTAGCCTTTGGTTAAATCTAACGTTGTTAAATACCTTGCTTCCCCAAGTCTCTCAACTAATTCATCTACCCGGGGCATTGGGTAGGCATCAAACTTGGAGACAGCATTTAATTTCCTATAATCATTACAAAAACGCCAACTCCCATCTGGTTTTGGAATTAGTATGATGGGGCTTGACCAGTCACTATGAGATTCTTCAATAACGCCCAACTCGAGCATTTTCTTTACCTCTGCAGAGATAGCTTTTCTTCTTGCTTCAGGTACTCTGTATGGCTTTAAATTAACTTTTGCACCTGGTTCAGTAATGATTTTATGATGAATTACTGCAGTACGGCCAGGCAATTCTGAAAATACATCCCTGTTTCTTATTACAAAATCTTTGACTTCTTTCTTTTGAACAGAGGACAGGGTTTCTGCTATCTGTACCGCAGGTATCAAAGCCCCTGAAGATGGTGGTGGGGCAGGTTTGGCAAGGAGAGACAATCTGTCCTTCCAGGGTTTTATGAGATTTATGTGGTAAATCTGCTCTGGTTTTCTCTTTCCTGGCTGGCGAACTTTATAATTCACCTCTCCAACTTTCTCCAGTATTTCAAAAGGTCCTTGCCACTTGGCTAAGAATTTGCTTTCAACTGTAGGGATCAAAACAAGAACACGGTCACCAGGTGCAAACGTACGAACTTGAGCATTGCGGTTATACACTCTCTGCTGTGCTTGCTGAGCTTGTACCATATGTTCCCTCACCAGAGGCATCACTGCTGCTATCCTGTCCTGCATTTGAGAAATGTGCTCAATAACACTTTTGTAAGGAGTTGTTTGCCCCTCCCAAGTTTCTTTGGCTATGTCTAACAAGCCTCGAGGATGTCTGCCATATAATAATTCAAAGGGAGAATAACCAGTGGACGACTGAGGAACTTCTCTTATGGCAAACATGAGGTATGGCAATAGATAGTCCCAGTTTCGCCCATCTTGGTCAACCACCTTTCTTAACATACTCTTGAGGGTCTTGTTAAATCTTTCAACCAAACCATCTGTTTGGGGATGGTACACAGAGGTGCACAGTTGGGTTACATTAAATACCTTGCACAACTCCTTAGTAACTTTTGACATAAAGGGGGTGCCTTGGTCTGTCAATATTTCCTTAGGTATACCCACCCTGCTGAACACATGAACCAGCTCCTTAGATATAGCTTTAGCAGTAGCATTTCTTAAAGGGATCGCTTCTGGATAGCGTGTAGCATAATCCAATATGACCAAAATGTATTGGTGCCCTCTAGCAGACTTTACCATAGGCCCCACCAAATCCATTCCAATCCTTTCAAACGGGACCCGATGACTGGTAGAGGAACTAAGGGACTTCGAAAGTTTGCCTTAGGGGCAGTATACTGGCATTCTGGGCATGAGGCACAGTAATCAGCCACATCTTTATAAAGCCCTGGCCAGAAAAACCTTTGCACAATACGCTCAGTAGTTTTTCCTACCCCTAGGTGTCCTCCCAACAAGTGACCATGAGCCAGGTCTAGAACCATCCTACGGTAAGGCTGGGGAACTACCAACTGTTCCACAACATCCTCTTCCTTCTTAACTACATGGTATAGTAATTCCTGTTTAAGTGCCATGTAAGGAAAGGGCAACCCCCTACCTGGTTCTACTAGCTTCCCATCTATAGTTTTGACATTTTCTCTTGCTTTAGCAAGGGTAAGGTCTTTCAACTGTTCTGACACAAAGTCATCTCTCTTTACTTCTAAGTCAGGCAATCCTTCACTTTGCCCTTCAATTTGACCATTTGTATCAGAATTAGGCTCTTCAGTCTCCCCAACAAGCACAGACAAGGGGAAATTATCCTCTTTCTCAGAGGCTACCTCCACAGGGACACATGTATTATTACCATCACAAAATGGCTCCGGGTTACTTTCGTTTTCTGCAGACACATTAGTAGACATTCCCTTTTCCCATAAGTCCCAGAAGTGGGGAAAATCTCTTCCCAAAATAACCTCATGTATCAGGGAGGGAACTAAACCCACCAAAAAGGTCACAGCACCAAAAGGGGTTTTTATGCACACATTAGCAGTGTTATAGTTACGGGTGTCCCCATGAATACAAATTACCCCTATGGTATTCGACTGCAATTTTTCTGGGTTTACCAGACTCGCTTTTACTAAGGTAACCAGACTACCTGAATCTAGTAAAGCATTCACTGGGTTCCCTTCTACCGTGACCACACATACTGCCTTGTTGGACCCTGTTTGAGGCATAGCAGTACATGACACATTTGCAAATAGAGAGAGCCTACGTCCTGGATAGGCAACATCACATTCCATTGGTTCATCATTCAAGGGGCAATTAGCAGCAATATGCCCCAATGTGTGACATTTAAAGCACTTTATCAAGTCTTTACTTAGTCTTTTAGGAGGTGAAAACCTTCCTGATGTATGCTGCCAGGTCCCAGGCCGAGAGCTCGCAGTCTCTCCATCTTTATAAACAGTCTTAATCATTGTCCCAGCACCCCCTTCCCTTGAAACAGTCTTACCGCTTCCTGAAGACCTCATCTTTAGAGCTGGGGTGAGTTTTAGTTGTGGCAAACTTGTGAGCTCCTCAGCGGCAACATACCTTTCCACCATCTGCACAAGTTCTTCAGTTGTTGCGGGGTCTCCATGGCTGACCCATCTACGCAGAACAGAAGGTAGGGACCTAAGGAATCGGTCCATCACAACACGCTCCACAATCTGCGTTGCAACTAACTTCTCTGGCTGTAGCCATTTTTTTGCTAGGTGTAAGAGGTCATGCATTTGTGGCCGAGGAGACTTGTCCATCTGATAGGCCCAGGCATGAACTCGCTGGGCATGCACGGCCAGTGTTACCCCCATCCGGGCAAGGATCTCGGCTTTGAGCTTTTCATAGTCCGCAGCATCAGCACTGTCTAGGTCAAAATAAGCTTTCTGGGGTTCTCCGGACAAAAATGGGGCCAATATTCCTGCCCACCGCTCCTTTTGCCATCCCTCTCGTTCAGCCGTGAGCTCAAATCTAGCGAGAAAGGCCTCTACATCATCAGTTGGTGTCATTTTTTGTAGGATTCTGCTAGGATGTGTGGTGCTTGAACCAGCAGCTGCCCTTTGTGTTGCCTCGAGGGTTTTTGTAGACAACTGTTGCATCATATCCTTAATAACTTCCCGGTCCTTTCGTAGCTCCTCTCGATCATGGTGCTGCGCCTCCTGTGTGACGTGCAGCTGCTCTATCAGTCTCTGATTAGTCTCCTGCTGCACAGCAGTAGCTTGTAATAAAGCTTTTAGTACGTCTTCCATTGTGGTAGCAAAAAAACAGCAGCAAAACAGTCCTGTGCTACTCCAGTATTAATGGGTGTCTGGCCCTTTAAATTTTAAACAGTTTTGTTGCTTACAAATTTTTATGCCAGAGCAAACTCCACCACTTGTAGGGATTTCAGGTAGCAGGATGTTGGTCTCCTGGGGCAGACCAGTCTCACTTTTGCTCAGACACCCACAAAGCAACACAGTTCCCGAAAATAGGGTACAACTGACTTGCAGTCAGTTTTATTCAGAAGGAAAAACACAACAGAAAATAACAAAACCTAGGCCATCTTGGCGCTATCTAATACAGAGAATCAACCCTCTCTATAAAGGGGAAGGCCTAGAGCCCAGCCCTTCCAAAGAAAATACAGTTTTGTTGAAAAAGACTCACAAAAGTTCTCTCATGTGTTTGCAGCTCCTGCTTCCCCAGGCACCGCCAGACAGACTCTCTCGCTGAAAGCCTATATTAGCAGGGATCAGCCCCTCCTGCACACCTGCATGCTAATTAAGCAACTACCTGGCTCATGAGCTGCAAAACTCTGGTCAGCATATAGAACACAGAATGGAGGGCCCACCCTACTCTCCCTCCATTCGCTCCAGGGATCCCTTATCCAGCTTTCCCAAGCCAGCAAACTAAATGTAGCATTTACCTGCTACAATACAACTTTTCCCTGGAGCTAATGCATATACCGTTTCATTATTGGTGAAATATACACACCATCAACTACCTGCCCAGCACTTCTCTCACAATATATATAATTACCAGCATTGTAAAAAAAACTCTTCTATGTCTGCCTTGTCTGCTGGGATTGAATACATTTATTATGAAAATAATCGTAATAACAGGTAATAATTAGCCAATTATTGGAAAACTGATACATATTTAAAGTCCTATATAATCAACCACTGATTATCATGATCCATCAAGTTTAAAGCAAGGCAGAAGGTCATAGCTATCCTTCTGTATAATGTAGGTAGAGGAAAAAATTGCTAATTTATTCAGGGAACAAATTATTTTATTGTCTGAAGCAGAAATTTAGTTGAAATACGTTTGGAGAATATTCTTGATTAATAGTTCACTTTATGCCACCTTCTGCATCAGTTTATACTGTAATTCATTTTTAATATTGAATGTTGAAATTTAAGCTGCTGCCCTGTCATTGAAAAAGTGGCGCTATCATTCTAAAATGACCTAATTTGACTTGCTAATATCAAGTTTTTGAAGCATTCACTCACTGAAAGAAAGAGAAAAAAATATTTTTCGCACGTGTTCCAGAAATCATCACATATAATAAGGTGCATAGGTCATACTTTTAGATAGAAAACAGCAGATTGAGCACATTTTAATTTTTAATATACCATTATTCGTAATTTTTTTTTTCCGTAAAACAGTGTTAAAAAAATAGTTTAATATTTTTAGCCACATCACGCAACAAGAGGGGTCATTAAAGACTATAAGGTTATTTTCGGGACAGAAGTCAGTTGTATAAAAAAATCCCCCTTGCATCAAAAGATGCTCCTTGTACTTTCATATTGAACCCTGGATCTATCACCAAACCCAATTAGAAGGTAGTGCAACTGTTCGCACATATGTCCACATCAAACACCCTAGCGCAGTTTCTGCAAAAGAATATGCTGCACACTTTAATGCCATGCCAAAATTACACTAAATGGAGTTTTTCTGAAATTGTGGTAAAAATGCAGCATTGTGGGGGGAAAAAGCTTGTTGATTGCACTCAAAGTTGCAGTTTGCTCACTGCATTTTTGGTCATAATTTATGAATTATTAATAGTGATGGGTGAATTAATTCGCCAGGCGCAAATTTGCGCAATTCGCCGCCGGCGAATAAATTGGCAAAACGGGCGCAAGAATTCGCCAGCGTCAAAAAAAAATGGACACCGGCATCAAAAACAGTAGCCGGAGTCAAAAACGAGACGCCGGTGCCATTTTGCAAATTTTTTGCCCTTTCGCGAATTTCGCAGGAAATTCGACTACTATTACTGTAACTACTATGCTGCTTCTGACAAAAATAATACCTTAAACCACATCCCCACACTGAAATTTTGGACATGCCCCCTTTCACTATAAATACATGGTAAAAATAAGTTTTGTTTATTTCTTCATACTGCTTCCCAAACCTACATCTGCTTGCTCCAGTTACTACAAACAATATGGCAGGTCCCTCTGCAGAAATGTACTACTCTGCTATATCCTTCTGCTTTGCTGCCTTTCAGATATGACTGAAAAAATGTAAGTACATCAGAAACAATGAAGGTAAATTTTTGATGTAAATATCAACAGAGAAATGCTAGCAGTAAAATGTCAATACAATCTGAAATATTTCTAAATATGACCTGTTCTTAAAAACATAACTTTTACTGATTCATTTTCTATCTAATGTTAAATCAAAGGTATTGCCCCTTTACAGCAATTGTAATTGCCATGTAGAAACAAGAGGAAGGCATTTTAAGCACCGTATATATACTCGAGTATAAGCCGAGTTTCAGCATCCAAAATGTGCTGAAAAAGTCTACCTCGGCTTATACTCGAGTCAGTGGGCAGTAGCTGAGATTGCAGTCACTTTTAATCACTCTTATACCAACAGCTCGCTTGGGGAGAGACTGCAATATCACGCGCCCTCTGTTGGTTATATGAAAGAATAACAGTGCGCCCTCTGTTGGTTATATGAAAGAATAACAGTGACTGCAATATCACACAGCGCCATCTGTTGGTTATATGAAAGAATAACAGTCACTGCAATATCACACAGCACCCGCTATTGGTTATATGAAAGAATAACAGTGTGCCCTCTGTTGGTTATATGAAAGAATAACAATGACTGCAATATCACACAGCACCCTCTGTTGGTTATATGAAAGAATAACAGTGCACCCTCTGTTGGTTATATGAAAGAATACCAGTGACTGCAATATCACACAGCGCCATCTGTTGCTTAAATGAAAGATTAACAGTGACTGCAATATCACACAGCGCCCTCTGGTTGGTTATATGAAAGAATAACAGTGACTGCAATATCACACAGAGCCCTCTGTTGGTTATATGAAGGATTAACAGTGATGGCAATATCACACAGCGCCCTCTGTTGGTTATATGAAAGATTAACCGTGATGGCAATATCACACAGCGCCCTCTGTTGGTTACACAAAAGATTAACAGTGATGGCAACATCACACAGCACCCTCTGCACATGGTACTGGGACAGTGGGACAATGCACACAGTAATCCGCTTGGCAATTCTCTGTTACCATCAACTTTGCAAAGAAGTCCGGTTGATCGCTGCGGTTGATCGCTGGGGGGTCGCTTTGGCGGAATGTGTGCTGCTGGGAGACAGGGCTGTAGTTGTGTCTAGGCTCGAGTCAATAAGTTTTCCCAGTTTTCGTAGGTAAAATTAGGTACCTCGGCTTATACTCGGTCGGCTTATACTCGAGTATATATGGTATGTTATTTTTTTTTATAAAATAATGCAATTGCAGTTGCAACACAAATCTAATGATAATTATTTTAATAATAGCTTGTACATTTTTAAGGTTTTGGAAAGGTTTGATAAAATTGCTAATAGCTAGGGTATTTAGCAGCTCTGCTTCCATTAACATTAATTACACAGCTTTAAGATTATTTCTAATTGCATAGTTACATTTTAATATGTTTTAATTAAAGTTAAACTTTTTAAGCTTAATAAATATATTGTTGTAGAAATGTCATCCGAATAGCTCAGAATTTAACAGTGGTGTGGTAAAGGAATATTTACTAATTTTTGAGTTCCATTCACATTGTTCCATTCATTTTCAGTGAGACTCAACTGTTTTAATGAGCTGGGAAAATAAATATATAATTAAACCGTTAGAGAGAATTCCAATTGATGCCTATTGAACCTCGTCCTCTGGGGATTTTCATTGTTTTATTCTTTAATAAATACTGACTATTCCAACTTTAACGGAGAAGGATTGTTGTACTTTCAAATACCGCGGATTACGTATTAGTTCCCCAGTAACTTAAATAACAACTAATAACACACTTTCTTATAGTCCCCCTCTTACAGGTACACAAGGTCTAGCCCTATCCATCCACCTACCTAGATAGATGCAGCTGATTAGGTTAGATAACTACCAGCGATTCTATAGAATGGTTGCCATTTGCTTTCTGCTTATGTATTTATATGTCCAGTTCATTTTAACAATATTGCTAATGTTGTTAATTATTGCTGATACTTGCATTTGCTTCCTTACTATGACTGTACATACATGTTTGATTGTCATCTGAATTGGATGTAAGTACAAAATGCTTTGATTCCCTCCCCCCCTCCCCCATTCTTCCTTTCTGTATCCTCTCCCCCCCCTTAATCTTGAAAATAAACAAAGATTATTCAAAAAAAAAATACTGACTATTCCAGATTCCAAAGAATATGCTTGAATATATTTGCATACAAGTTTTTTTTTACAAATCGAGGAAAAAAAAGAAAAACCTGATTTTTCATAAATCACCCCCTTAGGGGCAGATTCACTAATGGGTTAATTTTCGCCAGCCTCAGCTTCATACCCATTGCACCACTTTGCCAGGAGCAAATACGCTACGAATATGCACTAAAATGTGAAGTTTTGTCCCGGGCATTGAACGCTGATGACTTTTCACTAGCGTTACCTTGGCTGTGCGAGCATTTTATAGTGAAGATGCGCTAGCATTCATTTGTGCCTAGCAAAACTTCACTAGTGATCTTGCACTAAGGTCAATTTGCATAGGGCGGGAAATTTAAATTTGTATGAGCACCTTAATTATAAATGTTAGATTAAATGGTTTAAGTTATACATGTCCAGGGAACCTTAATAAAGGCAAGAGAGTTAATATAATGGCCTACAGATGAGCCCACTGTACAATGAATGTTCCAAAAAAAAAGTTTGTTAGGACCTTTGTAGGCAATCACGCTGAAAAAAGGAAAAGACACCAGCGTTTTTGGAACTTTGATGCATTTTCGGCACACAGGATTTGATGTAAGTGACAGAAGATCGAGGAAGATCTAGCTGCTTTATAGCACTTCGCCTGGTCTGAGGTGGAGAAGGCAAATCTGTTGAAAGAGGTAACGTTTAGTAAAATCTGTATTTTACTGAATTTGTGGAGTAATGTCTGTTTGCCAGAGCGAAAATTTGTCTAGTGATAGAGTGCGAATGACCACTGTTTCACTAGCGAATTGGCATCTGTGCCTGTTAGTAATGTTCTTGCATGTGGCAATGCTGGCAAAAAGTCACTAGCGTTAGCCACTTTGCTCTTTAATAAATCTGCCCCATGTCTTTATTAAGAGACAAGAATTAGACTAAGGGCTCTTACACAGGGATGTTTGTTCCCCTGCATTGGATCTCTTCTGCGTTCCACCTCAGAGGAACTCAAGAAGAAATGCAGCCCATTCATCCTGATTGTGCTGTACTCACACAGACAAACCCAAGTACCAAAGTGCAGGTGCAACACAACTCGATACGTTCCGCCTGCATTCATTGCTTGGATGCCATGAGACATAATCAGGATGAATGGGATGTGTTATGTCCTGAGTTTCTCTGTGGTGGAACGAGGGAGAGATTCACCACATGGGAACAAGCCTGTGCAAAAGCCCTAATAAGGAAGTAATGAGATTATTAAAAACATTTGCACAGGTACAACTATTTGTACAAAAAAATTTGAATTTCAATCTACTCTTTTAATTAATGGAAACAGTGATACTGCAATCCACAGTACTCTATAGGTCATTTTTTACGGATGTTTGGGTCTCCATGATTCACGTTAGTAAAGTGAAATATTTTACTACAACAGTCAATAATAATTATATAAGGTACATCATTATTTTTAAATTAATTATTTTGGGTTGTAAAGCTGGATCCTAAAATTAATTTGGGTCCCCTGTGCACCACTAGCTCTGAAATGACAGTTTATGCATTGGAATAACATTATCCCTAATGGGAACTATTTTCGCAATACCACATTATTCATCTGTAGGCGCAAATATAATGTAATGTTCACAGATACATCATATGTTTAACAAATTTTTTTGTTTTCTGATTTTAAACTGCAAAATAGCTGTTTTGGTGGCTCTCTTTTTGTTATGAAACCATGGCATGAATAACATTGTAGAAAATGCTGATTGTGTGTGTGCGGTCTGTGCACTTTATTTAGTATCATACTGTTTTAGAGGTTTGGCAAAGTAAGATCTCTACTTATTTTAATTAAAAAGGAGATACTTAATTTAAGTAATTTGTAAAATACATCATTATTTTTGTGCTTCACCCCATTTTCTTTTATGCGAATGAATGTGTTATGAACCATTCTAATCAGTGTTAACCTGTTCCGGTTCTTTTTTGTACGTTTCAGTGTTAGGTCATCCCATGTCTACTATCCATTACAAGCAAACTAGATCATGTTACCTGCTGTATGTAGGTACATCAGCTGCAAATTCACTGTAATATCACTTTAATAAATTGGAATAGAGTGTACAAGAAAGCTCCCAATTACAGTGAGGACATCCCCCATAGAACCCATTTTAAGCACATCATTTTTATTTTTAAAAATATTTCCTTATACATGTATGGGATCCATTATCTGGAAACCAGTTATCTAGAAAGCTATGAATTATGGAATGACTGTCTCCCATAATCATCATTTTTATCAAATAATCCAAATTATTCAAAATGATTTCCTTTTCCTTCTGTAATAATAAAACAATTGCTTATATTTGATCCCAACTAAGATATATAATCCTTATTGGAAGCAAACCCATTCTATTTGTATTATTTAATGTTACATGATTGTTTAGTAGACTTAAGAAGTGAAGATCACTGAAAGATCCATTATCCAAAACCCCCCAGGTCCCAAGCATTCAGTATAACAGATCCCATACCTGTACATTGTACTTGATGGTTACTAAATTGCATTCACCCATATTGTAGGCAAAACAATCCTATTGAGCTTATTTTATATTCAAATGATTGTTAGCAGCCTTATGTTATGGAGATCCAAGTTATGCAAACATCCCTAATCTGGGAAAACCCCAGGTACCAATCATGACTGATAATATATCCCATATATGTATATGAATTACCACCAAATTAAAATTGCCAGCAGGTGTTAAGTTTCCCATGATATTACCAGACCTGCATGATGTCTATATATTGCTGCTAATAGTAGAATGGCATACAAAAAAACATTTACCTAGAAAAAAGAAAATCTATACAGCTATAATTACAATTATATTTTTTTTATGAACCATTTATGTACCCAATTCTAATTTAAAAAACAGTGAGCATGACAAGGATTTATATTAAGCTTCCAATATTTCAAAGTTCCATATTTTATGTTCCTAAAAAATGTTTTTGTTCTTATTACAAAACCGACAAGTCATTTTCCATTTACTCTTCCCCATTATGAAAATCGTACCTTCAGAAATGATAAAATGAACTTTCCATGGGTTCGATTATTTTTAAGGGAAATGAGAAAAGTTTAATAAGCGTTGTTTATAAAAATGTAATGTTCTGTGCATTTAGTAAACACAAGGTATCTATAGTTGCTTTCTTCCCGTGAAACAGATATCTAAGTGATATTTGTATTATAATTGGCTATCTTCTTGAAATACATTACACTTTTTTTTTGCATTTTTGCTTTGGCACCTGCTTTCTTCAGTTACTAAGTTACAAGTACTAAGCAAAAAATGAAAGAATAATAAATAGGAATGCAGCTTTCTCTTTTTTTTATGAAGGACTTTCAAATGTGTATAAAGCAATCATTTTGTAAAAACACAATGTATTTCTTGAAACATCAACAGGTAATGTTAAAAGGTTACTATCCTTATATAATTTTTAATTTATTAATACAATGGATTTTGTACAAACACAAACATGCATAGTTAGTTTTTGTCTGACAGGGTTATAAAAGACTAGCGATGCAATGTAAATGCCCCCAAAAAAAGCTTTGCTAATCTCAGTAAAGAGCCTTGTCTGAATTTCTTCAGAAATTTAGAAAAAGAACTGGGCAGACAGAGAATTTCAGTTGACATTTAGGTCTCAATTTCATTTGAAAATATTTTGATTTTCTAAAACAGCCCCTGTTGTATTGCGGTGACATCAAATAATATGTTGAAGACCATATAAACTGTAACCAACGGGTGGCTGTCTGAATCTTTTAAGTAACCATGTAACATTTAATAAAGCCATTTGCTGTAGAGGTCAGCTTGTGACATTCATTGAATACCACAAAGTTTATTTCATTGCTGTTCGTAAGGTAGTATTATTTTAAGAATTAGTTGTGGTATGTGGAACAAAGTAAATTAATATCTAAAATACTGTATACATGATATCAGTACCAAGAAGTTTATTTTTATTTATTTTATTACATTGGCTGACCTAATAATGCAAGTGTATTATTTTCAACAGATGCATGAAATCACCTTGTCACATATATACTATAACTATAACTATAAGAAGGCCACTAAAAATTGAATAGTTAAAATGAGTTTATCCTAAAAAGGGGGCATAAATATAAACTAACATTATAAAGTGAAAATACTAATGTCAAACCAATGCATTTAGCATATAGAAGACCGGATTAAGTTTCAATGAGAAAAATTTAAATTAGTGATTATCACATTAAAATGCCATTAAAGACTATTCAGGAATTCGAGAATTGAACCAAACTCATGGTTTGCTTTGGAGGTTTCACTTCAACAAAGCATTAAATAACATGGAAGCTTATATTTGCACATACCACTTCTTATAACCACAGAACAACCATCCACAGTGTGCCGATTTTAATACCTGGCAAATTAATGTCCCAGATGATGGAACGCCACGTATAGAACTCATCACCCATAAACTTGTTGTAACTATAATGAGCTTATAAATGAATAAATTGTACAGTGAATGTGCTACGTGAGGGGTTCTGTAGTCTGTGGTGTTAATTGGTAGGGATGGGCAAATTTTTCGCCTTGTTTTGCCGCAGAAATGACGCCCAAAGTCTTGCATGGTGTCGTGCAACAAAAAAAAAGACGCGGCAAAAAAAAATTCGCTGCTCGTCAAAAAAATTTTTGGACGCCCACAGACTTTAATGGGTGTCGGTGACGAATTTTTGGCGAAACGAAATGGGTCAAATTCGCCCATCCCTATTAATTGGTCAAACTGAACTATACCCTCAACACTTGTTTCCTTGTCGAATGGGAACATCAGTAATATCACTTGATTTAGAACAGTGGCCTGTAAAGACTGCATCCCTATTCCCTTTTTTAAAATTGCACTTTAATACCAGCACTACATGGCAATGGCTGAATCTCGTGGGTCTAGCTTTAACACTAGTCATGTTCTAAGGAATCCCTAAACTTTAGCCTTTTTTTAACACAGGGCTTAAGAAAACAAAGAATTTAATCTCAGTTTGGAATCATTTTCTTGCATGCAGTATGCCATACCGTGTGCATCAGAAAAACAACATACTTCTATGCAAAAAACTTTATCTTAAATGCATCCAAATATTCCTGGAACTGATCATCATATAGCTATGTTTTCATTACATCTGAAAATATCTTACATGACATTACTATCATCATTTAAAGAAGGTAAATACATAAAGGATGTACATTTATACTGACTGAATGGTCAAAATAAAAAAAAAAAAAACAACTTGAAGTTTATTTGCAAGGTCTTAAAGGAGAATTCAACCATTTTCAAAAAAACCCTACCCCATGTAGAAACCACTCGCTCGCCCCCCCCCCCAGCATAGCTGCCCCTAACTTTATACTTACCCCTCGGCACAGAGTCAGGCATTAGAGTTCCATGCAGCCATCTTCCGGGTCTTCAGTAAGCTGAGTGGGAGACCGGCGATGCGGCATATGCACAGTTGGAGCAAGTGTCGGTTTGCGACAACTGTGCAGTCGCCGAAACTTTGCGAAGACCCGGAACTTACACGAAGACACGAAGACCCGGAAAATGGCTGCATGGAACTCCAATGCCTTACTCTGTGCCGAGGGGTAAGTATAAATTTAGGAGCATTTCTCCAGGGGGCAGCTATGCTGGGGAGGGGGGTCTACATGGTGTAGGGTTTGAATAGGGGTTGAAATCTCCTTTAAAAACAGCACTGTCTACATTAGAGAAAAATACAGCAAAAATATAGCATATATAAGGTCATCAGAACATACTTGCACAAAAGGAAATCAAACAGAAACACAGTTCCCTAAATTGAAAACAAGCTTTGTATAATGCATGGTTTAAGTCCTCAGGCAAATAGTATATCAATTTATTTGCAAAGTGTATGAATTCGATAAAAACACTCACAGGCCTATTTATTAAAGGTAGAATTTTAGTGGTATTGGAGCTTTTTGAAACCACAATTAAAGTGGACCTGTCACCCAGACATAAAAGTTGTATGATGAAAGTTCTTTGCAAATTAAACATGGAAACCAAATATTTTTTTTATTAAAACATCCATGCCTGTTATAAAGGTGTTTAACTATCTGAGCTGTCAATCACATTTTACCAGCCCCGTCTCTATTCCTAAGGCATAGAGGCAGGGCAATCAATTACTTTCACTTTCCATTCAGCAAATCCTAAATGTCACTGAACTCCCCACATCCCCCTTCCCTCCTCACACTCTTTAATTGTGTAGGGCACCATATATGGGCATTAGGTCCCCCATTCTGGCACATAAACAAGATTTTGTAGTGATACAAAACTTGCCTTGATAACAGTGTATACAAAAATGGCTCCTGCCTGCTTGCTATGATTGCGTAATTCCAAGACAGAAGGAAACAAAATGTAAATAATATATATAGTGTAACCAAAGTTTATTTTGTTCAACTAACATGATAGAAACGGATTTGGAATTATTTTTAAGGGTGACAGGTCCTCTTTAAACTCTAAAATCATGAATGCCTTGTAATTTATTATAAGGTCTGATACAAAGGAAACTAGCCAGAGACATGTAAAATCCCCACATTTTTTGTGAATGAACTATAAATCAGTACTACAATGAAAGTTTTGTTGTACCTTTTATTATGTTTAAATACACAGCTATTTAAATCCACACCAAGCAGTCCAATTAAAATGCTAGATACTCTAATAAGAATGTTTTACTGACAAATCTCCATAATGATATCTTGGGCCAACTCAGGCAACTATAATAAATATTGAAGAGGGGTCTCCAAATAGGAAGTGATTACTCATCACCACATAAAGGAAGAGGCCCAGGTGCACCACCCTGAGCCCTCAGCACGGGGGAGCAGACAAAACCAAAAATTCTTCGGAGCAGGCACTCAAATAAAGGCAATCTTCCACTAGGCAGTTCAATCAAAGTGAAACAGTTTATTGTGTCCACAGCCTAACACTATAACAATCTAACTTAGTCAGCTATCTGAATTATTTTTGTTATCATGGTTGATCTGTATGGATGATTTTTTTTAATTGACATTAGTGCTTGCAATTTTTCATTTTTTTTTAATCTATCCCTGTCCTTGCTTTCAAATATCTTACATCTTCAACATTTTTTCATATCTTATAGCTCTGTTACTTAGGAATTTCTGAATTTGACTCACTATACCTTAAGTTTACTAAAAACTTTAATAAAATAAAAGGATTGTTTTGCCATCAACATGGATCTATGTAATTTTACAAGTACAAGTTCCCTACTCAGCATTCCCAACATGTTTAATTTCTGTTTAAAGGAACTCTTTTTTAGTGATGGGCGAATTTAATCGACAGGCGTGAATAAATTTGCGAAACCGCCGCCAAAATTTGTCAGCGTCAAAAAAGAGGCACCGGACTCTGTTTTGCAAAATTTTCACCGTTTCTGGAATTTCACGGAAAATTCGCAAATTTTGCAGCAAAGCGAAACTCCCCAAATTCGCCCATCACTACTCTTTTTCTAAATATTGGTTTCATGACTGCACCTATTTAAATATATTATCCCTTTAATGTTTTCCATCAAGTGATGTGAGGGCACAGGTGATACAATATATTTTGTATTAAATGATTTATATACGCAGAGTATATAATGCCTTGCATCCTGCAGTTCATTACTTGTGTGTTATATAGTATTTAAAAATAAAGAAAGTACTATAAGCACTGACAGCAGCAACATTTACAGTATCTTGGCAAATCACTGGAAAATTTGTAATAATAGCAGATAACTTTAATTAACTAAAGTGATGGAAGCCCAATTGAATATGAGTAGTTTGTAAGATGTAAGGATAATATTAATCTCCTAGGTATACTCTGTGCCAGTAACATTTATTTACAAAAGTGCACCACTCTATTTCAACTCCTGTAAATTGCTTAAATGATGGTAACTATGCTCAACTGTATACTGCTATATACACCATTCTATTACAACTCCTGTAAACTGCTTACATTCTGGTAATTCTGCTAATATCATTGCTTTGATCTGTTAACCCCAATAACTTTTGTCTGTTAGGCCTACTCTGATTTAGTAGATATTTTAAAGCCCAAAAACTTGGTTCTTGTGTCTGTAAAAGTCTGCCCTTTTATTGCAGGTTAAATAATTAATTAGTCAATTAAGCTTTCTTTTTTCAATTAGCTCCATATAAATTTGGGGCCAGCATAGGGGATGGCACTAGTGTCAGGGGCATGGCTCTAGTACTAACATGTATTTCTTAAATGCTAATATCTCACAAGTGCTAGGAAATGGCAGTTAGACAATGCATTGACAAGGCTCAAGGAACTGGAATCAAACAGTCAACATTGAATTAACTGGGATAACAAGAAAATGGCTTTGTTTGTTACTTCACACTTCAAAATTGTTTTATCCTGTATTTTTACTCATTGCAATTTCATGCTTTTTTAAACATTTTTGACACCTCCTCCAACAAACAAATAGAAACAAAGGTGTAGAAATTTCAGCCTCTCTACTTTCCTCTCGTTCTCTCTCCAGACATGAATTATATAAAACACTGTTTTGCTGTTCCAGGTAACTCCTTTTCTTTATACAAACTTCAAACGTACAAATCCCGCTCTTACTTAGCTTATATCTCCTTTCAACTGCTGGCAGCTGGGGACAATTCCTCCAACCATGGCCCTTAACCCATCCCAGTTCCCTTCAGTGTAAATTCCAACACCACAGAACTCTTATCCCTATACCTTACTGAAACCTGGTATTCTCCTACAGACATTGCTTCCCCTGCTGCCCTGTCCTACAAGGGCCTACACCTTACTCATTGTCACAGACCTGGAAACAGGGCTGGGGGTGGGGTAGGGTTAGTTGGGTAGGACTAATGTCATTCCTCTATGACAATGACCTGCTGGAGCCCATACAATCTGATTTTAGGCTACAACACTCCACTGAAACTGCCCTAACCTGACTAACTAATTACCTTTTAACAGCAAAAGCCAACAACCACCACTTCTAACTACTATGCATTTGACACTGTGGATCATCCTCTACTCCTCCATTCACTTGGCCTTCATGACACAGCCCTGTCCCAGTTCTCTTCTTACCTCACTAATCCTTTTGTTCAGTCTCTCCCACAATGGATAATGAACACTGCGCTTATACACCTCAGCCACTACCTTTCAGAATAAAATTCAAACTAATGACACTGACATTCAAAGCACTTTATAACTCTGCCCCACCCTACATCTCTGAACTCATCTCTAGTTACTCACTCAACTGCTTACTAGGCTCCTCTACTGACCTGCTCCTCAACTTCCTCACATGCTCACATTCAAGACTTTGTAAGGGCTGCACCTCTCCTCTGGAATTCTCTCCCACAGTCTTCTTCTCCTAGCCTTTCTGCTTTCAAAAGATCTCTTAAAACACTTATATAATGAAGCCTATCCTTATTCTGTTTAGCTACCAAATGCAATACGATATGCTATATCTCACCTGCTTATTTCTGATCTTTACCTCTCCAACACCTTGTGTCTCATTCCCTTCCCCTTTAGATTGTATGCTCTTTTGCATAGGGATTTCCTCAACTTTTGTACTAGTACTGGTCATTATGTATATAATGCTGTATGTTGGATATATGTAATTCATATGATTTCTTTGTATAAACACATTTATTTTACAGTGCTGTGCAAGATGTGCTGTAAAAATACATGTTTATAATAATAATAATATGTTTACAAATATCACTTTATGGCTTTTAACTTGTTCCAAATGCTTAGTATATGGATATTGTAAATATTAACTTTGGACATGTCATACACCCCTTGAAAATATAATATAAAAAAAACATATATAATATAAATATAAATTATTTATATAAAAGCATAAGCATTGACCTGAGAAAGTCATACTATGCCATAGCTAAAAAGGAGGAAAATATTGTTCTAAGGCAGGATCTCTGTGTACAGTACAATACAATGTTCAGTTGAGAGACGCTGAAATCACATTTAACCATATCATATTTAAGCAAACAAACTTAAGAAAAAAAGATACTTAGAGACCAAAATTTGAAACCAAAACACATTTAAAAACCATGTGATTAAATCTTCTAAATTCTATTAAAGTTATACAAAGAAAATCTCTCTCTTTTATTATCATTCTTTTCTTTATTTTTAATTTAAAGTGTCTGTTTAACCTATAAGCCATGGTTAAAAAAATACAGTTAGGGAATATGTTATACCCAGCACAACCTCAAAATCCAGTGCAGTGAAGCAAATAACATGAGTCGAAAGTGCTTTGTTTTATATTCTGGTTTGTTGCCAATGTTTATTGATGTAGAAACAGAGAAATTAGTCATTGTCAGGCGTTAAAAGATTTTTTTTTTTTTTTTCCGTTTGATCAAATTTCTATTCTAATGTACAGGTTGTGATTGTAATGCTTTTATATCTTTCATTCCCTTTTCAATGCTATGTTATTTATTTGTTAGCAGTTAGCGCAACTGTATATTTACATAGAATAACACGGAAAAAAAAAATATTAGTGCCTTAAAGTGGGCATTTATTATTTCATTTTTTTATATTGCTGACACACTTAGGGGCAGATTTATCAACGGTCGAATTTCAAGGGGTAATAAACCCTCGAGTTCGACCCTCGAAGTAAAATCCTTGGAATTCGAAGGATTTTAGTGCAAATACTTAGATCGAATAAAAATCGTTTTGAAGGATTATAATCGATCGATTGAACAATTTTTATTAGATCATAAAAACCTTAGGAAAGTGCTGGGGAAGGTCCCCATACTCTGTAGGTTTAAACTGCCGAAGTATGTAGTTAAAGTATTTTTTAAAGAGACAGTACTTCGACTATCAAATGGTCGAATAGTCAAACAATTTTTAGTTTGAATCGTTCGAATCAGAGTCGAAGTTGAAGGTTGTAGTAGCCTATTTGATTGTCAAAGTACCCAAAAAAATACTTCGAAATTAGAATTTTTTTTCATTAGAATCCTTCACTCGAGCTTAGTAAATGTGCCCCTTAGACACACACACAGAAAAATTATTTCCCCCTGACTCATACTATAAATTATATTTCATTTATTAGACGTTATGATGTCAAAGGGTGCCATTTACAACTTAGAGATGCACAATTGTATGCATGTATACCATTCCAACATTGGTCCATGGATACTCTGTCATTGCTTTCTCACTATGTTCCCTACATCACCTATAGGAGACTAGATAAAAGGAAAATGAATAATGGAGAAAGCAGAGGGCAAATGAGGTAGTGTAGGAAAGGAGAGAAGGCAAAGGTGGGTAATAGACAAAAAAGAGAGATTGGAGGGTCGGGATCTTAATTCTATAGAGGATTCTCTCAGGTCACTAGTGACTGTAAAAGTAAGGTTGCTTTACTTAACTGTTATGTGATCAGAGTCCGGTCAGATTTTGTGGTGATCAGGCTGAATGGAAAATCCTGGTGGTTGAGGAACACTGGGATGCTCAGAAGTTGCAAAATGAGTAAAGCTAGCCATAAACTGTATGACAGCAATTTTGGCCAAGGTGTCTTTTCTCAAAAGCCTTTTATGCAAGGACATGATAGGAGCAATATGATTCAGCACATTTAAAAGTTTTTAAAAAATCCTTAAAAAGATTTGGGTAACAAAAAGTCCCCCCACATTTTTAAAATATTTTAAAAAATGATATACCCAAAAATTAAAATAATATAGTCCTACTGTTTCATATGTCCCCATTTACCCTAGAAATAGAAATCGGAAAAATTAGAAACAAAGGGGCCAATTGGATGAGAACAGACATGACAAGTATAAGGCATTGGGCCTAAGGCATTTCTCTAATAGCTTCGCTGCATACATATATTGATTGGTAGCTCCAAAAGCAAATATTAACATGAACAAAATTACATGCTCCTTATGATATCATACAGAAGTAATAATACACATTCTTGAAATGTTATACCAGTAGCAAATATGTTCTTTGCAATAGACATTAAGACAAACAAAATATTTTCTTTCAATCCACCCTGGGAGCAGAGAGATACAGCATACTAGCTGTGAAGCATTTTCTTAATTAAAACCATGCCCTCAGCTATAGTCTAATTTAAAAACACCAGCGGGAGGTTTATTAAAGTTTATTATAAAAATAATCACCTCTATAGCACACACTGTTCAACAGAATGCAATAGAAGAAAATTAGTGCCTTGGCTGAATCCAGAATATGTCAAGTACTTTACATTGTACAGGTCAATGAACTGTTACATTGGCCATTATAGGCCACCTTTTCAGGCACAGATTAGGGTAAAGTGATTAGAGTTCCAGCAGTCTCACTGTAAAAGTAGTGGCTTTCCCTGGATGCATTCAATTAAAAAAATGTTAGTATGTTAAATAGAAACAGAATTTAAAAAAAGGGAACTAATGAAACATTAGTCCTACTGAATTACAGTGAATTCTTTGGTGCCAACCAGTAACAACCCTTTACGTGAATTAACCATTCACATAGGAATTAAATCAATTTCCTGACATTTTATTCTTCACAGATGATAGTGCATCAAGTCTACCAGTTTACTTGCACAACGAGGAAAACTATTCTCAAGAAAAAAGGTCCACTGTATCCTGAAGATTCCCTGCTGACATTGGCACACTTCAGTGTTATCTGTATACAGACTAAAGGTGGCCATACACAATAAGATCTGTTTGTTTGGCAAGGTACCCAAAGGAGTGAATCTTAACCCGATATGCCCACCAAAGGCAGGGAGATATCGGGTCAATATGATCGTTCAGCCCTTTAGTCTGCCCATGTATGGACACCCTAAGGGCAGTGAATGTATGGAATTTTCTTTCTATTGACTTTCATTTAGGCTCTGCCAATACAGTCTATGTGATTATTGTTTGAACATTTCCAAGTGATATCACCTGACCTGTGTGCCTCTGTTTGGTAGCCATGAGTTTGAGAATTAAAGTGAATTAGACAAGGGAGGACCATTGGTGTACCCCCGTCCTACCCCCTAACTTTCCTTAAGACCTTCAGATTAGGGAGCACCAGCTTGAGTATAGCCAGACACAAATGTGCACTCCAAATGAGCATGCTTTTCTGTCCTTTTCTTACCCTTTATATTAAGTCTTTGTCATTTAAGAGGAAATAGATGACAGTTCCACACAATTAAGCTGAAGGATGAGGTGTTGCTTTATTTCCAGGAAACTATTCTTAACTGCAACTGGTGTGGATATTCAATCATTTTTAAACTGAATCTAGATATGCTGGCTCACAGCAGGAGGCATTTCTAACTTGCAGTAAGTGGAATTACATATGTAAGTGCTGTATGAACTGTTCCATATTTTACCTGCGCATGCAAATGTTCTATTCAAGGAGCGACTTTCAAAGCATAGAGAAGTAGCAGCATATATAGTTTAACATATTTTAAACTACCAAAACTGTACTGTCATTTGCTGTAAATTCTTGATCAATACATTTTTGCCTACTGAAAATAAAATCAAAAATTGTAACTTAAAGCATCTTCAAGTCAATTAACTTAGCTACTGCATGTCTCCAATATAAATATATGTAACTTTAAAAGGCTACAATACATTTGAATAAAATGTAGCTAAACAATTGACATGTTACTATTTTGAAATTCTCACCACTGCCTGCTTTGCATAGTAAAGAGCAGGCCTTGCCCACAAGCTCTCATGATGAGTGGCATAACAGCTGGCGGTGGGGGACAAAGGTTCCTTAGGAGCATTTGTTCTTTGCTCATACGTATATTTTTTCTTGACAGTTTTTATCAAGTGTTAGATTTACATAATGAACTTTTGCACTTCCTGAAATTCATTACAATTCAAGTTGCCAAAGAAAATATATGACCTATCTGGAAGGTTATTGTGTTATGTTATGCAGCTATGAAATTGTTTTTACAATATGTGCACTCACTGCAATAATGACCAATGAGTTAAAACACATTTAATTGCTGGTGTGCTTTTGTGTGAATTGGGCAACCAAAATTGCACAATATGCAAATTAAACAGACTGCAAATTAATTTCCAAATAAGGCATGCTCTCCTTACCAAACACATCAAATACCTGATCTTTTTATAGCCCTCTGCTGAAACTCTGCTGTACTCGGTACTGGTTCCCAAATTAGGAGTCAAGGAGCAGTGGTTGGGGTCCCATCTGACTAAGGAGTCAAGGAGCAGTAGTTGGGGTCCCATCTGAAGGCCAATTGGATTGAAAATAAATATCTCTTCGCTCTCCTAGATACTCATTGAAGCCAAACATTGAGGCAAGTTAGGGTATGATTTGGGTAAACACTAGATAGACTTGATCTTGTTATGATCCTGTTATGTAAGGGGAGACCTGAACAAATGTTGTGGTCACCACTAAACTAAATCAACCTTGGAAAGCAAGCTGTGGGCAAAATTTAGTAAATGTAAAAAAAGTATAATTATTTAGTTGAATTCTTACGATCAAGGGTGGTGACACACGTGAAGTCGTCAACTTTGGAAAACAAAGTGCTCCGAGTGCTATCCCACTGCCGATTTACATTCTACGTGGCAGAAAGGCTTTTCGGGGATATTATTTGCCCAAAGATACAGCACTACGGGTGTTATTTACAAAAATCCAAATTTCTGAAATGTACATGATCCAAAATAGAGAAAATACCAAATATGCAAAAAATGGATAATAGATCTCATTAAAATAGATTTAGATGTACATTAACAAATTATTTTTTTTAATGAAAAAGTAAGGTTAATTTTAATGATTCCACATAATAGCTGTAGTATTGTAGTATAATGTATCCTGATTTGCTTTAGACAATTTAAAATGTTAAGCAATGTCATACTAACCTGAAAAGTTACAGGTTAAAAATAATCATGCTATGAGCAGGAAATTATTAATTGGAAATTAGTTGGCGTCTTCCCCCATTAACATTAATTTGGTGTTTTGACACCTGTGTATTAAATAACAGGTCTGAGTGGTCCTTGAAACTGTTTTGCTCAGGGTTGCTAAATGGAATGATTTTCTCAAAGCTTTTAAATGCCAGGACCTCCCTGGTAATATAACAGTTTAAAGAGTAACAAGGTGAAGGTATTTTCATTTATTTTTGAACACTGTTCTGAAAAGTTGATTTCTCACTTTGTTTTCTTTTGTAGAAGGCTCTTCCTATTAACTGTATAATCTTGCCAATATAGCTGTGACCAGTCCTTTGTTTTTGTATTTTTAAAATTTACTGGACTGTACGCTAACTCTAGGGGGCCCATTTACTTGGCTCGAGTGAAGGAATAGAATAAAAAAAACTTCGAATTTCGAATGATTTTTTTGGCTACTTCGACCATCGAATTGGATACTTCAACCTTCGACTACGACTTCAACTTTGATTCAAACTAAAAATCTTTGAATATTCGACCATTCGATAATCGAAGTACTGTCTCTTTAAAAAAAACTTTGATCCCCTGGTTCGCAACCTAAAACCTACCGAAGTGCCATGTTAGCCTATGGGGAAGGTCCCCATAGGCTTTGTATCAATTTCTAGGTTGAAGAAAAATCCTTCGAATCGAACGATTTTTCGTTCGATCGTCCTATTTGCGGTAAATCCTTCGACTTCGAATATCGAAGTCGAAGGATTTACATTCGGCAGTCGAATATCGAGTGTTAATTAACCCTTGATATTCGACCATATGTAAATCTGCCCCTAGGTGTAATGAGCCTTTTTAACTTTACAACAAGAATTTAATGGAACAGAGAAAGAGAAAGGTAAAAGGAGAAGGAAGTAGAGGTGCCATTGGGTAGAGTTAAACATAGATAGAACTGTGGAATCTCCGGAACATTCAAATACCATCTTGAGCAGCATCTTGGTGTGATTAGCTAACTAGGGGCATTATACTACTCAAACCTATAGGGACAGCCCCTGCTAAGTAAATTTATATATGAGTAGAACATTGGCTGCCAATCTCTTCAACTGTGCGAGGGAGTTGGGCAGCCTTAAATTAAGCATCATTGACCTTGAATAAAGAAAGCTGTGTTCTTTGAAGGATATGTTGGCACAGTACTTTCTAGAGCAGGGGTGCCCAAAAAGTAGATTGAGATCTACCAGTAGACCTTTAGCTGGTGATCAGCAGATCGCAAGACACTGCCAACAAACAGCTTAACAAAATCACCCTCCTTTTTCAGGTTTTTCATTCAGATATTTATTACATTAAAGTTACATAAGAAATAATTGTTTGTTAAACATAGCAATATACATTTTCTCATAAATCATTATAATGTTTAAAGGAAAACTATACCTCCAAAATGAATACTTAAGCAACAGCTGCTGGCATTAACATTATAACCAATAACCTGTTTTTTATATCTGAAGGCTTCACAAACTGTACACCACTTATGTGTGCATATGTTGTGTTATATGTATAGCCTGACAACTGATTTCTCTACTGCTTAATGGCTTACTATATTATGTATCCACAATAAGTTTGTTTGGACAATAATATATGGTGATTCAGAGAGATAGTGCCTGACAGATGAGGTCTTGCTGCCAGCAAGAGTGTTGCAGAGGCTGGTGAGTTTAAATCCCTGGTGGTGGGAGAAAGGTTAAGAGACTAGTGAGTTTAAATCCTGAAGGAGTGAGGCACCCTTCTAAAGGCCCACTAGTGGGACCAAAATGTTGGTTCTTATGCACTAGTGATGGCCACAATGTAGCAAGAAATTCCAAATAAAAAAAACTTGCAGAAAGTAAAATCAGGGAACTGATATAGTTAAGAAATTTTGAACACATAAGTCTAGTTACTGTGGCCTAATTTGACTGCAACAGAGATTGGAGTGTAGTATGACTGCTTTTGTTCTGCTCTTTGATTCATGTAAGAATGATGTTAGAAAGAGGGGAAACCAGAGCAGCAGTAATTGGAAAGGATCTGAGATTTTAGATTGAATGGGAATGGCATGTTGTATACCTTCTTCTAAAAAGTGGGTTTCCGTGCCTGCATAGCTTTTACTGAGCTAAAAGAAGTGTATCAAGATAGAAGGACAAATTCAAATGAAAGCATGAAGCAACAATAACTAACCTATATGGCTAAAAGTTTGTTAGCGGAAAGCATCAGTCTATCAGGGTCCGTGTAAAGTGATATATCACAGAATATACGGAAAGGCAATTCAATTCATATATTGTCCTGTGCCTTAATATTTCTTGCAGTGACTATTACATTAACTCCTACATTGACACAATACATATGTACCCTGAGGTGACATAAGAAACAAATAGTATTTTCCAAGCAAAAGGTACTGTCAAGGACAGGAACACCAAGTGACTTTTCATTTGTAAAGCTTATACTATTCACTCTAAAAATAAATCAGAAACAGCAGACGACATTCCATTAGTTCTCCTATATTAATTCTTTTGATCAATGGTGGATCTTCATAAAAATGCTACAGTACTATCATTCTTTTGTGTCCTTAAACGGGAAAGCAATTCTCTCATAGGATCAATTGATGGAGCTCTCTATAACTCATCTGCTGGAAACTTCTTGTATACAAATTTAAAGAAGATAATGTCTGTATAATGCAATGAGAATAGTCTTGACCTTAGTAGCATAAAGCTATCCATAAAAAAATGTATATATATGGCTGCTTAACTCTTCATAGAAGCTACATATTTGGTGTGGGATGATGCTGATAGGCTTAAAGCAGTTTTCCATGATACTAGTACAGGTATGGGATCCGTTATCTGGAAACCCGTTATCCAGAAAGCTCTGAATTATGGGAGGTCCATTTTGCATAGACGCCAATTTATCCATTTTTACCCCAGGTCATGATCATTCTGTATAACAGATCTCATACCTGTTATATGTATATACAGTAGCTCAATATACTGCATCCAAGGGCAATATCCAAAATATGTTCTGGTGAACAAGAGTTTCCTTTTTTTCACATTGTTCCATATCATAAAAGTCAACCTGTTATCTCTTTGAAGGGATGTGGTCCAGAATGAAAATAAAGAGCTACAACTAATGCAAAGTCGATAAACCAGCATTTTCAGTTACAGTTTGTCACAGATGATGTATGCACCATATAGCTGAGTAATGTCACATGTCAGCAACGAAAAGGCTCTAATCAATGCATGTACCAGAAATGTCTGAATCTTTTAAATATACAAAATGGAAATGGACTTCAAAAAACAGGTTATAAACAGGTTATTCCAGATCTAGATACATTTAAATCTCTGTGAGTACAGAAAAGTTGGTAAATATTGGTATGGCTTTTAGGGGCTTTGCATGACCTCAGTAAAGTAACATAAGTTAACTTTTACATCAGCTCTTAAATGCAAAATCAAACCATCACCGTGGACCATATCTGCCATTTTTATAATAAAACGAGGACTGGATGTGCGTAATAAAACCCCTCTGCTCATTGGTGTATGCCGGGTACCATACAAGAAATAGTTAAGGTTGGAACTGACCGTTTACTCCTTAGTAAGGCATAAGAACTAACTACAAAAGCTGTTTCCAGTGGGACCATATGGCAAACATGGAGTTCCTTGCGCCACATTCTGGGTTGATTTCTTTATAGTCTTTAACAATGTCAGAAATAAAAGGACCTTGGACCAGAAACTATTCAGTGATAAAAAGTTAACTATCACATGAAAACACATGGACGAGATTCAATTCGAGGAGAAAAAAACGTTTCTCCTAATTCAGTTCCAGTTTTTTCCCATGGAATTTTCATGTGATGAACAGTGAGATACATTTTTCTGAATCTGATTTCATCTCAAATTGAATCTTGTCCATGAGTTTTCACTTAAAAGACCCTTTTCTCACTGAATTGAATCTGGCTTAATACAGTATCTGTAACCCACACGCAAGAGAATAGAGGGGAACTGGATTCAATGAAGCCTAAAAAGAAATCCAGGTAAGTAGAAATCAAGGGAGTTAAAAGCTAACATAATCTGATACAGTCGTGCTGGGTGAATTTTGTAACAATTTGTTGTATGTGGTGATTTGGAGGTAGATTCATGCGTTTTGAAAATTAGATTGACTATCTACAGGTGGAGAATGGGAAACTGAATTTAAAAAGTGTGATTACAATAGCATATCACTGTGCAGTAATTGCAGTAAATGTGTGTAATACATCACAATGATGCTGTTTAGCTTGCATAACTTCAACAGGAGATGCTGAGGAAATCTATTGCTCATGTGTCTTATACTTACGTATATGTGATCCAAAAGATCTGTTACCTACGGTAATTTTCCCCACATGTAAAACATATTTACATTACAGCCAAACCACGTATGAATGAACCCTAAATACCTGAACCTTTTTTCATATATTCCTTTTTGGTCCACAAGAAATGCTGAACCAGATCAATAACAGCTGTTATGGGCTTAATTCACTAAAGGCCAATATTTCCTTATTGTTAAATGTCAGTATTAACCTTCCTTAAGTCACAATGAAATCAGTCAATGTTTTTTGTCATATCCAGTGGTAATAATGTTTATTACAAAATTGTTATTACCACAGGGATTGAAAACAAGAGCTACAAGCAGTGCATTGTGTGTAGTCACTATCAAATTAATTTCAACAATATTTATGTGTGTTTGACCTTTATTTCATTCAAAAATGAATGCATTATACTCTCACTTTTCAGTATTACATAAGACTGGACAGATGGGTACTCATTTTCCCTTTAACTGTGTGCCATGTGCCTCTTTTGCCTTATAAGAATTAGCAAAATTTCATGGCTATGTTAACGACTCAAAAAATGTTTAAAAGAACAAATATAAATGATTGCACTGCTGGTAAAGTGATCTAGCTTTGCCATGTGTTCTTACCAACTGTCATCATCCATAAAGTCATTTAATAGATTTGATATCATTACCAAATGCAGTATTTCTGCTAAATGCCGAGAAGATGCTCTGCTGCTAATGCAGTTTACAGGCTTTTCAGTCATTTAGACACTGACACAGTGAAGGGTCAATAAGGAAAATAGAAATGAGTGATTACTTTGGGAAACGCTGAAATCCCAAAGAATGAACACAATCATTTCATGAAGAAATCCAAAGTAGTCTGATCATTCAAATCCAAAAGGTGGAATTGATAGGAGGCACATAATATGGTTTCCGTTCCCCACTGACAGAAACATTTTCACAAACAGAGTGTCTCTTATGTAGGGTATATCTCATGGGAAAAAAGATGAAAAGTCTACTGAATTGAAATGAAAATAGAGAGTAAATCAAGTACGAAAGCACTAATGCTTACCTGAGAAAAACCTTAAAAGTCACTTTAAAGTGCCATGTTTTTAAGAAACTGAATATAATAAAGTCTGCAGTCACAACATGGTAAATTGTTTATACAATTTATATAAATGTATAGCTCTGTGTTTCTATGCTTGTTTTCATGTCTGTGCTCCTAACCTGTAGACTTACAGATGGTGTTACATCTGCAAAATATTATGTTAAAACATACAGTGTATATTAAACACATATTCAAAGTATAATCTACATACAAACATCAATTTACAGAATGTTGTACATAAATGATGTAATATAAGAAATGTTTTTCCATTTCAGTAATTCATACCCAATCTAATAAATAGTAACCATGTTAGAATTTAAAGCTTGAATATATGTGAATTCCACATTGCCTTCTACTAGCCTTTAAAAAAAAGTCATGAAATCCAAGGAGAGGAGAAACTCATGCAACTTGCAACTGTCACTGTGGTACAGACTGTAAATATCAGAAGTTCAGGGGTTAACAAGGAGCTTTAGAACACACTGTCTGAAAAAAACAACAACCATGGGAACATATAAAGTTTGCTCAGCAAAGCAGAGAAAAAAAAAAGATACAAAGCCAACAGATGTCAGTTGTTTCCATCAAGAATAGGCAACTTGGCTTTACTGGGAAGGTATAGAAATTGGCTGTTACCAAAAATAAATTTCATGTACACATTTATTTATATACAGTTGTACTTATTCAAGGCCAGCCAAGATATGACAGTTTACTTATTCATGAAAAAACTTGAATGTAAAAAACTCGACTGAATGCAATCGGGGTAAAAAACTTGAATTCATAGTTGTAGACTAAAAGACCTTGAATACCTCAACTGTATTGAATTTTCGAGCCCAAACCACCATAAAAAACCTGAAAATCATGAAGGCAAAACCCATCTTTAAATGGTTAAAGGGAACTCTGCCATTGACTTATACATGACCTTGACAGGTTTTAGTTGGAGTATTTTTTGATTCTGGCTTTTAGCAGCTTTAGGGCATAATAAATCTCAAAAAGCAAATTTAGTGAAACTACCCTCAAAAAGATTTTTTGAGAAAATACAACCGACCTTTAATAAATAACCCCTTTAAGTAATATATCTGGCATACAAAGGTAACATGGATTTATTACTAGAAATAATAAAAGAAAGCCAATGGTAGAAGGTATTAGTACATTACATGAAGGAAGAATTAGGAATCCAAATCAATTGAGGAAAAAACCATAATGATGCTATAACTACAGTATTTTTTTCTATACCGTTAGGACCTTTTATAGCTAATGGAGATTGATCATGTACTTATGGCAAATGTATTCAACAGCAAGGTGTTGTAGGCTACCCTGTGGCTAGGGAGGCTTGAAGCTTGGTCAGTCAAACCCAATAGGAGCTTTGAAAATGCATGCTTAATGAAAACAGTCCTGGCCTCATTATGTCACTTAAATCATCATGATGACCACATTTTTCATATTCATAATCAGTTCATGGGCATCAGGAAAGATTTTAATTGTGATTTCACTTATAGAAGTCTATACAGAAAAAAATCAGTACAATACAAAAGCGAGTGGAGCAATGAATATACTTTCCTTCTCAGATTTTCATACACTGATCTGTTCTGTAGTGGATATATGCTACACTCTAGTTAATTTATGATTTGGAAAACAGAAGCTAGATTCAGCTGACTGACATGACGTGAGATAGAGCTGACATGTCATATAGTTTGTGGATATTACAAGATTTTAAATTATAGGTTTGAACTAGAATCTTGTGAGCAGCATATATCAAAAATATTTTACTTGATTCAGATTTTCAGCTCTGTTGAACAGAACTTTAAATAAACAGTGATAATGTATTTATAAAAGTAAGTTTGATGTGTAGGCAACCTGTCTCAAATAAAATGCATTTGTTTTATACATCTTCATCAACTCTGAGCTTCTGAATTAATATTTTGTGCAAATAAATATCACTTTTTCTCTGTATTGGATTTTAGATAAATTGTTTTGTGGATCAGACAAAAAAATGGATCCTATATATATATCATGTCAACTGAATACACAGGTTTAAGTTTTAAACAAGTTAAAGACCCTATGCCAGAATGTAGCCTCCTTGCTACACAAAATTATAGTGTAATGTCAGGTACTAGTACATTTGGGAGAGGGGGGGGGGTTGCCGTTAGTTGCATTTTTAACCACCAATGAAACCAAAATTAATTTTCTGCAAAAATGAATCTATTTTTCATATATTTTTGAGTAAGGCTCTAATTACGCTTCTAGGGCACTGGGCAGTCTCTCATCTACCATTAAATATGTTAATAGAAGCATATGTATTCAAAGAATTTGTTAATTTGAAGACAGAACATGATGAAATTCAAATTGATGGTAAACTATTTAAGGTAATAGTATAATCAAATTGTTTAATAACTATTAATAATAATCCATAAAATTAATATTAATATTTCAACTGAATCTATATTGTCATCAAAACAAATAGGCCTTAGTTACAGCTAAAAAAGATATGCAGGTATCAGTTTACTTTATATTTAAACATTTTTTGGAAGGCTTAAGGTATGGTAAGAAAAGATCCCATATCTGGAGTGCATCAGGTCCCAGGCATTCCAGATAATGGAATCCATACCTGTATTACAAAAAAGAATAATAAAGTTACTTTAGTCACTTTCCACACATGCAGAAGAACAAGTAATGCTACTGGCTCTGCGTCCTTTCTATTTAAAAATAACAAATGGTTAGGGATATTTTAGAATAATATTCTCTCAAAGTTAATGTCAATATCAGTTATGATCTATTTGAAAGACTCATTGTTTTCATTGTTAATCTTGCTTACATTTACTTCAGTATCAAACAGGGAGATGCTAACAGAATGCATTAGAAAATCAGGAAAAATAAAAAGGTTAGTTGGACTTGAACTGCCATTGTATGAAAATTAATAGATAATTAGAAAATAGGGCATTGTTTCTGAACTACTGTATTTCAATGCACATATACAGAAAAATGTAAAAAGTTTCAATTAGTGAACTTACCATACACACCATTTTAAAGGTGATTAAATCTAATTTAGTTGTGATTATATTCTTCTACTTAAATATAAATGCATCGTCCTGAGAAAAAAAACGTTGACTAGACCTGGACAATAGCCTGTTATTTAGCTGGCAGTAATGAGGGGTACACTGAGGATACATTTTATATGTTAGATGTATGCTGGCAACAAAAGTATTGCTGAAGCATGCAGAAGTTTGGAAACAATTGGCAGAAAATCAGAAAGCTGTTAGAGTAAAAATGCCTTAAACATTAGCACTGTAAGACCACACAATCAGCTTAAGAGACATTTCAAGCCCCAGTAATTTTTTAAAAAAATTCTCATGATAATGTTGTTTGAACAGTTTATTGTTTTCACCTTGTAAAGAATTTTGTAAAGCAAGTCTTTAGCATACACAAAACATAGAATGCCTTTGTATGAAGAATACATTCTTTAAGCTGTTCGGCAAAATAAAAGAAAAAGTAAAACATTGTTATTATATGAGGATGCTGACATAAAACTAAAATGTTATAATTTATGTCAAAACACAATATGTGCTGTCAAATAAAAAAAGATATATACATTTTGATTATGATAAAATCTTTAGTCATCTTTTCTCCTTGTGTATGCTTTAATATTCAGCTTTTCATGATGTTAACTTTACTTTAAAAAATACTAGAAAAGGATACAGATGTAGCGATGTAGCATCCAAAGGTCTTGATAAAGCTATGGTGCAGATTTACTAAGAGTCGACTTTCGAACTTAAAAAAACTTCGAAATTCGACCCTCTAATTAAAATCCTTCGACTTCAGATATTGAAGTCGAAGGATTTTTAGCATATTCGATCGATCGCATGATCAAATAGAAATCTTCTGACCGAACGATTAAATTGTTCGAATCGAACGATTGGAATGATTTTTAGCGATCGATTGAAGGATTTCTATTCGACCAAAAAAAACTTAGAAAAGTGCTGTGGAAGGTCCCCATAGGCTAACATTGCACTTCGGTAGCTTTAATTTGGCGAAGTATCAAATCAAAGTCGAAGTCGAAGGTCGTGGTAGCCTAGTCGATGGTCAAAGTACCCAAAAAATTACTTTGAAATTCAAACTTTTTTAACTTCGAAAATTCACTCGAGCTTAGTAAATCTGCCCCTATGTATCATATAAATTGATGAAAAAGGGTATACTGTACAATATACTGCAAACAAACACAAATCACCTATGCTGGCATTATTTTCAGTGTCTTGTAAAAGTATTCAGATCCTCAATCAAATCTCTAACTAGACTCCCCTGTGGATGGGGACTTTTGTCGGGGGGTTTAGTTCTCCTTTAAAATAATGCCATACTGACTGTACTGAAATTGAAGATTTAATTGGCACACTTACTTGTTCTTCATCCACTCATATGTTGATGTGATCTTGTGTTTGTGATCATTATCCTTTTATAAGATAAACTTTAGCAAAATGACCCTTTTCTACTGATGAAAAGCAGTCCCAAAGCATAATGATATCAAAGGCATAGGTGATGGGGATATATATGTTGATACATACAGTAGATCACATTTGGAATTTTCCAAAAACATGAATCATCCAGTTATAATGTAACTCATGTTGGTCAGTTCTGTGAAATGACCAAAGTAGGCCCCATAGACATAACTGTAATCTGACAAGTGCTTGTGCCAGTGCTTACCAGTGGGAGTAGCCAGGAAAAGTATAATGAAGTATTTCCAGACTACAATTACCTGATAAGTGCTGACACAAGGAAGCTGCCCACTTACCACTTCAGAAGTTTTGGCTCCACATTTTCCAGCTACCAAAATAAGGCTTCAAAGCACTCAAACTAGTCCTGTGTCAACTTGTAAAAGCAAGTAATAAACTAGCAATTCAGCCCTGAATTATTTGCCAATGTCCCATTTTACTCATATTTTCTTTATAGAGAAGTTTGTATTTGTGTAATCTTATTATAACTGATATTTTAATGGTAGGGTGTGAATGACAGAAATTATCAAAATAAATACATGATTTAATATAAGCTATAATTACATCTGTTTTAAAACCAAAATATATTTTGGTTAAAACCAAAGGTTCATTTCCTAGCTTGTGTATACATCTGAATCTTGGCTCCCTCTAGGGAAACCATTATAATACATCACAATAGATGATTCAAAACTGAAAACAAATCTGGGTCATGAAACACATTTGAGCAGGTCAATGAAGCATGCTAAAGGGCAGGTCATAGACAGAGCACAGGACTGCGATCTCTTAGGAATTATCTTTCATCTTGAAAGCACTGAATGAAAAAAAGCATACACATACAAAAACTGCTTCCACCAATTCATCAGACTTTAATAAATGGCTCAAAACAAGGATAACTTGTAGGACAAAATTACAGTCACTATTAAAAAAATGTGTGATAACTATTAATTTAAATAAAATAACTTTCAGGCAAACATTATCAAACTTACTGACAGCTAACATTTTTGTAATTTTTTTCAAATGTATGATTTTAACTAGTGATGAGCACATTTTTTTGGCAGGCATGGATTTGCAGCAAATTACACACTTTTTCACGAAATTGCGGCAAAAATCTGCCGTGAAAAATTTCACCAAGACAAAAATGATGCAGAGACAAAAAAGTCGTCATTTTGTTACATCTTTATCTGATTGTCAGGAAGATCAAGAAAGTATTTGGCAACTATGTAATCCTAGTTTTTGGATTATAATCACTGCCTCTGGCACCAGAAACAATTTTGATAGTAGGGCTTCATTTTTATTTTTTTCTCTTACTTTTCCAAATAATTATAATATATTACGATATAACTACAAGTTATGAGTCAGGCACATTACCCCGAATAAAGGCCTTACATCTGACAGTAAACCCTAGTTGACTAGTAACCATGAGGGCTGCGTTAAGTGGTGTGTGGGCCACCAGCAATAATGAAATGTGTGAGCCCCATTATCTGCTTGTTAGCAGTCTAATTCACACATATTAGTATCCACTGTTTCACCAAACTCTAACCCCTAACTCCATCCCTCCTCCTAAGTCAGGTGTTCTATACCTTGTCCTTTGTCTGGAGGCATCTATCCTCCATAACTCTTATGATTCCACCTTTTCATGTTTACCTCTCCTATATTCTGTCTCAATAATGTTTCATCAAACTGATAAACACTGGTGGTGGAAATAAGTCTTTAATCCATTCACAAGTTGGTGGGGGTTGTGCTTTATGTATTGCCATTATAATTTGGCCAATCCCTGTAATATACATATGTCCATCCTGATTGGCATGGGCCCATGCTGCATGTGTAAGGATGTCTTTCTTAGTGATGGGCGAATTTATTCGCCAGGCGCGAATTTGCGGCGAATTTGCGCGATTCGCTGCCAGCGAATAAATTCGTGAAACGCTCACGAAAATTCACCCGAAAAAATTCTCCTGAGTCCAAAAAATTTTTTCGCCGGCGTAAAAAAAAACCGGACGCCGGCGTCAAAAACGGCCACCGGCATAAAAAAATGGGTGCCGGCGCCATTTCGGGAATTTTTTGCCGTTTCTAGGCTGACTAGAGGAACTGAGATGCAGTATGTTGATAGCGATATGCTAAAATACATGTATATTTATTAATACAAATTCATATGACTGAAAAATTGTGATTTCAACTTGATTTCATAGAAATTGAGGAGGGTGATACCACACACTGGCCTCTTCAGTATATCTTTTCTGTCATTGAAACATCCTCCATTGGATACATATTATAAATGTAGTATACATTATGATACCCTTGGTTTTGTCGGTACTAGACTGAACCTTAGTTAGTTAGTTATGGAAAGAAGAAAAGGCAGATTTACTAGTAGTTTCTAGCCATTACTAAACATTTCCTGACTGTCAGGTCAGGAATGTGTTTGACAAATTGATACTTTTAAAGACCATATAGGATTATGTTTTCCCACTGTCAACCAGACAGATTCTCCAGGAAAAGCAGAACATGAAGATGATTTTCAGTGGTTTCTGTGGTATTAAACATGTGCAAATAACATACAGTAGGTGCAATGTAAATATTCTTCTAATAGAAAAGAAATGATATTCCTCATTCTTTAGCCTATTTTATTTTTTAGGTTAAACTTTGAAGTTATTTTACAATATTTGGAATTCTACATTTCTTAGCTTGCTGCACAAAGGAGCAGTTCCAGGATGTTACTAATCAGCCAGCCTTATCTAACTGATTTGCAAATATGGGCTACGAATACTTTTGAGAACTGACAAAGGTTTTGCACTTAAAATATTATATTTTTAATAACCTACATCCTTTAATGTGCATCAAAATCACTTATTTTCTTTTACTTACAGTATCTGGTCAGTAGCTTCCAATTATTTATTTGACTAATTAAAGAACAGTTCTCTTCCTTTCACTTTTCTGTTTAGTTAATGACACATTTACAGTGCTACGCAATATGTTGGCGCTATATAAATACATGTTAATAATTTAATAGGCTTAGTCCAGAGAAGACCTTGCTATATTTTCCCTTTTTAAATTCTCAGACTGATGTGTAATAGTTGAAAATATAAACTATAAAATCACTATTTGGAAATTTGTTTCCAATTTAAGTCAACCAAGCACTAAATGGTATAAATAGCATCTGTTTAAATATTCTATATATTTTCTTTTGATTGTATCTGGTGGATTTCCATTTTACTTTATCAAAACGATGTTCAGATTTTTTCTGGACAACCATTGCTATAATTGATAATTTAACTATTCCTTTTAATAAATCCAGATGTAACTGGATACACTTAAGTGATATGAACATCTCTCAGCAGGTGTTGCATGGGTCTCATCAAGATAAGGCAGGGTATTAATCAACTGGAGAGATGTTGACATGCCCCAGTATTGAATGACACTCTCTTTAAAGGCATTCTGTAATGATTTTTAAGGTTTCATTTTTATTTTTAAATTACACTGTTTACACTGCCAATTATTCACTCTACCATGTAAAATTTAATTCCTAAACCAACAATATATTTTTTTAGGCACTTTAGGATGGAACTGTTTTCTGGCAGGCTGTTGTTTCTCCTACTCAATGTAACTGAATGTGTTGCAGTGGGACCTGCATTTTAGTGTTGAGTGCTGTTCTTATAACTACCAGGGAGCTGTTATCTTGTGTTAGGGAGCTGCTATCTGGTTATCTTCCCATTGGTCTGTTGTTGTAGGCTGCTGAGAGGGGTGATATCACTCCAACTTGCCACACAGCAGTAAATAGTGACTGAAGTTTATCAGAGCTCATTGCTTTTGAGAAATGGATTTTATTGCAGAATTCTGCTTGAGTAGCAGAATATATAATGAGCCAGCTATATAGGTACATATGCTCCTCACTGAAAAGTGAAGCTATTTTGATGTGAACCATAACAAAACTTGCTTCAGCAAAGACATTTATTCGCAAGATACTGCATAATGGGTGGAGAACCTCCAGGTAATGGTTTGGTTATTATTAATGCTTATATGATGTATAAAGTATAACAGGAAGCCCAAAACCTTGCCTGGAGCAGAAAACTCAAGTTTATAAATCGCGAAAAAGAGTGCATTACATTCTTTGAAGCCTCCTGACCAATGCAGAGAGTATTCACTATTTAACTGAACCACAACAGTCAATGCAGGTATAGTTATATCTCCTGAATATAAAATGCATATATAGTACAAAAAAACTTTATAAGTCATCCACATATTGTAGTATAGTAGGTATAGGATGAAAACAAAACCTAATGAATCCTTCCAGAAAGTTCTGCATGTAAACAGTACATGGTGTACTAGTAAGAGCTTTGTGGGTCATAATTAGTGAGTACACCGCTGAGCACTCCATAGACAACTAAATTAACAAAAGAATATGTTATTTTCTTCTGGCAGAATCCCTTGATCACACCAGGAAACGCAGTATCATATTGAATGGTACTGTGATCGCATGACTCCAAGAAAGCACATCAATGGAGACAGCCTCCAGGAAAGAACAATGCCAAGAACATTTTTAACATTAATGCATTGTAAGAGAAAAAGCTCTTGAAACATACATCTAGTTTAGAACCGTAAAATATCTAACATTATAAGTCAAATATAAAACATGTTCTTTGAGCACATTTCATAATCCATATTGTTTTTGAAATGCTATTATACTGATGATTATTTTCGAAACTGCAAGGTCAGCCTTACAGAAAAAAAACAAATATTTATAGAAAAATTTTTTTTAATATCAACAGGCAACATTATTAGCTACATATGTGAAACAATTACTTTCACAAAATTATATGTTCTTTTTCAATGTTTCCAGTCATGTTAACATCAATTAAGTTTATGCATGGTTTATACTACCCAAAATGTTTTCTGTTTTCATATTTAATGGTGCTTGCTATTTAAGGCCAAATTAAATCATTACTATTTCACCTTTCAAAAAGTTTTTTTATAAACATAGCCTTCATTAATACATTTAGGGGCCAATTCATTAACTTCGAGTGAAGGAATAGAAGAAAAAAAAACTTCGAATTTCAAAGTGTTTTTTTGGCTACTTCGACCATCGAATGGGCTACTTCGACCTTCAACTACGACTTTGAATCTAAGGATTCGAATTAAAAATCGTTTGGCTATTCGATTTTTCGACTAGACCATTTGTTTTTTTAAGAAAAAACTTCGACCTCCTAGTTCGCCACCTAAAAGCTACCTAACCCAATTTTAGCCTATGGGGAAGGTCCCCATAGGCTTGCCTAACTTTTTTTGGTCGAAGGATAATCCTTCGATCATTGGATTAAAATCCTTTGCTTCGTTCAATTCAAAGGATTTCATCATTTGATCGAACGATTATTCCTTTGATCGTTCAATCGAAGTATTTGTGCAAAATCTTTCGACTTCGATATTCGAAGTCAAAGGATTTTCATTCCCCAGTCTTATATCGAGGGTTAATTAACCCTCTATATTCGACCCTTGATGAATTTGCCCCTTAAACTATACACAATTAAATTTAAATATACTGATTTGTACATCATGTTTTTACATGATGTAAATGTTTACATACTGTGCTTAATGGGATTTATTTGATTTTGTTAATTTCAAGAAAATTGCAAAATGTGATCTCCTGTCAAATCATACAATGCAGAAAAATCACCTTTTGTTGTCCCTGAAAATATGATATATCTATCAGGGAAAATGTTGTAGCTTAGCCCTCTGTGTAACTTTGATGCTGGCTTTGGTCTTAAGTTGACATGCTGAGTAAATTCATCCCAGTGTGAAAACTGCATTTAAAGAAAAACAGAAAGCAATGAGTTGTATGACTTCTCTACAAGACATACTCATCATGTGCCTTGGATACTATACCAGGTTGACTTCATGTATACAGGAAAAAGGTCTACCACCTGGTGGTTGTTTTTTAGTCATTACATGCTTGACAGCAGTGTCATTATTAAGTAAAGAAGAAAATGATAAAAGCTCATTCAGACTGACCTCTGGGGAATTTTGACAAGAAGAGTTACAATCCTTCCAAATACTGCTCTTTTTGTTGCTAAATTCCTTCCTTAATTTAATAGCTGTTTGTAGTACCATGCATAATTTCTGGTTGATTGAAAATGAAACAAATACTTTCAGCTGAACAGGATTACTTCTGAGGTGAGTGGTAAGAACTGATATCTTGTAACATTGGGGTTGATTCCAACATAGGTACCATCTACAAGGTGTATGAATGTCCATACATTGTCTGGTGGGGATTCTCTACATATTCTTGTTTCATTCCATATTCCAAAAGAATGCAGGCAGGTTATTCCTCATGTAATTGCCTCTAGAGTGTGTGCTGTGTATATTTGATAGCACATTTATATTGTTAACTCTATTGCGGCACAAACTGAAATGAATCATGAATAATCTCTGAAAAGAACATTATTAATAGTGATGGGTGAATAAATTATCGAAACTGCCGCAAAAATTCGCCGGCATAGAGAAAAACTGGACGCCGTTTCATAAATTTTTCGCTGGAAATTTGCTAATTTTTCAGTGGAGCACCAATTTCGCCCATCACTAATTATGAAATGATGCTAAAACATACCCCTATACTTATTACTTTGTCTAATTTGGCAAAGAACCCTTTATAAAACCTCAGTTAACCTACTCTATTCAGGAAATTCTATGCAGTTCCCTTGAGACGAAAGGTTAAAGAGTAATTCCTCACTGGAAGGCTTGCAATTTCAGAAAATACATTATAGAGTGGCTATTTTCAGTATGTCTAATTGCATTTGTCTGTATAAACAGCCACCAAAGAAAATTAAACATTAGACACTTCTAATGACAAAGACCTAAAATGAAAGAAATGTCACCAATAGTGATAAGCAAAAAGTTTGCAGTTTCGCAGCGAAAATGAAACCCATAGGGGCAGATTCACTAAGGGTCGAATTTTGAAGTTAAAAATACTTCGAAATTCGACCCTCGAATTGAAATCCTTCGACTTCGATATTCGAAGTCGAAGGATTTAGCGCTAAACATTCGATCGTTCGATCGAATGATTTTTCGTTCGATCGAACGATTAAATCCTTTGAATCGAACGATTCGAAGGATTTTAATCAAACGATCGAAGGAAAATCCTTCGATCAAAAAAAGCTGAGCAAGCCTATGGGGACCTTCCCCATAGGCTAACATTGACTTCGGTAGGTTTTATCTGCCGAAGTAGGGGGTCGAAGTTTTTTTTAAAGGGTAAGTACTTCGACTATCTAATGGTCGAATAGTCGAACGATTTTTACTTCGAATCGTTTGATTTCGTTCGACTTCGATCGAATTTAACCAATTCGATGGTCGAAGTACCCAAAAAAAACTTCGAAATTCTAAGTTTTTTTTATTCTAACCCTTCACCCGAATTTAGTGAATCGGCCCCATAGACTCCAATAGTTGAAAAAAATTGTTGAGCGACAAAAACATTTAGAGAAGCAAAATGGGTCAGATTCGCCCATCAGTAGTCACCAATATATGCATAGTTAAGGCATACTACAGTAAAACATTTAGGGGGTATTTACTAAAATCCAGATTCATCTCATAATTAAGATAAAAAAAAGCTTGACCAAAGTCCCATTAATAAAATAATTCGAATAAATCGGATCGGAAAAAAACAATAAAATCAAGAGAAAACACAAATTGTATGATTTTTGTGGACTTTTTTTTACCAAATCTGTTGATTTTTTGCTTGAAAACCCCAAATTTATTGGATTGTTTGGCTAAATCCAGCACAAACCATGATATCTTCAAATTGGGATAAGGACCTCTACCATTGACATATACAGGACCTTGACAGGTCTGAGACGGCTGATTTTTGGATTCAGGCTTTTTGCAGCTTCAAGGTTTAATAAATTATGAAAAATGTGAAGGTTATTTCCCCGAAATTTGTTGATTTTTTTGTAAAGTAAATAATCCCCTTATCTTTGCCCTAAATTTATTTTCTTTAAATCAAAATGGCCTGACAGCATTGATCATTATGTTCACAATTTTTAATTCTGGGTGCTTACAAATTATAACAACAAGCAAGTTCTTCCATAATGCTGGCTTCATCTGAGGAACCTTCAGAATCTAAACCAATTCAATAATTTCCACTTTCACAGCATCAGGTGGTACTGTGTTGTCAAGGTCTATGACGAGTGACTCAGATGAAAGGGAGATATGACACCAGTTTTTCTTCCTTTTATTTGTACTGTAATTACCTTGTGCTATATTTTAATTTTCATATACATTTTTTTGTGATTATTTCAGTTACTGTTTCCTGCCAGTAAATTGTATCCCATTTTAAGTTCCAATATGTCAGATGGAATTTTGCCAACAGAGCATATTAGGCACACTGGCTTGCATTTTAGTGCTTGCTATATAAAGGTTGCTAACCTTTGGGGGTTATTTACTAAACACCAAATGCAAAAATCACGAAAAAGTCAAATGAAAAAGTGGGAATCTGAAAATCCAGTATCTCAGATCCGTCAAGGTTGCATATAAGTTAATGGGTGAAGTTCCAATGATTTTTTTATGTGCGCTGGGTTTCATGCAATACCACATAGTTTTCGGAGTTTTCATGAATTGTGAAATTTGGGAAAATTGGATAAAAAAAATCCAAAAAAATCTTTAAAATCTGGGTTTTTTCCCCCAAATCAAATTTTCAGGAAAATGTAATAATAAATAAGCGTAAAAAACCCTGAGAGGATTTGATCGGAGATTGTAGCAGAAAATATTGAGATAAATTTGGATTTTAATAAATAACCCCCTAAGTGTTCTAGTTTTCCTTATATTTAATAATGATTGTAATAATAATAATTCAAAAGAAAAATAGTGATCATGATACTATTGCAATTACTTTTTTGAAGCTACTGAATATTTTAGAGAACAGTGCTACTTTGTGTGAAAATGTATCAATAATCATTTACCCAGAAATATGAGAAGAAATGTACAATATTAAAATGCATTCCTTTTTAACGATAATTTTGTTTTGAATTGTGAAGTGAATAAATCAATGAGTGAATTTTTAGATTGAAGAAAGAAAACAGTTATGTAGTAACATGGGAAAGTATTCCCATCTAGTAACCACTAGCAACAAGTGTTTTCTTTCATTATCCTAACTGCAATAGACACATAAAACCTGACAGTAGAATGGTTGCTATTAGCAACCAAACTTGGGTAAACATTGCCCAATTTATTACATCTTATCTTTTTTTTAAAAGTAAAGTTTCAATATTATTGGCTACTTATCCAGCTTTTAGCAAGTCAACTCAGTCTTTAATAAAAAAAAAAAACATGCATTATACCATATAGTGTAAAAGTGTTTCTTTGTTTAATATCAGCATTTTACAATTTAACGCATTCTCTAAAAAATAGCTTGAAAAAAACCCCAAATGAAACAATATGTATATTTTTTATCAATAAGATGTAAAGTTCATCAGCATTTACTCCAGTGACGACTCTTGGGAAAATATTTTTAGACTTGCCAAAAGAAATATTGAGATTTTCTAGGATAACAGAAACAACCTTTTGATGCAGGTTAGCTATTAAATTCAGCTTTCAGAGCAACTATTATACACTATGTAACAAAATATAAAATCCAATCTTCCCTCTGAACCATTAAAAAAGAAACAGTATATGGAACTCTAGAGGATATTAACTGACATACTGTATGTGAGCCCCTTAATGCCATCAATTGTAAGGGTATTTAAGGACTATAATGCAAAAATCACAATTCAGGCACATTTATCAAGGGTCGAATTTCTAATTCATGTGAGTTTTTAAAACTCCCATAAACTCAAAATTCAAACTAATTCAAATTTATTAGTATAATGTAATTTTCTCAGCTCAGATGAATTTAATCGACCCAAAAATTTGAATCAAATTCCATTTAAATTAGAAAAACTTGAATCAAACTAAAAAAAACTTAGAGTTTTTTCTCTGGAAAAAATGTGAACGTCAGGAAGGCTGCATACATCACCAAATTGATCCCTGGAACTCTCCCATTGACTTATACAGCAATTCGTCAGGTTTAAGGTGGTGAACAGTCGAATTCGAGTTCTTAAAGGTTCTTAAAGGTTCTTATGATAAATCTAGAAATTTGAATTTAAATTAAAACTCGAATTGAGTTTGGATAATTCACAATTCGAATTTGAAAGTTTTGACCAAAAGTTTTTTTTTTGAAAATTTGAATTCAAATTTTCACTTCGACCCTTAATAAATCTCAACTTGTCTAAGCTTTCTTAAGTCATTTAAAATATTGACTGGTGAATGTTAAGGACATACATACCGTATTTCCATAAAAGCATAATTGGTGAAACATGGAAAAAAATTGAGAAATTTTTAGCTCATACCTAACTCATTTAACTCTAAACAAAACAATCTCTTCTGCTTGTCTGCTTTTGATGGGCTATAATTCATATAGCATGTCTGTAAGAAAAGCATAATTCTGGAACATAATGTATGATGTAGTATGTATGATGTTGTGTCAAAATAAATAGATTTTCATGTTAAGCTGCTGATAAAAGAGCAAATATTAGTACATCTGGTAGACTATTACAGGGTGCCAATACTGTATTGGAAAAAAATAAAGATGTTTTATTTGTGTAGGTGTTAATGATTACATTTTTTTTTCTTGACTTTCATTTGCTGTTTCCTTTACTTTTCATAACCTGCAAGACTTTGCCCTTTGTAGTAATTATAAACAGATACACTTGATAGTTTAACTATATGTCAGATCATGAAATCTCTATGGAGAGGTTATAATAAGAATAATACATTGGCAATTCAATTGAATTTTAATTTGCTCCTGCTAATTAATTACCTGTTAGAACCCTAGTTTTTATTTCTCTTAAACAATCCACAGTTGAGCACAGGGCATGATGTGGCCTAAAGAGCTATGATGTAAGACTTGGGTAACATTTAATAACACTCACAATCTCCAGTGACCTTTGCAAAAACTCAATTCACAAACAACTTGATATATGCCCTATAGCACAATTTTTCAGGTTCTGTTTTAGTTTATTCATTCATGTATATATTCATTATCAAGATGAGATATGTTTTTTCCCTCAAAATGACATAAATTGTGCATGTTTGTAATTTTTTTTTAAATAAGGAGTGATATTTACCCAATTTAAATTTACAAGGATCAAAAATGTTCTTGGTCATACATGTAAATTAAATGCAGGCTTGAATTCCTAACCTAACCTATTTGTGCAGTTATTACTACCATAAACCAGATATTATTACAATTAGACAGACTTCTCTGCACACTCCAGAGTGTGAAGGGGGTGAGATCACTGTCAAGGAAAAGGAACCATACTCTTTTTCATCAAGATTCTGACAAACCCAAGAGTAGGGCTGAACATATTATCTTAAACAATAAATACGTAATTTTAGTTCACATGATTAAGAGGACAGAAAAAATGTAATTTGCTAAATTTACATATGCAAATTAGGGATGCATTTTGTTCAGAATTTTACTGAACACTTCCTGAAAGTTCCTGAAAATATGGATTTAGTGCATCCCTATGAGAAACATATATTCTGTTGAAATGACTAATTATATTCAATAAAACAGATACTGTTTATAGTCTATAATAATAATATAATTTATATTGCTTGGATACCATATATTTCTCACTTGGATAATATCAGCATTTAGAAAATAGTCCCATGAAAAAATGTATTCAGTATTAGAGCCAATAAGTATATTGTTGTTCTTTTATTTTCAGAATATATGATGAACATTAAACTAGCTTTATTTATGACATAGGTGACTCAAGGGACACATTTGCTCATGAACATAAACTCTTTGTGCATCTACTTGGCCCCTTTCCAGTATCTGTAAACAAAATACCTTTTGTAGCTCTTTGTAACAGAATAAAAAAAAGAAAAATGAATCCACAAAAGTCACTTTAAAAAAGTTTTTTGTTTCAGCTGTTAAAAATAAGTAATGATAGTGATATTCAAAGATCTCTGTGACATCTGCAGTACACAGGGCAAAAATCAGAAATGAGTTGGAAAAGGGTAATCACATACAGCCACAATGAATTATATTTGACATCTGTTCCATAACACTAAATACAGTAATGATGATGATGTAAACCAGCTGTTCTCAAAAGTTGCTTTGGTATTCTACAAAAGGAATGTTGAACATTGCACATTAGTGAATCTGGAAGCTACTACACCTGTAGCTAAGAAAAACACAGCAAAAAAAGTATATTTTCTTCAATGTATTTTGTGTGTTTTCACAGTTTTGTGAATATTTTGGCAAAGCAAAAATGCGTTGAAGTTAAAACGTCAAAGAATGTTTATTTTTCAAGCATGGGTGTTTTTTGTAGAAATAGTTAAATGCATAATACATTGAAATCAATGGTCATGTTTATGCTATATTTTTAACAAAAAAGTTGTTTCAATTATTTATAAATATAAGGTTATTTAACTACCTATGCTGCACTTATTACTTAAATTTACACATTGAGGGGCAGATTTATCAAGGGTCAAATAGTAAATTCAAATTCGAATGTTTAAGTTTCAAAATTCACACAATTGAATTTTAAACCCACTATTCCACTGTAAATGTGAATATGAGATTTATCACACCTCAACCATGGAAACAGTCCTAATTCAAATATTCACCACCTAAAACCTGGTAAGTTCAAATACAAGTCAATGGCAGTGATCAGTTGAGCCATTTGGAGATGTTAATAGCTTTCCTGACATTAAGGGGCAGATTCATCATAGGTTAAGGTGAATTTTCAAATGAGAAAAATTCGAATTTGCAACTATGTTTTGTGTACTTTGACTAGGGAATAGTCCAAATTCAATTTGAATATCCAAAATGTATCATGTACTTTCTCTTTAAAAATTCAACTTCGACCATTTGCCATCTAAAACCTGCCAAATTGCTGTTTTAGCCTATTTGGAGTCAATTGGTGGACTTTGAAAAATCAAATTTATTTTTGGGAAAAACTTTGAATCAAATTCGATCGAATGAGCTATTCCTTCGATTTGTCCGATTTGAATTTGACCGAATACTGACCTATTCGATCAAAATTGGACCTATTCAACCAAAAAAAACGTCAACTTAACTTCGGTTGGTCTTTTTTAATTTGAATTTTGAATTTTTTTTGAATTCGAAATTTGACCCTTGATAAATAAGTTTTTTCTTGGAGAAAAATTTGATTATATGAATCAAATACAAATCAAATACTATCCAAATTATTTGGTTGGAACCAAAATGATAGAATATTAGACATTCAGTGTTTTTTTTAAATAACCTCCCAATCAAATTGTGAGTAGATTCAAATTAAAAAAAAATCACAGGAATTCAAAATTCGACCTTTGATAAACGCCCTTCCAATGCATGTTATTTCTTTCTCAGCAAATAATAGCTAGCCCCATATTTATAGGAACTCTACCAAACACTGCCAAACACACTTTTTCCCAGATATCCAGTACCTTGGCTGTATTAAAGTACAAAATAATCCTCCATGAGAATCCCACCTGATCTGTGTAAAGCTGGCCCCATGTTCTTTATTCTTGCAAAATTACTACATTGTAATATAATAAAGCCAAAATGACATAATAATCTTTGTTTGAAAGATAACAGTAAGATGACTGACATAGCACTAGTAATCCACAAGCTCATTAGAGAATTATATTGCATCCATAATTATGTTTTTGATCAGTAAAATCTCATTGAGTTCGGTAGCTTTTAGATGGCGAACTAGGGGGTCGAAGTTTTTTCTTAAAGAGACAGTACTTTGACTATCGAATGGTCGAATAGTCGAACGATTTTTAGTTTGAATCCTTCGATTGAAAGTCGTAGTCGAAGGTCAAAGTAGCCCAAAAAACACTTCAAAATTCGAAGTTTTTTTACTTCGAATCCTTCACTCGAAGTTAGTGAATCGCCCCCTAACACTTTAATGTGTTGTGTAGATTTCCCAAAGTTAGATTTCAGCATTTTTTTTTTCAACTTTGTGTTTATTCAGGTTCATCGTCAGATACAGAATATCAGAAGGTAGCCGTGGTTTGCAAACCTGTGTTACAACACATAGAAATAAACAAAGAAAAAGAAAAAACATACAGAAGAAAACAAAATAAAAACACATGTTGCATACAATGTCTAGTGTCATCGTGTCACCGAGTCATATTATCCGTATAAACAAAAAACAGGGAGATAATGGATGTAGGAGCTAGTGAGCAAACTAGGTAGGGCCAGCTCTGATAGTCCAGGGGGACCATATGAGGTCATAAGTGTCCAGTTTATCTTTCATCAGATAAGTAATTTTTTCGTTTGCAGCAATCCACCAGATTTTCCGCTCCAGCTCAGACCGATGAGGGCCGGGGCCCTTCCACATTGAGGCTAACACACATCTCGTAGCGGAGCAGATTTGTGTGGCCAGCTTGTTATGATGGCTGGAGAGTTTAAAGCGCCTGCCAAACAACGCCGCCCATGGATCCGGAGTTACATGCGTCTGAAGGATTGAAGAAATCAAAGCAAACGTGTCAGTCCATACTCGTTGGACGATTGGGCAAGTCCACCAATTGTGCCAATTATCAGCGTCCTGGCCACAACCACAAAAGCACGTTTTGGGTTTAGTGGGGTCCCATTTGTGAAGCAGAGTGGGTGACACATACCAATCATACAGAATTTTGTATGGCTTCTCTTTTATAAGGACATTCATTGATAGCTTTGCCATAGTGAGGAAAATATCAGTCCATTGCTCATCTGATAAGCTTTCGCCTATGTGGGTCTCCCACCGTATTTGGTGTTTAGTTTTTGATGGCGGCCTATCATGCCATATCAGCCTATAGAGTTCAGAAATCAAAGCTTTACGAAAAGACAAGTTACAATATAACCATTCAAATCTAGTAGGCTTAGCTATGGGCCCTGTAGGAAATCTAGTAGAAATGTAATGGGATAGTTGTAGAAATTGAAACTGATCTTGGTCTGCCATGGCAAATTTATCTTTGAAAGCGTTCCACGTGAGGACTTTGTCCCATTGGATGAATTGGTGCAAAGACCACAGTCCCTTAGCTGCCCAGCGCTTGTAGCCAAGGGTCACCAGGCCCGGGGCATAATCCGGGTTGTTATGTATTGGGACAACCAGGCCAGGTGAGCCTTGTAGATTATATCTCAAGCGACAGGAATCCCAAACTGATAGCGTGTGATGTATATAGGGAGACAGGCAATCTGACAATGCTGGTCTGTGTTTTTTTGCAAGCCAAGGAAGCCCCTGGACCCCGACAGGAGAGGTGAGGGAATGCTCAATGTCGACCCATCTATGGGACCCTATAACAGAATTCCATTGAACTAGCTGTGCCATCCTTGCAGCCAAATAGTAGCTTTTAATGTCCGACAATCCCCACCCACCTCTGCCTTTCGACCTAGCTAACATAGCCGAGGAAATTCTAGTCCTCTTGTTTTGCCATAGGAAAGAGGTTATATGGGATTGGAAGGTCTTTAATTCTTTATCAGGTAGTATGATGGGCAAGGCCCTAAATAAGTACAGGAGTTTCGGAAGGATTATCATTTTTACCGCATTGACTCTACCCAGGAGGGATATCGGATAAGACATCCATTTACACATAAGATTTTTCAAGTGGATATACATTGGTGTGAAATTGAGAAGGTGAAGCGTGGTGGGGTTGTCAGCCAATTTAACCCCCAAATATTTCATACCGTTGTCTATCCACTTGAAGTTAAAATTTAATTTAAGCAGCTTCAAAGAGGCGGCCGTGAGGTTATGTGGGGTAGCCACCGTTTTGGAATCATTAATACGAAAGCCAGAGACAGCGCAGAAGGATGTAATGCAGCGAAACAGGTTTGGGAGCGACATGAGGGGACGTGAAAGGGTGAAAACCGTATCGTCAGCAAACAAAGCGACCTTGTAAGTTCCCTGACCTATATCTATCCCCTGTATGGAGGGGTCAGACCTGACAAGTATTGCTAGGGGTTCTATGCAAAGGTCAAACAGTAGTGGCGAAAGTGGGCATCCTTGGCGGGTGCCGTTGAGTATAGGGAATTCATTTGAGGACATACCTAGGTTGCATATTCTGGCAGAGGGGCTTGAGTACAGGTTCATGACCGCATTAAGAAATTTGGGAGGAAGGCCGAATTTCACGAGGACACATCGAAGGTACTGCCAGTCAACTCTGTCAAAAGCTTTTTCAGCGTCCAGTGACAGAGTGACCGACGGCACCTTCTTCGCCTTAGTATAAGCCATGATATCTAGCACCCTCCTGACATTGTCGGTGGACTGCCTGCCCGGAACGAAGCCAGTTTGATCCGGGTGGACCAATCTACCTATCACTGTATTCAATCTGTTAGCCAGGATTTTGGCCAGCAATTTAACATCCGTGTTTATCAACGAAATTGGCCTATAATTGCTAACATTGGTTAAATCTCTGTCTGGCTTAGGAATCACAACTATAGTGGCTTGAAGCATTTCAGAAGGAAACAAAGCCTTACCGTCTAAGACCGCATTGTAGAAGTGAGTGAGATGTGGGGAGATATTAGTAGCTAATTTTTTATAAAATTGTGCAGAGAAGCCATCAGGCCCCGGGGCTTTACCTGCGTGTAGAGATTTGATAGCCTCCTCAGTCTCCTCAGTAGTGATCGAACCGTTTAACGCATCTTTTTCAGTAGAATGAAGGTGAGGGATGTCTAATTTATCGAGGAAGGAAGCAATTTGAACAGGGGTGTTAGTGGCCTGGTCAGTTGTTCTCCCAGAGTATAAGTCTGAGTAGTAATTCTGGAACAGATGCACTATATGCTGCGAATCGTACGTCAGTGACCCATTATGGTCTTTAAGTGGGTGAAGGGTTTGGGCATGAGCTCTGGGGTTGAGTTTACGTGCTAAGAGCGTATCAGCTTTATTGGCTTTGTTATAAAATTTATTACTAGTGTATCTCATGGCCTGATCCGCCTGTTCATACAGAACCACATTGAGTTCACCTCTACATTGTATAAGAGCCCGTTCTATGGTCTCATCACCCCCCTGGCTGTGTTCTTTCTCAAGGAGCCTAATTTTAGACGTGAGCTGCAATATTTTCTGTTGTCTAGACCTCTTCTTTTGTGACGCCAGCTTGATAAGGTGGCCGCGAATTACGGCTTTGTAAGCTACCCAGGTGGTTGCTATACTAACGTCTGCAGAAGTGTTCTGTGTAAAGTAATGCTTGGTCTCCTCCGCTAATTCCTGGGTAATGCTCTCCGCAGCTAATAGTGATTCGTTAAGCCGCCATCTTTTGCCTGTGCGAGAAGTCCCCCAATCTGTCAATGTATGGAGAATCGCTGCGTGATCAGACCAAGAGATTTCGGTGATATCTGTGGATTTTATAAAGGGTAAAGTTATAGGGTTTGTGAGCCAAAGATCGATGCGAGAGTAGGTTTTATGGGCATTGGAGTAGAAGGTGTAAGACCTATCATCAGGATGCTGAATACGCCACACATCCCACAGTGACAGATTAGCCATAAAGGTGGTAAGTATTCTAGAGGGCGAGGGCACTTGGGATGGGTGGAGATTGCCTGACCTATCTAGACTAGCCTGCGGTGTGATATTAAAGTCACCCCCCACTAGGACATAGCCTGGCTGGATTGTAGCTAATCTCATTTCCAGATCAGTATAGAACAGTTTTTGTCCATCACTAGGAGCATAGACCGACACCAAGGTGGTGTCTCTATTATTCAAGACACATTCAATAATCAAGAAGCGCCCCCTGGGGTCCCTGATCACTTTCTTCTCAACAAAGGGGGTATTCTTTTTAATGAGGATCGCTACTCCCCGCTTTTTGACTTGGTCAGAAGCATAGTAGCTTGTTGTAAAACCTCCTGCCCAATATTTGGGTTCCTTGCCTTTAATAAGATGGGTCTCCTGCATATATATCACATCCCTGCCAAGTTTTTTGTAATATTCCGCTGCTAGTCGCCTTTTACGGGGGTTATTAAGGCCTTTGACATTATGGGATATTAATTTCAAATCCATGGAGACCCTCAATATGGATAAGCAGTGAAGGGTGGGACCCAGGGAGCGCTTCAAGCAAATCGTGACACGGTGACAACATGAGAACTACGTATTGCATTAAACAGAAACAAAAACAAAAACAAACAAAACATGTGCCTGTGAATGGCGATGCCCACAAGCCAGACAGTGAAACAAGAAAGGGAACCACTCTGGGTTCCCTAGTCGGAGTGGGCACTTTCCCACTGCTACCCTCCAGGCAGGTAGCAAGCATCAGGGGGCATGTACTCACGCCCGGGCACCCGCTGTAGGATCAGTCGCGGGTATGCAGACGGCCAATAATGGACAGAGAGAGAGGCTGCATCTTCATTGTGCGGTCGAGGTTGACTGTGCCGCTGAAGGTTCCGAGGTGCGTTGTGGCTGGGGTGAGGACCACTTCGGGGTCGGCGGAGGTATCCGCTTAGAGCTAGGTGGGGCAGTAGCAGCTGTCGGAGGGAGTCCAAGGGCCGCCAGTATCCGGTTCTGGTCGCTCAAATCAGAGATTGCGGTGGTCCGCCCGTTGTGGTTCACCAACAGTTTAAACGGGAAGCCCCAGCGGTACTTCACCTGATGTTGAGTTAGAAGTTCCGTTAAGGGTTTCAGCTCTCTCCGTCGTTTGAGCGTAGTTGGAGAGATATCGGCATATAGGTGGACGACCGTGTCGTCATCTAGCTTAGTCTCTTTGTTATACGTGCCACGAAGGAGCAGTTCCTTGGTTCTAAAAAAATGCATCCGCAGCACAACATCCCTGGGTGGGTCTCCATCCCTGGGTTTGCCTCGCAGAGTGCAGTGGATCCGGTCAATTTCGAGCTTGGCTGGCTCAATGTCCGGCAAGATAGCTTGAAAGAGTTTCAGAACAGTCGGTTCCAGATCTGTGCAACTTTCAGGCACATTTTTAATGCGCAACAACTTATTGCGCCTCGAGCGATTCTCGAGGTCTTCCTGCTGATCTTGCAAGGCAAACAGGTGTCGCTTCATATCAGAGATGTCTGCCTCAGTTTGAGCGCAGTAGGCCCGAAGGCCTTCAATGGCGTCTTCATTTTCGGACACTCGTTCCCCGAGGGCCATCACCTCCGCAGTGATCTCTTTCACCGTTCGTTGTTGCGAGGTAGTTATGAGTTTAGCCAAGTCCTCATATAGGGCCTTCAGGTCCTGTTTGCTTACATGATCGGTCACTTCTGACGAGAGCTCAGATGTAGTCGACTCGTCGCCATCTTGGCCGCATGAGGCCGGATCTTTGCGCTTGAAAAACTCGGCCACTTCGCCAGGTTTGTGGGTGGCTCTCAGTTTGGGAGCCATCTGGTGAAAATCAGTCAGGATCTGCTCGGTATCGGAGCTGCAAGCCCGAGTATAAAGCTTATTTGCTGGGTGCTAATGAAGCGGGTGCACGGAGCTCGCGGATCACGCTGCCATTCAGGAAGTCAGCTTGGCCACACCCCAGATTTCAGCATTTTATGAATTCATGGGGAACTTTTCTGAATGGAATGTCTTAAAACAAATATATATTCTGGATTTTGGAATACAATTTTTCAATCACTGACAGCAAAAAGTGATAAAAAAAGTGATTATCTGTGCACAGTAAAAAATTAATAAACACTATAATTGTGCAGTGTATGCTCTCATTTGCTGGCAAAAGTTTATAATTCCTACTTGTTCTTATTGTACAATCAGCATTACACTGCAGTAATAGAAACAGTATTGCTTCATCCACAGCACAAATTTTGTTGTTTGATCAATTATATTTTTATGCCCTGTTTCATAAATGTCTGGTATTGAGAGTACTATTTCTATAATATACAGTGCTTATTAATTAACATAATTTTTGCTAGCATTAAAACTGACATAATTTCTTCTTCTAAAATAGTATAAATTCATATCAATACACATACAGCTTTCACAGGAATGGCTTTCAATTAAGTTTCTTGGCATATTTATCATTTTCATATTAAACAAATTAATTCTGAAAATCTTGCCTTCGACAGATACAATGGTAAAGATTAGTACAGGGCAGACCCCTCTTATCATATGGCTTTTAAATTAATTCTAATTTCGATATTATTATTTATTTATTTATTTATTTATGAAGCACCAAAATATTGTAATTACAATATTATTATTTATTGATTTATTTATTTATTTATGAAGCACCAACATATTACACAGCCCAGTACAAAATAGGTATATACGACAAACATACAAGATTACTTGCAAAACCAATCAATATTAAAAGAGATACAAGAGAGCTTACAATGTAAGTCAAAGTAAGAGGAAGACTTATTAATTTTCAACTTTTTTCAAAATGTGATATTTGATTGAGTTTTCACTTGTTTTCAGTAAATAAGCCACCAAGTATACTCAATTTATTTAACTTGACATGTGCACTGATGTACTTTGATACCATGGCATTACTTACTTGATTCCATTTTCAGATCCAGTGGAATGTGGATAATGGAGGAAGATAAGCATTCCATTAATAGGCATGGTTAGATTTTTTTAAAATATGCATTTATGCCAGAACCAGAAGTGATGAAACTATTTTATGGTTTAACTCGGGTTATAAGTTCAAACTGCTCTTTTCATCAACAGGTACTTTTGCATTTAAGGTGTGATTTCACCACTGTCAAGCTACATGCTACCAAAGCTTAGAGCAAATTAGCCTGAAATTTGCGATATTGTGCTTTGACTAAGAAAGTTAAGCATTCCTTTTATGTTCTGTTTATTCCGATTATAATTCTATTTGCATTTCATGGGCTGTTCAGGATTCCTAAATTGACAATACATTGTATAGTAGTTTTCAATTGGCTGATTTTAATGTTGATAGGGCAACAATAAAAAAACAATCAGCCCCTTTAAAGACACAGGAAGTCAGGAACAATTTAAGTGAAAGATATGTCATTACTCAGCTTACACTGGGGACATTTTTTCTCATATTTTCTTATGCAGTTCTCAAGGAAACCATCAATGATCAAAATACCCATAACCACACACATATACTTCCTATTCACAATAGTTTTAACATTCCGAAGTGAGAAATCACTCTTAAAAAAGTGACATAAATGGAAAGTGGTGTACCAGTCATCCAAGGAATGTTTGATTAATGTTACAATTGGACAGTTCACCCATACTGAATTAATTCTGCAATATTTGTGAACAGTTCATAGGGATGTAGCGAACCGGCGACAATGTGTTCGCGAACGCCGCTCGCGAACACCGGCAAAAATGCGAACAGTTCGCGAACAGTTCGCGAACTTCGAACATCCGAAAATCGTTCGATTCGAACGATCGAAGGATTTTAATCGTTCGATCGAACGATTTCCGTTCGAATCGAACGATCGAAGCCATTGGATCGAATGATTTCATTCAATCCAATGGCTTCGATCGTTCGATTCGAATGAAAATCGTTCGATTTTAGCGTTTCGAATGGTCGAATGGTCGAACGATTTTGACGCGAACGCCTATTGGCGAACGTCGCGCGACGTTCGCGAACTTGCGGCGGACGCGAACAGTCGAAGTTCGCGCAAACTAGTTCGCCGGCGAACAGTTCGCTACATCCCTAACAGTTCAATCATTATACCATTCATGGCTCTGTCAGGTGTCAGAATAGAATGTTTTTGTAAAGTTGCACTAGCCTGTTAATCTGTTTTGTCTGCCAAAGACACCAGCTGGCATGTGTAGGTATAAAAAACTGACTCTTAAGATGTAGCAGCAAGCCATCACACTGTTTTTTTACCATTAGGTCATAAGCCCACAGAACTCAAGTCAATTCTCAAGTGCTAGGGATCATTTATTGTTGTGATCTTGCATGTACCTTGACAACATGTCTCAAAAATGAGTAACCAACATTCACAAACATTATGGGGCAGATTTACATAGGGTCGAATGTCGAGGGTTAATTAACCCTCAATATTCGACTGACGAATGTAAATCCTTCAACTTCGAATATCGAAGTCGAAGGATTTATCGCAATTGATCGATTTCACCATAGGCTAACATTGGTGCTCTGTAGGTTTTAGGTGGCAAAGTAGGGGGTCAAAGTTTTTTTTAAAGAGACATTACTTCGACTATCGAATGGTAGAATATTCAAACTATTTTTAGTTTGAATCGTTCCATTCGAAGTCGAAGTCATAGTCGAAGGTCGAAGTAGCCAATTCGATGGTCGAAGTAGCCAAAAAAAACATTCGAAATTTGAAGTTTTTTTTATTCTATTCCTTCACTCGAGCTAAGTAAATGGGCCCCTGTGTGATTGATCTACTAATTTCCATAAAAATACTATCTGAATAGTATCTGAAGATTTTTTTATTGGATTGTACATGAGAAGCTTACTTTTACATAAGATGTGAAAAAAGTAATGTAAAATCTACAGTAGTTCTGTTCTACTATAATTTTGCTAATCAGAATAATAACTACACTTTCCCTAATTGCCTGAAAGCACTTCAATGGAATGTACATTTAGTGGAATTGCTTTTTGGATTTCTTTAATCAAACTAATAGGAGCTGTATTCAGACCTACTGCTATTAATAGTGTAGATTCAAAACCAATCTCTGGTGTTATATAACCTTTGACAGGGGTTATTGCTTTACACTATAGGTCCTGTGAGTGTAAGAACAATGGAAGACAATGACAAAAAAAATACATACTTAAAATTACTACACTACAATCATATCATTGTGGAATACACTCTCCAGATAAAGACCTATAACTGAAGAGGGAGGCAAATAATATATGCTGATTGGAAAAAAAAACCCTTGGCAAATATTTACATTTTGTCCCTGGCTTCTGCTGAATGAAAGGTGTTCTTACAAAAAGAAAAAAAAAATGACAGTGACATATTTTGAAAAGTGTGTGGATAGCACAGTTCCCAGGTTGCAGAACATATAGCTACCTAATTGGCAGCACAGTGACAGAAATAGTTAGCACCAATGCCTTGCAGTGCTGCATGTCTTGGTTCAATTCCAGCCAGGGCACTATCTACAAGAAGTTTGTATGTTCTTCTCCTGCTTGTGTTTTTAATGGGTACTTTGGTTTCCTCCCACACTCAAAGACATACAGGCTGGTTAATTAGCTCCTGATAAATCTAGTCATAGTGTGTATGAACCTTAGATTGTTAGCACCACTGGAGCAGGGACCGATGTGAATGATGTATACTATTTTTAAAGCACTGTGGAATATACAATCTCTGCCAGTCCAAGGCAACCACAGTCCTAAAGTGAGGACTTACCCTGGTGGTATAGTTATGGAACTGACACAATAAACTGTATACTGTATGCTGTATAGGATATAAAAGTTAAATTAAAGTAATTAATTTAGATTCTCATCACATGAAAGCTCAGAAAGCAGTTCAGTTTGCATGATTAGCCCTGTAGTATGTAGTATTAGCCCTGTAGTATCAGCTCAATTGATCAATTTATTGAGATAAAATAGATAGATGATTGATTGATTGATAGGCAGATGAGATAGATAAATAGATTGACTTGATAACATGTTAAGCTTAGTGATTTATACATTGGCAAGAGATATCATGATGTCAGGAGAGTTGACAACATGAATATTAAAAACAACTAGCAATAAGAAAAGAAAACATTGTTATCAAGAAAGTTATTTAAATTCAAATATTTTCAAAAAAAGATATCTTTCATCGGAAGCAAAACACAGCTGCCACACTTTTTTGAGACTGATGGCTTTAAGTTGCAACACTGGAACCTGATAAACATGCTTCACTTGATTCTCTGCTATAGACTTGATTTAACAACTCTTGAAATTTAGCAAGAGACGTATATGTTAGTAAATGTCATCCAATGGGACTATCATACCAGACAAAATGTCGCTGAGCAGTGGATGAATTACTCCATTTTCTTTTTATGCAAGGAAGGACAGTTTTTTTTTTTTTGCTAGCTCTAAATTGACCAACCTATCTTGAGAATTGTTTGAGACACATTGGGCCTTTTATCTTTTTAAACTGACTGCCTATTTGGTGTCTCTCTCAGCTTAATAAATAAAGTAGTGAGACAGATTTTTACTTGGTTGCTCTAGAGAAAAAGTTGAACTGAAAAATTGTTTCAAAAATAGTACTTTGAGAAAAAAGGATATACATTTATCCATATGTTATTGTGTTATTTATTAACATGTATTTTTGTACAAGGAAACTACTGTTTAGCCCTTAGCAATTTTTTTTCTTTAAAAATATAAATACTGAAGCATTTTTTGCTGAAATTCTGCTGTAACTGTATCTATAGTATCTGAGGTTAACACTATTTTAACATCAACATGTGTTTCCAAGTTTTTTTTTCAAATATTTATTTGCTCTGGGTTTCACCTGGTGCTGAAGGTTATTTTATTGATCCTCACCTTAACAGCAAACATTTACTTAGAAAACACCAGTCTTTAGGACCCTCTTACCACAAAGCCTACAAAACCCATTGATCTGACTTCTAGTTAGAACTTAATCCCCACAAAATTGTAATTAGTGTAGTTTTTAATGGGGTAATATGCCTTACCTTTTCAACATTACTGCAATGAATAGGGCTTGGGTTGAAAATACATATTTTTGCTATGTCACATTTCAGCTTCATGAGATACATTAAATTAAATATCCAGTGCCCCCAGGAATGCTCTGTATAATGAACAGCTCCTTATTTTAAAACGCTAAATCCAAAAGAGAAATGAGGACCTCCAGTAATAAAGAAACAATAAAAACCTAACGCGTTTTGTACCTGTTGGGGCACTTGCTCATAGGCTCAACCTAGGTTAGGTTAGGTTTTTATGTCCTTATAAATTTTTTCTAATTTTTTACACATTATTGTTTCTTTATTACTGGATGTCCTCACATCTCTTTTGGATTTAGTGTTTTGGACTTGCACTTCGGGACTGGGGTGAACTGTGAGTAATTCCTCTGCAAATAATTTCAAACAAATATTCTTATATTTTTTTGATTTATTTATAATTTTTTATGTGGTACTGTCTATATTTTCTTTCATGTGGCATCAGCACAAAACCCTGTTACTATTTCCTTATTTTAAAGCCTAACAAATGCTTCAGCTACCGTACAAAAACATATATTCTTTGGAATTTCACAGAATCTTTCAATAAAGCAAATGTAAAAAAATATGGATTCAGTGTAAATATTTTAATTGTCCAAAGCCATAGGCAACATTAAAAATTAAAGGCACGGTAAGCCTTTAAACAAGGTTATGTGTAAATGTTATTGTACATTTGGATAACATTTACATTTGTAACTTAATATTTATAGAGTTTATGTTTTTGAAACTTTAGCTGTGCTTTATCCTGACATTGCATTTTCATCAAATAATGGTCACATCTCTGCCTGCCAGAGAAAGGAGATCAAGTAATTGATGGTACACTACAATGCCTCGATCTAATTTATATGCTGCACTTCTACTTAGCAATGTTGTGCACTCGTTGAATTTTTTAGCTTAGTATGTAAGAAAAAATATGTAATTTGGTTATTTTTTGTGACTTTTTAAATGGCACATCAGAGTCTAGGAAATTCTGGCATTTATAATGCTGTACGGGAATATTTAGAAAGCACTTATAATATGTGTTACACTGTAATACAGGGGAGCACTTTAAACATATTATAAATAACCTTTCACTTTTAAATTAAACCTGCTTGAAAGTCAGTGGATTCCACCACAGAAAAGCCTATACAGGTAATAAATGTCTTTGAGTTTATTGAAGCATGAGTGAGAAAGTGAGAAAAAAGGAATGAAGATGGGGATTAGGGATGGGCAAATTTGACCAGTTTCGTTTAAAAAATTCAGCGCTGGCGAAATGTCGCCGACGCCCATTAAAGTCTATGGGCGTCAAAAAAATGTCGCACGGTGACATTTTTTTTGACGCGCGTCTTTTTATTTTGACGCACAATGCCCTACAAGTCTATGGGCGTCATTTTTTCGGCGAAACTGCTATGCCATCACAATCTTTGCTAGTGAATATATAAATATATAAATGGGTCAAAAATAAATTCTTAATAATGACAGTTCTCAAGTTGCTAGTCTTTGTTATGATAATATGCTAAGTAATAATCTCATATAATTACTTATGAACACATTTTTCACCTGATACAGATTTATGATAAAATGTGTGAGTCTTTGCTAGAATATTACCATGTGTTTTGTGAAGAAATGCATGTTTCTATGCCAAAGGAAAATACCAGCAGCATTATTAGAATATATCCAGTTTCCAAACACCTATTGACACCAATGCATTTGAGAATTTTCAAATTCAAAAACTTTGAATTTCGAAGTAATTTTTGGGTACTTCGACCATCTGATAGGCCAAAATTCGATTCAAATTGGAAACATTGACACTTCGCCAAACATGCCAAATTGCTATAGTAGCCTATGGGGACCACCTAGAACTTATAGCCAATTTTTGGCTAAGTTTTTAGAAGGAGAAGGGTTTTTTTTTAAAATCATTCGCTCTATCGATTAAATCGTTTGAATCGCTCGATTCGAATTCGATCGAAAACGGCTAAATTCATTCAAAAAAAATGTAGACTATAGAATTTTTACAATTCGATGGTCGAATTTCAAAGTTTTACCACTTCAAAATTCAACCCTTAGTAAATGTGCCCCTAAGTATTACATTGACTGTATTGTCCATATTTAGCAAAATGTCTAAATTATTCAGCACTAGAAACCATATTTACTATATTATGATATTTTTGTCCATGTATGTAAGTGGGAACAGCCACATTGTTTGCTATGGCAATTGCATGTATTTCGCTTTCTAATGAGACTCTAATAAAAAGTCTTGCACTCAACTGTTTTCAAAAAAACTTATTTGTATTACAAAAAAAACGCTTTTGAAGTAAACCATATGCAGCTTCTCTGGTCATACAGCCCCTGGAAACTAATGGCCTATGCAAACAATCACTAAATGGAATGCACAATGCTCGCTGTGAGTTCAATACCGTTTATTTATTATGTCCTTAAAGAAATGAATGTGGTTTATTTGTGTAATAATGCTCATCTTTGGCTGTCATACAGACTTAGCTATAAACCGACATGTTTTCTGTTGATATATCGCTACACGGTACTATGGACACCTCATGACACACTTTAATATGACTGCCCAGCTGCAAAATGTCCCTGGAAATTTGTTTGAAATGCTGGCAACAATGCACATCTAATTAGGTGTTGTGCTCAAGCAGATTTATAAACACACAGCCACAATCACATCTAGAATGTTAAAATAAGTATCCAGCTTCAGCTAATTAAAAGCTGTGTTAGACACACAGGAGCTCCAACAATACATAACCAAAATCAAAGGAAGCAGGGAGAATGAACAAATTTCAGTTATAGCAAATGCAGGCTCTGTAATTATTGATGATAAAGTTTAACCTTTAACCACAAAGAAATTGTATTTTCTTGCAACTCCCATGGTAAATTGAGCTATTCCCTGGCAATTAAAATTCAAGACATAGTTGTCACAAAAATCATAAGCTAGAAGCATTATTATTTCAAAATTATATTTTTTTGCCAAGGTTGGTCCTTAAAAACAATTTATAGGTCCATGCCGTTATGTCAGTGATATGTCACCTTGTTGTTTCATGTTTAATGCAAAGCCAAATAAGAGTGTATAATTTAAAAGTAGGTGCAGAATGTGCTGTAGCCACATTTCCTGATAAGTCCAATTGCATATTCCAAGCAAAGCAAGTTTATATATTGAGTCCAAACTAACAGGATTGCTTGGATTAATGCTGTCCTCCTACCAACATAGGTTGCATTGTCAACAGTGTTTACAGTAACGGAGATTAAATTACTGCCTCTGTAAAAATTAAACAGGAATGTGAACAGCAGATAAAATGGAAACTAGCAAAGATTAGCTGAGGCCTAAGGCAGTACTGACTAGAAGCTGGTTGCCAACACCATAAAAAAAAATTCTGAAAACAGGAAGTTGTACTCTGAAAGGCCCTGAGAATCCTGCCAGAATACAGGCATACAAGCTGTGAATATTTGAAACAGACACAACAATAGGGAAGCCAAAAATGGAGCTAAATCCACTGATTTATTTTACTCTTTGAGGAGAAAAAAATGGCAACAGCGCTGCCATTTTTTTAAAAAGACAACTTTGTATAAAAATCAACAGAAAAGCTTACATTATCTTTTGTTTTACAGGATTTGGTTGAGCTGCACAAATTACAACTCAAGCACTATTTCTTTTTTGCCCAAATAGTAGATATGCATTCAGTATTTATACCATCGTTTTGTTAATATGTACACTGCAAATATAATGAGCAGAAGCATAATATCATTATTATTGCAATAAGAGCTACGTACATGTATTTATGGGTCTTATAAAAATATATAGAGTAGATAGTAAAGACTATTTCATATGCAGCAACCCTTACATATGCACAGAAAACAAGGTAATACAGGTATGGGACCTGTCATCCAGAATGATTGGGGATCAAGGTTTTCCAGATTAGGTGTTTTTCCATAATATGGAACTTGGAAATTGTTTTCCCACCATTAAGACTTAGTTATGAACAAGGTTTGCTACAGAGAAAATAAAAATGTGATTTACATTTTTGAATTATTTCATTAAAATGGAGTCTTTGGGAGATGAACTTCCTGTAATTCTGAGCTTTCAAGATAATGGGTTTCTGGATAATGGATCCTATGCCTGTACTACAATTTTACCCTACAGAATTCATGACATTCTTTAACTGTACTTTTAAGTTGTTCCTTTTCTGTTTCTAGGTTTAGTTCTCAATTTTCACCAAGAGTCACCTCAGGATAATATACAAAGTCAAGAAAGACTTTTCTAGCACGTGGAGTTGCTAAATGAACTAGAAAGGGAAAGGAAAGCATCAATTAAACAGAAATATAATATAAAGGCATTAAGTAACTGGCCAAAATACAATCTTATAGTGCTGCTTATTGCAGCTGGTCACACTTCAATGTGTTCACTGAACAATGTCGAAGTATTGCCTAAGACCACCTGTAGTTTTAGATGAGAGCAAATTAGATTAGAAGAGGCCCAGATAACAGGTGTGAAATATTTCTCAATATACCCAATGGAGTTCATATACACATCTTGCTCTATAATTAATAGGGGTATGTGGGTTTCTTGTATAAATGTATATGTTTTACAGAGGGTTGCTTGCATATGCTCTACATGTCTCCAAGGCCAGCTGTTAGCAACCTGCCTTAGGGAACAGCTCATCATCACAGATGTATTAGTTTGTTTGTTTGTTTTTTTAAACATTTTTGTTACAGGTTAGATAAGGACATTATGGAGAATATGTATTTTCAGCATGTATATTTTAAATGCCTTAGACATTATCTAATGGTTAAGTTGCCCAACCTCCTCATGACTAGAAATGCGGTACCATTCGGCACGAATTAAAATGTTTTCTGACTACATGAAAAAAATCTCAAAGCACGTCAGAGTATTTGTATAGGTATTCTAAAATTTAAAATGGCTTATTACACATTTTTTTAAAAAAAGCATCCTACTAGACTACTAGACACTAACAATTCCTAAATGAACATCCACCTCTCTGAAACAGAGAAACAAATGTGATAATTCACACAACACAATAATATATTGCATGGTAAAGTGGTAGTGCTTATGGTGTTTATAAAAGTCATAAAACGATACAGATACAACATACTTAAAAAACAAGCAGCCTTCAGCCTTACATATGTATCTCCCAATCTCATAATAACATAATAAATACACAGATAGATGCTTAGCTCACTCTCCAGCACCGCTGCAACTCAATATATTTTCCAGGAGTACAAATTGCCTTTCTGTTATATTTTGGGCTCCCTACATCTTACACATTCCTAGGATACCATATAGATTACTCTTGGCATAGTCTTAGTCACTAGGAAATGACACAACAAGATGGTCATGTGTTCCAAAGCAGCAGGTTGTAGCCATCTAGATAGGATATAAATGCACCAGCATATTGAAGATAACCGTTCCACTAGAAGGGTGTTGTTTTATACAACTTACTTTTTGATCATTTTCAAAAATAAATTTATACTATGAAAGGATCTGAATACATATAAAAAAAACCAATGTGGTGTATTTTTGTTTACATGATATGTTTTCTTTTTAACCCCCTCTTTATTTCTACTATAATTATGGGAATTATTCTTACCATAATGATAATGAAAGTCCTTTATGCCCTTTTTTAGATATTTCTGTAGGGTGCATCTCTAAAAGAGGTTTTGGTTACTAGGTTGGCAATAATGAGAAGAATCTCTAAGTACTCTTTTAGGGGGATTTTAAGATTTTTGTCTATAACTTAAGACAATCGGATCCAGCCTGGATATCATTCTGTTCTGAGCATATAAGCACTTGAAAAGGAAGAAATATTACAGCTGAAAATGCTTAAATCTCTTTCTTATTTCTACTGACACAATGCCTAATAGCTCAAATGTTTCTTTTTTATGTATTTTCTTGTTGGTAAAATATGAAATGCATGTAATTTCCACAAAAGCACATGCTTCTGGAAAAGTAAACAAATTAGTAATCATTTTTTAAGAATATATTAAAGCCTATGTGTCCTTAAAAATGGAATTTTAAGGAAAATAAAAATTTCATTTTAATTGGGCACACTGATTTTATTTTAAAAAAACTATGATTTACAACTTTAAACTAATTACTAATTCAAGATACAACACAGGATGTTATTGTCACAGAGACAAAATGATAGGAATTGACACAGAAAAAAATCACAGTTGCTTTCAAATGCAAACATCTTAATTTTGACCTACAGTAGACTGAACAGGTGGATACAATCCTAAAAGCCTAACAACTTGTAAGCAAAAAGCAGTAAACAAGTTACCTTGGAGCAATATTCACCAGCCAGAGTTCCCTAAATGTTCTAATAGTGCGGGTTTTAGCATCAGTTAAATTTGCATGTAATCACATATGTAATCACTCTTAATTGCTTTTAAATTGAGATCATTTGCAGATAGTTTAGTTGTCCTGAAAGTCAAGCCTGTTGGGAAATACTGATGTTGAAAACATCACCCTATATTACAAAGAACCGTTTTGCATTTTGCGATAAGCAATCCTGCCTTTGGGTATGCTATTCTCTGTAACACATTCTTTGGTAGTAACTGGTCTTTACAGATAAGCACACAGAGGGCCAACATTCAATATTTTGCTCCAGATAACTTTAGATCTAATATAGTATAGCTATTTGTCAACGGTATGTTTAATGGAAAATAACAGTGCTGTAAAAATACACAATTAAAAATGAACATTAGCATTTTTGAAATATGCCATTTGTGCGGAAACAAAGAATAAATCAGCAAGTTAATTGTTGTGCTTGTTGTGCTATCCACTTATCCTGCATGTATCATGGATAGTGATGGGCGAATTTATTCGTCACGCGCAAATCCGCAGAGATTTTGTGCGATTCGCCGACAGCCAATAAATTCGCAAATCGCCCGAGAAAATTTGCCCAAAAAATTGCGCCGTTTCGCAAATTCGCCCATCACTAATCATGGATATATATGGAAACCCACACAGAGCATACAGATTGATTTTAGTAATTGTAAGATCTCTCATTTCTGTTTTTTTTATTTTTATTATTTTACTGCATTTCACAAATTATCCAAATGCTTTTCCTGCTGAAGATCAAGCAATGCCTGTGGAAAATAATATCTTTCCTTGCCAAGGAAATCAAGTACATTTAGAACTACTTTCCCATATACCCCAGTGGATGAAATCAGGGAAAATTAAATTAGCAATATAATTTACAAGTGAAATCAGAAAAGGAAGCAGAAAAGAAACAGCAGAATCTACCAGTGTAACTTCATTTCTGTGACCTAATTAGCACTCCAGAGCTTGGCAACATTATGTAATCTTTCATAATATCATTCAGTCTTTTGTGAATATTAAATGTAATGTACTGTACCAGTAACTCAGCACTTTGAAAATAACAAATTTGTCAGAATTGTATGTCTTTATACTGTACATTCCTTTCATGAGTTCTTCAATTCTGTGCACATGTACTGCATTTCTTACATTTATAAAATAATTATAAAACCATGTCACTCAACTTATAGTACAGTCAAGTGAGAAATAATATTCAGGGTGGTTTTACAGTGTGAATATATTAGAATATATTTTATAATATTATGAAGATTGATACGACACCAACTTTCTGTAATTCTAAGTATGTTATTGCTGTGGTATGAATAATTATCGAATTAAAACATTACATTTAAGTCCAAGACCTTCATTGTCCTTTAACAATGAATTCAAAAATTAATATTGTGCAGTTATTAACTATTTTCAAAATATGTCAAAAAATTGATAATACAAGTAATAGCATACAGTGATTTAGGGAAGGATTTTCGGTAATATAAGAAATTATAATTTTCCAATTGAAATGTATTATTATATCAAAGCAACTATTTTAATAATAAAAAGCAGACTTTTTGTAAGTTCAAAAAGTTTTTTTGATGAACATTTTTATTCTGTCCTAGGGGCACATTTACTTAAGTTTGAATATCGAGGGTTAATTAACCCTCGATATTCAACCCTCGAAGTAAAATCCTTCTACTTTGAATATTGAAGTCGAAGGATTTACCGTATTTCCTTTATTCGTACGATCAAAGGAAAAATCATTCGATCGAACGATTAAATCCTTCAAAACGAACAATTCAAAGGATTTTAATCCATCGATCGAACGATTTTCCTTCAATCAAAAAAACCTAGGAAAGCCTATGGGGACCTTCCCCATAGGCTAACATTGACGCTCGGTAGGTTTTAGGTGGCGAAATAAGGGGTCAAAGTTTTTTTTAAAGAGACAGTACTTCGACTATCGAATGGTCAAATGGTCGAATAGTTGAATGATTTTTAGTTCAAAATGTTTGATTTGAAGTCGAAGTCGTAGTCGAAGTAGCCAATTCGATGGTCAAAGAAGAAAAAAAAATACTTCAAAATTCGAAGTATTTTTTATTCCATTCCTTCACTCGAGCTAAGTAAATGTGCCCCTCAATGTTCCCAATATATAGTTTGCAAGGTTGCTCTCTTATTCTCTCTATCTTCTACCCAAACTGGCTTTGTAAGAAAGAATGCTCTGCTATCACCCCAGAGGTTTTTATCCTTTTACTATGCAACCCTACTGGAATAAGATTTTTAAAAGACTGTGTTCAACAAGTTACAGGCATGTTGGAACACTATAGCTAGTTTTACTTTAAAATGTGTATTATAAACCAGAAGCCTAAGAATGATTAATATGTGTTGAATATTTCTAGTGGACAAGGAAACATATTTCTTCTGAGCCTGCCTACAATGATCCTGGTTTACTGGGGTGATATCAATAATTTTAAATAATTTGGGTTACTAGATTTGGGGGGGTTATTTATCAAAGTCCAAATGTATCTCAATATTTTCTGCTACAAACTCCGATCAAACCTGCTTGGGTTTTTTACACTTATTTATTATTACATTTTCCAGAAAATTTGCTTTGCAGGAAAAAGTCATTTTTTCACGATTTATTCAGATTTTTTAATACGATTTTTACAAATTTCAGGATTCTTTTTGGAATTTTCACTTGAAAACTCAGAAAACTTTGGGGTATTGCACGAAACCCAGCGCACGTCAAAAAATCATTGGTACTTCTCCCATTGACTTATATGCAACCTCGACAGGTCTGAGATACTGGATTTTCAGATTCAGACTTTTCCATCCTCAGGGTTTAATAAATTCCCGAAAAATGTGTGATTTTTCAAAACTTTGACTTTATAAAAAACATGAATTTATGTGATTTTGCATTCACAGTTTAGTAAATAACCCCCTTGGTTTATATGGATCAGTACATTATTCAGTGAGATCCATTTGCGTAATGCTCAGTGGGCAGTTGATATTTAAATCTTTCTTATAAATTTAATAAAAATCTATATTTTTCTAAGGCAAGCAATCTGATTGCTTGCCTTAGACTCTGGCCTGTCACTCCTGTGCTTTGAAACATGCAACAGCCTGGGGTCCTCTTCCTGCCACACCATGTAACCATCTTTTTCAATGCTCCAGATATCCTCTTTGCTGTCCTGATGGCATGCATGCTCATTAGAGCAGAATTTCAAATCGTTATTTACTAAAATCCAAATTTATCTAATTATTTTAATAAGAAAACCACGACCAAACTCCCATACCCAATTTGACCTTATTTATTATTTAAAAAGCTCAATTAATTGGTTCAGGGAAAAAACAGAAAAAAATCATGCGCAAAATTGTATTGTACAATTTTTTCAGTTTTTCTCCCGAAACATATGATTTTTTCGAGATTTTACCTGAAAAGCCCAAAATTATCGGATTTTCAGACTACACCCAATGCAGACAACGATAACTTCCAATTAGGATAGGGACCTCTGCCACTGACTTATACACAACCTCAGCAAGCCTGAGATGGCGGATTTTTTCATTTGGGCTTTTTGCTGCATCGGGCTTTAATAAATCTCAAAAAAACAAAAAAAAAAATCCCTGAAAGGCCCAACAAGCATTTAGTAAATAACCCCCTAAAAGCTTTTCTCTACTGCACATGTGTGTGTCCAGGACAACCAAAGAGGATTGCCGTGGCAATAAAAGCATGTTCACCTGGAATCAGTGGCGTAAATACTGGGGGAGCAGGGGTGCGTTATGTTATTGCCTGGAATAGCACCATTGTCTTAAAGTGGACCTGTCATCTACACATAAAAAGCTGCATAGTGAAAATCCTTTGCAAATTAAATATGAAACCCCAAAAATTTTTTTCATTAAAACATCCATACCTGTTATAAAGGTGTTTAAATATCTAAACTGTCAATCAAATATCACCTGCCCCGCCTCTATGCCCGTGGCATAGAGGAGGGGCAGACAATTACTTTCACTTTCCATTCAGCACTTCCTACATGTCACTGCTCTCCTCACATTCCCCCTTCCCTCCTCAGGCTCTATAATTGTGTAGGGCACTGCACATGGACATTAGGTCCCCCATTCTGGTGCATACACAAGATTTTGGGGTGATACACAATTTCTCTTAAAAACCGTGTCCACAAAATGGCTGCTGCCTGCTTGCTGTGATTGTATAATTCCAAGACAGAAGGAAACAAAATTTAAATAATAAATACAGTGTAAGTAAAGTTTATTTTGCTCAACTAACATGATAGAAAATAATTTGAAATTATTTCTTAGGGTGACAGGTCCCCTTTAAGTTCTAAGACAACTTAAATAACATTATATTTATTATTTAATTATAATATATTTTTTATTATCTTTCCCCTTTGGGGAAAGTCTTTGCTAAAATGTTAGAAGCAGAGCAAGCCACCATAACAGATGCATATACAGTATATAGTCCGTTTCCATTACAGCCATTATATATATTACATTTTATTAATGTCTAAAATGTTTCAAATGTTTAGTTTAGTTTAACATTACTTTGACATTTAACATATTGTTTACAGATCTGTATATCTGACTGTTTGCATTTCTCAATATCATAAAATTCCTTGGCATTTGTTATGATGAATTACATGTTTTTCATGTATACACTCTAATTTAAATGTGTCCCTATGATACATGGCAAAATGCTTGCTTTATTTACCAAACAATAACTATTCAAGTAAATACCCCTGAGACATAAGAGAAAATGTATTTCATTTAAAAAGAAAAGCCCAACACGTTCTCTATTGTTTTCAAATCCATTGCTGGGTACTATAATTTTATTCCACAAAATCATTTTACCATTCTGTCATTTTATTAATGCATTTACTTACTGCTATAGTTGGTTCCATGTCATGCATATTATCAAATGCCTGTTTTTGATGAACACATTGCTTTTCCCCATTTCTTTCATTTTTTTTGCATACATTTGTTTGTCAAGCAAAGAAATAAATATATAAATTATCTTTTTAGCCACAGGGGACCCTACATTTGAAATTGCCTGCAGCAACATGCAGAAGGAAAGGCTTCCTAAGCTTATTTTGTTTGCTCTATTAATCTCTCTATAGTTGTAATAGTATGAGGGCTTTGCGGACACAAAACCAGCTGGTGCAAAAAAAAAAAGAAGACTAATATGTATTTAACCTATAGGAATATTTACATATAAAAAGATTGGAAACTGCATTAAATAAAAATGATAAACACAAAATTGGACGTCTTGTGACTCTTTAATGCCAAGCTAGATGTTAGTATCTTTGACTGCCAAAACATCTGTCAGTTGCATGAGGCTTCAGCAAATTGCTTTCATGAGCAACCACGAGATCCCTTTCATCCTTAGTTTACTTGTGTAGCTTTTAATATCAATCATGTTTTATACAGTATTTAGAATGAACCCAGATAAATATTTCTGCTCCATGATCTCCAAATCAATAGTTTAACCACCACTCACATTGTATATAGTTCACTCACTTTTGTAGACTACAGTTTAAAATTTGAAAGACTTCTTATACAGGTAAGGGACCTGTCATCCAGGATGCTGGAGACCTGGGGTTTTCTGAATAATGGATCTTTCTGTAATTTGGATCTTCATAAAACAGTATTCATACTACAGTTTAAAATTTGAAAGACTTCTTATACAGGTATGGGACTTGTCATCCAGGATGCTGGAGGCCTGGGGTTTTCTGAATAATGGATCTTTCTGTAATTTGGATCTTCATAAAATCATGCACACATTAAATAAATCCAATAGGATTAATTATATGTTAGTTTGGATCGAATAGATGGTGCTGTTTTATTATTAAAGAGAAAAAGGAAAAAAAGCTTCTGGATAACAGATTTCTGCATAATGGATCCCATACCCGTATTACAACAGACTTCAATTAATTATAATCATAACTAGCTCTACTGCCGTTACATAACTTTTTTGTTACTCTATATTAAGTAGTTACAGTTATGCTCTTATATTCAGCATAAAATAATGACGATCTCCAACTTACAAAATTTGTTACTAAATATATTTAGATGTTTACGCTATTTTATAGCATAATGATTTAAACATGTTATTTTTTTATAAGGCAGGTTTGTCTATTAGAAAGATTGGCTAACCTTTTTGTTATAAATGCAATAAACTGGTACCTTTTTCGCTATGGTTTAATTCTGTTATCACAGCACCTTGCTTCCATCCAAAGCCATCAATAAGTGGTTCCAAAATATAGGTGTCGATACAAAACAGCGCAGAGGTTCTGCTGCAAAAGTGCCTTTATTTACAAACACGACATGTTTCGAGCACCAAAGCTCTTTATCAACTGTATGCACTATGTACACTTGATAAAGAGCTTTGGTGCTCGAAACATGTCGTGTTTGTAAATAAAGGAACTTTTGCAGCAGAACCTCTGCGCTGTTTTGTATCGACACCTATATTTTGGAACCACTTAACATTTTTGTTATGGTTTATGCCAATAGAAAACCCCATATTTCAAACCAAAACTATGGGAAAAAATTAACATGGTTAAAATATAAACTGTACCTTCAATATAAGGGGAAAATACTGGGAATGTACTTGCTGTAGAGATAAGAATGAAACATTACATAAATGTTTATTATTTCATTGAATAAACCCACTGTTTAAGTCATGGGTAATTTAATTATACTGGTCTTGTTGGCATGACCAGTTAGAAGATTCATTTGTTGTTGGTTACAGTAAACAATATATTACACTTTTCATGCAGTAGCCCTCTCAAATATTGTTTTTATTAAAATGTTGTACTTAAGCCTCAACATATTTTGCAGAGATTTACAATCTCAACAATTGATAATTCATATCAGTTCCTCTCCCAGTGGTGTTCAGTACCTAACACATTCACACACAGTGGTCACTTTATGTTTTCGGTGGGTGGGAGGAAAACAGTATTTCATAGAATACCCACATAGACATGTAGATAACATCCAGACTCCTTACACCAATGCTAACTAGTTTGCCACCATGGTACTCTGCAATATAAAGCAGTATGAATTGAGGACATGCTTATTATTAATAATGCTAATATAAAATGTAGCACCAAAACTAAATAAACAGTACATGCCCCACAAAAATATGCACATAATGCATCTAAACAGCCATGAATGCAATAACAGGTACACACACAAGCACTTGAATCTAAAGTATATTATAAACCACTAATGCAAAAAGGTCCAATAGATAGAGAATATCCTTTTGAGGATTGAAATCAGTGCTGTATAATAAAAGATTCAGGCAAAACAATGGTGTGTGCACACATAGGGGGTTATTTATCAAAGTCTGAATTTATCTCAATATTTTCTGCTACAAACTCTGATCGAATCCGCTCTGATTTTTTATGCATATTTATTATTCAATTTTCCTGAAAATTTGCTTTGCGGGAAAACAAATCAGATTTTTATGATTTTTTCATCTGTTTTTCATGAATTTCATGATTTTTCTGGAATTTTCACCCGAAAACTCGGAAAACTTCGGGATATTGCACAAAAACTCAGCGCACATCAAAAAATCATTGGGACTTCTCCCATTGACTTATATGCAACCTTGACAGGTCTGAGATGCTGGATTTTCAGATTCAGACTTTTCCATCCTCAGGGCTTAATAAATTCCAAAAAAATTTAAGTCAGATTTTTTTTTAAAAAAAATAATTTTTCGTTGTTTTCGATATTTATAACATAAAGTCATGGTTTATTTATCAAAAGTCGAAGCATGTGAATCATTTTCATGTCCTTTATATTATAAAAGTCTCCGAACTGGGAACTAAAGATGTTCTTTCCAAAGTTTGATTATAGATAGCATGATTCTTGAGAACTGTAAAAAAAATCCTAATGACAGTCTAACATAACCATCTCTTTCATACAATAACCAATATCTGAATTCTTGTGGAAAAAAAAGGATTTTCAGGATTTGCTGAGCCTAAGAATTAAAAGCAGGTTCCTTATAACACTGGCACTTGACTTGATCTCATAAAATGAAAGCAAGGAATCTTTAGCAATATTTTTTAAAAATCGATTTTTACTCCTCAGCATGTAAATGGTGTTTATGGGGCACATTTACTTAGGGGCAAATATCGAGGGTTAATTAACCCTCGATATTCGACCGTCGAAGTTAAATCCTTCGACATCGAATATCGAAGTCGAAGGATTAAGCGCTATTCGTTCGATCGTTGGATTTTTTAAGAATGATTTTCTTTAATAAGAATAAAACAGTACATTGTACTTGATCCAAACCAAGATATAAATAATCCATATTGGAGGGAAATCAAGCCTATTGGGTTTATTTAATCTCTAAATGATTTTTTTTAGTAGATTTAAATTATCCAGATTGAAATTACACAAAGATCTGTTATCTGGAAAACCCCAGGTCCCGAGCATTCTGGATAACACGTCCCATACCTGTACCTGGAATATTAGCGTATTGTACACATACACATAGGAGCAGATTTTTCAACGGTCGAATTTCAAAGTTAAAAAACTTTGAAATTCCACCATCGAATTGGCCAAATTCGATAGTTGAACTTTTCTTTTTGAATTTTTTTGGCCGTTTTTGGTCGAAGTAAAATTGTTTCGATCGATCGCATAAATCATTCGATCGACCGAACGATTTTCAACTTAGCCAAATGTTGGCTATAGGTTCTAGGAGGTCCCCATAGGCTAACATAGCAATTCGGCAGGTTTAAGGTGGCGAAGTGTCAAAGTCGAAATTTTTAAAGAAATTTGACGTTTTTTAACTGAAAATTCACTTCAACTTTTGATAAATCTGCCCCATACTTTTTTGTTGTTTTTAATAAACTGACAATTCAGACAAGAGTAAGTAGCATGTATTACACAACATGTGTAAGGGTTTTAGTTATAATGCATGTTAATTAATAAGGTCTGAAACATATTTATTGTATTCAATACAATCATAGTCTTTAACACAACTTTTTATCTACTTTACACCCAGTAAAATAATTTGACAAATGTAACAAATACTAACAATACTTCTGTAGTGTTTTTTTTTTTCTTTTGTTTGTTGGTTTCATTTATTATTTCAGTTCCAATAGTGCTGGCAAATTTGGATTACAACCAATTTATCCTTCTTTCCTTATCTTGCATTGTGCAGTTAAAGAGATGCAAATCTCCAGGATACTAATACGGCTTAATTATATCTTACGATCAAATACAAGGAATTGTTTTATTCTTAAAAAGAAAAAGGAAATCATTTTTTTTTAAATTCTAATTATTTGGTTAAAATGGAGTCTATGGTAGATGGCCTTCCTATAGTTTGGAGCTTTCTAGATAATGGGTTTCCGGATAACGGGTCCTATACCTATACAGAGATGATCATACAAGTGCTATCAATGTAAATGTTATCCAGTAACAAGCAGCACAGCAAATTAAAGTTGCTATAAATTAGTGTTTATATGTAGGTATGTATGTATATTCTTATTTGTATAGCTCTCCTTTACCCATTGCCTTTTGACATTTGTTAAATCGTCAATGAGGAGTGATGTATTGCTAATATTTGTGTAGCAAAAACATTAAACATAAGAAAAAGGCTTAAGCAAACAAAAATGTATTGACTAATAATTTTGTTGAGAGATGCTAACTAACTAATCATACAATGATTGTATAAAAAGAGATGGGAAAAAACATGTTTGATAAACAAGCGAGGACAGAAACCTTTTATTAGCTTATCTTTGTAACCATTTACGCTGTTAAAAAAAAAACACTTAAAAATGTGTTGTTCTTCAGGGGAAGATTTAATGAGCCAGAGTACAGTGCATAATAAGACATTGTGGAATATTTAATGGGAAGCAAATATGAATTCACTTTAAAGTGGCTCATTGCATAAAGCTAGTATTGCCAGATCATGTAAATTGGGTACACTTCTACAAAAGCCATCTGCACTTATTGGATTTAATTTAGAACTTCCTTCAACTTGCATTTATTAGATATGGTCCTATTTTAAACATTCTGCTAACCCTTGCATTTATTGATGACAGCAAGTAACCATTATCAATGAGAACGTCACAGGCGTCTCATGATCACAACCAATAAATGATCCTTTTGAAATGTCCAGAGACAGTTGCAAAGAATTTTTAACAAGGCAAATGTATAATGAATTCTAAGTAATATGAGCAATATCTCTCCCAGTATTTTTACTTTTATTGTTTTATCTAAAGTTGACTAATAAGTTGGGTACTGATTAGTCATAAGTTTCCCTTTATGGAAACGTGTACAGGAGAAAACAAGTACAAGTGGGCAAAACATATTTAGGGGCAGATTTATTTATAAAGCTAACCACAAAAAAAATCTACCACTTTCTTTGCATCCTTATGGGAATTTTAGAATCATATCAATGGGTGAAAGTTGGGGGGGGGAGTTTACTGAAATTAAAATTGTTCCAATTTTTTTATTTAAGAAACCATTAATTAACCCATTTCCATGAATGTCATTCATTCGCCAATAGATTTGAACAGAAGAAGTCATCGAATAGTCATGATAACGACCAATTTTTCATATTGTTGCATAGAAAACAGTACAAGCGCAACAACCAGGGGCCCATTCATTAAGTTCGAGTGAAGGAATAGAAGAAAAAATGCTTAGAAATTCGAAGTGTTTTTTTGGCTACTTCGACCATCAAATGGGCTACTTCGACCTTCAACTACGACTTTGAATCGAACGATTCAAACTAAAAATCGTTTGACTATTCGAACATTCGAGTACTGTCTATTTAAGAAAAACCTTCGACCCCCTAGTTCGCCACCTAAAAGCTACCAAACTCAATGTTAGCCTATGGGGAAGGTCCCCATAGGCTTGGCTAACTTTTTTTGGTCGAAGGATAATCCTTCGATCGTTGGATTAAAATCCTCCGAAACATTTTATTCGAAGGATTTAATCATTCGACCGAACGATTATTCCTTCGATCATTTGATCGAACTATTCGAAGTCGAAGGATTTTCATTCCCCAGTCGAATATCGAGGGTTAATTAACCCTCGATATTCGACCCTTGATGCATTTGCCCCCCAGTGTCTAAAACAACTGAAAACTTAAAACCACGAAGCAAAGAAAGTTCTTCCAGCTGTAAAAGGTATATCTGTCACTGACTTCTACATGATTTCAACAGGTTTGAACTGGAGTATTTTTGGATTTGGAATTTTTTGGCATAATAAATCTCGGAAATTACCTTGGTAATTCCAAGGTTATTTTCAGGGTAATTCCAATGCTTTGTACTTTTGTTCATAAGCCCTCCTGAGTTTTCCCACATACTGTTGTTCGTAGGGGCAGTTATGTAAAAATAGTAGATTTTATTCAGCAGGTAGCAATAACTAGTCAGCTGTTTACAATCAAACATACTACTGGCTGCAACAGGTTACTGCACCTGGGCAAAGCGTATTCTTTTTTTTATTACCTATTTGAGTTTCTGTCTTATAAAGTATTTTTAAGAATGAATACTTACATAGGACCATATAGTACCTGATCATATTTTTCTGTATTTGTTATTTGATCATTATTTGTGCTATCTTTTGTGACATTACAGAAGTGAATTTATCTCAAATTTAATTCACAACTGTTATATAGCGAGATGTAGCAATGGTTAACAATCACCTTGTACTAACCTGGTTTTATCAAACTCTCACTAATTATAGCTGTTATTTTCTCTTATAGTCTGTTAAAATCACTTTGCTTGTTGCTGCCTATTCGCAGTAACCAATTTTGGTAGCCTGCCATTTGACTTTCAATCTTTCCCTTGCAGGAGTCAGAGCAATATGGCATTCTGTAAAGTGTTCTGAATGAGAACTTGAGAGACACCTAGTTATTAAGTTATACAAAAGTGTTTTGCTCCCAGTGCTGTTCACTCTATTTTCACAAAACTGGCATGGATTAAATGATTATACATGGCAGGTTCAGCATAAAATCGTGTAAGTGCAGAATGTATGGTTGACATTATAGAAAACTTTTAAAAATTAAGCTAGTTAATATATTTAAGTATAACACAAAAACCCCTCCATGTAGTGCACTAAGCATACAAGAGGTAAAAATATGAGATATTTTATCTACATACAGTAGAATCCCCATTTAACATGTTTCAGGGGACCAGAAAACAAATTATGGAAAATATAAAATCAGAGAAATGCATTATAAATTGATGGCACCAAAAAAAAAAGGTGTAAAATGGGGGAAACCTTAAAATCAGGGTATGTAATACTGAGGTTTTTCTGTATGTTATACAATTACTTATGTTATGACTACTGGAAACAAACAAAGCTATATACTTCTGTCTTACAAACATGTAATCCTAAAATACTCATTTCAAATATGCCAAGTTCTACACAGCTTAAAATACATGTGTGGGAAGAGGAATCATGAGCAAGAGTGAAAGGTTGTGTTCATCTGCATTATATTCTGGACCCTGTAGTAGTACAGAAAACTTTCAGCTGGGGGTAGAACAAACTTTACTCAGGAGGAAATAGGGTCAGACTGGGGTGCTATCACAGGGCCCCCCTCCTCCAGATACCTTGCTGGTTCCCCTGCCGAGCCAGCTCAACACTCCCCCCCCCCCGCACTGTGCATGAGTGTACTTTGTATTCAGCTGGGAGCGGAAAATTCAACAGGGAGTGGTACTGGGCTGGCAGGGCCCACAAGAGGTGGGGGCCCACCGTTTTTTCTCTCCGGTGCCTCGTCAACCCAGTCCGACCCTGGGAGGAAAGCATGGCTGAACAGATAGAGAGGCAAATGTTAGGGAAACAATTATCAGCAGAGCAGAATGACACATCTTAGTTTAACATGTAACAGCGCCATCTACTGGCCTTACCTTAACAGTCAATACATAACAATCTGTATATTATATAACCTATTATATCATATAACCTAATGCATTGTAAATACATAACTGAAACTCTTCTTTGCACGCTTGGAGTAGACCATGGACTTCAAAATCAAATAAGTACAATACTGTTTTGAATCCCTACTAATTCTAGGTTCCCAAATAACTTTGTTTCAACATACATCAAATGCATGGTTCCAGTGAAAAATCTGAAATAATTACTTACTGAATAAATAAATTGATTTGAAAAATTCTGAGACGCAATAAATATTTCAGAGGAGCTATTCAAATCCCCCTAACTGGATTGCATAAAACAGCTAGACCCAAGCAAAAAAAAAAAACATGCATAAATAAAATAAAAAGGTCTCCACTTGCATGTATTACTCTTTGATCCACTTCAGCTTGAAAATGTCATAATTAAATGTAAAATTGTTTTAATTAGTAATTATCAGCCTAGATGAAGAAAGTATGTGGTTGGTTTATTTGCATTTTTCATATTGCCAATCTGTTTTATATAAAAGTTGCGCTCAGAATGTGATCTGTTTTTCTTTCATTAAAGGACAACTCTAGAATAGTGGCCTCTATGTGAAGCCTTAATATGTTACAATATGTGTTACCATAGTGCTAATTAGGTATCTGTATTTTGCATAGAATTACCTATTCTCGTATTCTACAGATACTGTCATCCAGCTCCTACATTTCACAGCTTCCATCCACAAGTAGTTATGGGTGAATCTGATCCGTTTAGTTTTGCCAAAATTTCTCAAAATGGCAAAAATTCACCAAAATGCATTACAGTTTATCGGCCTCGGTTTTTTCACCCATTAAAGTCTATAGGCGTAATTTTTGAGGTGAAATGCTACAAAAAATTTCGCTCATCACTATCCACAAGTAGTGAAAAAAAAACAATCCCTAGGAGCCATTTTGTCAGGCTAGTTGGTTGTTTTTGACCCTGAAGCTAGAATGAAAATGTTTAAATTGATGTAGACAAAATGTTTTGCACAAGGCTCTACAGTCTCTGTGTTAAATACATTTTCTGTTACATGCAGTTCAGGCACAAATAAATCTAGTTCTACTTCTAAAATTATTTGGGTTATACAATATCATTCCCAGAGTAAGGATATTGAATATACTTTAAAGAACCTTTGAAACAAAGGGAAGGTTTTATTTTTGATTCACAGCACCATCTGGTTAGGGATGTAGCGAACGTCGGAAAAAAAGTTCGCGAACATATTCGCGAACTTGCGCAAAAATGCGAGCGGTTCGCGAACGGTTCGCGAACCCCATAGACTTCAATGGGAAGGCGAACTTTAACATCTAAAAAAGACATTTCTGGCCAGAAAAATGATTTTAAAGTTGTTTAAAGGGTGCAACGACCTGGACAGTGGCATGCCAGAGGGGGATCAAGGGCAAAAATGTATCTGAAAAATCTGCCTGTGTGTGCTTGGAAGAGATAGTGTACTACTAGGAGCAGCAGATTAGCACACCAGTCCCACTCCCCAACACTGCTAGACTAATAGCACTGGGCTCTTATAGTAGTAGTAGTAGTAGTAGTAAAACAACAAAAAAATAAATAAAAGCAGTCCTTACAAGGACTACTGTTATTGCAGCAGTCAGCAGATGAGATCAGAAGCAGGACAGCTGCCCACTGCAGCTACATACAGAGCACTGCAGTAGAAGGTAGATTACTAGCCAGCAAAGCTACCTAAGCTTAAATGTCCCTCAAACCCCTGCAGACTTCTGTCCCTCCAATAACAGAGCAGTATCAACACGATTACTAGCCAGCAAACTTTCAACTGTCCCTGAAATCACTAACAGGCAGCAGCTCTCTCCCTACACTATCTCTTCAGCACACACAGGCAGAGTGAAAAAAACGCTGCAGGGCTTCGGTTTTTATAGGGAAGGGGAGTGGTCCAGGGGAGAGCTTCCTGATTGGCTGCCATGTACCTGCTGGTCTGGGGTGAGAGGGCAAAAAAAAGCGCCAACAATGGCGAACCCAAAATGGCGAACGTCGCGCGACGTTCGCGAACTTCCGGCGAGCGCGAACACCCGATGTTCGCGCGAACAAGTTCGCCGGCGAACAGTTCGCGCCATCTCTACATCTGGTCTCAATAAAGATATTTAATTGGACCTTAAAGGTCTGTAATTGAGGGTACTCCTGATTTTCAAGTCTGTTATGTTTTATATTATCTAGGTAATGTTTGGATCATTAGTGTCAACCTTATTTTTCTTTTATTTACATGGCAAATTATTCTGACAATGACAATTTATTGTCCATGTAACATTTGTAAATGCATTATCAACACTCTTGTGGTAAAGGATGATTTGTGACCTAATAAGTTGCAAATATTAGTACTTAGAGATGTCTGAGGATCAATATATTTGAATGGAGTGACCTTTTACCTGCAATCTGGATGCTGAAATATTGTTCTACTACATGCTTAATAGGGTGCTTTTGAATGCAGCATTTTGTGGCAGCACCAAGCGCCAGCAAAGACATTTAGCAGACAATATCCAGTTATCAGTTTTACTTCTGAATGTGTTTATTAATGTTTGCATGGGGGGGGGGGCTATTTAAGGTTGCTTGTGCTTTTTAGCCCTAGCAAGCAATCTTTAAGGAAACCTTATTTGTGTACCCTAACTCACAAAAAAATCTCAGCAATTTCCATACATTTTCTAAAAAGCTATCAACTATACTATCAACATATTTGTTGATCTGTATACCTATCTGGAGCAATATTTACTCAGGTCCCCTTAACTAATAACAAGGTCATGTATAGGACAGAAATGTTTTAATCTAATTCAATTTAGGTCTAAGCTTTCAGGAATATCTATCTGAGCAAAAAAGCTTTAACCCAACAAGCCATCCCAACAGGCCTTCAAGTTATACTCACCCCTGATACTTGGGCTGCAGGAGTCAAAATACCAGAATAATCAATCAATATAGAACGCTTAGGAAGGATCTGTAAACAGAAGCCAGCTTGGGAACTGTTTGGCACCAAATTCCAAACTTGCGCCCAACAATGATGTCATGATGCTCTGCGAGAAACGTGAGCATCATGGCGCATGTGAGACACGTGAACGTGGAGCACAAGGACGAACGTTTCCCGGGAGGTAAAGGAACGTGCAGATCTCCCGGTGCATTTTACACCTAGATATCTTTCTCCATAAACTACATGCATAGTTTACCAGAAGATGGTATGGCTTTATAGAGTAATATCTGCTTCTATAAATAGTTTTCAGACATTCTATCTTCCTGGTCTTTTGTCACAAATAATTACATTTGATTAAGAACTATAGAATGATTCTACTCTCAAATATCTATAAAAATATTTATACAATGAAGAATATAATTGTACATTCTTTCAGATTATTACATATGGATTATTAGGTAATTAGTGTAAGTATGCATATATTGATCATATGCCAGAATATCTTGTCAGAACTTGTACATTATAAATACAAGCTAAAACAAAGTAATGATAAATGGAGACATATATATACGAATTATGCCATTTATAACTTGGTTAAATGGAGTCAAAATTGACATGACTTACACTCCCACAAAACAAAGTGGCCAATTTTATTGATTCCCTAATATAAATACCCTGTTAATTATAATTATATAGGTTTATGATCACCAACATTGTATGCTCCCAGTATTTTCTTTTTAATGGCAACAGCTTACAAGCCTGATAAGAACCTATATGTTGTATCTAATTCTGTAATTCTAGGGTAATAGAATTAGAAAGAGACCATCTCCTTTTTAAAGTCCATTGTAGCCTCAGGGTGTAGCAACAGAGATATCTGTAATATGATTAACTGTGTGAGCAAACAAAAACATTACCAATAAATAAGATATAAAATGATACAACATAACACAATAATATGTGTACAACTTTGTATGGTGTTGCTTTTATTATAACAAGCCCATGTGTTCCCTCTGACAAAATTCCTTCTTATCTAGCACACTTGAAACACAAAACAGATATATAATACAAGGTATTTCGGGGCACATTAACTATTGGTCGAATATGGAGGGTTAATTAACCCTCCATATTCGACTATTGAAGTTAAATCCTTCGACTTCGAATATTGAAGTCAAAGGATTTACCACCATTCGTTCGATTGGATTTTAATCCATTGATCGATCAGAAATTTGTTAGAAAGCCTATGGGGACCTTCCCCATAGGCTAACATTGATGCTCGGTAGGTTTTAGGTGGCGAAGTAGGAGGTCAAAGTTCTTTTTAAAGAGACAGTACTTCGACTATCGAATGGTCGAATAGTCGAACGATTTTTACATCGTTCGATTTGAAGTCGTAGTCGAAGGTCGAAGTAGCCAATTCGATAGTCAAAGTTGAATTTCAAAGTATTTTTTATTCTATTCCTTCACTCGAGTAAATGTGCCCCCTGATGTCCTTACATTAGGAAAAAATTAAGAATCATTTACTTCACAACCTCAATTTTTACTTTGTCTATTATAAAAGAAGTTGCCAAGACCAAGACAATTCAGGTACAGAATATAAAGGAGTATCGTTGACACAATTGTCTGTTTTGCACCAGTACATTTAATTGCTTAAAAAGCAAGTTACGCATAAGATTCCTTTCAATAAAATGATATAACTGACTATAAGCATATTCATTTTTTTTAAATGCATAACTTTTTCATAATTTATTATCCTATTGATTCAATAATTGTCTTTGTGGATGGCAGAAAAATGTATTCTGGAGAATATAAAAAGGTATAAATTTTCTAAAATAGCAGTATGAGCTTTGCTTTTTTTAAAAAAAAGGCACTGCAGCAAATTTACCTTGAGGTAAGAGTCAGCAGATTTGAAGACCACAATACATAGAGTGACCTTCTCCTTTTATGCTAAGTTGATTTTATACATACTAGTGCACATGAGGGAGGTTAAGCATAATTATGACTTCATTTTTCAGGAAGGACAATTGGAGTGTTTTGCATCTGAAAATTTATATTAACTGCAAGTTTTACAGAATGTCAAATAGCAAATGTATAAACAATCAGTTTGGGTGCACTTTTTATTCATACATTTAGGTTAACCAAAAGCTCTGCTTTTGTAGCTAATGAATTATAAACATTTTATTGTTTTTTTTAACACCTTAACACCTTAGAGATCTTTGGTAGAAAGGTACCAAATATACAGCATAAATAAACGCAGACATCTACATTTAAGCTTAACTCATACTCAATAAAGTAATCATATACTCATTCTATGTTTTGAGAAGTAATTGTAACTATTTTAAATAGGTTTCAGGATTCAGATAAAAATGATTAATAGCTTTTGGTTTGGGTTAAACAATTAGCTGTGCTAAATGCGCTTGACATTAAAATAATGCAACACAGCAACTACTGTATATGGGGGTTATTACTAAAATCCAAATTTATATACATTTTTTATTAAACAAAGCTGGACCAAACTCCCATCCACGATTTTATCTTATTTATCAATAAAATAACTTAAAAAAGTCAATAAAATTGACTCAAATCATACAACTATTTTGGACTTTACGCCCGAATTGCTAACTTTTTTTTTATTATCGCCCAAAAACCACAAGTTTTTTGGAACGGGCTTAACCGTGTATGTACAATCCACAATATCTTCAAATTGGGATAGGAACATCTGCCATTGATTTATACATGACCTCGCTAAGTTTGAGATGCCTGGTTTTCAGTTTTGGGCTTTTTGCAGCATTGGGTATAATAAATCAGTTTGTTTATTCACGAAACATTTTAGAATTTGCCCTAAAAGCCCAACCATAAAAATGATGTTTAGTAAATTACCCCCTATATGTTGTAATATATTTGTTAAAAGTACTGCAGAAAGTACTGCAGACTATAAAATTATTATAATTTAGCATTAGATTTAAATCTTTATGTGGGGAACACTGCCTTGACCACTCCTGACCAAGTCACAAGCTTATTGGCCCATGCGGAGAAAAAACAACAGCCTCCCTGATCGCTATCTGCTGATTCATGATTTGAATGATATCTGTTAGACCTCTTGAAAAGTCAAGCCATGAATACATTCCTCCACCTTCAGATTTCTACTGGCTCTAGGAATGAAATTACTAAATAAATAAAATGGATGAATATAAGCACTGGGAACATTAACTGCACATCTGGAGCAAGCAATTTTTGCAAAAAAAAAAAAAAGCATTATTGAAAAGGATATTAAGTTAGCTAGCTCAAGATGAAGAACAATTTGTGTTGCTTTGATTGAAAGTTCCATTCCTCAAATCTAAAGGGTGGCTACATTTCCTTTGTTCATTTTCTAGTGCTAGTTTTTTTGTAAATGTGTCATCTACCATCTTTAGCAAATTTTCTCCAGTGAAAATATGAACTTTGATAACTTAACTAATTATTCAATTATTCAATTCCATTTACATCTCTATACACTTTCTAGGTCATTAATACCCTGGAGTCGTTCCCAGTGGACTAGAGCAAGTACAAGTTCACAAAGTGAATGCAAACTCGCAAACACCAGCTTGTCAGTTAACATGGTACAACATGACGTGGTATACAGCTAAATATCTTACACCAAAGGATGCCATTACACCTCAGCTTAGTATAACACAAGTTCCATAAATTCCCTCCTTATTGTGTCTATTAAAATGTGTGCTTAGCTGATGTATTAACTGTAGCATAAGTTCCAACTAATTTAACAATAGAGAGAATGCTATTAAGTGATTTGGGATCATTAACTTTGCATTAAAGTCTACAACTTTTAAAAACAACACATGTATGCCATTTTAAGAAGGAAAATTACAATGTTTTAAAACAAATTCAGTTCACAGAATTGGAAAGGTAACATTTTGCAGATCTCAGGTGATGCTCAGAATTCTCTTGGTATACTCATTAGACACATCTTTGGAGACTGAGCCTCTCACAGATGTTCCACACATGTCTAATATTAACATACTGTACAAGAACAGATGGTGAATGCAGCATTGTTTTTAGAAACTTAATTGTTTACCTTCATACAATGGTTGCTTAACATTTTTTTTTTGTCCAAAACCTTTTTTATCAGTTGATTGAAGGTAAACGTTCACATGCTCAATGTGTGCACACAAAAAATCCTTTTGATCTTTTACTATAGTACTCATGAAATGCTCTATTAAATAAAAATTGCATTGCATACAAAGTTTCCATGCCTTTCTAAATAATGAATTACTTGGAATATGCAATAGATAGTATTGGTTGAGCTAGGCCTAAAGGAAAAATTATTTCCAATGAAAAGAAAGAATAAATTAAGTCCAGGGGGCCTAAAGTTACCTTGTGTAATACTTTATATGGACATATCATCAATGCTCACAGCAAACTTTCCTCATTAGGCAGCTAATCAAGATATAACACTGGATTATATAAAATCACATTCCCTTCAAGGAACATAAATCTCCATGGTAACTAGTGTCTGATAATTCTTAAAATTAAATACTTACAGCATATATTGACTATCTATTTCTTCTATTGAAAAGAAAATAGCATATATACAGTATTTACGCTTATGTACATATTCATATATATATATATATATATGTATATATATATATATATATTATACTGTATAAGAATTCTTCATATGATCATATGATCATTTTGTATTTTTATTGTATTACATATTTCATCTTTTGGCTTTATGTCTAATATTCTAAAAAATAGAAATTATAGAAAAATATGAATTAACAATAATCCACATCTACCACAATGTACTATATCACAAGAGCTACTAAAAGTATCAATAAGGATTTTTGCCACAAAAAAAAATAAAAAGGTCACGGCTATTTTTGAAATGTCAGAAGCATATAGGATTTACAGTTCTTTCAATACGTTCCCATGAAGCCATTAGCAAACTCTTCTCTTAGACTTTCAGTAAAGTCTATAACAGCATCTCTCAGTGGACTCTATGGTTATAAAAGTTTGTCACTGCCCAAAATTGCTACTTCTTTCTGTGTGTATAACACTACAGGGAATTATTATTGTTTCTGCAGAAAAGGATCTTTCTGTAATTATATTATTGCATGTCGGATTCATACAGTTATAATAAAAGGCTTGTGTTTGTAATGGGATGTTTATATAATGTGTTGCACCTTAATAGTTAGAATATTACCTACAAGAGCCTTATAACTTGTAAAATGTAACCTTATAAAATGATTTAATCTTTATAAGCAGTGTCATTGAAACATGTGGATGATAAGATATCATACATTGGCAACTTTAAATTATAACTGTTTCACACAATAATGGAGTGCTCAACTTTGTGTAAATCCTTTAGGATCAAGTGCCAAACAGTTTATCGACTCAACCTATCACGGCTCTATTACATGCAGAGTCTAAGAAACTTGCGCACACTGAAAACTTGTTAATTATTTGCTTCAAAGTGACTTTATTGGCTCAAAGACAGGGTAGATTGGAAAAGAAATGTTTCAGACCTTACTGGGCTCTTTATTAAATCAGTCCATCTTGGTGTCTGAAGTGTCATAAACTGTACCCAGGTGTTGATTTGATTAACTAAAGGTACCTACGGTATACTGGTTGATTCCAAAAAAATTTAATTCACAAACAATGCAGGTTTTGCCCTTGCAATAAAAGAAATATATTCCCAGCTGATGCCTTCTGTACCATTGAAACTAAATAAAAAGTTGGGAGTTGCCCCAGGTAAAAAACAGAGAATAACATACATAGAAAGGTTTTATTTTTGTTGACGATATTTAGGGGCCCATTAACTAAGTTAGAGTGAAGGAATAGAATAAAAAAAACTTCGAATTTCGAAGTATTTTTTTGGCTACTTCGAACATCGAATGGGCTACTTCAACCTTCGACTACGACTTCGAACCAAACGTTTCGAACTAAAAATCGTTCGACTATTCGACCATTCGATAGTCGAAGTACTGTCTCTTTAAGAAAAACTTCGACCCCCTAGTTCGGCACCTGAAAGCTGCCGAAGTCCATGTTAGCCTATAGGGAAGGTCCCCATAGGCTTTCCAAGTTTTTTCTGATTGAAGGATAATCCTTGGATCGATAGATTAAAATCCTTTGAATCGTTCGATTCAGAGGATTTAATCATTCGATTGAACGATTATTCCTTAGATCGTTCAATCAAATGAATTGCGCAAAATCCTTCGACTTCGATATTCGAAGTCAAAGGATTTTAATTCGGTAGTCAAATATCGAGGGTTAATCAACCCTCGATATTCGACCCTTAATACATCTGCCCCTAAGATTTGGTGAGTTTGTGAGAATAGGTGATGGGTTAGTTGTACAATCTCCCAGTCACTAAAGTCCTATATCAAAAAAGTTATGGCTATCTTCTCTCCATTGAGATACCATGAATCTGGCTTGGCTGTCCTGGGAAAGGCAAGGCAAGATACCTACCCATTTCTTAGAGTTCAAGGCTCTCCCCACATGCAGTTTTGTTGACAGCAGGGTGCATGTATTAGAAGGCCAGAATCAAGATGAGAAGAACAGAAACAAAACTCAATATGGAATGAACATCCTGGTAATATCAGATAGGTAACAAAATATAATAACATTACATAATAGATAGTGGATCCCTGCATCTCACAAAGACTGCATGTTTTAATTTTCAACCATTGATCATAGTTTTAAGTCCTCCTCTCAGTAATGAAACTATTAGAAATACTCAAATCAGTGAATAATACATATTCCAGAAGAATCCATTTTATTTATTTGCAGATTTGCAAAGTAAAATATAATAAAATATATTAAAACTGTGCTCGAAATTCTAACCATACTTCTACAATTGTTTCTTTATGAAACCTAATTGTTTCATTCATTGCCACCAGATGGCATTATAATGCCCAATATTTCATTAGAAGTTATGTCTTTGAATCAGAAATGTTTAGCCTGTAAATAATTATCCTCTATTTTAATATCTGCAATCAAAGATTCAACATACTACAGTGCTATTACTTTGTTTACTGGTGGAGAAGAACACAGAATAAAGAAAAAACTTGGAACACTTTGTTTCACTTTACATTACTTTTGCAGTATTTGGCTTCTTTCACTACTATCAATGTACCTAAATTAATTTCTGAGGAACTAAATATATAGGAATAATTTAACACACCACTAGACCGATTTAAGATCTGTACAAAAGCCAAACTTGCAGGAACCCAACCTTCCTTCTATGTCCTGTTCTCTGGTCAATGCTAAGGAATTAATGGCAGAATGATGGAACAACAACAAATGAGGTTACTTGCAGCAGTCGAGTTCAGTAGGGCAATTACAATTTATGATGGTTTTTGAAGCATGGACTTGAGAGTTGTATTAGAATGCTGACATTTCTTCTAATATCCTAATATTTTACAGTAGGGGTTCTACAATCAATAAATCTTTATACAAATGACAGCACTTAGGAGTAGCGATGGGCAAATTTTTTCGCCTAGTTTTGCTGAAAAAATTGACGCCCATAGACTTGTATGGCGGCGTGCATCAAAAAAAAAAAAAAAGACGCGCGTCAAAGAAAAAAAAGTCGCAGACTTTAATGGGCGTCTGCGACATTTCACCGGCGGTGAATTTTTGTCGAAACGGAATGTGTCAAATTCGCCCATCCCTATTTATCAAATTTAAATCTGTAATTTTAGAGGCTTTTGTTACATTGAATAAACTCAGTTAAAAAAAAACTTGAATGTTTGCTTATTTATTAAAAAATCTGAGCATAAAAATTTTGATTGAATACAATAAATGTAAAGTAAAACCATTAGCACACTGATAATGGTGATAAAATTATTTTGTGGTTTATTTAGCCCATGTGCAGACAAATAAAGGGCAACAATTCGGGCTCCACTGAGCTCTTTATCAAGCCTGATTGAATACAATAGTGATAAAACTATTGGATGATTTTTTGGACAGACATAATATCAAAGGCTATTGTGATACTAAGCTCTATAGTAAGTATAGGTATGGGAATATAAAAGTAGGGAGGGATGTGTATATGGATGCTGGGTTTTCATTTGGAGGGGTTGAACTTGATGGACTTTGTCTTTTTTCAACCGAATTTAACTATGTAACTATGTAAAACTTGAATACTACTCCCATTTTCAATGGGTCTATAAACTCATTCAATCAAAAAACTGAAATAAATTAAAAACTTGAATATAAAACCCCCTTCAAATTTGCCTGACAGCTCCCTTTTACTTCTTCATGACCTCATAAGCTTTTAGATGCCGAAGTTTAACTTATGTGGTTTTCGTTTTTTTTTTTATAAAAAAAACATAATGAAAATTCATGAATTTAACGCAAAAAAATAAAATTCAAACATTGATATATCAGCTATGATTACATCAAAGCATTATTTGTTGTTTGTAAAATTATAATTTATATGTTATGCATGGCTCTTAAGTATTATACAGGTATGGGACCAGTTATCCAGAATGCTTGGCACTTGGGTTTTCAAGATAGGGGGTCTTTCCATAATTTGGAAAGGAAAAAGAAAATATTTTTTTAAAATTGGAATTATATGATTAAAATGGAGTCTAAGGGAGATGCCCTTCCATAGATTTCTTAAAATTGGTTTCTGGATAATGGATCCTATTCCTGTGATGGACATTTTTGTATTCAATAGTACTCTGCAGTCAATAACAGTTTCATGACCACATAAAAGTATAAAAGGTCACAGACACCATGTACAAGTAAATAGTTTACAGCCTATTTATAGCTTTTGTGTTATATAGAAAATCATGCACTTTTTGTTATACCAAACCACAGTTTCACAGCCGTATAAAGGCCCTAGGTCACCATTTATAAGGACATAGTCTAGTCATGTCTCTTGTGCATTATTTATAAATAACATACTGTATGTGATCACATAAAATATTAAACATATATTTATAGCAGTTTAGCACAATTGATTATTAGTAGCTGTATCAGCTTTGTTTGGTTGTGTAAGTCTATGGACTGTATTCTTGTCATTTTCATAGGCTTTCAATTTGCAGGCTGCAGTCAATGCCCATTAGAAACAGTAGAAAACAAACAATTCTTTCTCCCTTAAAGGCTACGTAAACCTTAAAAATAAGTGAATTTAAAATGAATAAGGGTGCTATTCTAAGCACTTTTGCAATGTACATTCATTATTTCTTTTTTTTAGATTCCAAGATACTAAAAGACATGAACTGTTAACATAAATGAATTTTGTTACAACAGCGCCACCTGCTGGTCAGTTTCTGACCATTCTGACCACCAAGTAGTCAAGGAAGTTAAGTTGTCAAGAAAGAGGCTGCTCTGATGTTCTTCTGCTGAGGAAAGATTTGAGAAAGGATTCTAATTTTTTCATAAGCAGAAGAACATCAGAGCAGCCACTTTCTTTCTCCTGACAACTTCCTTGACTACTTGGTGGTCGAAAACTGACCAACAGGTGGCACTGTTGTAACAAAATTAATTCACATTAAGGGGCAAATTTACTTAAGGTTGAGTATCGAGGGTTAATTAACCCTCGATATTCGACTGTCAAAGTTAAATCCTTCGACTTCGAATATCGAAGTCGAAGGATTTAGCGCTATTAGTTCGAACAACCGATCGAAGGAAAAATTGTTCGTTCGAACGATTCAATCCTTCGAATCATTAGATCGAAGGTTTATATCCTTCAAATCGTTTGATTCAAATGATTTTAACCCATCGATCGAACGATTTTTGTTTGACTAAAAAATACTTAGGAAGCCTATGGGGACCTTCCGTTTTTTTTATTCATTCCTTCACTCAAGCTAAGTAAATGGGCCCTTAACAGTACCTTATACCTTAATATCTTGGAATAAAAACAAAATAAATAATGAATGTACATTGCAAAAGTGTTTAGAATAGCACACTTATTCATTTTACATTCAATTATTTTTAAAGTTTACTTAACCTTTAACTGAGAGGTCACACTATGTTTTAAGTCAAACCTTGAATTTCAAAAAACAATCATAGGTTTAAAGATATATGGTCCAGATTTATCAGTATCCACAGCATTTATGGCATGATACAGTGGCATAAAAGGAAATAGTTTGGCCCCCCAGCAAATATCTTAGGGGCTGTAAAAAATGAAAATTGTTGATCAGTCAGAGCCACATAGAGCTCTCTAAATTGCTTGTCTCTCATACTTTTGCAGCTTCCCGTAAATCCTCTAATAATTATATTAGATATGTCCAGCATTTAGTGGTAGAATTTTGGTGCCAAAAAATCCAAAAGGCTCTGTTTCCAGATGCCATCTTCCAAAGTCCACTTACATTACAGACCCATCATTGTCCATTAATCATTGAAGATAGTGTTGGAGCCTGTGGTTACACCTCACAATACCAATGATAACCTTGTTCAGGTATGGGATGTTCTGGATTTCAGGAAGGTCATCTCCCATTCCCTTTTCTCTAAAGGATAAAACAGTACCTTGTACCTAGCTAAGATATAATTCATTTTTTCAGCAGAAGATCCGAAGATCCAAATTACGGAAAAACCACAGTGAAGAACATACAGGGACAGATTTATCAAGGGTCGAATTTCGAAGTCAAAAATACGACCATCTAATAAATTGTTTGACTTCGAACATTATAGTCAAAGTTTTTTTCAGCAAATTTTGGTATCCCGTGGTCGAATTAAAATCATTCGATTTCAATTAAATCCTTTGAATCAAACGATTCGAAGGATTTCATCGATCGATCGAACGATTTTACATTGACTTCCAAAAACTTAGAAAAATGCTCTAGAAGGTCCCCATAGGCTAACATAGCACTTCAGCAGGTTTAATTTGGCGAAGTATTGAAGGCTTTTAAAGAGACAGTACTTTGATTATCGAATGGTCGAATAATCAAAGTATTTTACTTCTAATCGAATTTGAAGTCGAAGTCGTAGTATCCTATTCGATGTTCGAAGTAGCCAAAAAATTACTTAAAATTTCAAATTTTTTTACTTAGAAAATTCCCTCAAATTCAGTTCGACCCTTGATAAATCTACCCCACAATGTATTAGTAGGTACCAGTTACAAACAACATGAATAATATAATGCTATTTTGGCCCAGTAACATCTAGTTACACCACTGGATGTTTTAAAATATTGCTATTATATAGGATGTCTAATTTGTCTGGATCATTAAACACACACAAAACTGTGCATTTTGTATTAAGCCACCAGACATTGCTACACATTTTAACCAAAATATTTATACTTTATAACCCACATTCTAGTTTTTAGCTGTTTAACAGCTTATGAAAAGGTTTGATCCTTTAGCTGCCACTTTTAAATGCTATTAACCCAATAATATGGTTTTCTGCGATCCTATGCACGTAAGAATTTTTTCTGACAGATTTTAGGAACATGACATAAAACTAGGGAAGCATTTCAAAGCACAAGAAAAATACATTTTATGCAGGTTTATTTTTTTTACTGAGATTTTTGAAAATTATATTTATTCAAAAAGGTGATAATATATTATTAAGAAGAAAATCAGTTGACTAAAAGCCCAGTATATAACTGGGCAGAAAATATATTTTTCCACATTTAATGGCTGGCAAGAGAAACGTCCAGATGCAGAAGTCTGGCAAAGGAAGCCTCTTGGCTAAACCATTATTGATACTGGGCAATTTTTATGCAACCTTGAAACACACTTCACAAATGACAACTGTGAAAAGACACAGCTATATGCTACATAACCATTGCCAATATGGATTTTAAAAAAATGTATAGCGAAAGTACTATGTGCTTTTATATAAAGGGACTAAAATATATATAAATATTTATTTATATATATATATACATATTTTGTACTTCTATAACAACCCACAGTACACATCTTTCCTTGACAGTTTCTGTTCGTGGCATGCTTATAAAGTGATAAATGCAAAGGATGTGCCTTTTCACCAGCTGCTTAAACCTGAATTTCTTCGCATACAGCACCTTATGTTCCAAATGTTCCAACTGTTAGATCCTCCCTGTGATATACATAATGCTTTTTATGCATTCTAAGTGATATATAAGGCTCATTTAACAGAGCAGAACAAGGCCACATTATGAATACTAAGAATATAAAAAGTATACTGATGCAAATCTATAGGGTATGACATACAGTGACACACATAAATGCAGACAACCATTCAAAAAAACAGGCTGGTCAAGTCTTAACCAGATAGGTGGAAACCCTAAACTAGATGTTACTTGGCCCCACAGCAAATTCAACTTAGGGCCCCAAAACACTGGTAAGTTGACCTATTCTACCATAATATATTGATAAACGTCAATCACTTTAATAAAACTTTTTTTGTTTTTCACTAGTAATGAGTGAAAATGTCGCTTCGCCGAAAAATTTGTTAAACTGCAAAATAATTCGCAAGAAGACAGTGACTTTTTCGTTGCAGCAATTTTTTATAAAAATGTTCACACATGTCGAAGTGCAGAATTTCTCAGTGAATCCATGGCTGGTGAAAAAATTTGCTCACCACTATTTTTCACAATAGTGTGAGTGTGGATTTCCTGGCACCCAGGTAGTTTATTGTTTGCTGAGTGTCTTCTCTGCTAATAGGCAGAGTAGGCACATGCCTAGGGCACAAAGATGGGGGGACGCCAGTTATGTACCTCCTCTGTCGCCTACCCCCAGTCTGTTCCCATCTCTGCCCAACTCTCTCTGCCCTTTTCTTTTTTCTGCGCACCTACACATGCACAAATTGACGCTCATGTGCGGTCAGAGAGGGGACCACATGCGACCAATTTGTGAATGCACATTCGTGCTGAGCCGGTGCTGCGTCGGTCCAGCTTGCCTAGGGCGCCCATGTGGTGTGGCCCTGCATGCATGTACAGATGTGGGGCACAAAGGTCTGGTGCCTAAAGCAGTACTGGACCTAAATAGGCTGTTGAAACTAAACATTTATGTTCAGTGTCAAGGCCAGTTCTGTTTGTGATAAATAGGTGGTACCAGTTATTTTGCGTTATTTTATTCATTAAAGTTTTTGCCCTCTTAATCTTCAATGCCTTAAGGTTTCACAGAAACATTTATTTGGAAAAAAATAAAAACAATATGCTGAAATTGTTCTAATCAGTCTACCGGCAGATTGTAAGGTGTCTACATTCAATAATAAGGTTATTTAAATGTAAAGGAGTTTGCTAAATGCGGCATTCAAGTACAACCTGTTCTTGGAGCAGATAAAATATTTCATAAGGAAATGCATTGCTCTTTACCTCTAATGGCGCTGAAGAAGAAAAACTGGTTGTTAACATATATTGCTCAGAGTATAAAATTCACCACACAAACAAAATTACTATAATATTCAATTTCTCCTTTCTCCTGTGATTGTCAGTATAGACCGAATAGCAATGAAAGCAAGAAAGAAAATAACATATCTATGCTTCTGTTATAAGGCTATATTTGTTTTTTGTTTTTTTCTCAATCGGTTATCAGCCTGGGCCAGATTTATGGAAACGGGAAGTGTAAAATGCAAACAGAGGTTTCTTTAAGTCAAAGACATCTAATGAAATGTACCTAAAGTTGAATTAAAACTCCCAGCATGCTCTGTGAATCATATGCTGAAGTGCATTACAAGCTGAGCTCTTACATGGTTACTATGGTTGCTTGAAATGAAAAGGGGTCAAATGACAGAATTTTGTTTAAAATGTGCTCTGGGTTTAAATTTTTTAATAATCAATTCTCAAAGAGCTTAAAACAAGTCTTCCCAGATTTCGGGAATCGGTGTTGCTAGGGTTATACATTACAAATATATTATTCTAGAATTTTTGTTACTGTGAATTATTCTTACTATTCTTTCTCTACCTGCCAATTTGTCTTTATTTCTCTTGTTTTTTTTTTTTTTTTGCTCCATTGATTTTTTCCCTGCTGATCATTTTCTTATTGTCAGTATATATACCCCTTTCTCATTTACATACCTTTTTTATTGGTTATTTTATTATTTTTTCACTCTTTCTGATTCCCCTTCCCTTTTTACATCTTTACCCTTGTCCTCTTCTTCTGTAGCTTTGTGTAGTAAATTCCTAATGTTTCTATATCCCTGTTACATTATGGGGTCTATTCATGCTGTGTAAAATGAAAAAAAATGTGTAAAATAAATAGCAAATTTATAAGGGTATTATAACCCCTTGTTGGCTGTAACAACCCTTTGTCCATCTAGAAATGTTTAAGAGCATGGGGTACATTGGACTCTATCACACAGGATGGGCCTTCGCTATATGGAAGTAAATCATGTAGTGGTGTGTGCAACTACAACATCTCACCTCCACTGCCAATTCATTTAACAACAAATAAAGAAACGAGTGCCAGGAATACTTTGCAACAATAACAGAACAAGTTTTATTGTCCAAGACAATTGACTCACAGGGTTATACTCAAAAATCCACAGGGGGTACAGCACAACACTGACGCAGCACTGTGTAGAGTATTTAAGCAGTAGATAGTTCCTCTGGATGTCTACCTTCAAGTGCATGAATATCATACAGTACTCCTTGGTTCAGGGAGATATAAACTAAGCCTGATACCCTACTCAATCTGCAATTTTTTTTTGTGAAATTATGGCAAAAATTTGGCGTGACAAAAAAATCACCACAAGAAAGAAACAACCATTGACTTTTATGCATTTTGAGTGAGAAATAACTTGAGAAAATAATGCATTTGGACAAAAAGTCGACAAGACTAAAAAGCCAACAAAAGAAAAAAAAGGCCCATTTTGAAAACTGAGCTATTCGGGCAAAAAAAACCCTTCAACTTCATTTTGGTTGGTCTTTTTGAATTTGATTTGAAGTTGTTCAAATTCGAAATTCGATCCTTGATAATTATGCCCCTATATCTTAGTTGGGATCAAGTACAAGGTACAGTTTTTATTATCACAGAGAAAAAGGAAACAGTTTCTTAAGATTCAAATTATTTTATGCAAATGCAGTCTATGGGAGATGGTTCCCCCATAATTTCTGGATAATGGATCCCATACCTGCAGTATTTTGATGTAGTTTTATTCACATTGATAGCTGAGGTAATTTACGTTGAGTTCAGCATTTTATTCGACACTTCCTTCCTTTCATTCACACTGAAAAATGTATGTAGGTTCTGCTCTCCTATGAATATAGTTCTGCATGCATTCGCCAATGCTGTATACATAATGAGCAGGTGGGGTGAGGCATATAGGCATCCCCCATCCCTCCCCCTACTGGTCCTAGTGTTGTGTGTCATTCAGAGACACACGTTAGGTCTCTGGTGGTCACAGGCTGCAATGAGACCCTGTACTGACATATGGGGTTGCCTTAAACCCACTGGTGCTGCATTCTGCACCTCGCACCAACAATGTGCATTTGTTTTCTATGAAAACTACACTTGAGAATATTCTGTCTAATTTTTTTCTTAATCAAAGTAATGTTCAAGGAAAAAGGAAAAAGTCACTTGCGTTTGTCAGTATTTTTTTTTTCCGTTTGAGTTTTTTGCCAGCTTTCTATTTTAAGAAATAAGACCCATAGTATTCCTGCAGCCCCTTTTGTTGCAAGACCACATGATGCATTTTATTTCAATTGCAGCTGTTTCTGAGCTACAATATCAGGTCTCTTTTAACAAAACCATTTTCTTCAGTGGTGTCAATAGATGTTACTGGGCTCACAGCAAATTCAATTTATGATAAGTTTGCCTATTCTTCAAAGATATATTAAAGATATATTAAAATGATAATTAATTAGGGCCTCACTGAGCCCCCTACACTCCTGGGCCCCTCTGCAGGGTCTGCTTCCTCTGTAGTTACGTCCCTAATTTTCTTCCTGAACATAATTTTTTTTTAAATGGGATTAAAAGGTTTAGATTTTGCAAGTAAAATTACACTTTTATTTACTAATTTTTTAGAGTTCAAAGATTTCAAAAGAAAAGTATGTTAAAATATTTGTTTGCTCCTTGTACATGGGACTGAGGTATTCAAATACATTTTTTTGTCTTTTTAGCTTTTTACAACAATTCTAGGTCATCTAATGAATGCTGTAGATATTGTCAGAAAGAGCAGCGCTGAGCATTTGAGGGCATTACAGATATATATAAACGCATATAACCATGGAAACAAAACTATGAGAAATGTGGTTATTCCTATCGCTATGGAAACAGAGCAGAAGCAAACACAAGTTAACATGTGTGTGTATGTGTGTGATCACATGGGATGGATGTATATTTGTGTTTGCGTGTCCATATATATGTTCTGAATAATAAATCATAATTGGATCTTAAACTGTGCTATAAATCTTAAGAAAATTAAAAAAAAAAATAAATAAATATGCCATTTCGATAAATATTCAATCACCATACTAATATAGCTTTTAGCTTCATTTGTAGCTTCACAGACAACTTACACACATTGATCAATAGGATAGAATGGCTTTATTGACTATAATACCAGTTGGTAAAGTGGTTGGAAACTTTGATAACTGAGCCAAACCACATACATTTTGTAAACTTTGGTAAAAAATAAGAAAACATTTTAAAAAAAATTGCAGAAAGAAAAATGAAACATTTTTCCTTTGCAGATAAAAATGGGGCTGTATTTTTTACGTTTACTGCATAACAACAATATGAATTTAATTACAGAATCCTTCCATTTCCCAGTTGTCTTATCTGCAGCCTTTGTCTTATGTTATGTTTGGTCACTATGGGAAAACAAGGAAAAAATGTCACTTCTTTTCCTTTTTTGAGTAATAACATTTGAATAAAACATATTCCGGAACTGGTACTGTAGGTCCACAGTTTAATTAACTTAAAGAACTGTATAATAATTTCACACATTTATGGGGCAGATTTGTGAATCTGCCCCATAAATCGTTCCACATTTACTATTCTGTCAACCATTTTAAATAGGATATTTACTGCATACCTGTATTACTGACCAAAATATGTTTGGTGACGTTCATCATAAACAAAACTACTCTCTCTTCCACTATACTACACAGACAATATGAACTTGTAATATTGGGAAATAAAATAACATTATTATCAAAAATACCCTCCGATGCGTTCAATATTTATTAAAATAGCATGATGAAAATGCATACATTGTACATTCAAAAGCCATTAGACATATAGGGGCAGATTTATCAAAGTGTGAAATTAGAGCTCACCACAGTAAAATTCCACCACTCTCCATTCATTCCAATGGGATTTTAGGAGGCATATTTATCAAATGTTGAACTCTTTCATGCATAAATATGCCTCTAAAAATCTCATAGGAATAAATTGAGAGTGGTAAAATGTTACTGCCGTGAGCTCTAATTTCACACTTTGATCTGCCCCTTATTCATATTTACCATATTTAGCTTGTTCTTTTTTTAACTTAACAACATAAAATATATCACAAACTTACTGATTAATACAATACAGTATTGTATTATGGTATTATTGTATAATACAGTAATACAGTTTTGTAAGAACTATGTATTTAATTTGAAATGTTGCTATTGTGCATTTCTTTACTATATAATAATAATATATACTTTTTACCTATAAAGAAAAACAAATGCCATTAAGTATAATTTTGTTGAAAGTATCTTCCTTAAATGCATAGGGCTTTTCATATACTTTTCAATCAGGTATGGGATCTGTTATCTGGAAACCCATTATCCAGATATTTCTGAATTAAGGAAAGGATGTCTCCCATAGACTCCATTTTATACAAATAATCCACATTTTGAAAAAGTTTTCCTTTTTCTCTGTAATAATAAAGCAGTACCTTGTACATGATCCAAACTGACATATAAAAATAATCCTTCTTGGAAGCAAAACCAGCCTATTGAGTTTATTTAATGTTTACATGATTTTCTGGTAGAACATTCTGGATAACATGTCCCATACCAGTATATGGCACATGATACATCCTAACAAGATCCTCATAAATGACAGCAACCACTGTCAGTGGTGCATCTCAGCATTAATGGTACAGTACCATTATTACTTCCATTAAAATGTGTATGGCCAAGATCCCTTTTAGGAAAACACAGACTAATAATCACAACACTGTTATTCTACATGTGATTTGATGCCATCTTTTAATAATTGGTAATGTGTTTAAAAAAACTATAATCACATAAAGATGTGTCTACCATGCCATATTATTATTATTATTATTATTATAATTTTAGGTTATTGTTGTTCAGTTCTTCATTAAGTCCAGAGCTCAGTATTCTAAAATAAACTCAAATGTGCTCAATTTTGAGCTCATTCGCATGCTTTCTCTGCAAATCTATTCTTTTCATGTGAATCTGTTGCCCAACATATAGGGGCCGATTCAAAAAGGGTCGAATATCGAGGGTTAATTAACCCTCGATATTCGAATGGGAATTAAAATCCTTCGACTTCGAATATCGAAGCCAAAGGATTTTAGCGCAAATAGTGCGATCGAACGATCAAAGGATTATTCCTTCGATCGAACAATAAAATCCTTTGAATCGTACGAAGAAGCCCACAAAACACTTCGAAATTTGAAGTTTTTTTACTTCGAATCCTTCACTCGAAGTTAGTGAATCAGCCCCATAGTTTTTCATAGCCAGCATTGATATAAAATGTTTTATGGACAAGTAAAAAATTTGCTATAAATCTCAGCGATTGATTTATCATATCCTGCTATTAGTAATTTGTATTATACAGATAATTATTTGGGGCGAGAAAGCAATTGTTAAATATGCAGTGTAATTCTATTATTACAGCGACCAACATAAACATATTATAGACCGAAATATTAAACAAATATTTCCTTTTTCTGAACAAGCATTGTAACTGACTCATGATTAATTATTTGCAAGACATCATAAGCATAAGCAATTAGGGAAGCATTTTTGCCTTTAATTATCAACATAAAATAAGACAAAATAATCTTGTTTTTTTTTTCAATTCCATGGCGAATGTTTTATTTAATTATTGTTTATAATCAGTACAGATATTCTTAAGGGGGGCTGTGCAAACCAAGGAACTAATCCTTACTAATTTGTTTAGGTAAAATATCCAGAATATGCTGTGTGCCAACTAATAAATATTACTGTAAAATGAAGTTCAACTTCTCCTTCTGGAAAAAATTAAAAAAAAAAATGTGCACGGCATCCTATACAAAGTATGTGCTTATGCACTTCCTCTTTATTTCTTCTTCTTTTTGCAATCATTATTCACTTTAATGACATTCAAGGCCATTAACTGTAATGTTTATGTCATCAGAAACATTACAGCATCTATTTATCATTACCTGTGTTATCTGTGCACTGGTGATGCTGCAGGTAGTACAGTATTGGTTAGTGTACCCAACAAGTATTTAATAAACAATATTTCCCATATATTTGGCAAAATTGTAATCTCTCTGCAACTAAGTCTGCATTTTGCAGCTCCACATCTAAAGCTGGCCATAGACGCAAAGATCTGATCGTACGAATAGAGGATTCGTAAGATTTTCGGAGAGTCCTGACATTTTTGGTCCGGCAGAAATCAATCGTTTGGTTGATCGGACAGGTTAAAAGATTTCTGTTGGCTGACGATAATATCTCTGCATGTATTGCCGATTGTACGATTTTCAGAGGGAGACTGTCACCAGCTTTTGTCAGACATTACATTCGTACAATTGCTGTCAGGGGCAGAACATCGACTGGTCTATTCTTTTGTACTTTATTTGATCAGAATGGTTAGTGGAAGGTCGGGAGATGGGAAAATCCGATCATACCATGATTCGTGCGATCGGATCTTTGTATCTATGCACAATGCAGCTCTCGACAGTCCATTTACCAATACCTTTGAGTCTTCGTAGAGCATTTTGGCCATCTTGAAACCCTACTAGTGATGGGCAAATTTGTTCAGTTTCTGTTTGCAGAAAAATTTGTTAATTTCCCGCGAAATTTGGGAAATGGTGAAAAATTTGCAAAATGCATTGAAGTCCTTGGGCATTAAAATTATTGTGACACCCGCGACAATTTTTATACACGTGCCTATTTTGTCCAAAAGCATTAAAGTAAATGGGTGTTTGAATAATTTTCACAGGTGTCAGAATAGTCGCGCACATAAAAATTGACACATCAAATTTATTTGGCCACCCATTGACTTTAAAGTGGACCTGTCACCCAGACACAAAGATCTGTATAATAAAAGTCCTTTTCAAATTAAACATGAAATTGAATTTCTATTTTTTATTTAAGCATTCATAACTGTTGTAAGCTCATTTAAAAATCTCAGCTGTCAATCAAATATTGTCTGCCCCTCCTCTATGCCATGGGCATAGAGGTGGGGCAGACAATTACTTTCACTTTCCATTCAGCACTTCCTAGATGTCACTGCTCTCCACACATTCCCCCGTTCTCTTTACCATTTAATTGTGGAGCCAGGGCAAGGGAATGGACATTGGGTCCCCCATTCTGGTGCACAAAAAAGATTCTGAGATGATGCAAGGCTTGCCTTAATAACAGTGTCCACAAAATGGCTGCTGCCTGCTTGCTATAATTATGGATTCCCAGACTGAAGGAAACAAGATTCAAATAATTTATATAGTGTAATTAAAGTTCATTTTGCTTGACTAATGTGATAAAATAGGATTTTGAATAATTTTTTTGTGTGACGGGTCCGCTTTAATGCATTTGAACAAAATAGGTGCGAGTATAAAAATTGTCGCCCACATTTTTTTATTTTTTATTGCAGCAGATTTTTTCACAGTGAATTTTTGTGAATTTATTCACCGATGGCGAAACACAGAAATTTACCGCAAATTTGCTCTTGCCGAATTTATTTGCCCATCACTGAACCCTTCGCTTAACACAAACACAAACTTTATGGCATTAAAATTCACATAAAGAACTGTTTTTTGAACTTTTGGCTTCTGATAAACCATTTATAAGAACCATTCCTTAAATGCTGTAACAAAAATTCTTGAAAAGATTGTTGTCCAGGATATATGTGTGATACCTCTGGCATGATCTGTACCAAAATATAAAATTAAATCAAATTTCCATTGGTGATTTTGCAAGCTAAAAAATGTACTCACCAGACCCCCTTTTAGTCACCACCTTCAAGCTGTGTGTTACTGTAGCATATAAGAGGATCAGATGGGGAATAGGAGCTTTCATCTTTCACTTATCAAAGGTAGTTCTCTAAAAAACAACAAGAACAAAAAGTAATGTAATATTTGTTGTATTAATTAGAGTAGACGCATTTTTGAAAAACCTTCACATTTTGAATGAAATTGAAGATGCACAGCTCCTTCACGTTTTTTAATGCTGAACCTATTTTGTACATGTAAGAATAGTGGGTACTATTGTAAGGCCACCACTTAGAGAGCAGTAGTATAATCAATAACACATAGTGTTGACTCCAAACAAATCAATCATTAGACAAAGCTATGAATTTCAAGGAAACCCCAGAGGAGACACTAATAGCATGAATGGCTGATGCTGACTTTTATCATTTTCAGTCGCCTTAACCATACTTTATCACTAGTATAGAGAATGACACCATTCCCTGGAAACATACAGACTCAATTGTAAAAGGGAAGAATGATGATTTATCTGTGACTGTACTGGGAACATTACAACGTAGCATTTTCTGAGACATCACTTTTGTTTTAATCATGTACCATTTTTTTGTACAATACCATGTTCAGTATTTGTATTGGTTTTCTGCTGAGAAAAACACTAATGAAGCACCTTTTTTCTTTTCATTCTGTGTGAATACAAATTATTTTGACACTGGGAAACCTTACTCAGTCACAAACATTTCCTACTGAAATGAATAAGACTCTAGATATACCCCATGAGACGGAAGAGAAAATGAACAGTGTTCCTTCTCTAGATCTCTAAGTAAACTCATCAAATTTAATTTTTTGTTTTTTCATTAATTGCATTTTGACATGTTCAACGTCACACTTATCTCGCTATACATATGAAGGCTCATTTATGAACATGAAAAAATGAATAACAAGCACCAATTCACTGGCACATAAAAGCAGAAAGAAAAGTGAATGACTAGTGCGGCAGATGCTACTTACTGCTGTTACAATTCTGGGAAAAAAATGTAATTGCACTTTATCTTCTGTTTGTGGTTTTAAGACATAAAGGGAATACAAGCCTTACAAGACCCACATGAGGTCAAAAATGTAACAACTGATAACAAAATTTGTGCCATTGTTCATAAGCCCACTTACCCTGTGCCGTTGTATCAGTACTAAATAGTAATGAGCAATTTTTTCACCAGAGTTTTTGTTTTTGCAAAACTGTGCCAAAAACTTGCCAGAGGCAGAAGCCAAAATGGCTCTGAGACAAAAAAAGTCACCATAAGACAATGTGTCCATTGACTTTAATGCATTTGGACAAAAAAGTCGCCATAAGAAAAAACTCCCATTGACGTTAATGAATTTGGAGCGAGAAAAATTATCCCTCATATAAAAAATTGTTGCACATTAAAAAATGTTGACGCCTATTAACGTCAATGCGTTTCATGAATTTTTCACAGTTTTTTAAATCTTTTCTCAGTTTTGCGATTTTTTTGGCGAAACGGGACAGAATTGGGGTGGATAGGTTGGTATCTGCTTTTCTTTTCAGTATGTCTCATTTAGAAAGTCTCAGTCCCAAAAATTATCAAATCCCTTCATTACAATTCCTTGATAACCAGAGGGAGCTTTTACTTACAGGGTAGAAATATGAAAAAAATATTTTATTTGGAGTTCAAAAACCATGTAAAAAAGAAACACCCCAACTTCGCCAAGTTGTATATGTCAAGTTAGTTTATAATAGGTTCATCTATCACACACTGAAAGAAATGTAAGCTTCCCCTTTAATGTATCAATTTGGAGTCACTAAAATTTCAATAATTACATTTTAAAGGGTCCCTAGGTTTTTTATTAGATGATTTGCCAACTTAAATCAAGGTTAATGCAGGTCAGCAGATCCATAACCAGGCCGGTGGCTGAGCAGGCACAAACAAAAACCCAATGAGTCAACATTGGACAAATATAAGGTTAGACAAGAGAGCTATATAATAAATTGGACAAAGGCAGAGGATAGCTACTAAACTAATCAATACACAGCAGAGCTGTAATAGACCTTTGTATTAACAAACACCGATATTGAGCTGTTGCCATGACAACATGTTAACATTGTGCATCCTTCCTTATTACAGGCAACAATCGGTACGTATAAACACAGCCTTAGGGTATAGCAACATTTAAATGAATGAACCAGTACCGGTATGTGCCTTTTTATTATTAATATTACAGCTAATATAGTAATCTCATATTTGTCATCATGTTTCTATTGCAAAGAAGCATCCATCTTAATTTCAATAACGGTGGAGCATGATGAGAAGTCAAATAATAAAGATTTTGAAAGTGATGAAGGGCACTCTGAGGCTATATCTAGGATAGATTTAACCTCAACTCAAACCAGCCCGCTGTGCACATTATTTATTTTATTTTGTGAAAAGGGTTGAAGTCAATAGACGACGATTTTATTTTCACAAGCAACTTTTTTTTCTTACTCCAAATTCTCGCAAGTCATTGGGCATTTTTTCATGTCTCTGCAAATTTTGCAGTTTCGTACAGATGGCGAAATTCAGAATTTTGATGCAAATGCATTCCTGCCGAAAAGATCACTGGTCTAACGTAAACTATATATATACATTAATTATGCTTATTCTCCCTTTCTCTTGAAATGCATTCTGTATGACTCATTGTAGAAATTATGCAAATATCTCTAATATTGTAAATATTTTGTTTTGTGCTTTGTATGCATATATCAAGGAGAATTTCCCACCTTGCACTTGCTCTTCAATAAGAAATTTATTACACTGGATATATTAATAAGTTCTGCTATAGTAGTAGGATCACATATAGGTGTTTTGATATCACCTATTTTAAATGGCACCGCTGTAATTTCTAAGGAAAACGTTTGATAACTATCTAAATAACAAGGTATGCTATTAAAGCAATAAATGGTCTTATACAGTTTGCTCCACCTGTATAAGAAAAAAAGATCCATAATTCATAAGTCTATAGATCATCTATCCACCACTATGTTTAATTCCATTCCTCCATTTTTTTTGAAGGGACTGCAAAAAAAACCTCATACACTAATTTATTATCCTCTATTTAAAATGTATTTCTTATTACCAGAGTAATTAATTTTCCATGAAAAGAACTAGATCAGTGTCTGTGTTATACCTTGAAATATGAAACTATCATTAGTATAGAACTTGTTTGAGAGTTTGGGGCCCATTTGTCCATTATGAGCTTAACAAAATGGTTAATGGTCTTGTTCCAGCAATTAATCATGTTACATACCATGCTATTTCATCTTAAGTTGATAAATTCTTTATTGGTCTCATTCTGCTTAGATATTTTGAGTTTCTCATGTATTTCATTTATCTTTCATCTGAAAATAAATGTGGAATAAGGAAAATAAGAGGAGGAAAAGGTGATATGTGAACATATATATATATATATGTGGGTGTGGGTTTATATGTATATCATCTATTTATCTACTGTACCTATCTACAAACACACATATATGCATACGCTTAATTTCCATATGTGCATATGCACAGTAGCCTAGAGCTATTATGATCATACTGATAAAATAAAAATGTCATCTGCGAGTAACTCCTTCAAATCAGAGACAGTATACTTTCATCTCTCTATGATAGATCAGCTGGAATGTAATTCCAATTTCCTCCAGGACATATGAAAGGCAAAACATTAAGAATAGGAGCAGCAATATGAAAAGGAAGAAATTAGAATCAGTTCAGTATGTGAAGGGATCTAATATTACATTTAAATGTGAGGGTTTATTATCAAAATATCATGAAAAATGAGGGCACCTGAACCTCTTAATGCACCAAATCTTATAGGTATGTGCTACTAAAAGTTATAAATATGATAATACTTCTCGTGTTTTGTAAAATAGCATTTTTTTTAAAGCAGGTAATTCAATAAATATAAATTGAGGGTCAGTTATACACCACATGTATCATCCAAACCGATTTATGAATTTTCCTGTGACCCTCGTCTGATATGTTTGACACATCCAACACCAATTTATCCACCATCCAATCTCCTGGCTTTAAAGCTGAAACGTTAACATAAACGAATCCCAAAGAAACACTACCAGTAATCTTGAATAATATACTTAAAACTGTGTAGGGGTTAAAATAAAAAAAACTCGTCACAAAATGAAACAAACTGTGAATTGCTGTTTGTAGTTTAAGTTAAAACAGATTACCTGGCCTTATCTTCAATGCATAAATGTTCATCCAGTATCATATTAAATACATTTAATGTTAATTCCTATATTATGGCAAGGAATTAAAGCTTGAAACTGGTCAAAAATGAAGAGCAATGTGCAGTGTGTTGTGTTATTTTCACATTCTACCCTCATATTAACCTTTCTTATTTATCTCTTAACCTAGTTCTATCAATTGTAAACCAGACATTTATTTTATTCCCTTTTTATATACTGTATTTCCCATATAGTATCAACACAAGATAACTAAGAGTAAAAATGACCAAAGTAATGGTTTAAGGTTCAAAATTTGGTGTTAAAGTTATGCTTTGTAGCAATGGGGGATTAAATTCGGCAGGCATGGATTTGCGGCGAATTTCCACATTTTATGGCAAAACTGTGAAAAATCAGCCAGCGGAAAATCCTCCTCAACAAAAAAAAATTGGTGCCCATTGACTTTAATGCATTTGGACAAAATAATCGCGAGTATAAAAATTGTTGCTTGCGTCAAAATTGACACGGGTCAAAATTTATTTTGACACCCATTGACTTCAATGAGTTTTGCAAATTGTTCGCCGTTTGACAAATTTTTCAGCGAAGCAAAATGGGACAGATTCACTCATCACTAATGCTTTGCAAATTGTTATATTCTTGTATTGTAATTATAATAGATGTAACACTTTCATTTTGCTTTGTTGCTATTTTTGCTGAATATGCTTGCTCCATATAATCATAATTCAATCTCTTATTAGGGTCACTTCATAGCCAAAAGTAGGCCTTCTGACAGTTATAGACTCATGAAACTTGAACTTCTGCTTCTCTACTTAGCTCTCCGTTAATCCAAACCCAAATACCATGGATACACTTGTGTGGTGCTCTATCTGGGAACTTCGCTGCTCCACTATTCCATATACAGTACATCATGCTAATCAAAAGGCAATCAGATGGCACTCACTCAGCAAAATGTGCATTCAATTTGTGATTTATTTGGATCTCACGTTTAGCTAACTATTAATAAGTTGCATAAAGCATTACATGAACAACCATAGGCCCCCTCTCAGGCTGCCATCCCAGTAAGCAATGTCCGCCAGCCACAATCCCAAAATCAGTAGTCCAGTTATCCCCCCACCACCTACCCCCTTTCCTTTGCCTCATTTTAATATGACCTAACCCTGATAAGTGTGCTGGCCTTGTCATGACACCCTTCCTCCTATGATTTTGCCCCATCTCCAGGGCTCACTTAAGTGCAGCAACCTTCAACTCCACTTCCAAATATAATTGCAGGACACCAGAAAAGAACGTGGGACAGTCCATGTTCATCAGTATAACTGACTTTATTACTGCTGAATATATGAGTATGTTGCAAAGGTGAAGTGTGTGAATCTTCCTGAAAGTAGGCATTTACTCAAAAGATCTATCATTACACCAATTGTATGATAGAAGGCCTTTTCTTTGTAATGAGGATAAATGAAACAAGACCGATAACTAACTTTGTTACTCATGAAAGAGATCTTATAATATAAAAATCTTCCAGGTCTGTAGGATCTTAATTGCTGAGCACTGCAAAGAGGGAAACCAGGAATAATGTATGTTGGATAATCGGATTGAAAAAGGTTAGGTTTATGGTTTTCTGTCTGACAAAAGCTTGTCCTATCACTGCCATCAACTTCACAGTCTGGGAATGGTTGACATTACTATATGTGTCACTATATGTGACATTACCCTTAATGCTTTGCTCCACCACAACAGGACAATATTGGAATCCATTTGGAAGACATGGTTGCAGGGCCTTTTTCCTGTCAAAAAACTCTAAATACCATCCATAAGACACTATCAGAGCATCCAGGTTTCCAAACAATCACTTAAGGGGCACTTTTCCATTTAAGCCTATAACCAAAGCCCCTTGTAACTTGACCACTAACCTAACACCCTTACTATTAGCTCATACACATACACACACTGGTTTCCATTTGTCACTATGTACTTATTAAAATCTTAACTCTACACCACACTGGTTACCCTAACTGTATGTCTCAATTTTTTTTAATTAAATACAGTAAAAAGCTTTCGCAAGCAATGGTCAGGGAATGCAGAATCAAATATTAATCCAAGGATTAAAAAAAAAATGGGAGGCAGAATATGGGAGAGAGAGCAGAATACGGGAGAGAGGACAGGAACTGAACGACATTGTCAGGAACAGCCAGGAATCGAACCCTGGTCCTTGTTGTTGGGAGGTTCTGCATTACAAGGGTGAGCCACTGGAGGATCTCTGTCCTCATGTTAGACACTGCTCTGGACAGACTTGAAATATATTCTTTCTCCCCTGCCTCATTATCCACATGTGTCTTCCATTCCCAATTAATGACCCTTTATAAGCCTGTTCCTGCCCTAAGATCCTGGCTTGATTATCTGAGCTCCTGAGCCCGATCCAGCCCCTTACTTGCGACTTCTGATCCCTGACTCCTGACTCCTGACTCCTGTGTCCTCTGCCTGGTTCCTGTGTTCCCTGCCTTGACTTCTGATCCCTGACTCCTGTGTCCTCTGCCTGGTTCCTGTGTTCCCTGCCTTGACTTCTAATTCCTGATTCCTGTTCCCACCTGGTTCCTGATTCCTTTCTCTGTGGATTCCCTGGTTTGACCTTCGGCCTGTTATCTCGACCCTGCTTGAATGCTGCCTGCCTTTGACCTTGCCTTCTCTTTGGACTTTGCTTGCCTGCCGCCTGCCCAGACCTTCTCCGTCTGTTTATTGGACTTTGCTTGCCTTTACCCAGGTTGTATCTTTCAGTTCATACTGTTATTGATATTACATTCATCTCCATTAAAAACTCCTTATCATAACATGGCTTTTGCTGTTAAACCTGCAGTAAATGTGTATCACCTGGGTTATCCAGCATATAGGCTCCATTCATCAGCACCCAAACCTGACAGACATGATACAGGAGCATGGATTTAGGAAATAAGATCAGGCAATGGCAGGGTCAGACTGGGACACTGGGGGCCCACCAGGGCTGTGACACCAAGGGCCCTCCTAGCAGTACCCAGGCCCCCTCCTGACTAGCAAACTTCCACAGTATAAGCAAACTCTGGCACACCTGAACCTGCACCCTGCACGCATGCACAAATGCTGGCCATGCATTGGGGCACTTCAGCTGTTTCTTAAGGGGAAGCAGCCGATCAGGGAGCGGGTCTGGACTGCTGGGGTCCATGAGGGCCTGGGCCCATCTTGTTTTTTCCCTGTGTCCCGCCAGACTAGTCCGACACTGGCAAAGGAACAGGAACTAGAACAAGGGCATGAAACATGAGGCTTGGTAACTGCAATGAGCTAAATGATCCAGCACAGGTTACTGTAGGTGATAGGCTTAAATAGCCTTTTAATTACACCATTGCCTGCAGCTGAGGGTGTGGGACAGATTGTGAGATCACTGTAGCCTTCACTTAAAACCCCTAAAACAAATTTCTTCTTCGATTACATTTCTCTTTCAAACGTACTTTTTTCATTTCTGGCTTTATAAAATGTATTTTGCCAAGCAGTCCATTGTCTTAAATGCCCCATAAACTGTAGGAGATTGTAGGCATTTTGGTATGGAAATTTGCTGTCTTTGTATAGTTCAGCTGCATTCATGATTCACCAACTGACAATGCACAATGTAAAATTAATGAGATAACGCAGTTCTTATGCAGACTATTTGAACAACTAAGCATTATTGCATAAAGCTGAAACACACACTATGGCTTTTCAAATCACAGTAACTGCAAACAATGGTGCCAATAAATCATATTAATTGCATTGCTAAAATAAATTACATAGATTTGCTCATTTGTAGTTTCACTTATGAGAACAGCATAGGTTGTTTCCTTACCAAATGTATTTTAACAGCAAAATTGTATCTCTCCAGCACAGGTTATTTTAATGAAAGGAATAAATGCAAAGTAGTTCTGATCTAAAAACACATACAATAACAACATTAACCCTTCACAGATTTAAAATAAATGGCCACATGAATGTCATTGGCAATGGGTTATTAGAGAGGATTCAGTTACCAGATGCTGCATGATCAGTAATGTTGATGACTGCAGAGAAGCCAACCTGAACCCAAAGTGATCTGAAAGTCATCATGGCCCTACCTCACCCCTGTTTTGTTTTTACCACCACAGTGCCTATACAAAAATAGATTTAGAGATAATATACACCAACATCTGAGAAAACCTTTGATGGGCGAGGCCACCTAGGCCTGGGCCTAGGACGGCAGATTATTAGGGACAGCATGCAGCCTAGCTGCTCTATGGGAAGAACTGGGAATGCGCAGCTCCCCAGTGCTCCGACACTTTTGTGCACCCGCAAGGGGTTGTGCGCACAGGCGCTAGGACCACACGGCCGGGCGTCTGCCAGTTAAAAAAAACTCCATTCCCAATTAAAATAAAAAGTAGTAATTTAATAAAAAATGAATGTTATTGATTTCACCAACCAACTTGAACCAAGTTCAGTGTGAAAGGCAGTGGGCTTGCTTAGTTTTAACCAAAATCTCATAATCGTCTGGCCAAAAGTTGTGATAGAGATTCACAATGCGTATAAAGGATAATAGTCTATATTTTATTATTCATCCTCCATTATCTTTGCTTTTGCATACATAAATATAAATAAGCCTTTGCATAAATAAATATTTCATACTGTGTGCACTGTTTCTCTGCATATTATTATGCAAAAAAAAAAAATTACGGCTGTTTAGGTATTATTACGAAACAAACTATTTTTGTGATGTTATATAACAAAATGAATTGAAAAGCAGAGAAAAGGGATTTTTTGCTTTTGGTTATCTACATGAACAAGATGAATTCCTTGTGTACGAAAAATTTTATATATTGATAAAGGTCTGAATATGTAACCAAAACATTGATTTTGCACAATAAGTGCAGCAACCTTTTTAAGCAAGTCCTGTGAGTGCTGAGTCATTGCTGTGAATGTGATTGCTGAACTACCATTTTGCACCTAGGCAGTTTGTTTTTTTTTTTTTGTGTGTGCCCTCCATTACTATGGTGTGTGTGTATATGTATGTGTGTGTGTGTGTATGTATATATGTATATATATATATATATATATATATATATATATATATATACATATATTATACACACACACACACACAAAAGTTGTTTTAGAAGTTTCAAGTCTCATATGGTGTGTATCAATGATGCAAGCATGGACAACACGATAGGGGACTATCTATCCAGTTCCCTTCCAATGAGTAGCAAGATGGCCAACATTAAAAACAGTGATGGGTGAAATGGCGCTGGCGTCTCGCTTTTGATGCCGGCGTCCGTTTTTGACGGCAGCGTCCGATTTTTACGCCGGTGTCCATTTTTTTTACGCCAGCGAATTTTCGCGCCCGTTTCCACTAATTTATTCGCTGGCAGTGAAACGCTCAAATTCGCTGTGAATTCAAGCCTAGCGAATAAATTCGCCCATCACTAATTTAAACATCCCAATAACAAAATGTCAGTGTATCTATAATATTTCTTTTAGTCATCTGTGCATCCAGAAAAGATTTACAGAACAGACCAAAACAAAAAAAATTAAAAACTGTAGGCACACTATTTAAGGTTAGGATGAGATGGGAATTCACATTATCTGAACTTATTTATAGCTACAGTGTGGATAGAAATGTTTTGAGAAAGAGCCATACAAAAGTCTAGCTGTGGGCTTTTATGGGAAAAAATGGTTATGCAATAATGGCAAACAAAACTAAGTTTTCTCGACACATGCCTAGCTCAAGCGGTATTTATTCCATTTGCATCATTCTGTAATTGGGATCTGCATACCTTAAGTCTACTACAAAATCATGTAAACATAAAGTTGATTAGTTTTGCTTCCAATAAGGATTCATATTGTTTTAACACTTAGCGAGTATTTTATTCAATCATTTTTATATTATTCAGCACACAGCATGAGATGTGAACGAAAAAGGGAGAAATATTGGGAATGTCTTCAAAAATACAGTTCTTCACTGTTCAGCATCGGACCGGCCTGCCAGGGCACTGGAAGAAAAATCGTTGGGCCCTGGTTGTGTTGGTCACATGGCCCATTGGCAAGCTGCGTGGTGCAGTAGTGGAGGGCTTAGGGACTTGAAGGCGTTGGGTGATATCCTACAGTGCTCTGAGGCAGTAGTAATCATTGGCAGTGGGTTGTTATGCCGGAGCGGGAGCCCTTAACAATTGAGGGGAGGTAGCAACCAGAGTGGTAGGCCCTTTTCCGGTAGGCCCCACCTCCCTCATTTCATCACTGTTACTGTTAAAGGGCTGTGGTTGTTCTCCCCCTAGTTCATAACCCCAAAACCTAATGGATAGCATTTCTACCTTACTTCTTTATTAAGCTGTTTTGCTCCTTTAAGACGGCTCACTTGATACTATGTGAATTTCTTATATTTTCTCCAAGGCGAACAGTTCAATTGTTTTTCTTATTTACAGTAAAAAAAATCTTGATAAAATGTATTTACATGTTCCCTGCTATGCAAATAATCCTCCCTTTAGAAACTGCGGGTGGAGCATGCAGGTTTCTCTTTATAAATCACTTTTTCTTACAGTACATGCAGAACTGCCAGATTATAAGCAGAGACAGAACAAGATATGTCAAGACCCACATCTACAGTATCCTGTAGAGAAATTATATAGTCTTATTAGATCTCATTATGTCAATATATAGAACAATGGCTTCTAAGAAGTAGGACTTAGCTGAATGCTATAAAACAACCAGTACATTTAAAAGCTCCTAACTTTATATTTAATGTTTCTTTAGAAATAGTGAGCAGAGATTTATTATGTCTAATGCAGATGGAGCACATTTTATTCTAGCATACACTGCCATGCCTCTTTTATCATAGGAAATGATGGTGTGTGGTTCGCCTGATGTCAACCACAAAAAAACCAAGATATGTTTGTAGGAGCTTCTCTGATAAATATTGTACAAACCGTGAATAAAGTATCACAAGGGTCAGTTCTGTAATTATGCTTTGGAATCTGTTTATAATCCTGTACAGAGTAAGGTGTCAACATTTTTTGATAATGTTTAACTGTCAAATCAGAACTTGAGTTGGGCTTTATGAAAGATTGGGCAGAAAACCAGTAGATGAATTGCATTTACAGATGGATGTAAATTGATAAAACACGCCACACTAAAATGTAAACTAAATACAGGCAGTGGTTCTGCTATCCAGAATGATCGGGACCTTGGGGTTTCCAGATGATGGATTTCTATAATTTGGATCTTCATACCTTGTCTACTAGAGAATCATGTAATAATCAAACAACAATGGTTGTGCTTTCAATAAGGATTAATTAATTAATGTTAGTTTGGATCAAGTACAAGTTATTGTTTCATTATTATAGAGAAAAAGGAAATCATTTATAAAAACTTGGATTATATGGATAAAATGTCGCAAATGGGGCAAATTGCTACGAAAATGCGATAACTATGGCTTCGCCAGACTTCGCCAGGCGTAGTTTTGCCAGAGCTGCTCAAATTCACTAAAATCCGAAGTTGTGCCCAGGGAGGCGGAAGGTAGCGAAGTTGTGCTAGCGTTAATTCGTCAAGCAAAGCAAAGTTACTAGCGATGCCTAATTTACATAAGGCGCCAAGTTAAATTACAATGGACGTATATGCAGCATAAACTACATTACACTACAAAAGCCTGGGAAACATTCATTAAATACAATAGAGAGTTCTTATATTGCCCTACATATGTGCCCACTGTATAGTTTAGGTGCCATATGTTAGCAAATGTAGGGGGGAAGGAGGGTAACCCAAAAAAGAATTTCGATCTTTTTCAGCCTATCACCCTGAAAAATGTAAAAGCTGCCAGCGTTTTTTGGCACCTCGCCTGGTCTGAGGTGGCAAAATCAAGTCTGGCGCAAGTTAGTGAATTAGCGTAGTTACGTCCCTTTGCCAGAGCGCAACTTCGCCTGGCGTTTGGCTGCGAAGTAGCGCTAGAGAATGTCTACTTCACTAGCAAATTCACACCAGCACCCGTACATTGGCAAAGTGCCAATATTACGTCACACTGGCGAATTTTCACTAGTGTTAGCCACTTCGACCTTAGTAAATTTGATGGGAGATGGCCTTTCTACAAATAGCTTTCTGGTTTCAGGGCAACAGATCCCATACCTGCATTGTTTAAAGGGTAGAATTTAGAAAAAGAAGGGGTGGATAATGTTAGCTTGTATATACAATGGGCAGTGACATGGACATCACAGCCAAAATCTTTTTTAACTGAAATTAATTAAGAGGAAGATTTAGGGGCCGATTCACTAAATTCGAGTGAAGGATTCGAAGTAAAAAAACTTCGAATTTCAAAGTGTTTTTTGGGCTACTTCGACCATCGAATGGGCTACTTCGACCTACGACTACGACTTCGAATCGAAGGATTCGAACGAAAAATCGTTCGACCATTCGATAGTCAAAGTACTGTCTCTTTAAAAAAAACTTCGACCCCCTAGTTCGGCAGATAAAAGCTACCAAAGTCAATGTTAGCCTATGGGGAAGGTCCCCATAGGCTTGCCTACGTTTTTTTGATCGAAGGATATTCCTTCGATCGTTGGATTAAAATCATTCGAATCGTTCGATTCAAAGGATTTAATCGTTCGATCGAAGGAATAATCCTTTGATCGTTTGATCGAATTTTCTGCACTAAATCCTTCGACTTCGATATTCGAAGTCGAAGGATTTCAATTCCTAGTCGAATATCGAGGGTTAATTAACCCTCGATATTCGACCCTTGATACATCTGCCCCTAAATATTAATTAATCTTTGGGTTCAGTCACATAATTGAAAGAAAACCTGGTTGTGATCTTTATCTGGATCACATTTGGTTTCATCCATTGCTTTTGTTTTTCTTCAATGAGATTATTTTTTCACAATTGTGTTTTCTTGCAAGTCTGCATTTTCTTCCTAAAGTGGGATTATTGTTTCATGTTTGTGATCCTTTTATTATTTTGAAAAGATAAAGCAATCATAAAAGAATCATGAAAAAAAGTCTCCAAATCAAGAAAGAAAAGTAACTTAAGCATTTTAAAAGTAAATGAACACTTCTAAGTGTTATGTCAACCAATCAGATTTGCACTTAATATGTTCTTCAGATGGCCAGGTGACTACTGCCATTAAAGGGATATTTCACCTTTAAATTTTAGAATGTTATAGAATGGCCAGTTCTTACCAACCTTTTATTTGGTCTTTATTGTTTATATTATATCATTTTTGAACTCATATTGGGGAATTTAATAATAGTCACAAAGAGAAAAACAATAAGTACCAATAAGAATAAAAATATCACATCTTGCAATGTAATGTTTTCCTTAAATCGTTATTGCATTGCAGTTTTTAATTGCGTATAGCGAATTTTACTTTAAGAAGTACTTGAAGGTGTCGTAAGAAGTTTTATTACATTCACTGTGCATTGGCGCAAACTATAAAATTCGCACACTCCACTGCCAGAAGTGGTCGCTAAACAGTTTCTGGGTTCGCAAAAACATGAAATTCGGACAAAGGAAAATGTGTTTGCACGAAGGCATAACTTTTCGCATTGCGAATAGTTTTTTCCATTACCTACTTTTATTACATTTCCCCATTTGCCTTCTGTTTCTTACACTTTCCAGTCATCATATGGGTTCACTGAGCCAAAAAATAAAAAACTCCACGTGAGGCTACAATTCTAGTGTTTTTATCCTTTTTCTATTCATATTCCAGCCTCTCGTTCAAACCACTGCCCGGGAGCTAGGGTAATTTTGACCCTAGCAACCAGATAGCAGCTGAAATTCTAAACTGGAACGCTGCTGAAAAAATACATAAGTAATAAAAAAAACATAAATATAAAAAGGAAGAGCAATTTCAAAAATCTACAAAAACTCAACTGAAAGGTGAATAGTCCATTTTAAACAGGATACTATATTGGTTAGAACAGACAGAGAGCACTCGATAATCATCATTACATTTACTGTGACACTATGCTAATACCTAAAATCTTATTTGAATTGAAACATAATTTGTCAGCAGTATTATATATTTAACTACGAACAGCTGTTTTTAGCAAGGTTATTTTAAAGCAATAAATGTCAACCTTATATCTCCGTTCTCACTCATTGCTTTAATTAATTAATATAAAGCAGTTATTATTATTTTATTCATTCTTTTAAAGTATACATGATTTGGTGTGCCCCAGGCCAAATTAGCAAGCTTTTACGCAGTTCTTAAGTAATTCCCTTTAAATGTTTTGCATCTTGTTAGGATAATAAAGTGCATGCTATCAACATACTTGCCAGAGACCCAATTAATACTAATGTCATGATGACGATGCACATTTCTAAAAATGTTTAGTTGAGCCACTGAATGACAAATAATATCACACTGAAAGTGTAATTAACAGTCTACAATTATTCACAAAAAAAAAATGTTGAGAAACAAGATTTCATTTAGTTATTGAGTGTGACAAACGCACTGTATCAGTTATACAGGGGTCATTCTATTATTCTAGAGGAGCAAATGTGGCACTTTTATAGTCTTCTATATGAATACCTTAAGACTTGAGGGTTCCATTGGTTTTTATTGGCCCGTGTATGTCCCCCTTAAGAACTGAGTGTTCCACTGTTTTTTAAAGGCCCTTATATGGCCATCTTAAAACCTGATTCTTCCACTGGTTTTTCCAGGCCATATGTTGCCACCTTAAGACCTGATTGTTCAAATGTTTTTTATATGCCTGTGTATTTTCATTTTAAGACGAGTGTTCCACTGGTTTTAAAAGACCCGGCTATGGACATCTTAGAATCTGATTGTTCCCCTGATTTTTATAGGCCTATGTATGGTCACATTATGACCGAAGTGTAATTAAGAAAAATAATCATGAAACATAAATTGTTTTAAAATCCATAACTGTTTAATGACAAATTATGACTTTATAGAATTTTAGTAAACAAAAAACAAAAAAAAAATTGAATAGTTACAATAACTCTAAGTACATATCTAAATCAATGTCAAATTAAATATGCAGAAAATTATTGGTGTTATTAAGGTATTATAACAGTAATTAATTACATATTCCTCTGTCTTCCTTTATTCCAGGTGCACAAAGCCCACAATACTATGAGCACATGCAATAAAAAAATAGAATTATTTGTTTTTCTTTAAGTTGCCGGTGAACAAAGAATCTTAAGATAGTTACATGTCAGTTGGCATACAAAATTGCTTTAGTTACCCTGATATTGCATACTGTATGCATATGAATGATTCTCGCACACTAGCAGAGAAGATAACAGATTGTCAATTTGGACATTATCGCCTAAATATGCTATTGTTTAGCAGAGCAAATATGGTTGGAAAGATACAGCATGTCACACAAAATACTGTCAAGTCTGTACATCATCATCCTGAAAAAAAAACAACTCAGACTACCCAGAATCCCTTAGCAAGCACAACTGACCGTAATGATATCTTACATTCTGTTGCTTTGTTGTAAATGTCAAAGTAAGTTAAGCAGCCAATAAAATCCCACCAAAAAATACATCAAAGAGAAAGAATGCCAAGCATGTCTAAGAAATCAGGCAATGATTTAAAGCAGAACCCGAATGAAAAATGTAAGCAAACCAAATCTCCAACCTAAAATACTAATTGATTTATATATGAGCCACTAGGGCTTCAAGGTTTCACAATAAAATATATACTAGATGAACTGAATGGTGGCTGAAATAAAGAGTAACAATTCTTAAGAATAATGTCAAAGACTATGGGGGTTATTAATCAAAGGTCTGCAAAAAAAACTTTGAATCTCTTAAATGAATCGAGTTTTCAAACAAAACCCATTGAAAAAAATTCGAACATCATGAAGGCTACAAATGTCTTCAAATGGTTGAAGGGACCTCTGCTATTAACTTCTACATGGCCTAGACAGGTTTTAGCTGGAGTATTTCTCGATAAAGAACAGTATATTTTCCTTTTATTGGGGGACGTTCAATGTTAAAACCTGCAAGTGAGCTGCTGATTTTGTAGCCCAATGGAGAGAGCTAATTGCCAATCAGATGGCAATTGTTATTGATAGGACAGAGGTCTGCATTGTAGTTTAATCTCATTGAGGGAGCGTTGAGGATATGTTCAGCAGTGCACCACAGCAGGTATAAGAAGGCTGAACATATTCCCATCACCTCCTTATTAACCTGCTGATAATTCTATATTCCTTCCTTACTCATGTTTCTCCTGTCACATAGGCACCATTTTGCTGTTCCCACCAGTAGCCTATTTACCTCTTTGTTTCTGCTTCTCACAGTATAAATTGGTATATTGATCATTGTGCTTGAATGGTTTAACACTGTGCTCAACACAATATCTTCCCATTAGTTTCTAAATCTCTAAAGCTGCGAGGTATGCAAACCTTCAAGACAACAATAAAATACAAAATGAACTTTAACTTCTCATTTTTGTCCCCTCTTTCATTTTTTCAGGTATTTGACTTAATATGGATATAAGCAGAAAAAGTCTAAAAGTAAATATGCACTTTATATGGAAATGATGAATAATGTGGTTAAAAATGCTCTCTAGTCAGGATTTCCAATTAAACCACAATGCCTAATTATCAAACTGTTTAATAAATACTCAAATGAGTAATAATTAGGTTCTGCAGGATTATTCAGGCAAACAGTTTCACCTACTTGAATGTTTTCTAATTGCCTGATTAATCTCAGTTAGAGAATAGGTCAGCAAGAACAACGCAACCTAATCTGGGCCAGTCAGAAACAGTAAAAGTCAACAGAAAAGTTGAGGCAGAAACCTTAGAATCATTGAGATAAATAATAAAGCATTATTGATATTTAATGCAGTGGTTCTCTAACAGGAATATGTCCCTTCAACCATAAAAAATCAGCCATTTGTCCAAGTCATGGATGTCCAACCAATGGTCCAGATCACACCATTCCTAAGCATGTAAAGCACATTCATTAACACTCAACATTACACACAAGACATAAAGAATCTTCACAAATCTTCTGTACACTTCTATACATGTCCTGCCAAGACCTGCACCCTGATCTGCCGAGTTCCTGCCCTGATCCCGCCCTAATCCCAGATCTGCCCAGTCTCTACCCTGATCCTCACGACCCCCATCCCAAGACATCACCATCCTGCCCCTATAAGTATTTTATCTCCCCAAAGGTACCAGTCCCAGATCAATGTTTTAGGAAACCCTGAAATGAACAGGATTTAGCAGGGCACTAATGATTGGTGATTCTGACCCGATTCGCTTTACAGAAAAGTTGAGAAGCACCAAAAAAAAATGCCAAACGCATTGTCAATGGCCATTTGCTTAAAAAAAAAAGTAACATTTTTCAAACCATTCAACATATTGTTAAAAAATATATTAGAGTCTATGGATGTGTTTTTTTTTTTTTTTTTTACGACGAAACGCAGCAAAATATTTTGCTCATCCCTACAGGGCGGCAAATGCAACTTGCGTTCACAAAAATCCATAACCATAATCCATATTACAACACCTAAGGAAGTATATTACCTAGCTGTTTTTTGTAAAATTGCCTATACAACATTGTGGTAGCACTACTGACATCTTTATAATGAAATAAACTTACAAGAGCAAAACATGTATTTGTTATTTCATCTTCCTCTTTGTTCCTGTTATGATTTGTAGAAATGGTAGGGAAGATGGCTAATGTTTACCCTCTGCAGACCTGCAGTCACATTAAATAAAAATAAATGTGTTCAGTGGCATCAATAAAGCAAGCTGGTCATCATGGTCAAAAAAGAATATTACATTAGGGAATTGAGTAGGAAAGTATAATACTGCCTATTAGCCAAAAACAGACTATGTTTGTATGTGAAATGTCAGGTTTTATGATATCAAAGCTTTCTAAATATCTGAGCAGTTAAATATTATACAACCAGCAAAGAACACTACCAAGCCAGTAGAAAGTGTTAAAATGAACTATGAGGATCCTACAAATGTTACCGTATATACTCGAGTATAAGCCGACGCGAGTATAAGCCGAGGTACCTAATTTTACCTAAGAAAACTGGGAAAACTTATTGACTCTAGTATAAGCCTAGACACAACTACAGCCCTGTCTCCCAGCAGCGGACATTCTGCCAAATCGCCCCCCCCAGCAATCAACCGGACTTCTTTGCAAAGTTGATGGTGACAGAGAATTGCCAAACGGATTACTGTGTGCATTGTCCCACTGTCCCACTACCATGTGCAGAGGGTGCTGTTTGATATTGCCATCACTTTTAATCTTTCGTATAACCAACAGAGGGTGCTGTGTGATATTGCAGTCACTGTTATTCTTTCATATAACCAACAGAGGGTGCTGTGTGATATTGCAGTCACTGTTAATCTTTCATATAACCAACAGAGGGCACTGTGTGATATTGCAGTCACTGTTATTCTTCCATATAACAAACAGATGGCGCTGTGTGATGTTGCAGTCACTGTTATTCTTTAATATAACCAACAGAGGGCACACTGTTATTCTTTCATACAACCAACAGATGGCGCTGTGTGATATTGCAGTCACTGTTAATCTTTCATATAACCAACAGAGGGTGCACTGTTATTCTTTCATACAACCAACAGATGGCGCTGTGTGATATTGCAGTCACTGTTATTCTTTCATATAACCAACAGATGGCGCTGTGTGATATTGCAGTCACTGTTATTCTTTCATATAACCAATAGAGGGCACACTGTTATTCTTTCATATAACCAACAGAGGGCATTGTAGGATATTGCAGTCTCTCCCCAGGTGTACTGTTGGTATAGGAATGATTAAAAGTGACTGCAGACCCAAGTATATAGGTATATATAGGTAGACCATATAGGTAGACTTTTTCAGCACATTTTGGATGCTGAAAATCTCGGCTTATACTCGGGTATATACAGTAAACAGTATTACATTCTTCAGCTTGCAGTTGAATACATATTTACTTATTGACATTTAACATGTTTACCCCCCTCTACTATGAATGTGGGGTGAGAGACTCAGGAAAGTTATTCACATCACTCAAGAGCAAAACTGTAGGAATTGCTATTATTGTAAATGTATTTCAGAGGAGGTACCCTCAAGCCTAGGCTGGGCTTATGGGGTAACACAGCAGTGCCCAACAAAATTTAGAGGAATAGTGTAATGGGGCTTTAGAACAATTAAGAATCCAATTTACATATTGGGTTTTATACAGTAGGTAATTTATTACCCTCATTACCACAGATGGTCTAGGGTGTTACGGTACAAACCAGAAAACTCATCCTAATTGGCTGATTTTCTAAGTCAATTTTAAGACTCCTTTGTGATCATGCTGAGGGGGCTTGTTTTTATTTACCCACACTTTTGGTTTTTGGTAATTAATTGACAGATCTATCAAGCTATTTGTTAGAATGAATTTGACTTCTGTAAGCAGCTAAATGACCGAGCAATGATGACAGTGACCAGTGCCGTGCAACGGCAGCTCTGAACACCTTCAGCTGTCGGAATCAGGACTTCTTGATGGAAACATCATGAGAGAGGAAGGACCATGACAATTATTTCTGCTGAAAATATGTGTCAAACCTTAAATGAAACAGTTAGGGAGTTAGCATGTTAGCAGTAGTTAATATATTGCCTCCCATATGTTTATATTTTACTAGTGTATAGCTGATTTTGGTGCAGGAAGATATTTAAAAGTTCAAATCTGCACCGTTTTGAGCAACAAATCTTTGTTACTAGTCACAACATGGCATGATTGCAGAGTTTCACATTCACTTTGAGTGTGGCGGGGGGGGATATGTATGGTATATTGATGGGCTACACTCCCTGTGTATCATTACCCTTAGTATGTTTAAGAACAATATCCCAAACCAAACCAATTATCTAGAATGATACCTGATTTTGACATGATCTGAACGCTTACATTAACATTAGTCCACTAGACCAGCAAAAGCTATCTGCTGACATTTTGCTACGAATTTCACATTCGGCAAATGTGTATTCATAAGTTCAAAAACCCTAATACACAAAAAATCTGTGCTATACAAAGTCTTGGATACGACTAATAAATCGAGTTTTGCACTAGTGCTAAACATACACAAGGCAAACAGGACAGATTTTTATATGCGACACACTAACTGCTGCTTGGGGATAAGTCATTTAATTGCATCCCAGGATATACAGCGACCCTAAAGATGATTGCCCTCATTGCTCTAAGCTGCAGGTCCCATTGGAGGGGTGCTAAATAAATCTGATTATACACAGTAATGAGGTCATTTTTAACACATGCTCCTTTACTCTTGTAACAGTTTTCATATTGGCATCCATAAGCTTTATTGTCTATTATCAATCCATATTAAAACTGATATTTTTTTTTATATCTACAACTGCTAATGTTACCTAGTACATGGTGTTTAAGGTCACTAGGGATGATTTTGAGGCACCATATTGCTATGCACTTAGATATTATCATGAATTGTACAATTTCTCTCTTTGTTATATACTAAATCAGGGCTGTTCAGCTGGAGACCTGCAGGCTGGATATTGGCCTCCAAGAGATTCATATGCCCCTTCAATGGCCATTATCTCTACAGACCTCTGTGAATTACTTTATTTTAAAATAACCCAACCTCCAAACAAATGAACCAGAGGATAATTGGCTTACTGCATGAAATATCTTGGACATCACTGTCCTAAATGAATTCTGAGGTTATCTGAGATAGTTATAAGTGTAACCATTCTCTAAGTCAAAGTCCTAAGTGTTAATTAGACTGACATGACTAAAGATAAGTGGCACTCTTCTGGAATAAAAATCGCAAAAGAATTTATCTTATCTTGACATATATTAATCTGATTAACACCTGGGAATAAAGCTTTACAAATGGTTAAAGAGATAACTATCTGCTGTACATGAGCATTGATTTGGAATAACCAGTGCTCCATCTGTAAATTGACAACTAATTAGGTCTCTATTGCTAAATGCATTAACTAGATATCTCAATCTCCATCTGCTACTGACCTGTCTTAATAACCTTGTTTCATTGTATGCAGACTTTTTTCTCTCCAATTAATTTGATTTTGATGTGACTTCCGAGAGCACCAAGGAACCCAGAAAGAGACAGGTTTCACAGGCAACTCCCAGAGCCACTTGTCATCATTGTTGCTGATTCAGTCACAGGACATACTTGTTCCTCTCTGGTGCTGAATATTTTCCCCTCGTATAAATGGCAGCTTGAAGAATGTGCTGTGACCTTCACATAAATTTTCTACAGAATCTTCATACAGGGCTAAGGCAATATAAAATATAACTATGGTATTAAAAAAAGGAAATATCAGAATTCTCAGTTATTGCTTAGCATTTATGATTAACACCTGCTCTTATAATGTCATATAAAATACAATTAGTTTTGGAACTTTGTTGCAGTAAATCACTTGGTGGTGGTTCAATTACTGCCCATTAAAATGACAAAGAAACCCTAGACCCATTGTCTTGATTTTTAGCAAACCACTCTTCTCCTGACCCCGGCTGTTACAATTTTTGTGATGAACTTGATTATAAAATGTATCTGCCGCAGCTTTGCTGTCACATTCAACTGCTCCACTATGCATGTCTGCAGTATGGCTCTAATAGCCAGTGTGTCAGCCATGCAAGCAAACCTTGCATTTGACAAATGAATATGTTCTACCAAGTGTGAAACATGCAGAACTGCACAGATTTTACAGGCTCATTTACAATTGGCGGGCAAGAGGTAAAGTGTCCTTAGGTAGCCTTTTGTTACCTTGTGACATTCTAATGTGCCTGGATCTCACTGGACTTATCATAAAGGGCTCCCTTGTACATTGTAACTGACACAATGATTGCAATGATAGAACTAGATGCAAAACCTAAATGCACAACCCTTCAAGGGCCAACGATACATAACTCTTAGTGCTCTTGCAGTTGCACCTAGCCCTTAGTAAACAGTTGCGTTTTTTGTTCATATTTTTATTTCTGTACAGAACAAAAAATATTTCACCATTTTAAATTAAATACAATGTATACTTCTATGGAATGTATACATATGTGAAAAATTATGCTGGTCTCAAGTGACTTCTAGATAACAGCTCGGCACTACTGAATCAATTTAGTACTAAGACCAAATTATTGCTACATAACATTGCTACAGAAAGTGATGTTAGGAGCAAATGAAAATTAAAGTGAAAAAAAGGACTTATTAAATGCAACAAAGGCCTGCATTAAAAATAAGATGTGCACATTCCCCATGCTATACCATATAAAGGGTATGGCAGAACTCTATTCAAGGAGCTATCTGAAGTCTCTGAAGTCTCTGTGCTACAAAACGGAGCACAGACACCTGTGGATATTCTGCAATAGTAGATGAAAACATACACAAAACCAAGCTTTTTTTTGCAATTTGCCAGGAGGTTGCAAATAACCCTTACAATGTTTTCCTTTGCTGCTGCAAACATTACTCTGTAGAATTCCATAGGGGTTTGCACACACTGCAATTTGTGTTCTAGAAGGAGCAATGTACATACAGGTTAGTGAATTGTAAGCATGTGAGTGCAGTTCTTCACCAATTTTTGCTCTAACACTCTATCTACGATTTACATTGTAGTATATGCATTTATTTATTTAGCAGTACTATGAATTTGTGTAACATTAGAGATTTTTTTCTACTTCAAATAAACTTGAATTTTTATTAGACTCCTTTGGTTGCTCATTTATTAAAAAATCTGAATATAACAAATATATGTTTGGGTCTATCAAAAAAACAGTGTCATCTTCTCTGCAAGTGAAGTCAACACCCTTCATGCCATTCTTCTTTTATCAAATGATTTCTATTTGGATCACACACTTTTCCTCATCTGTTAGCGGTTCTGTCACACCTTCTTGCATTCCCAAAGGGGAATCTGTTGCAAGAAGAACAGCACTGGTATAAGTGGTGACCTGCTGAGAAGATGGAGCTCTTCCTTGATAACCCACCAACCCAGCAAATTTGGGGATAGTACCTCATTGAATCACTGGATGATTGATAAAAAAACAGTACACACTATTTTAGGCTAATGAAGTGGATTGCCAATGAGAGGAGGGTCAGCTGAGTGCGATAGATATATACTGACAAATCACTCAAAGGATGAGTGGGGTATGATTATTAGACCATTAAACCATTGCATCTTATAATATCAGAGGAAGCAGCAAAAACTGGCCTCAAGATCAACACTAACAAAACAGAAACCATGAGGATTAACAACCAGCAGCAAGATCAAATCCAGCTGCAAGGAGTTGACATTAAGGACGTGGACAAGTTTGTCTACCTGGGCAGCGTAGTAAGCAAGGATGGAGGAGCAGATGAGGACATCAGGAGCCGTATCAACAAAGCCAGACATGCATTTAACACCTTACGTCCCATCTGGAACTCCACTGCCCTTTCACAACAAACCAAAATTCGTATTTTTAACACCAATGTGAAAGCAGTCTTGCTTTATGGTTCGGAAACCCGGAGACTGACCATGACAACCACAAGTAAGCTCCAAACCTTCATCAACCGCTGCCTACGACATATCCTACACATCAGATGGCCAGCGAAAACTTCCAACATCAGCCTATGGAAAAGATCAAAACAGATCTCCATCGACCGAGAAATCAGAAGAAGAAAGTGGGGTTGGATAGGCCACACCCTCAGAAAAAGTTCTGACAACATCACAAGGCAAGCCCTTGAGTGGAACCCACAAGGGAAAAGAAAAGTTGGCCGGCCAAGACAGACATGGAGGAGGTGCATAGAGGCTGAAATGAAGGCAGCTGGATGGACATGGGCTCAGCTGAAGAAGACCACTGCGAACCGAGTTCGTTGGAGGAGTGTCGTTGAGGCCCTATGCTCCCCGCTGGAGCAAACGGACTAAGAGATCTTATAATATTATCAAGTGTACTCTTCTTACACTTTGAGGTTAATCTGAAATCTGAAACAGAAGGTGCAAAAGGTATCAATATATACAGAGACTTGTAGGCAACTTTCTTAAGCTGTTTGCCCTTGTTCAGTCTCATCATTTAAACTTATAAATAACTTTTGTTATCGTGGTCATAGTAAATCACATAAATCCTCAATAATTATTCCTTGTTTGAGGTATTTATATAAGATGACTTAAGTGTTGTAAATCTTAGCCAATACTGCATGGAAATTTGGGAATTTGTGGAAAATATGTTTTGAAGATACAGTATATAACTGTATAAAAAATGTCTTAGTACTTAACCTTCCATATACAAAACAATATAATCCTTAAAGGAGAAGGAAAGGCGTTCTTTTCTTGGGGATGCCAAAAGATAGGCACCCCCAAGTGATTATATATATTTACCTCACACCCCAGGCCGGTGCTCCTATCAGGAGAAAACTGCACCAGTTCTTCCAGCAAGCACCACGGCTTCTGGCTTCTTCTTTCTTCACGTGGGTGTGCATGCACAGTAGCGCTAAAAGACTATCTTTAACAAATAAGCTGGCTATTTCTTCTACTGCACATGCGTCTGCCCCGGGACTCACCAGCTCAGTGGCGCTCACTGGAAGAAGTCCCAGACCAGTGCAGTTTTCTCCTGATAGGAGCACCAGCCCAGGGTGTGAGGTAAGTAAATGTGATCACTTGGGGTATGCCTTACTTTTGGCACCCCCAACAAAATATGCCTCTCCTTCTTCTTTAACATATGTTCATTGTATAAATGAGCCACACAAAACAATGTAAAATGAGCTGAATGTGGCAAATGTTCTTAAACATCTAAAATGTAACAGATTTCTATATTTAATGTTTCCTTAAAATCCAAGTGATGTCCACTAGGAATTGCATCATTAGGCACCAAGATCGTTATTTCAACTAAAAAGCAGAAGCTAGAAACCTAAAAAATAGAGCAGCATGAACAGATATGAATCAAAGTAGACAAAAAGCCCAGAGGTGACAGCAGCATCTACCTACTGTACTATAGATCAGACATTTCTTCTGCTGTAATTTTTTTTTGTTATTCTCTTATTTATGATCTTATCTTTTTAAGTTGTGTATGTGTAAAAACCATCTAGAATAATCACATTAAGGGGCACATTTACTTTGCTCGAGTGAAGGAATAGAATAAAAAAAACTTTGAATGTTTTTTTTTGGCTACTTCGACCATCTAATTGGCTACTTCGTCCTTCGACTTCGAATCAAATGATTCAAACTAAAAATCGTTTGAATATTTGACCATTTGATAGTCGAAGTACTGTCTCTTTAAAAAAAACTTTGACCCCCTACTTCGCCACCTAAAACCTACCGAGGTGCAATGTTAGCCTATGGGGAAGGTCCCCTTAGGCTTTCCTATTTTTTTTGGTCGTAGAAAAATCGTTCAATTGATGAATTAAAATCCTTCAAATCGTCCTTAATCCCTTACCAGGTGCAACATTCTGGTAAATATTAGTTTTACCCAAAGTCTATTACTCTATTGTCAGGATAAGTAGATGAAGGTTCCTAACTAGTGATGAGCGAATCTGTCCCGTTTCGCTTTGCCAAAAACTCAAGAAACTGCTGAAAAATTCACAAAAAACATTGAAGTCAATGGGCAACAATTTTTTTTTTTTGAGACGATTTTTAACGCACACAAATTTTTTTCTCTGTCTCCAAACTCATTAAAGTCAATGGGCATTTTTTATTGTGCTGACTTTATTGTCTTGGTGACTTTTTTGCATTAAAGTCAAAGAGCATTTTTGTTGCAACAACATTTTTCTGTCTAGGCAAATTTTTTTGTCATGGCAACATTTTTAGCGGCAAATTTACATTGCAGTTTTGTGAAAAAAATGTGCAGATGGCGAATTGTGGAATTTCGAATCCACGTTGAAAAAATGTGCTTATAACTATTGCTAACAGTTCACTGGTAGTCAGCATTCTACACGTGATTGTTTTTGTAATTGTGTATCTGATGGATTCTGTGGGACACCACATTACCATTCATTTTATTTTTAGATAAAGGGGAAACTTGCGGCCTTTGCTTTTTTCCCCTCTGTTAAATAATTTACATTAACAATGTCACCCAGGCTCCAAAATTCTTTGGAGAACCTTGCGTGCTGATTACTTATAATATTTACATAAATGATAGGATCCTCACATGGTTACTGTTTCCAATTAGTAAATAATGACATTATTTATTTATTATTAGTGATAACAAAGCAAGTCAAACTACACATTTTAGAATAGCAGCCCCTCAAGTGGAGGTATTTTCTGGTTAACAAAAAATATTCAAATTAATCACTTTAAATTGTCTCTCTGTTAGAAGAAAAATGTTGTTCTAAAGCTGTGTATGGAAAAAAAACTCAGTTATATTACAAGGAAATAATGTACTGTGCCAGTAAAGATGTGTGTCTGCATTTGCATGTGGTAGAAAGGTAAAGTAAGAGCCTCATTGGGCAGAGACTAATACAAATGATGAACAATATCTGTACAATCATTGTATTATACAAAATTATGTTGAAACTATATAAATAATAAAGTAATGATAGTAAAGGGAAACTGTAATATAAGCGTCATTATATTAAAATAAGAAAATTTCTAAATATAACCAACTGAAAATTCTGTAACATTTCTGAAATAATCAAGTTACTTCTTGCTCTTCCCTGTCTCAGCACTCTGTCTCTCTTCATTCTCTCTTCATGCAGGAGTCAGAGTAATATTTTGATTGATAGTTAGATATAATATATATATATATTAGGGATGGAGGCTCCCTTTCTTAGTAGATATAATAGAACTACCTCAAATAACTGATTTCAGCACAAACAAATTCTAACAAAATAACACAAATCTGGCATGTAGAGAGGCAGGATTTATGTCAAAGTATGTTATCTTGAAAGAGTGAGCTCTCTAGGCAAAATGAGTGCCCCTGCACCCTGAGGCTGTATTAGACCTTACAGTCAATCAAAACCAGACTCCTGCATGAATAAGAAATAAAGAGAGGCAGATACTGAGAGGAAAATAGTGAAGAGTAACTTGAATACTTTAGAAACGGTACAGAATTTTTAATTGATCTTCTTATTTCAGCATAATGAAACTTGTATTGAATTTTTATTTTAACCATAGTTCCCCTTTAACAATATTTTTTTACTAATGTGTAATAGTGTAATAGATGATTGAAAAACACTCTTAAAAGTGGAGGTAGTGATTTATATAACATTTATAGCCACTTCACATCTTAACTGTACAGTATCTAAATGAGGAAATATTGTAAACGTGCCTTCATCACTGAGGGAACTGTAAATATACACTATGAATTATTAATGTATCCATCCTAACATGGAACAGAATATATCATAGAAGGAAAATAAAAAAACAAGATAGAAATTCTGTAAGCAGCACAGAAAATAAACATTAAAGTATTGATGATCTCAAAGAAATCTGAAACCCAACGGAAAGAGGAACATCATGAAATAAATCAATAATTTTTAAATTTAATTTTAAAGGTTTGAGGTGCAACTAGAAGGAATTGAATGACCCTGGTGAGCTAAACATTGTCTTTAAAAATGAAATGTGATTTTGATTTGCTTGTTGATATATATATTGCTTTAGTGGTTCACATACTGTGCTAATGTACAAAAGGATATGCTAAAAGAGTTCAAAACTGTGTGCAAAAACAAGAGAAACTATGAGTCTAGGTCATCATAAATAATGCTTGTAAAGGTATGAAGGTATGAATTGAAAGTGAGATGATTGAAGTTTGACAACAGCTAAAGGGTCACTATGCAATTTATTTAATCAGAAAACCAGTGACGCCTCAATTTTACTCTGTGCTCTGATTTTCAGTTCACTTTTTTGTGATCCCACCAATTTAAAATGCATTTCAATGATTTCCCTGATTTCACCCCAAAATGCTGTCCTAATGTTCCCTACAATTGGCTGTTTGTATTCTGTGAATGTTATTAGTGAAATTTAGAGTTTTCTAATGCTAACCAAATTAATCTCTGTTCTACTGTATAAGAATTTCTTAATGCATTTTTTTCACCAAAAAATGTTTTTTTTTCTATGGGATTTTTAAGAGTATTTATCAATGGGAAAAAATGCAGACTGACAATAATGCATAAGGACAAAATATAACGTTCATAAACTTTTCCACATATTTTTCAGCGTAAAAATGTTCTCATCACTACTTAATATCTTTCTATGTAACAGTCAGGTTTCAAACTAGCCCAGAGGCAGGCCCATTGATATAAAATACGACATTCAAAAGTGAGCAAAATAATTTGGCGATGTCACTTACTGTTTTCCGTTTCCAATTGCAAAAATGTAAGTAAACGTTTTAACTTATACATCAAAGCTATTTTTAAATCCTGAAACTGCATTATCAAGACAAAAAAAAGGCAGTTGGGTCAATGCTGAAACAGCCATTTGGGGACTCTTTGGTTCTTTCATAACAGCATGAAGCTTAAGCTGGTATTGTGTAAGTACAAATATGAATGTTTTATGTACATACAGTAAAGGTTAGGTAAACACTACAAAAACCTCTGTCATGGGATTCATTACTTCAACGTCGTTTCAACTTTATTTTTTTTACTTGTTAGATGTAAGATACTTTGCAGCTTGTTAGGGGCTACGTTTAGTATAAAGCAGATGTTAGCTTTTATTTGCCAATATTTTTGAACAGAGTATGTTTTGTAGTTTCACTAGTGTATTGAAAACAGCCAATAGGTATGGTTGGGAGATATGAAGAGATTTACCACTGGAGCAGCTAGCTGTAGCTCACTGAAATTACTATTAATAGTACAGGTATGGGATCCGTTATTCAGAGAGCTCTGAATTTTGGGAAGGTCATCCCCCATAGACTCCATTATAATTAAATAATCACCAAACTAAGATATAGTGGTATATTTATCAAAGAGTGAAGTTAGAGGTGGCCACAGTCCTCTAGAGTGAAATTCTGCGACTCTCCATTCATTTCTATGGGATTTTGAAAGGTGTATTTATCAAAGGATGAACTTTCACCCATTGATAAATACTCTTTTAAAAATCCCATAGAAATGGAGAGAATTTCACTCTAGAGGTCTGTGGCGACCTCTAACTTCACTCTTTGATAAATATACCCCATAATCTTTACTGAAGGCAAAACCAGCCTATTGGGTTTATTCACAGTGCTACGCAATATGTTGGAGCTATATAAATACATGTTAATAATAATTTATTATTTAGATATTTTCTAGTATACTTAAGGTAAAGTATGAAGATCTAAATTATGGAAAGATCCATTATCCAGAAAACCCCAGGTCTCGAGAATTCTGTATAACAGGTCCCATGCCTGTCTGCAAGTTGAGTGCTCAGTACAACACAGCAAAGTGAAATGTGTCAGGTTCAGGTGAGGACATCTTAACTTATGCCACCAGCATATAGAAGCAACACATTGACTAGACCACAGAAATGTAATTTTAGGGATTATGTTTTGCAATAGAAACACTAATGCTTATTTTGTAAGCTTAGAGCACCTTTTGTATTCAAGGTATAGTTGGATGAAAGCCCAGAGGAAACTGTGGACTGTATTAAAAAGCTGCTATGTGCTTGTGGTGATGATTAAGATATAGGAGACAGATATTGTACTTTATAGCAAATTGAGAACGTTTTGCTGGGGTTTTTTTTAGGTTTAGCTTTAATTAGTTTACCCATAATATTGATCCGAATTGTGGGACATAATATGACTAAGAGTAATTTCATAAAAATCTGCTAAAATAGAATCATATCAGCTGGCAAAAGTTCCCAGGGCTGCACAGCATGGTGCTTGATGAACTTCAATTAAAGAAATGACAGAATCAATGCATTTATACTAGAGATGCACAAAACAAGAATTCAGTTTGGGATTCAGCCAAATCCAAAAGCCTGGCCAAACCAAATACAAATCCTTAAAATCATGTGACTTTTTTTATCACATGAACAAGTAAATTGTGATTTTTTTTTTCTTTTTAATGCTTCCTTGTCCTAATTTATATATGAAAATTAGGGTTCAGATTTAGTTTTGAACTTGGCTGAATGCTTCATGAAATATATTCAGAATTCAGCCAAATTCCAAAAAATTGGATTAAGTGCATCACTGTATGGGATCACTAAAGAAAAGGAGTACAAAACAGCGGCACTAGGGTCAAGCCACAGTTCTGCGAATAAGGCCAATGCTCAGGCACCAGCTGTGGGGAGGGCTGGGCTTTTATAGGTCAGAGTCAGCCCTGATAGGCTTACCCCACTCAAATAAAAAGGCTGCTGGGGTGATTCCACAGACCCATGGCAACAGGTGTAATGGAGATGAACACACACCAGGTGCTCTTCTGACTCAGTGATAAGGGAGAGCAGTCAACAACCTGCAGGTCATGGGTTCAAGCCCCAGCAGAGCCTTACAATCTCAAATTTGTACCATACCGCAGAAGCCAAATAGCAGATTGCTGGAATTAAAACCCCAGTAAACAAAACAAAAAAACATCTGAGCAGGTTGAAAAATGTAACCAATTTCAATATGAGATTGGTCTCATTAAATATTATATAAAGTCATATTTTGTGTTGCCATTTAACTTAATAGCAGTTTATACTATTCCATAGTCTAAGTGCTATCCATACAACTGAAAATTTACACTGAATTAATAATTAAATTGCTGTGTCAATAGAAATACATACCTGCACAGTAGATGAGTTGGTACAAGCAAAGGTTGACTACAATCGATACACATAATCAAGTTCTTCCATAGTTCTTATTTAACAACCATTTACTACTTCATCATGTTTAGCTTTATGTATGAAATTTTCATCTGCAACCCAATAGTTCTGCTACTGGGACTACAGGAAGAGATCTCAATGGCCTAGTAGAATAATTGTTGGTGAATGTTTGGCAGCAGCTGCAGTAACATAACTGTCTGACCACATTGACCTTGTTTCATGTGGAACAGAAACTGAAGTGAGATTGTCTTAAAAATCTGAACACACATAATGAACAAAGGGCAACTGTGCAAGGAGGTCCATTCTATTCAACCAGCACGTTTGTGCATTTTTTGTCATGCATGACAGAAAAAAATGGCAAATCTGTTTGTTCAGATATAAGTTGAGTGCACGTGCAGTCATTTTCATCTAGGACAATCTGCTGAGAACTTTACAACAAAATACCTATTGGAAAATAAAGTTGATGCAATTAAAAGTATATTTTATTGAACAATTGAATTGTCTTGTGGGCACTTAATCATAGGCTGGACATCTTCTGAATACACACAGCTATTTAGATGAAAATTAACCAATCACATTCATTCTTAGGACAGCCAATCACAGGAGTTGATGTAAATGGAATTAGGCCATCCAAGGTTGTATATAGAGGTGCAAACTCTAAAAACATTTTTTTTTAAAGTTATTACATTTCAAAAACATTTTCTGTATAATAGAGTCAAAATCAAAATAATAACGTCATTTATTGTTTTGATTTTGACCCTATTATACAGAAAATGGCTTTCCTTTATGTTTTAGGTAGAGAACACACATTTTGTTTTAGTCACTGCAATTATCAGACATGACCCTCATTATTTTCAATCATAAAAAGCTTAGTGATGCAAGGCCATCTTTAATTTGCATTAAAAATGCATTGGAGTCAATAAACTTTGTTCTCCATGTTTCTCACATAAAACGCGTTCAAATCTGTATGTGTATTCTTACGCCTCAAAGTCAATGGGCATTTTATAACATATCAAATTCATTGGTGTCAATGGGGCTTTTTTTAACACCAAATGCATAGCAGTTAATGGAATTTTTTCTCTTGTTTTTTTCCTGCAGAAAAAAAAATTCTAGCACAGATTCGGTAAAACTTGTGTCACCACAGATTTCCCAACCGATCTGTATCAGGCGAAAAAATTTGCTTATTTTTATTTCTGACATGTTGCAGAACTAATAAACATGCTGCATTTTAGGAAATGGACATTTACAAAACACCTCTAATATACTATTAAGAGAATTAAAGACAAGTTAAGTACACCCAATTTCTTGATTTCTTCACATCTAATATTCAGTGAAAAAAAATAGCTACTGTACATCTCTTGGAGTGTTTATGGATCCAATGGAAATCAAGCAGGATAAAAGGGAAAAAGGTTTTTTACTGCACTGTGGTTATTGAGGTGTAAGATATATATCGCATGATGCCAGCTGAAAGCACTGAGAATTATAGTCATTGTTCTAAAACCTTCACTTCAGTCTTCAAAAAAACAAAAGGTTGGAAAAATGTTTTGAATTGATAAAGGAAGGCAAAAAACCCCTAACAGTCATTGTAAAAGTAACACAAGGTTGTGCGTCTATGGATCTTGATAATGAAATCAAAATGCAAATGATTATATTTTTACACTTGATGCACTGTTAAGCACAAAGGTCTTCAAGAAGATTGCTGAATCTTATCAGGCTGACACAATCTGAAAGCCTCACACTACCATTGTGGAAACAGGCAGTGACCTACATGTCTACAACACTGTATTGATACCTAAACACAATAAAAAGAAACACAAAGGAAATTCTATAGATGTTCGAAAATATCTTGTAAAGAAGGATGTCCTGCTATGTGACAAGCATAGAAAGAAATAAGGGGTACTGTTTGTCAGTTGACAAGGATTCTACTACACTATTACACAGCAAGAACAACTCAAATAATATACAGACAAAGCACTGTTTTTTATGAATCTGATACACATTGAATATAATGAATTTTAAAGGGGAAATAATTGGGTGCTTCAATGTGTAAGCATGCTTAATTAGTGTACTGTAACTGTATACCAGTTACAGTAATCTCACTTATTATACACCTTTACTATAGACACAATGGCGCTAACTTTTCCAGTTATGTAAAGTTCTATTTGTTTACTGCAATGGTGTGGTTAATCATTTGTTCCTAGTGGGGCCACCCGTAGGTACACCCCCAGATCCCATTAGGTGGAGACACTGCCATGGAGAGAAATTCCCATTCATTTAGCAAAGGGGATTCAGGACATACAGTATGGATGCTAAGAAATGAATGGTGCATATCCTATGTCATAGGGGGGTGGCCGAGATGGGGTTACATATATACTGCCCATTGCCAACAGCTCAGACAGGTTAATTGTAAGCAAAAAAATGTATAGTATGTTTCATGCATCCTTTAAGGCCTTGGATGATTTTGTATAATGCAGTCCTACTTTTATTAAGATTTTGCCATGGCTGTGAATCACTGTGATTATGAAACACTTTCCTGTGAAACGTACTAAAAAAATAAAGTTTCCAGTTAACCCACATAATGATGCAAATATTAATTCTGTTACACAAGTTGATACAGGCATGTGACCTGTTATACAGAATGCTTGGGACCTGGGTTTTTTTTAGACAAGGGATCTTTCCGTAATTTGGATCAACATACCTTATATCTACTAGAAAATCATTTAAACAATAAATAAACCCAATTGGCGTATTTTGCCTCCAATAAGGATTACTTATATCTTAGTTAGGATCAAGTACATGTACTGTTGTATTATTACAGAGAAAAATAAAATTTCCTTCCAAAATGTTAATTATATTAAAATGGAGTCTATGGAATTTGGAGCTTTATCTGAAAGTGGGTTTCCGGATAACAGATCCTATGCCTATACTGGGGATGAGCACATTGTTTCACCTAATAAAGATTTGTTACAAAATTCACATTTTTGTGAGTGGTTAGAATTTTGCTATGCATTACGCAAGTTCTGCAATTTTTTTGGCAAAAATCCAAAAATCTGCAGTTTTGTTCATCACTAGTTATTACTGAAAACTCAGTTTTCAGGATGATTTTTTTTTAAAAAAAATAAGGAACATCAATCCTTGATCAAGAAATCATTGGATCTTGCATACTATAGCAATATCAAAACCCAAGAAACTGGACAAAGTCAAGTCATGTATAGATACCCACCTTTGGGGGCCGATTCACAAAGGGTCGAATATCGAGGGTTAATTAACCCTCAATATTTGACTGGGAACTAAAATCGTACGACTTCGAATATCGAAGTCGAACGATTTTGCGAAAATCCTGCGATCGATCGATCAAAGGATTTTTCGTTCGATCGAACGATGAAATCCTTCGAATCCAACGATTTAAAGGATTTTAATCCAACGTTCGAACAAAAATCCTTCGATCAAAAAATCACAGACAAGCCTAAATATGACGTAATTTATTAATTACAACTTGAATTCAGGCCGCAATAAAGCACAAAATGGCTATTATCAGTATGAACACTTTTAAAAATCAAGGCTACAGCTCTGCTGTAGAAATTATTCATCGTGATTAAGGGTTTTTTAACACATAACTAATTAGTTAAATAAGAGTAATGATAATAACATACAGGTATAGCACTACACTTAGGGGCCGATTCACGAAGGGTTGAATATCGAGGGTTAATTAACCCTCGATATTCGACTGGGAACTAAAATCGTGCGACTTCGTATATCGAAGTCGAACGATTTTGCGCAAATCCTGCGATCGATCGAACGATTAAATCCTTCGAACGATTCGAAGGATTTTAATCCAACGATCGAAGGAATATCCTTCGATCAAAAAAACTTAGGCAAGCCTATGGGGACCTTCCCCATAGGCTAACATTGACTTCGGTAGCTTTTAGCTGCCGAAGTAGGGGGTCGAAGTTTTTCTTAAAGGGACAGTACTTCGACTATCAAATGGTCGAATAGTCGAACGATTTTTAATTCTAATCGTTCGAATCGTTCGAATTCGATCGAATTCGATCGAATTTAACCAATTCGATGGTCGAAGTACCCAAAAAATACTTCTAAATTCGAATTTTTTTTATTCGAACCCTTCACCCGGAATTCGTGAATCGGCCCCTACGTTATACTCTTTGTTTGAGTATTATCAAAGAAACAACAATTATGCAGCGCTGTTTCCTTGGTTTTAAATGTTTTAGCCAGTTCATGGCATGGTGTTAAACAAATAAATATTGCCTTTTATTTTTACTCTCAGAATATTTTGTAATTCCATATTCAAATTAATATTGTAATGGTGAATTGGTCATTTGGAGTTGAAGTCCCATTTTTCTAATATTTATATTTACTTTTGTAAGTTGGGTGAGGACACTCCATGCGGCCTAATTCACCATTTATCTAGTTTAAAATATATCCTGCGCAAACCATTCTTAATTAACAATGACAATTGTATGCTCAAATATTTTTTACAGAAGGATGCAGCCTGATCATATGCATCAATTAGGATGGCCTTTACCCATAAGGGGGCTAATTAGGTCTATTTGTATTAATGTGAAATGGTCAGGTAGCAACAAAAATCTCTATGGCAAAACACTATGGTAGGGAACTACAATTCAACTGAAAAAAAAAATCTCATCTCATGTGCACGTGGTGTTTAATTCATTTTGGAGATTCTGGAATCAAGGATACTTGAACCAATTTAAAGGTGACAATAATGCTTGCAAATGTGCAACTGCAAAATAATGTGTATATTAAAATATTATAATAATAATGTGCCTACTATTGTAACATGTTGAGTATTTATGGGGCAAATTTAATCTGCAGGACGTCTTTCTTTGCAGCTCATGAAATACCAGTGGAACCTTGCATATGTCGAGGGGAGAGAAAGAAAACAGGAGAGGGAACAGGATGGAGGGGTAATTATATTCTTTTACTCAAGACATAAATTACAGTACATAGCAGCTGCATATTAATATTCTAGAAATCTTTCTGTATTTTTTATTACTTGAAAGACAGTGAAGTGAAAAGTGATGAGCTGTCAGTTGATTTGTTAAAGATGAATTCCAAAAATTTCCATTTGGAGGGGTATTTTCTGTAATTTTATAAGGGGATGATTTTATTCACAGGGCATTTTCACAAATCGTAATGTCAGCAAACATTTCTCATCTCAAAGTTATGCCAGTTCCCCATGAAATTTGCTGAAGAACATAGTTAAAACAACTACTGTACCCACCAGTACCAAAACAATAGCTAAAACTAAAATTTAAAGAGATTCTGTCATGGGAAAACATGTTTGTTTTTACAAAATGCATCAGTTAATAAAGAAAGAAAGAAAGAAAGAAAGAAAGAAAGAAAGAAAGAAAGAAAGAAAGAAAGAAAGAAAGAAAGAAAGAAAGAAAGAAAGAAAGAAAGAAAGAAAGAAAGAAAGAATTTGGCATGGGGCTAGATATATTCTTAGTTTCCCAGGTGCCGTCAGTCATGTGACCTGTCCTTTGATAACCTTTAGTCACTCTTTCCCCTCAGCAGCCTAGCATCAGAGCAATTAGAAAGTTGCAAGATGTCTGTTCCCTGACACCTGCATTGCTAAAAATGTTCTCATAACCCAACTAGTGGTAAATATGAAACTAGCACTCAATAATAAAACACCCAAGCTCCACCATGACACCTCCAGTTATGTTGAGTAGGAAAAAAATTCTGAAAGCAGTTACATTCCCTTAGATGGCTGCACACCAATATTACAGCTACACAAATACATTTGTTGGTTCAAGAATACATTTTTAAATGGTAGAGTGAATTATTTGTAATTTAAACAGTTTAATTTAGAAATAAAAAGTAGAGCATGAAAATCATGACAAAATGTTAAATGTTAAGTTAAGCCCCCACATATTTATGGAGTATAAAAAATAAAAAAACAAATGAAATGTGTACTTGTCCAATGAATGAATATATATATATATATATATATATATATATATATATATATAGATATATATATATATATATATATGAAAGAGACTTAAATCCAGTATGTATCTGTTCTCATTGAATACTTTAATGACAAGATGTCCTCTGTCTCCATGGTGGGAGCAACAGCACATGTCACACAATCTCCCATGCCACTAGCATATACTGTGAGTACTACTGCAACATTGGTCTGCAATAATTAACAATATGTCATGTATCAATGTTTTTTTTTTTTTATATATATTCTGTGGGTAAGTAATGATATTGTACATCTAACCTAACTTTGTCAGTGTTTATAATTAGCAATACAATTCTGCATTTTTAAAGTGTCTGCTTTCTAAAAATATGCTTCTGTTCCTACTTTTTTTGTCCTCACATATGCTTTATAATGTTTTCCATGCACCGTCATTAGAATTCGGACTTTCTAATTTTACAAGGTAAGCTTTTCAAATTTTATGAGATTTAAATATGTTTATGCAGCAAGACTGAATGGGCTCAAAACAGTTATCTCACACTGCTGCAATGTGCTGGGCAATTTACAGCAGATAATTGAATAGCCACAGAATACACACACAATGTGAAGTTTTTGTAAACCAGACTGTCTTTTGTCATATTTAAAAAAAAACATTGCATATTTTATATTAAACAAGGATGCCATCAAGTGCAATTACTTGTAAAAATGTTCCATAACACATTTAATGTGAGTCGGACCAAAGAATGCAGCCAATACTAGTACAAAGCAATAGCAGTGTTTTTTTGTGTCGCTGATTTTCCTATGACAGGAATTTGTCTTTATCAATTTAATATTAAAAGTACAGGTATGGGATCTGTTATGCAGAAACCCATTACAGGTATAGGATCCCTTATCCGGAAACCCGATATCCAGAAAGCTCAGAGTTACGGAATGACTGTCTCCCATAGAGTCCATTTTATCCAAATAATCCAAATTTTTAAAAATGATTTCCTTTTTCTCTGTAATAATAAAACAGTAGCTTGTACTTGATCCCAGCTAAGATATAATTAATCCTTATTGGAAGCAAAACCAGCCTATTGGCTTTATTTAATGTTTAAATGAATTTCTAGTAGACGTAAGGCATGAAGACCCAAATCACGGAAAGATCCATTATCCCGAAAACCCCAGGTCCCGAGCATTCTGGATAAAAGGTCCTATACCTGTATCAAGAAAGTTCTCAATTAAGGGAAGGCCATATCCTACAAACTCCATTTTATAATATAATTTAAAATTTATAAAAATGATTGCCTATTTCTCTGTAATTATAAAACAGTACCATATCTAGTATAGGTCAATCTAAAAACAACTGGACTTGCTGAGTAATCAATGAAGACGTTTCACTACTCATCCGAGCAGCTTCTTCAGTTCAACAGACTGGTGTGGGAAGTTCTTGGCATATAAACTCTTCCACTAATCCATTTACAATGGCACATTGTAACTCTTCAAAGAGGTGACATCTGAAGAAACTCACAGAGGTGTTGATTCTGTGTAGTGATAGGATTATCCAATGTGTCATGCAACTCCTAGATACAGGTGTTACTTGATTACTCAGCAAGTCCAGTTGTTTTTAGATTGACCTATACTAGATATACTATGACCTGGATGAATGAAAATCTTCATAGTCAAAACAGTACCATGTACTTTATCCCAACTAAAATATAATTAATCCATATTGGATGCAGATCAATCCTATTGGGTTATTTATTGTTTAAATGGTTTTTAGTCAATTTAAAGTATGGAGATCCAAATTATGGAAAGAACCCTTATCTGGAAAACCCTAGTTCCTGAGCATTCGGGATAACAAGTTCCATAACTGTATATGCAAAACAAAATGTAAATAAGTTTCAAACTTTATAAGCTGATTATTTAACCACACGTCTTTAAGCAAGGGTACCTACCCCATTGACAAGAACCAGCTTCTATCTAGGGGGCTCACAGCTTAGAGCAAAAATATTTGAAAAAAATGTTATGTATATTTATGTATATTTTTAAGTATACTATCAAGAACATAAAGTAGGTATGCATGCATTTGATTTTTATTGCACCAATCATTTTCATTAATTAGCTATTCATAACTCACTGACTAAGTCATGTAATTGTCATGGTCGGCACCCTAAATTCAGAACCAATGCTAAACACCCTGTTCTCGGCTCTTGCTTCCGCCTTTAACAGCCACCTTTCACCTTGGGAGGAGCCCTCGGCTAATCGGATGCCGCCAGGTCTTATTAAGAGAGGTGCCAAGCGAAAGGTTCTGAAGGAGCAAAAGGGCATGACGGTAAGGCAAAGTCTTTTGGGCAGAAGGTCACAATACAAGGCAAAGACAGAAAGTGTAGTCAAATCAGGCCAGGTCGGGGCAGGCAGAGAACAAGCGGAGTCAAGCAGGCAAGGGTCAAACCAGGAGATCAATCAGAAGGGATACAGATACAGCAGAGTCAGTTACTAGGCAGGGGTCAGGATACAGAAGTCAGAATCGTCAAAAAACAGGCAGGGGGTCACAACAGGAATCAGATATCAGACAGGATAACAGCACAGAAGCACCAGGAACTCACAAAGTTTGAACCTATAATGGGCAGTGAGAAAATATAATTTGGCACTTTAAATACTTTTGAATTTCGCGCCATTGCGTGCTGGCTTCAAAATGCCAGCGCGCAAGCTCCTATAAATAAGAAGAATGTGCGCCACACACGCCCTAAGACACAGGCAGAGAGGAAGAGCGGAGCAGCGTGGCGGGTGTCCCCACCGATGGCGCGGGGGCATCCCCTCCACACCACTAAATCACCAGTTTAAGCTGTTAGAGAAATGTATCAACCACAATCTTTGCTGAAAAATAAGTAGAAAATCTATGTATAAATAGAGTGTGCTTAGGTTTTTCTAATTACCTCAGCACATCTACTAACACCTTTTAAAAATGCTACAGCACAGTAATTATAATATAAGGGAGGCACAAAGATATTTGCATCACTGACACTACAGACAATTATAAGTAGCATCTCTGCTTCTAAACAAGCTGCACACCAGCCATCAAGTTAAGGAAGGGTAAGATATGCGGTATGGTATGGCCCTAAAGTGTGAGATCAAAAATCTCACACAAAAAAAAGAGGTTACCGCATTGACTAATTGGAGAAACCCCTTTGCAGAAATACTACCATAGCCATCTTGAGGTAATTGACAAAGCATTGCTTGGAACTGCATCTATTCCACAGGCTATGAGACTACGGGAAATAGACTTCACAGCTTCAGCTATGCAATGAAAATAGCCTGACCATCTCTGATTTTTATTCTGCATCTCCAAGAGTCCTGGTTCAAATACATACTCTTTTTGCACGAGATGCTTCAGTTTGGATAGCATTACTCGTATATCTTTTCATGGATACAAAGGTTTAGACCTTGTTTGCTCCATGGAGATAATTATCCTATTCATCATCTGGAATAAATCTACCTTTACGATGGTTTAATCTCAGCATTCAAGTACATTTGTGTTATATTAAAGCATAGGGATGTAGCGAACGTCGGAAAAAAAGTTCGCGAACATATTCGCGAACTTGCGCAAAAATGCGAGCGGTTCGCGAACGGTTCGCGAACCCCATAGACTTCAATGGGAAGGCGAACTTTAACATCTAAAAAAGACATTTCTGTCCAGAAAAATGATTTTAAAGTTGTTTAAAGGGTGCAACGACCTGGACAGTGGCATGCCAGAGGGGGATCAAGGGCAAAAATGTATCTGAAAAATCTGCCTGTGTGTGCTTGGAAGAGATAGTGTAGGGGGAGAGCTGTTAGTGATTTCAGGGACAGATGATAGTAAGTTTGCTGGCTAGTAATCTGCTTGATACTGCTCTGTATTGGAACAAAAAAATAAATAAAAGCAGTCCTTACAAGGACTACTGTTATTGCAGCAGTCAGCAGATGAGATCAGAAGCAGGACAGCTGCCCACTGCAGCTACATACAGAGCACTGCAGTAGAAGGTAGATTACTAGCCAGCAAAGCTACCTAAGCTTAAATGTCCCTCAAACCCCTGCAGACTTCTGTCCCTCCAATAACAGAGCAGTATCAACACGATTACTAGCCAGCAAACTTTCAACTGTCCCTGAAATCACTAACAGGCAGCAGCTCTCTCCCTACACTATCTCTTCAGCACACACAGGCAGAGTGAAAAAACGCTGCAGGGCTTCGGTTTTTATAGGGAAGGGGAGTGGTCCAGGGGAGAGCTTCCTGATTGGCTGCCATGTACCTGCTGGTCTGGGGTGAGAGGGCAAAAAAAAGCGCCAACAATGGCGAACCCAAAATGGCGAACGTCGCGCAACGTTCGCGAACTTCCGGCGAGCGTGAACACCCGATGTTCGCGCGAACAAGTTCGCCGGCGAACAGTTCGCGCCATCTCTATTAAAGCATATTCTTTTGTTTAATTGTATGTAAAAGAGGTTGGGGAAATATAAGGGTTACCTTCTTTATTGATCTTATTTTATGGTGCATCCTCTGTTCAAGTGCTGCCATATCAATCCAGTTGTATGCTTGCATCATTAAATCTAGAATGTACTAGTAATTTATCAGCATTACTGATGTTTGCCCTGTGATTCATTATGCCAGTTGAATATAATTTTTTATAATTTTCAGAAATTCAGGACACTAACTAATAATGGATTTAGGTCCATGATCAAGAGCTCTCCTTCTTTGATCTCTTAGATGGATTCCAATAAATTGGGATGTTTGACAATTATAAAGCATCAATGTATGTTTATTTCTGGCAGTGTGCAAGGTCCATCTTTATTGCTACTAACAAATCTTACAATTCTTATCTGGCTTCTATGGCTGGCTCAAAAAAAAAAAAAAAAATACAAAACAAACTGACAGTTTTCCAGCCTTAAGTGCCTTTATGCTATTACTAAGGGTCATTTTAAGTATTACTAAATATAAATATATATATATATATATATATATATACAGTATACACATATACTATACTTGCAGGTCTAATTACTCCTTAATCTCACTCTCACTCTCTCTAAAATGTCAATAACAAGCATGGCAATGGTCTCTCAGCTGTTAGCAGTTAAAATGATTAACATTATTACATTTTACACTTTCCGTATTTACAGATTCTGTTACAGTTGAGCGAGTAAAAATTGGTAATGCTGTTGTTGTTTTTACAAAAATGTACATGTTCTAGTTTGAATGCCCCAAAAAGTGATGCATTTGGATGTTTATTCATTGAGAAATGTTCCATCTTGATTGTAAGAACATCATTTATTAATATCAAACTTTTTTTTCTTTAGTGTGTGAATAGTTTTCCATGGTTTCTGCAATTTCATTATTTTGATTTACTGTGTTCGAGTCTGACAATGCTGGCAATCTCTTTATACAGAATTTTATATACAGTAGTACTTAGAAATGAATTCTTGTTTCCAAGCAACGCAAAACAAAGTGATTTAAAATTCCTAATGCTCAATAATATATGAAGACAAGATTGAGCTACATTCTTCAAAGCTTTCCCATCTGAATACCTGCAGAAAACACTTACCTAACAAAGGCCTGTATGACCCAGGCCAACAAGCACTTAGCACTGTTTAATTGAAACAAGTAAGGTTGGTAATCTAACTCTTGTTCTTGGCAATTGCTCAAATCATTGAGATTGCTAAGAATATATTGTCCCGAATTCCACTGCCAGTAGGCTTCTGAAACTTAAAAAGAAAGGGATTACCCTTTGGCAAGTGTCACTGGTAAGATTCTAAACTCATATATTATGAAAGTAACTGATATAGCTGGTATAGCATGTCCAAGTTGCATTTACAAACAAGTTTTGTGTCTGTGTTGCTACTTAACACTGCATAATATTTTGCAGCAGTAAAACCTAGTGCATCATGGGGAAATAACAACATTGGACTGATTTTATTTTTTCATCTGCTTTGCATGTCCCAGCAATTGTTGCTGATCATATTTCTCCTCCATAGGATTGAGCACATTTTTCACCTGATATTGATTTGCAGCGAAATTTGTATTCAAGTAATACCATGCTCAATCTGGTAGTAACTATTCTATTATACTATACTGGGGTCAGTCCTTCCCATTATGGGTTATTTATGCTTACTGATAATATGGGACATTTGGGATCATTGTATCAATTCTTTTCTTGGGCGATTAAGCCATTTTCACTTTGTTATGGGTATATTTTGCTATATTTATGTCTACATTTATGGTATATTTATTATATATTAATCCACGTCTGTACTGTGGTTTCATTTTGTTTATGGGGACTTGTTTTCTAGCCCATTAACATCCACTTAATATGCTCCACTATTACAATTGTTTCCCCTGTCCCTAATGGTTTAAAGAATAATTTTCTTACTGATTTAGCACGTTGAGCCTTTATCTTGGAGGTATTTTCTTTATGCACAGTTCAGCTTCATTCATATAGAGTAGCACTTCCATTCATAAAGAGTAGCACTTTATAATGTTGTGATTTTGTGTTTTGTTCCCAAATATAAATTGTTAAATAGTAAGAGGAAATATTACCAAAAATGCCTTTTATTCTCAATTATAAACCTCCTTAACCATTGTATAAAGTAATGGTAAATTGTTAGAAACAAATTTTAGTCCTGTCATTACCTATAGCCTAATGTATGGTGATGGTTCCAAACAACATCAAAATTGCAACATATTTTTCATTAATGTGCCTAATGCTATTCCACTTTTTTAAACCAATGCTCATTTTCTTTCATTTTGAAAAAGCAATTATGGGAAGGAAAACATAAGCAGTGCATAATACTGTCACAGACATTTCTACAGCTTGGCCATACTTCTGCTGTACTGGGAAAGTCTTCTTTTTCCCTGTAAGGTTCATAACTGACAATAAAAGAATATGCTTTAATATAATGTGTAATTACTATTTCTACCCATTGTAACGACACTAATTAATTTCGATTTTTTTATGTGTAACCCAGAGAAGAGGGGACAATTATTTCCCACAGAGGACACTTGCCGACAGAAAATGATCATGACAGCCCAGAGCCACAGGGAACTTTGCCTGCTGGGTTTCAAGAAACTGATTTTATTCATGCAGCTTCTGTGAAGATAAATTGGGCTAAGCCTGTACCTTTTGTCTGCTAGACATATAAATTTTAACTTGTCAAAAACTATTGTTCCTAAAAGGTACTTTATAATGCTCCGTGTATTATAAATCATAAATTATGCTTTAGTTAATCAGGTTCCTAATTATCAGCAATAGTTAAAAGTACAGTAAAATGTGTTCTTGGGTAATTATATATCCTATTATGCAAACAGTCTAAGAGTTTTCTTCTGGACATTCAGATAAAATTATATTGAAAGTAGACATAGCTAGACATTATTTCTATTTTTAACATGTACAGAAACTTTCAAATATGTGCTGGATTTTACTTAACTCAAGAACAACCCTAATAGCCAGTGGCATAACTATAGAGGAAGCAGACCCCGCAGTCGCAGGGGGGCCTGGACTGCGGTTTCTGCTTCCTCTGTAGCTAACAAGAACTACACGCCCTTCCCCAGCTGCTCTCTTACCTGCTGCGGGGAAGCAGAGCATGTCAGATACTGGGTGGAGCCTGGGCTGTGAAGTGGGTGAAGTCTGGGTGGGGAGTGGGCAGAGTCCAGGTGGGAAGTGGGAGGAGGCTGGAAGTGGGCAGGAGGATGGGGATCAGAGTGCACTGGGCCCCTCTGAAGATTTTTTTGCAGGGGGCATTTTTTTGCCCGGCACACTCTAGTTACGCCACTGCTAATATCCTAGTTTCTAAACTATTCTGTTCAAGCTTAATAAGTTGAAAAAGATGAACACCACTCTCTTTAACAGAATTGTGTATGGATTTTAGCTCCACCACTTTTATGTCTGATGGTGACAAAAATGTAAGGTTCAGTATTGTTCAATAATATGTTATAATACTGAATGGATAAATGGACGCAGGGCCGACCGGCACTCAAACGGATCCACAGGACCAGAGAGGATTAGTTAAAAATATATTTTATTTATACAAAGTTAAAAAATGTGTATCATCTCCAGCTGCCCTAAGCATTTTGCACACACTTAGGGCACAATACTGAATGAACATTTTTAAAAGTATCAGTAGGCCAACCAACGCATAAGATTATTGAACACAGCTACAAGAACAGTAGCGCTAAAATAGGCATACATGTTATGCATACTGACAGCATTCATTAAAGGTACTTGGGTTGTCTGAAACACCACTGCATTTGTCCTGCCCTGGAGCTACAGCCACCCTGAACACGGCAGTAATTCCATGGTTACTTCAGTGAGTTTGGTTAATAGGTGCAGTAGACTAAGTGACACTAAGGGGCAGATATATCAAGGGTCAAAGTGAATTTGAGGGAATTTTCAAAGTAAAAAAATTTGAAAATCAAAGTACACTTTTTGGATACTTCGAATAGGATATTACAACTTCGAATTTACTTCCACTTTCATATATTCGACGGTTTGATATTCGAAGTACTGTCTATTTAAAAAAAATTTGACTTCAATACTTCGCCAAATTAAACCTACCGAATTGCTATGTTAGCCTATGGGGACCTTCTACAAACTTTTTCTAAGTCTTTACACATCGAATAAAAATCCTTTGATCGTACGCTAAAATCGTTCGTATCGCTCGATTTGAACGATTTTTATTCGATCGTAGGATTGCCAAATTCGGTGAAAAAACTTTTTCAATTCGATGGTCGATTTTCTAAGTTTTTTGTACTTCGAAATTCGACCCTTGATAAATCTGCCCCCTGGTGTCAATGATGAAAAAAGGAAGCCAAAGCTAAGGGGGTTATTTATCAAAGACCGAATTTATCTCAATATTTTCTGCTACAAACTCCGATCCCAAAAATTTGCTTTGCGGGAAAAAAAATCTGATTTTCACTTATTTTTTCAGACTTTATCATCCGATTTACACGATTTTCAGATTTTTTCATATTTTCACCTGAAAACTGAAATGATCTTTAACAGAAAATATCCTTTGCTTAGTGATACTGCAGATTTTCACAACAAATATTGAATTATTTCCATTAACAGACCATTTTACAAAGAAAAAAATCTGCTATTATGCAACGACAAGATTCTCTGGATAGAATCTAAAACAGGTTTATTGATCTGGTCAGAGCAAACAAAACCCAGTGATTTTAACATGTGCAGCTTTATGAAAACTGCTTTATTTTCCACTGTGTCCTTGGCATATAGAAATACTACACTCAGTGGAATGTTTACAAAAAAAAATGTAACTGTGCTTTCACATAATACCGGTTTGTCTTAAAGAACAAGAAGAAAAGCCTTTATTCCAATTCAGTAGTTAGTACAGGTATGGGACACAATACATTTGTTGTCAAGAATTCTCTAACACATGGCATTACCATTGTCCACAGTGTTTTAACTGAATATACACTTTTCAGCCTCCCGTGTCTGTAATTATATGACAATGTAATGTTAACTAACTCAGCATACACTACATATAACTAGAGCCACATCTTTCCATATACAAATTCACTGTAGCAGATTTAGGGCAAATTCACTAAGCGCTGAAGCGCCGAACGCTAGCGTTAATTCGCTAGCATTTGGCATTTATCGTTACTGCGCAAATTCACTAACGAACACTGGCGTAGTTTCGATAGTGTTACTTCGCACCCTTACGCCTGGCGAAGTTTCGCTAGCGACGCAACTATGCAAATTCACTAACGCGCGCTGTGTACTGAACGCTACCTTTTACGCTAGACTTCCTTCGCCACCTCAGACCAGGCGAAGCGCAATAGAGTAGATAGGGATTGCTTCAAAAAAAGTCAAAAAAATTTCTAAGTCCCAAAAAACGCTGGCGTGTTTTCTACATTATGGGTGTTAGGCTGAAGAAGATCGAAAAATGTTTTGGGGCTCCCCTCCTTCCCCCCTACATTTCCTGACTTATGGCAACTTACCTAGACAGTGGGCACATGTGTAGGGCAAAATAAAATTTTTATTTGATGTTTTGAAGCTTTTCTAGACATTTGTAGTGCTGATACATATTCCTCCATTGAAATTTGAATTGGGCGCCGTATGCAAATTAGCCTCTGCTAGCGTAACTTCGCTTCACTTAGCGAATCAACGCTAGTGCAACTTCACAATCTTATGCAACCCCTGTGCGCAACTTTGGATTTTAGTGAATTTGCGGAGAGCTTGCAAAACTACGCCTGGCGAGGTGCGGCGAAGTTGCGCCTGGCAAAACTACGAATGTTAGTGAACTTGTCCAAAATTAAGTTAGGTGTCCAAATAATCAAACAGTGTATGCGTAAAATGTAGTTGTATTGCTCCATGTGTAAGATTGAACTCATTCATGTATCAAATTACTTTCATGAATAGTAATGAGCGACTCTGTCCCATTTGCTATGCTGAAAAATTAGTGAAACTGCGAAAAATTTGTGAAACAGATTAAAATTTATGGGCGTCTTTTTTTTTGGTTGCTGGAACATTTTAACTTTTGATTTTCTCACTCCAATTTCATTAAAGTCAATGGATGTTTTTTTCTCAATCCAAATGTCTTGTAAATGGACATTTTTTTTTCTCTCTCTAAATGCATTAAGCGTTTTTTCTTGGTGAATTTTTTTTTCAAGGCGATTTTTTTTGTTGCAGTGTCACAAAAAAAACCATCAATGTCAAAAAACTGAATTTATCCTCAAATCCAGGCTTGGCGAAAAAATTTCCATCACTATTCCTGCATTTTGTCCCCCATCTTTGGCACATAAGCATCTTGCAAAATACAGTGCAATTTATGCCTCTTTATCTGAACACCTTTTACATAAATAAGCTCACATACACCAGAGATATCAACAACACCCTGGATGAATCTGGGTCATTTTTATCATGAATCAGAATCAATCACTCTGGAGAACCAATGCCATGAAACAAGTGATCATTTATTTAGTTGCACTACATGTTTCAGATCTAACTGTGTTCACTGGCAACTGAGGAAGGATCAGTTAGATCCAAAACATGTAGTGCAACTAAATAAATAATCACTTGTTTCATGGCATTGGTTCTCCAGAGTGATTCTGATTTGTGAAGACAAGGAAGTGCTGGCGGCTCTCATTGATGAACCTGACACAGTGAGAGAACACAAAGAAAGTGTTTTACCTACACCCTACTGATTTACTTGTAATTTTTATCTTGCCCTTTCACATCTAGGACCAGTTTCATTTTGCCCAAACCCTGTCCAGTTACACCCAGGCCACAACCTTTTTTAAAAAGGCTTCACTTCTTGCTCTGCCTCTACCAGTGGTATAAATTTGGGTGACTGCATAAAAATAATGCAATGTTGACAATCAATAATATATAGGGGGGTTATTTATCAAAGTCCGAATTTATCTCAATATTTGCTGAAAAAAACTTTGACCAAATCCAAACTGGTTTTTTTCAGCTTATTTATTAATACACTTTCCTGAAAATCTTGTGCGTGAGGTAAAAAATCTGAAAGAAACTTGAAAAATACGAATTTTACAAATTTTTCAGAGTTTCCACCCGAAAACTCAGATTTTTGTCAGAAAACATCTGAAAATTTGAGACAATTGCATGAAACCCAGCTCAGATCAAAGAATCTTTGGGACTTCTCCCATTGACTTATATGCAACCGCGACAGGTCTGAGATGCCGGATTTGCACATTCTAATTTTTTCCATCCTCGGGGTATAATAAATTCTGAAAAATTTGTGAGTTCTTTTTTTACTAAAAATTAAGATTTTATACTAAAAAAAACCATGATTTTTTGTTTTTTTGCCATTCGGAGTTTAGTAAATAACCCCCTTAAAGTACATAAGTTTAAATGCATTTTGCCTATGTATATATGCCAATGATGTAGTTGTCTCATCGGATCATACCGTTGTAGCTCAGGAGTAAGATATGCAGATTGCATTTGGATCTATCATAATGATTACATATTTGTCATTGTGATGCAATCAATCATTGCAGTGTTCAGATTTTGCATCCCGCAATTATATAGTCATCTAAGAGCTTCTAAGATTAGTGTGATAGACAAAAGAAGTGAAGAAAAAAAAAACATTATTATAATAACAACACATAATTAAACATTATAAACAATTTTCTTAGAATAGCAACCATTAATGTCACTGCTAACTACACATGGTAATAATATGTGTCAGTAAAGCTATTCTGCTGTTTATAACACAAAATAGAAAAAAAAAATGTCTGATTATAGATTGGCTTTTCCTTCATTTACTTTTCCCCAAAGTGATAATCCAAAGTGATTGCAGAAAATGTAGAGGCAAATGTATGAATCTTTGGTAAAGGATGGAAAATAATTGGACAGATGATAGTTCTCAATTATGCAGTTGATTAGTACTGGACACAAAGGGTTGAACTCCACAGGCGATTTCAAGTAGGATACCGTCCGTTCCAACGCGCTGAGATGAATCGTAGGCGTCGCATCGGATGCGCCGAATCTAAGGTAAGTAATAGGAATGTCGGACGTTGTCGCTGAGTGCATCTGACACGACAAAGCTGCATGTTGCGTCTTCATCCAACAGTCGTGTCTTATCGATTGCACGCAGCAACAACATCCGACAATTTACCTTAGATTCGGCTCATAAGACGTGACGCCTTTGATTCATATCAGCATGTCGGAAAGGATGGTATTGCACTTAAAAATGCCAGTGGATTTCTACTCTTACATTTGACAGGGCAGACTGGTGATTGATCAGGTAATCAAACACATACTAACAAATCAACACAGGTATCAGCTTGGATACATGTCCAAACATTAAAAATTCTTCATAGTTAGGAAAGTTTCAATAAATAGCATACGAGACTGAACTGCTAGGAATCCATTTATCAGTTATCTATGATAATTGTGGCCTTTATTGATTGATTTGCTTATGTGTGGATATGTTATTGCTAGGGATGAGTGAATTATTTTGTTGTGTTTCGTCATGAAAAATGCCCATAGACGCTAATGTATAATTAAAAAATTGTTGCACGGTCTGAAAAAAGTTAAGCAAAAAAAACACTTGTTGACTTCAATGCATTTGGTGATTTTTTTTACAATTTCAAAAAGTTTCAGTTCAAGTTCAGCTCATATTTGCCCATCATTAGTTATTGGATGCACTGGCTAATTTTCCATAAAACCAAAACATCAACAGTCTATAGCTATATCCTACCCACTAACTGTGTGTCATTCACACATACAAGAAAGGGAGTCCCAGAAGGAATGTTCACCTGCAATAAATGAACCCTAATTTCTCTTGTGCATATATCAGATTGTGCTTGACATTTATAAACATATCAGTTTACTATACAGTTCAGGATCATTAACATAGGAGTGTTTTGCCTCCAATAAGGATTATTAATATCTTAGTTGGGATCATGTACACGTTATTGTTTGTTATCACAAAGAAAAAGAAGCTAATTTCTATAAATTTGAATTATTTGGTTAAAAATGAATCTATTTGAGACGGTCTTCCTGTAATTCGGAGCTTTCTGGATAACGTTTTTTCTGATAACTAGTGATGGGCGAATTTATTCGACAGGTGCGAATACACAGCGAATTTGCACGATTCGCCGCCAGCAAATAAATTCGCGAAACGCCCGCGAAAATTTGCGGGAAAAATTCTCCGGCGTCAAAAAACGGGCGCCGGCGTCAAAAACGGGTGCCGGCGTCAAAAACAGGCGCCGGCGTCAAAAACGAGATGCCGGCGTCGTTTCGCAAATTTTTCGCCAATTTCGTGCGAAATTCGCAAATTTTTCGGCGAAATGGCGCAAATTCACCCATCACTACTGATAACAGATCCTATACCTACTACTATTATTACTACAGCTTATAATTATCCTTATTGATAACCACAAATACCCCATATGGTAGTACCAATTTGATGGTGGCAACTTTTGACAAGCAGTAGGGTTAATGCTCGTTAATTTAATCTTCAAATAAAAATACTAGAAAATGATGAAATATTGGAGGGGTTGGCTCACATATAAGTAAAGAAAATGAAATGTCCCTTAAAACCATTCTTTATGATGTGATCAATAGAATCACTAAATCATAAAATGCATGTGCCTTGGAAAATCTTGGATGCTGCTGTATTTCACTAGTTACTTGGAATGTCATGCATGGTAGCAGCACCTAGATTTAAACAAGCTACTACTAGGGGAGAAAAAGAAAACAACAGCAAGGTAAGTGCACAAAATAAACAGCATTTTTAGCTTTGGCACATATAGAAAAAGATGTTTAACAGTTTTAATTTCTATAAGATGGCTGTTAAACTCAATGAAATAGCTGGCAAAACATATATACTGCCCAATTGATAGGTCTATGCTTGTTAGCAGCAAATGAAATGTCAACATTACAGGGTCCATAACCCACAATGACTACAATCAGGCCCAAATTTACATATCTGGTGCCCGTAGGCCGGCTCTGCTCATCACTCCGCCCCCTGCTCCATCTCCCATCCCATCTCCCTCCCCTTCCCTAGACCCAGGCCTTTGTGACCTTGCCAAAAATCCAGGCCTGATTACAATGTGATTGTCAGTATAGCAGAATATGATTTGGGTCAAATTCCTTGTCCAGGTTCATATTTGAACCACTAAATGTCACACATGGTTGTCAGTTGCAATCAATCAGCATATCATTTTGAACACTCTACTTCAAGTTAGAAAATAAAAGCAAATGCCTGATCAGTTGCTTTGGATATTGGGATGTGCACAATTTAGCAGCTATTTTCATGAATCAACCCCAAAGGTGTGTTTTTGACACTTTTGGCTTGTTTGTTTCACTAATACACAGTCTATTAGAGAAAGTGAATGCAGCCAAGTGTCTCTCTCTCAACACATTTCCATACCTTTTAGACACTTTTACTAAAATATAATCATGTCCCACTGATTGTAAATTTGGCAACAATTTAATATAGAACAGAATACTGTTGGAAAACATTTCATAACCATTTATAAATTCATTCCAAAACAATTGGTTAATGTTTATTTTTCAGGACATTATCTTATATTTTGCACAATACTGTGTACTGGAATGTTTTGAAGCTTTTCCGTTTCACCTAACAATCTGTAAATGGAACATAATTCAGCAGTGCTCCTGTCTCAATCTGCTGACTCATAACCAGCTGTTCAGATTTTGGCATTATGGAGACAGGGGCACCACCTGGACCCTCTGTTTAATCACATAGATATTCCTATTCCTCTGAGAACATAGACAGTGCTGTCATGAAATTGGAGTCCTTTTTCTTTGATTTTGTAATTCAATAGAAATTATTTCTACATTTCTACAGAAAAGTGATTTTCCGAAAGCATAGAGGACACGTACTGAACAAATGCAACATTCTATTTTTCAGCTCCTAGAAAGCTGAAAGATTAGATATCAGTAAATATATTGTGTTGTGTGCAATAAACAGAAAATCAGACTGAGCTACAGAGCTTACATTGGAACTAATTGTTTAAGCATCAGCTGGGAATTCTTTAAGGAATACTTAAATTGAATATCTTAACCCTCAAACTTAAACAAAGAACTAGAGTGCATCACTGTAACAATTTTTTTTATAGGAGTACAGGTATAGGAATCAGTTTTCCAAAAACCTCTGTATTATGGTATGGTTGTCTCCCATAGACTCCATGTTATCCAAATAATACAGATTTTTAAAAAGTATTTCCATTTTCTAAAAAAATAGTGCCTTGTACTTGATCCAAACTAAGCTATACGTAAAGGAATTGTTCAGTGTAAAAATAAAAACTTGGTAAATAGATAGGCTGTGCAAAACAATTTTTTTTTTAATATAGTTAGCCAAAAATGTAATGTATAAAGGATGGAGTGACTGGATGTGTAACAATACATAACAGAACACTTCTTCCTGCTCTGCAGCTCTCTTTGCTTTCCACTGATTGGTTACCAGGCAGTAACCAATCAGAGACTTGAGGGGGGGACATGCGCCATAACTGTTTGCTTTTGAATCTGACCTGCATGCTGAGGTCAATTGCAAACTCACTGAACAGTTATGTCCCATGTGCCCCCCTTAATGTCGCTAACTTAGAGTTAGAGAGCTAACATCTGCTCACTCCAGCTTTTATAGATTACATTTTTGGCTAACTAACTATATTAGAACATTTTTTTATTTTGCACCGCCTATCTATTTACTCAGTTTTTATTTTTACACTGAACTGTTCCTTTAATCCTCATTGGATGTAAAACCAGCCTATTGGGTTTATTCAATCTTTAAATGATTCTCTAGTACCCTTATGGTATGAATATACAAATTATGGAAAAATCCATTATACAGAAAACCCCAGGTCCTGAGCATTCTGGATAACAGGTTCCATACCTGTATTAGGTCAATGTTGGTAGTGACCCTCAGTGTATACAGTATAATGACTTAACACTGGCATTGACCCCTTTCAATGAAAGACAAGGTTGGACTGTACATACCATAATCTGCCAACCCACACCAATTACTTGTTTAATATTTAGCATTCAACACTGGCTGTTCAGATGCAACCCAATGTATATATTACTAGTGAAATATACTATGGGGCCAATGAATGTATTAATAGCTAAAAATCTTGAATATTACGCATGGTTTTAAAAACATGAAATTAAGCTTAAAAACCACAAAAAAACGCTAACATAAATGTACTCCACCTAAAAGCTCTCAAGGTCATGTAGAAGGGAGCTATCCTTAAGAAAACTTTAAAATATATAGTTGCTTTGAGGTTTTTATGACTTTTTTCTTGTAAATGCACAACAAATATAAAAAAAAAGTATACAAAGAATCGGAGGCTTTTGTGTCCTAATTCGGATTCGATCAATGTATTTTATTCATTTGTGCTTTTTAGAGTTGGATCTTGTTGGATTTGTGCTTTTTTAAAATGCGAGTTTAGTTGTGGTTGAAAAATCATGAATTTTGATCAATAGGCCTCTTATTGTCATTTACTGAAATGGAGAAGGAATTGCTGCCAGTGATGGCAAATTGTTTGCTTGCCTAGTTATTCTTGGACAAAGGAACACAAAAGTAATGCCTAAATATTTTCTCGAATGTGTTAGACATGTGTAACACATCTATTAGTGACCTTAACCCCAGATGGATAATTGCTTAATAGTGGGCCCCACAATTGATTTTACAGTGATTTTGATTGATTTGCCATTAAGAAAATACAAATCTCATTGAATGTATATTAAAATAAGAAAAAGCTGTTTGCCAATTACTAACATGCTGGATATATTTTAAAGTTAACATATTTAATTTAAATATTAGTACCTTTAGTCTCTTATAGTATGGATATACAGTAGTGCTGTACAATGATGTTCATATTTAAGCTGCTTTACACAGGTTGTAACGTAAAGCAGAATTGCTTAGACTTTTTTGGTTGGAGTCCCATTTAAGGACCACTTGTCTTTGACTGATTCAGATACACGAAAACATTGTTGTGCCAACTATTCAGTAATAGGAAGTACAAAACTGAGTTTACACCAAATCTCATTGTGCTGAACTCCAATCAGAGAAAATGTCACCCATGTTGGCATTCACACTACCCCCCCTCAACAATTTGGGGCCAGTCCCTCAGTTTGAGGCCCACTGAACCTATGGTAATCCTTTTCTGTTCAGCGATTTTGAGGGGACATCCCGCCTAGTTACTATACCACTAATAAACTTTGCAATGCCTTGTAGAGGGGAGATACTATGGGCATTCCCCTCTTGTTTTATAAGCCACAAGGAGGAGTATAAGCAAATAGTCCAAGTCCAGAGGGGCGAAGACCATAATTATATTTCAGTACCAAATACTAAGCCACTGTGCTCAGGTATAGAATATTAATTGTCACTTAAATTCAGGACGCAAAAGCTTATAAATATTAGTTTGATTTAAATATCTACATTGGCATTAGTAATCCTAACAAAACACACATATTCTGTCTCATACTTCTTTAAACAAAGACTAAAAGGCATATATTCTGTACACAGACTCTGATAAAAAATGACAATATTGTGATAGTCAAAATCTTTATTTGAAATGGCCCCAAATTTTCAAATGTATTTATTTAAATAACATAATAATACTGGGTTGTTATTGCTTCATTTCTTCAACACCCTAGTGACATATTCTATGATACCAGCATTTCCCCTGATTGACAACAATATTCCTTCCATGAGTCTAACCTGTGCCCTAGTTTTAGACTGAACTGCCAAGAGATTTCTGTCATATAGCTTCATAATACTCAATACTTTTTATAAGATGCTATTCATTTTGTCATGGCAGTCATATTATATCTGCAAGTATTCAAGTTATATTTTCTGTATTTAACTACAGGTATGGAATCCATTATCCAGGAAGCTCCAAATTATAAAAAGGCCATCTCCCATAGACTCCATTTCATCCAGATAATCCAAATTTTTAAGAATTATTTTTGTTTTCTCTGTAATAATAAAACAGTATTTTGTACTTGATCCAAACTAAGATATAATTAATCCTTATTGGACACAGAACCAGCCTATTGGGTTTATGTAATGTTTAAATTGTAGAATTAAGGTATGAAGATCCAAATTATGGGAAAATCCCTTATCCGGAAAACCCCAGGTGCCGAGCATTCTGGATAACAGGTCTCATACCTGTATAACTGATATTTCCCGAAAGCCTATACACGGGGAGGCAAATATAGCAAAATTCTAAAATTCAACTTTTTTAATAAATAAGCACACGAGTTTTTTTCTAATTAGGTAAAAACTAAAAAAAAATTAATATGTGCTTATTTATTAAAAACTTGAATTTAATTGTGCAGCCCTGGGCTTCATTTCATTTATATTTATATACACCGAGATAGCACAACTGTTTTAAAACATAAATGTAAGTAAATAACTGTTTGCTTTAGAAGCTGTGGATTTTCAGAATCATTGCAGTCATGTTGTTTGCTTGGTATGGTAACTGCATAATGGATGCTGACTGATTAGGTTTCTGGACGCATTTCTTGGACATATTTCTTGTAGCCATTTCTGTGCCCACCAGCACTGCCTGTGATTTTTCCAGATCACATATTCTTGTGTAAATTCGAATATGTACTCTTTTACTCCACAGCGTTCGTATGAACTGGAAATGAGCTGTGCAGACATTTAAAACAGTTTAAATAATCAGGAATTTGTTACATAAACTGTGCAAGGACTATTGCTAAAAGAAACCATTTATATTTAGGAAGTAAAATGTGCACACGACCTTAATACAGTGCTGGGCTACCCCCCATTGGAGATGTGCCTCCTTATACCAAATACTATGTGGGGAAGGATGCTGCCAATCACTGTCAATCTTGGGAAAATTGTTGTACCCCATCCACAATTTTATTTTAATAAGCAAGAGGTGTTGGAGGTAATATTTGCCTTGTCTGCATGAGGTGCAGAGGGGGACACTGCCCCTGTCACAAGTTCAACCTGAGTGAACACTAAGGGGCATGTGCGGGATGTTGTGCAACAGGTGGGGAGGTGGGCCACAATTAGGGGAGACCAGAAATGCTGCCAGCCTGCTCCAGGTGCCCGTAACATCGCAAGAGGAGGGTAAGCCACTTCCCCTTTTTATAACAGCCCTCCCTTAGTGCCATCAACCAATCCTTCCTCCCCTCCCCATGTAGCCAGTACCCGGATTCCTTCTGCTCCCAGCATATCCCCAAATTCCCGGACATCCTTCATTACCCACTTTGGTGTCTTGCAGGAAGCAAGGCAGAGCTTTACTTGTAATAAATAGGTAGGTACCTGCAGTGCTAGGACATCTTAACAAATTAAGGTTATTAATTGTGCCACAAGAAGTATGCAATAAGCATGCAGCGCTTCCTCCCAAGCTATCTTTAACTTTTTCTTCATGTTCAAAGGTCAGATTTTTCAAACGATTTCATTATCTATAATGAACATATTAATCATGTTTAATAGTCTGTGATACCAAATTATGATTAGTATATGTGACATTGTGAATTAAAATAGTAACAGCGAGGCTGACAGGGTAATTACAAATGCAGGCGGCACAACAAGGGGTCATTGACAACATCCCGCACATGCCCCTTAGTGTTCACTCTGGTTGAACTTGTGATAGGGGCAGTGTCCCCCTCTGCACCTCGAGCAGGCAAGGCAAATATCACCCCCACCCCATCTTGCTTATTAAAATAAGCTTGTGGATGGGGTAGAATAATTTTCCGAGGATTGACAGTGATTGGCAGCATCCTTCCCCACATAGTATTTTGTTTAAGGAGGCACATCTCCAATGAGGGGTTGCCCAGCACTGTATTAAGGTCTGGTGCTGCACTAGGCACTGGAGTGCCCCCTATTATGGAAGTGATGTTGTGTTCAACCAACCAGCACAGAAACAGCAATCCGAACCCCTCAACCCCTTAACTGCCAGATTTGCCCACAGGTCTCCTGCAGCAGCTGGGGAGATTTTTTATTTTTATTAAAAAAATAGTTTTGACATGTTATAAAGGCACCCAAGTGCAACCCCTTAAAGATGCCGCCCTAGGTACAGGCCCTACAAGTGCCTATATATAAATAAGGCCTTGGAGCAGTCTGTGTGTGGGACTTGGGGGTATATACATCAAAAAGTGAAGTTAGAGATCGCCACAGTCCTCTAGAGTTAAATTCCGCCACTCTCATTTCTATGGGATTTTTAAAAATTCCATAGAAATGAATAGAGAGTGGTGGAATTTCATTTTAGAGGACTGTGGCGAACTCTAACTTCACTTTTTGATAAATGCACCCCATAGTGGGCATGGCAAAGTTTATGGGGTATATTTATAAGTTAGAGATCACCACAGTTTACTAGTGTAATATTTCTCCACTTTCCATTCATTTCTATTGGGTTTTTAAAAGAGTATTTATCAAGGGGTGAAAGTGAAAGTTCACCCTTTGATTAATATGCTTGTAAATATCCCATAGAAATGGATGTAAACTGTGGTGGTCACTCTTTGATAAATATACCCGATCTATGAGTGATATCGTAACTAAGCGGGATGGGGTAAGCTGAACATGAGTCAGGCGGTTGCTAGCATTTTTTGGGGTGGTTTTTGGTGTACTGCTATGGATACAATTAATATACTGCTGTTGAATTTACAATGTTATTTATAAATCAAATGGAAGTTGATGCAATGTTATGTATACTGTATATAATATTTGTGCTTGGGTATTGAATGCTCTGTGTCCTCTTCAGCATAAAGCTTATTTTGGTGGGGGTATGGGAGTGTACTGGCTGGGTATGTAGAGGGATAGCTGCAGCTTGATGCCATGATCTAGTGACAATTGACTTGTTTGATCCAAAGCCATGTTGTATTGTATCATGTATTATAGATGTATGGAGCAGGTTTATCTCCCAGCTTTGTATTTCTTAGTTTTCTCTCTCTCTCTTGCAGTCCTGATTTGTGAAGCAGCTGTAGCACAATACACAAACCATGGAGGAAACTCTTAACACTTTAATGTGAGCACCTAGCACCATAACTCCAGATAACTGATGCATAGGTAGAAACATTTAACATCTGCGGCACATAGATATGGGCACCAGATGCTTGAGTGATAGACACTATGAAGCCCATGTACCGAACAGGCTTTTAAATGATTTGACTTGACACCTGCACTGGTGGCACAAGATTCTAAAAGATTGTGTCAGACAGACATAAGTGGCCTCAGAAGCTGTTTCAAATAATACAACATCTGCAAGCGCAATATATAGTTATAGAGATGCTGAACGCACAGGCTCACACAAAGCCTTCACAGCTACCTTCATTTCATATTCTTTAAAGGGCTACTGATACATAGCAAGCACAGTGAGCATTGTACATTATTTTATCTTTTCTTTATACTTTCTATATTTGTTCATTTTAAAAGTAAGAAGAGAATAAAAACAATTTTGCAAATTCCAAACAATCCAGAAGGGGTTTACTCTTCTGTAAAGCAACAATATGAGACACAACACACTGATTTTGCTGGAAGAAACACTGAATTGAGGATTATAATCAACATGAATTGTTCCTCTATATTTGCACCACCTTCTAAATGTATATTTCCCCACAATCTACAGTTGCACAACGAAAACATAGGCCATAGAAGGTGCTGCTCTACACTGCAGCCATTAAAGGACAAGGAAATGTGGACTCATTAGGGGGTCAGCAAGTTGTTAGGCACCCCCACTGATTATAATAACTTATTTTTCTTTGGTCTTGATCCCATAATCTTCCAGTGCCCCAGCATCCTCTGCCCCACCAGGGTACAGAAAGGATACTGGGGCATCAGAACAGTATGGCAACTAAATGCTAAGAAGAGACATACCCAGGTTCTAATCTAACAATTAGCTACCCTCAATGATTTTACCTTTTCTTTTCCTTTATAGTGGAGCACTCTGTATTTTAGTTAATTATTATAAATGAGTGTAACATAGTTGCTGCCCAAAATATAATATTTTATTAAACTTAGCTGCCCTTGTATCACAATCACAAAAACAAATAGACCTTATAATATGCCTTATATAGGTGTACTATTTATTTTCATATTCAAAATTGTTTTATTAAAATAAAATATTCAAAACATGTATAGAAACATTTGTTACATGAATCACATTGCATCAATACACAGAGGTTCAATAAATGCAAGCGTTGTCATGATACACATTACAAAATAAAAAAAAAATGAACCAAATGAACAAATAAGTACATAAACAAATACAGAAGGCAAGGCTATACGTCCATAGAAAATGATCTACAATATACAGCACCACTTTCAAGCTACAGTGTATCACTGAACACTTGTTTCCCCTTTATTTGCTATAAATTGCATCCATAAAGACCAGGTGGCCACAAATTTCTCGTAGGTATTATTGATATAAGCTGTCAGTTCCTCCATACGATAAATTTCACTCACCACCTTATACCATTCCTCTCTAGTGGGAGGCAGTAAACTCCTCCAATGCATTGGAATCAAAGATTTAGCTGCCATCAGCAGCTGTATTAATAATTTCGACCTGGAGGGGTCAATAGAATTAATATTATGAAACAATAATAGGGTGGAAGGAGACCTAGGCAGCTGAATTCCAGTTATATCTTTACAGTCTGATATCACATTTCCCCAAAAAGAATTTAGCACCGAACAATGCAACCATAGATGGGAGAGAGTCCCAGGTTCCATTCTGCACCTCCAACACAAATCGTCTGGACACAAACCCATCTGCTTCAATCTAACTGGAGTTCTATACCACCGGGACAATAATTTAAAGGAGTATTCCTGATATTTATTACTAATAGAGCAGCGGGAGGTAGTTCGGTAAATAGAGGCCCAGTCAGAATCAGTAAAAGTCGTATCCAATTCAACCTCCCATTGTCGTGCAAAGGTTGGTTGGTCTTTGCATTTAAAGCTATTTATTAACTTATAAAATATAGAGACCTGGTGTAAAATATTCCCGTCTCTAGCACAAAGGGATTCAAAGGTAGTCAGGTCTCTGGCCACTTCCCCACATAAATTAATATCCTTTACCCAATGAGACAGCTGCCTAAATCTCCAGAAATCCTGTATGGACCACAACTCCTTCTGTTGTAAAACTTGGGACAATCCTCCCGGCTGGGTTAACAAAAAATGTCTCAAACTAGGCTTCGAAATTCCAAAGGCTTGTTTATAACCGTTATCATGTAAGCTAGGCGGGAAATCAGGGTTACTATATAACGGCAAAAGAGGCGAGGGAAACACCGTAAGCCGGAGTTTGCGATTAAGCTGTCGCCAGGTTAAGAGAGTAGGATTTATTAAGACGTGAGGACGAATCCCCCTAATAAATTGGCTAATATCTTTGGCCCAAGGTAAGGAGTGTAGGGTACGATCCACCCAAGAATCCTCCATTTGTCTCCACTGGAGAACAGAATTTGGATCCGCAAATGTTCGGATTCGCGACAAAATACTGGCCTGATAATACGATTCCAGATCTGGATAACCAAGCCCTCCAGATTGCCTCGGTTTGTTGAGCGTTAACGTCTTCACTCTACCCCTCTTCCCCCTATTAATGTAATCCCTGATCACAGTATTAAACTCCTTAAAAAAGTTAGTGGTAAGATGGATAGGGATAGTCTGAAAAAGATACAAAAACTTAGGAAGAATGGACATTTTAACAGTATTAATTCTACCCAGCCACGTAAACTGTTTAGTTCCCCAAACTTTTAGAGTATTCCGAGTCTCATCTAATAGGGGCTTGTAATTTAAATTGTAGAGTTGACGGCTGTCAGACGAAATCCGGATCCCCAAATACTTTATACATAAAGGTGGACATTTAAAGGCAAAGTTAGATGTTAATTGTTGCTGTAGAGGAAACTGCATATTCAAGAATAGTACTTCTGACTTATCCATGTTGATTTTATAATTAGACAGTTCCCCAAAATCTTTCAGTTCTCGCATAAGGTTGGGTAAGGTAAGCAGTGGTCGCGAAATAGCAAATAAAAGGTCGTCCGCAAATGCCGCAACTTTATAGGTATCATTTCCAATTGTTAGCCCCATTATATCCGGATTGCGTCTGACAGCGGTCAATAAAAACTCCATCGTTATCACATAAATAAGTGGGGAAAGAGGGCAACCCTGTCTCGTCCCATTTCGTATCTCAAACGGAGAAGAGAGAGTCCCATTGATTCGAACTTGTGCAGACGGAGCAGTATAAGAAGCCATTATTTTACCCCTGAACTTAGGCCCAAACTCTAAACTTTCTAGCGCCAAGTCAAGAAAGTCCCAGCTAACCCTATCGAAGGCCTTCTCCGCATCTGTTGAGAGAAGGAGAGAAGGCCTCCCTTGTACCCGTAACCATTCAACCCAATTGAGAACTTTATAAGTATTTTCCTTGGCTTCCCGACCTAGAACAAAGCCTACCTGATCTCTATGTATAATCATAGGGAGAACCGGTCGTAAGCGCTGGGCCAGAATTTTGGTGAATAATTTTAAATCCTGATTTAGGAGAGAGATGGGACGATAACTACTACAATTAGTGTCGTCTTTACCCGGTTTGGGAATAACAGCAATGTGCGCCAATAAAAATTCTTGGGTAGGAGGAACGTCAAAATCTAAAGCGTTAAACAATGATTCCAAAAGAGGCGTTACATGGATCAGACATTGTTTGTAAAACCCAGCCGGGAATCCATCAGGGCCCGGGGCTTTATGGGGAGAGAGTTGTTTAATAGCATCCATAATTTCCAATCTAGTAATAGGGGATTCTAATGCTTCTAAGTGCGTAGAAGGTATTGAGGGGAGTTTATTATCAGATAAGTATTTACGAATACGCATCCGAAGATCATCTCTAGCCTGGGAAGAAATAGATGGATTAATATTGTACAATTTCTTATAATAAGCATGGAACGCCGCCGCTATCTGCTTAGTAATAAGATGAGCCCGACCCTTATCATCCTTAATTTTATGAATATGGGAAATGGTGTGTTTCTGTTTTAAAGCTTGAGCCAACATTTTTCCTACCTTATTCCCATATTCATAATATTTTTGTCTGACTTTAGTTAAAGTACCCTGAATCCTATGATTTAACAAAGAGTGGAGTTTAAGTTTACAGTCAGTTAAAGTCTTCAGATGCTCTTCATCTTGAGATTTTTTATGCAACTCTTCAAGGGAGTGTATTTGATCAAACAATTGAGTAAGTTGTTGAGACCTCAATTTCTTTAGTCTTGAACCATGTTTAATAAAGATACCTCTAGCTAAACATTTAAAGGCTTGCCATTTCGACATGGGGGAAGAAGACAAGTCCGATTGAAGAGCTGCACTATAAGCCAATGAGGCTTCAGTCAACTCGGACATACAATCCTGATCATTTAGCAAGGACTCATTAAGTTTCCATCTCCATTCAGAAACCTGTTTATGTGGAAATCTCAGAGTCATTAAGTTTGCCCCATGGTCTGACCACAAAATATCCTGTATCAAAACCGATGACAACCATTCCAGGTGGTGTTGAGAAAGGAAAATATAGTCAATTCTAGTATACACTGCTTTAGCATGAGAATAAAAAGTGAAATTACGATCCAAGGGATGCAGATATCTCCATGTATCAATCAATTGGGCTCGTCTGAGAGCCTTATGTGTCAAATTAATGGCAGAGAAGGGTAGTGATGATGTACCCCTGGACGAATCTAATCTAGGTTGCAATGTGAGGTTAAGATCCCCTCCGAGAATCAAACAACCCACACCAAAAGAGTCCAAAGCGGACAACATCTTCCTGACAAATGAGGGTTGTGACTTATTAGGAGAGTATATACTCCCAATAGTACATTGGGTATGGTGAATAAACCCTTTTACAAAAATATATCTGCCCTCAACATCTTTCAAAACATCAATTAATTTAAAATCCAAATTTTTGTGCAGTCCAATAGCTACTCCCTTACTTTTTTGAGAGGCATTATTACTATAAAACCACCTGGAATAGCCGCCATGTTTAATAGGAGTGCAGTCATCCCCCTTAAAATGGGTTTCCTGGAATAAAATAATATCAGTTTTACTTTTATACATAGCATGTAGGATTTTGCGCCTTTTCTCCGGAATATTGAAGCCATTGACATTCAAAGAAGTCACAGTAATATCACCCATTTAAACAGAATGCAAAAGCGTATTGCCATATATAACCTTGCCTAAAACAAACAATAATAAAAAAAAAAGAACGAGACATTGCAACACATGCAACAAAAAGGTCAAAATGCACATTAAACTGTGTGAAAAACTTTTCAAAATGGGGTCTAGAAAAAATCACCATTGCAGGTGAGATGTAGTAGGTACCAGAAGGGTCAACAGCCAGTGTCTTCCCTAGTAGGTACCAAATCCCCTGGGGGGGTGGAGAGTTCAGTATGCTGAGAGGACTCCTCCCCAATCAACCGATCCAGAGACAGTGCAGAACCAAACATGAAGAACAGTACCATACCGTCCAGCATAATCAAATCCAAATATAGGTCAAAAAGAAAACGGAGAATAAAAAGAAAAAAAAAAAACCAAACGTATCAGACTGAATTCTACCGTCAAAGTTGACAAGATAGTGCCAAACACACAAAGTTCAAAGAGCTGGTAGGCAGTATAGTACACGTTAAATATACTCATCCCTCTGATGATCTATCTTTGGCCGGGGTGGCTTTGGTCTTCTTACGCTGTTCCTTGGGTGTAGTCGCCTCAATCCACGGTTCCCGAGCAGGCAATAACGGCATCTTTGGCAGGTAGCAAAACTTTATCCATTCCGGTAGAGTCACATCAGAGAGTCCCAAACCTGCAAGAAAAGGAGCTAAATCATCCGGCCCCGTGAGAACAAAGGATTGGCCATTGTGGGTTACATGTAGACTGAATGGATAGCCCCACCGAAACAAGAGATTATTTTCTTTAAGTGCAGTTATAAGGGGTCGCAGTAGCCGTCGGTGTTGTAGAGTAGACCAGGATAAGTCCTGGAGGATTATCAAATGCGTCTCCTGGAAGGGAATGGTTTGCATTTTCCTCGCCTTCTGCAAAATTTCCTCCTTCACCGGAAAGCGAGTCAGGCAACAGATTACATCTCTGGGCTTATCCGTTGGCAATCCCTTAGGCCTCAAAGCTCTGTGTATCCTCTCAAATTCCACCGTATGCGTATCCGGCTGCTCAAGCAGCTGATTGAAAATTTTCAACGCAGTAGCCTGGAGGCTTACCCCATCCACTTGTTCCGGAAGGCCCCTAATGCGCAGATTGCAACGTCGACCTCGATTGTCCAGATCGTCTATCCGCTTCTGCAGGGAATAAAGCAGTTTGTTTTGAGCAGACTGTGACTGAATTAAGGAGTTCGTAGCAGTTTCCACCGTGTCTTGGCGCGTTTCAGCATCGGCGACACGCGAATGCAAGGTAGCCATTTCCAGCTTAAGGTCTGCTACTTCCTCGCGCACAGTCTTTTTAATTTGCGATACCAAATGCTCAAAATCCTTTTTAGTCGGTAATGATTTAAGGTAAGAGAGCGTAGCAGTGTCAGTACTCACAGACTCGCTGTCGGAGTCCTCTACCGGGCTACGCGGGCGCCTCAGCGCCATCTTGGATTCATGCGACGCAGCTTCCAAATCTGCAGAAGTGAAAAACTGCTTCAACGAGCGTTGCGCCTCACTTGCTCTTGGGGTCTTAGATTTCTCTGAGGTAGAATCCTTAAGTTTGCCGTGCTTGCCCATAGCCAAAAAGAGGGAATGCCACTGTGCTGGATCGGTGTGGTCAGGAGCCGCACGTTCACACGTCCACCATACTTAGCTGCAGGCCACGCCCCCCAGGTGTACTATTTATTTTATGCCAACCCAACTCTGAAAATCATACCAGTCTTTTACAGCATTCTTGATATGTGGTATAAAATGCTGTAAAGATACCTAGCAACATTAAGTGGCAGATTTATCAATGGTCAAAGTGAAATTGTGAATTGGAATTCAAGTTTATTTTAGTCAAATTGAACTAGGGAATAGCTAAAATTCGATTCACATTTTTAAAAAAATTAGAATTTCAAAATTTATCATGTCCCTTTAAGAATTCAAAATCGACTATTCGTCACCTTAAACCTGCCGAATTGCTGTTTTAGCCTAAGATCAATTTGGAGTTGTTTGCAGCCTTTTTGAAAATCAAGTTTTTTTGGAGAAAAAACTCAAATCAAATTCGATTCGAATTCGATTGAGTTTGCGGGTCGGTCCAATTTACCCGAGTTTGAAAAATTTGCATTTTTATTTGAAAATTTTTCGATTGGTCATGTTTTATTCAAATTTCAAGTTCATGGGAGTTTATGAACTCAAAATCCAACCCTTGGGGGGCCGATTCACGAAGGGTCGAATATCGAGGGTTAATTAACCCTCGATATTCGACTAGGAACTAAAATCATTCGACTTCGAATATCGAAGTCGAACGATTTTGCGCAAATCCTGCGATCGTACGATCGAAGGATTTTTCATTCGATCGAACGATTAAATCCTTCGAAACGAACGATTCGAAGGATTTTAATCCAACGATCGAAGGAGAATCCTTCGATCAAAAAATCCCAGGCAAGCCTATGGGGACCTTCCCCATAGGCTAACATTGACTTCGGTAGCTTTTAGCTGCCGAAGTAGGGGGTCGAAGTTTTTCTTAAAGAGACAGTACTTCGACTATCGAATGGTCAAATAGTCAAACGATTTCTAGTTCGAATCATTCGATTTTCGTAGTCGAAGGTCGAAGTAGCCCATTCGATGGTCGAAGTAGCCCAAAAAAACTTCGAAATCCGAATTTTTTTAAATTCGAACCCTTCACTCGAATTTAGAGAATCGGTCCCTTAATAAACCTGCCCCTAAGAGGGGTTATTTACTAAACCTTTATTTTTCTGGTCGAGGTTTTTTTGGGGGGGGGAACTCAATGCTGTATTTCAGTCTTTATCCCAATGCTTGCAGTAATACTAATGGGAAACTGCAACATCATATTTTCTGTGATATTTCTTTGTTCAACAAACAAAAGGGTTCCAATAACACACAAAAACACATCCACATGCATATTTGCATTATAAGGAACCATTTAAATGACTGAATAAGCATTTATGAAGGTTAATGCACATGCAGTGTTTAGGGATTTGTGCAATATTTACATAATTTTTTAATTAGTAAACTTTAACTGATATCACTTTAATTAAACTCCTTGTATTTTTTACAGCTGCAAGTGCAAAAGTAATAATTACTTACACTGCAAGCATTTTTTCACCTAAAGCCTTTAATAACATACCCCTAAAACATCACTAATATAAATAAAACCATAGAGGATGGTGAACAATGCATTGTTTGTTTGTTTGTTTTTTTAGGGGCAGATTCACTAAGGGTCGAATTTCGAAGTTAAAAATACTTCGAAATTCGACCCTCGAATTGAAATCCTTCGACTTCGAATATCGAAGTCGAAGGATTTAGCGCTTAACATTCGATCGAACGATCAAAGGATTTTTCGTTCGATCAAACGATTAAATCCTTCGAATCGAACGATTCGAACGATTTTAATCAAACGATCGAAGGAAAATCCTTTGATCAAAAAAAGCTTAGCAAGCCTATGGGGACCTTCCCCATAGGCTAACATTGACTTCGGTAGGTTTTATCTGCCGAACTAGGGGGTCGAAGTTTTTTTTAAAGGGTAAGTACTTCGACTATCGAATGGTCGAATAGTCGAACGATTTTTACTTCGAATCGTTCGATTTCGTTCGACTTCGATCGAATTCGAACGAATTTAACCAATTCGATGGTCGAAGTACCCAAAAAAAACTTCGAAATTCGAAGTTTTTTTCATTCGAATTCTTCACTCGAAGTTAGTGAATCTGCCCCTTCATCCTAATTTAAATGAGATTTTTTCAAAAAGATATTTTAAAAATGATCTCTTGCTAATGAACTTTCACAGAAATTTCTTTAGTAAGAATAACTTGCCTAGATTTAGAAAGCAAAAGTATCCGCATACCACATTTCAAATGGTGTTATTTATTGACTTTTAAAATTATTTTTATTTTTAAATTTTAAGGAACTAATAAATTATTTTCAGGTTATGTTGGGCTCAAAAGTGACACAATATAGTTAATACTCAGACAAACCATTGTATATAAATAGAAAGGCGAATGAGAAAAAATTTTATTCAGAAAATAAACACTCTGAAACGTGAAACCTTAAGTGAGCAACTCCCATTGCAATCTGCACACACATTGGCACCCCTGCAAAAAGTTATTTGTGTTACATTTATTTGAAGGTCTTCTATTATGCACAAAATATATAGATGCTTTTGTATCATGTCCTACACTTTCTTAAATAAAAGGCTGTTGAGCTAAAGTGACTGCAAGCACCCATGCGGGAGATTGCTGCAGAGGCCATTGGGCACTATAATACAGAGCATTATTATTCATTGCCCAGGAAATATGTGGCAAACGACCCTTGTCATCTGTGTAGACTGAATGACTAAGGATAACTGGAGCACAACCTCCTCAAAGGAATCATGGTTTTGTAGGGTAAATCTGCAAGAGATGTGACTACCTGTGGCAATGGTAATTAGCTGTCTTTGTATATGTTATTTCATACCATTCATTACCACTGAATCTCATTTAATATAAAGCGGGGCAGAATGGAGACCAGTTTAACTGCTTGTTTTTCACATCTTAATTAAACTCTGAAGTTAAATCTATGGAGGTAGCCCCCAGCTGGGGGGGGGGAGGTGTAGCTGCAGTAAATGGGGTCATACTGAAGGTCAATTTATGGTAAATGCTATTGTGGAAACCTATTTATCAACAGTCTCATTTAAGTGGTTTTAGAGGATTTTGAAACCACAACTAAACTCACTTTCCCTAAAACCCCCAAGAAATGTATTAAAAGATCTGAAAAATTTGAGTTTATCGGACAACTCCTAGAAAAAAAAAAAAAAACCTGAAAACCTCTAAAAGTCTGAATGGGTAAAAACAGTCCAATAGGATCAGCACAGCTCCCATTGACTTCTACAGAACCTCAACAAATCTTACCTGCTGGATTTTTTTATTCAATTTTTTTCACTTAAAGGAACAGTAACACCAAAAACTGAAAGTGTTTTAAAGTAATGAAAATATCATGTAGTGTTGCCCTGCACTGGTAAAACTGACGTGTTTGCTTCAGAAACACTACTATAGTTCATATAAACAAGCTGCTGAGTAGTAATGGCGGAAATTGAAAAACGGCTATATGGCACAGGATAAATAATGGATAACAGATAACATTATGTTCTACAGAGCTTATCTGCTGTGTAACTTGAGCCTTTTCTCCTTTGAATAGCTGCCCCCATGGCTACACAGCAGCTTATTTATATAAGCAATAGTAGTGTTTTTGAAGCAGACACAGCAGTTTTACTAGTGCAAGGCAAAACTGCATTATATTTTTATTACTTTAAAACAATTTCGTTTTTTGATGTTACTGGTCCTTTAAGTGTTATTTATCAAAGGTTGAATTCTACAGCTATGTGAGCTTTTCTAGACCTCGAATGAACTCTCAACTCGAATAGTTTATAATTTAAGAAAAAACTTGAATGTACAGTAAAAAAGCTTGAATCAGTGAAGTCGGGGTTAACAACCCAAAAACTCAAATTGATTGATTGATTCGAGTTTCAGGTCGATCCTATTCACCCACATTCAAAAAATTCTAATTTTTTAATAAATTTCGTTCAGTCCTAAAACGAATAATTAACATAACTTCCCATTTTGTTTCACAGCTATCACCTTCATAGTTTTATACATATGAACGGAAGGGGACTTTTTTGGCATGCAAATGATGAATGAAAATGAATGAAAAAAATAACAGAACTATATTCCTCTGTGTCTTCAATGGTTTGATGTTTTGGGATGTCCAGGGATTTCTCATTGCTTTCTGTAATTTTGCAAGGGAAACCTTTTAACCTACGACAGAGCTGCAGTGTTACAGAAGAGTTTCAATTGGACGTTGGCCAAATATGACATCAGTTCAAAGCGAGACAAAGACGGAGATTGTTAAACAAGTCCCAATGATGCTCTTGTATGCTGCTTGCTGTAGTCTTCCATCCTTACTAGTAAAAAATCCAATAATCCATTTCCAACAGATTACAAATGCAAAAATTTGCCTCAATTAATGAATTTTTCTTCTTTTTACATTTTTGACATTGCTTAATATATTTTTCTGACGTCTTTTGGTTTTCAGATGACTTTTTACCCTGTTGAAGTTTTAATGATATAACCTTTAGAACCTTTAGATTTTCGAGTACAAGAATTAAAAAACTATAAATAAGTGTTTGAGTTAACTCTACGTATGCTATAGAATGCCTTGTTCTAACAACTTTCTAGTTCTGTATTGTCATTGTTACTTCTTATTACTCTTATTTTCTTATTGCAAATTGAATTATTGAATATTGTCTACAACACAGTAAAAGTACATTTAAAAGTGTACTACCCCTTTAAAGGGTGAAACCCAATACATTATATTGCTAATTCTAAATGTAAAATATATAAAAATATAATTTAAAATGAGTTATAAGTAGAATTCAATCTTTACCATCAAATTGCCAAACGATAAAATAAAAATGGATGGAAAAATGTGAAAAAATATTGGGGTTCCCTACAGAGCCTTTCATACTGTAGATCAATTACTGTTAACAGATCTCTATATAAGTCACTGGGGTTTCATTTGTTTACATTACTGTAGTATTAAACAGATATAGTACTACACTATGGGGCCAATTCACCAAGCTCGAGTGAAGGATTCGAAGTAAAAAAAACTTTGAATTTCGAGTCGTTTTTCGTGCTCCTCGACTATCGAATTGGCGTAAATTTGCCTGAGTAGAAGGATTCGAATAGATCAAGCGCAAAAACGCTGCGACTATTCACCATTCGATAGTCGAAGTACTGGAACGAGCGCAAAAACAATGTGACTATTCGCCCATTCGATAGTCGAAGTACTGTCTCTTTTAAAAATACTTTGACTGCCTACTTTGCCACCTTAAACCGAATTGCTTTAAAAGCCTATGGGAAAGTCCCATAGGCTTGTTTTCCAAGTTTTTGATTGAATAAAAAGGCATTGGATCGAATGAAAATCCTTCGAGCGAATATTCAATCGAGCGCCTATTCGCCTGGCGAATATTCGCCAATTCGACTATTCGCCAGCGCGTAAATTTGCCCAAATTGCCTATTCGATTCTATTCGATTCTATTCCCCAGTCGAATTTTGAGGGATTTAACCCCTCGAAATTCGACCCTTGATGAATTTGCCCCTATAACTGAAAACATATCATGAGAAAAGAAAATACTGAGAATACAGTTACGTGGATAAAAATCACTTTACTAAAAGAAAAACAATATTTAAGGCAATTTTTACTTTCAGAGCTTAACATACTTCATCCTTTCAGCAAATATCTGGTATCTCCTTTCATCTTCGTCTTTCATTTTTACTTTGGTATGTTAGTAAAAACAAATGTTTCTCAATACCAAACCAAATGAAACTGATGTTGACAAAATGAATTTGAAAGAGGTTCATCGAATAAAAGTGCATTATGTGATACAGAATATGGATCAGAGGGTACATAGTTTAAAAAGATAAATTATATACCCATAAGAAAAAAATGCAGCACTGCAAAACATCTGCCGGATCGATATGTCTCTGTACTCAGTGTCAGAAATGAAATATTTTGCTCAAAGACAAACTTTTTAATCAAAAGGATTAGAGCAGTATTGGCATCTATACTTCCAAAAAGATAACTAATAGGGAACTTGAAGAAAAAACACTTTTCACTTTCGATTAAGTTTAATGATACTGTATTGCAATCAAAAAGAATTGGACTATACATAAGTCCTTGCTTCCGCAAGTATCTACTATGCAGCTTAGCTTATTTAGTTAATGTGTCAATTAACTGCCAGTTAATAGCTGCACCCTAAGGGGCAGATCTCGATTGAAAAATCGAATTTTTAAATTCGAATTTTGAGTTTATTTTAGTGTACTTCAACTAGGGAATAGTCTAAATTCGATTAAATTTTTTTTAAAAGAATTTAGCATGTACTGTCTCTTTAAAAATTCGACTTTGACTATTTGACATTTAAAACCTGCCGAATTGCTGTTTTAGCCAATGCGGGGCAACCTATTTGGAGTCGTTTGGTGTTTTTTTTTTTAAATACTTTGAATTGAGTTTGATAGAATACATAGAATACATTCTGAATTTGTTTCAAATTATAATATACAGCCTATTCACTCAAATTTATTTAAAAAATTGTCCAAATTCTAATTTTTAAAAAAGAAAAAAAAATCAAAATTCGTATCATGTCGTGTCCCTTTAAGAATTTAAATTCGACTTTTCGCCATCTCAAACCTGCGGAATTGGTGTTTTAGGCTATGGGGAACCTCCTACAATCAATTTAGAGTCGTTTGGTGGACTTTTGAAAAAAAATTAATTTTTTTTTTCGTGAAAAATTTGAATCGTACTCCATCAAATTCAATTCCAATTTGCAGCCCGATCTTAAATGGATTTTTTAAATAAATTTAGATTGGTCGTTTGATTTTGAGTTTATAGGAGTAAACTCAAATTCGATCCTTGATAAATCTGCCCCTTAGTACTAATATTTAGGGGATTATTTATCAAAGATTGAATTTTAGAATTTTTTATACCTCAAATAAACTCACATCTGGAATGGTTTTTAATTTAAAAAAAAACTTGATTCAGAGAGTTCGGGGTTAACAACCCAAAAACTCTAATCAATCAAAAAAAACCTCAAATCTCTCAAATTATTTGAGGTTTAGGGCAAAAACACTCAGAAAAAAACATTTTCAAATGGTTCAACGGACCATTGACTTCTACATGACCTGACAGGTTTTAGATGGTGTATTTTCAGATTCAAGCTATTTCCAGGGTCGGGGTATAATACATCTCGAAAAATTAAAAAAAAAAAAACGTGAAAAATTCTAGTTTTTTTAACTAGAAAGTGTGATTTAAAATAAAATAACCTCGAAAACTCGGATTTTCATGAAAAAAAAACTTAATAAATAACCCCATTAATATGCAAAGTAGAGATAGAAGTAGCAGGGATAAAATATGTGTTTCAGTATGTTTATACAAAGAAGAACTGAATGTACTTGGACTCAAGTTAACATTAGGATTCAAGGATCTTATGGTAGATGTGAAAACCAGCAGCAAAATGAGTTAAGGGCTTCTTCAATAAATTTCTGTATCTGTTTTACCAATACAAAATAGCACTGCTTCCATTAGGGAAAATATGGAAAGAGCAAGGTGTATTGTGGGTAAACCAAGAGCATATCTCTCCATTTTCTGGTCAACAGAAGGAGCAATAATTTTACTAATAGAAGTACCCGTTTTACCTTATGTGGTGGATAGGAAACAGCAGGTTGATAGTGATTAAGAGCTTAGGCTCACCACAATAGCACATGTGTAGTAGTTGGACTCTTCTTACGTTTAGCTATGCTCTGACAGCACATATACCTGATGCTCTGGTTACATTTAGGTTGGTTCTTCTCTAGCGAATCTGTGCGAAGCGCATTGAAGTCAATGGGCATCAAAATAATTTTGACGCGATCGACAATTTTTATAGGAGCGACTATTTGGTCCAAATGCAAATGCAGTCAATGGGCGTCTGAAAAATTTGATGTGCGACAATTTTTTTTGACACGCAGATTTTTTATGTTTGCCAAATTTATTCGCCCATCACTATTCTTCTTATGTGTATGCAACACATGAAAGCCAAGTGTAAAACCCAAATCTTTTTCACCACAGTGACATGCTGCTAATCATGCTTATTATTTGCAGACTAAGATATTGCTTGATAGAAACAAGGCTCACAGCACACCATGAGTTTTCTTCTCCAGCATATGTACACCATAGAAGAAGCACCTGATTGTGATGCCTGCCATTAACTTAATGCTCAACCACCTTGCATTATTCCGTTGACCAAAATCTCTACTGTCTTTTAACTTTAGAAGAAAATGAACTTAAACCCTTCAATATGATATGAAGCAATTGGTGGCTTCATAGGCATTTGACAAGACTTCATGGATAGCCCCATTTATTTCTGCTGCATTTGTCTGAGAAGCTTCAGCACCAGTGCTTTCAGATGTTTGTCATATAATGAATAGGGGCAATTTTGATTTTTTTTTTTTGTCCCTGCCCAAATAAGTATTAATCACTGGAGGTACAGAATGATTATGTGTCCCAGGTTCCAGTGTCCTTATAGGTACAGGTTTGCACATAAGGCTTTGTCAAAGACAGCATGTTGAGAAGTTTAAATATACTTCCGATTTAAAGTTTAATCAGGAACATGTCTTGAAAAATCCAGCTAATATAAATACAATTGGGTTGCAATCAGTACAGTACAGAAATGTACATTTATTTGATGTATCCTTGATTATGTATATTTATATTAACAGAAAAGTCATCAAAATTAGACTTCAAAGCCAGCCCAGCTTGCTGCATATAACCAAAGACAAGTAACATAGTAACATAGTAAAATAGTAAGTAAGGTTGAAAAAAGACAACGAGTTCAACCTTTTTTTTTTTTTTTTTTTAGTAGTGATGGGCGAATTTGCGCCATTTCTGTTTGCCGAAAAATTAGCGAATTTCGCGCGAAATTTGCGAAATGGTGAAAAATTCGCGAAATGGCGCCAGCGTCTCGTTTTTGACGTCTGCGTCCGTTTTTTCGACGCCGGCGCCCGTTTTTGATGCCAGCGCCCGTTTTTGACGCCGGCGTCATTTTTTTCGGAAAAAAATTTTTGACGCCGGCGAATTTTTGACGCGAATTTTCACGAATTTATTCGCAGGCGGCGAATCACGCAAATTCGCCGCGAATTCGCGCCTGCCGAATAAATTCGCCCATCACTAAAGACAAGGCTTGGGACAGATTCCCAAGTATGTTGCAATTTATATGCAAACTGCAAAATACTTATTTGTGAGGAGAGGAATTAGCTACACTTTGCAACCAAATGGATTTATCATACTTGCAAGGTCTGTATCCATTCGTGACTGCTTATTGAAGATGCTGTCATCTATGACTTCTTAGAAAATCTCCAGCTTAAAAAAGCTATCTGCTTAGCAATGGTAAGAAAACCCTAAATCAGTCCCTTAACCAGATATTTAGGAAAAATGACATGCAGACATGGGCATGCCCTCAGAATGTAATGCAAAAGACAATTCTCAAACATAAGATTAGCTGAAACTGATTTAAAGTCAGTCCCCTTATTACCATGCAAGAGATATAGGAGTCACACACACCGTAGCTTATTATCTACAGTTATAACAAATGAACCACGTAAATAAATCCCTACTGGCAATGCAACAAATCAAGCTTTACTATAAGGCTTTGCGCTTTAATGTCTATGAAATGTATGAACTCTCAGAATTTAGCATCTCTAATAGATAAGATGCTGGTTTAAACAGAAATCTTTCATTAAATATAAACACAAAGAACTGAAAACGACATTGCTGTATTCTCAATAGTACACATCCAAATCTGTGCGTAAAAACACTCAATATAAAAGAGTGCATGAAGCAGGCAAGAGATGGAACTGTTGAATTTGCCAGTTAACCAGGGGCGCTCCACCAATGAGGCAGCGCCACACTAGGTACCAGAGGCGGCAAAAATGCCGCTCCTGGTACTTTAAGAGCCGAATTTCCGTTTTTCAAACTGGAAATTCATCTCTTCTAGCACAGAGAGAGCAATTATGCTCTCTGCGTTAGCGTCCTGGCCCCCTCCGCTGCCCTCGTGGACCCCCCGGACCAAAAAAGATGAGCGCACCGGGGGGGGGGGGGAGGCGCGGCAGCAACACCAAGCTGCCTCAGGACAGGAGGGGCCAGGATCGCCAGTGCAGTTAACTGTTAATATATTTAATTTATAGAAGTGATGGTTAAACAACAGTATAAAAATAAGTCATACTCATTTATTTCCACCCCTGCTGCAAGTGCAGGAGCAATAAGGGGAGCAAAATAATGCCCCATTTGGCTTGCAGCTATTCTTCAATGCGGGGTGCCTACATGGTGGTATGTGTGTGCTTTTTTGGTTTTGCGCCCTGCCTTGCACTTTGTTAATGAGCCTGAGTTCTTTCTTTAAAAAGTCTGCCTATGACTACATATCGTGGATGTGAAACGCGTCAGGATTTTGTATGTTTTTAATCTGCTGAAATAAAACCTTTGATTTTTAGAGTGCTCACCTTAGCTACGGGTTTGGAGCAATGCACCTGGGCCACTCGTCCAATTTGGTGAGTGCCTTATCCTTTGAATTACAACCTTACCTGTCTAATGCGTTGCAAACACAGAAGAGTGGGACCTGGGGTCTATGGACACCTGGGTCATCCGAAAGAAAGGGTGAGCATATATACTACTTTCATGAAACAATCATCACTAAATTATAATTGTGAAAGAATATGAGAATATTTCATTTATAGTGACTGTTGTCATTTTTGTTAATATATAAAGAACAGGGATGGGCGAATTTGACCCGTTTCGTTTCGCCAAAAATTCGCCGCTGGCGAAATGTCGCAGATGCCCATTAAAGTCTATAGGCGTCAAAAAAAAATTTGTCGCACAGCGAAATTATTTTTTTTTTTTGACGCACGTCTCCATACAAGTCTATGGGCGTCATTTTTTCGGTGAAACAAGGCGAAAAAATTTGCCAATCCCTAATAAGGAACGGAGCCGAGCCAGATTGTATTAGCTTTAAAAAGTCTTGGCAAACATTTAACCACAGGTCGTGATAATTTAACCAATATTTCTCTGCATTATATGAGTTAGTTTTTTTTAACCCTGCACAGAGAAAACTTAAGAAGCCTTACCCATATTTATACACACAAACCTGCACAATAAAAAGGCACTTTGTACAGGATAACTTAAGACCACAGGGATCATTTACAAAAGCAACCGAACTAAAATGGACAGGACACAAAATTGCATAAACCTTAATACCATTCATAAAGGGTGCTTGTACCAATACATGCTATTTGCCAGGATTGCCAGGATTGAACCACCAGGTTGCACCAATAGCTATTTCTGACTTGTGCCGAGCAAACTGTGAGCTAATATCACATGCATTTGTGCACTGGACATGATGGCAGACCCCTAGCCTCAACTTCTGCTGCAGAAACATACAATTGCATGAAATTGCACCTGATGTGACACTATCGCAGGAATTCTAGGGGGAATGCTGCTTTGCTAGAGTCGTGTCCAAAAAATGAACCAAAAGCTTCCTTCCCAAATATATTCTTCTGACTGAACTTACTTATAATCTTTTTTTTTCCCATTTTAGAAGCCAGGGCACAAATAAGTTAAATATTCAGAGAGGAAAACAAAGTGAAAACAACTATACTGCTTCAATGCATGCAAAAAGTGCTTTACTGCCACAAACCAGTCTATATGAATTGTAAACCCTTCATCCAAATATGTAAACAGGGTCCAGAGACCATAAATATATGTATGGTGATGCAACCCTAAAGCACAGCCTCAGCATCTACCCCCCTTCAGCATTTTTTCTCTTAAAATGTGAACCTCAATGAAGTACATACTGTATAGACCTCCCACTTTCCTTTTGAAGGCTTTTGATTAAAGGCAACATTAAAAATATATGTCTTTTTATAAACCACACATGTAGCACCCCTAGAGCGCAGCCAGGATTTTTCTCTTTCTTTCAAATAACATAAAAGAAATATATCTCACACTAAGCCACTAGGAATACAAGACTGACAAAAAAGAAATGAATATATATTGCACTGCAACAATTCCCATGGAAACCATTAAATAGTTCCGTGCAAATTATTCCAGTTGAAGGAATTTCAAAAATCATTGCAGGTGATTTTTTTTTTTTTTGAATAATACCAAATTTCTTTGTAAAAAAAATGTTCTAGAGCTGAAACAAAATACATATAATTTGCAGTTCATCGGGTCATTTACAGATTTCTGTTCTTGTTTTGCCTCAGTAAACAATGTCTGGGTTCATTGAAATCTCTAATAACAACCTCAATATTGAGAATATAATCTAATTAACAAAAGCATCTCTCTTCTGCAGAAATTCATATGCGTGCACATTCAAAGTAAACTGAACTTGTTCAGAGGAAAAGTTCACATTTCCCCTGAAGTTAGAATTAAATCTCCTATCCATTTCATGGAACCATCTCAGACTTGTCGAGGTTGCATAAAAGTCAATGGGAGTGGTCCAAATGATTTTTTGATGTGCCCTGGGTTTCGCAATACCGTGATGTTTCCGGAGTGTTCGGGTGAAAAAAATACAAAAAAATCGTGAAAATCAGATTTTTCCCACATAGCAAATTTTGGGGAAAATGTAATAATCAATAAGGGCAAAAAACCAAGTGGATTTGATTGGAATTTGTAGCAGAAAATATTCGGCCTTTTATAAATAACCCCCTAAGTGTGAATTTTCTCCTTTTCTAACTCTGAGTTTGCCTCATTATGACGTATATTTTCTTCAACTTCCTAAAAAGTGTGCTGTTGTAAAAGAAATATGGTGAATTTTCACTTGACATAAATTCTCTGTGAAAAAAATGGACCAGTTAATTTTCTCCATACAAGTGTAGTTGGGAAAATTCTAAGCAACAAATAACTTACATATGTTGGATATTAGCATAGCAGAGATGAAACAGATAATAAGACACAAAAGTAACAGTCTATCTTTATAGACCTAGACCTGGGGAATCTAAGCCACTGGCTTATTATAGGGCTTATTGGGCTGGCTTATATATACTCTGAGACTACTTAAATAAAGTAATTCAGACACCCAACAGAGCAGGAAGGAAGAAGGGTTGATAGAGGATTACATATTGATTAGTATGAATTCTCAGAATGCCCTCCTTTGTACATACTAAAAAAGATAAAATGTTGTCACGACCGGCACCCGATACCAGAACAAATGCCAAGCACCCTGGTCTCGGCTCGGCTTCACCAGTAGTGTGACCACCGTTGGGCTTAGGGAGGAGCCCTCAGCTTACTTGGGTGTCACCTGGACTTAACGAGGGGTGCAAGGCGAGGTGTTCTGGCTGGCAAAGGGGCACGGCTGTTAGCAGAGTCTTTTGGGCCGAAGGTCACGGTACAAATGGAGCAGGCAAGAGAATCGTCAGACAGGCAGAGTCGAGGCAGGCGGATATCAGAATCGTCAGGCAGGCAAGGCTCAAACCGGGTTGTCAATCAAGGGGTTAAGCAGGAAATGTTGTTGTAGGCAGGCAAAGGTCAGGATACAGCGTTCAGAATAGTCAGGATACAGGCAGGGTCAAACACGTATAAACAGGATACAGAATAACAGGAACAGATGCAATAGGCTCAGAAACCACTTAGAAACAAAGTTCTATCACGGGCACTGGCTGGGAGTATGAATGGGCCTTAAATACTTTCAAATTTCGCGCCAAAATGTGCGACAATGCGCGCTGGCGTAATCACACCAGCGCGCCTGTACCTTTAAGAGGCGCACAGGCACGCCGCGCCCGCCCTAAGAAACCAAGATGGCATCGGCGCTGGAGGCAAGAGAAGGATCGTGGCCGTCCACGCCGCCGCACCACTAGACCACCAGGTATTTTTATTACAAATGTGTTCTACAATTTAATTATCAAAATGAAATTTGAAGAGTGTATTATTGTGCTTCAACATAAATATACATTATGTCTGCTTTCCACATAAGTGCTTTAGAAAAAAACGAGTGTGGTTATAAAGTATTCAGTAAACATAATGAAAAGATCTCTCAAACTCATAATTGATGCGAAGAGCTCTCCAGGAGCAGCGCTAAGTAGTGAATACAATTTGATTAAAACAAGTGTCATTCCGTTACAAATCTCAATGGAACCATGCTGATTGGCCTGGGTGTGAGTTTTATCAAATCAAAGTCCTTAAGGAGGAATAGCAAATAAAGTGTATATCATACCATCTTCACTCGATACGATAAGAGCCCGTGACTCAAAACTATTTAGCATGGATTCATTCCTCAGAGACGCAAGCTCAGGAAGCCATTAACACAATGCTTAATTTGTGAAACTTGACAAAATCTATATTAACGGCAAGATTCTCACTTTATCAGCTAAAGTGTTCAATTACTTAATTTTATTTTTATATGTTAGGTAACACCAAGCATTTAGCTCAGTAACTGCTACACTGACACAGAAAATGAGAAGGAACTCTGCTAAATGAACTAGTAAATAACAAGGCCATTTACAATTCATATATAAGTGGTAGAATTTAGAGCAATGTTCAAGTGGAAGTAAAAAGAAGATTCTTAAAATGTGGCACTGACCAATCCAGGAGGGCCCTGAGTACTTTCTATGGGACATGGCCTGATAGCCGTCTGGATGAAATTTAGGGTAGATTATTTTCTACCCCTGTATTATCCTGGAAGCATAGCTTTTAAAAATGTATTTTTCAGCCTATATTTTTTTTAAAGGAGAAGGAAAGGTACAATCACTGGGGGATATACAATGTTAATTACCCCTAGTGATTATAATTGCTTACTTGAGCCCCATGGCCAGTGCTCCTGTTCTCTGAAAACTGCACTTGTATAGGAGCACTATATTGCAATCTTAATCAACGTCTTCATTAAACCCATGGGATGCTATGCATTCTTGCACCCCTGTCATTATATCTTTCATTCTCCTTGAAAGAGGTGGTTCACCCTTAAAGGTGATCTAAAACCTAGCCCCCTGCACCCACCCCCATCTATGTCCTGAATAAGCTTCTACTGCACATGCTCCTGCAAGATCTGTACCGGCAACTAACAAAAGAGGATTAGAAGACAAACAGAATATGGTCCCTTTGAAATCGTCAGATTTATAGCAGGTCAGGAGACAGGTCGACATTTAAAAGGAAAAATGCTGCAGGGAGGAGGCTTGGAAGGGGACAATGGAGGAGGTGGAGGAGGGCTAAGGTTTAGTTCTCCTTAAAGTTAACTTTTAGTATGTTATAGAATGACTAATTATAAGCAACGTTTCAATTTCATTTGCCTTTTTCTTCTGACCATTTCCAGCTTTCAAATGGGGTTTACACATCTAAAAAACAAATGTTCTGTACGCATGTTATTTCTACTTTTTAGTACTCATTTTCATCATCTCATTGATGCAAATCAATGCATGGTTGATAAGGAAATGTGGACCCTAGCAACCAGATTGCTGAACTAGTAAACTGGAGAGCTGCTCAATAAAAATCTAAATTACTCAGAATATAATTCTCTTCATCATATTAAAAACAACCCCTTTAAGAACATGCTGAATGGCTTGTACGGGAATGTCTATGAAACTCTTTGATTGGCTAAGGAACCAATTCATAAATAATGAGCCTTAAAATGGAGCTTGACAAAAATTGTCTGAAAATAATTCCTGCAGCTTTTTACCAGGCTGCAAAATTCACCCCTGAGAAAGGTTCTTTAGTAAGACTGAAATTTTGACTCTAAGCCATTTTTGCTGTTTGTTTTTTAATTTTCATCAAGGGTCACATTTTAGAATTCATGTGAGTTTTTTTAAACTCCCATAAATTCAAAATTTGACTAGTCAAAATGTTTTCAACTCGGACGAATTTAAATGACCCGGATGCTGCAATCAAATTTGAATCAAATTCGATCAAACTCGATTCAAGTTTTTTTTTTTTTTTTTTTAAATGTCAGGAAGGTTAAAAACATCTCCAAATTGATCCCTGGACTGCACCCATTGATTTAAACAGCAATTTAGTAGGTTTTAGGTGTCGAATAGTCAAATTCGAATTCTTAAAAGGCCATAGTATGATAAATATTGAAAACGGAATTCAAATTTTTAAAAAAACTTGAATCGAGTTTGAATAACTCCCTAGTCAAATTTGATAGTTTTAACCATTAATTAATCTGCCCCCTTGAGTGTGTCATTTACCATGTACCTAATTCTATATTGAGATATACCGTAAATACTGTATCTATATATATGTAACTGCCACGTTGTACATGAATGTTTATAATAATAAACAAAATGTTGTTTAAAAGTCTAGCTCTTAAACATCACAGACTGACAAAGAGACTATGCTAAAGTTTTTTGAGTAGCATAGGTGTCTTTTTAATGTATTTAAAATTAACCTTGAATTTGGCATTGGCGTCTCTTTGCTTGCTGATTAAACAGAACAAGGAAAGGTAATATGACAGAGCAGGATGTTATTTATTCTGTAGGGAGATGGGAACAAAACAAGGAGATGGCAAGTGAAAGACAGACAATGCAACAGGATGCATTTAGAGGTCAAACATATTCATGGTATGTAGAAACCAAACAAATATATATATATATATATATATATATATATATATATATATATATATATATATATATATATATATATGGGAAGATTTAAACACCACAACATTATTTTAAAACCAGGGTAACCAGTATGTGTATTTATCAATCTGTAATATTAACTAGGTGTATGAAGTGGGATATACTTTTTTAACAAACCTTTAAGATACATTACATATTAAAGTAGATTTGTGCTTATTAGCTAGAAGCAGAGATACCCCATAGTGACATGGCAGGCTATCCTGAAGGTCGTCATTTATTATTGCCAGACATTGCTTAACAACTGTCGTCACTAGGTTCCCTTTGTGCATTGCACCAACAAACATTACAGGGCAGATTTACTTATGGTCGAATATCGAGGGTTAATTAAACCTCGATATTCGACTGTCGAAGGTAAATCCTTCGACTTCGATATTCGAAGTCGAAGGATTTAGCGCTATTCGTTCATTCAATCGAACGATTAAATCCTTTGAATCATTCGATTTGAAGGATCTTAATCCATCGATCGAACGATTTTTGTTCGACCAAAAAAGATTGCTAAGCCTTCCCCATAGGCTAACATTGACTTCGGTAGCTTTTAGGTGGCGAACTAGGGGGTCGAAGTTTTTTCTTAAAGAGACAGTACTTCGACTGTCGATTGGTCGAATACTCAAACGATTTTTAGTGTAATTCAAAGTCGTAGTCATAGCCCATTCGATGGTCGAAGTAGCCAAAAAAAAAAACATTCGAAATTCGAAGTTTTTTTTCTTCTATTCCTTCACTCAAACTAAGTAAATGGGCCCCCACATGTTGTTCCAACTGAATCACACCCAATGGAAAGGTATATAGATGCACAACCCTGTCCTGTTTATGTTCTCCCAATTATGAAGTAGAAGCAAGGTGCCACAATGTGTATGATTCACTAATGATTCCCATTTAAGTACTTCTCAAAACCACGTTACCATGTATGTATGTTACCATGGATCTCCGGCACAGTTGTTAATCTGCTAATCTTATGGTGGAGCCTGAAACTATACTAACAGTGGGATAGTTATTGTATACGCTATAGTACATGTTCGGGCAACTTTTTTTTGCTATACATTAGAGTCTATTTTTTCCTGCGAAATGCTGTGAAATATTTTGCTTGTCCCTAATTTCTATTGCTATAGGTGAGCTTTTTTTCTGATGCATGTTACAACATGAATTGTAAAGTAGAAAAATGTAAAGCAGAATGTTCATAATGGTTTAAATGAAGGGAAAAAAAGCAGAAAGAAGAGCTGTATTAAACAATTGCCTTTACAAAGTATAATAAATATTGTTTTATAGAGGGGTATATATGATCATTTTGTTTGCAAAATAAAAATGGCTTCCTATCCTTAAACCCCAGCCTTTTTGCTTAAATTTTTTGTACCATATTGGAGCCAGAAAATATGATATGTTACTATGTTCTTGCTTATAACAATAATTTGTTGTTGTATTTTTTGTGCAGCACTTCTAAGATAATAGTTGGATTTGAAATTATCCATTTGAGCTTTTTGTGGATTTTAGTTGTTGTGTAGTATAACTGAAGTGTGGGAGCAAGACATTAAAACTTACTAACAAATACAAAGGTATATCTTGGAGTTTATTCCGAATATACTTTCATAAACAAACTCCTCAGTACTGCTCACAAGCTCTGGATTTATGGTTAATTTAAACAATAAGCTGCAGGAAAGTGACTACTGTGAGTAATGTTTATAATTTTGAAATGTTGTTGTTCCTTTTATTTAGTCTTTTCAACCAATGTATATACTGTACATGGTAGGAAAATATAGGGTGTACACGTCCTTTAAAAGAGGGTGCCCTACAGTGTCCATATAACATGCACTTGTGCCCCAGGGAAGCCTGCAATCTCCACCAAGAGGTACAAAGTGTAGCTTCATGGGGGAACAGAGCAGCCATGTTCTTACTGCTTGTCATAAAGCAAGAATTTTGTAAATGACCCTTAATATGATTTCAGATTTTCAACACTTGAACCAGAAAGCATAAAGAACCAGCAAATAAATATATATATATTGTACATTGTAAGGGGGGGACGAGAATCTGACACAACCAATTCCAACCTCAGACACTACGCACAGAGATGAAAACTGACAGGATTGCTATAAATGAACACCATTCAAGGTGATATGGGAAACATGCTGAAGAGTGGAATTTTTAAATGAAAATAAAGTTCATGTTCCCATTAGGATCAATAATACCACAGCCACCGCAGACTCATTGCCTCAATGCCATTTTCCATTTAAAAAAATAACAACACTGTTTCATATAAAGAATACAAGGAAACTCGTATAAAAGGGCATGTAAAGGAAAAAAAATAAAATCCCATTTTTACTTTCTTTAATGAAAAAGAAACCTATCTCCAATATCCTTTAATTAAAAAATGTGTTCCTGTTTTTATAAGAAACTTGACTGTATGCAGTGGAATTCTCCCTTCATTTACTGCTGTGGATAGGAATTGTCAGATGGTCCCTAACTGCTGAGCAGGGAAACAATCATACTTATGAACAGCAGGGGGAGCCCCCACCTTACTTCCCGGCCATGCAGAACTCAAGCAGCTTTGTTTATGACGATCCCTAAGCAGCCCAGACCAAACTGAGCATGTGCACAGTCTTAGTCTTGCAAAGATGTTTAACAAAGTTACAAGATGGTGACCCCCTGAAGCCAGCATAAATTATTTGTTTGATTAGGCTTGTGGTGCAGTAAGTTCATGCTTATGTTTAGTATACAAAATACAGCATTTCTAGCTTTATTCTATTTTAGACTTTACATGCCCTTTAACTCTTCCTTGGTAGTACAATAACAACATGATTGCAATAAGCTGCACCTCATGTCCCTTTTTTCACTATTCATGGACCCATTTCACAGGGGAAAATTTTAGAGTGGCTAAAAATGTTGTGCTGACTAGTGATGGGTGAATCTGTGTGTCGAAAAATTTGTGAAATGCATTGAAGTCAATGGGCATCAAAATAACTTCAACTATGACGCACAACAATTTTTACACAAACTACAATTTTTACACTCACGCCAATTTTGACATTTTTTTTCAACACTGCAGATTTTTTGGCGGCGAATTTTCACCAGCTTTTTGTGAAAACATTTGCCAGCGGCAAAACTTGAAAATTAGCTGCAAATCCATGCCTGGCAAATTTATTCGCCCATCACTATTGCTGACCTATTGTCCATAGGATCTCTACATGCATCTATTCCAAATTCCCTTCAAATCCTCTATTCCCAAATAAGATTATTTTTCTCTATCTCAAAAACACTTTCAGGACTAGTAAACCTTTTACTTTGCAACATTCATATTCCTGACCCACTTTTCAGAAAAGTTGCACAAGTAACATACCACATTGTAAGCACCCAATTTCAGCACCAATGATATCTCATTAAAAGGGTGGTTTACCTTTAAGTTTACTTTTAGTTTGCTGAAGAGGGGGTTTTGTGCTAGCAATTTTAGAGCCCAACGCAAACATAATCTTAAATAGTCACAGTATCAGCAAAAATATATTATTTAAATATCTAACCGCATGCAAGATGGGCTAAAAGAATTTGAAATACTGTCATTCCCATTCATATGTCTAAAAATACATTATAAGGAATCCATACTAGAAAACTGAAAGAATTCAGTCTAGGCAAATGAACATCATTTTCCCATGGGGCAATAATGAGATCACTTTGGGAACATGTTCATCCTTTTTGGAGACATATGCCATCCAGACATAGGTGCAAAAGACTGCTGCTTTGGTACAATAACCTGCCAACTGATTTGGGAGTGGCAGATTCTATAGATAATATTGGCCTGAGTATGGCCAATGCTAGAAGCAGTATAAGGCCTGTATCCTCAAGCCATTAAATGTTTGGTGCAGTTCCTCTGCTGATCTAGGGGCAGATTTACTAAGGTTCGAATGGTAAATTCAAATTCGAATACGCAAGTTGGTTTTTTGGTCAAAACACACAATTTTGAGTTTAAAACCACCAACTCAAATTCAAATTTAAAATTTGAATACAAGATTTATCATCCCCCCTACACTGGATATAATTTGAATTTGATAGGCTGTCATCTAAAATTTGCCAAGTTCATGTAGAAGTCAATGACAGAGGTTCGCTGACCTATTTGAAGAAGTTAATAGCCTTCCTGGCATTCAAGTTTTTTTTCATATAAAAACTTGATTCAAATTGCATTCGAATTCAATTAGAGTTTAATTTGAGTTTTCGGTTTGATAACATTTGTTCGAATTTTAGACATTCAAGTTTTTTCTTAAAGTTTCGAGGTCATTTAAAGCCGTTCAAGCTCATTTGAGATAAAATAAAACATTTGACCTTTGATAAATCAGCCCCCTAGAGTTAGATATGGGGGCCCTGGGGAATAGCAGAAGACACATGCTTAAGAAACTCACACATACATATCTAACAATTATTAAATGATTACTCGTACAAAAGGCAGTTTATTAAATTTGGGGCAACCCGTGTTTAGGGATCCAAGGCTATTGCTACTGCTTTGTTAGACTAGATAGAATGGTTCTATGAACAACTTTATATTATTTTGCTGTTTTCACTTTCCTTCCTTACAAACAGTGAATGCATTCTAATACAACAACAATTCCCCTACACACATAACCCCAGTTAATAATGCAACTTAATAATCAGAATGAACCCTGCACATTTACTCCCCATATATTTTTCATTCGCATAAAATTTTTTAAAATAACAATTTTCAAAGTGTATGCAGGGCTGTGAAGATAAACAATGTATTATGAGGATTGGATTTTTAGCAAAAAACTGTAATGTTCACATACACGGTATTTATAGGAAAATATATACTGTTATACTGTATATTAAACACAGTATAATGGGAGGGGGGAGTCAGAAAATCCATATTGTCTGCTCACTTAATTCATTGTGACTCTTGTTGGATTTCTGCCATAACAAAGAATCGCCATTGACTGCTTGAAGCAGCTGAGCTTTTTTTTTTTCAATAAAAAGTCAGTGTGGGAAGTGCTTTGATAAATCTAAAAATTGCTAAGTTGTATTATTAATTGCAGGAACCTTAATATGAGCTAATAATTTGACCTCATATTGTAAATCTCAAAAGGGAATGCATCCAAGGCACCAACTGTTATGGTACCTGATGGTGTAGTGGTGGTGGCGGATGCCCACAGATATCAAGTGCATGTATTCGACACGTGCGGTCCTTTATTCAATCTGGAGCAGCGTGATGATGTCATCAACCTATTTCACTGCCCAATGTAGGTCTGATTATATAAGTCCTTGGGTACGTTCTCTAAATGTTCCTGTGTTCCTGACTTCTGTCCTTTGCTGTTTTGCTGCCTGAACCGACTTTACTGACCAGGGTTCCAGATCCTGATTTTGTACCTCACTGTCAGTATGGTTCTGACCTTGGCCTGTCCCTCTTGACTACACTCTGCTCTGTCCCCGTTACTCCTGTGACATGCTTCAGTTCCCTTGCTTGCTCACAATTTTTGTCTTGATTCTCTCACAATAAGACCTGGTGACATCCAAGTAGCAGAGGTCTACTCCTGAAGTGAAAGGTGACTGTTATAGGCAGAAGAGTGAGCACTGACCAGAATCTTGGCATTTGTTCTGGGTTTTGGGCGTCCATGATATCAATATTATTTGTTGAAAATATATGTATAGCCTCCATCTTTACCATGTAGCAGAACGGCACTGTATACCAAGAACCTTACTTCTCAGCTTATTTGCCCATTATATATGTTAATAGGGACGGGACGGCATTATTCCTTAGCATGACAGATCCGTCATGTGGTTCAGCAGAAAATGACCAATCTATAATCGTAAGCAGATCTCATTTAAACTGGCTGAAATACAGTGAAGCCAACATAGCAACATTGGCCTGTATATACAAAACAATGAACAGAAAACAAAGGTCCTGTGAATATAATCTGATAACAGGAGTACAGCACTTAAAACTGAAGTTAAAGGGATACTGTCATGGGAAAAAATGTTTTTTTCAAAATGAATCAGTTAATGGTGCTGCTCCAGCAGAATTCTGCACTGAAATCCATTTCTCAAAAGAACAAACAGATTTTTTTATATTCAATTCTGAAATCTGACATGGGGCTAGACATTTTGTCAATTTCCCAGCTGCCCCTGGTCATGTGATTTAACTGATTCATTTTGAAAAAAAAACATTTTTTTCCCATGACAGTATCCCTTTAAAGTTAAAATGTGTAAAATATTTTTCCTTGTGACATAAGACTAGATATAAGAAAAGACTAGTCAATAGTAACTGTGATTTACTAGAGCAAATTCCAAAATATCAATGAGTGTTTAGAAATTCTGAAACAAATTGCAATGAGTTTGGGGATAACATAGTTTGGTTTGTTGAAGCCCAATACTTTATCAGTTAGCTTGTACCAATTTACATTCTTTATTTAAAGGAGTTTAAACTAAAGAGAAAATACACTCATTTTAACTTGATGCTCTCGTTATCTCTGCTCAACAGTAAGTCAACTCATTAAAGGCATCTGCAAGCGACCATATTCTTCAGCAAAGGCTGTTGATTTGAACGATCATAAAACACAATACTTCTTAATGTTTAAAAAGCCTACAGCCATCAACTACAATTACATAATGCATCAAAAACAATAAAAACAGAGGGCTTTTTCTTTAGCGAAAAATATGAAATTGGGCTAATTTTATCTCTTTTTTTGTCTCTGAGTAGGAAATGTAAATGAACTTACTGATGAACATCTCGGCTGCAACAGCTTTCTTTATTTTAACCACAAAGCATTGGTTGCTGAATTATAGAAATTAATATTATTATCCTTCTAGTAATAAGGTTATCATCTAAAGAGGTAATAATACTACATAAAAAGAAAACACAGACATTATTTTACTGTAAAAAAATTCAGTTAATATTTTCGGGGATTATTTGTTAGATCTCTGTTTTTTCTCATAATTTCAATAAAACAAACTCCCAGCCACGCTTTTACCTAATTTATTAATAATATAACTCGAAAGATTCAGTTTGGGAAAAGTTTAGATAAAATCGTGAAAAAAAATTCGAAACACAACATTTTTCTTTTAGATTTGATTCCCGAATCGCTAGATTTTTTCAAGTTATAACCCTGAGTTTTGTAGGCTTATCATACCAAACCCAGCGCAGACCAGGATATCATCAAATTGGAAAAGGTACATCTGTCATCGACCTTGACAGGTTTGAGAGGGAGTATTTGTGGATTTGGACGTTTAGCAGCATCGGATTGTAATAAATCTGGACAAATTAGAGGTCTTTTATCCTCGAAAGTTTTCCCATTTAAAAGCTCAACCAGAAAATTTTGAGCTTTAATAAGTAGTCCCCTCATTGTGTATCCTACGGACTTGTTGGTTATGTAACAATGGCGGTGTACATTGGCAATAATGGCTACAAATACCTGGGATGCAGCTGGGGACAATTATGAGCATCTCATCCCATGCTTCTTTGTGGCAGTGCAAGTAAAGGTGGCCATACACTGAGAGATCTGCTCGCTTGGTGATGTCGAAAAAAGAGCAGATCTCTCACCAACATGCCCATCTTGAGGTGGACGATATTGGGCTGATGCGATCATGGGATCTAGGGCCCGATGATCGGATCATTATGAAGGGTAAATGGGCGGTCAGATCACGGGACCACATAAACGCCATCCGACGGTATTTTTAGTCATGTCGAATTGACATCTGCCCCGACTTTTGGCCTAATATCATTCGGGGAAGCACGTCAGAGGGCCCCATACCAATAAGCTGCTGACTCTGTCTGTCAGCAGCTTTTATTAGCCCTAGTGATGGACGAATTTGGGCCGTTTCGCTTCGCCGAACAATTCGCTCATTTTTGTACGCCGATGAGTTTATTCACCAGCGGGAATTTGCCGCAAATTTGCGCCTGCCAAATAAATTTGCCCATCACTAATCAGCCTGTGTATGGCCACCTTAATCTGCGTGAATACGCAATTTCAGGTTGATTTACAACTCTTTCAAAGGCTAAAATATTATTCCAACTAAGTGAAAGGCACTGTAGTATTTATAAGCTGGCATTCCATTAAACACACTAGAATTGTAATTAAAAAAGTACCTTCACAGGCTTTTTATTTCATTGATGCTGGGGCACCCTGAGGACCTCAACCCCATCCTTTGAAAAATGTCATACTATGCATATTTCGGCATTGTTCTCTACCCTGTTACTTTGCTCCATGACAAGCCTCCAGCTGGTGCTGAATTATAATTCCCAGTTTCCACTTACAGGAAGACCGTTAGGGTAGTCTGGAAGGTGTAGTTCAACCTTGCAGCTGCAGCTCAGCAAAACAGCTGATTCATTAGGGAAGCACTTGTTTCTCTGCCTGTGCAGCTGTTTCTCATATATATCAGTGGCCTGGCAAGTTTCAGTGAACCCTTAAAATGTCTTACAGATAAAATTTCAGCATAGTTCTTATCTCTAGGTGTGTTAAAGTACAACACTGGTACACTCCATCAAACACACCTAAAAATGTTAACTCCCTAATTAACAAGTCATCTAATACCATAAAACAATATTAAGACAATATATATATATATATATATATATATATATATATATATATATACAGTATATATATATATAATTAATCATATAGAATCACACTCCAAATTGTAGTGAATCAAGTCACCTTTATTTGCATGAATCTTTGTGTATATATATATATATATATATATATATATATATATAGTGAATAAAGTACCCCCTCTTGTAAAATATAAGGATATTATAAGTTACAGAGGAGTTTCATGACCATATAAAAACACGAGGCCGAAGGTAACTTCTAATATCCTCATATTTTGCAACTGGGGGTACTTTATTTATTATAATACACAAGTTTCAGTGAGTCATGTGACAGAAATGACATCAGAACTCACCGTTTATAACTGATGACATCAGAACTCACCGTTTATAAGGATATAATTTACAAGCTATTCATGGCTTTGTGTATTAGATATATATATATATATATATATATATATATATATATATATATACACACAAAATGTATATACACATTCATTCATTCATTCAAATGTAAATATATTTAACTGATTGCTAATGACAACAATTATTTAAGACAATTTTGCAAAATATTTTTGCTCTGCAGAATTAACATTGATAAATAGTGGTGGGCGAATTTGCGCCATTTCGCTTCGCCAGAAAATTCGCGAATTTCCTGTGAAATTCGCGATACAGCGCAGGCGTCTTGTTTTTGACGCCGGCACCCGTTTCTGACACCGGCACCCGTTTTTTTTTACGCCAGCGCCCGTTTTTGACGCCAGTGTCCGTTTAGGCGAAAAAATTTTTGCCGCTGGCGAATTTTTTCGGCTGAATTTTTGTGGGCGTTTTGCGAATTTATTCGCTGGCGGCGAATCGCGCAAATTTGCTGCGAATTCGCGCCTGCCGAATAAATTCGCCCATTACTATTGATAAATGTTTTTGAAATTATTATTTATCCGAGAAACACAAAAGTGTTTATAAATTATACACTTAATTATTAAACAATGAAACCAAGGAGGGGCTGATCTATCAAGGTATGATCTGGGAATACTCCAGAGTAGTTTATGAATTAATGATCTGGTCGATTCAATAAATCAATTCATACAATTTTAAACATAAATCAAAACTGATCTTTTTCGTTGTCTGAGGCTCATGACTCTCATTGGGGGCTAAGGGCGGTCACCAATAATCAATAATATATTAATTATTAAAATCATTTAATTTGTTGAGAACAGGTTTCAGACAATAAGACTTATCTTCTGCTCTTCTCTTCCATTGCTCAACTGTCTGAAGAACCACACTTCAGAAGTACATACTGTAATTTCAACATAATTTGCAACTTTATTTTAATAATAGATGTTTTAACAATTACAGCACCTGCAAGCCAGCATAAAAAATAAGCATCCCTTACATATGATAATGTGCAGCAAGAAAACATTCCTTTTTAATGCTATGGGAAGATACATTTTTTATAAATAACTCATCAAAGTGAGAAAAATATGTCTGCAAGGGCTGTACTGCCAGGTTTTAAAGACAGAGAAAAATATATCCAAATATTTTGCACACACTGTATGACCACAGATTTTTCTTGCCTAAAAATTATAAATAGTAAAAGCTAAATATACCAAGAAGGTTGCAATGTTATATGCAGCACTAAATTTGTATACAAATGATTTGGATGCTCTACCCCACCATATGGGTACCTGTTCATATAGATTGAAGAGTACAAACAAAAGTAACATATTTATCAGGCACAGAACCATTCTTTTGTCCCAATTCTTTTTATATTGTTGTTAGCAGAATATTATTATTACTATTACTAGTAGTATTTATAACCTTTCGAAAAGACAAAACAATAAAGAAAAATTAAACAAAATCTCTTCCTCACTTTATACCTCTCCATCTGACTTTCACCTGTCCTTGGTGCTGAAATAGTGAGTGGGTGGTACAAATTTATTATAAATCCATAAAGCCTACTCACATGGAACTGAATTAATAAGCAGTAATGTTGCTACGAGTAATGTACATACTAATGAATGGATAAGGCTCTTGACCTGACAGAAAGCCGCTAACTAACACAGCCAGTCTGCTGCTACTCCATTTTGAATGTGTGTCATCGTAAGAGGTCTAAATTCAGAATGTTATGCTTTAAATCATACAGCACTATTGCTTAAACAGTTCCCTTTCTTTTCCACTCAGAAAAGATGAGAATTATTGTATTTTGGATTTGTGTATTAAATGGATACACAAAGTCGACATTTTATCATGTTATTTTGGTGCCCCTTTTGTTTCAATTATTTGTTTGAATGATTATGTTAGAGGGCCTTGATAAGTTATTAAAGATGAGCAAAATGTTTCACTAGGCATGGATTTGCAGCGAAATTACACGTTTCACCATCACCTAATTTTTTCACTAAACCGGAAAATTTTTAAATACCCACTGACAAATGTATTTTGAACAAAAAAATGCAGCAAAAATGCCCATTGCTTTGTGTTTCGAGAATTTTCAGCATTTTCCAAATTTTGCTTTGATTTTACAATTTTTTCAGCAATACAAGACAGGACAGATGCACTCATCACTACAGGTAAATCATTTACATTTCAGGTTCTATATGTGTTTGTCAAGAATGTTATGGGAAATGGTCCCAGTTTTCGCCATTTCATTACTTTGCCGATTTACTAACAGGTGCTGGCGTAAATTTGCTAGCGAAGTGGACCTAGTCTAGCGCAACTTTGCACCCTTACGACAGGCGAAGTTGCGCTATCGCGAAGGGACGTAACTACGCTAATTCACTAACTTGCGCATTTTACTGAACGTTACCTCTTGCGCCAGACTTTACTTCGCCAGGTCAGACCAGGCGAAGTTCAATACATTAGATAGGAGTTTGTCCAAAAATAGTTGAAATTTTTTCTAAGTCCCAAAAAACGCTAGCATCTTTTACTTTTTTAAGAGTGATAGTATGAAAAATAGCATACATTTTTTTGGGGGCACCCTCCTTCCCACCTACATTTCCTAACATATGGCAACTCAACGATACAGTGGGCACATGTGTAGGGCAATAGAACACCTTTATTTTATTGTTTAAGGGTTTCCTGGGCTTGTGTAGTGTAATGTAGTTGCTGCAGCATATACGTCCATTATAGTTTAACTTCGCGCTGTATGCAAATTAGGCATCGCTAGCGTAACTTCGCTTTGCATGACGAAGTAACGGTATCGAAACTTTGAGCGCTACTTCGCATTTTTGTGAATTTGCATAGCGCTGGCGAAACTACGCCTGGTGAAGTGCGGCGAAGCTGTCGCTGGCGCAACTTCGGATCTTAGTGAATTTGCCCCTACTTTAACCTCATATAAATCCCACTTTAAAAGATAAAATATAATTTCTGTTTGCTACTCATTGATAGGGTTAATACTTCTGAAATACACCTACACATATGCATCAATAATTGATGTACAGGAAATCAGCCACATTTGGTAAGGAAAATGTATTATGCATTATTTTGCAACCTGAATTTTTCTACACGTAGGAGGATTACATTGTAATTGGGTACATTATACATTTATATTCCAAAGCAGTAATTTCTTTGGCAAGAGCTAGCTTTAACTTGAGGTAATAATATATTATCTCAGCAACTACATAATATACATGGCCGACCTGCAGTTTTTAGGTATAAATGAGACTCTTGCACCAGTTATGCATAATCAAACTATGAAACTAGCTACTAGTGAATTATTTATTGTGTTGTTATATTGTAATTGAAATAATAGGAAACTTTCCAGGGCTTGAAGAATCTGAACAAGCTGTAGGGCTTCTTGCCAAGGTTAACACAATTTATTCCACAAGTTATAGTCATAGTCACAACAAGGCTGTGTTTTTAAGCAGCACAAAAATGCATACTTAAAGTGGCCGAAAGCACCCTGTCTGCCATTATCCTTTGACTCACTATGTATTTGTTTCATGGTGCTAAAGCAAAAACAGATGGTATTCCAATCTGTGCATCAAATAAACAGGTACTCAGACCCCTACTTCCATCCCGGGAAGCAATTTGATAGGAATTTTTTATTAGTAAAAACTTAACAAAATATAAAATCTGATAGGACCAGTAAGGGGGGCATTTCAGAGTAAATACTCCTACCTGTTATAGGATGAAGGTAAATGGCCACCCTTTACTATAGTTAGAAATACAATGCAAAATACTCAAGAGCACTCAAGAGAAATAAATCCATTTTATCCACCACAAACAGAAGAAAAAACTATTTCTCAACACCACTCCATCATTTTTCATGATTGCTTGGTTGCTCCATTTTTAGGTTTGGTTCAATATAGTTATTGATTGTCATGAAATGAACAATATATTCTTCATAGTTTAAAATAAACTATGTGGAATTGGAAAGGCTTACCACTGACCCTTACTGTTAAACATAATGGCTACCCATTAGATGTAGCACACACATTCATTTCTGTTTTGTTCAAGGGAAATGAACAGCCATCATATCTCAAATACAAAGTTACAGTTCCAAGCACAGCAGACTAATTATTATAAATGAAGCACCAAGGCTCGACATTTAAGAAGTTTACAGCACGTATGAATGAATTCAAAAGGTCACATCTGTATAATATGGAAAGCGAGCTATTAAAAGAATGAAATACCCCCGCGCATCAACTAAGTTACATTCGAAAAACAAAATGCACAAAGCAGCACACAATAAATTGCTTGCATACTATATCTAATCTGTCCATTACAATGACCTTAGGTATTAATAAATGCTCGGAACGCTCAGCATGAAGTTAAATTTGATTGCATGCTGAGTGCGTTTCTGTATAATGATGGACTGGACATGCAGGTGCATCGGTAACTTGTTGGAAACGTACGGTATCAAATGTGCAAAAAAAATAAATAAATATAAGTCCAATCCCTTAGAAAATTCCCAGTTCTACTGAATTAGTTGCTAAGTAATTTTTAAAAGAACTCCCAAAGGTAACATCAACTTTGGTGGAAGATATCCCAACAAGAAGATAAATGAATTGTGCTTCATCTGCCTTATGTTCTGCAATACTTAACTTCATTAGTGTGCCTCCTTCCTAGGAAATGTCTTAAGCAGCCACATACTGTATCACCTAATTGTCCAATTCTGAACATTGCTAACAAAATATTATGCAGTTATAGCAAATCCTATTAATACACTGAAATTGTAATTGCTAATTCTACAAGATTAGAGAAGCCTTTGGCAGGGCAGTAATTATAAAATAAGTACGATATGGAAAGCACTATCATGTTTTTTGATGACTGAAGGAGAAAGATACATCGAAAGTCTTGAAGCTGCGTATTTTCATTTTACCAACTGACACCTCTACTTTAAAATTGTAAATATACAATGTGTCAAAGGATTGTCTTATGGTAGCCTAGCCTGGTTTAAAACAGAGATTGTGCTACTTGTTTTATAAGGCTGGAAGCAGATAACTGCCCAAAATCAACACTTGTCACTGAGTTGAATGGGAAAAACCTGACATTGTCAGAGACGACTGTGGACATTTTGGGTACTTTTCAGCACTTGGCAACATGGCAGCCAGCCTGTGAGACAATATTTGGAAAACTCTATTTTTTTTTATTTTAACAAGCCCCACTTTGTTTTACTGAAAGAGTCAAAGTTAATATTCTTTTAATATAGGTACCCAAGTCAACATATGGGGGAAAAAAATTCCCCATCAGCTGCCAGGCACATGTGACAAAATCCAGTTGCACCCCTCTCTTACTGCACATGGGTTGATCAGCTAAGGGACAGTCAGAGATTCATTGCCTAGGGTAATACCAGACCCAAATACAGCTCAGCCCCTACTTTAGGGACTTTAGGACTACATTAGGGGGGCTATGTATCATGCTGTGCACAACACTGGAGAAAAACATCACAATAGTGCTACCTGTAGCCAATCAGCAATTAAATTTCAACAGTCACCTACAAGTTAGAAAACAAAAGAAAAGATCTATGCTACAGGCAGCATATAAATAGGCCCCTCAATGTTCCTTACTGTTTCCTGTTCCTAGTCAAATGGATTGTCCTTAAAGGGGCCATATAACCCCTTTTTCAACATGAATTAAATGAACAGGGCATGTGCTGAACATACTATAGATCTAATATATTAGTTACGAAATATGCATGGTTTAAATTTATTTTTATTTCTTTCAAAAATCTGACATATCTAATGTCACATCCTACTTCAGGTACTTAAAAGTCAAATCAAAACAAATTAGTGTTCCATTCAGGTGCTCTCTGTTTAAACAAACCCCTTTATTCCCCCTGTTACAGTGTGGTGGTTTGTTTTTTTAAAAAAACAAGAACCTGAAAGGGGCTGTTCAACTTTAAAGGGATCCTGTCATCGGAAAACATGTTTTTTCAAAACGCATCAGTTAATAGTGCTACTCCACCAGTACTCTGCACTGAACAGGGCCGCCATTAGAAATCACGGGGCCCCGTACAACAAAATTTTTGGGGCCCCCTGGGCCCCGCCCACACTGATGACCAAGCTCCACCCCATTTCCCGCCCACTCCACATCGCAGTTAAAAGACCACACAGACATCAGCGCTAAAAAAGTAACCCCCCCCACACACAAGTTGTAAAAAGCTATTGATGGTCAGGGCCCCCTTATAAAAAATTGGGGCCCCAAAAAAAAAAAAATTATTTTTTTTTTTTTTAAAAAAACACTGGTGGCATGGGCCCCCTTATAAGTTAAAAAAAAACTTGGGGCCCCAACAAAAAAAATGTAAAAAAAAACTAAAAAATAAACAAACATTGGTGGCAGGGGCCCCCTTATAAGTTAAAAACAAATTGGGGCCCCAAAAAAAAATTTGAAAAAAAAAAAAACTGGTGGCAGGGGCCCCCTTACAAGTTAAAAACAAATTGGGGCCCCAAAAAAAAATTTAAAAAAAAAATAATTTTTTTTTGAAAATAAAAAAAAAAAACTGGTTATTATTATTTTTTTTTTTTTTAAAAAAAACAATGGTGGCAAGGGGCCCCTTACGAGTTAAAAAAAAAATTGGGGCCCCAAAAAAACATGTTTTAAAAAAAAAGATTGGTTGCAGGGGCCTATAGAATATTAAAATAATACATTGGTGGCCAGGAGATTAAAAAAAAAAAATACACAAACTGGTGTTCAGTAGAATTGAACTCACGGCTTCAGTACTTCAACTTCACCTCCTTTCGTGACTTCGGGTCTTTTCACTGCTTCAGGACTTCGGCTTCGGCTGTTTTCGTGACTTCGGGTCTTTGCGCTGCTTCAGGACTTCGGCTTCGGCTGTTTTCGTGACTTCGGGTCTTTTCGGCGCTTCGTGACTTCGGCTTTTTCCATGACTTCGGGTCTTTTCGGCGCATCGGCTTCGGCTTTTCGGCACTTCCGCATTCGGCAGCACAGAGGCAAGACGTACGGCTCGGGCGCTCGTAAGGGGGGCCCGGATCTTCAAAAAATGCAGCGCTGCCGGGCCCCCCTTCATGCCCGGGCCCGGTACGCTTGTCCCCCCTGTCCCCCCCTGATGGCAGCCCTGGCACTGAAATCCATTTCTCAAAAGAGCAAACAGATTTTTTATATTTAATTTTGAAATCTGACATGAGGCTATTTTGTCAATTTCCCAGCTGCCTTTGGTCATGTGACTTGTGCCTGCACTTTAGGAGAGAAATGCTTTCTGGCAGGCTGTTGTTTTCCCTTCTCAATGTAACTGAATGTGTCTCAGTGGGACATGGGTTTTTACTATTGAGTGTTGTTCTTAGATCTACCAGGCAGCTGTTATCTTGTGTTAGGGAGCTGCTATCTGGTTACCTTCCCATTGTTCTTTTGTTCGGCTGCTGGGAGGAAAGGGAGGGGGGTGATTTCACTCCAACTTGCAGTACAGCAGTAAAGAGTGATTGAAGTTTATCAAAGCACAAGTCACATGACTTGGGGCAGCTGGGAAATTGAAAACATGTCTAGCCCCATGTCAGATTTCAAAATTGAATATAAAAACATTTTTTTCCCATGACAGTATCCCTTTATAGAATCTTTTGGTATCATGTAGAATTCTATGCTGACCAATTGCAAATATCAATTTTTTTTATTGTTTAGCTTTTTTATTTAGCATCTCCAAATTACTCTAGCAACGGTGCACTGATTTGAATGAGAGATAATACGAACAAAAGAAGCTCAAAGTAGAAATGTACTTTAAGGGGCGATTCACGAATTTCGGGTGAAGGATTCGAATAAAAAAAAAAATCGAATTTCGAAGTATTTTTTGGGTACTTCGACCATCGAATTGGTTAAATTCGATCGAATTCGATCGAATTCGAATGATTAGAAGTAAAAGTCGTTCGACTATTCGACCATTCGATAGTCGAAGTACTGTCCCTTTAAAAAAAACTTCGACCCCCTACTTCGGCAGCTAAAAGCTACCGAAGTCAATGTTAGCCTATGGGGAAGGTCCCCATAGGCTTGCCTGTGATTTTTTGATCGAAGGATTTTCGTTCGATCGTTGGATTAAAATCCTTCGAATCTTTCCATTCGAAGGATTTAATCGTTCGAACGAAAAATCCTTCGATCGATCGATCGCAGGATTTGCGCAAAATCGTTCGACTTCGATATTCGAAGTCGTACAATTTTAGTTCCCAGTCGAATATCGAGGGTTAATTAACCCTCGATATTCGACCCTTCGTGAATCGGCCCCCAAGTGATAAAAAGTAACAATAAAATTGTAGTGTTGCAGAGCAATATATTTTTTTGCCGGGGGTGACTTCCACTTAAAAGCTGGAAAGAGGCAAAAGATGGAAAGCAAATAGTTCAAAAACTATATAAAAAAAAAAAATAATAAGACCTATTGAAAAGTTTTTTTGAATTGGCAATTCCATAACTTACCAAAACTAACCTTAAAGGTCTACAACCCCATTAAGTAGAGTGTGACTAAACTTTATCAGTAAAGTTTAATTTTATTAATAAAATAAAAATATAGATATTTCCTGAATAAAACAAAAGGCATTAAGTTCAGTAAATTTATTATCATTATCACTTTATGCTAATTTATGTATGCTTTTTTTTTGTTTTCAGCTATCTATATGGAGTGTGGACTATTAAGGAATATAAACAGGAAACCCAAAACGTGAAAACGGCATACAAATATAAGCAAAATACTTTGCTACAATATGCAAACTGATTTATAATAAATTATACTTTCACTTTTTATTAATAAAGTTATTTGAATCACAAATAAAAGTCCAAAGTAAAAAAAATGAAAAGCTATGAATCATTCATTCCCTCTCAGTAATACATAAAATATGATGCAATATATGGTTATTAATATTTGATGGTAAGGTAGATAAAGAAACTGAGATTTAACAACCCCCAAAAACTTGGTTAAAAATGCTGCTGACTGTTGCCATAAACATTCTTTAAGAGCACACTCTCAAGAGTCTGTGAAATTCATGTAGTGGATGATTAAAAAGAAAGTGTATGTAGAAAAGCTCAAATCTAACCTATTTATTCCAAAGGCTGTTTCATGTTTCTGAGAAACTATGGCTAATGGCAGCTCGATCTGCTTTTAGCAATGAATTAATGAATTCTGACTTGCCTGGCACAGTGAATTTGTTACTACAGGCAGTTAACCTTAGGAATTAGCACTGATTGTTTGCCTGTCTTGGAAAACACTTGGGAAACATGAAGATTCTCTTGCAAAGGTTTAAAACTGCTTAAAGGAAAAGTGTCATTATGAAACAAGTACTTCAAAGTGTTTTATTGTCTCTGTCTTCAGTGGCTGTTTGAAGATAGGATATTCCACCTTAAGAATGATCCCCATGTTGCACTATTACATTCTGTCCTCCTGCATTATGGCTATTCTACCTCCACTGGGGTTGTACAAGCTTGTTGATCTGATCATGACTAGATTCTATTTGAGAAGACACATTAGACACATTGAAAATCTGAATTTTTAAATTTGAGTTTCGAGTTTATTTTAGTGTAATTCAACTAGGGAATGGTCCAAATTCAATTCGAGTTAAAAAAAATGAAATTCAAATTTCGACATTTATCATGTACTGTCCCTTTAAAAATTCAAATTTGACTATTTACCATCTAAAACTAGCTGCATTGGTGTTTGAGTCTATGGGGGACCTCCTACAATCAATTTGGAGTCGTTTGGTGGACTTTTTTTTTAAAAAAAAATTTGGTGAAAAAACTCAAATCAAATTCATTTCGAGTTCGATTCGAGTTTGCAGGTCAATCCTAATCATCGGAATTGAAAAAAATCTAATTTTTGAATACTTTTTTTTTCTTTGTGAAAAAACTCAAATCAAATTCGATTCAAGTTCTATTCGAGTTTGCAGGTCGATCCTAATCATCGGAATATAAAAAAATAAAAATTTTTAATAATTTTTGATTGCTTGCTTTTTACAAATTTTGAGTTTATTTGAGTTTATGGGAGCTTTTATAAACTCCCATAAACTCCTTGATATATTTGCCCCTAGGTGGTGTTACTACAGCAAATTCATTTTAGGGCGACAAAATTTTGGTATGTTGACTTTTTCTACTACAATATATTGAAATTGCTCATTAATTAGGGCCTCAGTGGGCCCTCTAGACTCCCCTGTAATTGATGCCCTTGAACACATTGCTTATTAAATACTGTACAATGTCCTGTGAATGTGTTCGATGTTATATGTCATTTCACCATTTCGCGAATTTCGCGGGAAATTCACAAATTTTTCAGTGAAGCAAAACGTCCCAAATTCGCCCATCACTATATATATATATATATATATATATATATATATATATATATATATATAGTGAATAAAGTTTTACTACTAAAGTAGTAAAATATAAGGAAATTATAAGTTACTGGGGAGTTCCATGACCATATAAAAGCATGGGGCCGAAGGTGGAAGATTTTGCTACAGGTCATTGAATTCCAAGGCGACTTCTAAAGGCAGTTTTTCTTGCAGCTACTTTTTTGTCTCTGTAACTTTTTTTGTCTTGCCAACTTTTTTTGCCTGGCCATTTTTCTAAAAAATGTTATCACTGCAAATGCATTAAACTTAATGGGCTTTTTTACTTGCAGCTACTTTTTGTCTCTGAGAATCTTTTTTTGCCTCTTCAAGAAACAATTTTCAGATGGCGAAATGTGGAATTTCGCCGCAAATCCATGCCTGCAGAAAAACTGTGCTCGTCACTAAGTTTGAGCAATCGAACACCATTCTGTTCAAAATTGCATTGTAGCCCAGCAGCAGAACTGAGCTCTAACATCCCTCTGAATCCTTAATCCTCGATCAAATTGCAATTTGGAATTCATGATTTGGGGGAATCTTTTCTGTGCTGCAAAAAATATTCAAGGGAGGAATAGAGACTGGGGAGGTGTGAACCGAACTATTACCATGATGTAATCATCATTACTAATCAGTAAAAATGTCATATAATCAATTGGTCCCAAAGAGTATTTATTTCAAATGAATTGTAACAAAGACAGAATCTGATGATTTCTCCACTGACACTATTTATGCACATTTTTGCATAGCTTTATGCCTACAGCTCTTCAGGCGGGTTCTTGTTTGGGTTCTCAACCCAGCCAAGTCTTCAGCTAATTTCCATTGTAGAGCCTTTCCAATCCATGGGTTACAATCTTATACACCCGGGAATGCAGGCTTCATTTGAGCTAGTTTAATCGCAAAATCTCATTACTGTCAAAGTACACACCAAGGATAAACTTATTTTAAATCCCACCATTTTCATATTCATGCTGAGGGTTAAGGAAGATCTGAAGGTTGTCACTAATGCAGGCAATTTCATATATGGCTATCACAACACAAATCCCTTTTAATTGTGCAGCAGATAAAAATAATTGGTTACTATACCCAATCTTCAGATGGTATAAATAATTTCATTAAATCATTCATAACTCTGCAGGGAGTGTATATTCAGAAAGTATGTAATGTCAAGAAATATTTTACTATGGAATAATGCAAGGAAAATGAAAAATGCTAGAGGGTGGGTGGTATAGTATTGTAAGAACTCTAAATGCATTCTATGCAGAGCTTACAAAGGTCTGTAAAAGTACCTTCGAGCAAATGTCACCCTGACATGAAATAACTGGGCCTCATTTGCATGAAATGGTTGTTTAGAAGAACAACAGAGGTGACAGGAATATATATGGATTAAAGGGAAAGTTCTTTTTCAAAAGAATGTATGAAAATAATTAGTCGGCAGGTTACAAATTATTATCTCAAGATTATTTAGTAGCTTGGATAGATAGATAAATGATAGAACGATAGATAGATATATAGACAGACAGACAGACAGACAGATAGACAGATTGATATGGTTTCTTGGATATTAATGAATGCTCGAAGTTGTAGTGCAAAGATTGAAAATGTCTAATTAAAGAAAATGTCATTGTTTTCTACAGATAATCCAATAAAGCATAAACGAATGGTTTCAGGTAAGGTTTGTTTTTTGTATGAATAAGCCTTAATGAAGAGCAACCAATTTATAAATCATTTTGAGATTATAGAGTGCGAATAATGTTTTGCATTCATTAAAAATGATTCAAATTGATTCACATCTTTATTTCAATTGACAGCTTTTTTTTTTTTTAAAGAATAAAAACATAGTTTGATTATTAAATCTACGAGCAATCAACATGTCTACAGGATTTGAATTTTACAACAATTTTAATTAGAGATTTTATTAGATTGTGTTTTTGAAGATCTAGTTTATAGATCATTCACTTTGTTTTCATCTTCTGCAATTAGATCAGTTGTATTTTAATAATTACTTAAAGGGGATGTTTACCTTTCCGAGTATAATGCAAAAGCAAAGTTTATTAAGACTGAATTAAATTAGCAATACACTTCCTACAGTCGAAACATACAGAAATCAAGTTTATAGGCTTACACATTAAGGTATTGAAGGCATTGCTGCTGTGTTAGTTCAAACAAAATCAAATAAGGGGAAGAGCTTCATCAACCAGTTCAAGCATATCATAGGTAGTGCCTGGGGAACAGGAGGAATAATGCACAGGCTCTCACTAAGGGGCATATTTATCAAAGAGTGAAGTTAGAGATCACCACAGTCCACTAGTGTGAAATTCCGCCTCTCTTCATTTAGTTCAATGGAATTTTTAAAAGTGTATTTATCAATGGTTGAAAGTGAAAGTTCACCCCTTGATAAATATGCCTTTAAAAAATCTATAACAATTAATGGAGAGTGGTGGAATTTCACACAAGTGGATTGTGGTGATCTCTAATGTCACTCCTTGATAAATGTACCCCTAAGTCTCAATGCCCTGCAAAAACTGTGCCCCAATTCACTAAAACTAAAGCTGACAAAATCCTGCCACTTTTACAGCAGTCAGGGACCACCAACTCCATGAGACATTCAACAGCAGCCTTATCGGTAGGCAGAATCGGGGAGGAAGGGTTACAACGGTGGCATACTGTACAAGAAAACAGAAAACTGATAAACCATAGAATAGGAGAGGGGTTGTTCCTAAGTATTGGACAGCAAAAGGGACAGTCAGTTCAGACAAGCAATTAAATAATAAGAAAAGATTTAGCTGACATTCAGCCTATCAGAGTGCAGGGAGGTGAAATAAACTGGCAAGTATAGAGCATGCACATTTACACATGAAGTCAAAATGGTCCTCACTTCTGCTACAATATAACATTCATGGCTGAGCCAAGCCAGCCGGACATAGGGTTGCCAACTTCTTCGGAGCAGCAAACCAGTCTGGGGGGGTGGGTCCAATGACATCAGGGCAGCCCCAGTGACATTGGGGGCAGGCAGATGATGTATGGCCTGGGGGAGTGTCCATGATATTGGGGTTATTACATGGCAATTCATCAATTGGCTGATTATGGCACCATTCATTTTAAAGCCTTCATTTGGAAATCCAAACAGGCAGTTTTCATTTAGACATCCCTCCCGAAAATCAGGCTGTCCTGGTGAAAACCGGACAGGTGGCAACCCTAGGAAATCTGTCCACGCATGCCTGAACAAGGGCACTTGCAAGCATGTGCATGAAAAAAAGAGCCATAAGGGGGAACAAGGTGCCCCCCACCAGTCTGCACTAGGCACCTGCCTATTCTGCCTACCCCTAGTTCTGTCCCTGGTAACATTAAAGGTGCAAGAAAGTGGGGCAAAGGGGGTAATTTGCATGATTTCCTATACTGAAGGGAGGATGGAGATTTTTTCATTGGATGTAACACACAATTTTTATAAGGAGAGATGGTTTAAATGTTTTGGAAAGGCAAACATCCCCTTTAAATATTAAAAAGTTCAGGCTGATGTTTCTGATTACCTTCTAATAATAAAATGCAATTACCCCATAAGCAACTTCTAAAGATTGCACATAAAAGTAATTTCTGTTTCTTGGTAAAAGCAGTCATCTCAAGGTTACTTGAAACGTACCTCAGCTGTGTTTCCTTTGAGACTTCCCTAGAACATCAAATATTCACTCTACTACAGTGCTACATTTAGAAGATTTTTCCAGAACAAAATCAGCCAGTAATATTAATTTCATATGTCACCAATTATTTTGTTGAATTTACAGTTTGTTATCTTTGTAGACATCTTCGAGAAACGAAAACTTGAGGTATATCTGATAAAATCAGAGGTACCTGAAGTATCTGAAATGCTTTTACACTAGGTTTTTCTTGACAAGGGATAATTCTACAATGAAGAACATGTTGTGAGATTACATTTGTTTAGCCATCAACATGGATTTATACTAATATTTAGTTATGACCAAATAGGGATGCACCAAATCCACTATTTTGGATTTGGCCGAACCCCTGAATCCGTGGCAAAGGATTTGGCGGAATACCGAACCGAATCCAACCCCTATTTTGCATATGTAAATTAGGGGAGGGAAGGGGAAACCATTTTTTACTTCCTTGTTTTGTAACAAAAAGTCACACGATTTCCCTATCTGCCCCTAATTTGCATATGTAAATTAGGGTTCGGATTCGTTTCGGCTGGGCAGAAGGATTCGCCCGAATTCTGCTGAAAAAGGCTGAATCCTGGCCAAATCCTGAACCGAATCCTGGATTCGGTGCATCCCTATGACCAAGAAAAAGGAACTGTATTAGAGACTAAAGATTTAGGGCCTTATTTATTAAAATCCAAATTTTAAATAAAAAAATCCAACCAAACTAGAATCCACTATTGGACCTTTATTATTCAAAAACCACTATTTAATCGGGTCAGGGATAGGGATGTAGCAAACTGCCGTTAATGTGTTCGCGAACACCGTTCGCGAACACCGGCAAAAAAGCGAACAGTTCGCGAACAGTTCGCGAACTTCGAACGCTCGATAAAATCGTTCGATCGAACGATCGAAGGATTTTATTCGTACGATCGAAGGATTTTCGTTCGAATCGAACGATCGAAGCTATTCGATCGAATGATTTTAATTCAATCGAATGCTTATAATCGTTCGAACGAATGGAAATCGTTCGATTTTAGCGATCGAATGGTCGAATGGTCGAACGAAATTTTACTTCGAATCGAACGCGAACACCAATTGGCGAACGTCGCGCGACGTTCGCGAACATTCGGTGGACGCGAACAGTCGAAGTTCGCGCGAACTAGTTCGCCGGCGAACAGTTCGCTACATCCCTAGTCAGGGACAAACACAAAAAACTGAGTGAAAATCCAAATTGTATGATTTTTTCCCAAATCGCTTAGTTTTCTTGAACTTTTTCCCGAAAACCCCAAGTCTGAAATAGTAGGCGTTTCGGACTAATTCCAGAGCAGACCACAGAAACTTCCAAATAGGTTAGGGACCTCTCCCATTGACTTATATACAATTTCGGTAGGTCTGAGATGCCGCATTGTCACATTCAGACCATACCAAGTGGTTCAGAAACTTTCTCTCTACCTTGCAACTTAATTTATTTCCCCCTGATTTCCTGCATTTTGAATGAGCAGAATGATCAGAAAAAGTAGTAGGGCCTAAGCTGTAGAAAAAGGTTGTTTTCTTTAGACTAGGGTGGTGGCATAATAACAATAGTAAATAAAATTATGGGGAAGCAAAAAAGTTAATATATATGTATATATATATATATATATATATATATATATATATATATATATATAGGAATTTGCTCATGCTTTTTGATATTGTATGACAAATCCCCTTAAGTCCTAAACCAACTGAAATGGCCTTCCTCTACATGCAATATGTAAACTTTACTTATTAAGAACTTATCTACAGACACAGTTATGAGAGCAGATCAGAATTCCTGGTCATTACATATAAAGCTTATCTTACATTCTCTCTCTTATGTAAAACAACCTACTCCTGGCTTGACATATGATGATGTCAAATCCTTAATGAGAACTAATACAGTACGTGTTGAATAGATTATAGTAAAGGACTAAAAATGTCTACTTTTGTGCACTTTAAATAGAGAGTAATAGAAATCAATGGCTGACCAAAGCAGATATTTTTTAACCTCACATTTAGTCCATTATAAGTCTAATACATTATATTGTGAAAAATATATTGTGTTCTTTGCACTGAGAACTGAGATATAGCAAGAATACCTTAACTTTAAAGGGATGGTGGCACTTTTCCACTTTTAGCAGAAAGGTGTCACTGTCCCTTAGACTCACTCACATGTTACACTTTGAAGGCAGGCCAAACTCCCAACAGGATCACAATCAGAACTTTGGCCTGCCTCTCCAAACCTGGCATCAAATTCTGAGGCATTGTGGAAATTATCTATTATATCAGTAATCAAGTTCATTGAATAAGGGCTTGTTTTGTACCTGCGTTCTGATCTTAATGAAGCTTTTTTTACATTATTAGTGTAGAAATTGAAAGGAAACATTGAAAACAAATATTTTTACTTGATCTTTTCTCCTTGGTAAGTGGGAGGTGGAGAAAGTTGTTTATCCAATACATAACAGGTAAACCTGCTTAAATTATCTACCACCTCTCTGTAAGCCTGAAACAGAGGCAGTAAATGAGGGCACTGTGTAATGTTACCTTCAACTCTCCAGATTACAGCAGTAATTATAAAGCTTTTAAGTGCTGGCTTAGCCTCATGTACCAAATGTGAATAATAAATTTTGAACTTCATTAGCTTACAGGATATTGTTTGCAGTTGAATGAAAATGAAGGCAGCTATTGTATTTGAATGACCCACTGCCCCACTCCCACATGGATCTCCAACTGTTTAAATAAATATATGAAATGTGTTAACATTCAACCATAAATAGTCATATTATCAGTTCAAACAATTAAACAGATACTCTTTTATCATAGCAAGGCATTAAGCTGATGCAACTTTTGGCATATTTAGCATTTTCCTTCTTGAAAAGATCTGTATTGCTCTTATTTTGTTAGTTAACATTCAGGAGGCAGACACCAACTAGCTAAACGATTGCTCAAGTTCATCACTGGGAAGTTATAGGAACTAAGAAAGAAATCACTTTTCCCCAATTTTGCCTGAAAAGTGCTGGATGGATTTTATATATCATTAGAGTTTGGCCTGGTAGTGAGAAATATTAGATGACAATTTAGATAAAGTGGACTATTCAACCAAAACCAGAGGCATCCAAGATTGTGTGTTAAAATCCTGCATATTCTATAGCAGTATCCATGAAAAGACACAAGCATGAAACATATATTTGTCTGACAATTTCAGTAGACTAAAACTCTGTTTATATGTCAACGTTATTTGGAAAGATATGATACAGTGAAATATTTATAATGTAGATTGATGAGAATGATGAAATTGCCTATATATCCTATGACTTTAAATCCCTAAGTTTCCTTATGCTGCTGTTGCTGGTCAAATGCCCATTTATCTAGTTTGAGGTTTGCATATTTCTCTAATTGGTCTGTAATGCTATGACCACTTCCTGCCACACTTTAATATATTGATTGGAAAGAGGTGGATCTTTTTCTTTGGCCTTCTGCATCTGATCCAGGAGAAGCTGCTATTGAGCCTGGGATCAACAAGGCCCCAGTAAAGTGTTCTGCCCCAGAGGATTCCTGCACCTCTGCAGAAGTCGGGAAGCAGGAGCCCCGTGAATGAGGTTAGTCAATGATAAGGTTAGTAGCTGTAATAGCACAGAAAAGTGAGATAGATCAGGTTTATTGAAAAAGAGCATCTTTTTGGCTCAAACTAGGAGAGATAGCAGGGAGTAGACTCCTGACAGGCTCTGTTGCCTAAGTTAAGGAACCACAGTAGTGAGTAGGGTATCAGGCTTAGATGTTATCTCCCTGAACCAAAGACTACTGTATGGGATTCAGGCCCTTGAAGTTAGACATCCAGAGGAAGTATCTACTGCCTAATTACTCTCCACGGTGCTGTGTCTTTGATTCTCCAAGTATATGTGCTGCACTACCTTTGTGGTTTTGTGAGTATAACCCTGTAAGTCAATTGTCTCTTGGACAATAAAGATTATTCTGTTATTGTTGCAAAGAACTCCTGGCACCAGTTTCTTTATTTGTTGCTAAATGAACTGGCAGTAGAGGTGGCATGTTGTAGTTTACTTCCATATAGCCATGCTGATTTCTTAACAATCCTAATGTTAACCATTGCCTGCACAAGGCCATAGCCAGTTTGTTTTTTCATTTTGACTTTAAATTGCTTTGTACATATTTCCCGGAGTGGGTAAATTGCTCTCAATTTCTTTTTCAGTCCTCAAACTGTACCAAAATCAAATGGTACATCTCCCATACTCACTGCAGAACACACTACTCGAGGACTCTTTATGTCAAAGTCAGTGTTGGAGGGACATTTCTCTTGGGACCAAGGTCCTGAAACAAAGCATGTCTCTGGGGAACCCTTTGTTCTTGCATAGTTCTGAACCACCTATCTTCAAACAAAAATGCTGGGTAAAAAGATGGATTGGTTAAAGTTGCATTTATAAATAAGCCCCATCGAGTTGGGCAATCATAGCATACAGTGCTTATAATATCATCGGACAGTTTGCCTTTTCTTTAGTTCACCCTAAAATAATTAGTAACCATATTTTGTAACATCCACATTGTCAAACCCGAATTTGAGGGAAGGCCACAATGGCCCGGCGACAAAACTTTAGGGGCTCTATGCCACCCACCGGGAAGGAGAATTTCTCAGCCATCCGCAGTGGAGTAATCTCACATTGACATATTGTCTAACTCATTTCCAAATATAATGTGGAAAGGTGACAATATTTTTAAGAAGTTGACAACATTATTAATAACCCTACATTAGGCATCTATCTAGTTAAATATTCTAAAGGATACTGTATTTTTCTTGCAATACAATGAACTGTATTAATATTAATTTCCTATTTTCGCTTTCCCTCTCTGTATTATATACGTATATATGCGTATTATTTATTAATTGGTTGAGCTCAAGGGATGTCTCTGCATCCCTCCTCTGGCAAGTATTAGATTTGATGATCAGCGGTACATTGCAACCCTGCTGACCTCTTCATCTCTGGCCTGCTGCTGTTAGTGCCCCTCTGTGTCCTTCTGGCATGAGTCCAGTACTGTTGTTCATCCCACAAATCAGAGCAGCAGAAAGTAAATGCTTTTATGTTATCAGTTGCTCAGTGCAGAGCAGCCAAAGTTCCTGCATCGTTATTGCACTCTGCTGTGCTGCGGTTTCCTATCTAACCCGCTTCAACCTGATTTAGGGTCTTTGCGTAAGTGTTTTGCATTATTTATATCAAAGTTGAACATTAACACCACAAATTACTTTTAAGAAATTCATTGTTTGGATACATATCTTTACCTGCACCCTAATAAATGGGCTGATGCTGTCAATTCAATTCATGTTGCTGACAAAAGACAAGATGTTTTTCATTGTACAGCTATGGGATCCGTTATCCGGAAACCTGTTATCCAGAAAGCTCCGAATTACGGAAAGGCTGTGTCCCATACACTCCATTTTATCCAAATAATCCAAATTTTTAAAAATGATTTCCTTTTTCGCTGTAATAATAAAACAGTATCTTGTACTTGATCCCAACTAAGATATAATTAATCCTTATTGGAGGCATAACCAGTCTATTTGGTTTATTTAATATTTTAATTATTTTCTACTAGACTTAAGGCATGAAGATCCAAATTGGGTATAGATCCATAATCCGGAAAATTCCAGGTCCCGACCTTTCTGGATAACACGTCCCATACCTGTATTATTGATATTCACATTTTTAAAAATTAACATAGGAACTGCAGTATATAATTCCAGTGTTATAAGAAAGTTTCTGAAGTTTGAATCAACTTCTTGTATGGTTAAAACAGCAATCTTCCAAAAAAAAACTTTTATTTTAAATTTTCTTTTAATTACTATTTTTTTTTTTTGCTCAGCTTTGTAGCTTAGAATTCAAAACAAATCTGGCTGCTAGGGTCCAATATACCGTAGAGTGATCAATAATATCATATCTTTCTTAGGTACATTTCCCAATTAAAATGCGTAGCCTAATTTGTGAGTGGTTTAGTAAGTGGTGACTCTCCAGCAATAAAAGTCTCTGGTCTAGTTATACCCACACCTTTCACTTGTATTAAATATTGACATCAATAATATATGCAAGATGGTTAGGGGAAAAGACTATATTCCACAAGGTTTATGAGAAATCCCTCCAATATGAGGGTGGGTCTTTGTATGAATTATGTGTGTGCATAAAAACATTCTTAATCATTTGTGGTTTCAAATAACTATTGATAACAATCAATCTTGACTGCAAGTCCTGTTGACTGTAGTAAAATCAGTTGAACATGAAATTAAAAAACAGTGGTTTTAACTCTTTATCTGTAAAAAAGGAACAGAGAGAAGTGTGCAGACCTTTAGGGCAGTATAATGTGTAAATGGCAGCACAGAAGAACTCTCAAACTAAGTTGAACAACCTGCTTGGAGTTGAACCAGGTACCTTCTGTGCTGTCTGAGTTACCACGGCGCAATGTGAGCAGACAGCGGAGGCCTTGGTTCATTTCTACTGCTTTCCATGTAATTGCAAGTAGGCTTGGCTTGTTTGACCTGTTGTCAACTTGGCCACAGGTGATCTGTGTAAGCCATTAAGCTGCCTATAAAACCCCCTACCCTGCATTGACTCATTGCCCAATGCAGGTCTATTTCCTGATATTTCCTATGATTCTTGTCTGATTATCTGTTCCTGACCTTTGCCTGTTTTGACTGTGCTGTATCACTGCCTGAACTGACCCTTGCCACTTTTCTGGATCCTGACTTTGTACTTTGTTACAGACTGGTTTTGACCTGGCCTGTTTACCCTGACTACGCTCCTGATTCTGTACTGCACTGCCTGTCTGCTACTGTTCCGGCCTATTTATCCTGACTATGCTCCTGGTTCCTGATTCTGTACTGCTCTGTCTGGTTGGTACTGTCACACTCTGTTCCCTGCTCCTCGTTACCTTTCCCTTGCTTGCCCAGAAGGTTCTCCCTGGTTCTCTCACTTTAAAACCTGGCGGCATCTGAGTAGCAGAGGGCTCCACCTGAAGCCAAAAGCGGCTGCTATAGGCAGAAGTATGAGCCAAGGCCAGGACCTTGGGGTTTGTTCTGGGTTTTGGAATACCATATGCACACTAAGAGGCTCAGCTTAAGTACTAACCCCAATTGAACCACCAGTTCTAACCCCAATTTGAAGGCAGCTCAGATGCTGTTTTTGTCACTTTCCTCAAGTAAGTAGTTGGGTAGAATTGATTTGAGGAGGAGAGTAAATTACTGGTGGTTACTGGGAGCAAACTAATTTCAAATCACTCTTTGCTACTGCAATATATGAGTAGAAGTCCCATGTGCTAAATAGAAATAATATGGGGCACCCCCCAAAAAAACTTAAAACTTGTACTCAGATATGACAGTGATCAGATATGCACTGTATTATCATACATACATTGTTTGCATTGTTTGTTAGCAATACACCACATATATCATGCACCAGATGTATCATCAGGAAGACAGCTGATTGCAGTATGTGGTTCTGGTAACTTAATAAATGTATATTTGTTCAACATAGCTCGATGTGATCTTAAATGAAATAATGCTGGGAGAAAGATTGTCTATGTTAAAGGTGCATTAGGAGCTCTACAGAGAATGTGATTTCTTTAAAGTCAGTGTTTCTTTTACTACTAAGGACTATTTTGTCCCCAATATGCAATTCTATTTTCCATAGATTCTAGTAATGCCAGTTAATGTGCTACAATTACTGTAAATGGCAAGACAATGGTAATTGATTATTTGATGTACTTGTATGGTTTTAAATCTTTGACCATTTTTACTCAAGAGCTTAAATTTCTATTATTTCTATGTTGTCATTTTTTTCCATAGATATCAGCTTATTAACGACAAATGGGATAAACACAAACGCATTAATCGATGAAAAAATTTAATTACACATGAAAATCTTCCCTTCATGAGACTGTAAGATATAGCAGTCTCATGAAGGTAAGGCCAGCACCAAAAACACTTTGGGAACCAAACATATAGCTTTTTGTATGTGTCTCTCATTAGCCCAAGACACTGTGCCTCCCAGTCCCAAATGACCAATCAGATTGCACCATTGCATAGTATTGAGCAGTACATTTGTGGCAAAGGTTTCAATATGAGTCTTCAAAGGCACTGAGCTTCAGTCTGCCATCCCTTTTAAGAAACATCATGTCTTCTATTTAACCATTAAAGGAGAACTAAATCTTAACTAAAGAAGTAGCTAGAGATGTTGTACATTATGTTTTGGGCTTCTGTACCAGCCCAAAGTCAACCACAGCCCTTTAGCAGTAAAGAACTATGTCTCCAAAGATGCCCCAGTAGCTCCCCATCTTTTTTTCTGCTGATTCACGTGCTCTGTGCTGCTGTCACTTACCGAGCATAGGGATCCACAATATACAGTACACATAGAAATGTCACATTTCACAAGGCTGATTAGTAATTAATACAGATAATTACCAGTTAATAACCAGTGCAATTAGCATCAGAATTTAATAATCAGCCCTGTAGCATCAGCTTATATTACAGACCAACCTCATTTTCTGCTTGATAATTTATGATGACCCCTAAGCTTAGCTTCTCAACAGCTGCTCAGAGCCCACTGAGCATGTGAGTGTCACAGACACTTCCAAGGTGGTGACCCCCTGTGACAAGTTTGAAGTACTGGATCATTGCTGCTATTGACAAGCTGAAACTTAAGGCTGGTGCAATAAGTTCAGTATATAAAATATAGCATTTTTATCCATATTCATTTTTAGGGTTTAGTTCTCCTTTAAGATTATGCTACTCCACTGTATCAAAAAGCATGTTCTTTAGGGGTTTCAAAAGTGCTGAGCTTTAATCTGTCATCTGGGGATGTTCACGCTGGAGAAGAGGCGCTTAAGGGGTGATATGATGACTATGTATAAATATATAAGGGGATCATATAATAATCTCTCTAATGCTTTATTTACCAGTAGGTCTTTCCAGCTGACACGAGGTCACCCATTCCGATTAGAAGAAAAGAGGTTCCGCCTAAATATTCGGAAGGGGTTTTTTACAGTGAGAGCTGTGAAGATGTGGAATTCTCTCCCTGAATCAGTTGTACAGGCTGATACATTAGATAGCTTTAAGAAGGGGTTGGATGGCTTTTTAGCAAGTAAGGGAATACAGGGTTATGGGAAATAGCTCATAGTCCAAGTTGATCCAGGGACTTGTCCGATTGCCATTTTGGAGTCAGGAAGGAATTTTCCCCCTCTAAGGCAAATTGGAGAGGCTTCAGATGGGTTTTTTTTTGCCTTCCTCTGGATCAACTGGCAGATAGGTAGTTAATAAAAAAAAAAAAAAAAAAAAAAGGTTGAACTCGATGGACATGTGTCTTTTTTCAACCTTACTTACTATGTTACTATCTGTTTACCTCAAAATCACACATTTTCCCAGCTGATCAGTCAGATTGCATCATTCCATAGCAGCACAATGAGATAAAGACAAAGCATTCACCTAGGTCGGGGATCCCTAACCTTTTATACATCTGAGCCACCTGGGGGTCCCAAATAATGGCTGTGTCTATTTGATAGCCCCTATGTGAACTGACAGAGTACAAAAGGCTCAGTCTGACAGTGCACCTGTTTTTTTATGCCTCCAAAATGTACCTCCAAGCCAAGAATTCAAAAATAAGCACCTGCTTTGAGGCCACTGGGAGCAATATTCAAGTGGTTGGTGAGCAACATGTTACTCGCAAGCCACTGGTTGGGGATCACTGACCTAGGTGTTTCAGAGGAGACTTCAATCTTCCATACAGAAACCCCAAAATCATATTTCTCCAATGTGACCAATGCGATTGCACCATTCCATAGTTTCAGGGAACTATTAACCTGGTTATTGTGGCAAAGGTCAAAACATGCTCCTAAGGGTGATCAGAGGTGCTGTGCTTCAATCTGCCATCTGTTTACTCTAAAGTCATATCTGTCCAGTGAGCTTGTACCTTTCCACACTACTGTAAAACTACTCAGCAGTGCATAAAGGTAGAGGATAAACCAAATAAGTTGGGTGCAGCATTTGGTTATATAGGTATGGGATCCGTTATCCAGAAACCTGTTATCCAGAAAGCTCCAAGTTATGGGAAGGCTGCCTACCATAGACTCCATGTTATCCAAATAAGCCACATTTTTAAAAATGATTTCCTTTTGCTGTGTAAAATGTAATGTAATAATTAAACAGTACTTGTACCAAACTCAGATATAATTAATCCTTATTGGAAGCAAAACCAGTCTATTGTTTCTTTTCCTGTTTACATGATTTTCTAGTATAGTTTTAAGGTATGAAAATCCAAATTAAAGAAGGATCCATTATCCAGGAAAACCTCAGGTCTCGACCATTCTGGATAACAGGTCCCATACCTATACCAGTTTACCAATGCTGGTTTCAGACCTGTCTACAAATCCAGCCAATGATGTTTCGTCATTCCTTAGCATTGAAGAAGCATTCACCGCAAGCTTTCTGGATAACGGTTTATACCTGTATATTGGAAAAGGTGTAATAGCACATCTCCAGGGCAAATGCAGGGTATTGTATACTGTATATACTTAATATGTGCCAATATATTCCACTGCACTGTAAATAAATATATCTAAATATACTGCATGTTTTATTTATTTATCATTGTAAGGAAGTATGTGTGCTTTTCTACATTGTAGAACTGTACAGCACTGAATATGTGGGTGTGCATGATTCATTGCTTAATAATTCTGACAGGCTATGTCCAAATTTATCTTGACAGTAAATAAATAGTCATTGATCTGCAAAGCATTCTGCTTCAACAGATAAAGCAAACAAGATACCAACATCATTTTTTTTCTCATAGAACATCCTGTAGCACTTGAGAAGTTTACAATCTTATATGGCAGCACTAAACTTTACGTGTTTTAAATGTGAAAGTAGATTTGTCTAAAAAAAAAAAAAATTGTGCAATTGGTGAAAAAAACCCAGAAAAATCTAAAATTGTATACCTTCATTCTTAAATAAATCTTTGACAATGGATAAAATATTTCTAAATGTTTATTTTTCTCTTTGGCACAGATAGCATCAAAAATAAAAGAGAATTTAAAACAGGAACAATATATTTAACATTTATGCTCAAGAGGATTCTTCTGTATTTCATATATCTAGCACACCTGCACAAGATGATGAATTGGGAGCTCTACTCATCCCATCAGTAATATAAATGTTATTTCTATTTCTGGAAGAATAGCAGTATAGTCAAATTCAAATGTCTAAAGAGCCTTATATTAGAAAACAAAGTACTTATACAGAGGTGAAATGTAATAGAAAATATTTTAATAACCAATATTAGTTAAAATAAAACAATATGACTTATATTTGAGAAAAAGAATGATTGTGTCCTGGAGGCAAGAACTCTAATCATTTTAAAATTACGTTAAACGAGTTCCTTATACATAGTTATTAAAAATCCAGGCTAAAAAATGCAACTCCTTTGTTTAAATAATATATTATGCCTGTTTATGTGCTTGATTTTGCCACTGACATGAATCCATATACCTAATTCTTAGTTTATATAGATAGATGATAGATGATAGATAGATAGATAGATAGATAGATAGATAGATAGATAGATAGATAGATAGATAGATAGATAGATAGATAGATAATGAATGATGAATGATGAATGATAGATGATAGATAGATAGATGATAGATAGATGGATGATGGATGATGGATGATAGATAGATAGATTGATAGATAGATAGATGGATAGATAGATAGATAGATAGACAGACAGACAGACAGACAGACAGACAGACAGACAGACAGACAGACAGACAGACAGACAGACAGACAGACAGACAGACAGATAGATAGATAGATAGATAGATAGATAGATAGATAGATAGATAGACAGGTATGGGATCTGTTATCCAGAAACCTGTTATCTAGAAAGCTCCAAATTACGGAACGGCCGTCTCCCAAAGACTCCATGTTATCCAAATAATCCACATTTTTAAAAATGATTTCCTTTTGTTCTGTAATAATAAAACAGTACTGTGTACTTGATTCAAACTAAAATATAATTAATCCTTATTGGATTCAAAACCAGTCTATTGGGGGTTTTTTCATGTTTACACGATTTTCTAGTAGACTTAAGGTATGAACATCCAAATTAAAGAAGGATCCATTATCTGGAAAACGTAAGGTCTCGACCATTCTGGATAACAGATCCATATTTGAGAAAAAGAATGATTGTGTCCTGTACAACTTTTTTTTAAGTTACAAGTTTATTTTTTGAAAAAAAAGAGGTTTCTGCTTTAAAAAAAGTATAAAATATTATACATTTCTTTGTATATAACAGGGAGATAAAAGTAGTTCATAGTTCTGTGATCATGGTTAAAATTGGTGCTTCTATTTCACAAATACTAAGGCTTATTTTATGTCAAATGACAATGCTTATGACTGTACTGTAAGTTCTGTCACTTATAGACCTGAGCTCTCTGATCTTTGCCTTACTATGGCTGAAAAGGTTTGCATGCAAAGCTACATCTACAATTTGACAGCATTTTTTCCCTTTCACTCATATTCTCTGATACTTATATCTTGCAAAAAAAAAGACCAGAATGCAGTCAGAATCTGAAATTCCAGATCAGAGATCTTCCAATTTGTACCCAAGTTGAAAAAGGCCATTGTGAATTAAATATTTTTTAAAAATCTATAAATCATATTGAAAAGTATATGGAGCAAAGCAAAATATTACATACACTGATGTATTTATTATAGTTTTAAGGGAATACGTTACTTATAAAACCCTACTCTACTATGTTCATCTACATTTACAAAAGCATGACATTATTTTTAAATTTATAGTCAACATAAAAACTATTTAAAGGATAGCTATTAATATTCCTATGGGACCTGTTATCCAGAATGCTCGGGACCTGTGGTTTTCTAGATAAAGAATCTTTCCACCATTTGGATCGTCCTACCCTAAGTCTATTAGAAAATCATTTAAACATGAAACAAACCCAATAGGCTGGTTTTGTTTGTAACAAGGATTAATTATATGTTGGTTTGGATCAAATACAAGGTACTGTTTTTTTTTTTTTTCAGGTAAGTGTTTATTAAAGGGATACTGTCATGGGAATTTTTTTTTTTCAAAATGAATCAGTTAATAGTGCTGCTCCAGCAGAATTCTGCACTGAAATCCATTTCTCAAAAGAGCAAACAAATTTTGTTATATTCAATTTTGAAATCTGACATGGGCTAGACATATTGTCAATTCCCCAGCTGCCCCAAGTCATGTGACTTGTGCTCTGATAAACTTCAATCACTCTGTACTGCAAATTGGAGTGATATCGCCCCCCTCCCTTTTCCCCCCCAGCAGCTAAACAAAAGAACAATGGGGAGGTAACCAGATAACAGCTCCCTAACACAAGATAACAGCTGCCTGGTAGATCTGAGAACAACACTCAATAGTAAAAACCCATGTCCCAATGAGACACATTCAGTTACATTGAGAAGGAAAAACAGCAGCCTGCCAGGAAGCATTTCTCTCCTAAAGTGCAGGCACAAGTCACATGACCAGGGGCAGCTGGGAAATTGACAAAATGTCTAGCCCCATGTCAGATTTCAAAATTTAATATAAAAAAATCTGTTTGCTCTTTTGAGAAATGGATTTCAGTGCAGAATTCTGCTGGAGCAGCACTATTAACTGATGCGTTTTGAAAAAAAAAAATTCCCATGACAGTATCCCTTTAAGTATTTACACAGAGTAACAGTACAATTATAGCAAGCATACAATATTGCCATTGCATGCTTTCAGCAGCAAAGAATGTTACAGCAAAGTATATGGATAGAAGTCAAAGAACATTAAAGTTGTACTGAGTGAACCCCGATACCTGTATAATGTACATACTAGTACACAGATTAAGACAATCTGGAGAGGCACCCATCCCATATTTTATTAAAGGATGCGAGTTTGCCTCTCCTTTAGTATGCATATTGTTCAAGTATGGATACCCCATTCATAGCCTCTGACCAGGCCGCATGAGAGGGTGCTGTTGCCTATTTCCAATTGAGCATAATAAGCCTACAGGCCTGAGTGTAGTTAACAAACTGTTTCAACACAGAGTGGGGTCCATTGTGACATACATAGCTATCACTGTAGCTATAGAGCCCAGAATATTCGACCAGTATTGCTGTAACTTAGGACAGGCTCAGGGGGTGTGAGGAAGGGATCCAACACCTTGCTTGCATCTGATGCAAAGCGGGGACACCTCCGGGGATACTGTGTGACTAGTGATGGCCAAATCTGTGGTGTTTCGCTTCGCTGAATAATTTGCGAATTTCCAGCGAAATTCGCAAAACTGCAAAAATTTCGCAAAACGGCGCCAGCTTCTTGTTTTTGATGCTGGCATCCGTTTTTGAAGCCAGTGTCTGTTTTTTTTTATGCCGGTGCACATTCGCCGGCATCCAAAAAAACATAGTCCGGCGTCCATTTTTTTCCAATGGCGAATTTTTGCACCGGTTTCGTGAATCACAGGAATTCGCACCTGCCGAATAAATGTATTTTTACTTTTGTTTACTCTTGTGTATAGGTCCTATGTGTCTGCAATTTTTAGATATAAATTTTGGGGTGGTCAAAGCCTGTTTCCACTGAACATCAGTCAAGTCACCTAGATTTTTTTCCCAGAGAGCCCTACTATGCAGAGTAGAAGAGTCACAGATTCTGCAGTGATGAGTGAAAATTTTCACCAACCATTTAGTTTCGCATGTCAAAAAAATCACGTAAAAAAAAGGACACGCGTCAAAAAAAAAAAAAAAATGACGCACATAACAGATAAAAAATGTTGATGCCCATCGAGAATTTTTTGGCGAATCTAAACATAACAAATTTGCGCATCACTAGTTACAGAATATGCTAATAGAGAGTCGAAATTTTACGTTTTCTTGGTCCCAGTTAATGAATGCTAACAGCGGACCATCCTTGATGTGAAGGGGGGTTTGCTTGTGTTTACTTCTAAGGGACCTTTGCAGCCTACCATATATTAACCATTCTGATAATGGTAAAGAGTACTGGCCTTTAAGGGTTGTGAATGAGATCATTACGCCATCGGATCATTACACCATTGCCCCAGACATCTTTTATAGTTTCATTTCCACAGCTTAACAAAGCACTGTTTTATTATTACAGAGAAAAATGAAAATCATTTTTAAAAATGTTAATTATTTGGATAAAATAATATGGGAAATGGCCTTGCCGTAATTCAGAGCTTTCTGGATAACAGGTTTCTAAATAACAGATACCCTAATTGCTTCACACTGCACTTGATTGTGTTCCATCTTGTTTCTTCCTGGCTGGGATCACAACACTAGAGGTATTGAGAAGCCACAAGCATTGTAACTAATAATACATCACCCAAACAGGTTAAAGAAAGTCTTCTTTCTTTCCTTCAAAGAAAAGAAAATATTTCCAAGAAAATGTTGAAAACATAAAAACATGCTTAAGACAGCAGTGAAACAATTTTACAAGGTATGGGTTAAATTGTATAACAATAATAAATGATTATATAATTCCTTTAGCAAATACAATAATACCACATATACTGTAGGCAAAATATACAGGCTAGGAAACCAGTAATACCAGGGCTGGAAATAGGGGTAGGCACAGTAGGCACGTCCATTAAGGTGGTCATAGATGTAACAATTACAATCTTTCTTGGAAAAGATCGTACCAAGAAAAGATTGTTCATTTTAATACACACTAGGTATGGGCGAATTTGACCAGTTTAATTTAGCCAAAAATTAGTCGCCGGCAAAATGTCGCCGATGCCCATTAAAGTCTACGGGTGTCAAAAAAATGTTGTCATGCGGCGAAATTTTTTTGATGCGTGTCTTTTTATTTTGACGTACGACGCCGTACAAGTCTGTGTGCCCATCCCTACACACGTGTAGAGCTGAATCGGCAGATAAATAGGTATAGAAACAATAGAATTCTACATGTATCTGACAATTCAGCACTAACAGTGGCCAATGTTCTGGTGCATTCAAAGGTGCCAGATCAAAAATTTCCATAGAGTCTGATCGATGAGCCAATAGCCAAGTCTTTTGCCTATATCAGTCGGCTCTTTTCCCACCATACATGCAACGAATATTGTACAAAATTTGTTTTGTACGATATTATCTGTGTGTCTAATATCCAGAGCCACCCTGGGACACTAACAGAATAGATCCCAAGACTCGGCTAAGTGGCAGATTACAAGGGCTAAAATCAGGTATTGGTGAGGGTACAACTCCCTGAAGTCTGCAGCCACAGTGATTATAATACCCAATATAAAACACAATAAATCACGCAATATGTAGTGACTTGTAATATATTAGCAACAAGATACATAATCAATTAAATGAGAACAGGGAATTGACATAAATAAAGGTAAACATAAGACAAATATTAATTAATATAACAATGGATCGCCTCTTGCATAATAATGTCCAAGGTCCCTTTAAGAACACTGAGGGGCAGATTTATCAAGGGTCAAATTTCGAAGTAGAAAAAGCTTTGAAATTCGACCATCGAATTGGAATACTTCGAATATCGAAGTCAAAGTTCTTTTACATCGAATTTGGCCATTTGGAATCTAACGATTCGAAGGTTTTCATCCATCGATCGAACAATTTTTCTTTGACTCCAAAAAATGCTCTAGAAGGTCCCCATAGGCTAACATAGCACTTTGGCAGGTTTCATTTGGCAAAGTATTGACGCCAACGTTTTTTTAAAGAGACAGTACTTAGATTATCGAATGGTCGAATATTCAAACGATTTTACTTAGAATCGAATTCGATATCAAAGTCGTAGTATCCTATTCGATGGTCGAAGTTTTCAAAAAATTACTTTGAATTTCAATTTTTTTGACTTTGAAAGTTCCCTCTAATTCACTTCGACCCTTGATAAATCTGCCCCTGAGTGTGCACACTATAGGTTTGTGAGGATATGCTAGTGGTACCAAAGTAGCACAAGAATAGTTGTGTTGCAGCACCCGGGTGTGTATAAAACAAAAGGTCTCATCAACTCCCAATGGTAGTGAATAGAATAAATCCTGTGAGGCAGATCAGATGCAGGGGAGCAGTCTGACAGCTTTAGTACTAATGTCCATGTTTATCTTCTTCCCTCCCTGGGAAAGATCTGCCTCACTTTCATATTTTTTTAGCTCCAAAACCTCCTTCAGAGATGTCAGAAGCAATTCCCTCTTACTGATTGGCCTAGCTGTGGCTACAAAAGCAGCAGCCATGTTTTTGGTTGTCCTAGATTTAAAGTCATGGGGTTAAACATTCAGGAAAAAGGGCAAGCTTCCCTACACATAGTACAATTAATACAGGTATGGGATCCATTATCTGGAAACCCGTAACCAGAGAGCTGTGAATTACAGAAAGGCTCTTTCCCATAGACTCCATTTTATCTAACTAATCCAAATGTTAAAAAAATATTTCTTTTTTTTCTCTGTAATAATTAAACACTACCTTGTACTTGATCAAAACTAAAATATAATTAATCCTTATGTGAAGCAAACCCAACTCCTTGAGTTTATTTAATGTTTACATGATTTCTAGTAGATTTAAGGTATGAAGATCCAAATTATGAAAAGACTTGTTATCCGGAAAACCCCAGGTCCCATACCTGCACATTTAAACAGAAAATTAATTAGCAATATCTAAATAACACTTGTTAGAGTAACATTTACGCATTGACCTAAACACTACCCAATACTCATGTATATGACTGTGCGTGTTTTTCCAACATTTAATTGATTTAACTTGCCTCTTGTCATTTGAATATGTACAGTAATGCCTGTTTATTTTGCTCTACAGGCAGATGTAGATATAGAAGAGGAGATTAAAATGTAACTTACTAAAACACATATTCAGTTATAGATAATGTTTCCCGTCAATAATTTGAATAATTTTCAGTAGAATGCTTACAAAGGATGCCTATATGATTAATTATAAAAATTCAAGATTGAACCTTTTAGACTTAATAATGTGTTACTATGGAAACATAGTGTCAGTGGCATTACCAGTTATTGGCAAGATTAAAACAGACCAACTACTAAGGGAATAGACAGAATACAATATTATATTTTAGCAATAAAAAAAAAAACAATTAATATATCAATGGTAAAATGTGTTTTTTTCTCGGTAACAGCATATAATCATAATATAGGTATGCATGCACTTGTAAACTGTGAGACATACTATATTTTATGATAATGAGCAAGAGGAAAAGAATAGTACATCATGAAGGTTGAATATTGAATGAAACAAATATTATGATATTTCCTCTGCATTGATTTAGGAACAGAAAATGTTTTCCCTGCAAATATAAATACAAATGACATTGCTGGAATGATAGAATAGATGATAGATAGATAGATAGATAGATAGATAGATAGATAGATAGATAGATAGATAGATAGATAGATAGATAGATAGATAAATAGATAGATAGATAGATAGATAGATAGATAGATAGATAGATAGATAGATAGATAGATAGATACTAGATAGATAGATTAGATGATGATGATGATGATGATGCTGATGATGATGATGGTGATGATGATGATGATGATGATAGATAGATAGATAGATAGATAGATAGATAGATAGATAGATAGATAGATAGATGATAGATAGATAGATAGATAGATAGATAGATAGATAGATAGATAGATAGATAGATAGATAGATTAGATGATGGATAGAAAGATAGATGGATAGATAGATGGATAAATGATAGACAGCTTTCATTGTAAAACCAGAGATGTATTCAGGCCCTATCTGTGTAATTACATATCCATGGGAAGATTCATTGAATTTTACAAAAACATTATGAAGGGACCAGTTGGTTTGAATACGCATCAGAGCAGGAAGGCACACTCCTGTGAATGCTGCCAGTGGCTTGCTTTTTGCAGAGTCTAAGGGGCGTCTCTATTCCTTTCTTCTTAACCTTCTGGTTTCTTTCAAAGAGTTGAACACCCACTGTGTTTGCAAACTTTTAATGTCCTTGGTCTCCTTGACTTCAGTTCTTGCTTCTCCAAGTAGCTTCTCACTTCTCATAAAGTATGGCTGTGCATTCTCCTCTTCACTACTGCCATCTGTTTTAAGGCTCTCCCCTTTGTTTACTTGGTATCAAACCAAATCCAAAAACCCACATTAGCATATTCAATTTTGAGCACAATTGACAAAACAGCCTCTTCTGTGAACTAAATGTCACCTTCTGTAGCCCAGTGATTTAAAGGCACATGACACAAGGCTCTGGGTTTAGCTGAATACGAAGGAGTTGGGCAGATATTATTTGCAAAGAGTATTGTGATTTTCCTGAATTTAAAGCACTGCGTAACTGGTGGGTGTTATATAAATAAATGATGATAATTTCAATTAAAATCCTGGTTCCAGTGCATCCCTTAGTTCACACATGCACAAACATTATAAGACACAATCAATGTTTGCATAATGAATGTTTGTTTTTCATTATTTTTTAGCTAGTTAACAGAAAAATACACATGCTGAATTCATCTGGAACAACAAACAAAGCTTCATGCTTATTCCTAGACTATTGTTTTCCTGTCACCCAAGATAACTGCCAGACAAGTGACCTTCTAAATGTATTTAGATATGCTACCTTTCCACCAGAGATATAATTTGTGCAAATCGATGTCCCTAGCTATTTCATCATGAAACTTCAATTACTACACTCTTTCAAGGGCTAGTTAGTCAAGAATTGAAAGCAAGCAAGAACCTTTTACATAAACTGGTCCCAGGAATGCAGATTATATTGGTCAGTCATGGCAATTTTGGCAAAACTGACCAGCACGTACCAATGGGGCCACAAATAAGTTCTTTTCAAGATAGACTTGGCAAGAATGGGACATGATGGTAAATCCATTGTCTGCTGACTTCATTGCTGATAGTAAACGGTCAAAATGGTTCTCTAACCCCGTAAATTGGAACTCCAAAAGTTGTAGATATTTGCTGCAAGTTACTATTTTTAATATATTTTTATCATGTGTTCCAAAGCACAATATATCAGGGAAGTTCAATAAAAAATAAATGCATAAAAATCAATTTCTTCTGAATTATATTTCATTGAATAATGTTATGTTCATGGGTGGACTCTCTCAAACACACACACACACACACATTATTTTGATTCTATTATTCAATTACAGCACCCACATTTTGCTCATTAAGTCCTATATTGCTTTGTTTGTTTTATTCATGAACAATGGCCTGTCCCACTTAACATATTTATGAAGTTATTATTTGAGGAATGTTGGGAAATTCTATAAATGTTTGTTCATAAACACAGTGACACAGAACATTAGTCATGAGCAATGCACAAACCATACATTGGAAATCAGGGAATTTCTCTGAGCATGGCAGAGCCTTCCTGCTGGTGCATACACATTCAAACCATTCTGTTGCCCTTTACTATGCAAATGAAAAGAAAAGATCTCGCTGGACAATTTGTGTGTGCCATTATACGCGAATGACATTACAAGACTAATGAACAGATGGAATAAAAGGACCAGGATATCTGAAATTGAAAAATCCTTTTTTTTTTTCTTCTTCATTATTAGAGACCTGATGTGCTTAAAGAATAATTTTCTATCAAAGAGAGGTATTCAACCAAATTACTAAAACATGAATATATATATATATAAATTAATTTAATTTGGGGGTAACTATAGTAAATTTAGATTCTTGAACTGTATTATCATAATTAAAAATGTTAAAAATATTTCCTAGGCAGCAGAATGAGCAGGATTGCCTAGCACATTTTTCAGGACCAGCAAGGGCAAATTATATCAAAACATATGACACAGTAAGAGCAAAAGACAATGTTCAAAGAGCATTATACAGTAAGGGCTATGGAACAGAAACCCCAACATATACAGTAGTAAGTCAGCGCAATTGCCAATATGCATTTGTAGGCTTGTAGGCAGTGGGTAGCCCCAAACACCTTATAGAGTTGTCAGTGGGTACTGGTTCCCCAAGCACATTATATACTATGATATGCAACCCAAGCACATTATAAACAGTTACAGGCATTGGGCCCAGGAGCACAAGTGCTCTATAAGTGAGCACTAGGGGGTGTGTGCTTTAAGTGCTTTTGCACATGCGTCCCCACTAGGGTTGCCACCTTTGCTGATGGTTAAACCTGAACAGGAGGGTGTGGCAGATAACATTGGGGGTGGGGCAGTGATGTTGGAACAAGCATGAAGACATCAGAGGTGGGCATAATGATGTTGGTGGAGTTATGACACCAGGGCAAGGTTATTGCATCACTTAGATGCATCTGGCTGGATCCAGTATTCTTTAGTGTTGATGCCCAGTTCAAAACCACACAGGTGGCAACCCATCTCTAGCTATATTCTGCTTGATGATTAAACCCAATCCTTTAACTACAGGTATGAGATCTATTATACAGAAATCAATTATCCAGAAAGCTCTGAAATACAGCAATGCTAATTTAGAAAAAAACATTCTTATTTTTGATTGATTTGCTTTTTTTTGTATCTGAAATAATAAGATATGAGCCAATAAGCCATGTTTAGGTGAGTATTTTAGTATTTAAATGCTTTCCATGTATTGGCCAGATTATTGTTCGAGTTTGAGAAGGCTGAAAACCGAACAGAAAGTTCAGACCCGAACAGGCCTTACAAAAACAGAACTGTTCGTGTCAAAACCGAACAGGTTGCAACCCTAGTCCCCGCTAGTAAAAATGTTCAAACCTTTGGATCCAAAAACTACACAAGAGTCCCTAAACCAGGAGTGCCCATACATTATAAATGTGAGGTCTGCTTTTGATGATGTGTTGTTGTCCCACTATGATCTACATCCATAAAAGCTTGTTCATATTCTGTTCCATGGAAAATATGACTTAAATATTGATTTACGAGAACAATGTATATTGTTATATTTAAACATCTATTTCTTATGTAATCTTAATTTAATAAATATCTGATAGAAAAGCATGAAACAGGAGGGTGATTTAGACAAGCTGTTTGTTGACACTGTCTTGAGACCTACCAATCACCAGATAAAGGTCTACTGGTAGATCCCGATCTACCTTTTGCTCTAAACTCTCACATTTCCTTCAAATACCTCAGCTTCCTGCCAATCTGGAATTTTTTCCCCAACAAAAAAATAAAAAAGCTTGGCAGGTTTTAGGTGCTAATCTCTTGATTTTTTTGGAAAACCCACTTGGGAAAAAGAAGCCCTGGTATTCCAAGGAAGGAACCATTTGAGACTTTAGGAACTCTTGGATGGTTTTTGGACTAAAATGCTTGAGCTGAAGGGTCCTTTGTGTTTAATTTGGAGCTGAAAACCAAAGTTAACAGATTATGAATCTCAAAGAAGGAAAATTAATCAAAAGAATAGACCTTGTAAAAGGTTAGGCTTCTCACAGGGACAGTATTGCAAGGTAAATTAGCTTTAGAGTTCCATCACAAGTTTTATTACTGTAGCCTTTCATATACTGTATACTTGAGAACAGTTGCCAGCATAAAGTTTATAGCAGAAAAGTTTATTTTTCAAGTTCTTGCATATTATTTCTATGGTTCATATTCTTTTTGAGTAATTATTTCTTTATTCTTGTTTGTTATCTTTTATTTATACAGCACTGACACATATAAGCAGCGCTTTACAGAGATTGTTCATCATTCCCATCAGTCCCTGCCCCAGTGGAGCTTACAGTCTAAGGTTCCTATCACATTTACACACAAGATAAGGTCAATTTCATCAGGAGCAAATTAACCTGCCTGTAAATTATCAGACAGATCTATTACCTCTTCTATTACCTCTTTCCTCCCAACGGATAGTGCACCAAATGTTTCATTGCAAATTAAAATGCCTTTATTGGGTACACCCACACAGACCATAATCAAGTATATTTCAAGCAAGCAAAGTGTCAGCTGAAGTGTTGTAAAGGTCACTGGACTCTGGAGCAGTGCAATCAGGCTCACTGGAGTGATGAATTCTTGCAGTCTGAGCTCATACCTCCCAACTGTCCTGTTTTTCGTAGGATAGTCCCAATTTTGACAGCTCAACCCACAGTCTCTGGTCTGTTACTGAAATGTCCCGACTTTCTCTTTGATCTCCTGCACGGAACATCCAGAAAAAGATACAAAGTTTCTAACTTAATTGGCTTTTGGCAAAGAGCCCAGAATAGAAACTTGGATACTTTTGTATGAATCTAAGATAAGCAGGTCTCTTGGGAGAACCTAGAATCACAGTTTAAAGGGCAATTCGCCTTTATTAGAAAAACTGTAATAACACATAAAAAACACAGAAATGTGTTCAAACTTTCATAACCTGCCACATTTTGTAAAATGGACATGGTAATTAGGGGCCACAAAATGGGTGTAGTCAAAAAATGCAGCAAATCTTTTTGTCCCTCTTTCTATTTCCAAAATGTTAGGAGGTATGTGAACAACAGGTTTGGGTCTGGTGTCATACCAGCTGTTTTCATGGTTAAGGCTGTAAAATCACTTTCTTGACAATTTTGAGCTTCTTACTTTGTAGCAACAGCTTTGTTGTTCCCTGTTCCATTGGGAACATCAGAGAACAGAAGACAATGACTGGCTATACATTGTCCATTTAGAACAAGAATTATTGCACCTGGTGTCCCCTAGTTTCTAAGAGTACGTACTTGTTTGACTTGACCAAATTCACAATGCATTATTGAAATATAATTATGGTGCAGAAGTATAGCCCACTCACATAGGCTAAACACAGCTGGAAGCATTCACGAGGGGGCTTCCGTATCTTTGACTGGCATTTTTGTTTTCACAATAATGAGAAAAGAAAATAAACAGCTAAAGTTTTATTATTAATAATCCTACATTAATACCTCAAATACATTACTCCGACACAGCTGCCAAACGATACAATCTTTCACTGTTCCCCTTCAAAAGTTTCCAGCTAGCAGCTGTTCAATATCTGAACGATTTTCTAAATAATGCAAGAGGAGATGGGGGCAATAACCATATTATGTGCTTGAGAACTAATAATGATTGATGTGTTGTATCTATAAGAATCATTCTTTTAGCTCAGTGGGAATTGTCCTGCTCCAGGTATGAGAATTCTAAAATTATTCATAAAGATCGCTCTATATTGAAAGCATATATTTTGGTGGATACCAAAATATTCATTAAAACCATTAAAATGTTGAACATATAAACTGTCAGATGCAGTCATTATGAGAAGCACCAAAGGAGCAATGTCAATCATTTTAATTTAGGGAACTTATTGAGCCATAGCTGTATGTATCATTAACTAAACTCCCTGAAGTTCTCCATAAGATATGACCTAATTTAAAATATTAACAGTAACTTCAAGTCATTGCTTACATTTAAATGTATCACCAACCGTTTTGGACCATATTGGCAGAGATTGCTTCTGTAGGTTTTGTTATCCACAAGGCAAGAATTCTACTTAATATGTTGGAATCATGGATTGATGGAGGATGTATGTGAGTGTTACAGAAAAAAAAATAATTTAGAAATGAACTTCTCTGACTACACAGATAAACACAAATTGATAAAATTCTGTTGTTTAAGAAAGATGCATATAAACTAAAAATTTTACCCATCTACAACCTCTTTATTTTCTCTGTCATTTTCCCTTCTCTCCTCAATTTGCCTGTTCCATTCTTTTCTTCTACATCAGAGGCCCCCAACCTTTATTACCTGTGAGTCACATTCAATTATAGAAAGTTGAGGGAATTATAAAGAGTTGGGGAGCAACACAAGTATGGAAAAGTGCATGGGGTGCCAAATAAATGCTATGATTGGCTATTAGCTATTATGTGGATGGGCAGTCTAAAGGAGGCTCTGTTTGGCCATAAACCTGGCTTTATGCAACTAAAGCTTGTCTTCAAGCTAAGAATTCAAAAATAAGCTCCAAATTTGAGGCTACTAGGAGCAACAACCAAGGGATTGGTGAGCAACATGTAGGGGATAACTGTCCTTCTGTCCTTCTAATCCCCTTTCTCTATTTTCTGTTATCTACCTTCTTATTATTTTACTCTCAAACCTTCTCTACAATTGTGTTGCTTTTTCTACTACATTTTCAGTTTTTGCTCTCCCATTATCCCTACCCTATTCTGTGTCCCACTTCTCTTTTCCCCACATTTCCAGTTAATTAAAAAGCTCACCCCATTCCGTTTCTATCCACCATATGCCCTCAACATTGGAGCTTGACAGTTCAATGTTGTTATACCACAAGTGCTGAAAGTGTATAGTGAAATATGTGCTATTTTTTTTGCACAGCCCCAACAAAAGGTTTTTGCACTGTAATCTGCGCTGCACATTATTTCATGGTAATGCAAATGTGCAAGGGCAGCTTGGCTATAGTGGGAAATTAAAGGCTCTACTCTACTACTGCCCACGGAACTGAGGTCCTGTGCAGTTTGGAGGTAGCATAATATTATGTACTGGTTTGTAAAACCAGAACAGCCCTCACAGATAGCAATGCTGCTGCCTGAACCACTTGCACCATTCCCTTTCTCAGCTCATTCTCACAGAATCGGGCAGGCAGAAGATAACAAACAGTGAGTGGGAGGCAGAACAATAACCCTGTCTCCTGCCTAAATCATTGGCTTTATCCTCCTATATGACGTGTAGCTAGGAGTCTGCCAACCTTAGAGATAGTGAGTCCCACAAACCAAAGTGATACAAAAATGAGAAGCTTAAGGGTAGTATGATAGACAATATATGACCTTTAATAGTTATCCATAGAAACCAGTAAGCAGCTTTGCAACCCTAGTTCAGCTAGGATAATGAAAGTTCAAATCTTATAGACAACATTTTATTTTTTTGCGCTGAAACTATGAAGTTCCTTGGGAACTGGACATCTATTGCAAGGAAGTGTGAAAGGCAGCATCTTTTTATAATGACTCCACAATTGTGAGATGAATCCGAAGCTGTGATTCAGGTTTCTGTGTACAGCTCATCAGAGCTAAATGTCAAATAATTCACATATTTGAAGAAAGACTTCAATACAATGCCTCCTGTGGGGTATGCTTCTAGCATTTCTAGTGGTATTTTGGCTTAATGATAACACCATCCCAGGGATATAAATATGTCAGGAGTTACACAGTACATGGTTTGTAAAGATGTAATCGATTCCTGTTTGGGGGGGTGTTTTTCTAGTGTTTTTCTAGTGGTTTATATGAATATTTTTGGAGAAATTACCTACAGACTAGTGTAACTTGTTAGAGTTGCTTACTTCACTGTATTACATTTTGGAGTGATTTTAAAGTTATTTGTAAACACAATTGCTATTAAAAGCAGCAGTTGCTTAACTCCTGGTTTTTACTTTTTAAACAAAGTTGCAAAAGTCTTAGTTCCCCAGCAAAGACAGGTCTGTTAATCAGCTGCGTTGTCTTCCATTGTATCAGTCTGAGCCACCAGGGCAGAGAATAGAAAGGGACAGACAAACACTGCTTTCAATAGCAATACATATACAAATAACTTAAAAACCGTAGACAATTTGTAATAATTGTATATTGCAAAGTTAATTAGAATTATATATTTTTTTATTAGGTAAAAAAATATTTTTGGGGTTGACATTCCCTTTAATAAAATAAAATATATATAAATGTTTATATGTAATATTTACTTGTATTATTCTTATTATGTATCTAGAGCAGGGGTCCCCAACCTTTGTTGGGTAAAAACTCACACAATAAAGAAAAAATGAATTAGGGCTGTGATAGGCTAATTGTCAGTACCATGTGGACTTCTAGCCTACAGGAAGCTCTGTTGGAGTAAACCCTTTGGTTTTCTTTGCCTCCAAAACTTGAATTTAAGCCAGGAATTTCAAAATAGGCACTTATCACGAGGACAGTGGGAGCAACATCAATGGGAGTGCAGAATGACATGTTGCTCACAAGCCACTGGTTGTGGATCACTGCTATAGAGTGTAAACAAAATCTGAGACATCATTAGGATAATATAGAAGCCATAATAGGGCTCTATAGTTAGGAATATGGTATATCTCTATAATATATCTAAATGCAATAAAGTGAGTTTAATAAAAGAAGGAACAAGAGAACAGTGAGATAAAGGTTTGTGGTTTATGGTACGGATGAAGCAGAGTAGTGATTGGTCCACACATAGAGGCATTTTTATCGAAGATCGAAGTTAGAGATCACCACAGTCCATTAGAGTTAAATTCTGCCACTCTCCATGCATTTACTATATAGCATTTTTAAAAACATATTTATCAAAGGGTGAACTTTCACTTTAACCCATAGATAAATATTCTTTCAAAAATCCCATTGAAATGAATGGGGAGTGGTGGAATTTCACTCTGTGGTGATTTCTAACTTCACTCTTTAATAAATATGGCCCTTTTTCTCCTACTGAGATTAGTGATAGACTTGGGGGCACATTTACTAAAGGGCGAATTGTCGCCAGTGACCACTTCACACACTTTGCACTGCGCATTACTACTAAGCTTATTCACTAAAATGCAAAGTTGCGTCCTGGGCGCCGAACGCTGGCGACTATTCTAACATTTCAAAGCTAGCGCTTATTTATGCCTGCCAAAAAGTTGCTAGTGATCTTACACTTAGGTCAATTTGAATAGGGCAGGAACATTAAAATCATATGGGTGTCTTTATTAGAGATGTTGGTGCAAATGCTTGAAGTTGCCACTTTTTATTACACATGTCCAAGGAACCAGAATAAACACAAACAAGATCCTATTATGCCGTAGACATGAGCCCACTGTAAAATTAATGTTATGTGACCCTCCAATGTCTGGGGGAAAATGTTTACCCAAACAAGTTTAATAGTTAGGACTTTTACAGGCAATCCCACTGAGAAAAAGAAAATGTTGCCAGCATTTTTACAACTTTAATGCATTTCCGGCAGACAGGATATGACATAAGATTGAGGAAGATGTCACTTCATTTGAGCAGTTCGCCTGGTCTGAGGTGGTGAAGTCAACTCTGGCGAAAGAGGTAACGTTCAGTAAAATCCGCACTTATTTCACAACAGTGAAAAGTTGCCTGACGATAGAGTGCGAATGAACGCTAGCAACGGTCCCGTTCGGTAGCAAATTGTTGCCTACACCTGTTAGTGAATTGGCGATGTCCCTGCGGAGAAGCTGACTAGTGGAACATTGTTTTAATGATGCATATAGGGAATAAAGAGCTTTTGCTAAAAAGGAGTAGGGCAACTTTTCAAGGACTTGCCTGGAGATTGACAAATCTAATGGGTGGTCTTATGATACATGGTAATGAATTCCTTTCCTTATAGGCACCTAGGTACAACAATGCACTGTTTTATTACACCAGGTATTCTCTAAAAGGAAGAAAACATTGATTACTTTTATGCTCCATATCGGTCCTATAAAGCATTTTAAGATTTCACTGATGCACACATGAAAAAGATTTATTTATATACTACTGCAGTATAGATGCTGACATAATCTTTGCCGGTATATCTAAATCTTTAATATCCCAATCTGGGAGAAAAAAAAAGCCACGAAGACCGAAAATATATAACCATTCTATTAGAGTTACTGTTGAAAGTAAAATAAATACAAGTTAATCTTGCCTGTGTTAATCTATCTCCCTATGCCTTATTCATCAGCAACATGCTTCTAAAACTATAATAAAGAGTGCTGTGCTTTAAATGTCTTTATATGGTGCCACTTAAATTAGCTGTGACATTTAGGAATAAAATTATCATTATACTGTATAATTTTAACACATACTGGTAGACATATTTATCGCTATTTAAGAAAAAGCTATTGACATTCCATTAGTGGGTGCAGCTATTGAAATCTGGAGAACAGAAAAGGAATGTTGTTGTAGTGTGAGCATTCAACATGTTTTTCATAAATTAAAGCCAAATGAGTTAGATTACAGTTCTTTATCTACATTATGAGAATACAAAATTGCCAGCTGAGAACCAAGTGCCAATCCTCATCTTTTGTGAGATCTGCCAAATAAATCAATTTTAAATACCCCAAACACATTCTCTGCATTTAGCACAAAACAGAATGAATAAAAAAATAAAAGAATTGATTCATATAAAGAAAATAATACTTGTTTTTTTTTTCATGGGTTAAAATGGTCTGTGAATTAATTTAATAATTCAGAAATATTGCAATATCACACAGTATTTTACTGGAATCTGTTCTTGAACCCGCTCCCTGAAAAGCATGGTGCTTAATCATATTCATTTTGCAAGTCTAATTAAAGTGCATACAGATATGGGATCCATGTCCTGAAACCTGTTCTCCAAAAAGCTCAGAATTACAAAAAGCCTGTCTCCCATAGACTCCATTTTATCCAAATAATCCAAATGTTTAAAAATGATTTTCCTTTTTCTTTGTAATAATAATACAGTGCATTGTAATCCATCCAAACTAAGATAATTAATCCGTATTGGAAGCAAAAGCAGCCTATTGGTTTAAACAAAAGTATCTAAAAGGAAGAGCATTAAAGAAAACTTATAATGCAGCACCATCTATATATAGTAGAATGTAAGGTAAAAAGTAAGGAATCCCTTGGGAAAATGTAGAGTTCAACAATACCCTACATGCATATGGTGGATCCACCAACTCTTATTAGGGTACTCACTAAAACACAGATACGTCAATAGAGTTAATAAGGGTTGCAGATTATTACTCAGCAGCTGTTCTCTTATGGAATAAATGTACTTCTTCTGGTACTCCATTCAGCCGAACATAAATATGCATAAATTAAATAGCATATTCCTGTTTTATTAGCTGGAAACGATAAAAAAGTTTAAAAGTGACTCACATACTCCCTCTAAATCGTATGTGTTTCAAATTGTTCATCAGAAGTGCATGTAGTCCAATGAGTTTTAAATCTTAAAAGTCCATAAAAAAAGCTTTCCTCTTGGCATTTTGCAGGTTTCCAAACCAGCTACCTTTGGAATTATGATCGGCGCTGAAGCATGTAAGCATGTGTGTCACCAATTGGTTTATAAAACATTTTATTGTAGACTTAAGGTATGAAAACCAACTTACAGAAAGATCCATTATCCAGAAAACCCCAGGTCCTGAGCATTCTGGATAACAGGTCCCATACCTGTACTATACTACATGCTATAATCTTTGGAGAGATACTGTACTCTGTGAAACCAAGGGGCATATTTATCAAGGGTCGAATTCCGAATTGAAAAAACTTCGAAATTCGAATTCAAAAAGACCAACCAAAATTAAGTTTTGCCCACAGAGATTGTCATGATTTCCAAGGTATTATCAAGCACTTTGACTCTGTGGAAGAGGTGAATTACTGCAGTCGATAAAGAACACCATGTACCATCACCCTTAGGCAATTGGATATAATTGGAGATAACATTTTGGGATTTTTTGGGTTATTCCAACAGACAAAAGCAACACTCTTTTTGTAAGTACAGATATGGGACCTATTATCCAATAATGCTCGGGACCTGGGGTATTCCGGATAATGGATCTTTCCATAATTTGGATCTTCGTACCTTAAGGGGCCCATTCACTAAGTTCAAGTCAAGGAATAGAGGAAAAAAAACTTCGAATTTCGAGGTGTTTTTTTGGCTACTTCGACCATCGAATGGGCTACTTCGACCTTAGACTACGACTTCGACTTCGAATCGAACGATTCGAACTAAAAATCGTTCATTTATTCGACCATTCGATAGTTGAAGTACTGTCTCTTTGAGAAAAAACTTCGACCCCCTAGTTCGCCACCTAAAAGCTACCGAAGTCAATGTTAGCCTATGGGGAAGGTCCCCATAGGCTTTCCAAGTTTTTTCTGATTGGAGGATAATCCTTCGGTCGATGGATTAAAATCCTTTGAATCGTTTGATTCGAAGGATTTAATCGTTCGATCAAACGATTATTCCTTTGATCGTTCGATCGAACGAATTGCGCAAAATCCTTCGACTTCAATATTCGAAGTCGAAGTGGTTTTAATTTGCCAGTCGAATATCGAGGGTTAATTAACCCTCGATATTCGACCCTTAATACATCTGCCCCTAAGTCTACTAGAAAATCATATGAATATTAAATAAACCCAATAAGCGGGTTCTGCTTCCAATAAGGATTGATCATATTTTAGTTTGGATCAAGTATACAGTACTGTTTGGATAAAACTGAGTCTGTGGGAGATGGCCTTTCTGTTATTCAGAAATTTCTGGATAAGGGGTTTCCAGATAACGGGTCCCATAGTTGTATTAACTATTTTATTAATGACAGCTTTGAGAAATCCCTGCCAGCGGGTTGGTGCTTTATGCACAGCACTGAGGTATTTTAAAGCAAGAACTAAGGCCAATTATGTCACTCCTGAATAATATGGGAGCTTTTAAATGAAAACTCAGTTTTGCTTTAATCACCTATTTCTCCCTGTGGCCACGTTTGGGTATTTTTCACTTCCATCTAAAATTAGCAGAATGCGTTTGACTTATGATGATTTACATCACAAAAGGACCCTGATAATGGCTTGACAATAAAAAAAAACAATAAATCTGAAAAGTATAATTACAAATTAGAGAGCAATTAGTTTAGCTGCACATATAATAACCAACGGAGCCGCTACAAAAACTTTACAGTCGGAATGGCTGTACCTGTGATTAAGGAAATGGCACCTTTTATAAAAACACTGCACTTTTAAGTTCACAGCCTCTCAAGCTCACCGATAAATGGCAAATGCCTCTTCTGACCCAGGCTGCATGTTTCCGGAATGAAAAGGGGTGGGGGGGAAGAAATACATTCCATTACTATGATAGATGCATGGATGGTTTAGAAATGTAATTATACTGCAGGGGAATTTGTCATCATCAGAAGGACATGTAGATAGCAACCCTGAGGCACAGTTAGAATGCTTTAGAATATTCCTACACTGCTCTGACTTTCTGTGATGTAAGTCTTAATTTTTAAAATATAAGTTGAATGATACAACTCATAAAATACAGCATTATTCCAGAAGTATCTTTTTATAAGAATACATAAGCAAAACTGTACTTTATGAGTGGTTCATGTGCCTGGGACTCTCTGTCTCTCTGTCAATTCAGCTCCCCGTGTTGTAGACTACAGCCGCTCTAACTATATTAACAATGACTGAATATTCAGGTATGGGATCTGTTATCTGGAAACCCATTAGCCAGAAAGCTCCGAATTATGGGAAGGCCGTCTCCCATAGACAACATTTTAATCAAATAACTCAAATTTAAAAAAAATGATTTCCTTTTTCTCAGTAACAATAAAACAGTACCTTGTACTCGATCCCAACAAAGATATAATTAATCCTTATTGGAGGCAAAGCTATTCTATAAGTATAAATAATTCTAGAATTTTTAGATTAAAAAAAAGCCCCAAAGCAGCAAAAAATTAGAATCTGAAAAGACTCCATTCCAAACCTGCTGAGATCCTGCAGTCAATGGCAGATGCCCCTTTTCCAATTTAAAGATATTGTGGTCTCCCCTGGGTTACATACGATAATCAAAAAAATTCGGGGTTTGAAAAAAAGTGAGCGATTCGGGATTCAAATCTGAAAAATGTGTACAATTTTTTTTATGATTTTAGCGAGACTTTGACCAAAACAAATTTTTCAAGTTATTTTATTAATAAACAAGATACAGTGGTGGATAGGAGTTTGGTCAAGTTTGTTTTATTCAAATTATGAGAAAAATTTGAATTTAAGTAAATAACCCCCATAATGTCGACCCATGCAGGCATCTGTACTGTGATACTGTGGGACAATAATCTGCTTTTACAATGGAAGGATGTATTGTAATTGCATTTATTTCCAGAATCCTGGGTGTGGTCAGTCTTTTGCTGTGAAGCAAAACCTCACTGCTAATACATGTGCTTATTATTAAATTATTGAGCTGATAATTGACACATAATAATTGACGCAGGAGGCCTGCTCCAGCCAATGTGAGGACAGGATACATAAACACCCATTGGTGATAAGACCTTCAACATACTTCCATGCCAACATTATATTTTTCACTTTTCTTAGTTATTACTAACATTCTTTGTTTAGATAGCACTAATTAACTGCCACATTACAAGGTATGTTAAGTCATGCACATGACCCATAGGGTTATGGTAGCCTGAACCCAACACTGTCATTCTACTCAACACTCATCATTCTCAGCAATCAGCCCAATAGGTATGTAGAGAAAATGCAAATGCAATATACTTCTGTGCCGAAATTGTTGCTAAAATCTTTTTATGGTTGAAGGTTTAAATCCCATTTAAAAAATTATCTATTTGTGCTGGGAAATCAGGTAATGGTAGGTGATCTGTTATCCAGGAAGCTTCAGGCTGTCTCCCATAGACATTTTATCCAAATAAACCAAAATTTTAAAAATGATTTCATTTTGCTATGTATTTCTAAAACAGTAGATTGTACTTGATCCAAACTAAGATATAATTAATCCTTATTGGAAACAAAAGCAGCCTATTGGGTATAATTAATGTTTACATGATTTCCTAGTAGACTTAAGGTATGAAAATCCAAATCATTGTTATCCAGAAAAACCCAGGTCCCAAGCATTCTGGATAACTGGTCCCATATCTGTATCTGAATAGTGAATCAGGATCCTGTATCAGCATCAAAATCAGGTACAGGTATGGGACCTGTTATCCAGAATGCTCGGGACCTGGGGTTTTCTGGATAGTGGATCTTTCCTTAATTTGGGTCTTCATGCCTTAAGTCTACTAGAAATTCATTTAATCATTAAATAACCCCAATAGGCTGGTTTTGCTTCCATTAAGGATTAATTAGATCTTAGTTGGGATCAAGTACAAGCTACTGTTTTATTATTACAGAGAAAAAGGAAATCATTTTTAAAAATTTGGATTATTTGGATAAAATGGAGTCTATAGGAGGCAGCCATTCCGTAATTCAGAGCTTTCTGGATATCAGGTTTCTGGATAAGGGATCCTATACCTCTATCAGGATCAGTTATGAATATCAGACATTTTAACAGAAATTAGGATCAGGTATAAGGATCCTAATAATGTATTATTAGAGAAGATATCTCCATGTAGAGATCTGGAGGTAAGGTATCACAATTTAAATCAGAATCAGAATAGAAGATCAAGTACTAGATCAGCATCAGGTATCAGTTCCAGGATCAGGTTCTAGGACCAGAAATTAGGATTGGGTATTAGAATGAAGTATGAGGATCAGTGTTGGAATATATTGTGATTTTCCATATGAGATGAATGGTTTCTCCATATGGAGATCTAAAGGTAAGGTATCACAATTTAAATCAGAATCAAGATAGTGGATCAGGTGTTAGATCAGCATCAGGAATCAGCTCCAGGATCAGGTTCTGGGATCAGAAATTAGGATTGGGAATCATAATAAAGTATGAGGATCAGTATTGGAATATATTGTGATTTTTCCATATGAGATGAATGTTTTCTCCATATGGAGATCTGAAGGTATGGTATCACAATTTAAATCTGAATTAGGAATTAGGATTGGGTAACAGAATCAAGTATGAGGATCAGTGTTGGAATACATTGAGATTTTCCATATGCGATGAATGTTTTCAACAAGCAAAATTCCATCAAATCAAGGTTTAAACCAATCAAAGAAACTATATCTTAGAGCCACCAAAGTAACACTCAGTGGCAGGCAATCAAGGTATCTCAGCTTTGCATCAAAAGTATTTCATTCTGCTGGAACATTGCATAACACATGTTGCACAAATAAACACTCTTTATCTAATATACCTTTGGTTAATTCTCTATCACCTTTAGACCACCTCTCATTTTTTTTTAAATGTTATTATGAAGGCACATTTTCATCTCAGATCATTTATAATGTTACTAATACATGAATTACAGAACACCTGCTCCAAAACTGTTCCCTAGGAAACTAAGGATTTTCCAGCAACATAATAAACTATGATTCATAACCATGAGCGATTCTAGTTGTTTCTGTATAAATTAGTTGTTAAAAAAGAGGAATATACTTTTAATTAGATATATAAAAAAAGCACCTCTTTTTGATTAAACACAGACAAGGCTGTGGTATCCTATAGCGATCAAATACCAAGCCAGCATGGTACAGGTATGGGACCTGTTATCCAGAATGCTTGGGACCTGGGGTTTTCTGTATAACGGATCTTTCTGTAATTGGGCTCTTTATACTTCAAGTCTACTAGAAAGTCATGTAAACATTAAATAAACCCAAAAGGCTGGTTTTGCTTCCCATAAGGATTAATTATATCTTAGTAGTAATGGGTGAATTTGCCGCAAAATTCGCGAAGGGGCGAAAAATTTGTGAAATGGGGCCGGTGTCTAGTTTTTCGCACCGCCATCCGTCTTTGATGCCGGCGACCATTTTTTTTTACGTCAGCAAATTTTCGCGCCCGTTCTGCGAATTTATTCACTGGCAGCGAATCGCGCAAATTCGCAGCAAATTCACGCCTGGCGAATAAATTCGCCCATCACTATATCTTAGTCCACTACAGGTACTGTTTTACTATTACAGAGGAAAAGGAAATAATTTGTAAAAGAATTAGATTATTTGGATAAAATGGAGTCTATGGGAGATGACCTTTCTGTAATTCAGAGCTTTCTTCATAAAGGGTCTCTGGATAATGGATCCCATACCTTTATATGTTACAAAAACAGATAAAAGGCAGAAATACTACACATATTACATGTGTGTGTAAATACAAAAGACTGAACATGGCATGGCAAAACCGACCTTGCATGTAGTCATGCTACTTTGCTTTTAACTTAATGTAAACTAAACTAACTTAAATCCACTGAATGATGCTCCACATTAAGAGAAAGTTGCCTTATCTGAAAAGCCCCAGGTCCCCGGAATTCTGAATAATATACCTGCGCACACTGCAGTTATACAGGCGGCAATGCAGAAATTAGCAGTAAATGCTTACTCCCATTGCAACAATATCCAAATTAAAACAACAATAATAATAAAAACAAAATAACAATAATAATATCAATGTTATTTGTTGTTGTTATTAATGTAAACAATATGTGCAATGCACATGTTTTTTCCTTTGCCTATATTTAATATAACTTTTCAAACATAAATAGCATTTAACTACCCAAAGATTTTAGTGTTTGTGCCACCACGCAGTGAATCTGAACATCTAACCAAAAAGGTTACTTTTGCTCCAAAATAAAAGGCTGTCTTTAAGTGAATATTTAATCCATTACAAAAACGAATGCAAACATGCTCAAAGTGCTTTTCAATTTACGTTAATTGATTTTTTCCATTTTAAAGATATTACACTGTTTATTAACCGCTAATACGATCAGTTTGGTAACAACTGCCTATCTGCTGTTCATTGCCTCAGTACGTTCGTGAATTAAAACAGATAACTGTTCTGATGTTGCTTTGCTCAGAAAGGAGATGGAAAAGACTATATAAGGTTTCTGATCACTTTCCTGAAGAGAGCAACATCAGAACACTTCTCTGTCTTCCTTCTCCAACCGTCCAGTCCAGCCAGGTGGAGCTGTTACAAAGTTCATTATATTAACAGTTAGAAAAACAACTCTGGGGGGCAAATTCATCAAGGGTCGAATATCGAGGGTTAATTAACCCTCGATATTCAACTGGGAATGAAAATCCTTCGACTTCGAATATTGAAGTCGAAGGATTTTGAGCAAATAGTTCAATCGTACGATCGAAGGAATAATCGTTCGATCGAACGATTAAATCCTTCGAATCGAACGATTAGAAGGATTTTAAGCCAACAATCGAAGGATTATCCTTCGATCAAAAAAACTTAGCCAAGCCTATAGGGACCTTCCCCATAGGCTAACATTGGGTTCGGTAGCTTTTAGGTGGCAAACTAGGGGGTCGAAGTTTTTTCTTAAATAGAGAGTACTTCGACTATCGAATGGTCCAATAGTCGAACGATTTTTAGTTTGAATCCTTTGATTCGAAGTCGAAGTCGTAGTCGAAGGTCGAAGTAGCCCATTCGATGGTCGAAGTAGCCAAAAAAACACTTCGAAATTCGAAGTTTTTCTTCTTCTAGATCTTTGAAACAGAAAAATAATTTAATAAAAATCGTAAACTTTTTAAGGATTACTTATCCTATTATATATAACCAAGAACAACATATATTCATATATATATTCACTATAGAATAAGTAAAAGATGTTCTCCGCACTGCCCTTTCAGTTTGTCAAAAATGCATCAAATCCTCACTTGGGTACACCACTATCCCAAAATCCGGCAACAAATTAAAGAATGAGGAGAGCACTTCTCAATAGCAAAACACGCTGTGGTTATGTTTATTTAGGGCTACTACACTACTATTACTATTAGGGCTACTATTACATTAATAAAACATCATTTAAAGGAAAAAAATACGTTTAAATTTTTTTTGAAAAACATCTTTTTGCAAAACATTTTTGTGTCCATATGTCCATATATATCAACATAGATTGTTGAAGATTTTAAAAAATGTTTTTCAACTAATTTTTAAACATACTTTTTTCCTTTAAATGATGTTTTATTAATGTAATTGATGGCATGCCTCTTTGGCTAATTGCTCACCTGATGGAAGGGCTTTTATAGCCTTGTTTGTTCTGTGTTTGTTACACTTGAGAAAGGGTATGTAATGACCCGAAACATGTCGTGTAGTAGCCCTTAATAAACATAACCACAGCATTTTTTGCTATTGAGAAGTGATCTCCTCATTATTTAATATATTCACTATATATAACTGTAAAATAAATCTGGGTAAACCATAGGCACAGTAGGAGTTTGCTTTTCCTGATATTAGATTTTTGATTTTTTTTTTGATTCCTCTATTTTTCCAACGATACGGCAATGGAGTGCTACAAAAGTCAAAGAACGATTTGAAAGTTGTGTATCCATTGATTGTAGAGCCTTATTTACAATAATTCTCAACATGTGCCGGCATGACATATATCAAGCCATCATAGTGGTGTATAAAATTATCAAAACAATCTCATTTGTTTCTACTGAACATTGTACAGCTTCAGCTGCAGTGAATCCATTAGAATGCAGAGTACAAGGGAAGTAGCCAGGTCTTAAGCTTTGCTCATTGTTAGTGAACCGGCCAAACAGTAAGGAGAGCCAGCAAGGCTCTGAGTCGGGGGTAGTTTGGCTGGCTTTGCTACTCTGTTCCATGCTGCTAAATTTAAAATTGTATTTTTCATATAATCTAAACACAGTGGCATTCATACTAGTGCAGCATTGTTGAACTCTACATCAAACACTAAATATTTAGAGAAAAAACACAAACACATTAATGGCTTGCGTACGAATACTTTATATGCATTAAAAGCCCTTTAATGAATGCAAATTAATTTTTTATGTACTTTATTTATAAGTAGAAATCTACCTGTTCCTTAATATTAGTTTTTTTTTTTTAATTTCACTTTGGGGGTTTCCACTGTCCATCACTGACCTGATTACATAGTTTATTCAGGATTATTCTTCCCTGAGATTTATCTAAATTTGCTTAAGGCTTGAAACAATATGATAGTGTTTGAACTACAGATGCCATTGTTGATCCACAGCAATTGAGTCTTTGTCTTAGAAATAAGCAATAGGATATATCTAATGCCAAGAAATGTCTTTGTTCCAGCTATTGCAGTGTTTGCATACTGGAGGAATTTTCTTGCACTCATCTTTAATATCAATAATTATATAGAGGGTTAGTGTTAAAGGTTCATTAATGAAAAGCTGCAAGGTTGAGTAGTGGTTGCAATATGCAGATATAGTAACACATTAATTATATGTATACTGCTATTATGTGACCCTTCACATTTTTATAATGACAATATTGAGAATAATGTACAATAATACTCCTGTTGCAGGGCTAACCATTTCCTGCATAAAGGTGTTTTAAACATCACGGATTTGTCACGTAATCCTCCTTATTTCCCCATAAAGCCTTCTTGTCAGAGTAGACTGCTTTTAACTAGGAGCAAATGTCTTTTACTGCAATAAGAAACAGGCACAATTAATAGGGATTTGTGAAGACTAAATTAAAGGATTACTTTGGACTGATTCATATAATGACCAAGAGTGAAGTACATTAACTTTCATTGAACCATTGTGCCTGGCATTGATTCACCTAAAATCAAACCAGACTGAGTATTATTTCCAGTAACCAAAGTTTCTGTTTCCTGTATTGTCCCAGAAGGATGTTAATTAACAAGCTTTACAAATTGATCTCCACCTCAACAGTTTTTTTACTATATGAACATACAGGGGAATGTAATAAAAGTCGCAAAGAGCAAAACAATTCGCACCAATAAGACTAAAAATCCACATCTCGCAATGTAATATTGTTCCTTAAACTGTTATTGCATTGCGAATTTTAATTGCGCATTGCGAATTTTAATTGCGCACTCATAAGAAGTGCTTGAAGATGTCGTAATCTTTTGGAGCAAACATAACGACTTTTTCAGGCTTTCACTGTCGGAAGTGGTCGTTAAACAGTTTCCGAGCTCGCAAAAGCTATATTAAATTCGCACAAAGCAAAATTTGTTCGTGCAAAGGCATAACTTTTCGCATTGCGAATAGTTTTTCCATTAGCGATTTTTATTACATTCCCCCGAAAGTGTTTAAAATATATATTATTAAACAGTTCAATCTTGCATCGATAAGAGAACAAAAGAAGGTTCTACCCATACATAAATTTAACCTTGCTGATGAAGGGGCAGATTTACATATGGTCAAATATCAAGGGTTAATTAACCCTCGATATTCGACTGCTGAATGTAAATACTTTGACTTCGAATATTGAAGTTGAAGGATTTACCGCAATTAGTTTGAATCGAATGAGAAATCGTTTTAATCCATCGATCAAACGATTTTTCTTCGACCAAAAAAACATAGGAAAGCCGATGGGGGACCTTCCCCATAAGCTAACATTGCACCTCGGTAGGTTTTAGGTGGCGAAGTAGGGGGTCGAAGTTTTTTTTAAAGAGACAGTACTTTGACTGTTGAATGGTCGAATATTTGAACGATTTTTAGTTCAAATCGTTCGATTCAAAGTCGTAGTTGAAGGTCGAAGTAACCAATTCGATGGTCCAAGTAGCCAAAAAAACATTCGAAATTTGAAGTTTTTTTTATTCTATTCCTTGACTCTAGCAAAGTAAATATGCCACTAACGGGGGAATGTAATAAAAATCGCTAACGGAAAAACTATTCGCAATGCGAAAGTTATGCCTTTGCGCGAACAAATTTTGCTTTGTGCGAATTTAATATAGCTTTTGCGAGCCCGGAAACTGTTTAGCGACCACTTCCGACAGTGAAAGACCTTTTGCGACTTTTATAGTTTGCGCCAATGCGCAGTCAATGTAATAAAACTTCTTACTGAAAAAGTCGTTATGTTTGCTCCAAAAGATTACAACACCTTCAAGCACTTCTTATGAGTCAGCAATTAAAATTCGCAATGAGCAATTATAAGTCGCAATGCGCAATTAAAATTCGCAATGCAATAACAGTTTAAGGAACAATATTACATTGCGAGATGTGGATTTTTAGTCTTATTGGTGTGAACTGTTTTGCTCTTTGCGACTTTTATTACATTCCCCTGTAAGTGTTTGCAGGTGCTTCTGAATCAGGCCCAACAACAGAAGAGAAATAAGACAGAAGAAATCAGCCCCAAGGGCACCCAGCAAAGTATGACAATTACCAGAAAATGTATGAGTATGGTTAATTGTACTCAAGCAATTCTTTAAGACTTTAAAACCAACTACTGTATGTGGCTGCCCCTGAATGAAACATCCCAAGGAATGGCAGTAAAACAAAAGAATATAATTAGGATTCAAATATCAGTAGTATATCTGCAAAGTACCATTGTATCTTCACAACCAAACCATTTGCCATTTCTTGTAGTTCTCCTGTCACCTATCCATAACTACATTTTTCTCGAAGTCACACAATCTTGACTAACTACTATTTCATCCAAAGGCTAAGCATGGATTTAATCTACTCGCTGCAACATATAGAAACTAATGAAGCTTAGGGTTTACATGTCAACGTGACAAGCAGAAAAATCACCCACAGCTCATATAACAAACACTTAACTGATGGAAGCCATGCCACAGTTATTGAAACGGTATGGTAAGCAGAGCAGAGGAACTGATGGCTGAAGCAATACTGTGCTAGGGGGAATAAAGGATGAAGAAGAGGACCAGAAAGAAGTGCTGGCAGCAAGGAAAAGGAACAGATGAGCCTGAATTGGTACAGACACTGGAAAGAGAAAAGCTAAATAAGGGACTAGGGTGGGAACAAGTCTGACATGATGGATTGGCAAGGAAAATTTAAAAGTATTTCAGGTTCTATACAATGTAGAAAGTTTATTTTGTCCATGCTAGCCATGGTTAGAATACGTGGAATGCTGGAGAATGGTTGTAGAAAGACTGACAAAGCAGCTTTAGCAATTGTTGTTGGCATTCTTGGTAAAACATGATTGTATTACATGTGAATATCACCATATATTCACATTGTAGTTGATTATATTACATATATATTATTTAACAAAAATGTATAGCAGCTTCTATTTGTATAAGGCATTATACAAATAATCATCAAATTCTATCAATAAAAATATGATGACTGGTCTTCATCTTAATTAGTATTTAAGAGCAGATATATGAAAATGTGAGATTAGAGCTCACCACTAGTGATGGGCGAATCTGGACGTAACGAAAGACCAAAAAAATTTCGAAACGAAACAACTCGCAGGTGGCAAAATGTTGAAATTCGCTGAAAATCCATGCCTGGCGAATAAATTTGCCCATCACTACTCACCACAGAAAAATTCACTAATTCTCTATGCATTCCTTGGGAATTTATTTATGTAAGAAAATAAATAGAAAGTGAGTGAGTTTTTCTGTGGTAAATTCTAATCTGACATTTTGATAAAATTGCCCCCTAGCCTGAGGAGATAAGAATAAGAAAAAGTCATACAGGCATTGGATTTGTTATCCAGAAAGCTCCAAATTACAGGAAGGCACTATTCCATTGACTCGGTTTTAATCAAATAATTTTCCCAGTGATAATAAAAATAGTACCTTATACTTGATCCCATCTAAGTAAAATAAGTACAGTAATCCTATTGTGTTTAATTATTAGTTATTAGCAACATTGGAAAATGCATGAACCATAGCTACAAAGAAAAGTAAGTGACTACAAGTTTTCAAGCATAAAAACATGTTTTACTATACAGGTATAGGATCCCTTATCCGGAAACCCGATATCCAGAAATCTCCGATTTACAGAATGGCTGTCTCCCATAGACTCCATGTTATCCAAATAATCCAAGTTTTTAAAAATGATTTTTCTCTGTAATAATAAAACAGTAGCTTGTACTTGATCCCAACTAAGATATAATTAATCCTTATTGGAAGCAAAATCAGGCTATTGGGTTTATTTCATGTTTAAATACATGTCTAGTACACTTAAGGCATGAAGACCCAAACTACACAAAGATCCGTTATCCAGAAAACCCCAGGTCCCGAGCATTCTGGATAACAGGTCCCATACCTGTACAACAAATTCATTAAACCGAATACATTGATTTCACATAATAGTGTCCCATTAAATGTTATGTTCTGTGGCATTCAAGTCGGACACTTACATAGAAAAGAAGGGATTAATCAATGCACTTTGCCTGGTCCAGTATTATTGGCAATTAATATCAGTGCAAGTGAATATATATTAAAGAAAACAGGGGTTTTTATTAACAAGGTTATGATCATAAAATTGCCAAGCCATCGTACTGCTTTAAGGCAATGTCAATATGGTGGTCCTAACAAACCTGGCGTCATATTTTTCATAGGCTGCACCACCCCCGCATTCTTGCCTGTTCATGACTCATGTTCATTAACCATAGCAATAGTACAACCATTTCAATCAGTACAATACAGGTAGAGGATCCATTATCTGGAAACCACCAGAAGGCCATCTCCCATAAACTCCATTTTATCCAAATAATCCAAATTTTTCGAAATCATTTATTTTCTATGTAATAATAAAACAGTACCTTGTACTTGATCCAAACTAAGATATAATTAATACTTATAGGAAGCAAAACCAGCCAACTCAGTTCATATATGGGGGTTATTTATAAAAGATCAACTTTGTGTGGTTTGTCAGGTTTTTTCTACCTCGAAATAAACTCACAACTAAAATATTTGGCTTATTTATGAAAAAACCCAAATGTAAAAAAACTCTATTGAATGAAATCTGGGGGGAAAACTCGAATAATCGAATTGATCGTGTTTTTGTGCGCAAACCACTGTAAAAAAACCCATTTACTTCTTCATGACCTTGAAAGGTTTTAGCTGGAGTGTTTTCGGATTCAGGCTTTTAGCAGCTTCAGGGCATAAAAAATCTCGAAAGATTTGAGGGTTTTTTTATCATGAAAAATTTGAGTTTTTAGTGAAAGTACTCTTAAAAAACTAAATTTTTTGTCGACCCTTAATACATAACCCCCTGGTAGGGTTAAGGCTCAAGGTATGAAGATCCAAATTGTGGAAAGGTCCGTTATTCTGGAAAACCCCAGGTCCCGAGCATTCTGGATAACAGGTCCCATATCTGTATCAACAATGAATGGAATGGTGATATATATCTACAGTATATATATATTTTTTAATTGATTATTTGCTTTTTTAATATAACAGCAACAGTGTAGGAACAAAATAACAATGTCCTTAATTCAAATAAATTTGGGTTTAATAATCCAATCATATTTGGCACACACTCTCCAAAAGCTACATTTTACCCTAAAATTATTTGAAATTGTTCTGTTGATGAACCAGCTCTAAAAATGCTTCTATTCTGTATAACCATAGAGGACTAAATGTGACCTCTGTGCATCTGACTTCTGATTGTCAAAGAGCAACAACTCACAGAATAGTGCACTCCCGTAGAGCAGTCCACTAAGGCAAGCACGGCTTTATTCAGATATACTTTACTGATGAAATAAAAGCACTGGCTAACGTCTGGAATCAAATTACTTATAAGAAAAGTGAATGCTGAATTTCTCAAGCTTAGATGTAGGATTCACTTATGCAGTTTCTCTATTATGTAGGTTTAACCTGGCTTGACCCAGGAATATCCAATCCTCAGACACTTCTGAAACGTAAAAAGTATTCATAGAACTGTATATTCTCTAGCATTGTTTAGAGTTTCAACTCTGTCCTGTTGTTCCTTAACCTGCAACATTACTGTATCCAACCATATATTCTATAGATAGCAAGAGCTTCTAGCTTTGAAGGCCTTAGTAGTGAACTCAACAATTTGGGGATGGGAAAGGTCTCATTCCAAGGAATTAGACATAAAAGGTAGAAGAAGAAAACACAAAACGTTTAAATATTGTGTCTACCAAAAGCTTCACTAAGTATTTATTCCTAAACTTTTGATTGTTTGATTCATTTTAAGTGCAGTACCCTGTACTGGAAATTCTATGGGGCAGATTTATCAAGGGTCAAATTTCGAGTTTATGGGAGTTTCTAAAAACTCCCATTAACTCTCATAAACTTGAAATGAAAAAAAAAGACCAATAAAAATGTATTAAAAAAATAGAATTTTTCAAAAATGGGTGAATAGGATCGAGCTGCAAATTCTAATAGAACTTGAACCAAATTTGAATCAAATTCAATTAAAGTTTTTTCACCAAAAATATTTTAAAAAAAGAATTTTTTTTTTCAAAAGTCCACCAAATGACTCAAAATTAATTGTAGGAGGCTAAATAGATTTATCAAGGGTCAGATTGAAAAATCAAATTTTTAAATTCAAATTTCAAGCTTATTTTAGTGTACTTCGAATAGCAAATAGTTCAAATTTGCATATCGAAATTTATCATGTTCTGTCTCTATAAAAATTCGACTTTGACCATTCGCCATCTAAAACCTGCTGAATTGCTGTTTTAGCCTATGGGGGACCTCCTAGAACCTATTTGGAGTCAATTGGTGGACTCTGAAAAATCAAATTTTTGGGAAAAACTTCAAATCGAATTAGATCGAATGTGCTATTCCTTCGATTCGTACGATTCTAATTCGGCCGAATATGGACCTATTCGATTGAATACGGACTTATTCAACCAAAAAAGAACTTCAACTCAATTTCGGTTGGTCTTTTTGAATTCAAACATCACTCCTCTTCAGCGTCGCACCAAGATGGCAGCGCCCATAGGCACCATGTGGACTGCACCAGCACAGCGATGCCGGCACACAGATGCATGATGTCATCACGTCGGCCACCAAAATTCAAAATAATAGGATGCCAAGGTCACGGGTTCAATGCCCGATTAAAGGATTTGTTTGCCGCATTCCTGGGTGTTCTATAATTCATCTTGTATTGATTCCTGGACTTTGACCTTGCCTGGACCTTAACTTTGCTAATTATCTGCCTGCCTATTGAACTATTGCCTGAATATCGACTACGACTACTCCTGATCCCTTACTGTATTGCGAACTTGGACTTTTGCCTGAACCTTCCTCCTTGGTCCGCACTCTTCCCACTGGGAGCTGATAGGCAGATCCAAATTATACAATTTACAGCAATACAAATTCAGTTGTGTGTTTTTAGGCAAACACTGGTCCACTGAAGTTGCCAATCAAAGGCAGGAATTTGCAAAACTCTCATTTACCTATAGCAACCATTTCTAGTTCTCACTGGTCTCGTCTCGATGAATTCTGACTGGTGACCATATCGTACTATATTGTAATATACAAAATGACATCATTTTCAGGTACAAAATAAATTATTTAATTACAGCTCCAATTGTGCCACAAAGGGGTTAAGAAACCCACATAACCTATCTACTATCTACACTGTTTCTCGTTGTATCCATCTGTCAAAGCTGGCACTGTTATCTGAATTACAACTCCTGTAGCAGACTTTGAGATTGTATCAATTTACTTCAGCTTCTGTCAGATTTCCTGCTTGACTGTAAGGCAATGACATATAGGAAATAAATGTCCATGTTGAAAGAGGCTGTAGTATCATATAGAATCTCTCCAGAAAAGAAATATACACATTAACTTAAGCAGCACTAAAATGAATTAGCAAAATCACCATGTGATGCACTGTGCAAGAGCAATGTATTTACAAATGGATGAAAATATAGTCTGTATATCAAGATAAAACAGCACTTGTCTAATATTCATACTTATATGTTTATATGTTAAGACCTTAAAGAGGTGGTTCAACTTTAAGTTAACTTTTAGTATGTAATGGAATGGCTAATCATTAGGTTATTTTTCAACTGGTTTTCATTGTTTCTTATAGTTTTCAAATTATTTGCTTCTGATTCCTTTTAGCTTTTAAATGGGGATCGCTGACCCCATCTAAAAAATCATGTGCTCTGTAAGGCTAACATAGGGCACATAGGACAAAGTTCTGGTGTCATACATGGTCCAAATGAACCAAAATCACGAATTTGATATCTAGAAGAGGGGGGACCCTGTCATGTAGCAAAAAAAAAAAAATCAGTTGTGAGGATTTCATTTTATTGTTAATAGTAATGGACGGATTTGTCCCACAAAACTGTGAAACGCGCTGAAGTCAATGGGTGTCACAATAGTTTTGAAGTGCGTCAATTACGACGCCCGCAACAATTTTTATACGAGCGCCTACTTTGTCCTAAGGCATTAAAGTCAATGGGCGTCCGAATAATTTTGAAATGTGGCAATTTTTTTTTGATGCAGCGAATTTTTCGCTGGCGAATTTATTGGCTGGTGGTGAAACACAGAAATTCGCTACCAATTTGCGCCTGGCCAATTTATTTGCCCATCACTAATTATTACTTATATTTAAATGCCTATCTTAATTTTTTGCCCTCTCGTATTGATTTTCCATTCTGACTTCTAGTCTGCGACCTGATAATCAAGCCCTAGCAACCAGACAGCAGCTGACATTTGAAGTGTTCGAGATGCAGAGAAAAAATTGTACATTTTTCAAATATCACAAAAAATTGTCATATATCACTGGCATCTACATTATACTGAAAGTTGTTTTGATGGCAAAGTCACCCTTCAATTTTGAATACTTATGGAAATTGAATACAATTATTCTGCATCATACTGCTACAATAGATTCTCACTTAGGCTCCAAACTGCACAATTCTAGTCTACCAAAAGCTGCATTTAAACATCAAGTCCTTAAAAAGACCAACATATGCAAGCTTGCAAGGCCGTCTCCCATAGACTCCATTTTATCATTTTTTTCTTTTTCTCTGTAATAATAAAACAGTACCTTGTACTATACCAACTAAGATACAATTAATACTTATTGGAGGCAAAACAATACTTTTAATTAATCCCATGAATTCAATTTTAAATTATTTTTTTTAGTAAAATAAAGGTACAGAGATCCAAATTACAGAAAGACCCATACCCATTAACCAGAGAACCCCAGGTCGCAAGCATTCTGGAGAACAGATCCCATACCTGCACTGTGATGACTATGTTGGGTATCTTAATTCCAGACTAAGGATATTTAACCAGCTGCCCTTCACTTTTCTTTAAACTACAAGAAGTGGAGTAACTAGTTTACCTGGTGCAACAGCAAAATTATATAGGGGCTAATTCAACTTTGGGAACATAGGTTTGCTGCTCCCATTACACTGTTGATATAAGACTGAGAATGTTAAACCATCTGAAAATACACGCAATGGATTAATGATGTGTATATGTAATCATAGCCTTGTTGGTAAATCATGCATTGCTTAATGTGGCTACTACTGTTACAGTGGCTGCTTCCTATTTTTACCCAGTATTATCAATTCATTCCACAGGTATGGGATCTATTATCCGGAAAACAGTTATCCAAAAAGCCCTGACTTACGGAAAAGCCGTCTCCCATAGACTCCAATTTATCCAAATAATTAAAATTTTAAAAAACAATTTCCTTATAATAATTTCTGTAATAATAAAACAGTACCTTGTATTTGATCCAAACTAAGATATAATTAATCCTTACTGGAAGCAGAACCAGCCTATTGGGTTTATTTAATGTTTAAATGAATTTCTAGTAGACTTAAGGCATGAAGACCCAAATTACGGAAAGATCCGTTATCTGGAAAACCCCAGGTCCCGAGCATTCTGGATAACAGGTCCCATAATTGTAACATACTTAAGTTTGGTTGAAAAAGTACCAAAGTCCTTCAAGTTCAACCCCTACAAATGAACCCCAGTGCACATATACACACACTCATCTATACACTCACATATATAAACAATATACTGTATACCAATATCTATACTAATAGCCTTTGTAATTAAGCTTGTCCAAGAAACTATTCTATTTTACTTGAGCTTTAATTGAAAAAATGTGAAATGCTCTGTAACAGGTGGAGGAACACTAGTGGTTGGATATGCGCTATTCTCTAGTCAAGCATTTTTGATCATAATTTAAATACCATACTCATTTGGGGAAAAAAAACTGTACCCAAAGCATGAGTGAACTTTTCCCATCAGAGCTAAATAAAAACCCTAATGCTTGCATTTTTTTGCCAATTAATTTAAAAGTATGTGCTTAATTAACACCTAGGGGCAGATTTATCAAAATATGAGTTCAGAGCTCAATATTTAAAAACTCACCCAGGTTCTATTTATGCCTCTGGGATTTTTAGAATCATGTTTAGCAAATGGTGAGTTCTAACTTTCACCCACTGATAAATGCAATTTAAAAAAACCTATAGGAATAAATCGAACGTGGGTGAGTTTTTGTTTATAAAGCTTTGAACTCACGTTTTGATCAATCTACCCCCTAAAGTTAATGTTTAATGACAAGTGGCAATACTGGAGTAGAAATTGTTTAATTCCTCCGGTTATCGTTAATGCTCTCGTATAGTATAAATAATATGTTATATGGATTATATAAGAGAAAGGCATTTATACTTTATCCACTTGGTTTTATTGTATAATTATTTGTATTTTCTGTTTCAGCTTTGAGGGATTAAGAGATTGTCTATTGAATGTCTCTATGTAAGGAAACAACAAATATCTGTGAAGTCTGAAATATCCTCATTTTTAGTTTGTTTCAATCATTCATGGTTAGGTAAAAAGGAAAGCATTTCGGTAGTTTGTGCTGGTGTTGCTATGCTGGGAGTTGTTGTTCTGGAACAGCTGGTGTGCTGAATGTGACATATATGGATTCATTGGCTTGGTTTTCTCCGTGATTGATGACTGCTACACAAGGATGTTACCAGCTATTAAATAACTCGGCTGGTGGGGAGGGCATTGAGTAATAATAAAAAAAAGCATGCTGCAGGGTAGCATTACAACCAGTATTCACCAATAGTAGGCATTATATAAATTTGCCTTGTTATAATGGAATGTACAGCAACCTGGAGGTGGGCGACAGAATGAATGGGTGTCAAATGGTTTAAAATGCTGTTTGCTGTATTATCTGCCTGGAGGATCAAGAGGGCAACACCCATGCAACTACACATTAATTAGCTGATTTTCATTAATAAATCATTCACTGGGAGATAATAAGTAATAAATGTGTGTGCTCATAACCCATAGTAGCCAATCAGCAGGTGGCATTTACTGACCATGTGATGATTGAAAGCATAAGATTGGTTGCTATGGGTTACTAGACCTACAAGTAATGAATAGTGATGGGTGAATATTTTCGCCTGGCGCAAATTCGTGCCAAATTCCTGTGATTCGACCACATAGAAAATTCGCCGCCGTCAAAAAAATGGACGCCGGCGCATTTTTGCTAGCGAATTTGCACCGGTGTCAAAAAACGGACACTGCCGTTTCGCGGATTTCCTGCGAAATTAGCAGATTTTTTTGCGAAGCGAAACGCCCCAAATTCGCCCATCACTTGTAATGACTTTCATTACCAGGGTTGGACTGGGCCAGTAGGAAACCAGGAAAAACCCTGTGTTCCCCAGACAGACCCTCTCAGCACCAAAAACCCTGGGCTATGCACCTTTACCTGTTACTCGGCCTGATCAAGGTTGAAACAAGTTAAAGATAAGGTATACAGTATGGCCAGAGGGAGGGTGCAGCTTTGGTGGGGGTGCAGGCCCCTGAGGTGGCAGCAATGGTGGGTCCCGGACCCCCAGTCCGACGCTGTTTAGTATTACATTACCTATTTACTTGATTTGCTTGCTTGCACAAGTCCTATACATAGCACTTTACTTGCTTTCTTTAGCTTCTCTCATTGTGCCCTTGCAGATTAAGACAAATGTCTATACCGTCCTCTCAAACACAAGGGGATACAACATGGTGGCAAGTTCACGGCACGCAATGAAAAATTAATGGAACAATGCTGTCCAATTTGACCTTAATATTCTACAGTACGATAGTAAACGACCCCACCAATTTAAGAGTAAGTGCTCTAAGAAATGTTATCCAATTTGTAAATCAACTGGAGTTTGTGCATCATGCTTACAATATTTATATTTGTGCTTGTTTCTATAGCTTTTGGACCATGAGATTGCTTCGCTAGCAAAAACTGCCCAGATCACCTACTTGGGTATCATTTTGACTAGCACTTCAGATTCCAGACAGATCAAATGGACCCAACTACTTTCATTATTTGCCACTGAGTTTGAACTCAGAGAAGGCAATCAAATACAATTTGAATTGGGCTGTACTAATACTGCAATGAAATTTAGGAAAAATTGACCCAGCGAGAAATCATTGCTTATGGTGTGCCCCTGCAGCTTCCGTTTTTTTTTAAGGTATGATCTGGTAAACTCATTAAAATGCAATTTTCCTAAGTATGTTCAGAGCCCCAGGTGAATTGGAGGAAGAAATAGCACATTGCAGTGCAACACAATTCTCAGACTGGGGGATTAGGAGCAGACATTGCTTATTAATAACCCACAGTGCAGGGCAATCTGACTTGTAGATCATTATGGGGGTCTCCTGTAAACCTGCTCTAGTTCTTTTTCTACTTGTTTTACAAATGCAGCTTGCCATGGTCACTGCAGATAGTATCTTTCATTATCATGTTCAGCATGGGGGTATCAGACAAAGTGCTTTCTCAAGACATCCATCTTCCTATCTATTAGCTAATTATACCAAGCAGCAAGTAAAGCTAAACAAATGGGGTACTTTACATCTAACATCTGCCTCTGGTTTCCATCTTCTTGTTACTCATAGAGATATATGTGTGTATCTACTGGATCATCAAATGTGCAGCAAACAGTTCTAGTAAAGAACGTCAATTGCATTTATTTGCATAAACTATAAAAGTTGAATTAACTTAGGTTGGCATTCCTGTCGTTCACATGATCTGGTAAACATGGTCTTGTATACGGGCTGCCAAACTGTGAGAATGAACAATGAAATCAATGGGGCAAGGGTGGCTTTCCCTTGATACAAATAAGGGAATTTCGGGTTGTCTTCTTTATGCTGTTCTAGACACTAGAGCACAATCACTGCTGAGACAAGAATTCCCGTTTGACAACAAGTGCAATAAATAGGCCCAAGGACAGGTACTTGTATCCAAACACTTCTTGCACTTCCATATAGATGCTCTAAATGCCACTGTGTCCTTCATGTCTCTTCTACAGATCATTGAGCCTTCGGGCCCGGTGGGCCCTGACCCTCATGGGCCCCAGCCGGGCCAGACCCCCCTCTCCCGACATTCAGAGTTTACCAAGAAAAATCATTTTCGACGCCACGCAGGCGCCAACACTAGGCGCGCATGCGCAGATGGTGCCAAGAGCGTGGCCCAGAGAGCGAATGCGCACCGGAACATCACAGTAGGGTGGTGGGAGGTCCGGAGGGGGCCCCGGACAGCAGTCCCGGTGGGCCCCGGGCCCTTCAGTCCCACACTGCAATAATTTATTAAAGACCTAAAACCTGCTAAACCTTTTGATTTTATTATATATATTTAAATGTTATGGGTGAAGAGACTTTAGCCTAAGTATGAAGGGTGTAAAAGTTAGACCCTTTTATGCAAATATAAAATAGTTGTAAAGTTTAGTGTACAGGTATGAGATCCATGATCTGGAAACCCATTATTCAAAAAGCTCTGAATTACAAAAAGGCCATCTCCCATAGGCTCAATTTTATCAAAATAATCCCCATTTTTAAAAATGTCCCTTTTCTCTGTAATAATAAAAGAGTAGCTTGTACTTGATCCATACAGATATAATTAATCCTTATTGGAAGCAAAACCAGCCTATTGAGTTTATTTAATGTATACATGATTTTCTAGTAGACTTAAGGATAGAAGATACTAATGACATTAAGATCTGTTATCTGGAAAACACCAGGTCCCAAGCATTCTGGATAACAAGTCCATTACCTGTATTGGATATTAAGAACAGTCTGAAAGTTATTACGGGACTTTCGGTTCCATGAGGAGTAAATTATTAAAAACAACAGTTTTATGAGAATGGTCAGTTACTGTATATTAGCTGGAAATGTCATTAATTGTGAAAAATTTCTGTTAATAGTGATGGGCGAATTTATCCCATTTTGCTTCGCCAGAAAATTCGGGAAACACAAATTTTGGCGCCCACGTCAATTATGACGCCAGAGTTAAAGTCAATGTGTGTCCGAATAATGTTGACACGCGATGGTTTTGAAGAGAGCGACTTTTGCGACGAGCATCCAAAAATTTTTGCCAAAACATGGTAATTCCCTGTGAATTCGCACTGGCGAATTTTTTCGCCCATCAATATTCTCCTGTTATTGTTACATAGAAAGGAAAGTGGTCACTACTATGATGCCCTTAGTATAAAGTTTAAGTGCCATAGTCCAAATGTTCTGGAATTAGAAGTCGTCATGTACTAATATCTTATGTACTTCATATCTTAGTCCAGGTCATTCTGCCATGCTTACAAGAAGTACAGCTATGGGATCTGTTATCTGTAAACCCATTATACAGAAAGCTGGAATTACAGGAAGGCCGTCTCCCTTAGACTCCATCTTATCCAAATAATGCAAACCTTTAAAAACGATTAGCTTGTTTTCTGTAATAATACAGAGAATTATTACAATTGCATATTAAAAAGTTTTTTTTAATTGATCCAAACTAAGATATAATTAATCCTTATTGGAAGCAGTGTAAACAAATTATGGAAATATCCATTTTCCAGAAAACCCCAGGTCCAGAGCATTCTGGATAACAGGTCCCATACCTGCACTTCTTTCAAAAATACTAGGACACTGACTAATTTTCTTTTTCTCAGGCATTTTCTTAATTTAGATTGTTACCATGGCCTTTAAGGTACCAGTAGGACCAGGACAAATATCCTATTGTTGGGCTCAGCAACAGCCAAAGAATGTATGGGAATACTGTTCTTGAATAGATAACCTAAATATACCAAGGCAGACAATAAAAATCTGTGCTTAGCATAGTAGATGTGAATTGCATGTGCGGTGCCTTGGAGTGGATAAACCAGAATAACTAAATGGGGACTATACATTAAAGAAACATCTCCACTAATGTGAGAGCCATTTTATTAAAAAATATCCCATAGAAATATTTGTTCAAAATGAATGCCAAACAAATATAGAAAGCAATTAAGAGGATTATGTTGTAGAGCACATCCAGCTGATTAAAATGAGGGGCCATGTCTGGGCAATGCTTCAGTCAGAAGTTATACAAGGGCTGATGGTGGACCTTCTGTCTGGGTGGCACTGGGTAAATGCCCATTTATGAAAATGACCTTGACTTTCAGCCATCTGGGATGCAGAGTAAGGCTCAACATAAATCACTGTCAAAAAAATAATACATAGGCCGCAGCTGTAGAACAAGTGTGTATTGCAGGGCAAGATTCTGTAGGCTCCAGAAGTTCATGAACTACAACTTTCCATATCTAATGCCGGCCAAAGGGATGTTGTGAGCAGTCATTCAATGGCAGCTGGAGATCTGTAGGACTGATTAATACAAATGAAAAAATTCTGATCATTGTTTGGAACTCCCAAGTCTTGGCACTATGTGATATCACCTCTTCATTTAGGCCCAGCAGAAAATCACTAAACAACCAATCAGTCATTAGCTTTGATCAGTGTAGCACAATTGAAATAATAAAACAGTTGCTATGGGTTACTGTGCTATGGCAACTCTGCTGTAGGTTTATTAAAGCAGAAGGAAAGGCTTGCAGCACTTGGGGGTGCCAAATGTTAGGCACCCCAAGTGACTGTATTGACTTACCTGAAACCCTGGGCCGGTGCTCCTATCAGCAGAAAACTGCACTGGCCCAGGGGTTCTACCTGCGAGCACCAATGAGCGATCCACTTCCGTCTTCTTTTGTCTTCAAATTTCCTGCGGCAAACGCATTTTTAGTTGAAGTTCGGCTTTTTGCTCTACTGCGCATGCACAGCCGCGTGAAGAAGGAGGAAGACGGAAGAAGATCGCTTTGTGGTGCTCACTGGGCCAGTGCAGTTTTCTGCTGATAGGAGCACCGGCCCGGGGTTTAAGGTAAGTAAATACATTCACTTGGGGGTGCCTAACATTTGGCACTCCCAAGTGCTGCAAGCCTTTCCTTCTGCTTTAAATAAACCTACATTCCCTGTTTACATTATTATATTGATTAGAATGTTGTCCTTTATTTATATTCAGTTATGGGATCTATTATCTGGAAATCCGATATCCAGAAAGCTCTGCATTACAGAAATCCGCCTCCATTTTATCCAATTATTGCAAATTTTAAAAAATGGTTTCCTTTTCTCTCTGCAATAATAAAACAGTACCTTGTGCTTGATCCCAACTAAGACATAATTGAACCTTATTAGAAGAAAAACCAGCCTATTGGGTTTATTTAATTTTTTTTTTAATTCTATTTTTTTTTTTACATGATTTTCTAGAAGACTTAAGATATGAAATTATGGAAAGACCCATGATCCAGACAACCCCATGTCTCGAGCATTCTGAATAGCAGGTCCTTTACCTGTAGTAGCAGTGCATTTTTCAGGGATTATACATTATTCAAATCAGTCCCTGCCCCATGAGAGCGCTTACAGTCTACAGCCCCTAATACATTCACACATATACATGCTGACTTTTTAAACAAGGTACTGGGTAAACAACTCCCAATATTGATACAGTAATTGAAACACACCATTCTCTTCATTTAATGTGTACACTTCCCCTAGAAAATATACTGTGTATACAACAAAAACAGTAAAGAAAGAAGACAAAACTGAACTGCAACATTGTTCCGAGCAGAGGGCACAGACACTGCAGCGATAGTGTTATTGTGACCCCTGAAGGGTGGAATCAAGCTTACGCCTCAAGCAGTTCCAAGGAACCCATCACTGACACAACTAAACGAGGACTAACGAGGTGAGATTAAACATCGGGGACGTCCAACCTGCGGCCTATGGACTTCTCTTTTCAGGAAGGAATTCTGGGAGCTGCTGTTCAGCAACACCCTGGCCTAAGAGGTTTTACTATGCCTGTTAAACAGGTTTGCATTTATTTATTGTGATGCATTCCTTACTGTGTCTCTATATAAATAGATAGAGGGGCCTCAATTTCAGTTGACTTTGCTCTCCTTACAGGCACTTAAGCAATAAATATATCTATGAAGGATTTCAAGCAGAATCTTCCACATCACGGCTTGAGATATGAGCAACTCATTACCCAATACACCAGCCCCTCTCTCTTGAAAATGAATCACTTTGCACAAGCAAGAGAAACGTAACCTTATAAAACACAATTTTCCTAGGTATGTTCAGAGCCCCCAGGTGAATTGAAAGGAAGAAATAGCACATTGCAATGCAACACATTCTCAGACTGGGGGATTAGGAGCAGACATTGCTTATTAATAACACACAGTGCAGGGCAATCTGACTTGTAGATCATTATGGGGGTCTCCTGTAAACCTGCTCTAGTTCTTTTTCTACTAGTTTTACAAATGCAGCTTGCCATGGTCACTGCAGATAGTATCTTTCATTATCATGTTTAGCATGTGGGTATCAGACAAAGTGCTTTCTCAAGACATCCATCTTCCTATCTATTAGCTAATTATACCAAGCGGTAAGTAAAGCTAAACAAATGGGGTACTTTATGGCTGACATCTGCCTCTGGTTTCCTTCTCCGTGAGATATATGGGTGTATCTACTGGATCAAGAAATGTGCAGCAAACCGCTCATAAAGCACGTCCGTGGCATTACTTTGCATAAGGTAAAAAAGTTGACTTCAAGTGCCATAAATGTGCTTGTTGCCAAAATCCTATTGGGGTAACAGGAAAAGGTAGTGCCCCTTTATATTTACTATAGCATTAGATAATCGGGTTTCAGATTTTCTGATTGGATTGGCAAATTCAAAAAAAATAGGAAGTGTTTCAATTAAGTGGCTTTCTTTTTTTTCTTTTTTCTTTTTTTTAAGATGACGTTTTGCCTGTGAAAAATGTAGTTTGTCCCAACGCCTCTGGACCTTCCAAACTTTGAATAATGGGCCACTTACATGCAGACATCTGCAAGAAAATAAATGAAGCTGCTGCAATCCATTAAGTGTTAAAAATGGAAGGGTTTTCGCATAATGAATCAGATCCTTCCCTGGACATGACGCAAGGTGTGTATTGAAACAAATGGATGGAACCAAGTACCCCACTTTTGGAGTAGAGATGGCAGCTGGGGGTACTCTCTTTCATTCATTGCTGTGGTCTATCCAAGACTCTTTTTTCCTTCTCTACCTCTGTAACCCAACTTTATTGTCTGCAACAACAACAAAAAAAAAAATGGCATGAAAACACTGGCCTTAACACTGACCTTGACAAAGACTGAGTGAACTGATCTCCTCAATGAGACCATTGTTCCGACTTACACTTGCCAATAACAGTTTTTTATGGATGTGGCTAAAGTCGTGTGTAAACCAATGCAGCCTTTATGGGTGAACATTTGACCCATGTTAACTATACTGTGGGAAACCGGTGCTGCTTGTCAAATACATCGCAGAGAAATTAAGAATTGCAGCAAAATCTCATCTCAACAGATTTCCCTCCCACTCTCATTTTTTTTAACTCCTCCCACACTCTCTCTCTCTCTATCTGTCAATTCATCCTTGGTCTCTTTCCTACAGTGGAATTTAAAAGTTAAAACCGCTCTATTAATAAAAAGAACACAAGCCTATTTAATTTGAATGGGTTCTTTGATCTCTGACTAGATACCCCTTTCCTTGAAAACTCAAGGCAGCTCTTTCCTTCATGTTTACTGTTTCATAGCCATGGGTGAGTTTCCAGTGAGTTTCCAACTGCACTGAGATGCATCCAACGCTTTCAGCACCAAGCTCCAGCTCAAAGTAATGTCCTTTCTGCTAAGTTTTTCCTTTTGCATGACAGTCAAACTTTTATTATGTGTGTGGACAAGAAAGATGGACTCGTTCAGAACCTACTGCACTGCACACACTCACATAATGCCACATTATGGCAGACTGGCACAGGCGCTGCTATCTGCATTTAGAATCAGAAGGCTTTTGATAGGAGGAATGCATATTAATTGACAACATTGCTGTAGTGAGCCTGACAGATTAAAGATTCTGCTAAAGCTGATACAGCGAGCCAAGCACTGTGCTGTGCTATTTTTTCTTTCTTCCCTTCAACAGCTTGCAGCGATATAATTCTCCTGCAGAAACTGCAGAAATAATTGCACACCAATCCATAGCAATACCCTTAATAGCATTCAACCTTCCAGTTCAAGAATCAACTTCAGGCACCCAGCGTCAGGGTTAAAATCTCTCCATAAATTTCCATATATTGCCATGCAGGCTGCTGCAGTTTCTGGGATCTATGCAGCAGCATACTACTGAATTACTGACTTACAGCAAACGCTTCATTCATTGTATTAAAGCTTTAATTGCAGCTTAGGGCTGTTACACGCTGGTCCATATACTCTATATAGTTCTTTGCAGGTTGCCGCACACACAGGCAAAAAACATTAATGCTGAATATATTGCAATGTATAAAAGGGCATCTAAAATGTGGTGAACCGGTGAATATATATATATAAATACTATGCAGACAATTGGTTTGTAATAATATGTAAGCAAGTTGCCAGTAGTTATGGCATCACTAACTGCTTGTGATAGAAATAAAATCATCTTACCCAGTAGGATCTTTCAGATTGTTCCAATTTGGTTATCAGTCAATGAGGTGATTGCCGCTCACTGGTCATCTCCCAGCAGATCCACTTTTTCACCCCCAGAAATCTTTTATTTTATTTTATTTATTTTTTTAATTTCCTAGGCTGGCTGTCTAGTGCTAGCAATCAGTATGAAGATCCCCAGGAACAGGTGCCAAGTTCCCTAGCAAAGCTGATAATTCCATGTATCCTTAGAAAATCTGCTGCTGCTGCTTCCCAGCTCTCAAAGTACCCCCAGCTCTGTTCAGGGAAGAAGAAGATCCAATCCAGGTGTGAGGCAAAAAAACAACAAAACTGGCATGAAAAAAAAAATAGAAAAGGGCAGAGAAGTCTGTTATGAGCAGGACAGGGGGGGGAATTCTTCAGTGCGCCTGCAGTCTTTCACTGTAAAGCTCCACTATACATGCACCAGCTCCATATTCAAGATGCAGCCAGAGAAGGAGGAGGTGGAGGGGGGGGACCGAAGAAAATCTCTGTGTATTTCACAAGTATCCTGCAATGAAGGATCCGATGGGGTTTTCCTTGCACTGTACCGCTATGTGAAAAAGAACTCCTGGGTCCTAACGCTCCTAAACGCTTGAAGGGGGGGTGGAAGCGATTAAAAATCAGTTGTCTGTTAGCTCCGAATGATGCTAATCTCCCATAAAGATGACAAGTGAGCAGCGCAGGAATAAAGGGGGAACTTGATGAACAGCCACGATCCCAGAAGAAGAAAATAAATCACAAGAGGGGGGAAAAAAAGAAAAGGGGAAGAACAGGGTGGGGAGGTTGAAGCAAAGAAGCACAGATAGACAGCAAAAAAGAGGAGGGGGGAGAAACTGCAATGCATAAATGAATCCAGTGTTTCAACAAGATCTCCTCATTTGATTGAATGCATTCTCTGGCTTGCTGCAACTGCAAGTCATAAAGAAGATACTATTACTGCCACCCAATGGATGTCTTAGTCGTAGCCAATCCACAAGCACACACACGGCTTTCCAACCTCCTCTATAGAAAGGCTGAATTAACCCGGCACAGGCTTATGTTACAGTAACAAGCTACTGGCCAAAACTGTAATGTGTGTGCGTCCCACTGTCCATCCATCTCCATACAATGCACACACGAATCTACTGTACATAGTGACTGCACTGCCATTGTGTTGCATGATGCAGCCAGGGCTGTTGTTCTTCAGGCATTCACTGTCTATTAATTCATTTGATAGTTCAAATTTGTACTTTACTGTTGCCATGGGATCTTTTTTTTTTCTTTTGTTCCAACTGTCTGAACTGTGTGGGAACATTTCATCTTCATTGCTATCAATGCTCTCTCTCTCTCTCTCTCTCTCTCTCTCTCTCTCTCTCTCTCTCTCACTCTCGCTTTCTCTGTCTCAAAAAAAAAATCTGCTGCACAGAAAACAAATTGAATCTGAAGGTTTTATTTTTATTTATTTGTTTTTTTTAATCCATAAAGATATAAAAGAAATGAGAGCCGCAAAGGTGCATTTAATTACGAATGTCATCAATTCAGGGAATGGACCTCATTTGTACAGAGTCAGCATTCAAAAATGAAAAAAAAAAAAAACGAGTAAGCTGTGGTTGTGTTGAACTAATGGGGAATGTTTGTGTTGAGCTAAACGGGAAATGCATTTTATAAAGTGTTTTTATTACAAAGCAACGGGGATATTTGGATATATACAAATTAGCATTTGTGCCTCTTCCATAGGGTTGTCAAGCTGGGTGCTCTGCAACTGTTAAAAACTGTGATGGGCAAATAAATTCATAGGCGCGAATTTGTGGCGAATAAATTCGCAAAACTGCAGTAAAAATTCACTGTCAAAAAATATCGGACGTGAGTTGGAAACATCGATCGCAAATTTTTCGGCGAAGCGAAACAGGACAAGTTCGTCCATCACTAGTTAAAAAATAGAATTCCCATAATTCCACTTGGCTTTTTTTTTTTTGGGAGGGAGAACTAGTAACTGGAGCTGTGTGGTGGATTTGTGGTACCCTGTTGCATAGTACTTTATATGGATACACATGGTATTTAGTGTTCGAGAATGCTGCACACAGAGACTGGGTATGTTCCTTGTATGGGGGTGGGGGTCAGGCATATGATATAATCAGTAAATATATTGTATATGAGCCTAATGCATTTTGACATGCTAGCAAGTCACATCAGAATCTGTCAATGAGCCGACAGCAGATGCTGTCACTTTCTCATCCACAGGAGGGAGACAATCACAGTTTTAGAACCCAGGATTCTATTCTTGAATTCCATTCTGAGGTAGGTAACGCTCATTAAAAGGGTTGTTCACTAGTGATGTGCGAATTTATCCCATTTCTCTTTGACGAAAAAATTGTGAATTTCCCGCAAAATTCGTGAAACAGCAAAAAATTCACAGAAAATCGTGAAATCGGAAAGTTTCACACAAACATAGTGAAAATCAGGTTTTTTCATGAAAAAATTCTGAAAATCTGACATTTCCACGAAAAATCTTGAAAATCGCTAATTGACGCCCGCGTCCAAGCTGTTAATGGCTGTCCGAATAGCGTTGACGCGTGCCGATGTTGATGCGAGCAACTTGTCGGATTCATGTCCAAAAATTTTTTGACGCTGACGAATTTTTACAGAAGATTAGCGAATTTATTCAACAGCAGCGAAACATGGAAATTCGCCACAAATTCATGCCAGGCGAATTTATTTTCCCATCACTATTCTTCACCTTTGAGTTAACATTTAGTATGGTATAGAGAGTAATTCTGAGACAATTTTCAATTGACTTTAGTTTTTTATTATTTGTGGGGGGGGGGTTTTGGCGTTATTTAGCTTTTTATTCAGCTGCTCTCTACTTTGCAATTCCAGCAATCCGGTTGCTGGGGTCCAAAATACCCTAGCAACCATTGATTTGAATAAGAGACTGTAATATGAATAGGGGAGGGTCTGATTGGAAAGACGAGTAATGAAAAGTAGCAATAACAATAAATCCATAGCCGTACAGTGCATTTGTTTTTAGATGGTGTCAGTAATATGGAAATCTGGAAAGAGTCAGAAGAAGAAGGCAAAACATTAAAAATCTATAAAAAGAAAAATAATGAAGACCAATTAAAATGCTGCTTAGAATCGGCCATGCTATAAGATACCAAAATTTACTTAAAGGTCAACCACATCTTTAAGGCACTTATGTGTGTATATATATATATATATATATATATATATATATATATATATATATATATATATATATATAGTAAAGCACTGCGTATCTTGACAGCGCTATATAAATAAATGATGATATTGGGGTGTCAGGTAATGAAGGTTGTCCAGTGCAGCACTGACTGATAAGCAGTTCTTAGTTCATGCTTATTATAAATATATTGGACTCATAGTTGAGGGGAACCTTAAAACAATATTTTTTGTGGGGCCCAGTAATATGAAGTTACTCCACTGGTTTTACATTTTAACGAAAGAGATGCCACAGCCCACACTTTGCCTGTTAGATAGACATCTATGTACCAATACTTTTACCCCCATAAGGAATAAAAGGCACTAGGTTTGGTCAGTAGCAGTAACCCATAGCATCCAATAAAATGTATAATAATAATACTAATAATAATAATTCAGTGGTTTAGGGATATAACAAAGGGGCATGCACATTGGGCTTTAAAGGACCAGTAACATCAAACAAATTTTTTTAAAAAATTCGTTAGTATACCACGAAAAAAAAACACCAAAACTAATTAAACTTTAAAATCGCAAAGCCTTTATTAAGAAATAACTTACCGAAACTCTGCTTGCACTCCTATTCAGAAAAAGCGATCCATCGTGTGGCACTCGATTTCCCCTCCCTGTTTTCCGTATAGGAGATAGCCAGGGAGGAGAAATCAAGTGCCACACGATGGATCGTCGCCGCGTTGCCTTTTCTGAAGAGGAGCGCAAACAAAGTTCCGGTAAGTTGTTTCTTAAAAAAGATTTTCAAAAGATTCAAAGTTTTTTAATCTTGGGTGAATGGGATAAACCCGCAATCTCCAGTTGAAATCGAATTCGAAGCGAATTTGATTCGAGTTTTTTCTGTGAAAAACTTTCAGGAAGGCTGCAAACAACTCCAAATTGATCCCAGCACGTCCCCCCCATAGGCTGAAACAGCAATTCGGCAGGTTTATGTTGGCAAATAGTCAAATTTGAATTCTTAGTACAAGTTCCAGTACAAGATACATTTCAAATCAGATCAGATCAAATTAGAATTTTCGAATTTTAACTATTCCTAGCCGAATTCCACTTAAAAAAATTAGAATTTTCACTTTGACCCTTGATAAATCTGCCCTTCAGTGTTCTTAAAGGGACATTGGGCAATTAGTGATCACTATTATATTGCCATTTTATGTTTTATGTTGACAATGTTAATTTACTGTTCTCATTGCATTGTCTAATTGCTAATGTTAAAAAATAACTGCATATCTACCTATTGTGTGGTTTCTTGTATTTTACATTGGGTACCATACGGGGCAATCCGTGGGCTGCTGCCGTCTGAGGCAGCAAACCAGATGCCGCCCCCCTCTCCCGCTCCGCGCTTAAATGTTTAGCATCGGAGCGTGTCAAAAGGGGCGGTATTGCTAGTGAAATTTGGCTCTTAAAGTTACAGAAGGTGGATTTTTGCCGCCCCTTGTAACTGGCCATTCACTGGCGCCTGAGGCAAGGTGCTCACCTTGCCTCATGGCAGGAATGGAACTGGTACCGTAACCCCTGCTACTGCAGTTCTCGGGGAGTTATATGCCCACAGTACCTGGTTTTAGCCCTGGGTGGAGGCACTTAACTTCTCCAAACCCCGCACATCTCCCACTCCCACTTGAGATCTATACTGTTCAATATTTGTATCAAGAAAGGGTTACATGTGCAACATTGCTTTGCCAGCAAGTAAACATAAGTACAAGTGTATGGTTTAGGGCCCTTACACACGGGCGTTTTTACCTGCACTCGACTGCGGCTGAACTAAAGAAAGTGTAATGCAGGGGAGCCGCAGGGGAATGCAGGAGTAGACGCAGTCAATTATTTTAAAGGGGATGTACTCACACAGACGCATGTAAGCACCAAACACAGGTTGGGAAGCAGAATGTTGCATTTCACCTGCGTTCGGCGAATTCATGCATCTGTGTGAGTACAGCCCCCAAAATAATTGACTGTGTCTACTCCTGCGCTCCCCTGCGGCTGAACAGAAGAAAGCACAATGTAGGTGAGTGCAGGTAAAAACGCTCATGTGTAACTGCCCTTAGCCAGCTTTCTTAAAGGAACAGTAACATCAAAAAATTTAATTGTTTTAAAATAATAAAAATATAATGCAGTGTTGCCCTGCACTGGTAAAACTGGTGTGTTTGCTTCAGAAACACTACTATTGTTTATATAAATAAGCTGCTGTGTAGCAATGGGGGCAGCCATTCAAAGGAGAAAAGGCTCAAGCTACACAGCAGATAAACTCTGTAGAATATAATGATGTTATCTGTTATCCACTATTTAACCTGTGCCATATAGCCTTTTTTTCAATTTCCGCCATTGCTACACAGCCGCTTGTTTATATGAACTATAGTAGTGTTTCTGAAGCAAACACATCAGTTTTACCAGTGCAGGGCAACACTACATGGTATTTTCATATTCTGTTTGTTCTGATTTTTAAATTGTTAAAAGCAAAAAAAAAGATTGATTTTCAATGTTTTGTTTGTTACTGATTGTTGTATCCCCCAAACAAACGAAACTAGAAAAAGAAATGTTCCTGTCATATCTGTGCCCTTTACCTTTACACTGTGCTGTACCTTTTCTGTATTTCTATGTTTTACTAGTACATCTTCACCCACAGTTTCTGAATCTTGTGGATGCATATTAAGCATGGCATTTCTTTGGCAGGTGTAGCAGTAACACAAAATAGAAACGGAAGTCAGGTTAAAGTCTGTTGGCAATGGTACTTAATGTAGGTTTATGACTGTAATTGGTTTCCTTCTCCTTTTGGACAGAGACTTGGCCATGTACCTCAGTAACCAGAACAATGGCTGCACAGTGTGACAGAGGTATATAAATGGGATCAATGTACAGAGCTTAACTTCCACACTCCCCAGGTTTTTATCAGCAGAAACGTTTCACTGGTCACAGCCTGTGTCAGGTTTATACTTTGTTTAGAATCTCCGCTGCATTTCATAAAATCAACCCCCAGCCTGGATATTGATATAGAAGCAGCATTGTTGGGATTTATTTTTGCACATGACCCCCCGCTTTATTGTTATATTAGTAAAATTACAAAGAATTAGAGATCTAAGCTAGCCCATGAAGAATAATATCAGCTGTTCAGCTACGTACTGTAGGCTTTTTATTGTGTATCAGTATTCTGAGATCACTTGTGCAAAACAGAGATATGGCTCTGGAATCCGTGTTCTCGTGGCAGGATGTGTCTTAAACTGTGTTACAATCATGAACACAGTAATATGTTATGAATGTTGACATATTTCTGACATATTTCTTTCTGGAGGTCAAAAAAGCCAGCAGCAACCCCCCAGTGTCACATCAAAAGTGTTATGTTTCTACTAATATTAATATGGACAAAAGACATCCCTTTAAAGGAGAAGGAAAGTAATTTACCACTTGGGGGTGCCAAATGTTAGGCATCCCCAAGTGAATGTATTTACTTACCTGAAACCCCCGGCCGGGAAATTTGAAGAAAGAAGCCAGAAGAAGATCGCTCCGTGGTGCTTGCTGGAATAATCCTGGGCCGGTGCAGTTTTCTCCTCATAGGAGCACCTTCCCAGGGTTCAGGTAAGTAAATTACTTTCCTTCTCCTTTAAAAGGCATTCTGTCACAGGGAAACATGTTTTTAAAAAAAAAAAAAAAATACAAAAAAAAAAAAGAATCAGATAATAGTGTTGGTCCAGCAGACTTCTGCTTTTTTCAAACAAGCACACAGACTTTTAATTTTAAAATCTGAAATGGGGCTAGACATATTGTCAGTTTACATGCCTGGATTTGTAGTAAGGCCACAAATATGAGGGAGCACTGGGGACAAACAGCTCCCCAATGCTCCGATGCATGCGCTATTGTGGAAAGTGTGGGGGCGCTAGGCCCACAAAACCTATGGGAGACCGGGAGGGAAGTCCAGCCCTGTCAGTTTTCCAGGTGCCCTCACTCATGTGACTTGTGCTCTGCTTGTGCTGCACTGCAAGTTGGAGTGACATCAACCCCTCCCTCCCCCCCAGAACAGTGGGAAGGTAACCAGATAACAGCTCCCTGCCACAAAATAGCAGCTCCTTGGTAGATATGAGAATAGCCCTCAATAGTAAAAATCCAAGTCTCACTGTGACTCCTCCAGTTACATTGAGAAGGAGAAACAATAGCCTATATGAAAGCAGTTCCCGTTAGAAATAAAAACAACACCATACAAATCATGACAGAATCTCTTTAAGGTATGTGTCCCTTTGTTTGGTGCTCATTAGTGGCAAAATTAAATACATATTGAATGCTTCTGTGTAGGTCCACTGGTGATAGTGAGCTGAAGAAGATGTGCTTAGGCTCATATGACAGACTCCCATTTCTGTATTACACATATTACACAGCAGGACTTACTGTCAGCCACTTGTTTGAGCACTGGAGACCAAAACTGTACAGCATATTCTAGATGGAGCCTTACCAGTGCTCTATACAGTGGAAGAATGACCCCCTCCTCCCATGGCACTTTTAACACAGCTCAAGACCTTATTTACCCTTGATGCCGCTGACTGGCATTGCTTGCTACAACCAAGTTTATCATCTACAAGGACTCCAAGGTCCTTTTCCACAATTTGCCATTAAGGGTTTAAGTGGCTTGGATATTTTTACATCCCAGGTGCATGACTTTACATTTATCAACATTGAATCTCATTTGCCACTTATTTGCCCAGATTGCCAGTTTGTCAAGACTGTGTTGCCACATCCTGGATGGAATTAATTGGGCTAGATAATTTTGTGTCAGCTGCAAAGACTGATAAATTACTTACAATACACTCCCCTAAGTCATTAATGAACAATTTAAATAAAAGTGGACCCAATACCGAGCCCTGAGGGACCCCACTAAGAACCTCACTCCAAGCAGAGAATGTACCATTAACAACCACCTTCTGTACTCGATCGTACAGCCAGTTTCCTATCCATGTGCAAACAACTCTATTAAGCCCAACAGACCTTAGTTTAGAAAGAAGTCGTTTGTGGGGCACGGTATCAAACTTTTTGGCAAAATCCAAATAGATTACGTCTACTGCCCCCCCCCCCACTTTCCAGCATCTTACTTACCTCATCATAAAAAGCAATCAAATTTGTCTGACATGACCTATCCTTCATAAAGCCATACTGATTGCTGCTCATAATGCCATTAATCAGAACAAAATTGTGAATGTGATCCCTTAACAAGCCTTCAAATAATTTGCCTACCACAGATCCATGCAGATCCTTCTATGTATGCCTCTTCTAGGATTAATGTATTATAATGTATTATAGAAAATATGTTACATGCAAGTTGGTTTTTGAGGGAACTGTGCACACAAAATTTTATTTTTAATGTGTCTGATTATATTAATCCAATGTGGCATGAACTACTGAACATTTAATAAAAGCTTTTCTGCATGTACTTTGCATGTGTAAAGTTGCACTACACCATAGTGTGCATTCACAATGCCCCACATAGTGTGGTTGCCCTTTGCCCACTGCCTGTTATTGTGCAAACAGCCACAGGTCTCTTCACTTTATTAGGAGCCCCTCCCACTACGGCACTAGGCTAATACCTACCCATACGCCGTTACCCCCTTTGTTCTGGTAAGGAGCTGTCAAGGTAAAACAGAACCCCTTCACTTCCTTCCTCCTTTAACCCCTTGTGTCACCACCCAGCCCCACAGCAACCCAGGGAAACTACAACATCCATAATCCCTAACACTTTCCTCCGGTTCCCTACTTCCCAGCCCTGTCATGTCCTTGTTGTTCCCAGTTCCTGGCTCAATCTCACAGGCATTCTTTATCTGGAGTGCTCCAAATTAAGCTAAGGCCAAATCTCATAGAGTCCACTTTAAGCAGATAATTTAAAACATATTTCCTTTTACTCTGTAATAATAAAACAGTACTTGATGAAGTTGCATGAATCTGCATTGGTGGCAAAACTATTGGGTCATTTTAATTTTTAGCAGATTTGAGATATGGTGATCCAGAAAATAGCAAGATCCCTTATGGTCCTAAAGATTTTGGATAATACATCCTGCACCTGCGCAAACAAAAAGGAACCTTTGTGCCTTGTTTAGGTACAATATATGGATGGACTCCTTTCTAAAGCCCACAACTTTGAAGTTTCACTGTTACTACAGGAAAAATAAACCTCTACGTCATCCATTTGATGGACCGCAGATAAAACACTTGCCTGGCTGTTATTACAATGAGAAAACTCCAATGGGAAAATTCCCAATATTCTATGAAAGGCCATACCGAGTAGACAAACAGTCAATAATCATTCAGAGGCAAATTATATGAAAATGAATTAATATACACACAACTTATTTTATTCCTCTCCTCTTTTGCCCTAGACCTGACCTTTCCTATGGATAAGAAAACTATAAAAATTGATTACTGCTCAGTCTAATCAATGAATAATCTGCTAGAAGCACCATGTTAGGTTACTGTACATATACTGCATTTGCAGCTGTTTCATTTCCTACTTGCTTCTACAGTACCTTTAAAATGCAAAAACTAAAGTGTTGCTGGTGTATGAATTGGGGCACTAGCCCCCTCCCCAAACACAGCAAGGATAGCGGCTTCAAGCTGGAGCTATTCTCAACCACACACTATTTCTTTTGCGGTATTTCTCTATTGAAATCCTAATCATTGGTATTCTTTCTTTTTGCAATATGAATTCGATAAAGTAGCTTCATTCAGACTTCATCTTATTCATATTTTGTATTCATTTTAATATCTAGTGATTCTTTCACAAAGAAATGCTGTTGCACAATGATGATTGACAGCACAATAAATATGCTCAGCCCTTTGCTGTATGCTAATCTTCAGGATATAATGAATCTGCATTAGGATGTACTGATGTTAGGTTTATCACATATGCGTCTTGCTGATCATACTGAATAGTGTAAGATAATGGGGTTCCATGCTGGATGTTTCCATTTTGCTGGGTGCTTTGAATACATTTTAGGACAATGTCACAACCTGAATAGGGAGAATTTGATATATGCAAAGTTATTTATTTTGGCAATGCTAGTTAACAAATACTCTCTGGCTGAGAACTATAAAAATATGGAAACCTAGTTTTTCTAAGCACTAATAACTAGAAAATAGGGGACATTACAGACATATAGCAGTACATGGGTCCCCAACCGTTCTTACCTGTGAGCCACATTCAAATGTAAAAAGATTTAGGGATAACCATGAAAAAAGCCCATGGAGGTGCCAAATAAGGGCAGTGATTGGCTATTTTATAACCCTATGTGAACTGGGGGGCCTATAGAAGAGTCTGTTATGCAACCAAAACTTGCCTCCAAGCCTGGAATTTAGAAATAAGCTCCTGCTTTGAGGCCACTGAGAGCAACATGCAACATGTTGCTCATAAGCCACAATTGGGGATCGCTGCTCTAGAACTAGAATGGGGTCCAAATTTAAATAGCACACGTTTTGGTCTGATTCATTGAAAATTTCTGCGGAAATCATACTAGTCCCATCCATCTGTTCTACTAACTGCTGCCTTTCCCGGGATGTACAGGGAAGTCACTGACACTCAGCACACTACAATGTATAGGAACCAATCAGCAGCTAGGCTGACTTGATAGGAAACCTGTCTGCTTGTGTGACTGCAGGGCTGTAATTGGCTTTCCCCCTTTGATTGTACTTCTGCAGGGACACACCCACCCCTCATCTGAAACACTGACAAAGGTCATAGCAGATCTACAATAAAGGGACCATTTTTAAAAATAATATAAATGTTTAGCCCAAAGTAAAACCAGTGCCAAATATTATTCAATATTTGCTACAAGTTTTTTTTTTTTTTTACTTATACTGTATGTCTCCTTTAAACCATTTATTTTAGCCACATATTGTGGCACAAAACCCTTCATCAGAATGTGGCTTGTCCCCTGAAAAAGTGTTTTTAACCACAACCTAATGTGTTAAAGCTCTCGTGTTTTTCCAAACTTGTGACAAATTTAATGCCAATGTCAGGCATTCAGGGAAGCAACACCTCACCAGATAATTAGGAAGTGAATGCTGGGTCTTGTTGCAACCATTCATACTTGTTGGTTACAGCCCATCATGTGTGTAATGTAGCATAAGAACAGATTTGCCAAGGGCTAGAGACCCAGTCAGAGCAACATTTTTGATATAAAGAATGTGCATGTGCATGTGGATTGTTGCAAATATATATATATATATATATATATATATGTGTGTGTGTGTGTGCTATGTATACAAAGTCAGAGGCACTGATTTTAAATTGATTAATAATTGTCTCTATTGTATTCAACCAAAATGAACTATGTGACTGTGTTACAGGTAATTTTTTTCATCAGAGACAAACTAGTCTCATATCTATAGCAGCATAACCTTCGCAGCTGTAAAATAAGAACAAAAAGGACAAAATTGATTATATTTGTATACTGACTTTTTTTTTAAAGGTAAGGAATGCACAGGCAGGTGTACGAAAGGATATACAGTAAAAGGGAAAACATATTTCATATGTTTCATAGGAGAGAGGTAGAAAATCCCTCAAATCAACAGAGCTGAAAGGAGAAGGAAAATCATCCTGCACTTGGGGGTGCCAAATGTTAGGCAACTCCAAGTGATTGTATTGACTTCCCTGAAATCCCGGGCAAGTGAACAGCAGTAGAACGAAAAGCCGAACTTTAACTAAAACATTCGGCACCCCCAGGCCTAGATTTGTGGAAAAGCCACCAAGGCCTGTCCCAGGGCAGCAGGATTTTTAGGGGTGGCATTCTGCCCAACTATACCCACATTGGTTAAAAAACTCTGGGGATACGCAGGAGATACAATCATTTTTTAAATTTCCCGTGCCCCAATACCCATTGCTCTGGTCCCGATGATGAAAGTTTGCATGAAAAAGTGGAGGGGACAGGGGCAACGAACGTCAGTGGGCCTAGGGGCTCCTACTATGTAAATCCGGCCCTGGGCACCCCCAAGTGCAGGATGCCTTTAGTTCTCTTTTAAGCTAAATGGATAGTGACCCCCTTTAAACAAAACTGGGATTGTGTTCCCACATATATTTATGCAAGCCCTCTACATCAAAGTCATCCTCGGCTTGGTCAGTTCTACTCTCACTTTCATCAGATTCATTAAGAATCCCAGTATATCTTTATGCTTTTTCATATAGACGGTTTACCTGCAATTAGCTTTTGCAAGATACCTAGTCCCAAATGATTGCCCTTTTTAGTGGACAAGGATCCCATTGCAGAGTTTGAAATGATGGGAGCTAACAAAAGGAGCTGGCCACTGTGTCTGTATGAATTAAAATCAAAAGTGGAAGTTATGCTCAACATTTTTCATGATGGTGTGACCACATTATACACAGAGACAGATAAGGGGATCTTCTGCACTAACATATATGTTTAAATATGTTATAATATATGCAAAAATAATCCCTGTCTTGTTTAACGTAGAGGACAAGATTTCCGCACAAAATATCTTAATGTTCTTTGAAATATTGGTATGGGTGAATTCAGAGGACTTCATTTTCTGTGTCTAAACAGGCAGTGAGACTGGCAATCATTGTTCTGATGTTTAGATGGGAAAATATACACTGTTCTAAGAAAGCTTAACATTCATTATATTGTATATACAATTCCAGTAAAATAAATTGGCATGGATTATCATGCACAAGGAGTCTTATTTTTAATTAATTGGACAGATGACCAAATGAACATGAAAAAATGGTGGAACGGTTGCTGTGCTTTCGAAAACAATTTTTGAACATAGCATTTTTCAGACATTGGATTAATTTGATTTTACGCAGCAAGAAATGCCAGCAGCACATGTATTGCTTTGGAATCTATAATCAGTCAGTATAATGTCACAAGGATATGGTGATGCAACAAGTTCTCTAGAACAGTCAGTGTCATCTGCTAACCATCACATATCAATTTATAGGTTTTTCTGTTGGAGGCACCATCTTCAAATAAATAGCTGGCAGTTTGCTGAAGTCATCATTTCATTTTCCCATAAGTGAATCTATAAACAGGAATATATGCTAGGTTTAATCCACATCATTCTGACAAGGCTTTGAAGATGGCATGTTAATGTCTGAAGAGACTCTTCTGGGGCGGATAGAGATATTAAATCTGCATTGAAACCCTTGCCTTTTAATCCTCACCTTTGTGTGCCCTTAGGATGTGAGCTTGAGGTTACTATGCTGACTAGTGATGGGTGAATTTATTCACCAGGCGCAAATTTGCTGCGAATCCCCGCAAAGTTCGCAAAATGACGATAAATTTGCGAAACTGCAGAGAAAATTTGCCAGTGAAAATTCACCAGAATCAAAAAAAATGGATGCTGGCGCCGTTTCGCAAATTTTTTGCCATTTCGCAAATTTCGCAGGAAATTCACAAATTTTTCGGTGAAGCGAAATGCCCCAAATTCGCCCATCACTGATGCTGACAAATGCATATCAAATGAAGACTATTTACGATGCCAGTTTCTTGCAAAGAAGTTGGCATTACCATTAAAGGAGAAGGAAAGGCTAACATCAAGTAAGCTTTATCAGAAAGGTCTATATAAATACACCAGTAAACCCTCAAAGTAATGCTGCTCTGAGTCCTCTGTCAAAAGAAACACCACATTTCTTTGCTTTTATTGTGCACACATGGGCTTCTGTATCAGACTTCCTGTTTTCAGCTTAAACCTCCAGGGCACGGCCTTGAGCATGCTCAGTTTGCTCCTCTCCCCCTCCCTCCTCCCATCCCTACTGTAATCTGAACTCAGAGCTGTTAGTAAGCAGGGAGAGACTCAGGCAGGAAGTGATGTCACACCAAGTATATATGGCAGCTTCTATCCTAAACAAACAGAGACAGTGTCTAGAGCTGTTTACTCAGGTATGGTAAAGCATTCTGCAGAATAAATATAGCATTCTAGCTTGCACTATTGTGGCTATTCTATTGGCAATAAACTGTCTTGGAGCTTTCCTTCTCCTTTAAGAAGTACTGAATATTACATCAAACCATATTCAATAACATTCTTCTAAATATATTCGTTAGTTGGAGAATGGTGTAATGTAATTGTTCAATAATGCTGTGAAATAGAATCCGTATTATACAGTATAATGCCTTCTGCTGTAGATGATAAATGACTACCTGTTTAGACCCAACAAAAACACAGGATTAACAGTGGGCCTTGTGCTCTTGGATGGAAAAGCAGCAACATACTGTATTATCCAGTTAGAGGGCGAATCTCATGGAATCATCTACATTAGAAGGGACTGAAAGTCATGGTGGAAAGGTTTCTGCTTTTATTTTGGGATTAAATTAAAAAACATAGCCTTAATAAAACACTTTTATCAACAATTAATTTACCAAAGGGCCATCATATAGTCCTGCACCCACTATTACATGCACACTAAATAGATGATATATAAGCTCCAAATGACAGCATCATATATGCTTAGTTGTCAAACATTTACTTTATGTAATGTCACCCCTAGTGGTCTAGCGGGCCAGTGGGGATGCCCGCAATGCCTCCAGTGGGAATTCCAATCTTGTTTTAATTGTGGGAAAAAACTAAATCCCAAAACCTTGCATTTTACTTTCATTTTCAATGATCTAGTAAAATCTAATTTAACAAACTAAGAGAAAACCCTCAATCATCAATTTGATCATCATTTTGATGGACAGACAGTTCTGATAAGTTTTTTGAGAAATATGTCAATGTGTTAAAATTGTCCTGAGTGTGAGTAAAATTTTCTTGACAGATCAAACTGGGAAGCCTTCTGGATTCCCTAGTTTGATCTGTGTTGAAACAGCCCTGTAGGTCACAACTGCGAGTCCTGCACTCCACTAAAGTGTTCACATTTTGTTCCCCAGGTGATGATAAACATCTGCTCCACACTGAGAGGTGTCATAAATAACTTTAACATTCATGAACTGGTTATGGTACTTGCTGCAAAGTACATTTTTAACTGATCATTGGGACTATTAATAAGGCTTAGGTTCACAATAATCTCTGGAGCCTAGTTTGGTGAGCATCTGCATGAATAAACCTGTATGATTCTCACTAAGTGACAGCCCATCTTAGATTTACGGCTTCATTGTAATGCATGCTACTACTAAGAATTATAGTGGGCATCTCTCTCTAAGTATTTAAGTAAGGAACCCCTTTTTGGCCCAATACAAGAGTTATCCTTGAGGTTGTTAAGGAAAATATGTATTTAAAACTGGAACATCTGAGTATTTTCTATTACATACAAAGAGGCTGAAAGCAACCAGACAGAATAAAACCATAAAAAGGGTATTATACAGTAAATATAAATACTGTAGTAAATAAAATAAATGAAAAAAAACTAAACAAGGGGTGAGATGGGGTATCATACAGTGGTAAATTGGTTAATGAGAACAGGGAAAAAGTTACGATTTTGACTGTTCTTTTTCTTCTGTTTACACAACTGAGCAGCTACTTAATGAAGGCTTCCTTTTTAATATACCAAGTCTAATCATTTAAATATTGCTGACTGGTTTTAAATAAAACTAGAATATTTGAAAATAAACAAAGCTCCAAGAGCTGAAGATATATATACAAAATGTTTTGATATTTTCATCTATCCTTATAAACCAGGGTCGGACTGGGGGGCCCGGGGCCCACCGGGACTAAAGTCCAGGGCCCCCTCGACCCCCCTGCCTCCCTACTGTGACGCACTGAACACGCTTGCGTGTAGGCGCCGCTTCTCACTGAAAGGTGCCACGCGCATGCGCAAATGGCGCTGCGCGGCACATAGAAAAACCTTTTTTTCTTTGAAGTATGATCGGGACGGGGGACTGGCCCCCCGGGGGCCCATTAGGGGTTTTTTCCCGGGTTTTTTCCCGGTATCCCGCCGGGCCAGTCCGACACTGTTATAAACCCATTGCCACCCCACCTATATCCCAACAACTTTGGGATGGGGAAACAATGTGATGTTCCATCTTTTGAAGGCTGCAGTGTGGGCTTTCTTGGTTCCCCTAAAATCAGCTAGGGAAACCTGCTTTAGTGCAATGGCTTCCTTTAACATTTGACCTGATGTACCTGTATCTGCATGATGAGTGAGTCTTAATAAACATTAGCTCAGTTCTTTAGGACTTTAGGAGCAGAGTAATCATGCCTTCTGCATATTCACTCCAGATGACAGAACTGTGCGCAATGTAGATACATAACATAGAAATGGAACATGCTTGAGCCTGTATAAACTAGGGATCCACCGAATCCAGGATTTGGTTCGGGATTCCGCCAGGATTCAGCCTTTTTCAGCAGGATTCGGATTCAGCCGAATCCATCTGCCCAGCCGAACTGAATCCGAATCCCAATTTGCATATGCAAATTAGGGGCGGGGAAGGAAATAGTGTGACCTTTTTGTCAGAAAACAAGGAAGTTAAAAATGTTTTCCCCTTCCCACCCCTAATTTGCATATGCAAATTAGGTTTCGGATTTGGTTCGGTATTTGGCAGAATTTTTCCTGAAGGATTCGGGGGTTTGGCCGAATCCAAAATAGTGTATTCCGTGCATCAGTAGTATAAACAGCATCATTCATGCAGCCACTCAGTATAGGAAACCAGAGGGCTAACCCTCTAACCCTATGTTCCTAAATGCTAAATAGCAGGAAGGAAAGATCTCAGCAAAAAAGTGCAGCAGATCTTAATTAGTTTCAGAAATTAAAATATTTTGGCACACAATTCCATTCCATGTTGATACCTTAACTGGCTCTTATGAGAAAGGACTCCAGGACCCTGCAACTAATCAGGTGGTGATGTTGCCTTGGGCAACTGCAAAGGAGAACTGAGACCGAGTTACTGAGACCGAGTTACAGAGACACTGTCAGCTCTTCTTTAAATTGAGCACTCTCCACAAAGTGGATGCTTACATTTCTGTCTCTTGTAATGTGCAAATACAGCTGGCCATGCAGGTGAGAATTGCAAAAGACATCAAAAACAGATATTCTACCTCCACTTCACCTTTTTTGTTTGACCCATATAAATAAAGCAACCAATCTTGATTCCTATCCTTGTGTGCAAGACACAAGCCATGTTTAGTTTTCATTCTGCTTACTTGGAATCTATTCTGCTTTTGTGTGTGTATTCTCTTCAGCATTTGCTTCAGGCAATGTTTCTTAGCCCGGGGATCGAAGATGTTGCAGGACTAAACTAATAGTATGCTTTAACCCTTCATGATATATTCTAGGATCTTCAGCACCCAACATTTAAAAACACAGCTCTGTAATCTTGGCATTCCCAATCAATTATAGCAAAGACCTGCTCACCTTTGTGTGTGTGTCTTTTTGTTGTACTTTAATGCAGTCTCCAAATAGCTGGTATAATATTATGTTCTAGCCCAGAGGTTCCCAAATTCTGTGACTGGTGATTATGGAGACTAAAAATAATAGGTGGTGGGACAGCCTTAACTGAAAGCTATGGTGAACTCTTGTATACTGGTTTGGATACTCTTAAGCATTGCAAAATAATTGTTACAACAATACGTATATGTGGCTGAATTTGAGAAGCTTTTCTCCATGGGAAATCAGAACAAGCTGAAGTTCTGTGGCTTTTCTTCAAATGACATCAGGAATAAACCTCTCCCAATTTTCCACACCAACAACAATTCAGGACCCTACTGACTGTAAAATGTGGTCTGTCCTGAACCCAACTAGTGCATTTCCCTTTCATCTCCCAGGAAGTTCATGTTCTGTTTCCCCCTGTTGCTCCAAACCTACAATATCTGTAGTTGACTCTATTTAGTTCTGCCCAAAACACGGACTCCTACGATGGTGGCAAAATGGTTTGCATGCTGGAGTAACTGGTTATATGCCAGACAAAACACTACCTGCGAGGGTTTCCTCTGGGTACTCCTGTTTTCCTGCCACACGCCATTACATTCAGGCAGAGTAATTGGTTCCTGATAAAAGTGTGTATAAATACAATAGGTGCCATAGATTGTCCTAGGGAACTGATGTGAATGATGCATAAGCTCTGTAAATTTCTGCAGAATTGGTTAATATATAATTATAGAGTAATAATGATAGAGCAATCCCCTATCACCAAAAGAAATGCATCATCTTCCTCAACACATGGGACCACTCATTAGCCATCCCTTATATATAGTGTATCTTGTACCTCTCTTCTGCAGAACAGTCACAATTGTCATACAGGTATTATCCTTACCCCCCCTTCCTTCAACCAGTGAGCACTCTATGTCCCTTAAAGGAAAAGCAGTTTATTGTAAATAGATTAGCCACAATAGTGCAAGCTATAACACAATATTTATTCTGTGGAATGCTTTACCATACCGGAGTAAACAGCTCTAGGAGCTCTCGGTTTGTTTAGGATAGCAGCTGCCATATTTTCTTGGTGTGACATCACTTCCTGCCTGAGTTTCCCTGCTCACTCATAGCTCTGGGCTCAGATTACAGCAGGAAGGGGGAAGGGAGGGGGAGAGGAGCAAACTGAGCATGCTCAAGCCCTGCCCTGGAGGTTTATGCTGAAAACAGGAAGTCTGATACAGAAACCCATGTGTACACAATAGAAGGAAAGAAATGTGGTGTTTCTTTTGACAGAGGACTCAGAGCAGCATTCTTTTGAGGGTTTACTAGAGAATTTATATAGACCTTTCTGATAAAACTTACTTAATTTTAGCCTTTCCTTCTCCTTTAAGATGAAAAGGGCATCCTTTTGTCTGCCCTCTCACCCCTCCACTATATACAGTACTCTGCTTCATTCTTCTATCCCACAACTGGTGCATCATTTGTTTGTTCTGGCATCACACCCAGCTTTGCGCCCATCCATCTTCCTTGCCACCATTCACAGGATGCTTAATTACCCTGACAATCTTCCAGTAGTGCACTCTCTCCCCTCTTCCCAATCAGTACAACAAATTTATCTTCAAGCCTAATTGTAAGTGTCCATCTTGTTCTTAAACAGGGTATTTCCTTCCACCACCATTGTACCTTATTTACAGCCTATCTTCAGTGTATTCCCTATATTTCCCAAAAACATACTTCATATACCTTTTTATTAACCTGTACATCTTCTATTCCCCTCCGCACAACAGTGTGGCACTCTCTTCCCCTCTTCCCCCTAGGGCCCAACGATTGGATCCTAACGAATGGGAGCGGGTGGTTGGATCGTGGCAACGACATCAACGAACAGATGCGACCGCAATCCGGCAGGATTTTTAGTCCCATCCGATCGAGATCTGGCCGACTTTCAGCCAGATCTCGATTGGGGAAGCCCGTCGGGGGCCCCCATACACGGCAGCTTTTATTGGCCCGTGTATGGCCACCATTAGGTACCAAGCACTTCTATATGTATTTTTAATGTTGTACACTCTGTCAAAGCCTGTATAATTCACTTGGTTACATCTTTCGCTACTTTCTCTATGTACCTTGTACTAACGACATGTAAAACATCCTATAGTGTTTCTTTGCTATACTATTCTTGGATATTTGTTGTAATTGTTAATAAAATAAGAAATCTTCCTTGGGTTGCAGTGGTGAAATATACCGTAAATAAGATGTATTTTAAAAGCTTTTGTAATTGAAAAGTCTTTTTTTTTAAGCCATGTAGGACTCTTCAGTATGTTCAATTTTTTTTGTTAGCAAAAGTGAGCTGACAAATAGCTAAAAAAGAACTGGACAGACCCAGAATTGAATGTGCGGAACATACAGGGCTCTAGAGCACGAGCTTCAGAGCTACTTTCTCAGCAATGCCTTCAGGACTTCTGAAACATTCCAGATGGCCTTTCATTCAGAGAAGAAATAACTAGCATGCCATGGGATATCTGTATCACAGGCATATCAGAGCAGTCTCTCCGATATTTATATATATATATATAAACCAGTAGAAAGCCGGCACATCTCGTAATCTGCTGTGTTGTGTGCCTGGGTGCTATCAGCAGAAGAGCATCAAGGATATCCAATCCAAGAAGTAGGCGAGCACTCACAGGTCTTATTAAGTTGATAGAAGAGATTTATTTACCAAATAGTAGCTAACGTGTCGGCTATCACTTTAGCCTTTCTCAAAGTGCAAAAACCACAACAACCAAAAATGTAAACCCTCAGTGGCGGAAGGGGGAGTGCTGACGTCGCCAAGTGTCAGTGGAGGTGGGGGGGGGGAATCTGTAATGTAAAAAACGAATTACGTGCCTAACAGTAAACAACAATAGTGTATCTTACATAATATGCATTCATAGGTATGGGAGAAGGAGAAAAAGTTACATGATGAAATTTACAATGTAACAAAGAAGAGTATTTAGATTGTATCACTTGCTATGTCATTATGTATCAAAAGGAGATTGCGATGTGCACAAATAAAGAAATTACATTACAATCAGATAGTTACAATGTGTAGATTAAAGTTACATTATGGCATAGAGTTAAAACGCCATTATCCGATAAGAATCAGTGTCATTTGGTCCGTTATGGCTGTATGGACTCCTGAAAAGTCCCAAGGATGTCCTGTATAATTAAGTAAGAGAGGCAGAGTTACCCAATGGATTGAGGGAGATTTTAGAAAATAGTAGCGGGATTCAAAAAGGATTAGTCCACCGGTAAGGCTTGTGTTCGCTGCATGCGGTAACATTCAGATCGGGAGGCATCTATCAGAAAGTCCGGATCGTATCCTCTTTGACTGTTGAGGGTGTGAACTAATCCTTTTCGAATCCCGCTACTATTTCCTAAAATCTCCCTCAATCCAGTGGGTAACTCTGCCTCTCTTACTTAATTATACAGGACATCCTGAACGAGTCCGTACAGGTCCTGACGATGGCTCCATGTGAGCCGAAACACGTTGATGCACCAATAAATGATTTGTTGATACACGCTGGATGGCGACTGCTGTGAGTGCTTTTGTGGACTGCAATATATATATATATATATATATATATATATATATATATATATATATATATATATATATATATATATATATATATATATATATATATATATATATATATATATATATATAATAAATCCCAGGAGATGAGGATGCACACAAGGATTTTATGAAAAGTTAAAAAGTCATAATCTTTGTTAGAAACATATTAAAAAGCAGGTCAACATTTCAGTCTGTGTCTAAGACCAACATGTTCTTGAGAAAAGTCTTAGACACAGACCGAAACGTTGACCTGCTTTTTAATATGTTTCTTATAAAGATTATGACTTTTTAACTTTTCATAAAATCCTTGTGTGCATCATCATCTCCTTGGACTTTTTCTAAATACAGCTGCAGTGGATAGCACCAAGGTTATTTAGTTTGAATCATTTGTACATGTTTTTTGGTGTGCTGAAGGCTTAGTAACGGGTCTACTTCCTTAGTAGTTACACCACTGCATTACAATATAGCAAGTAGTTCAGGGCAGTAGGATTGTGTTCTTTCATGGAATGTACTGACAATTTCAGAGTTCTGATACATTAGGCTACAAAAAAGGTTACAAAATAAGGTTTGAAGATCAAAGACCTATCATTATCTAACAGAGAATTGCTAAGAGCAAAACTGTTTTTTATAATCATTTCATGAGTGCATGGCTCTGTTATAAGTTGCTTCACTGTGTAGACTGTTTACAAACTGCATAACAAAACTACTGTAAGCCTTGTGCTACTTATATAGAATATATACAGAATCATTTGCAGGGAAGGTAGGAGTACTTTTCTTACAGAAAGCCTGTAACACCAAAGAGAATAGGTATTACGATGCCACCATGATTGTAGGATTGTGAGCTATGGGTTGGATATCACACATTTTTAACTTATTTAACGGCTCACTTATGGAAATTGATATCTAGAAACAATCTATTCTTAAATAGGTCTCATGGGGGTGAGAAAAGAATGTATAATCTCTAGCTTTAGGGGATATTATCCTCCAAGTGTCATAGAATTGACACTTTGAGGATTGAGCTAAGAGTTTCTTGAAGGTTGAATCTGTTGTTCCTTTTTTACCATTTTTAAGACTGGATTTTTGATATCTGTCTGAATTTGATGTAGTGTCAATTTTGGAGTCTGATATAATATTAAAGTCTCCACCTATGATGGTAAACCCATGTTTATGCTTATATAGTTTGTTAAATATTAATGTTAAGAATCAAAGAATTTGATTCGTATTCGGAGCATATACATTACACAATGTGAAAAATTCATCATTTAATTTACATGTCAGAATTAGGTACCTTCCATCAGGATCAAACTCACAGTGTAATAATTCGAAAGATAATCTATCTTTGAAAATTATGGATACCTCATTTTTCTTTTCTGTAACCATTGCATGAAATATTTGTGGGAAATACTTTGAAGAAAATTGTGGTTATTCTCCTTTTTTAAAATTATTTTCCTGCAGGAATATTACTAGATCTTTTAAAGGGGGTATTAAGGCCCTTAATATTAAGGGAAATTAATTTAATTGGCGTTGTCATATTCAAAATTTGTAATATGCTTTGCTGACCTTGTGGGATATCACACATTTAATGACAAGATGACTGCAGTAACACATGATGACAGTATGCTATTGCCTGCCATCTACTTTTCTTTGGATTAACAAGGAAATCAAGCCCACGTAATACAATTATTTTATTGGTTGAAGTCAGCATGGTGGATACAATAGGGAACGTAGACTGTAAGAGCAGTATTGGTAATGACGAAGATGATGTATGATCTCTGTAAAGTACTGTGGAACATGTCAGCTCTATGTAAACATAAGATTAATACATGTTATTTAAAACGCAAATAATATATAAATATATATTCACTATACACATTTTTGAGGGAAGGTAGGAAGGTTTTGTGAAAGGAAGGAAAGTTTTGTTGAAGGAAAGTTTTGTTGAAAGGAATGTTTTGTTAAAGGGAGGGAAAGTTAAAGGAATGCAAGTAAAGTTGTGTTAAAGGAAGGGAAGGATGATTTTGTTAAAGGAAAGTTATGAAGGAAGGAGGTTTTATGAAACAAAGGAAAGAAAGTTTTGTTGAATAAAAGGTTTCTTAAAGGAAAGGAAGGAACATTAAAAGAAAAGAAGGAAGGATTTGTTAATGGAAAAGAAGGAAGGCAGGTTTTGTGGAAGGGAGGAAAGAAGGAAGGCAGATTTTGTTAAAGGAAAGAAAAGACAGGAAGGGAGGGAGGAAGGAAGGAAGGAAGGAAGAAAGAAAGAAAGAAAGAAAGAAAGAAAGAAAGAAAGAAAGAAAGAAAGAAAGAAAGAAAGAAAGAAAGAAAGAAAGAAAGAAAGAAAGAAAGAGGTTTTGTTAAAGGAAAGGTAGGCAGGTTTTGTTAATGGAAAGGAAGGAAGAAAAGAATGTAGGTTTTGTTAAAGGAAAGGAAGGCAGTTTTTGTTAAAGCAAAGGAAGGAAGAGAGGAATATGTTGTTAAAAGAAAGGTAGAGCCAGAATGCAGTCATCAGTTAGAGATAAGTATCAAATCGGCACAAGGAAGAAAGATGAAGGAGATATGATACAAGATTTGTCTGCATTGCCATCCAAGGTATATCTAAGGAGAAGAGAGAGAAGCAGAGTTGGACTGACAGAACAAATAATATGCAAATATAGGATAACATACAACTCCAGGTAACAAGTGTCATAGTTGTGGTCAAAATATACCAGAAAACAAATAAATATTTTGAAAGCAAGCCAACAAGGAAAGGAAATGTAATTAATTAGATAGACTATGCCACTTTGGAAACAAATACAAAATGGAGATGGAAACAGAAAGCAAGATTGACCCATGACATAGATGGCAAACTAAGCTGCAAGACAATATACTGTAGCAAGTGATACTTCATGGAGATACTGGGGCTCATTATAAAATTTAATGAGGTTTCAGCATACTCACTTGCCTCAGAGCAGATTTATGAAAATCCAGTAAAGTTTTGTTTACATTTTTCTCTCGCTTGAAAAAAAAGTAAGATTTTTTTTCTGCTCTCATGCATTTATTTCTAGTGTCAGTTTTGTGAGGCTTGAAGACACTCAAAAAATTATTCTCTGTAATAGTTAATTTAACTTATTTTGATGGTAGTAATTATACAACTTGAGAGTTTTCAATGAGACTTGAAATATTTCATTAAAAAATACTGGCACCTAATTGGTTTGAATCCCATCACCTATAAGTTACCAAGATATTGAGATGTGAAAATGCCAGAAAAAAAATCACAAGAATACTTTGACACTTGATAAGTCTGCCCACTCGTTTAGCAAATGTCCTGGGGTTATATATATTTGAACTTGATCAGTGTAGCTGCAATTTCTATAGGAAATTGAAAATGCTACATTGCCACTTATTACAAGTACTATTTTCAGGTCTAACCAATCTAATTGTATACATATTTTCTCAAATATCAATTATAGAAGCCTCCTGTTCACTAACTATTGCACAATTTCTATGAATTTTATAACATAAGCACGAATATAACCTCCTAAAATTCGCCCATCCCTACTCCTAGTATTAGTATGATTCAACACAGTTGCACTTGGAGTCCAGAAACCATGGCTTCCATTTAGTACTTTGTACTACAAAGAAAGCCCATTCTTGCTAATTAGGTGTCATGTAAAATGGAAATTGTCAATAATGTTAGATACATTGATTTTAAGGAAATGCATATACCTTTTATGGGAAAAAAGGAGAAATGCTTTCATTATTGAGGAATGTTTTAGCTGCAGTGGATGAAATTGGACAATAGGATCTTTCTTTAGACAGGGCTTAGCCTTAACTTATGTAGTTTGATCTGTACAAAGATTAGACATCTTGGGTGTGATTTCTACAGAGATATTGGGTGTGTTTCTACAGAGCTTAATTCATCTAAGAATACTTGGTGGAGAAAGCAGGGAGTACTAGGCTCTAGAAGCATCTCCCCAAATACCCTCTTGTGTAACAGGAGTTGTGTAACAGCTTTGGGCTTAGCTGGAGCATGGGAAGGGCTTCTCCTTGTGGGTAAGCCTGTGAGGACATGGGAAGGGGTTATGTTTTTTCTTATAGGAGAGAATGTACACTACATAAGGATTACAGGAGTAGTGACAAGCCCATTCAAAGGTAAAAAGTTCTGGAAAAGGTAATTATTTCCCAAAGATAAATGCCTCAGTCATTTGTTGAGTCAGGCTAGTTTCTTTTTTTTTGTCAAATGTCATTAAGCCATCCAGTGTAAATACCTGTTAGACAATTTTAGAAAATAGATTTCCCATCATAAATATATTATTTATTGTATTATTAAAGTATTTATTCTGTTTACATTCATTATTGCTTGCTTATTGCATCTGTACTTTCAATCTCCAGTTCATACAGGAACATATAATGGTTCAGTTAATACATCCTTCAAAACTAAAGATTGTGCTTTATTTGAAGAAGTTCTGCCACCCCTGTAAAAAAAAAAAGCAATTCTCTTTGAACTTAATATTCAGTCCTGTTTGGTGCACCAAATACATTGGCTGCTCTTTGGGCCATCTTTCTAAAGTATGGTACTGGTAGTAGGAAACTGTTTACCTTCTACCTGACCCTCTCCTCCTTTCACTTTAGCTGGCTAATAAACAACACAATTAGTGATGGGCGAATTTGTGCAGTTTCGCTTCGCCGAAAAATTTGCGAATTTCGCGCGAAATTCGCGAAACAGCGAAAAATTCGCGAAACTGCGCCGGTGTCTTGTTTTTGACGCCGGCGCCCGTTTTTGACGCCGGCGCCCGTTTTTGCCGCCGGCGCCCGTTTTTGCCGCCGGCGCCCGTTTTTTCGGAAAAAATTTTTTGACGGCAAATCGCGCAAATTCGCCGCCAATTCGCGCCTGGCGAATAAATTCACCCATCACTAAACACAATCACAAAGAAATTTCTTCCAAAGCATCTTCTGAGACATCCAATATGGTTGCAAACGAAGATGGTATCTAATCACCAATTGCTTTTACCAATATTGAGTTTCCATTTAAGATAATAATATAAATATATAATAGATTATTATAATAATCTATGAAAATAAATATATTGCAAAATTAGGTTTTACTTACAATAACTGTTATACAGTATTTCTGTCTAACACTGCTATTGTGAGACGTTCTATGTCCTTAATGTCTCCTTAGTCAATTCAGATGGATCGTTGAAAAGTCAATAATGTTTCAAGTCCCGAGATGCAGAGCTGAAATAGACTTTTGTGTGTATTATATATTTTCAACCTTACATTTTACATATTCTTACTTTCTTTTTTATTCATATCTATGTCATAATAAAGTCATTAGGCATCACATTTTCATTCTATATGTCACTCCAGTGAACTTAATTGCTCTCACTGATATACTAATGACCACCAGAGATTTCTTACAATCTGGCAGAAGGGCTAATAACAATCCCAGTCCTCCCTGTGACAGGCACCTCCTGCATATGCTTTTTCTCTCCAACAAGGCCATTAATGTCTCTATATACCAGTACTATATTTAGTCAGTGACAAGTACATGCTTGTACATAGAGATGTTTGATGGCAAGCACAGCTATGGAAATTGAGGGAAAATTGAAAAATGTGTGCAAAGAAAAAAAATCTCATGGAATCGGAACCATGCTCTGTGGTAAGTTATAAGCACAGTGATGCTAAAATATTCACTTGATGTTTTCTATTCAAGCTATATATGTGGTCATACATCCTTTCTTAATAATGTGTATGCGTATCCAGAAACAGCTTTTCTAGTCTTCTGTTTGAGCATCTCCTTAGAGATAACCTGGCTATTTCTTTATAATCCCCATGGATCTATATAAGCATGGGACCTGTTATCCAGAATGCTAGTGATCAGGGGTTTTCCGGATTAGGGATGTTTCCACAATTTGAATCCCCATACCTTAAGTCTACTAAAATAATAATTTAAATATTAATTCAACTCAATGGGATTGTTTTCTTCAAGTAAGGAACATGTATATCTTAGCTGGGATCAAGTTAGGGTTGCCACCTTTTAGTCCGGTGGAGCAGGGGATGGGGCTGTGATTCATAGAGGGCGGGGCCCAGTGATGTCAGGGGCATGGCTATCATTCAGCGATTGGCTGATCGCTGTGTCAATCTTAGAGAATCCTGCTCTGTTTTCCTAAATTGGAAAACCGGGCAGGCAGTTTTGAACTGTGTAGCCCTTCAAATTAACTGTCCAGGTCAAAACCGGACAGGTGGCAACCCTAGATCAAGTACAACGTACCATTCCATTATTACAGAGAAAAAGTAATACAATTTTTTATAAATTAGAATTATTTTATTATAATGCAGATGGCCTTCCTGTAATTTAAAGCTTTCTGGATACTGGGTGTCCGGATAACAGATCCTATACCTGTGTGTGACTGGTTAACTGCCTATTTTTTCGGCCCATAATTGCACTTAGGTGGCTTCTCTGAAAATTCTAAGGAGGTCCGTTTTATTTAAACGTATATGCTTTAATATATATGGCTGTGGTTTAAAAATATAATTTTCCATTTTGCATAATATTTATTTACTGGTTTTAACTTGACCATTCACCAGTTGTATGAAGGAGAAGGATGACACATGAAGTAGAGTAGAAATCAAATTTATGTTGGGTATCAGTAATACAACAGGGTGCTGTCCCTGAGAAGGACTTCGTAACCATCCTTGTAAAATAGCAATAGTGAGCAATTATTTATTTAGGTCATTTGCAGCATTGCTTTAGGCTTTCAGTCTGTTTATAGAAATGTAGACTATTGTGTGGCACATCTGATGTCTTGGAATGATTATGGGGCTGCCAATGGAATGTATGTGTAAGGCACTCCGGGAGACCGCATGCTCTTACCTCTAGGTGTGCCAGCTCCCGTAGTCACCTCAGCACTCACGTCTGGGCGTGTGCCAGCAAAGAAAGCAATGACGTGTCCAGGCACATGTGCAGTGTGTAGTGATGTCATTGCATGTGCTGACATCTTTCCTTAGTGCCAAATTTGAAAATAAAATGAGCATTTTGCGTCTAAGTGATTGCCCAAGCTTGTCTTCAGCCTCCTGAACTTGCTCAGCATTTATTTACTATTGTATATCCTGGTTTTGACCTTTGCCTGTTTCTGACACTGATCCTTGCTGCCAGCCTCTGATCCTTTGCCTGTCTTGACTATGGACTTTGCTGCCCGCCATTGACCTCTGCCTGACTTGACCAAGCCTTTTGTTTAACCTTCTTGTTTTTGTGTTCTGGACACTTCAACCATGAATAGGATTCCTGCCTTCCCCCGTAGCAGAATGTTCCAGGGCCCCAAAAATCACTTTGGTGAAGACTGGGGTAGGTAGGGATAGTAATAGTTATTGTTAATTCTGACAAAACAAGACTTTTCATTCATTGAGAATATAATATTAGATGAAAACTACACTTTTTACAGAAATATTCACAGTTCAATTTGCATGTAGAATTTGGAAAATAGATGCCCCCATTCATTTTAAGTTGTTGGACATAGCAATCTGGGGAAATTTCCCCCTCCAGAGGAAGTCTTGGAATATTGTGATCACTAAATTGTGGTCTGTATGTTTGCGTTAGTAAATTAACATTTGGAGTTTGTATAGTAATTTAGGGAAATATTTCCTTTTAAGGAGATATGCTTCGCCAAAAAACGTTAGGTTCACTGTTTTCCGAATGTCCTGCTGGACAAAAGCTATGCTAGAGACTTGTGTTTCAGTGTGATGGCATGCAAATGTAATACCCAGATATGGTGTGGTGTTACATGCAGTGTCTAGTGTCCAGTTGGTTTGGAGAGTATGTTTTAATCTGGTAGCTTTTGACTAATCATAATTGATTTTTGGGCCTGTAAATGTTTCATATCTGTTAATGGTGTCCATAATTATAGGGATATCATGATTTGGTTTATTTATAAACAATAGGATATCCTCACCAAATGCTATTATTTTATGCTGTGTGTTTTCTATAGTGAATTCTTTTAAAAGCCTGGTTTTAGGCTAGACGCAATATTGAAAAGAAGATGGGACAATGGGCAACCTTGTCTGGTGCCTTTCTTCAAATTAAATCAATCAGCATTTATGGTTTTTACCATGAGAAAGGCAGACTGAGAGGTGTGCAGACTGTGAAAAAGTTTTAGTAGTTGGTGGTCAAAATGTTACACTTTAAGTAGTCTTGTTGTTGAGGGGAGACTCCAATTAAAATATCTGTGTTGGTGTTTGTGTATTTGGGACATGGTCCAAAATTAATATATCTTTTATCCCTGACAATTGAATAGTAGATTTGGGAAATTAAGATACATGCAAGAGAACATTTTGTGGGTACATTACCCTGTCCATGGTCTGTGTAGAGTGTGTACCTGAATTTCCAGATATCCGTCCCATGTTAAATCAATGAAGGCAACAATTTAGATGCCGGTGACAATTAACGGACACACTTGGACTTTAATGGGCGTCGGCGTCAACTTGGACGCTGGCGTCCATTTTGAAACAGGCAAATTGTCAAAATTGGCGTTTCCCAAATTTTTTGCCCATTTTGCGAACCGAAATGGGACAAATTTGCCCATCACTGGTGATTTATTAAATTAAGTTGTGACATCTCTGCTTTACTTTGTATACATGGCATCTATACAATTTCCTATCCATTTAGCCCTTATACTGTTGCCATCTGCTTCACACCAGTGTGTTTCCTGGAGCAATATTATATGGGAGTTCTCCCTTTTGAGTTTATCAGGAGTTTTTTTTTCCTTTTAAGGTCTCCCCTTTTCCAAGTTAGGATTCGAAGGAATTAAGCTATACCTTTTTGCCAGATAGAAGACACTGTGTAAAGATGCATCGGGATCTGTCCCAAAGAGCAGACACCAGGTGCCTGATTGGTGCATGATAGATAATTAAAAGATATTGAGAACAAACAAAAAAGGAACAATAACAACAAATCAAAATTATAGCACGTGTCTGGTATACTGCTCTATTGCAAAGTAAAACAGTTGAAAAAGTTTGTTGATGTGCCAGCTAATAGGGAAAATCATGGCAGTTAAATGTTTCCAAACAGTAGGGCCTCAGATTGGCTGTGTCAGTGCAGAGAATGCTATGGTGTTGGGGGGAGGGAATGCAAGAAAGGGACAGGAACCACAGTAGGAACTGGCAGCTTGTTCCATAGAAATGGTGGGATAAACTGCAGGTTTTGATTAATGAGGGAACCATTCTCAATTCTGTAGGGTGGCATTTCAAATAAGGTTTATGGTCAATCTCATTTGGATGCTTTGGTACAAAGACAACTTTATGTTGGAATGTTTTAAAATTAGAGGGTTGAAGGAAATTTGGATTGCCTATCTTGGTTGGTTGTGCCACCTATGTTTCAAATGATCAGGAAACAATCTTACAGTTCACAGGATGAAAGCCCCAGGTGTGCTATGTTTAGCCATTGTGGAAAAGAACCAGGATTTTGTTTTGAGTCACATTTGTACTTGTTTGAAAGTAGTCATTAGTTCTTCAAAGTAGATTGTCTTTGCCATTGCCCAGCACCCTGATTTTGGCTGGGCATATCAGGGAGAACTTGTGTCTAGTGTTGTAAAGATATCTGCAGATAGGATTGAACTCCTTTTGTTAGGATATTACTAGAGCAGAGAAGTCATGAAAGAGATAAAGTCTGTGGTTTTCAAAAATGAGTTCTTTGACTTTCCTGTATGCATCCAGAATTTTTTATTTGTCTGCATAATTCAGTAGCTTTAAGTTGACTTGGTAGGGTTTGGAGGATTCTTCTCAGGCAGGAGGACTAATTCAGTCACATCTCTCCATTTAATATTGTCCGTCTTTGGTTTCATTTGTAAGTGCCAGCTCGCCCGCAAAAAATAAGTACATCAAGTTGTTTAAAAAGCCACCCCAGCATGCCTCTCCTGATGTCTTGATCCACCTTGAAGAAAGAGAAAACCTGAGAAGTTGCTTTCACAGAGCCACCAAAATGTTTACTTCAAGATGGTCGCCTCACTTTCAATCAGGACCTCCTGGGTGGGAGAGATCAGCCATTGCGACTCAATATTCATTGTAGCGAGGTAGGAGTACAACAAAGTTCCTTGAATCTTGAATATTAAATGTATCTTAAGGATAGTCAGGGCACAATGCCAACAGCACCAGCAATCCTTCAAGCTAACCAGTTCAGATATAGTTAAAGGAAAACTATACCTCCAAAATGAACACTTAAGCAACAGATAGTTCATATCATATTAAGTGGCATATTAAAGAATCTTACCAAACTGGAATATATATTTAAGTAAATATTGCCCTTTTACATCTCTTGCCTTGAGCCACCATTTCGTGATGGTCTCTGTGCTGCCTCAGAGATCACCTGACCAGAAATACTACAACTCTAAATGTAACAGGAAGAAGTGTTGAAGCAAAAGATACAACTCTGTCTGTTAATTGGCTCATGTGTCCTAACATGTATGGTTTGTTGGTATGTTTGTGAGTACAGTGAATCCTACGATCCCAGGGGGCAGCCCTTATTTTTTAAAATGGCAATTTTCTATTTATGATTACCCAATGGCACATACTACTAGAAAAGTATATTATTATGAAAATGGTTTATTTACATGAAGCAGGATTTTACATATGAGCTGTTTTATGCAATATCTTTTTATAGAGACCTACATTGTTTGGGGGGTATAGTTTTCCTTTAATTCAAATGAACATTAAAACTTAACTTTAAATAAATATACCTAAAAACATGCAACCAATTCGGTCACACACATTAATCCTTTTAAATAAGGTAGTATGGGACCATGTCCCTAAAAATAGCACCTTAAAAACTAGGCATATGGTGGAATGGTGGAATTATGGAGCAGTTACTGCCAAAAGTAAGTTAGAATACTGCAGCTGTCCATATAGTGCCAAACTCGGTGTGAACCCGTTACCCTCCTTTCCATCCATGCCCCAGCAAAGTTCTGCCTATCTACGTGTGGAGCATGTGGGAGCTAGTCACCCACCATCCACCTATGCCGCCCGCCCTATGGTATCTGTATTACTGGACAGTTATTTATTTGGTATGAAATCCCATACAGAAAAAGATGCATCTTTTTTTTGGATAATTTTTATATACTTTAGCTAATCGCCTACTATTACAATAATTATAATGCCAAGGAAAGCATCTCATTTCCTTGTGTGTAAGTATCATAATATCTGGGCGCTATGTTCAATGTAAATCTTGTTTCCTAGCAACAGGTTCACATACTTTAAAGGAGAATTAAACATGCACCATTGGCTTCTACTAGAGAGATCCTTTTGAAATCGACTCAACACTGCTCTCTGTAGTCTGTGTGACCGAATACAACTACTTTCTTAGCAAAAGAACACTAGATAAAAATTATGGTATCCCTTCAGTGCCAGATGCTTTTTTCACTTCATAGTGTTAAATCCCATTCGATTTGTGTACATTTGTGGTCTTTCATGTTAGTGGAAATGTTATTATATATTGTCCCTGGACAAACTAAGCCTTATAAATATAAGGGATGCACACAGGGTCGGACAGGGGGGCCAAAGCCCACCGGGACTAATGTCCAGGGCCCCCTCGGCCCCCCCTGCCTTCCTACTGTGATGCGACGAGCATGCTCAGCTTGTCTGTGTGAAGGTGCGGCTCGCCGCTCTTGCAGAATGGCGCTGCGCGCATGCACAGATGGCACTGCGCAGCACCTAAAAAAAACTTTTTTTTCTACAATCAGATTGCTGGGCCAGTCCGACACTGGATGCACTGAATCCACTATTTTGGATTCGGCCGAACCCCAGAATCTTTAGCAAAAGATTTGGCATATGCAAATTAGGGGGAAAACATTTTTTACTTCCTTGTTTTGTGACAAAAAGTCACAAGATTTCCCTTCCCGCCCTAATTTGCATATGCAAATTTGGGATTTGGTTCGGCCGGGCAGGAGGATTCAGCCGAAATCGAATCCTGTTGAAAAAACCCGAATCCTGAACCGAATCCTGGATTCAGTGCATCCCTAATAAATATGCTAGAATTTGTGTGTCATGTTTGATATAAAATTATATAAATAAAAGACTATATTCACAACTGGTTTGAAATGTTCACTGGCTCCTGAATGTGGCCAAATATGTATAGTTTTACGGAGAGTCCTGACCTATATACACTGTTGATCAAAACCCACAGCAGATCAATACCAAGTTTTCAAAGCACCATGACAGAAATAAGCCTAATTGGATTACAAGGCAAAAAAGGTTCCCATCAGTATTTTTGTACAGTACTACCAAATATGCAAGAACTTTATAAAAACTTTTTAATAATAATATATTGATAATAATCAGTCACACGTTTGTGTCGTTTTTATCAAGATCAGTTAAACAGGAATGCTGGATTGTTGGCAAAACAATCAATAAACTTGCACTTTAAACTTTATGTTAAAATTTTGTAGTTAAAAGTCAAAATTTCTACTTATTTTTATTTTTTAATAAAAGAAAATATGAGATTAACAAGACAGAATTTGACTTTTAAAGTAATTTGACTCAAAATTCAGAAAAATGTTATGTCCCAGACAGTGCTAAAAATCTAAATTTATATTTATGCTTTTGCTTTATTTTCCTTACCTTCTATAAATGTATTACTATCTTAGCTTAAGCCTCACAGAGCTTTAACAGTGGTTGATTTATTATTGGTGCCATCAGATCAATGCTTTTATTTTCTAAAGTGTAGTATACTGATCAAAACTAATTGCTGATTGATTGCTATTTGGAATTGTACTTTTACAACTTAGCACTTAGTTTTATAGTTCACAGAACACAGTTTATGCGCTTCCCGAGTGGAACTGTATTGTCTATTGTCATATTCTGAATTTACATAAGGACTAGAGATGGCGCGAACTGTTCGCCGGCGAACTTGTTCGCGCGAACATCGGGTGTTCGCGCTCGCCGGAAGTTCGCGAACGTCGCGCGACGTTCGCCATTTTGGGTTCGCCATTGTTGGCGCTTTTTTTTGCCCTCTCACCCCAGACCAGCAGGTACATGGCAGCCAATCAGGAAGCTCTCCCCTGGACCACTCCCCTTCCCTATAAAAACCGAAGCCTTGCAGCGTTTTTTCACTCTGCCTGTGTGTGCTGAAGAGATAGTGTAGGCAGAGAGCTGCTGCCTGTTAGTGATTTCAGGGACAGTTGAAAGTTTGCTGGCTAGTAATCGTGTTGATACTGCTCTGTTATTGGAGGGACAGAAGTCTGCAGGGATTTGAGGGACATTTAAGCTTAGGTAGCTTTGCTGGCTAGTAATCTACCTTCTACTGCAGTGCTCTGTATGTAGCTGCAGTGGGCAGCTGTCCTGCTTCTGATCTCATCTGCTGACTGCTGCAATAACAGTAGTCCTTGTAAGGACTGCTTTTATTTATTTTTTTGTTGTTTTACTACTACTACTACTACTACTACTACTACTACTATAAGAGCCCAGTGCTATTAGTCTAGCAGTGTTGGGGAGTGGGACTGGTGTGCTAATCTGCTGCTCCTAGTAGTTCAGCAGCACCAACTGTAATTTTTTTTTTTTAATATTCATTTTTTTTTTATTTTACTTTTTTTTATTTTACTACCGCTGTAGTAGTGTATAAGTTGACCTTTTAGGCATTATTTGCCCTGTAGGCATTTTTTGCCCAGTGTGTTATTCAACCAACTGCCATCTAGCTGTGTGACCTTGTTCACATTCTGTCTAAATATCCATAATATTACCGTCTCCAGAAAAAACACCGGAGTGACTTTTTTCAAGCAGCCATAATATATTTTACGTAATCCGTATCCATCGCTGTAGTAGTGTATAAGTTGACCTTTTAGGCATTATTTGCCCTGTAGGCATTTTTTGCCCAGTGTGTTATTCAACCAACTGCCATCTAGCTGTGTGACCTTGTTCACATTCTGTCTAAATATCCATAATATTACCGTCTCCAGAAAAAACACCGGAGTGACTTTTTTCAAGCAGCCATAATAAATTTTACGTAATCCGTATCCATCGCTGTAGTAGTGTATAAGTTGACCTTTTAGGCATTATTTGCCCTGTAGGCATTTTTTGCCCAGTGTGTTATTCAACCAACTGCCATCTAGCTGTGTGACCTTGTTCACATTCTATCTAAATATCCATAATATTACCGTCTCCAGAAAAAACACCGGAGTGACTTTTTCAAGCAGCCATAATATATTTTACGTAATCCGTATCCATCGCTGTAGTAGTGTATAAGTTGACCTTTTAGGCATTATTTGCCCTGTAGGCATTTTTTGCCCAGTGTGTTATTCAACCAACTGCCATCTAGCTGTGTGACCTTGTTCACATTCTGTCTAAATATCCATAATATTACCGTCTCCAGAAAAAACACCGGAGTGACTTTTTTCAAGCAGCCATAATATATTTTACGTAATCCGTATCCACCGCTGTAGTAGTGTATACGTTGATCTTGTGGGCATTATTTGCACAGTGTTTTCTTCAAACCGCCATCTAGCTGTGTGAGCTTGTTCACATTTTGTCTAAATATTGATAATATTATCGTCTCTAGAAAAACCACTTGAGTTACTTTTTTTCAAGCAGCATTCTTATATTTTACGTAATCCGTATCCACCGCTGTGTATACGTTGACCTTGTAGGCATTATTTGCACACTGTTTTCTTCAAACCGCCATCTAGCTGTGTGAGCTTGTTCACATTTTGTCTAAATATTGATAATATTATCGTCTCTAGAAAAACCACTTGAGTTACTTTTTTTCAAGCAGCATTCTTATATTTTACGTAATCCGTATCCACCGCTGTGTATACGTTGACCTTGTAGGCATTATTTGCACACTGTTTTCTTCAAACTGCCATCTAGCTGTGTGTATTATCGTTTCCAGAAAAACCAACTGAGTTTTTGTTGTTGTTGTTTTTTTAAAAATAATGCCAGGCAAAGGCAGGCCGCCACGCAGAGGCCGTGCTAGGGGCCGTGCTGCTATGCAATCCTGTGGCCCTAGCAAATTGCCCAGTTTTAAAAAGCCAATGACCCTGAACTCCCAAAATGCTGAAGAGGTAGTTGACTGGCTTACACAGCACACCCCATCCTCTACCGTTTCTAACTTTACCACAACATCCTCCTCATCCTCCACTGCTATGGCCACCCCACGTAACACTTCCTCCACCACCGGTGCCCCTTCTTCACTGGAGTCAGAGGAGTTATTTTCCCATGAGTTTCTTGAACTGAGTAATGCGCAACCATTATTGGCAGAAGAAGATGAAGGAGATGAGGACGTTACACCAGATTTAATTCTGGCAGAGAACACGACAGAGATGGACATAATGATGAGTGATGAGGAGGAGGTCCCCGCTGCTGCTTCCTTCTGTGATGTGTCAGAAGAAATTGATGCATCTGAGGAGAATGATGATGAGGAGATTGATGTTTTGTGGGTGCCTAGTAGAAGAGAGCAAGAGGAGGGTAGTTCAGATGGAGAGACGGAGAGTCAGAGAGGCAGTAGGAGAATAAGACTTAGAAGAAGCAGGGAGGACAGCCCGCAGGGATCAGTAGGGCAACAACATGTATCGGCACCTGTGTTCAGCCGGCCAACGCACCCGCCATTGCCGCCAATGCCGCCAACTTCTACTGTTACCGCCAGATCGCACACTTCCAAAAAGTCAGCAGTGTGGGATTTTTTTAATGTGTGTGCCTCTGACAAAAGCATTGTAATTTGCAATGAGTGCAGTCAGAAACTGAGCCTTGGTAAGCCCAACAGCCACATAGGTACAACTTCTATGCGAAGGCACATGAGCGGCAAGCACAAAGCACTTTGGGAGCAACACCTCAAAGGCAACAGGCAAATTAAAAGCCACACTCCTTCTGGTCCAGCATCTTACTGCTCTACCTCTGCTCTCCTTGACCCATCTGAACCACCCTCCACTCCGCCTTCCACCTTGACCACCCGTTCCCATTCCCAGTCATCTGCCACCAGCCAAGTTTCTGTGAAGGCCATGTTTGAGCGTAAGAAGCCAATGTCTGACTGTCACCCCCTTGCCCGGCGTCTGACAGCTGGCTTGTCTGCACTCTTAGCCCGCCAGCTTTTACCATACCAGCTGGTGGACTCTGAGGCCTTCCGCAAATTTGTAGCAATTGGGACACCGCAGTGGAAGGTACCCAGCCGCAATTTTTTTTCTAAAAAGGGAATACCACACCTGTACCAACATGTGCAGAGCCAAGTTACCGCATCTCTGTCACTTAGTGTTGGGCCAAAGGTCCATATGACTACTGACGCATGGTCCTCCAAGCATGGTCAGGGCAGGTATGTCACCTACACTGCCCACTGGGTGAACTTGGTAATGGCTGGGAATGGGAAGCAGGGAATGGGTAGCTCAACAACAACAACAGTGGAGTTGGTGTCACCGCCACGGATTGCACGCGGTTCTGCCACCACCTCTACTCCTCCATCGCTCTCTACCTCGTCTTCTTCCTCTTCTTCTTCTTACTCTGCTGCTGGGTCCTCCTTCTCCTCCTCCACACCTGTGCACCCCCAGCTCCCCCTAGGCTATTCGACGTGCCAGGTACGCCGTTGTCACGCTGTCTTGGGGATGACGTGCCTGGAAAGCAAAAACCATACCGGATCTGTACTCCTGTCATCTCTGCAGTCACAGGCCGATCGGTGGCTGACCCCACACCAACTGCAGATCGGAAAAGTGGTGTGTGACAATGGAAGCAATCTGTTGACAGCGTTGAGACTGGGAAATTTAACACATGTGCCCTGCATGGCACATGTGTTAAATTTAATAGTCCAACGTTTTGTCTCCAAGTACCCAGGATTCCAGGACGTTCTCACCCAGTCCAGAAAGGTGTCGGCCCATTTCAGACGTTCCTACACAGCCATGGCACGCCTTGCTGACATTCAGCAGCGCTACAACATGCCAGTCAGGCGTTTGATTTCTGACAGCCAGACTCGCTGGAATTCAACGCTCCTTATGTTGGAACGTCTGCTGCAACAACAAAGGGCCGTCAACGAGTACCTTTTTGAACTGGGTGGTAGGACTGGATCTGCAGAGCTGGGGATTTTTTTCCCCCGTTACTGGGTGCTTATGCGCGATGCCTGCAGGCTCATGCGACCTTTTGAAGAGGTGACAAATATGGTCAGTCGCACCGAAGGCACCATCAGCGACCTAATACCCTTCGCTTTCTTCCTGGAGCGTGCCGTGCGACGAGTGACAGATGAGGCTGTAGACCAGCGTGACGAGGAGCTGGAAGCGCACGATTTATGGTCGGAATCACCAGAACGAACCCAGGCACCTGCTGCAACGCAGGGAGAGGTGCCAGAAGTGGAGTCAGAGGAGGAAGGTGGCTTTGTGGAGGAGGAGGAGGAGGACCAACAGGAGCAGGCTTCCCAGGGGGCTAGTGGTGACCTTTTGGGGACCCCTGGTCTTGTACGTGGCTGGGGGGAGGAGACCGTGGATGATGCAGTCCTTGATAATGAGGAAGCGGAGATGGATAGCTCTGCATCCAACCTTGTGAGAATGGGGTCTTTCATGCTGTCATGCCTGTTGAAGGACCCCCGTATCAAGAGGCTTAAGGAGAAGGACCTGTACTGGGTCGCAACGCTACTAGATCCTCGGTACAAGCATAAAGTGTCAGAAATGTTACCAACATACCACAAGTCCGAAAAGATGCGGCATTTACAAACCAGCCTGCAAAACATGTTGTACAATGCTTTTAAGGGTGATGTCACTTCAGGAACTCATCAACATTCCAGGGGCAGAGGTGCCAGTAATCCTGCCACGAGCACACCTGCAAGGACAAAGCCCTTTGGCCGGTCTGTAACGTCAGACATGCAAATGTTTTTCTGTCCAAGGCAGCGCCACAACCCTTCTGGATCCACCCTCAAAGAACGCCTCGACCGGCAGGTAGCGGACTACCTGGCATTAACTGCAGATATCGACACTCTGAGGAGCGATGAACCCCTGGACTACTGGGTGCGCAGGCTTGATCTGTGGCCAGAGCTGTCACAATTTGCCATGAACCTCTTGTCTTGCCCAGCCTCAAGTGTGCTCTCAGAAAGGACCTTCAGTGCAGCAGGAGGGATTGTAACTGAGAAGAGAACTCGCCTAGGTCACAAAAGTGTCGATTACCTGACCTTTATTAAAATGAATGAGGGGTGGATCTCGGAGGGTTACTGCACGCCGGAAGACTTGTTCTGACTTCTATGCAGCTGTCCTTCTCTTCAAGCCTCATGACTCCACACACAGCTGTCCTTTAGCGTCCTCCTCCCTCCGCCACCGTTACAAACTAGGGTGCAAACCCTACTGGTTTAATTTTTTCTGGCCTCTGTGCTTCAGTGGCTGCAACCAAAAAAACTGGGCAAACAATGTGTACAAGGTCAACGTATGGCGAAAAATGACTATTTTCAGCATTTATATGGCATATTTTTTCTGGCAACTGTGCTTCAGTGGCTGCGTCCAAAAAAATGCATATTTTCTGCATTTATATGGCATAATTTTTCTGGCCTCTGTGCTTCAGTGGCTGCAACCAAAAAAATTTATATTTTCAGCATTTATATGGCATAATTTTTCTGTCAACTGTGCTTCAGTGGCTGCGACCAAAAAAATGCATATTTTCTGCATTTATATGGCATAATTTTTCTGGCCTCTGTGCTTCAGTGGCTGCAACCAAAAAAATTTATATTTTCAGCATTTATATGGCATAATTTTTCTGTCAACTGTGCTTCAGTGGCTGCGACCAAAAAAATGCATATTTTCTGCATTTATATGGCATAATTTTTCTGGCCTCTGTGCTTCAGTGGCTGCAACCAAAAAAATTTATATTTTCAGCATTTATATGGCATAATTTTTCTGGCAACTGTGCTTCAGTGGCTGCGACCAAAAAAATGACTATTTTCAGCATTTATATGGCATATTTTTTCTGGCCTCTGTGCTTCAGTGGCTGCGGCCAAAAAAACTGGGCAAACAATGCCTACAAGGTCAACGTCGTTGACCTTGTAGGCATTGTTTGCCCAGTTTTTTTGGCCGCAGCCACTGAAGCACAGAGGCCAGAAAAAATATGCCATATAAATGCTGAAAATAGTCATTTTTTGCCATACGTTGACTCAACGTATATGGCAAAAAATGACTATTTTCAGCATTTATATGGCATATTTTTTCTGGCAACTGTGCTTCAGTGGCTGCGACCAAAAAAACTGGGCAAACAATGCCTACAAGGTCAACGTATGGCAAATAATGACTATTTTCAGCATTTATATGGCATATTTTTTCTGGCAACTGTGCTTCAGTGGCTGCGTCCAAAAAAACTGGGCAAACAATGTCTACAAGGTCAACGTATGGCGAAAAATTACTATTTTCAGCATTTATATGGCATATTTTTTCTGGCAACTGTGCTTCAGTGGCTGCGTCCAAAAAAAACTGGGCAAACAATGTCTACAAGGTCAACGTATGGCGAAAAATTACTATTTTCAGCATTTATATGGCATATTTTTTCTGGCAACTGTGCTTCAGTGGCTGCGTCCAAAAAAACTGGGCAAACAATGCCTACAAGGTCAACGTATGGCAGTTGTTTAAAGAGAACAGTAGATTACTAGCCAGCAAAGCTACCTAAGCTAAAATGTCCCTCAAATCCCTGCAGACTTCTGTCCCTCCAATACAGAGCAGTATCAAGCAGATTACTAGCCAGCAAACTTACTATCATCTGTCCCTGAAATCACTAACAGCTCTCCCCCTACACTATCTCTTCCAAGCACACACAGGCAGATTTTTCAGATACATTTTTGCCCTTGATCCCCCTCTGGCATGCCACTGTCCATGTCGTTGCACCCTTTAAACAACTTTAAAATCATTTTTCTGGCCAGAAATGTCTTTTTTAGATGTTGAAGTTCGCCTTCCCATTGAAGTCTATGGGGTTCGCGAACCGTTCGCGAACCACTCGCATTTTTGCGCAAGTTCGCGAATATGTTCGCGAACTTTTTTTCCGACGTTCGCTACATCCCTAATAAGGACTACTGGCCAACCATACCAACAATGACATGCGTTAGACATATAGGCCCAGATTCAATTTGGTGAAAAAAAGGTTTATCATGTGAAAAGTGATGGACAAGATTCAATTTGAGATGCAATTAGGGTAGGGACACACTGGGTGATTCGGGGAGATTTTGTCGACTGGCGACTAATCACCTAGTTTTTTCAGGCGACCAATCTCCCCGAATGCCTTACCTCTGTCTTCCGCCAGCTATAATGAAAAGTTGCCTTCAGAATGGCACACGCAGCGCTTATTTTTTTCGAAGTCGCCCGAAGTTTCCTTGTGAGGCAACTTAGGAATACGAAGCACTGCGTGTGCCATGCCACAGGCGACTTTCAATTATAGCCAGCGCAAAAAAGTTTATGGTTATACAGTAATAACTTTGTGTATGTTGGTATTTTCTTTATAAAACCAACCAAGGTACTTTCACTGGGCCCCATTTGGAAGAACACTTGAGAAACGCTGTACTGGATTTCAAATTCTTTTCTAGTACCACTACAGAAATGTGTAAGATTTGTCTGAAGGCCAGCAGGTGTAATCTCATCTAACTAAATATGACAAAAAGGGTTGAATGGATATAAATGTATACAAAAAGAATTCTATTGTGCATGCTGAACTAGACATAAATCATTAGACAACAATAAAATAACAAAACCACAAATAAATATTTAGATTAGTGAGTTGACAGATCGCTGATAAGGAACATATGGTACTGAAGAGGTGAACCAATCACTTTGTTTTAAAAAAACGGCTAGTAGATTTCTGACAACTTAATAAGATTTTTTTTTACTTCTTCCAACATGACTTAACAGGCATTTGGTAATAAAAATCGTCTTTCAACCATGTAATTATTCAAATTATCTCAGATGCTACATTTCCTTTTTGATCTTCATTTCATATGCTAATCACCCCTTTAAAGTAGGCAATGGAGCAAAGAAATATTTTTGCCTTGTCACTGCACAATATTTGACACTGAATTGCTCAGAAACTTAGTAAGAAAAAGTTTTAGACAGCATTGCACAGGATCAGCAGTCTAGAAAATATTGATGTATACATTTTGATCTTTTGTATCCAATATACTATATGCTAGTCACCTCATCACTCAAATATTTGTCTTGTATATGACTGCCAAAGTAAAAATTGGTGGTCACTGTGTAGTGTTCGGTAGTCAGCACAGCAGAAGAAGAATAAAAGAGGGCTAGCTTACAAACACTAAATTGCAATACAAAAGGCACAAAAATGAACACAACCAATGCCACATCTTTCCCTAGAACAGTGCAATAATAGCAGGCACCTGCAAAATAGTGTGCTCAGCAACATGAGTGTGATATAACAATGCAGGTGCTAATTTGTGCTGATGTTATAAAACATACACAAGGGATGAAAAAATTTTGCCTCTTTATAGGTTCCTGGTAAGACCTTACCTATTAATGGGCAGGAGACTGCAGGAGTGCAGAGACTTGAAACTTAGAGGCAAATTTACTAAAGGGCGAAAATTTGCCAGCTTGACGTCATCTCGGTACTTCGGCGCAGGTGTAACTTCACTAACAAAGGAGATAGACACTAGCGCAACTTCGCACTCTAACGGCAGGCAAATTTTTGCTCTGGCGAATGGACGTAACTGCGCAAATTCACTAAGATGCAGATTTTATTGAACGTTGGCTGTTCCACCAGACTTGCCTTTGTCAGCTCAGACTAGGAGAAGTGCAATGGAGTGTATAGGACTTCCTCAATTCTCTAAGTCACGTTTTCAGGGTGATAGGCTGCAAAAGTCTGTAAAATGTTTTTTGGGTACCCGGGTTCCCCCTTACATTTCCTAACATATGGCACATAAACTATTCAGTGGGCTCATGTGTAGGGCATTATAACAGCTCTATCTTATTTTTTTAAGGTTCCCTAGGCTTGTTTAATGTAATGTATTTGCTGCAACATATACGTCCATTCAACTTTCACTACCCACCGTATGCAAATTAGCCAACGCTAGCGCAACTTCATTTTGCTTGCCGAAGTAACGGTAGCACAACTTTGCCAGCGTTTGTCGCCCTGGACGTAAATTCGCATTTTAGTGAGTTAGCATTGTCTGGGCGAATTTACGCCTGGCAAAGTGTTGCGATGTGAGCGAAGCGGACTCTATCCCAAATTTGGCGCTTAGTGAATCTGTCCTGATTGGTAAAAGTTTGAAGGATTTAAACTAGAAGGATAGACTGTCATGATTGTGGTTGGTTTCTCTTGAAAAAAAAGACATTTGTGAGGGAATGATTTCTGTAATAACCATAATAATTCTATAATCTAAAATTAGTATAGATATTATTATGTATCGTTCATATATGTGAGTGTATAGATAGATCAGTATATTCAGTGGGGTTCATCATTTGGAAGGGATGAACTTGTTGAACTTTGGTCTTGGAATGCAACAATGTGTTCACATTTTCCCAACATTGTTATGCATGTAAACTGTATTCTGGTCTGGAGAGGCTCGTAGTGCCATAAATGGTGTCAGTGTGGAATTTATTAGATGCAAACCAGGCAAACTCTGGACCTAAATCTTCCCCAAGTCAGGTGTTAAACTTTGGGTTCCTTTGTGCCCTGAACTTTTCAACTTGCACCGTATTCTGCAAAGTAGACCTGTTTTTTTTTTTTTTTGTAACTTAGATTTTTATTAATAATCACAATGTTACATGACAGTATAAAATACAAATATACTATTAAGTGTGTAGCGTGATAGACAAAGTTTACGTCAAGGGCATAATTCAATAGAATCATATATCCATCAGAAAAAAAGTGTAACAAGAATAAGTGTAAGAAAAGTAAAGCAATCATGTGGGAGAAAGACAAAAGGCATGTAAAACAAAAAAACAAACAAACAAATACAAAGCATTGTTACATTCAATTAAAGTTCAGTCATCAGAATTTAATAACACCCAGGGAGACCATATTGCTAAGGATTGGGGAACCTGATTGTGTAATATTGCTATGCCTTGTTCAAATATTTTGTTAGTTTCCACTCTCTTTTTTAACTCTGTTAAGGACGGGGAAATAGCAGATTTCCAATGACATGCTATAGACAATCGAGCAGCAGTAAGAATATGATTAATTAAAACCTGGGTAGATTTCCGCACCTTAGGAAATGGTTTACCTAACAGAAAAGTGCTCAGATCAGCCGATGTAGGCTCTTGCAATATTCTACTCAGGATACCCGATACCTCAGACCATAATGGTTGTATTATAGGACATGTCCAGAATATTTGTGGTAGAGTGCCTATTTCACCACAGTTCCGTCAACATAGTGGGGAGTGATCTGGGAAGAAAGCATGAAGAGTGGCAGGAGTATGGCACCAAAACATAAGAATTTTATAAATGCGTTCTTTTTGCCTCGAGCATGTGACTAATCTTTTCCCATTATTCCTAATCGAGGCCCATTCTTGGTCCGAAAGGGGCTGTGGGAACTGCATATACCATTTAGCCATATAAAGATGCCTAGGAGGTGGGTCTGCCTGCGGTTTGGATAGCAGTTGATATATTTTAGAAATGAGCCCTCTTTGTGGAAGACCTCTCATGGCAATTAATTCAAAACAAGTTCGCTGGGCCACTTTTGCATTATCACTGTATGGTTTGACAAAATGCCGCAATTGAAAAAACTCAAAAAGCTTCAAAGTTCGCTGTGGTGTTTTTTGAAGAAGATCGTTATAAGTTAAAATCTCTTTAGATAAGGGATCCAATAAGTCACCTAATGTATTTAGGCCTGTATCTTTCCACTTATTTATAAATCAAGTTGAGTTCCCGGTTGAAATTCCGGATTACCAAGAAAAAATGTGCTAAGCGATCTGGGTGACATAAGATTTTATTTTTGTCTAGTTGCATACCAGATGGACAGCGTATGCTGAGTTGAGGAGAGTAGCGAAGACCTTCCAATTGTTTGACATTTCCCTGACTATATTATAGAATTCAAATGGTACTCATTCGTCATGCAATTCTCAATATAGCTCCATCTAATATTTGAATCCCACCACATCCAAGCTAAAAGTTGCCTAATATGAGCTGCTTAGTAGACCTGTTTTGACCTTTGCACTTGCATTTTTAAATAGGCCTTCATATGTTTTGCACTTTCATCAATACCCAGCTTATAATCATTGATATGGTTAGTTATACAACTAATATAAATCACACGCTTTTTTTGATAGTAGTCAATAGAAAAGTAGAACTCACCAGTTATGAAGGGAGGTCCAGGTGCACTGCCCTGAACCCTCAGCTTGGGGAGCGGACCACCATAAAAAGAAAAAGGGCAGGCACTAGTAGAGACTAATCTTCAGGCTGGCTTGTCAAATCATATGGGGTAGTTTATTGCAGAACACAAGGATACAACATCACTGCCTTAAGCGTTTCATATCACTCAGATACTTAATCATAGGCTCATAGAGTATCTGAGTGATATAAAACGCGATAAACTACCATGATTTGACAAGCCAGCCTGAAGATTGGTCTCTGCTAGTTCCTGCCCTTTTTCTTTTATGGTGGTCCACTCCCCAAGCTGAGGGTTCAGGGCAGTGCACCTGGACCTCCCTTCATAAATGGTGAGTTCTTCTTTTAGTTATACAACTAGTCAATATTGTTATCACACACATTTATTCAAAGTAAACAAGTAAAAAAGAAACACATAATAATATAAAGAGACACTCTCAATATTTCTTGGGGAGGGGTTGAGACACAGGGAGGCCTGTTTCTGTAAGAGCAATCTTTGGACTGCCCCTACCATTATAGACTTAACATTATCAGTTCAAGGTATTCCAGAACTTTCTGTAAATGTGTGAATGTATCAGTGAAAGTGGGTGACCGACAACTCATCATTAGGATAATCAAAATATTTTGCTGCATTTCGCTTGAAAAAAACTAGACTCTTATGGATAGTAAAGAAAATGTTGCACAGTTTTAAAAAAAATGTTACATGGTTTGAAAAATTGTTGTGCAAAAAAAACGCTCATTGATTTCAATGCTTTTGGTGAATTTTTTGGCGAAGGGAAATGGAAAATGTTGTGCCCCGTACATCAAGTTACTCACCTTTATATATTGGTCTTTTCAAATCTAAATTGTGCTTTAAAAGTAAACATTTTTTGTTGAGACAAGGTAACAGCTGGGTTAATTTTCTTCTATAGTAATATTTGCACTTGTAGCATTCTGAGGGTTTGCACCCGATGTATCTGCCATTTAGAAATAAATTATGTGCCATTTTTGTAATTCAGCTGCCACTTATTTTTATAACTCACTCATTAACCATTGGCTGAAAAATCTACTTTATAAGTAGGACAGTTGCACACTTCTAACTCCTAACTTTCACTTTCTCTCTTGCCAATTTTGAATGAAGCTGTCATGGTGAAGTACACTACATATAGCAAGCTCAACTTCATACCCACAATCTTTCAATGTAGAGGAATAAAAAGTATATAAATAAATGATTACAATAATAACATACTGTAAGTATAGAACATACTACTGCACTGAGATATATAAATATACTAAAATATTTACTTATGATATCAATTATTAATCAAATTTTATCTAGCACTCAGGCAATGTTTTTTTTTAACTAGAACAGCAACTCAAACTCTAAGCATGGACGATGAAGATAAGCAACATTTTATCCCAAACTGAGGGATGGGAAAACATTCTCACTGTTTAACATTAAGGGGCAGATTTATCAAAGGACGAGGTGAAAAAAAATTGAATTTCAAGCTATTTTTTGTGTACAGGTATAGGATCCTTTATCGGGAAACCCGATATCCAGAAAGCTCCGAATTACGGAATGGCTGTCTCCCATAGACTCCATTTTATCCAAATAATCCACATTTTTAAAAATTATTTCCCTTTTCTCTGTAATAATAAAACAGTACCTTGTACTTGATCCCAACTAAGATATAATTAATCCTTATTGGAAGCAAAACCAGTCTATTGGGTTTATTTAATGTTTAAATGAATTTGTGAAACAAGCGCAAAAAAACGCCGACACCGGTGTCAAAAACGGACGCAGGCATCAAAAAAAAATGATTTCCCTTTTCTCTGTAATAATAAAACAGTACCTTGTACTTGATCCCAACAGATATAATTAATCCTTATTGGAAGCAAAACCAGTCTATTGGGTTTATTTAATGTTTAAATGAATTTGTGAAACGGGCGCAAAAAAACGCCAACACCGGTGTCAAAAACGGACGCCGGCATCAAAAACGGGATGCTAGCGCCGTTTTGCAAATTTTCCGCCGTTTAACAAATTCGCCCATCACTGTTGGTCAACATTTCACATTAATACAAAATCAAGCTTGAAATATGTTTATGTATACCTCCATGTATATCCTCCAAAATACCACAAAAATTTACTTTCTTGCTTGGCTTGAGTTTTTCCTTAGAGGAGTTTGTCAGCTAAGTTATTGTGAATATTGGAGGGGGACTCTGTTACTATTATTTGAAGGCAAGCTTTACAGCAGGATTATTGCAGTGGCAACTGCTGTAAAACAATTATATGAATTACAAGAAAGTTTTACATATGGCGGCTAGGACTGGCATCTAAGAGAATTTTGAGGCAGTAAGGCATTCCTCAGCAGATTTCCTAAAACTTGTTATCCAGAAGTCTCCAAAATGGCATGCTGCTTGTTATAGTTGCCTATTTGAAAAAGCGATTCCCCTACTATTAACTAATGTGATTGTTTTTTATAAATAATAAGATAGTATTTTGTGCCATATAATCTAAGTTAACATATATCACTGTTGATGGCAACATTGGGTTTTTTAATAAAATGCTTAGCAATGAAAAGACTTTGTGGTCCATATGACAGAAAGACTCTTAATATCTATATATTAAAAGGATTAATATGTGTACACTAAACTGATAACACTGTATCAGTATATAAATAAACTATAAAACAAGCTGTAGGCATTTTATACAAGCTACAGTTATTAGATGTAATAAATAAACTCTAGAAAATGGAATGTTGGTTTGCATTATTTTAAATTATCTTGAAAAAAATACTGTACTTAAATACCAGAAGAAATAAGGTCTTATCTTGAAGATACATAACACATACAACCAATGCATGTACTTTATAGAGTTATCAAGTGTGAGTAAGCGAAAATAAAAATATAGTTTTAACACATACAGGCCTGGATAGGAAAAAGCACCTTCCCAGTCATAGTTCTGATACTTACTGATACTTAAATCAGTAGATTTGCTTCACATCCTGCTCCATGTCCATGTCATTGTTCTTATTTTTATTCCTGTTCATGGTTTCAGGGTTCTTATTAACCATTACACAAAGTTCTGTTTTGTTTTTTGCTTTGTTTTGAGGTCTGCTGAATCCCAATCTACTATGTGCCCTGTTGCTGGTCTAGTTTCTGTTTCTGTCATTTGGATTTCCTAGACATTAACAAGTGGCTTGGCTAATGTATTTATGCGTATTTTTATTTATATAGCGCTATTTATGTACACAGTGCTGTACAAATATCATCAGTCAGACAGGTTTAAGATTGGAAACAGGAGTAGTTTTGGGGGGTATGGCCAAGCAGTTGCACTAAGAGGAGCACAAAAGTCACCAAGGAATGAAGTGAAACACATGAAAAAAGAGGTAGTGAGGTGCAGAGGGATGAAGGGCTTTGAAGTTTATGGGAAGCCATTGTCTCTCTTCAGCTTGTTATCTTTTAGATGAGAGGAGGAGAATTCTGGCAGCAGAATTTCATACAGACTATAGTGGGCAGAGATAGGTGTTAGGGAGGATATTTAGTAGCACGTTACAGTATTATAAGCGGGATAAGATAAGCATGCATGTATGAGCATCTTAGCTGTTGCCTGTGAAAAAAAAAGAAACTGATTTTAGCAATATTGTATATGAAAAACAATGACAGTTGAGGTTTAGTGATTCTGTTGATGAGAAATGCAAAAGGGTACTGAATATTAGAAATAGGCATAATTTATGAGAGTAGAGTAGTATAAAAATTAGTCATTTGTGGGGGAGAGTATGTAGTTATACTTATTAACCAGGGTATCAGGATCGAAGATATACCTAGAGGAGGAGAGACTGGACCTTAGCGTTACTGTAGCTAAGGCTGCGAGGTCTACAGTATGTCATGTGCATTCCAAATTAAAACAGAAGGAAGGAGTAGGTGGGGTAGTAGATTGTAGCTGCAATAAATAACAGCTACCCTTACAGAGAGAGGTTGGAATATCTGAAGGGCATGAACCTCAAAAGAGGTGAATGAGAGTTTAAGTGCTTTTGTCTGTTTCCTTTTGAAATAAAAAATTCGCCAGAAATACCATCCACAGGGACATTGCCAATTTACTAACAGGCATAGAGGACAATTTGCTAGCAAAAGAGTTCATTACTAACAAAGATTCGTACCCTATCGCCTGGCGAATTTTCGCTCAGGCCAGCGATCGTTACTCCTCAAATTCAACTCCTCAAGTGCAAATTTTACTGAATGTAACCTCTTTTTCCAGAGTTTCCTTCTCCAGCTTAGACCTGGCGAACTGATAAAATGAAGCTGTATCCTCCTCAATCTTATGTCAGTGACATCATATCCTGTATGCCGAAAAGTCATAAAAATTACAAAAAAACGCTGGCATTTTTTCATATTTTAAAGTGGGATTGTCTTTAAAAGTAGCTATTAAAATGTTTTGTTTTAACATTAGCGGATCTCTTTTGCCTTTATTTTACTTCCTTGGACATTTGTAATAATAAGTGGCCAGTTCAAGCATGTGCACCAACATCTCTAATAAAGACATATACCGTATATACTCGCGTATAAGAAAAAATCTACCTCGGCTTATACGCGAGTCAGTATAAAAAAAAGCCTCTGGTAGATGATGTACCGGTATTTTGAAGATCGCTGCCTTACCGGTAAATTTGCAGAACTACCAGAGGGGAGGAGGCGCCGCCGTGAGTGATTCATGCTGGAAGCAGCTTGAGGCGCAGCATGCACATGATCCCACGGAGTGAGGTAACCGTCCCTCCCTCCGCCCGCGTCACCACCAGCACTGCCGCCGCCTCCCTGAGATGATGTGAGGGGCTGGCAGGAGGCGAGAAATTGCAGGCTCCTTTAAGCCTGCAATTACCCGGGAGGATGGACGGAAAATACCCGACCCCCACCTTTACTGACCCGCTGGTTCTTGCGTTCCCCGCTGCCAGGGCCTATGAACACAGCTGGATCGCCTGGAGCGCTGCCTGGATCAAACCCAAGTAAGAGCGGGCTCACCGCTCCTGCGACTGGGGACAGGGAACGGCTTAAAGGAGTGCGGCAGTAGCAGTCCCTCACTTGCAGGCCCGATCCTCCCTCACTTGCAGGCCCGATCCTCCCTCACTTGCAGGCCCGATCCTCCCTCACTTGTAGGCTAGTGTCCGTTTATGTACATAAATATTGTTCAAATCACATGTACCGTACTACATTCAAGGTGCTTGGCCCTTCTGGATTCAATATATTTGTGTTGCAGCTATATATAGGATATGTGTGGGGAGTTTGTGTGTATAGTACGGTATGTGTGTGTGATTAGGCTTATACACGAGTCAATACGGTTTCCCAGGTTTTTTTGGTAAAATTAGGTACCTCGGCTTATACGCGGGTCGGCTTATACATGAGTATATACGGTATATGACCTATATGAACCTAAGCACAAGTGTACCAACGAAGTTTCGCTAGGCAAAAATGAACGAGAAAACCTCCCGCCTTCACAGGTGAAAATTCACCCTTCAGTGCATTTGCCCCTATAGCTTTATGGGGGAATGTAATATAGGTTGCTAAAAAATGTTTGCAATGAGAATAAATATTCACATTACGTACAGTTTTGCCTTTGTAAACATTTTGCGAACCCGTTGCCCCTCAAACAATAGTAAAATAGCAATTGCAAATTTTATAGTTTGCGCAGTGTAAGTAATAAAACCTCTCTCTGAAAAAGTTGTGTTTGCTCCAATATTTACACCACCTTGAAGCACATCTTAAAAGTGCGTAACTAAGATTTGCAATGCGATAAAGTCTAATGAAGAATATTACCCTGTGAAATGTGAATTTGTATTCTTATTTGTGCAAAAGTTTGCTCTCTTTTCAAATTTTATTACATTACTCTTTTATACTTTATAGTTAGCATACAATAAAGTTATGTTTGCAGTTTTCTTTGAGCTGCCACTAACATTTTGCTATTCAGTTCACATATTATGTTTATTATTGCAATTTTGGATACATTTTAAACTACATCTTCGCATGGTGGGGCTTCCACTAATACTTGAGCAGACATTATTCTCATTTGGCTACCAGCTGTGTGCCCTCAGGTAGCACTGAACCCTAGCCAGAAGATGGAATTTCCCACAAAGATGAATTCAGCTTCCTGTAGTGAATCACACATGCATCGGCCTTCGTTGAAACAAGGAGCTTTACTAAAAACAATTAAAACACAAAAGTATCGCAAATAACATAATTTTATTGAACCGCATATGTAGCTAACACGTAAGCAATCAAAACTCAACAACATTAAAAATGCACGGAGGAATCCAAGCATCTTATAGAAACAAGCAAAACTTTTCTTGCTTATAAAAACTAGGGATGCACCGAATCCAGGTTTCCGATTCAGCCGAATCCGTCTGCCTGGCCGAACCGAATCCGAACCCTAATTTACATATGCATGGAGGGAAATTGCATGACTTTTTGTCACAAAACAAGGAAGTAAAAAATATTTTCCCCTTCCCACCCCTAATTTACATATGCAAATTAGGGTTCGGATTCGGTTCGGTATTCGGCCGAATCCTTCGCCAAGGATTCGGGGGTTCAGCTGAATCCAAAATAGTGGATCGGTGCATCCCTAATAAAAACAAAGCACAATTATCAATTAATGGAAACAATTTGAATGAAAACATATAGGGGCAGATTCACTAAGATCCGAAGTTTCGCCGGCGGTAGCTTCGCCACACTCCGCCACACTTCGCCAGGCGTAGTTTCGCCAGCGCTACGCAAATTCACTTTTGCGCTCAGGGAGGCGAACGGTAGCGAAGTTGTGCTAGCGATGCCTAATTTGCATACGGCGCCAAGTTAAAGTACAATGGACGTATATGTAGCACCAAATACATTACACTACACAAGCCGGGAAAGCTTCATAAAATAAAATAGAGTTGTTATTTTGCCCCATACATGTGCCCACTATATACAGATGAAGCCACTTGGATTTGTGAGTTAAATGCGTCATGACTCAGGGGTAATTGAAGAAACTGTGTTATCTTAAGTCATCTTAACTCATTTAATGCATTTAACCTTTTCATTAGCATACCAAAGCTCCATTGTTCACAATGGTGAATGCTTAAATTAGATGGGATGTTGTGACGCAGTTTTCTGTGTTAAATGAGATAAATGGGATATCTGTGTTTAGTTATTCTGTGTCAAACAGACAAACCAAAGTGGCTGCATCTGTAGTTTAGGTGCCATATGTTAGGAAATGTAGGGGGGAAGGAGGGTGCCCCCAAAAAAATTAACGATCTTTTTCAGCCCATGGGGCAAATTCACTAAGCGCCGAAGCGCCGAATGCTAGCGTTAATTCGCTAGCGTTTGGCATTTTCGTTACTGCGCAAATTCACTAACGAACGCTGGCATAGTTTCGCTAGTGTTACTTAGCACCCTTACGCCTGGCGAAGTTTCGCTAGCGACGTAACTACTCAAATTCACTAACGCAGTGTACTGAACGCTACCTTTTACGCTAGACTTCCTTACCAGGCGAAGCGCAATAGAGTAGATAGGGATTGCTTCAAAAAAAAGTCAAAATTTTTTCTAAGTCCCAAAAAACGCTGGTGTGTTTTCTACATTATGGGTGATAGGCTGAAAAAGATCGAAAAATTTTTTGGGGCTCCCCTCCTTCCCCCCTACATTTCCTGACTCATGGCAACTAACCTAGACAGTGGGCACATGTGTAGGGCAAAATAAAATTTTTATTTGATGTTTTGAAAGTTTTCTAGCCATTTGTAGTGCTGATACGTATTCCTCCATTTAAATTTGAATTTGGCGCCGTATGCAAATTAGCCTTCACTAGCCTAACTTCGCTTCACTTAGCGAATCAACGCTAGTGCAACTTCGCAATCTTACGCTACCCCTGGGTGCAATTTCGGATTTTAGTGAATTTGCGGAGCGCTGGCGAAACTACGCCTGGCGTACGATTGTTAGTGAATTTGCCCCTATCACCCTTAAAAAAGGAAAAGATGCCAGCATTTTTTGGGACTTAGAAAAAATGTCAGCTTTTTTTGAAGCAAGTCCTATCTACTCAATTGCACTTCGCCTGGTCTGAGGTGACGAAGGCAATTCTGGCACAAGAGGTAACGTTCAGTAAAATGCGCAAGTTAGTGAATTAGCGTAGTTACGCCCCATTCGCCATAGCCTGCCGTAAGGGTGCGAAGTAGCGCTAGAGTAGGTCCATTTCGCTAGCGAATTTACACCAGCGCCCGCAAGTGAATTGGCGAAGTTACAAAATCACGTCACGCTGGCGAATTTGCGCCAGAGTTAGTCACTTCGCCCTTTAGTGAATCTGCCCCTTAGTTCCTAAATGAACCTGAGGTTCAGAGGTAGAGCTACTTATATGGACTGTCACATCAAACAAGGGCAGGAAGATTGTTAAACATTAAAATTCAAGTTTTTCCCTGAATTTGTTATTCATCATTATTTGAAAAAAACTTGATCACTTAAAAATGGTTAAAAAAACCCAAAGTTAAATCACATTCTTCATTTTTTTAAGGGGCCTGCTGAATTCTGAAATTCTCGTGAAAACGCAAATGTTATAGATATTAAAATAGTTTAGATTTTAAAGATACACCTCCCATGAGCTAAAGTATTGTCCTAGACTGAAGATCATAAAGGTGTGGCTTTAGCAGTCAGGCCAGTTTATTCACGTACAAATCAATATAGTATAAGGTCTCAAACCTGCATCAGAATAGAGCAGGTTTTCTGTCTATTCAATGCATTCTCCTACATTATAGGGGCAGATTTATCAGGGGTCGAATTGAAAATTCGAATTCAAAATTCAATTTTTTTAATGGTTAAAACTGTCAAATTCGAATAGGGAGTTATTCAAATTTGAATCAAGTTTTTCAAAAATATTCAAATTAAATTTTAGAGATTTATCACACTCTGGCCCTTTAAAGGAACAGTTTCATCAAAAAATAAAAGTGTTTTAAAGTAATCAAAATATAAAGCAGTGTTGCCCTGCACTAGTAAAACTGCTGTGTTTGCTTCAAAAATACTACTATTGTTATAAATAAGCTGCTGTGTAGCAATGGGGGCAGCCTCCCTCTGTCCGTCACTCCCCTCCCTCTGTCCATCACTCCCCACCCTCCATCCGCCACTCCCTCGTCACGCCCCTCCCTCCATCCACCACTCCCTCATCACGCCCCTCCCTCCATCCGTCACTCCCTCGTCACGCCCCTCCCTCCGTTACTACCTTGCCCTTCCGTTTCTTTAATCTCCCTCTATAGTGCATGCGCACTAGTGCATTCATTGTGGTTGAGAGGGCGCACACGCACACTCACACTCACATGGGGGGGCAAGGGTACCCGACCGGGTGCCTAGGACGCCCTGTCGGCTTGGCCCAGCCCTGCCCTGCTGTGAATAATACAAAGGCCTATACCTGTTTAAAGTTACCCTGGAATTTATTGTATTGCCCCATCTGCCATTTAGGTCAATCCCCACACCATTTGTTACTAATTCAGGACAGAAATGTTATTCCAACTACTTTGGGCTGGTGTCAATGAAACATTTCATTTGCCAGTTGTTTTAACATTGTCCCAGAAAATGTTACCATATGACAATGCAGAGAATCAGTCAGATAGGAGTCTGTATACTGGGTAACCCAGGGTATAGCCGTAAATGGCAGAACTGAGTCCGGAGGCCATATTGGCGTGATCAGTAAATGCAAGGTTTAATAAAAACAATAACAAAACAGGGAAAAATATAAACAAATATACAGGCCAGTTATAGGAGCAATCAGTAGGCAGAGATGGAGACCGGTAATCAGGCCAAAGGGTCAGGTCAGGCACCAGGCAAATGGAGTCCAGTAATCCGGTCAAAAGGTTGGGTCATGCAGCATGCAAATGGAGTCCAAGAACAGGCAAAAGGTCAAAACTAGTAAATCCACAGAAACAGTACAAGGAGGGGAAAGGAACGCAGAAACAAGGCTGGGGTCACAGAACCAGAAGGAATCTCAGGAGGGCAAGATCTTGGCTATACACAGTGATGACCAAGCAAGGAGCAATGGTCTGGGAAAGACTTATAAAGGGTCTAAGGTGGGAGAAGGAAAAAGCAGACAAAATGAATACAAGGGGTTTATAAGGAGAACTGATCTGGACCAGCCCTAAGCACCAGTGGCTCAAATGGCAAGTACACAGTCCCACAAACACCAGAGATTGAATCCCAGCTTGTCCTGACAGAAAAATAGGGATTAAACAACCATTTTGCTCCGATCTAGTGCTAAAAGGTGTTGTTAGCCTTTTTATTTATTCCTTAACATATATATTACACTTATCACAAAAATACATTATCAGGAGACAGATTTATGTGTCCAAGAACTTGTCTATTTCCACCAACAGCTTCTGAGTTTTAGTGTGTGCAGTATATAACAAACTGAGCGCATAGCAGTTAATTTAACAGCCATGGATTTGCCACAGAAATTCTCCTGATGCAAGCATTGGGAAGTTAATTTGTGCATCTTGCTTAAGAAGACTTGTAAATGTAATAAATTCATTATAAAGAATAAAAGGAGCGCAGAAGTTCTTCTTGTAAAAAAAGCCAATGCAGTATCCTGAACATTGGTCTGATTCAGTGGAGAAAAATGGCCTAGTCTAAATAAAGAGATCAACAAAGGCTTTCCAAGAAACAGGGATTAAAGCAGAGCTGGATTAAAGTAAATGAATCTGTCAAATTCAGTAGAGAGAATTGATTATTAGGGTAGCTGGAGAGCAAACGCTTTCTGTCCTACAAAGATCAGACGACTATAATTCAACATCACTGAATTTTTTTATTATTTTTTACCGTTAAGATGCTACTGACACTGAAAATATTGAGACTTTAGCATTAAAATTATTAAATCATTATACACGAATATATTTTGGTATAAGAATCTTTTTTTATTATTTGCTTTACATTTGTAACCTGTAAATAAATTCCACTTTATTTATTGTATATCCTTGTATTGTATTGGACTGACAACAAGAAATAATTTCTATCTCTTTCTATATATATTGTTTTGTCCAGCAAAGATGTTTATTGGATAAAGTGTCATCCACAACCTTATAAACCCTAAAACCAAGAGCCAATCAAGTTTCCCCGGTCCCCTGTAGCCACCAAAATTACCAAAATCAAATTTACTAAAAGGTAACAGTGTGAAGTGAGAAGTGTGAAGACCACATACATAATGGGGTTTGTAAAGTACCCAAATGCAGAAACAGATAAAATTCCAATAGAAAAAAAGTAAAATCATACACACACAAGCATACACAATACACACAATGTATGTGGATGAGCAAGTCACTTCTTATCACTCAACCTGGCAATTTCTACTGCAACTCAACGTGCCTTCTTATTACAGTTGTTCAGAACTTCAGTCACTTAACTTCGAGTATTCTGGTTTGGTTTGGCTGGAATTCAGCTGAACATGAAATAGATTCTTGGATTGGTGCATCCCTACATCTTCTCATGGCATGATATGCTAATAGGATGTTCAATTAGACCCAAGAGTTTGTGAAGATAAATGGGACAGAAACTGCTGTCAGAGTTTCATAAATGTATTTATAAAGGGCTACTAGGATACACAGCACTGCACACTATTATTATGTTGAAAAGTAAACATAGAGAAGACAAACATAATAGAGAAAACTAAATCTATATGTGTAGGGATCCATAGGGTAATGGTTAATTGCCCTATATTCCTGTGAAACATGTTGGGAAACCCCCAACCTGTCCAGGTACAGGTTGAACTTAGAGTGAAGGGAGGGGCAGGAGCTCTTGTCCCTGTGCAGTGTGTCTGCACTACTACACTTCTGCGTCACTGAGGACAGAATGAATAAGATCTGGCTGCAAGATGTAGGGGCAAAAGCTGGAGGAGCCCCTGGACGGCTGGGGTGGGGGAGCACAAAGCATGGGAACTAGACCAGGACTTTATTGTGCTTGCACTAGTGCTGTGAGCTATATCTCAGCAGAGGAGGATGAAGCAAGTTTTGTGTGCTTTGCTAAAGAATTTCAATGCTGTGGATTCTTGTTCTTGCTCTGTGTCAGCCCCCGGGTGAGTCTGCCTGAGGGAGGGTAGAGAGAGAAAGGATCCAGTGTGTCTCCTGTTTGTGAAATAGGCTTTGTTACTGTGCCTGCCACGTGGGAGCAAACTACCTCTGTCCAGCCGGAGAGGTATTTGGGCAGGTAGCGCTATTTGGGGAATGTAAATCTTTGGGGAAAAGGGACTGAGACTCTTTGTCCACCAGGAGTGGAGTGTGGGACTTTGCCTGGCAAGGAGGTTCCAGGATTGGACTGCAACAGGTTCCCCAGGGTAGTGGGCCATTGTTATGTGAATATTTAATCTGCACTTTCTATTTGTATAAAGTTTATTTGTTATACTGCAAACAGTGTGTTTGATTGTTTTCCTAATGGAGCCATCCACAAGTGTATTCCAGGATCTTATTAGGTGCAGGCACTGCCATATAGGTAATTTTCAGCACCCTTTCACTTTGCAAAGGGGAATCAGGACCTGAAGTTGGTAAGATATATGTGAACTATAACCTTTGGAACAGGGGGTGGAAAAAAGTGGGTCACATATATATATATATATATATATATATATATATATATATATATATATATATATATATATATATATATATATATATATGCATCAACAGAGAAATGTGGCCACTCCTGTCAATAACTAATGAAATCACCTATGTGCAGTGCCACATGTATTTAATTAATAGGTGACAGACATTTCAACTAGCAATCTAGCCTTTCTTAAAGTGATCAACCAACACAACAGAGTCTAATATACACCCAGTAGTGGGAAAGAAATGTGGGTGATGTCATAAAGCAGGGACAAGTGAATAAAATAGTGGGCAAGAACTGCTACAAAGTCTATCATTAGTGACAAAAAACAAATAATAAAATAGCAATATCAAATATCAAATATGCAACAATCTTGTGACTAAAGTATTCGGCTTAGTTCACAAAGTAATTGTATCACATATATTCAGCCTACCTTGCAAATAATCACTAGTGTCTCATGGGTTGATCACCACAATAATAAGTGACATACAGTTTAGTAGTTTTAGCACATTTAATATTCCTTTTAAGGTGCACACAGCAGTAGTGTTATTTGAAAACAATGGGGACACTTAGCGTCTATGAGAGCCCCGCACCAAGGTTTACTGAACATAACAGAAGTTAAGGTAATGTGAGCCGATATGGAGGCATACCATTGCCAGCTTACTGTGCATGGTGCGCATCCTAGTATGTGCATTTGTCTCCATAGTCTGCCTATGTTGCTGGGTTGGTGACCCCATAGCAACCAAGGAGTATAGTGCCAGATCTAAGGTGAGACAGCAAAGTAGGACAACAAGTCAACTGCAGAATAGGAGATTATGCAGAACGAAGAATGAAATTAGACTAAGGGGTAACGGCTCAGGACAACTACCATCAAATTTATAGATTTTGGGAAAACTTATGGCACACGTAAATTAGCAATACACTAGGACACGGGATACTGGGTTGGGTCAACCACCTGTGCCCGGTACTCCAGGGGCCCATTACACATAGGGAAAGAGTCATGTATGGTATCCCAAAACCCAGAACAGATGCCAAGGTTTCAGTCATGGCTCACATTTCTGCCTATAACATTCACCTTTCGCTTCAGGAGGAACCCTCTGCCAGGCACCCCTAGGCTCACTGTCATTTGTCTCCCCATCCCCTTTATTTTATTTGCTCAAATTTTCATCATCGGGACCAGAGCAATGGGGAATGGCACACAGGAAATTTAAAACTATTGTATCTCCAGTGTTTCTGAACCAATGCGGGTGTGGTTGGGCACCATGCCGCCCCCTAGAATTCTGCCGACAAATTCGGGACTGCTCTCTGCTACTCAGATGCCACCAGGTCTTGAAGTGAGAGAGAGAATCCTGGGCAGACAAGGGAACAGGAAACAGGCCAGGGTCAATAACCAGTCTATCAACGCAATACAGAATCGGGATCCAGAAGAATAGTGAAGATCCTGAAGAATAGAAATCAGGCAATGGTTGGGTCATGCAGAGACTCAGCAGAGGTCAAGGACAGGCATGGGTCAAGAACAGGAAAAATGGACAAAAGCACACCCAGGAACTATATGACAATAGACCTACGTTGAATTTTGCATGATGATGTCAGGTGGCTTGCAAATAGAGACTGATTGCCGCTCCTCAGCTGAGACAGTCCAATGAGGGAGAAATTAGATTACACCAAATCGCACAAACAAGAGATATTCACACAACATAGAAACATTAAAGGAGAACTAAACCCTAAAAAATAATATGGCTACAAATGCCATATTTTACATGCTGAACTTATTGCACCAGCCTAAAGTTTCAGTTTCTCAATAGCAGCAATGATCCAGGACTTCAAACTTGTCACAGGGGGTCACCATCTTGGAAAGTGTCTGTGACACTCACTTGTGCAGTGGGCTCTGAACAGCTGTTGAGAAGCTAAGCTTAGGGGTCGTCACAAATTATCAAGCAGAAAATTAGGTTTGCCTGTAATATAAACTGATGCTACAAGACTGATTATTAAATTATCCTTCTAGTTGCGCTGGTTTCTGTGCTGCCATGTAGTAATTATCTATATTAATTACTAATCAGCCTTGTATTGTGACATTTCTATTCTATGTGTACTGTATATTGCGAGTGCGTCCCTAAACTCAGTAAGTGACAGCAGCACAGAGCATGTGCAGTGATTCAGCAGAAAAGAAAATGGGAACTACTGGGGCATCTTTGGAGACACATCTTTACTGCTAATAGACTGTGGTTGCCTTGGGCTGGTACAGAAACCCAAAACATAATGTACAACATTTCCTACTTCTTTAGCCTACTACTTCTTTGGCCTATTTCTTTAGTTAAGCTTTAGTGCGTGTTTCCATCTCTCATGGTGGTGTGTCAAGGATAAGGCGTGTTCACTAGATTACGCCCATACTACATATAGAGGACTCCTATACTGTGTCAGGAGTGAAAGTGAGAGCAAAAGAGCAAGGCAAAAAGAAGAGGAGAATCACAAGAATATAGATAGCAGGAGCACAATTATGGAAAGGCATAGTAGTTCTTAGTATTACTGCTGTTAATCAGTGCATATCATTGATCGAAAACAACAAAAAACACTTCAAATCGATAGAGAATAAAGAGAATAGGAGATAAATTAATTTAATCCACTGGGACTCAGTGTGTCCGAATGATGGATCAATTTGAGCTCTGTTTGTAATAAGAGTCTCTCTCGGTCACCACCCTGAGGTGGTGGAGACAAAGTTAATGATCATACTCCTCAATGAGGCCAGGGAATGTTTGAATTCAACAAAATATTTGGCCACCAGTGTGTCACACTTATCACTGTTAAGGGCAGAGCAAACTGACAAACAATGATTAGGCCTTCCTATACAGTACTGCCAACGTAAACTAATCCACAGGGACATTTAATAATGGAGATGATGAATTTAGAAGTGCAAATAACTCTGTGTTTGATATAAATTAATTTGCTTGAGTGGGAATGAGCATGTCAGCATTTGCGTACAAGTGGTACAGCCTGTACATCGGTAGCAACCTAGTTTGGTAGTGGGCTACCATTTTGGTATACTGGATCAGTTAAGACCAGACAATCTCACAAATTGTGTCCCCTTGGAGGAGTCTTAAAAATCGGAGGAAATATTCTGCATTTTTCTAAAATAGACCAATGGTGGTAGATAGTCCATGTGAAGAGTCTAGTATTGGGTGAATATGTTGTACTATAGGCTGAAGGTAGTAGTCAATGTAGATTGCCAAAGATTGTAAAATAGAATTACGGGCACTTGCTATTCAGCGACCCAAGCTCTTCTGGATCTTGGGTAGCGTGTACAGGATGGGACACATAGGGTGGTTATACTCCTTGTTATACTCCTTGTTGCTATGGGCTCACCAACCTAGCAGTTCAGAATGTGAATATACTGCACCTCTCACCTTTCCTGTGAGTCTCCTGCATTTGTGGTGCAGATCTCCCTAGTCAGTCGGCACTTGTTAGCACAATGTAGATAAGAGTTTTTAAGAGAGTCACAAACACCTTATCTGCTGTAGGTGAGGAGCTTACTCCTTTTGGGGTAAAAATAATAGGTGGTCACAATAAAAGGGTAGTATGACTATTTACAAACACTATGGGGCACATTCATTAAGCTCGAGTGAAGGATTCAAAGTAAAAAAACTTCAAATTTCAAAGGTTTTTTTTTTGGGGTTCTTCGACCATCGAATAGGCTACTTCGACCTTCGACTATTCTACCATTCGATAGTCAAAGTACTGTCTCTTTAAAAAAAACTTTGACTACCTACTTCGCCACTTAAAACCTACCGAGCTCCAATGTTAGCCTATGGGGACCTTCCCACATAAATTTTGTAAGCCTTTAATAATCTAAGAAAAAACACTCGATCGATGGATTTAAATCCTTCGAATCATTTAATTCAAAGGATTTAATCGTTCGATCAAACGATTTTTACTTCGATTGATCGATCAAAGTATTTCCGGTAAATCCTTCGACTTCGACATTGGAAGTCCAAGGATTTTACTTAGATGGTCGAATATTAAGAGTTAATTAACCCTTGATATTCGACCCTTAGTAAATGTGCCCCTCTGTCACCAACCAAACAACTTGGCAGACTATGGAGACATGAGCACACTAGGATGTGCACCACACACAGTAAGTTTGCAATGGTATGTGCACCATATAAGCTTCCATTGCGTGTTCTGTGATGTTTATTAAACCTTTGTCCAGGTCTCTGATAGGCGCCAATTGTGCCCATTGTTCCGGTTAACACTACTGCACTTCTTAAGAGAAATATTAAGTAGTGCTATACCTAGTCACTTATTATTGCGGTGGTTTACCCATGAGACACTAGTGATTATTTGTGAAGTAGGCTGACTTTATGTTGTACAATGATTATTTTGGCAAACTAAGCTGAATACTTTTGTCACAAGATTGTTACAGATTTCATACTTTATTTTACTACTGTGTTATTTATTGTTGGTCACTAGTGATAGTCTATGTAGCGGTCCTTGGCCATTATTTTATTCATACAGTTGTATGTTTAATTTTTGCATTGGGTTCACTTGTTCACTTGAAAGACTAGATTGCTAGCCGAAACGTCACCTATTAACAAAACACTTTGTTTTCAGACCTGAGAGTGCGGACCTCTTTCCTGCTTACTATATAAATATGCAGATATTAATTATAAGTGCCATGTAGAAAGAGACACATTATGAAGGAAGCCCTTGACCTGTAGAGCTTGCAAGTTGTAAGTTTACTTGAACAGCCAAGTCCTGTACACCACACATTTGCAGATAACACATCTTACCTTAACACTTGATATCTATATGTACCTAAACTGGCTCAGTGTAAATCTTAGACACAGGCAATGCATCCACTTTTATCTATACATGCTGCATTCTATTGGCATAATCAGTTAAAAAGTCCTTTGTAAAGTCTACATTATAAAAGAAAGTAACCGTGAGCAAGGTATTCTTTGATTAAATATGAGAGTTCCACAGCCAGGTTGCTAAGGTGCGTTGTTTGTGTTAATACATTCTCATTTATGGTTAGGTAACTATTTTGCCATATGCTGCAGTTACTAGCAACTAATTATTAGCTATTAACCATAAGTAAGCACATATAGTATTAATTCACAAACACAAACGTTGTACTTTACTTCCCCACACTGGGGGGCACATTTACTTAGGGTTGAATATCGATGGTTAATTAACCCTCGATATTCGGCCGTCGAAGTAAAATCCTTCGACTTCGAATATCAAAGTGGAAGGATTTACCGCATTTCCTTCGTTCGTACGATCGAAGGAAAAATCATTCGATCAAATCCTTCCAATGGAATGATTCGAAGGATTTTAATCCATCGATAGAACGATTTTCCTTTGATCAAAAAAAGCCTTCCCCATAGGCTAACATTGGTGCTCGGTAGGTTTTAGGTGGCGAAGTAGGTGGTCGAAGTTTTTTTTAAAGAGACAGTACTTCTACTATCGAATGGTCGAATAGTCGAACAATTTTTAGTTTGAATCGTTCGATTCGAAGTCGTAGTCGAAGGTTGAAGTAGCCAATTCGATGGTCGAAGTAGCCAAAAAAATACTTCAAAATTCAAAGTATTTTTTATTCTATTCCTTCACTCGAGCTAAGTAAAATGTGCTCCTGGATGTTTCATATTTATTTATTATTATTATTATTATTATTATTAACATGTATTTATATAGCACCAACATATTGCATAGCACTGTAAAGTAAATGTGATTATACAACTAAATCACATGAATTATATACATAGAACATATGGAGTCATACATCACAATCAATACAGGTACAAAAAGGTGAGGAAAGCCCTATGCATAGGCATACATTCTAATGGGAAGGGAGTAATACACGAGGTGTGGGAGTGGGCAAGATCTAATTAAGTGGGTGAGAAAAGTGGTACAGTATGTGGTGTTGCGTTTGGTAGTTAAGCAGAGTGAGGGTAGGCTTCTTGAAAGAAGTGCATTTTAAGAGATTTCTTGAAAGCAGAAAGGTTGGGAGAAAGTCGGACAGACCGTGGGAGAGAGTTCAAGAGGAGGGGTGCAGCCCTTGCAAAGTCTTGAATGCGAGCATGTGAGGAGGTAATGAGACAAAAGTTGAGTAGCAGGTCAGTAGAGGAGCGTAGTAAGCGATTGGGTAAGTATATAGAGTTCAGTTCAGAGATGTAGGGTGGAGCAGAGTTATGAAGTGCTTTGAAAGTCAGTGTCATTAATTTGAATTTATTCTGAAAGGTAACGGAAGCCAGTGCAGGGATTGACAGAATTGCGAGGCAGAGGCGGAGCGGTTGCTGAGGTATATGAGCCTCGCAGCAGTGTTCAATATGGACTGGAGAGGTGACAGTCTCTGGAGGGGAAGGCCAATTAAAAGAGAGTGAATAAGAATTTTGGCAGCATCTTGGGTGATAAATGATCGTATTTTGGATATGTTCCTTAGATGGAAGTGACATGATTTAATAAGTGACTGGATATGAGGAGTGAATGACAGGGCAGAATCTAGGATAACCCCAAGGCACCGGGCCTGGGGAGAGGGGGTGATAATGGAATTGTTAACTATGATGGATACTTCCGGGATGTTACTGGTGTTAGTTGGAGGAAAGAGAACCATTTCAGCTTTAGAGAGGTTTAATTTAAGGTAGCGTTGCGACATCCAGGTAGAGATAGCGGACAGGCAGGAGGAGATGCGAGTTAGGAGTTCTGGGTTGAGATCAGGAGAAGAGAGATAGATCTGAGTATCATCAGCATAGAGGTGGTAGTGGAAACCATACGAGTTGATTAATTTGCCGAGGGAGGAAGTATAGAGGGAGAATAGTAATGGTCCCAGGACAGAGCCTTGAGGAACTCCAACAGAAAAAGGTAGAGGAGAAAATGATACTCCATTGTAGGAGACACTGAAGGAATGTGTTTTTACTTTTTAGTTTACATGATTTCCTTCTGCCCAATTTTTGGGTTTCTTTTTCTCAGATAATTTTTGTTCAGACCTCTTACCTTTCTATTCCAGATGTTTCTCCATCACTATTTTCCTAGTTCATGTCACTTATTTCTGGATGTCACAAAAAGTTACTGTCATGGGAGAAAATTTTTTTTCAAAATTAATCTGTTAATAGTGCTGCTCCAGCAGAATTCTGCACTGAAATCCATTTCTCAAAAGAGCAAACAGATTTTTTTATTTTCAATTTTGAAATCTGACATGAGGCTAGACATATTGTCAATTTCCCAGCTGCCCCAAATTGAATATAAAAAAATCTGTTTGCTCTTTTGAGAAATGGATTTCAGTGCAGAATTCTGCTGGAGTAGCACTTTTAACTGATGCGTTTTGAAAAAAACATGTTTTCCGATGATAGTATCCCTTTAAGGCTAAGTACTAGGGATGGGCGAATTTGACCCATTTTGTTTTTCCCAAAAATTTGCAGACAGCGAAATGTAGCTGACATTAAAGTCTATTGACGCTCAACGCAATACAAATCTATGGCCATCATTTCCGCGGCGAAACAAGGCGAAAAAATTCGCCCATCCCTACTAAGTACACCTACTTGTGGTTCCTGGCCACACGCTGAGTCGCTATATTGGCTTCAATCAGTGTGCCAACTGGAAAATATCAATCTTGTTTATTGCTATTATACAGTTGTGTACGAGTCACTGGCTGATACATTTGGCAGTCAGTAGTTTTAAATAACTGTGGAAATTTCACGGCTAATAGAGCATAATTTAAAGCGTGTTTCAGTTAGCAAACATTTATTGCTGTTTTCTACTTTTTTTATTGTTGTAATTGAGTACTTGTATTTCAATTTAAATTGTTAAATAGTGGAAATGAAAGCTTTGGACCAAAGATTTCTTTGAAAGAAAAATGGATGCACAGGAGATTACTCGCAATGTATTTTGATTATGCCTTTCTGGCAATGACAACAAAACAACCACAAATTAATTTCTTAAATGGATTGATAAAGGAAAATTAAGGATATATGTGCTTGTGATTACACAAGGAGGAAACTATTGTAAAAGCAAATCTCCACCAGGAAGGAAATGTAATTGATTGTAAATGTAACTCATTTCCCCCTCTAATACTTCCCTGTAGACTCTGTCTACTTCCCTGTGATAACTCACCTAGTGAGGGTGTGACGGGGACCCCCGCTGCGTCTGAGTCCTCCCACGCGGTCTCATCAATGCGCCGTTCTTCTGGCTTCTTAATGTCCCCAGGAGAGCCATACACTCTTTTTTAAATGTAATATAATACAATGATAATAAATGTGTTGTTTTAGATATAGTAATACATTTTGCCTCCACTGCTAAAGTTTACATTTTATACTTTGAAAACATCTGGATTCAAACTAAAATAGAAAAAAAGAATTATATTAATGAGAGATGTGCCAACTACCCCCTGAGGCTATTCTATATCCCACAGGGAGAAATATAAAGGATCAAAAGAAACTGCCACAAGAAAGATGATTGCAGCAAATAAAAAAGGCTTATGAAATAATTAAATAAATTCAACATAATATAATGAAGGTGAAAATAAAAAATGATAAATTATACAAAAAGATAAAATATTCAAAACATTGTGAAAAGTTCTAATGTAAGTGCACTTCGTTGGTTACAAATTAGAATGCCTTTTAAAAAAAGTACAATATTTTAAAAAAAAGTTCTATCCTACAACATATATATATATATATATATATATGCACAAGTTTGGGATCAACTATATAAACTCTATAGGAGACTTTGAGTATTTCACAGCTGTCAGGTCGCCAGATAAAAGATCCCATACATATTTACAGTATTTAGTGCTGATAACCCTCATACCATACTTATCTAAAATGTATGAGAATTAAGAAAAATAATAATTTATACTGCATTCTGACCTTCTTCCTGTTGTCTCCTTAGCATGCTTAAACAACTTAAATTTGTTAAATTTATTCTCTGTTCTCTCTAGAATATCCCTTACCTTTTTTATCTACTTACTTTGTGCAAGTCACTTCCTGTATCTTGAAACATGAACCCCTTTAAAGATATGAGAATAATAGTTGAATGCTGTAAACAGTTAATCAGAACTCAACAGTTCAAATAGCTCTTGCCCTTCTGGGGAACCTGTAAAATGTAGGAGAACTAAAAGGGGCAGATTTATCAAAGGTCGAATTTCGAAGTTATCTGAATTTTGGATTTGAACGTACTCACAACTGGCAGACTAATTATGAAAAACTTGAACGTCTAATATTCAATCGAATATGATGAACGAAGCAAAAATTCCATCAAGTTTTTCTCCGAAAAAAGACCTTGAATTTCAAGAAAGCTATTAACATCTTTAAATGGCTCAATGGACCACAGCCATTGACTTGTAAATGAACTCAGCGGGTTTCAGGTGGAGAATTTTTGAATTAGAACTTTTAATATATGTGTAAATTCAAAAAGATACAAACATTAAAGTCAATTCAGTAAAACCTCTCTTGGCACCAATACACTAAAATTGATGAAATGTCTAAGTATTCAGGATCATTTATATGAACAGTGCATGTATGTTACCTCCCAGACAGCCACAAGTGGAATACTTTTTGTAACAAATGGGATCCACTGGGATATAGTGGCACCAAAATAAAAAAAAATATTCAAATGAAATATTCCACTTTCAAGGGACACTCCCTTGGCAGTAAAATTGATTATTTTGTTGAATTCTTTATTCTTTATTTTCCCCTGATGAAGTCAAGATATTGATGAAATGCGTTGGGCCATTATCATCCTTTATATTAGTGATTTTAGTTTGAGATATTCTTGCATTCTACTATATTTACAAGTCCATCATTTCGGTGTAAGCCACTGCTGTCCCAGTATTTGTTAAATTTGACATTTTTACTTTTTACATTTTAAGTTTTATGGTCTAAGTTAATTTAGTAAAAACAAAAAAGTTCACATCGGAGCTGGTAAATGTATGCGGCTCTATGTAATAAAATGTGAAACAGAATTTAAAAATTGCAAAACAAGAATAAAAATGTACTTTCCACAATACCATACTGTTTGTTGCACAGTTTATTACAGTTTATTGCACAGTTTATTACATTGCAAATGTTATTTCTGGGTTGCGCATTCTTAAGACCAGTTTGAAGATTGTGTGATTTTCGTCTCACAATGTAACAGCACGTATTCTGTGATGATTTTTATGGTATAGTTTTTATTACTAAATTACACTGCATACATTGCACATAACTCATTCTATAATTTAAAACCAATAAATGTATTTTTTTAGTTGTTATATTGGTGTGTAGGCAACCAGGTCATTTTGTCTGATTGTTTGCTTTGATTTTTCACAATGTAACTGCTTTCAGATAATCAATTTTTTCTCCTACAAAATGTAGCTGAAGTAGCTGTGAATAAGGTTAGCAGGACTTAGATGTTTACTATTGAGTGCTCTTCTCATATCTGTCACTAGGCGGGGTATGGAAGCATTTTTAGCAATGCAGATGCCAGGGAGCTGTATCTGGTTAACTTCCATTGTTCTGCAGATGGGCTGCTGGGGGGGGTGATCTCACTCCAACTTGCAGTGCAGCAATAAAGAGTGACTGAAGTTTATCAGAGCAAGTGACATGACTGGGGACACCTGGGAAACTTACAATATGTCTAGCCCCATGTCAGATTTCAAACTTAAATATTAAACAATCTGTTTGCTCTTTTGAAAAACAGATTCCAATGCAGAATTCTGCTGAAGGAGCACTATTAACTGGTGCATTTTGTTAAAAAAAAATGTTTTCCCATGATTGAATCCCTTTAATCATGAGCTAGTTAAAAACAGATTGAGAAACTTTAGTTCACTACTCTGAGGCTATTGAGAGTCTCCTAATGGATGTGCTTTATCAATAAATAATAAAAGGCAGTCTGCCTCAAACATCATCATTTTAACTTGAAAAGTGTCCTCCTCCTCAGCTTCTTCATTGTTTAAATTAATCCTGCTTCCAAGAGGACTGAAGTCTTTATTGCCTGCTTGTAAGACCTTTGATGTCTTTGCTCATGTGGAAAGTTGCTTCTTCCTAAGTGATTCTCATGCCAAGCATCTGATGGTTAAACTGAATTAGCTGAATTCTGTGCAATCTAGCTAAAATAATTGTTGTGAATATCTCCATTATCCTAAAGATTAATATCACATCAGAGACTGTTCACAAAACTGTAAGGTTATTTAGTTGTCCAGTGGAATTTTACAAATGTGAAAGTGCTTTTGTGGAAATTATTTATCTGTGCTGTGGAATGTGTGAGCTGGTGTGATTTTGCAAACTAGAAAAGGCTTTTGTGGAACCTGCGAACCTGTGAACTGTATTTGTTCAGGAAAGCGTAAAAGTTTGCATTTCTACAGTTCTGGCTTAATGACTGCATATTATGTGTACTCGCAGGAGTTTAAAAAGTCCTCAGAGCCTTGGACCCTCCTTAAAGGGATACTGTCATGGGAAAAAATTTTTTTTTCAAAATGAATCAGTTAATAGTGATGCTCCAGCAGAATTCTGCACTGAAATCCATTTCTCAAAAGAGCAAACAGGTTTTTTTATATTCAATTTTGAAATCTGACATGGGGCTAGACATTTTGTCAATTTCCCAGCTGCCCCTGGTCATGTGACTTGTGCCTGCACTTCAGGACAGAAATGCTTTCTGGCAGGCTGCTGGTTTTCCTTCTCAATGTAACTCAATGTGTCTCAGTGAGACATGGGGTTTTACTATTGAGTGTTGTTCTTAGATCTACCAGGCAGCTGTTATCTTGTGTTAGGGAGCTGTTATCTGGTTACCTTCCCATTGTTCTTTTGTTTGGCTGCTGGGGGGGGGGGGGAAGGGAGGGGGTGATATCACTCCAACTTGCAGTACAGCAGTAAAGAGTGATTGAAGTTTATCTGAGCACAAATCACATGACTTGGGGCAGCTGGGAAATTGACAATATGTCTAGCCCCATGTCAGATTTCAAAATTGAATATAAAAAAATCAGTTTGCTCTTTTGAGAAATGGATTTCAGTGCAGAATTCTGCTGGAGCAGCACTATTAACGGATTCATTTTGAAAGAAAACTTTTTCCCATGACAGTATCCCTTTAATTACCAGACTGTCGGGCGAATGTAATAAAAATCGCTAATGGAAAAACTATTCGCAATGCGAAAAGTTATGCCTTTGCGCGAACAAATTTTGCTTTGTGCGAATTTAATATAGCTTTTGCGAGCCCGGAAACTGTTTAGCGACCACTTCCGACAGTGACAGACCGTTTGCGAATTTTATAGTTTGCGCCAATGCGCAGTCAATGTAACAAAACTTCTTACTGAAAAAGTCGTTATGTTTGCTCCAAAAGATTACGACACCTTCAAGCACTTCTTATCAGTGCGCAATTAAAATTCGCAATGCGCAATTAAAATTCGCAATGCAATAACAGTTTAAGGAACAATATTACATTGCGAGATGTGGATTTTTAGTCTTATTGGTGCAAATTGTTTTGCTCTTTGCGACTTTTATTACATTTCCCTGTGTGTTACAAGACTCCAGATATGCAGATGATGGGAAAATAAGCAAATTTAATTTGAAGCTCAAGTAGAAGAAATCAGATGAAACTCTTTTTTAGTAAAATTCCATGTTTTTATCACAGGGGAAATATTTAACACATGCCCTTTAGAGCAGAGACACACGCGAAATCGGGGAGATTTAGTTGCCCGGCGACAAATCGTTTCTTCTTCTTCTGGTGACTAATCTCCCCAAATAGGGATGTAGCGAACCGCCGACAATGTGTTCGCGAACGCCGTTCGCGAACACCGGCAAAAAATGCGAACAGTTTGCGAACTTCGAACATACGAAAATCGTTCGATTCGAATGATTTCATTCAATCCAATGGCTTCGATCGTTCGATTCGAACGAAAATCGTTCGATTTTAGCGATCGAATGGTCGAATGGTCGAACGATTTTGATGCGAACGCCTATTGGCGAACGTCGCGCGACGTTCGCGAACTTGCGGCGGACGCGAACAGTCGAAGTTCGCGCAAACTAGTTCGCCGGCGAACAGTTCGCTACATCCCAAACTGCATTCACTGGCTAGAATCTAAATGGCCAGTGGGATGGCACTCAGAGCACTTCCTTTTCCGAAGTCACCTGATGTTTCCTCGTAAGACAACTTTGGGTCGACTTTAGAAATTAAGTGCTCAGAGTGCCATCCCGCAGGTGATTTAGATTCTAGCCGGCGGGAAGGCAGTTCAGGGAGATTAGTTGCCCGAAGAAGAGGCAATTTGTTGCCAGGCAACTAAATCTCCCCAAATCGTCGCATGTGTCTCTGCCCTTAAGCTTTACGTGTCCAGTATACTGTATGTAGCTATTCTCTTAGCAGATGGTCTTAGTCCTAGATGACCAAAGTAACCATTTCTGGCAAAATCCTCTTCAGCATTAATGGGAACATCTGGTACACTTGGAACATGTGCTACAGGAAGGAGAGATATTATCAGACTGGGGCCTTCTGACGCAAAGCCCCTTCCAGCCCCCTGCACGAGCCGCAACCCCCTCCCAGCGCTTACCTTTTTCTTCTTGCAGCCACTTTTCTCTTTACATGATGCATGTAGCAAACTAGATACCAACAATAGATGAGGATACAAAATCTAACAATATCATTGTTTAGCTCTTATCTTAAAGGGATACTGTCATGGGAAAAATGATTGTTTTCAAGATGCATCAGTTAATAGTGCTACTCCAGCAAATAGATTTTTTCATATTTAATTTTGAAATCTGATATGGCACTAGACATACTGTCAGTTTCCCAGCTGCCCCAATACATGTGACTTGTGCTCTGATAAACTTCAGTCACTCTTTACTGCTGTACTGCAAATTTGAGTGATATAATCCCCCTCCCTTTTCCCCCCAGCAGCCTAACAATAGAACGATGAGAAGGTAACCAGAGAGCAGCTCCCTAACACATGATTACAGCTGCCTGGTACTGTCGATCTAAGAACAGCACTCAATAGAAAAAGCCAATTTCCACTGCGTCATATTCAGTTACATTGAGTAGGAGAAACAACAGCTTGCCAGAAAGCAGTTCCATCCTAAAGTGCTGGCTCTTTCTGAAAGCACATCACCAGAAAAAAGGACCTGAGATGGCTGCCGAAACACCAATATTGCAACTAAAAAAATACACTTGCTGATTCAGGAATTCTATTTTATATTGTAGAGTGAATTATTTGCAGTGTACACAGTGTCATTTAGAGATAAAAACTACATCATAAAAATCATGACAGAATCCCTTTAAAGTTGACAATAATTGAGCACAATGGGATTCGGTTCTTACAAACAATGTAACTATCAACAAAATTGCTTTCTGCATTACAGGTTTTCAGATAATGGATCCTTTACGTGTATAAAATGTTCAAGCACAAGTTTACACCCGTGAAACAATGTGTGATATATGTGTTGGATTGTGTGCATGTGTGTAAAATACAATTTAGAGTAGGACTACATGAACTATTACAGTGCGATCTAACGCGCTGTGACAAAACGCATGTGACAAAAACAAGGTAAGTAATAGAATTGTCTCATGGTATTGCAGCATTGATCTGACGCGACACGACTGTCGGATGCAGACGCAGCGATTGGAGTCCTACCCTTAAACTGTTTCCTCTATGACTACGTTCCATTCATGAGTACACACCATAAAGCTGAAATTTAAACAGCAAGTCAACCCCAAAATAAAAAAATTGTCCAATAAAAGAAAACATCATTCTAAGCAACTTTTCATTATCCATTTATTAAAAACCTTCAATGCTTGTTGTTACTTTTTAAACAATGTTGCAAAAGTCCCCAGCAAAGACAGGTCTGTTAATTAGCTGCCGTTTCACACATTGTATTAACAGTCTGAGCCACCAGTGCAGAGATTAGAAAGGGACAGACAACCGTTTCTTTCAATAGCATAACTTATACAAATAACTTAAAACCCATAAACAATTTGTAATTCATTTTTGTATTGCTAAGTTGCTTAGAATTATGTTTTCTTTTATTAGCAAAGCATTATTATTTGGGGTTGACATTCCCTTTATAAGAACCTTTTTTGCTTGCCAATAAATGTGTTACTTAGTAATATTTGTCATACTAGTGCTAGAAAAATGAGCTATTAGCCTATAATGGCTGATAAAATCAATTATACAATGCACAATGCCTCCGAAAAGGTGTACTACATCTGTGACCGTGGTCATGCACACAAAGGAGCAATTGTGCTTGATTGTTATGAGACAAGTGACATTTCATGAATTAGATCAAGTCCTTGGATCTCTGGGATCTCAAACCATTAGTACAAAGATTAATTAAAAAGGGATTAAGAGACTCCATATCTAATTGATTTTAGGAGTTTTCTACTTGCAGAAAAAAACACAAAGGTTGACACATTACCTCTGCTAAAAGCAGTTACTATTTAAACAGATAGTGTAAAACAAAATCAAAAAAATCATTATGTATTATGTAAGTGACTTAAACCAAATACAGACAAATGTAACCAAATGACTGGGATAGGTGATTTCTGGGAAGTCTCATTTATTTTATATCTGATGTTAGTCCATATTGCTTGTGTCACAGCAGCCTTTCTAAGTACCTAACAAAAGTTAAGCCTTATCAGTGATGGACGAATCTGATCAGTTTTACTTTGCGAAAATTTTCCAAAAAGTATTTTAGTCTATGGGCAACCACCTTTTTTTTGATGCGTGAGGCAGTGCGACAAATTTGTTTATGGCTGTCAGTTTGCGGCAAAACTCTGCGAAAAATTTCGCTCATCACTACTATGTATTCTCAGACTATATGAAATAGTAAATAAGCATTTAGTTCTATAACTACAGAACATTATCCCTTTGATGTAATTGGGATAACTGGAATTTAAATAATACAGGTATGGGACCAATTATCTAGAATACTTGGTACTTGGGGTTTTCTGGATAAGGAATCTTTCCATAATTTGAATCATCAAACCTTAAGTCTACTAAAAAATCATTTCAATATTAATTAAACCCAACAGGATTGTTCTGCCTCCAATAAGAATTAAATATATCTTAGTTTGGATCAAGTACAATGTACTGTTTTATTATAATTCTATAATTCTGAGCTTTCTGGATAATGGGTTTCCGAATAATGAATCTTGTGCCTGTAATGTACTGTATGTTTGGAACAAAGCTTGACCTATATGTTTGCCACATATACAGGATGACCTTATTCTCATTTAGAAGCATTTCATGAAGCATTAAGAAGTTTCCAAAAAACTTGATTTTGCAACATACACACATTTTAAAACCGTAGCAGTCAGCAGGTGCCTTGATATCATAGAAAATGTCATTGTGCCCAAAAGTCAAATAATTTACAGTTTGAGAAACTAGACATGAAATATGAACTACCAAGGAGAGAGTCAATGTTAAATAAAAGTACAGTATACCCAGAATCTATACTTGCCAAGTTGCATAGAGAAGGTATGGAGAGAAGTGAAACCAACAAAGTGGACATAAGAATAAGACAACCCTGTGTTTATTATTATTAGACAATATACATAATTTTGAAGAAATATTAGTCTATACTTAGCACAATTCTCTATTATCTGTTATAAACTCTGATCAAATTCGCTCAGGTTTTTTTGCGCTTTATTATTATATTTTTTGCGGGGAAAAAATCCGATTTTCACAATTTTTTCAGGATTTCAGAAAACTTTGGGGCATTGCTCGAAACCCAGCACACATCAAAAAATCATTGGGACGTCTCCCATTGACTTATATGCAACCTTGACAGGTCTGAGATGCCGTATTTTCTGATCCTGACATTTCCATCCTCGGGGGATTAATAAATTGCGAAAAAATGATGATTACAAGTAGTTCATCTCATTCTACATTTAATGGAAAAAGACTTCTATACGCTTTTATTACATACACATATACAATTTGAAATCCTTCTTCCACTATTGAAAGTGGTTATTAAACAGTTTTCGGTGTTTGCAAAAGCTATATTAAATTGGCAGAAAAAGCTTGCATGTTTGCATTGTGCATATTTTACTATAACCAACTATTTATACTTTAATACAGAATATTGTTGTTTTTAAATATTAGCTTATGGGTGCCCACCTTTATCTGTTGCTATTTTACTAGTAATACAGGTTGAATAACCACTAGACTAGAGGGATCCTTTATGATCACACCCACAAGTGTGGCTTCTCTGAAATGGATGCAGTGGTTACATTGGCAACTAAAATTGTGGTGCACATGAACAGATTTAGATACAGCTTGTTTTAAACAGGACATAATTCCTTCATAACAGAGGTTTTCTTCTGTCAGGTGCACTGTTGATGTTTATAATACAGTGTTTTTTTTCTTTTGTGTGTGTAGGGGGGTGCACTGATCTAAGCAATGTTTCATCATAGTGCCTGTTAAATACTGTATTTGTCAACCATTCCATTGAAGAAGTAAAATAAACATGTACAGCATTGTATTAGGCTGAATAGATTCCCAGGATGTTTGTGCTGAAAAAAAGAACATTGCATGTTACCATTAGCAACAGATTTTGCTCAAAATAGAGGTGAATCACATATTTGATGCTTATTTGATGTTACAGAATGTACACATATTTTTAGTTCTTACACAGAAGCACCTGGATAATGTCCACACAAAGTCAATATTAGATGACCTTTATTTTATATATTATGTACATTGAATACGTTCGTGATCAACTGTATTGCTACTCATTTTGCAAATGTTCTTATTTATACATAGTAAATATTCTGAATTTGCTCTATGTTGCCTTGAAACTATGGAAGGTGTCCAGCGCAGCATATTAAGTGCTTCATGGGAATCCATCCATAGATATGATCAAGGTAAAATTTTAACATTTCATTGAAAGGCACTTAGACAACATATAACCGTTTTTTTACACCTCTCTAACTACATTACCCAGCCATGTAGAGAGGTGCAAAAAAAAAACTGTTATATGTTGTCTAAGTGCCTTTAAATGAAATGTTAAAATTTACCATGATCAACAATCATATCTATGGATGGATTCCCATGAAGCACTTGCAGCTGAAAAGTTGCCATTCTGTAAAATACTAAGGGGTTATTTTACTAAACTCTTAATGCTGAAAATTAGAAAAATTCGTGCTTTTAGTATAAAATCGGAACACAAATTTTTCGGAATTTATTAAACCCTGAGAATGGAAAAAGTCCAAATCTGAAAATATGGCATCTCAGACCTGCCAAGGTTGCATATAAGTCAATGGGAGAAGTTCCAAAGATTTTTACTGCACTGGGTATTGTGCAATAATTCAAAGTTTTCTGGGTTTTCGGGCAAAAATCCTGAAAAAATCGTAAAATCGTGTGAAAATTCAGAAAAATTCGTAAAATTCTGTTTTTTTCCCTCAAACAAAATTTTCAGGAAAGTGTATTGATAAATATGGAGAAAGAAACCTGTATGGATTTGGTCAGAGTTTTGTTTAGATAATAAAATTTGGACTTTGATAAATGGGCCACCCAAAGTTTACTTAAAGGTGAAACAACCCTTTAAGAACCCCTATGTGAGTTTGAATGTGTTGATTCAGCTTGGAGACCCTATCTATGAGGGTATGAGGTAGAGAGCGATATTGGCAATTAGTTTTCATTTTTTATTATTTGTATTTTTTTTAGTTATTTAGCTTTTTATTCAGCAGCTCTCCAGTTTGCAGTATCAGCAATTCGTTTGCTGGGGTTCAAATTACCATAACAACAATGCATTGATTTGAATGAGAATATGGAATAGCAATAGTGGAGGGTCAGAAAAAAAAAGATGAGTAGTTAAAAAAATTAATAACAATAAATGTGTAGCTTTAGAGAGGATTTGTTTTTAGAGGGGTCAATGACCCCCTTTTGAAAGCTAGAAAGAGTCAGGAGAAGAAGGCAAATAATTCATAAACTATAAAAAATAAATAATGAAGACCAATTGAAAAGTTGCTTAGAATTGGCTTTACTATAACATACTGAAAGTTAAAATGAAGGTGAATCAGCCTTTTAAGGACCTGGACCTCCTTGATAAATATAGTGTCATCTGTGTTCAACTGCTGTATTCATGAGAGATGGGCTGTTGACGGCACATTAGATTAGAGAGTGTAGATACTAGTGATGGGCGAATTTATTCACCAGGTGCGAATTCGCTGCCGGCGAATAAATTTACGAATTTGCATTCAAAGTTTTTTTACGCCGTCAACGGCGGTGACAATTGCACGGACGCCCTTTGACTTTAATGCATGTCAAATAGTTATGAACTTTTCACCATTTCTCTAATTTTGCAGGAAATTCACAAAGTTTTCGGCGAAACGGGACAAATTCGCTCATCTCTACTTATGGCAGGTTTTTTTAATACAGGCCTCTGCTGTGCCTTGTACTTTGCATTTACCTGTGACTTTGGGTAGGCAGATATGGCTTATATAGTTTTGATAAATCTTAGCCAGCAGAAAACAAGTACAGTAGTATATACTGTAGTAACTGAAATTGAGACCAAATTTCCTTTTCAATGGAAGGATGTCAGCTACAGCTTTATTGATCTTATTATTATTGTTATTTGTCATGCCAAACAAAGCAAAGGCTGAAATCAAAAATTGTGTTTTATGGTAAAGTAAGATACTCTGCATGATAAGTACATGAACAGAATAAAATACCTGCAACCAAGGAGGTGGGTAGGGGATCAAACTCACATTCCAGTGCCCTGATGGTAAAAAAGGTGGCAAGATAAGGCTCTCCCTATTCTTAAATATTAACCCCACCCCTGCTCTAGGTGGCCAATCCCTAGATGAAATCCTAAAACTACCTTGGATTCCCTTCCACACTAGAAACCCCCCCCCCCCCACACACACACAAAGTCCCAGGCACCTTCATTGACCACTTTGGTGCAGGGCAAGTTTTTGGTTGGAATTACTTAAATGTGTATATCTAAAACTCTGTTAAGTTATTGATTTCCTTCAAAATTACATTTTGTTGTATTTTTTAATTGTGGATATGATAAATATAGAGTTCTGATATTGTGTTTCCATTTTGTCTACTACAAGTGCTGTAACCAGTGTATCAAACTAACACTACGGGGCTGATTTACTAAAACTCAACTGAATCCCATTTTTTTATCAAAACAAAGTTGACCTAACTCTAAGAAAACTTGACTTTATCAAACGGTTGCTACAAAAACTCAACGAAAACTCACACTTTCTCAGATAATCCAGGGCAGATCATAATGTCAAGAAACAACATCAGGGACATCTGCCATTGACTTCTACATGACTTCACCAGGTTTGAGGAGTATTTTAGGATTCAGATTTTTTGCTTTGGGGTATATTAAGGGGCAGATTTATTAAGGTTTGTTTTTTCCATGAAAATGTGAGTTTTCAAGTTGTATTTTTTGGTCAAAACACACATTTTCAAAAAAAAAAAAACTTGAATATAATCGTGATTCATTATACCCACAATCCGAAAATACACCACCTGTCAAGAAGCAGAGGTCCCTTGAACCACTTGAAGATGTTACCAGCCTGCTTGATGTTCGAGATTTATTTGAGGGATTTGCCCAAAAACGCAAAAGATTCAAGCGATTCAAGTATTTTTTTTTGCCAAAAAATCAATCAATTCGAGTTTTCGAGTTCTGCGACTTGAACTTGCAGAATCAGGTTTTCACATTCAAGTTTTTTGAATTAACATACCATTTCAGTTAATTTGAGTTAATTCAAAGTAAAAAAAAACTCTAACACTTGACCTTTGATAAATAACCATCTTGATCTTGAAAAATGTGTTTTCCCCTTTAAAAACTCATCCAAAACAAGGTTTAATAAATGGTCCCTTATGACAGATATGATAAATCTCCAGAAATCTTTTCCCCCACAAATATAATTTATGTTTCTGTATGATGGATGATTTTGCTTTATAACATTGTTCTCTTTCGTGATCTAAATCATGAGATTAATATGCTCACAACTGCATGACTTGACACATGGTACAGTTACTTAAACATTTCCACTTAACACTAGAACTGAGAATGTCAGATCTCACATGGAAGGAGTGCTTTGCGCTTGCGTTTCTAAATGAGCCATTTAGTACTTAATACATATTTATGTGTCTTTACCACAGAGCTTTTCTTTTGTGGTTCATATTTGCCTCAACTTGCAGAGTATTATATTACCCCAAATGCAATTTCATTTCTGGATCATTGTTAAAATGCTGGCTTCAAAACTAATTTTACTTCTTTGTTATGCTGTTTGGTAACAATCAGGGATAGTGATGCTCAAAACTGTCTGATTTTGCTTTGCTGAAAACGTGGAAAAAAATTATGAAATTGCTAAAATTTTAGAAATACATTGGCCACTTTTTCAGAGCCACTTTTTCCATGGCTACTCTTCTTCACAGCAACCTTTTCCTGCAAGAACACATTGGAGTCTATGGGCATTTTTTTAATGGTGACCTTTTTTTGTGCATAATACTTTGGTGTCTATAGCATAGTTTTTTGAGTTGCAAAATTTTGTGGTGGTTTCAAGAAAATATTTGCTGGTGGAAAAATTAGGAATTCCACAGAAAATCCATACCAGGTGAAATATTTCACTAATCAGGAAAAATTATTATCCAAAGATTTGAAGAATTTGAAGATGCAATGAGAAACTTAGGAAATAAGCAATGAAATGACCGCTAGGTGCTAACATTCAAGAAACAATATATAAAAAAATCATTTACATTTATAAAAATTGTTTCCTTTTTCTCTGTAATAATGAGACAGTACCTTGTACTAGATCCAAACTAAAATATAAATAATCATTATTAGAGGCAAAACAATACGATTTGGTTTAATCTATGTTTTAATGTATTTTAAGTAGACTTAAGTTATGGAAAAGTAGGCATACTGACCCATTGATGCTCCACCTTATGCATTTCATACCCACTGGTACTTAATCATAGGCAGAGTGCCTATGATTAATTACCAGTGGGTATGAAACGCGTAAGGCGGAGCATCAATGGGTCAGTATGCCTACTTTTTTAAATTTTGCATTGAATAAATATTGATTTTTAATACTGAACGAAACATTTTTGGAGTATCATTTTTGTAACTGACATTTGGGCCCTTTTGGACTGTGGGCTGTATTCCAAAAAACTTTGGCCCTTAGGACTCACCTTATATATGCAGCAGTTGGGCATTATTAGTACTTAAGTTATGGAAAACCCCCGGTCCTGAGCATTCTGGATAACGTCTCATACTTGTACAGTATAACTATTATATCCTTATATAATTAATCATACTGGCCATAGTGTACATAGTCCTTTCAACATTTACTGTAATTCAATTTCCCAGTCAACTATTATCAGTTTCATAAAACATAATTCCAAGCAAGAGCTAGAAAATGACCTTTTATTTAATATAATTATTTTTTTCATGGTTCTGTGGCAGATGGTAACAGAACATACAACAACAATAACCCTATAACTAATTATAAAGTTAAAAGGAAAATGAAAATTATAGGATGCGCTCAAAGAAACATGTCCTCAAAAAATGTGATGCTGTGGGTCTACAGTAATTACTGGTCAGTGTATTCCTATCATTAATTTGCAATACAAATGATATAAATCAGCTGCTTGCTTTTCAGTAGGACTCTTTTGAAGGGAATAAAAGCATAAGGCTGAAATCAATATTTCAGTATGTATGCCATCACTTAAAATCCAGCGTCAGCATTTAGCATAAAATACTTAATTTCGTTTAAGGAAAAGCTTAGTCTATAGATAAATGTAATACATCCAATATAAGTGTGTAGAAATTATAACGGAAGTAATGTTACATAGTTAGATGAATTAAGACAAAAGGTCATCATGTTCAACCCCTCCACTACATCCCCAGTGCATATATATATATATATATATATATAGTGAATAAAGTACCCCCTCTTGTAAAATATAAGGATATTATAACTTACCGAGGAGTTTCATGACCATATAAAAACACAAGGCCGAGTGTTTTTATACAGGTCATGGAACTCCGAGGTAACTGCAGATCTGGAGAAAACAATTCCAACCTTGACAGTTTTTCCTAAAAGTTGAATTCCTCCCTCCCTTTTTCAGTTTAGTTGCACATAACTGCTCTCTCTCCGTCTCCAGCTCATTAATATTTTTCTTAAGGACTTGGGCCCAAAACTGCACTGCATAATCAAGGTGAGGTCTTACCAACTGTATTGACAAAGTCATATTCCCAACTTCAAGTCATCCATGACACTTTTAAAGGCATGAGAAGAATCTGGTATCATCAGAGGGTATTCCACTACATTAGTGCCCACACCATGATAAACCATTTGCACTGTTTTAGGGGAAAATTCAGTTACTAAGTCTAAAGCGGTGACCTCTTAGTTCTTGTGAAAATAGACTCCCCTCTATCTGTCTAAACAGTCCTCTAAAGTACAGAGTAATTATATCCCCTCACAAGTGACATTTACCCATAGATAACAACTCCAAACAGTCACAATCCTTCGTCATAGTTGAATTATTCCATTGATTTCACCAGTATTTAAAGGGGCATAGATTCACAGAAGGAGGGGGTTATTCTTCCACTGTAAAGAGTGCTAGTAAAGCTCCAGCTGACAAGATGACACCCATTCCGTTTAGAAGAAAGGAGATTTGGGCTAAATATTCAGAAGGGATTTTTTACAATGAGAGCTGTGAAGATGTGGAATGCTTTCCCTTAAAGGAAAACTATACCCCCACAATGAATACTTAAGCAACAGATAGTTTATATCAAATTGAATGACATATTAAAGAATCTTACCAAACTGGAATATATATTTACATAAATATTGCCCTTTTACATCTCTTGCCTTGAACCACCATTTCGTGACTCTATCTGTGCTGCCTCAGAGATCACCTGACCAGAAATACTACAACACTAACTGTAACAGGAAGAAGTGAGGAAGCAAAAGGCAGAACTCTGTCTGTTAATTGGCTCATGTGACCTTACATGTGGTTTGTATGTGTGCACAGTGAATCGTACGATCTCAGGGGGTGGCCCTTATTTTTTAAAATGGCAATTTTCTATTTATGATTACCCAATGGCACATACTACTAAAAAAGTATATTATTATGATAATGGTTCATTTACATGAAGCAGGGTTTTACACATGAGCTGTTTTACTCAGTATCTTTTAATAGAGACCTACATTGTTTGGGGGTATAGTTTTCCTTTAATCAGTCTACTGGCTGATACAATAGATAGCTATAAGAAAGGATTGGATAGAGGGAATACAGGGTTATGGAAGATACTGTAGCTCATAGTAAAAGTTGATCCAAAGACTGGTCCAATTGCCAGGAAGTCAGGAAGGTATTCTTTTCCCTCTAAGGCAAATTGGAGAGGCCTCAGAAAGGTGGTTTGCCTTCTTCTGGATCTACCAGCAGTTAGGCAGGTTATATATAGACTTAAAAGGTTAAACCTGATGGATGTATATCTTTTTTTCAACCTAACTTACTATGTTACTATGTTACCAGTGCTACTGACACAAGCCTGCAGTGCAAAGAGGGTATAAAAATAACAGCTCAAAGGGGCTTGGAAGCCCTGTTTCCTGCTACTGTGTGAGTCAAGTGCAAATCCATAGGTGCAACCAATGAATCTCATTAGGGTAATTTGCTAAATATAGTGATGTTCGCTGCCAACTAATACATTTGCAAAACTGCAGGGAAAATTTGGCCGCAAAAAAATCCACAGCGTCAAAAACAAAATTGTGCATAAAAATTGTTGCGTGTCAAAATTATTCGCCCATTGACTTTAATACATTTGAACAAAATAGTTGCGCGTATAAAAATTGTCACTGGTGTCAAAATTGATGCACATCAAAATTAATTTGACGCCCATCAACTTCAATGAGTTTTGCAAATTTTTTGCCGTTTCACGAATTTGGCACTAAATTCGCAAATTTTTCAATGAAAAACATTACACACTCCACCTTGTTTTTGCCACCTTGCCCCTTTTTGTAAATGAGTCCTATTGTCTTGCTTACATAATATTCTTAACTTAGTTTCCAGTACCAGAATTGGCATTTTCTTGATGATTTAGACATTTACATGGATTTGCCTTGCCTGTGTATTTTGCTTCTGAATTCACGAAACAAAGAAGAAGGTTTAACAGAGCAAATCAATTTAGTCCATGAAACATTACAAAAATACTAATTTTAACATTCATGCAAATCGTTGCTAAGACAACAGGCTTTAAGGCAAAAATCATCTGACCTAAGATGTTACTGCAAGTCTTTCTTTAAAACTTATCAAAAGTCCATAAGTCCATTAAAATACAAATACTAGGGGAAAGTAACACCAATTAAAAAAAAAAAAACAGCAGAAAAATATACTAAAATGCCCTGAAATACCACTCCACTGACTAATAAAATAATCCATTTTGTATAAAAACTCAGGGAAAGCACTGCCATTGCTTAAAGGCATCTGGGGGCAGATTTATAAAGGGTTGAATTTCGAAGTACAAAAAAACTTTGAAATTCAACCATCGAATTAAAAAACTTCAAATTCGAATATAAAATTCGAATTTTTTTCAGGAAATTTGGCAATCCTCCAGTCGAATAAAAATCGAACATTTAGAACAATTTTAGCGCACGATCGAATGATTTTTATTCAATGTGTATAAAGACTTAGAAAAATGTTGTAGAAGGTCCCCTTAGGCTAACATAGCATCCAGAAAATTACTTCAAATTTCGAATTTTTTTACTTCGAAAATTCCCTCGAATTCACTTCGACCCTTGATAAATCTGCCCCTTAGTGATATTGGGATCTCAAAGAGGGAACATGGATTCTCTGAAACCAAAATTATTGTTCTGCTGTTCAGGTCAAACTAATTCCAAAGAATCCAAGATAAAAAATGTAGGAAGAAAAAGGTAATTCTCTGTTCACAGATGAGGATTTTTTTACAGGACCCCTAAAAATTTGCGAAACCCAGAAAAAAATGGAGGCCTGTTTTTTTTTTTTGACGCCGGCTCCCAGTTTTTTTTGACGCCAGTGTCCATTTTTTTTTTGACACCGCGAATTTTCGTGGCAGTTTCGCGCATTTACGGAATTCGTCACAAATTCGTGCCTGGTGGATAAATTCCCCCATCGCTACTCAGCAACTTTCTCCACCAGAACTTATTACACGAGAATCCAGGCAAAGGAACCAAACGTATACTCTGGGAAGGTGTGTAAACATTGAACTGAAACACACTCACAAAGACATTGGTTCAATACACTGATGCCACTTTACTATTGTTGATAATACTGCTAAAATCCAGAAATGTCAGCCACTGTATAGAGTCCATCAAGATTATGCATCTAGGTTATTTCTTTGCTGTGCCCAGTCATAAAAGTCAAATTGTCAAATGATCCTAATTAAGAGTTCAATTGATTAAAATGTATTTATTTCTTTTAGAAGTCCTACCTTGTGGTTCCCATAGACACTTTTTATAACAGTGGGAGTTTAATTAGCGTAGCTAACTTATACTGTAGGTATATGGCACAGGCAGAAATGCTGATGTGAAAAAAATGTCTATTATTATTTTTAACATTTTTCCATTGGGAAAAGTAGAATGGTTATAAAATTTTAAAAAAGCAGTTCAAATAGGAGAAGTCGTAATGCTGACATTGACAATAAACTGGATTCTCCCAAGAGCAGTCCGGTGCTGTAACAAGAAAAACAATAAATAAAAGTTTCATGGAGGATACTTTCTTGTCAAGCACAAGCAATTGAACACCCTAAAAGCCAGAAGCAAGTCAGACAGGTTCAATTTTATTATAGCAAACAGAAAGTGCACAATGAATTTATGTCAAAAAATATTCAGGTCTTCTGATTGTTTGGCTTAAGAAAAATGGCACCAGCTGAGTTCTTTCTTTCCAACAGCAAAAAAGTGTTCTCTCTATTTAGAACTTTAAAAAAATATACATGAACAGTTTTAGTCCAATTAATGTCCTTACTTGTCCTTTTTGCTGTTATCTAACAAGAAATTGTGATTCTTTCAAAATGTGCAAGTCTGTGAAGGGCAAAGTTTAGTCTCGAAAGGCATATTTTGCACAACTTCGCCAGACGTTATTTCTCAGTGAATATGCTTTTTTATCAATATGCAAAGTTTCGTCTTGGCAAATAAATAGACAGCATAAACGTCATCATATATTTATATGTCTTTACTGGTTGTTGTTGGTGAAATTGCTGGAAGTAGCCACATACTGTATTGTTAAAAATGTCCAAGGAAGCAAAATAAAGACAATAGAGATCTTCTTTTATCGTAGACATTCGCCTACCCTAAAACAAATGTGGCATGCGCTTGGAAAGTTACATTTTTGATTCATTTTCAGAGTATGTATGTATGTATGTATATTTTTATTTGTATAGCACACCTTGAAGGCAAAGCACTGTACAGCAAAACAATAAAATAGAAGTTAGAAACAAGGGGTCATTGAAATAAAAAGTGACATTAAGTGCATCATTAAAAATACAATTCACATAAATGTAAAATATAATTACAATACAGATTGTCAAGTGTCCAGGAGACAAAAGGCTGGAGGACCCTACCCCGTAGGGCTTACAGTCTAAATGGGAGGGTAACAAACAGACACAATTCTGAGGGGTATTAGTGCTGTAGCTTACAGTTTGTTACACTGTCAAATAAGTGCCAGTGCCCAGTTCAGGTGTTATCCAGGTGCTCCCAGAGGTAGTCTTTGAGTTTCGTTTTAAAAACATTGAAGGAGGATTCTCTCTGGAGAGTTTCAAGAATGACATTCCAAAGGTAAGGAGCAGCAAGAGAGAAAGGTTTAAAACAGGAAACAGCAGTAGTAGTGGGGGGTGCAACCAAGCGGTTGCTCTGAGAGGGCGGAGGTTTAGGCCAGGAACATATGTAAGAAATTTTGGGTATTTAATCCTAAAGCAGTTTTTCAGGGAATTAAACGAAGCCCCAATTATCATAACAACAAACGGTTTCCTGTGACTACTAAATCCTATGTCTGCTGTGGGGACCATAAATCAACTTACTGTATGCGAGAAAACTTGCTCAACAGGATGTAGGCAAGTTGGGGGGTTTATCACAGCATCTTGGCAGTTGGAAGGGTTTCTGTGGGGGCAGGTGAGAACACAGGATAAAAGAACACTGGACAGAGGAAGAGGGAGCTGGGCAGCTGAGAGGAAGAGCTGGAGAAGCCAGAGGAGCCTGGGACAAGACAACATGTGAGGAATGCAGACCAGAGGGGAAGGTAGAGATGATGCTGAACTCTATTCCCCTGCCTTTTTGGTAACAACAATGTAGACTTGTGTAATGTGTAACTGTAACTATTGCAATTATTGTTTAGTCTAAGTGTAATCATTAATGTATAACAATCAATTGCTTTATTTCACAATATATCACTTTAATATATGCTTATTGGTGTGGATTCATTGTCTGCTTGCTCAAAAGAACCTGAACCCTAGTAAGTGGGTTGAGATATATTGATATTATTATTAATAAAATATAATATACTATATAAACTTACACATAGAGAAACAAGATATGAGAAATAATTAGGTGCAGAGGAATGAAGGGCTTTGAAGGTTATAAGGATGAGTTTATAAGATAGTCTTTGTTTTATAGGAAGCCATGATAAGCACTTCAGCAGGGGAGGGGCCTGTACAATTTTGGATGAGAGGAGGATAATTCTGGCAGCAGTGTTTAATACAGACTGTAGGGGGGAGAGATGGGAGTTAGGGAGGCCAGCAGAAGGTTACAGTAACCTAGTCGGGATAGGGTGAGAGCATGCATGAGTGTCTTGGACATATCTGGTGAAAGGAAGGGACAGATTTTGGCAAAATTGCGTAAGAAAAAGTGACAGGTTTTGACAGTGGTGCTATGATCAGAGAAGGAGAGAGAGGAGTCAAAGATTACCCCCAGACAGCGAGCTGAGTTGACATGGTTAATGAGCATTCCATCAATAGAGATAGTAAAAAGGGGAGTAGGGCCAGGCTTAGGTGGAAAGATGATTAGTTCAGTTTACAGACGATAATTAAAGCCAAATGATCGCATGAGATCTCCCATAGACAGAGTGTACAGGGAGAACAACAGAGGACCAAGTACAGAGCCTCGCCGCACCCCCACATTAAGTGGAACTGAAGATGAGATTTTGTTAGCATAGGAGACAGTGAATGATCGGTTAGAGAGGTAAGAACAAAGCCAAGAAGCAGCCTGGTTACAGATGCCAAGCGAATAAAGAGTAGAGATCGTTCGCCTGAGTGAAAAATATTGCTTTTACACTAGTGAATTGTCCACCTGACCTTTTAGTAAATTGGCGATGTCCCTGCAAATTGGCATTTTGGTAAGTTACCTCTAGGGTTACCACCTTTTAAAATAAAACTTACTGGACTTGGGTGCTCCAGATGGGGGGGTGGACTGGTAATTTCAAGGGGCTGAGGAAAGACATAAGTAGATGGAGAGTAAGTGGGAATGTTAATAGTGGTTTTTCCACCAACTGATCAGAGAAGGGGCGGTAAGTATTTGGGTAAATTAGCGTTTAAATAGCTGAAAGAAGAGGATTTTACTAATTACCTAAAAATACATTGCCAGTAAATTAGTAATAATGGCATTAAAAAGTATTTTACAGGTTAGGCCAGTGAAAGAAGATCCAGTTGGCAAACTATTTGCCTAGATAAAGCAGGAATAAAGCATTTTACTCCGTTACCCCTACTTACCAATGAAATAATACAATAATATAATAATATATAATGCTGATATACATACTCACTTTGAGTAATTATTCAAGCAGACAATGCAAACAATACAAAAAGCAGAAAGTCTTAACTGTTAGGGAAATGACAATATATTCTAATTAAAAGTAAAATCAATTCTCATTTTATTTGCAAATTGGGATCTTTAGGACAGCATAAACTAATAAATGAGTGTTCATTTTCAGCTTTTCTTCACATCTTTTTATTGGTAACAGTTTTTGCAAGCCACAGCTATTGTAAATGCCAACATATTCCATAAAGTACATGCAATACTCTTCTAGATAAGTAGGTGGGAGAAATTACATACTTAGCAAGCCAGTGGCAGACTTTGATAATAGGTGACAATACAAAAGATGTTTTTAAGTGCTAAACTGCTTGCATGTCTTTAATGTCACCGTAATATTGACTCATCTTGAGATGCTTCACTTGGCAAATTGAACACTAGTTTTAGAAAATGCAAAATGTAAAAGCAATACTTCACGGAACACTTAGAATGAAATACTAACCCAAAAAGATCTCTCAGGATGTAATAAAGAACGCTGACTTCAGTGTACATATAAATTAAGTTACATGAAATATCTAGCATAAAAGAACTTGCAAGTCCAGTATGTACAGGATAATCATAATGGTATTGTAATGGAGATACGTATATTGGATATGTAGGCTATAATCTATACTAGGTTTTCAAAAATAGCCCCTTTATTGGAACTCCCAATAGATGTTCTCTGGTCCCTGTCCCTGTTTCAATTGAGGAGTTGGAGTGTCTAACGTTCCCTGCAAGAGGCACAGTAGGAGGGGGATAGCCAGTCAAAGCCCTGCAGTCACACAAGCAAAGATAGACTTCAGTTCCCTATCAGATCATCCAAGCTGGTGATTGGTTTCTATCCTACATTGCAGTTTGCTGAGTGTTGCCTGCTCCCCTGCATAGCCAGACAATTCAACGGGCAGGAAGTAGAACAGATGGTTGAGACTAGTAGGATTTTTTCAGAAAATTTCAATAAAGTAACCAGAAACACAACTTTTTAAAGTATATTCCTTCTATATTTAAAAGAATTTAATGCATTGGCAAATTCTTGTTTTTTACATAATATGTCTCCTTTAATGGTTGATATTAAATGAATACACAAATTAATTTATTTTTTTCCTGGTATGTATCTAATGGAATCATTCATTGTCTGTAATCATTTTCCAAAACTTGATCCAAAATTTCTGATTTAGCTTTGTGCTGGTAGTACCCAAAATATTATCCCTGATGAACTCTGAGTAGTTTAGAATTTCCACCTTCTATTATCCCCTTTCATCCACACACACAATTTTGCAACTGAAATAAGTAATTGTAAATTATATCCATACATACTTGGTGCTTATTGAGGCAATTTGCTATAATCAGTGGTTAGTGATAGAATTTGTCACATGGCTTAAAGAAACTTTTAATGGCATCATGCTTTCATATGGTCAAAGTACTCTGCTGTGACTTCAAATATCCTAATATTTTACAATAGGGGTAAACTATTGTCCATACAAAGCTAGGTCATTTATAGAATTCGTCATTCTCTCTGCCTGTAAAACAACTTGAATGAGTCAATTTCTGAGTCGATTTTCCAACTTTACAGCTCTCTTTGTAAAAAAAATGTTATATGTTTCCCTGATATGTTTATACATAATTATTTGAGCACCTCTTGCCAAATGTACCAGTCCCAACTTGGTTATTATTATTATTATTATTATTAACATGTATTTATATAGCGCCAACATATTGTGTAGCACTGTTAGCCATTCTTCATATGTGGAAGTGCAAGGAGCCCATGTTAACGCAAGTACCTTTAATAAATTGGGTTTTTCATGCTATTGACTTTGGCAAAGTACACCTGAACTTATGACTACCGTATATACCCGAGTATAAGCCAAGTTTTTCAGCATCCAAAAAGTGCTGAAAAAGTCTACCTCGGCTTATACTCGGGTCAGCGGTACCCAAATAGCTGAGATTGCAGTCACTTTTAATCATTTATAACCAACAGTACACTTGGGGAGAGACTGCAATATCCCACAATGCCCTCTGTTGGTTATATGAAAGAATAACAGTGCACCCTCTGTTGGTTATATGAAAGAATAACAGTGAATGCAATATCACACAGCACCATCTGTTGGTTATATGAAAGATTAACAGTGACTGCAATATCACACAGCGCCATCTGTTGGTTGGATGAAAGAATAACAGTGCGCCCTCTGTTGGTTATATTAAAGAATAACAGTGACTGCAATATCACACAGCACCCTCTGTTGGTTATTTGAAAGAATAACAGTGACTGCAATATCACACAGCACCCTCTGTTGGTTATATGGAAGAATAACAGTGACTGCAATATCACACAGTGCCCTCTGTTGGTTATATGAAAGATTAACAGTGTGCCCTCTGTTGGTTATATGAAAGAATAACAGTGACTGCAATATCACACAGTACCATCTGTTGGTTATATGGAAGAATAACAGTGACTGCAATATCACACAGCACCCTCTGTTGGTTATTTGAAAGAATAACAGTGACTGCAATATCACACAGCACCCTCTGTTGGTTATATGAAAGAATAACAGTGACTGCAATATCAAACAGCACCCTCTGCACATGGTAGTGGGACAGTGGGACAATGCACACAGTAATCCGTTTGGCAATTCTCTGTCACCATCAACTTTGCAAAGAAGTCCGGTTGATAAAGAAGTCCGGTTGATCGCTGGGGGGGTCGCTTTGGCAGAATGTGCGCTGCTGGGAGACAGGGCTGTAGTTGTGTCTAGGCTTATACTAGAGTCAATGAGTTTTCCCAGTTTTCGTAGGTAAAATTAGGTACCTCGGCTTATACTCGGGTCGGCTTATACTCGAGTATATACGGTACTAATGTCTTCAAAATATATCATGACATAGTGGGGCTAATTTATAAAGACTAGGCAAATTTGCCCATGGGCTGTAACCAATAGCAACCAATCAGTGACTGGCTTTTTTTCAGACATCTGTAGGTGAAACAATGAAAAGAACCATTTGATTGGTTGCCATGGGTTTTCTGCCCAAATGAGCCCCAATGATAAACCTTCACAAAAGAAAAGATGGCTGAAGCCACTAATAGTACATGAATAGCACATTGCATCAAAATCAATATCATTATGCCTATAAAAAAAAGTGGTTGAAAAGCACTTCTGAAACCACAAAACCAAGTAAATATTAAAATATAGAGTAAAAACAATATTCATGGACAAAATTAGGGCCATTGCATTCACTACACACAATAATCAACTAGCCCCATGTCACGAAGGAGATAATAATCCACTTCAAGCATTTCAAAACTTTATTTCATGTGTACAAACAGGACTAGATCATTATATCCCTCATAACATGTGGTTGGTTGACATCTCTGTATTGATGGTTTGATGCTTAAAGCTTGCATGACTCTCCTGCTTTCTCTCTATTCTATTTAGTCATCTGTTGTGCCCAGCTCTCCGTCTACCATGCTTCTCTTATAGTGACAAAAGGATTTAGGTGTATCTACTGTATATGTATATATGTGCACGGGGGGTCGTTTAGAGGTGTTGAACATGATGGACTTAACAATATGTAGGACCTGCTAAAATCTTCCTGAGGCACTATTTTATGATGTTTTAATAGCAGTTTTAATAGTAGTTTATAAATGTTTGCACTCTTGGGAAAACATTTTTTTCGAGAATTAGCCACCTCACTTACCTTTTGGTATTCTCTAGGTAAAACTATGATGTGATATACCATATATTATTATTTTGATTAATACCAGGAACAAAATAATTGTAATTAAGTAAACATAGTGAGGAGAATTACATACTCACAAGGAACAGTTCATACACATCAGAAGAAAGTAAAAAAAAAAAAAATAGTTTATACAGGTATGGGACCCATTATCTGGAAACCAGTTATCCAGAAAGCTCTGAATTACAGAAAGGCCATCTCCCATAGACTTAATTTTATCCTAATAATCCAAATTATATGATACAATAAAACAGTACCTTGTACTTGATCAAAACTAAGATATTTATTGGGTTGATTTAATGTTTACATGATCTTCTAGAAGCCTTAAGGTATGATTATCAAAAATTACAGAGAGATCCATTATCTGGAAAACTCCAGGTCCTGAGCATTCTGTATAACAGGTCCCATACTTGTACTTACCGGGAAAGCCGACATGGACCTCATATTGTACAGCTTGTAGTGATCTACCGAAAAAATCAACTTTTTCTCATCTCTGATGGTCCTCCTGCACTTAAAAATCTTGTCGGAAGGCCTAAACTCAATCATACAAAGTAGTAAAAACAATTTCATTATAAAACTTGACCTAAATAATATTTATTAAATTACTGCCATATATAGGGGGAAACCTTGTTTTACCCAAAGTGTCAACAAAGGAAAAAATATATTCATTTGGGAAAGATCTGAAACTTGCTAAACTGAAACACTCTATTCCATCTTTCCATTCTATTCTACATCAGAGATGGATGTATTTAATATTATTTAGATTTACTGGATGAAGCCAATAGAATTCTGTTTGTTATGTTTATTCCAACACTACATTGTTCCACATTTCATGTTACATGCCAGATGGTTGCAAACAGTTTCTGATGCTCTATTTTTGGAATAAGCACATGCCTACACTTTACATTGATCTGCCTTCATTGCTACATGCATTTTACACAATTATGTTTATTTTTACTTTTATATGCCAATCTTTTTTTTTATGGAAGCTAAGAAAAATTGTTGATGGGAAGCATAAATAGCTACTTTATTCTGCCTGTTAAATTAGACAAAAACTAGAACCAATGCACACTATTTAAATTGTGATCTAGGTCTTTATCCTTTAGCTATTCCTTTATTACTGGACTACATATTACTTTGCTTTGCAGAGTGAGCAATGCTAATAATAAGCAACTGCCCTCATTTGTTTAATGACTAACTGTTACCTTAATGAGTCCCATGATTATAACAATGGTATTCGATAAGCAGGTAAAGCAAAACAAAGCTGATTAGCATCTTTTAATTGCTTATTCTTTTTTAACAAGGTGTGGTTAGGGCAGTGAATATATAGCATAAATGCTGACCCTGTGCTAGGATTAAGGAATCCTTGAATTACTCCAGTACAACATATAGAATCTTGACAATTACATTTTGTATGTTTATTAATATTTTTTCTTAATTAGAGAAAGGGGCGGATTTGCTAAAGGGCGAAGTGACTAATGCTAGCGAAAATTCACCAGCGCAACATCATCCTGGCACTTCGCCGATTTACTAATGGACGCAGACATAACTTCGCTAGTGATCATTCGCACTCTATCGCCAGCAAATTCACAAAGATGTGGATTTTACTGAACGTTGCCTCTTTCGCCAGACTTGCCTTCACCACCTCAGACCAGGAGAGGTGCAATGGAGTGTCTAGGGCTTCCTCAATTTTCAGTGGAAAAAGTCCCAAAAAAACGTTGGTGTCTCTTCCTTTTTTCAGAGTGATAGCCTGCAAAGGTCTGTTAAAAAATTTTTTGGGTAACCGGGTTCCCCCCTACCTGGGCTTGTGTAATGTAATGTATTTGCTGCAACATATACGTCCATGTAACTTTATCATTTCCCGACCGTATGCAAATTAGGCAATGTTAGCCCATCTTCGCTTTCATTGCAGAAATAATGAAAAATTTGCCATCTTTCAGTGCCCTGGACGCAACTTCGCATTTTAGTTAATTAGCGTTGTCCTAGCGAATTTACACCTGAAGAAGTTTTACGATGGCTGCGAGCCCACCGCTGGCGAATTTTCACCATTTAGGGAATTTGCCCCAAAAAGTTGTCATTTATTAACGTAAATTATACAATTTTTAGAAGTATGGTGTCAATTTTTATTTCTATAAATGTTAAGTGAAACAGAGAACATTCATTACTAATGTTACGATATGATATTCTGCATATTTTATATTGTTATTAATAGTGGCTATGGCTGCACTGCATGTATATTTTACATTTCTTCCATAGACTTTGAACTGCATTTTTCAGTGGCAAATAGTGATGGGCGAATAAATTTGTCTGGCAAGAAATTGCGGTGAATTTCTGCGTTTCGTTGCTGGCAAATAAATTTGCAAATCTCCTGCAAAAATTCTCCGGTGAAATGTCGCCGGCCTCAGTCAATTGCGTCAAAATATGTGCGCATCAACACTATTCGGATGTCGGATTTTCAAGATTTTATCGAGAAAATGTCCGATTTTCAAAAAAATTGTTCATGAAAATGTCCAATTTTTTCCCGGCAATTTTTCACTGTTTAACGAATTTGCCCATCACTAGTAGCAAATTACCAATAAAATGGTAGAAGGCATTACTAACCTGCCAGAACAATGAAATTATTTGAGTGATAAATTCCACAAAGAATCCTTTTAAAAAAATAAGCATTATAGGATAACATCAAGCAAACTGAAGCATTTCCCTTTCTAATAAGCTCATTAAGCCAAGAAAGATCCAAAAATTGAGGATGACCCATTCCCATTGACAGACAAGTTTACAGCTTTTAGAGGTTCACCATGTAACTGTTTCCAAATTTAAACAAGGATGTCTCATGTTTCCTAATTGAGTTGCTGATCCGCCTATAGGGATTTAAAGCAGTAGATATAGGGCTAAGAATGAGTATTGGAGATATTAGAGGACCAAAAATGGTATCTAAAAAGCCTGAAAACTAGTGATGGGCAAGTGAGTTCATTTGTGAAACTGTGGCGACAATTTTTCCAGCAAAAAATACGTTTCAAAAAAAAAATGATGCTTGTCAAAAAAAATTCGCCATTTCGCCCATCACTACTGATAACCCTATACAGTAGAGCCTACAGCTGGAGATCAAAAAGTGCATTGGAAGGTATAAAAGAATATGAAACAGACAGATTTATTAAGGTTCAGAGATCTGTGCATATTGTGAGCCAATGATTGCATTTCTGTTTTATTTAAAAAATTCATTGTTGTTTGACTTTTTTTGCAATCCTAATTCTTAAATTTTTGAGATCTATGATACAACAAATAAGAAATAATCACATGTTTTATCTCTCCAGCTTTCATCTACGAAAAATACATAGAAGTCAGCGGGAAGTTGGTATTCTACTTGGATAATCATGTTTTTCCTTGAAAATCCACATGACTCCAGCACCTACAATGGCTTAAATTGAATGGAATGCTGCAATTCAAAACCCATTCAATAACATTCTTGATAATTCAAGATGTAATGTAAGTGTAATGCCAGGGCCATCTTGCACTGGCATTTTAAAAGTTAATACTTAATTACTCAGTCTCAGGCTCACACAGAGACCCTTTATTATTATATCTCACCAGGGGGCTGGGGAAGGGTGACATCCATATCTGTTATCTGAGACGGTCTGGAGCCACACCATTTGGGCAAGGAAGCTGGGCCAGTCTGTTCTTTGATCGGCTGATCAAAGAACAGAGCTGTGGACCTAGAGCAGCAGGGGGGATAGCTAGTAGAAACTTATGGATTATAGGAAAGTATCCATATCTCCTGTGTCATAGGATTCACAACCTCATAACTTACATATTGGTTATGAGGAGGTCACATGCTTCCTAACAATACCAAACAGGGCTAGACTATACCCACCTGTTAGGAGGGCTGGTTCCTGGGGGACTGGAAAGTGGGAACCTATTAGTGTTTGGTATTGTTCTTCTTGCCCACATATGAAGCGCAGCCTGCCCATGTTTTTATTATAGTATTGGGTACTGGCAAGTACCAATATTATATTAAGGGATATTGGGGAATATTGCCTGAGAGTAGCAAACCCCCTGCAGGGGGTCGTAAACGACATGTTCCTGTGCACTCCTACCTCATGCATAAGGTAATGAGGGGAGTGTCCCAGCAGGAAATAAAAAGGTGACATTCCCAATATCACATTGTCATACAAGGAGGCTCCATTTCTTCAGTGGATTGTATGTCCAGCTTCCAACTCGTGCCTCAGAGGAAATACACTGATTACTTCAAAACTTGGTAAAGTAAGGGTTTTCTTTGTGTTTTTACTCCCTTTTATTTTATTTACTGTATTTGCAACTGTGTGTCATCTTTGTAATATCATTTTTATATATATACATATGCACTGTTTCTTTTAAATATTAAATATCATTTAATACGTTAGTCCTTGTGCTCTAAACGAACTCATTGCCCATATGAATGCTTGTGCCTACGTGTATGAACTCTTCGTATGTGTGGAAAGGGAAAGTTGCCTATTTGTATGTTGGATAACTAGTACGGCTAGCAGGAAAGTGTGTTTGAATGTAGATTAACCCTTTGGCTGCTGGAGTGCTTGTTAGACTAGTAGGATCTTACCCTGAGTAACTACCACAGGAGAGAGTGGTTGATGTATTGTGTAGTGTGAGTTATTACCTGTTATAGAGGGCAGGGGAATAGTCACATTAGGTTTCTATCGCCTGTTAATGATAGATGGTGGCAGCGAATGAACTTTGTGGGTGTTGGTGTGTTTTTGGGGTGTCTGTTGTTAGTCTAACCTGTGTGTAAGGTGATTGAGAGACTGATTGTAACCCCTTGTAGCCAAACCCAAGAGTTAAGTGTGGTTGAGTGAGTCGTTTTTGTGACAATTGGTTGGCAGCGGTGGCATAATTTAATTTTTTATTAGAGCATTAGTGCTTGGATTAAGTGTTTAACCCTTGTACTAAAGGACTGTACATCCTTGCGAGGAATATACAGTCTTCAAGGACAAACGCAGTGCATAGTCTAGAAAAGACATACTTGCAAACAGTAGTGCCCTTCCCTTCTTTTTTCTTTCCTATCTTTTATTTTGCAATTGTCCTCTGAGATGGCATCCTACAAGAGGCAGAGCAAGGAACAACTGTCCAGACTCTGTGAGGAGAGAGGGATTGCAGTAGCAAATCAGACCAAGGAATGGCTTATTGCATCCCTGGTTGAAAGTGACCAAGAGTCCAGCACTGGGCCAGTGGGCCAAACCATGGACATTGCTATTGGCCAGTACCACTCTGATGAGAGTGGCAGCAACAGTTCGCAGAGTGGTACAGGATCTTCTCTGCAACTGGTTTTGCAGCAGTTGGGCTCATCGGACCCTAACTTACGGCTACAACTTATACTACAATACCAGCAGGCCGAGGCTGCAGCAGCAGAACGCCAGGCCGCAGCAGAGAGGGAGGCAGCTGAGCGCCAAGCCGAGAGGGAAGCAGCAGCAGCAGCAGCAGAGAGGGAGGCAGCTGAGCGCCAAGCAGAACGACAATTCCAGCTGGAGATGGCACGGCTCCAAAAAGGTACTGCCCCACCTCACAGCAGTGACTCCAGGGAGGCCAATGTCTTCAAACCCCGTCTGGAGAATTTTCCCGTGATGGAGAAGGATGGGGATCTGGACACTTTTCTGAGGGGGTTTGAAAAAACCTGCAGGCAATTTCATTTACCCCGTGAGCAGTGGGCAAGTTTCCTGACCCCAGGGCTTAAGGGCAAAGCTCTGGAAGTTTTTGCGGACCTTCCACCAGAATATGATGGGGACTATGATGAAATAAAAAAAACTTTAATTAGGCACTTTAACCTCACCCCAGAGGTGCACCGCAAGAAATTCAGGAGTCTACAGCGTGGGGCCCACGACAGCTACACTGATGTGGTTGGGAGGCTGAGAATCACCTTCCATCAGTGGGTGCAGGGTCGCAGTGTCTCAACATTTGCAGAATTGGAGGACCTGATGATACTGGACCAGTTCCTGTGTATCTGTCCAGTGGAAGTCCAGCAGTTTGTCCTTGACCGTGAGCCCAAAACTGCTGATCAGGCAGCACAAATTGCAGATGCATATACTGCAAACCGGATGCCAGCAGCCAGGAAGCCTATTCCAAACCCAGGGTCCCATAGCTGGAAAGGAGGAAAGTCAGGAGGAAGCCCCTCCTTCCCTTCTCACAAACCGGGGGGATCTGCAGCTGCTCCTGCAGGAAGCCCAGGGGTAAGGCCGGGGCAGGTGGATGCACGCCGCTGTTTTATATGTAATAAGGTGGGCCACCTTAGTCATGTCTGCCCTGACAAAAGGAAACCTACACCACCTGGAAAACCCCCTGGTCCATCTCCTTCTGTTTTGTTTGTTGCTGGGACTGAGGGGAGCCACAAGGACAATCTGCAGCCGGTTACCGTGGGCACTCAGGTAACTGTGGGACTCAGAGACACAGGAGCAGAGGTGACTTTAGTGCGCCCAGAGCTAGTAAACTGTGAGGATATTATTCCCGGGAAGACTATGGCTGTCACAGGATTTGGGGGAGTCCATCCTTCAGTGCCCATGGCACGGGTTTACCTGGATTGGGGAGCAGGGAGGGGGTTGCGGGAGGTAGGGGTGTCGGATACCATCCCTACTAATGTGTTACTGGGTACTGACTTGGGCAGGTTGGTGTCACAGTATGTGCCCGCAGGGGACCCTCTGGAGCCAGCAGAGCCCTACGTGAATCCTGCTCATCTACAGGTATCTGATAATGATGTTGATTGTGATGGGGGCTGGGAGGGAAATCAGGATGTGGTTGCATGCAATTCTGTATTAGAGCCAGCTGAATCCCCATGCATAGACCTGGGGGGAGGGGAAGTGTATGTCCCATCTCTATCTCGGGGGGAGAACAATTTCGCAGGGAGTGTAGGGGGATTCCCAGTAGCAAGCCACTGTGATGTGGGAGGGGGGAACCTCCCCTGTGTTGCAGCAGTAACCCGGCAGCAGTCTGTAAGGGCAAGCCAGTATCAGACTGGGGGTACAGGGCTGGAGGGTCTGTCACTGAGTGGGGAGGGGGGCCCCTCTGAAGGAAGTCCCCTGCCTGTAGCGTTGCTGTGTCCTGACCCAGAGGACAGGGGGGTTCCAGCTTCTGGGGCCCTGCTCACACTCACACCAGATCCCAGGTTTGAGGCAAGCAGTCGGGAATTTGAGGCAGCCCTCCTGACCGATGCCAGCCTCGAAAAGATGAGAGGCCTTGCAGCCCAACCCCCTGCTGAGACTGATAAAGAAAGAATATACTGGCATGAAAATAGATTGTACAGGGAATCCATGCCTACAACTACCCAAGAGAAGTGGGTAAGTGACCGGCAACTAGTGGTGCCTTTGCAATTTAGGGAACAGCTCCTAAGAATAGCTCATGAAATCCCCTTAGCTGGGCATTTAGGGGTACAGAAAACCAAGGCCCGTTTAGTACATAATTTCTATTGGCCTAACATGGGTACAGACATTGCCAATTACTGTCGTTCGTGCCAGACTTGTCAGCGAGTGGGGAAAAATAGAGATATGGGAAGGGCCCCATTAGTTCCGTTACCAATTATTGATGAACCCTTCCAAAGGGTAGCTGTGGATCTCATAGGGCCCTTAGCTATACCCAGCAGTTCAGGGAAACGGTTTATTCTCACTGTGGTAGACTATGCTACCCGGTACCCAGAAGCAGTTGCCCTATCCTCCATCCGGGCAGACAAGGTTGCTGTTGCCCTCTTAAGCATATTTTCAAGAGTGGGATTTCCCAAAGAAATGCTCACTGATCAGGGGACTCAATTCATGTCTAACCTGATGCAGTGCCTGTGTAAGGAAATACAGGTGAACCACCTAATTGCCAGCCCTTACCACCCCCAGACTAACGGCCTGTGTGAACGTTTTAATGGCACCCTAAAGCATATGCTAAAGACCTTTGTAGAATCCCAAGGGAAGGACTGGGAGCGTTATCTCCCACACCTCCTATTTGCCTACAGAGAGGTACCACAGGCATCCACTGGCTTTTCCCCATTTGAACTGTTATATGGGCGGAGGGTACGTGGCCCCTTAGATCTGGTAAGGGAGGCATGGGAAGGCAAGCTAGATACTCCTGAGGTGTCAGTAGTTGAATATGTAATAAGATTCCGGGAAAAGATGGAGGCATTGATGGGATTGGCACATAACAATGTAACCCAGGCACAGGCCTACCAGAAACAATGGTATGATCGCCATGCCAGAGAAAGAGTTTATGAAGTGGGACAGAAGGTGTGGGTCCTGGTGCCAATGCGCCAGAATAAGCTACAGGCTGCCTGGGAAGGCCCATACACTATTCTAGAACGGGCTAATGATGTGAATTACGTAATTGCCCTTGATGAAGATGGAAAAAGAAAAAAGGTCTATCATGTAAACATGATCAAGGCCCATTACGAGCGGGAGGTCTCTGTAATGCCGGTTTGTGGTATGGCTGAGGAATCAGATTCTTTACTAGATTTAGTTGCGATGGCCCAGGGAACAGAGGGCATAGGAGGGTCACAGGTCAGTAGCATGTTCACCGTTGACCATAGAACTCAGGTGATGGGGTTACCAAACTCTTATGTCAGTACGTACTTTCCAGACAGGGAGACTGTGCTGAGCTAGTGGGCACAGGTGAAGGCCGATAGGCCATCCTCTGTACCCATTCCTGAGGGGGGAGGTGTAATGCCAGGGCCATCTTGCACTGGCATTTTAAAAGTTAATACTTAATTACTCAGTCTCAGGCTCACACAGAGACCCTTTATTATTATATCTCACCAGGGGGCTGGGGAAGGGTGACATCCATATCTGTTATCTGAGACGGTCTGGAGCCACACCATTTGGGCAAGGAAGCTGGGCCAGTCTGTTCTTTGATCGGCTGATCAAAGAACAGAGCTGTGGACCTAGAGCAGCAGGGGGGATAGCTAGTAGAAACTTATGGATTATAGGAAAGTATCCATATCTCCTGTGTCATAGGATTCACAACCTCATAACTTACATATTGGTTATGAGGAGGTCACATGCTTCCTAACAATACCAAACAGGGCTAGACTATACCCACCTGTTAGGAGGGCTGGTTCCTGGGGGACTGGAAAGTGGGAACCTATTAGTGTTTGGTATTGTTCTTCTTGCCCACATATGAAGCGCAGCCTGCCCATGTTTTTATTATAGTATTGGGTACTGGCAAGTACCAATATTATATTAAGGGATATTGGGGAATATTGCCTGAGAGTAGCAAACCCCCTGCAGGGGGTCGTAAACGACATGTTCCTGTGCACTCCTACCTCATGCATAAGGTAATGAGGGGAGTGTCCCAGCAGGAAATAAAAAGGTGACATTCCCAATATCACATTGTCATACAAGGAGGCTCCATTTCTTCAGTGGATTGTATGTCCAGCTTCCAACTCGTGCCTCAGAGGAAATACACTGATTACTTCAAAACTTGGTAAAGTAAGGGTTTTCTTTGTGTTTTTACTCCCTTTTATTTTATTTACTGTATTTGCAACTGTGTGTCATCTTTGTAATATCATTTTTATATATATACATATGCACTGTTTCTTTTAAATATTAAATATCATTTAATACGTTAGTCCTTGTGCTCTAAACGAACTCATTGCCCATATGAATGCTTGTGCCTACGTGTATGAACTCTTCGTATGTGTGGAAAGGGAAAGTTGCCTATTTGTATGTTGGATAACTAGTACGGCTAGCAGGAAAGTGTGTTTGAATGTAGATTAACCCTTTGGCTGCTGGAGTGCTTGTTAGACTAGTAGGATCTTACCCTGAGTAACTACCACAGGAGAGAGTGGTTGATGTATTGTGTAGTGTGAGTTATTACCTGTTATAGAGGGCAGGGGAATAGTCACATTAGGTTTCTATCGCCTGTTAATGATAGATGGTGGCAGCGAATGAACTTTGTGGGTGTTGGTGTGTTTTTGGGGTGTCTGTTGTTAGTCTAACCTGTGTGTAAGGTGATTGAGAGACTGATTGTAACCCCTTGTAGCCAAACCCAAGAGTTAAGTGTGGTTGAGTGAGTCGTTTTTGTGACAGTAAGAGTAAAAAAAAAGAAATTCAGGCTAAACAAAAAGCATATGTTATCAAGGGGGTAAACAAAGCCCAAGAAGCACTTCTTTATTTAACCCCTTTATGTAAAGAATAGTTTAATAAGTTGTCTGCAAATGTCTTTATTTATCCAGGTCATAACAAATGTATTTGTGATATACATTAGAGTACTGAATAATCCTGAGAATGTTTCACCACTCATCCAAACATCTTCTTCAGTTTAACTGTGGTTGGAAATTCTATGGCATATTCAGTAAACGCTTTAAGGGATCCTGTCATTGGAAAACCTGTTTTTTTCAAAACGCATCAGTTAATAGTGCTACTCCAGCAGAATTCTGCACTGAAATCCATTTCTCAAGAGATCAAACAGATTTTTTTATATTCAATTTTGAAATCTGACATGGGTCTAGACATATTGTCAATTTCCCAGCTGTCCCCAGTCATGTGACTTGTGCCTGCACTTTAGGAGAGAAATGCTTTTTGGCAGGCTGCTGTTTTTCCTTCTCAATGTAACTGAATGTGTCTCAGTCGGACATAGTTTTTTACTATTGAGTGTTGTTCTTAGATCTACCAGGCAGCTGTTATCTTGTGTTAGGGAGCTGCTATCTGATTACCTTCCCATTGCTCTTTTGTTTGGCTGCTGGGGGGAAAAAGGGAGGGGGTGATATCACTCTAACTTGCAGTACAGCAGTAAAGAGTAATTGAAGTTTATCAGAGCATAAGTCACATGACTTGGGGCAGCTGGGAAATTGACAATATGGGTCACATTTACTAATGGTCGAATATCGAGGGTTAATTAACCCTCGATATTCGACCCTCGAAGTTAAATCCTTCGACTTTGAATATCGAATGATTCGAAGGATTTTAATCCATCGATTGAACGATTTTCCTTCGATCAAAAAAAGCTAGGAAAGCCTATGGGGACCTTCCCCATAGGCTAACATTGATACTCGATAGGTTTTAGGTGGCGAAGTAGGTGGTCGAAAGTTTTTTACAGAACTTCGACTATTGAATGGTCGAATAGTCAAACGATTTTTAGTTTGAATCGTTCGATTCGAAGTCAAAGTAGTAGTCGAAGGTCGAAGTAGCCAATTCGATGGTCGAAGTAGCCAAAAAACTTTGAAATTCGAAGGTTTTTTTATTCTAATCCTTCACTCGAGCTTAGTAAATGTGCCCCTATATGTAGCCCCATGTCAGATTTCAAAATTGAATATAATAAAATCTGTTTGCTCTTTTGAGAAATGGATTTCAGTGCAGAATTCTGCTGGAGCAGCACTATCAACTGATTCGTTTTGAAAAAGTTTTTTTTCCCATGACAGTATCCCTTTAAGTGCAGAGCATATGCAGGGAAACACTTTAACACTTCTTGAACTGAGAAGACATTTTGATGAGTGGTGCATCGTTTTCAGGATTACTCAGCAAGTCCAGCTGTTTTAGACATCATAATTATATAGTTTTTTTTAAAAAAATATCAGATTTATTTTTCAGGTGACAGCATGTAGCTGATAAAACTGGTAGTTAGAAGGGTGTTCCAGACAGTGTATGCAGACTATATATTCTATAGAAGAACTGAACTTATGGTTAAGAGTAGTGATGGGCATTTAAGTGAATGGGCATTAATATTATTTTGACAGGCGCAACAATTTTTATAAACACGACTATTCTGATGTGCGCCTCCGAATTTTTTGACGTGGCGGGATTTTTCACTGGCAAATTTTGTGCCGCAGTTTTGTTTTATAGTTTTTATTTCTCTGCCGGTTTTATTCTCTGGCAGAGAAACGCAGCAAATTCACTCGTGTCCAATTTATTCGCCCATCACTAGTTAAGAGTTGGAGTAAGGACAGAACCTCCACAATGTATAAGTCTGTACAGCTAACAGTGCTTAGCAGTCAATATAAACATGACAGATCCCATTCCACTTACCAATAGCAGAAAAGTGATTAGGTCATCAATATTTCTGCACAGTTATGTTCAAAGTAAAGTAATTATGGCAAAACCCCTGATTTTCTCAAGTTCGATGAAAACCTTGATGAACGATACTTACGATTACGAATTCTGTTTATTTTAAGACTTGTAAAATTGCTGAGATGACCTTTAAAATGAAATAGATGACTGTAGCTTATTTTAATTGAATATCTCTTCCAATATATATACTGTATGTGCAGCATTATATCGTGACAATGTGACCTTGTCAAAAATCACTGTTCTAATCATGCCACTTTTTTTTTCTATCAATAAATGTGAATTAAAAAGAACTGCTGCAATTTAAAGCTTTAGACAAGAATTTATGAAGGCTCTATTTCTGTCACCTCAGGTATTTTTCTTCTTATATGCTATGACATATTGACTCATGCATAGAGTTTGGAAAGCAATTAATTATGCCATAGTTGTGTCGTATTGCACCAACTATGGTACTAAATACAAAGAAACTCAAAATATATATCTAATTATAACATGCAAACATATTTTAGCTATTGTCTTAAAAAAAGTACGGGATATTCTGTTGTATTTGTAATGGACTGTGATGTTTTTCCAAAGCAGGGATCCCACAGAACACAAGCAAATGCTTTATTGTTACAATAAATGTGATAAACTTTGCCTTCAGTTGTTTGCATGGCAATGAATAAAGTGTATATTTTCGATTTATTAAGCAATAATTAACTAGTGATTTTTTTCTCTCTGTTTATGGTTAGTTTGAGACAAAAGGTAAAACTGAGAATAAACAATAAATATATTTTGTTCTTCTGTTAATGGTTCAATGTCATAAACTTACATTAGAATTTAGCACATAGAAAATAGATTGCCAAGGCACTACATTTTCTTCTGTTCAAAAAGGACCACACATGCATCAAGATGCATTCTGCAACCTCTGAGGAGAAAGAAAGAGAGAGAGAGGAAAGAGTACATTTATAATCAGACAAAGGGTCCCAGATTTTATTATGTGCCTGTAGTCTATCATCAATTGCGACAGACAAGTAGGAGGTTTGAATATAATTTAATCTACCATGCAGCTGCAATACAGATAGCTAAAGAACAAGCCATGGCCAGGCTGCTGATAGTGCTTAGAATAGCAATAGTTTCTGTGAAGAAGACAGTATGCGTCTTCTTCAAAGCTGTCTCTGGAACTGCAGGGTTTGGCTCTTCCAGGACTACCAGAAATTAGTTTATGCCCTGCCTTCCAAAATAAGCCAAAAGTAAAAAAAATGGATATACAGTGTAGTCTGCATATACCTGCCTTTCCAGAAACAAGGGGTGTTGAAAAACATATTTTGTAGACGTGGGTGATATTACATGTTATAACCAAATAGGTTATAATTAGGGAGAAACTTTCCATAATTAAAACTCATTTTGATCCTTTCTTCTTAACATAAATTATATTGAAGGTCATCCTCCTTATCTCTCGTAGAGATATTACCTCCCATTGTTGAGGGACAGTTTTTGTATACAGAACCAGTGTAGGTCAGTTTTGAAAAACAATGCGGTATTTCATTGTACAGGTATAGGATCTGTTATCCGGAAACCCATTATCCAGAAATCTCTGAATTACTGAAAGGCTATCTCCCATAGGCTCCATTATAATCAAATCATTTTTAAAATGAATTCCCCTTTTCCTTGTAGTAATGAAACAGTACCTTGTACGCCTTCCCAACTAAGATATAATTAATCATTATTGGGTGCAAAACAACCCTATTGGGTTAAATTAATATTTAATTGATGTTTTCTTAGACTTAAAGGGAATGTAAAGCCTAAAATAGAATAAGGCTAGAAATGCTGTATTTTGTATACTAAATCTAAACATGAACTTACTGCACCACAAGCCTAATGAAACAAATAATTTATTCTTTCAAAGTTGGCTACAGGGGGTCACCAACTTGTAAATTTGTTAAACATCTTTGCAAGACTAAGATTGTGCACATGCTCAGTTTGGTCTGGGCTGCTTAGGGATCGTCATAAACAAATCTGCTTGAGTTCTGTATGGCTGGGGCTCCCCCTGCTGTTCATAAGTATGATTGTTTCCCTGCTCAGCAGTTAGGGACCATCTGACAATTCCTATACACAGCAGTAAATGAACGGAGAATTTCACTGCATACAGTCAGGTTTCTTATAAAAATGGTACTCATTTTTTAATTAAAGTATATTGGAGATAGATTTCTTTTTCAATTTTTTTTTTTGCCTTTACATGACCTTTAAGGTATGCAGATCCAAATTATGGAAAGATCCCTTATCCAGAAAACCCAGGTCCCGAGCATTCTAGATAACAGGTCCCATACCTGTACCAATATAACTCCAAGGTAAGACCATTTCTTTCATGCAGAGGGACATGGTCAAAAAGTGTAAAAAATATCTACGAATTAGAACTTCAGTTCAATGATAGAGTTATGTATAATAGTTTGCATGAAGCTATTTAAGGTGTGATGCTTCTGTTTCTTCTTCAAAGTAGAACAAATGCATTAGGTTATTAGTAATATTATTTTTGTATTAGCTGGCTGACATAAAACAATGAAACAAGGGAATTAGAGAAAAAGACAAAGAACCTTTTCTATAACTTAAAAAAAGCTCCCAGTTGGTGTGATTTACAAGTCTATAGCTCAATGAAAAAAAATCTGAGGAGAAGACAGACAACACCATAAAACAATCACTCCTACTGTCTCTTCCTACAGTTTATATGGAAAACAGTTTAATTAATCAACCAATTAAGGAAAAATTAACAAAGTGTAGTAAAGTGCAAGTGTTCAAGCTAATTGAAGATAATATGTGACTTAGGCTTCTAATTTATGAATCAATACAAAGTGACTCAGTGCTATATTCCAGGACACTGCCTGGTAACTAAAGTGTCTGTGCCAAAAAATACATAAATAAAGTAATTAATTGTATTGCCTTGATTAAAAATTAGATATGAAATATGAAGTTGAAGTTAAGATATCCCAGAATCTGCTGAGATTGTTTTTCCGTCTATTACTATGGGATACCACAAAGTAAAAGAGAAGTCTGGAGCCTTGGGACTATGGTCTAAAAGTTACCTTATCTGTCTCAGTGTCAGAGACTATCTAACCCTAAAAAATACTCAAACCCCAAGGACCATGGAAAAAAAGAAGATTTAAAATAAGGAACATGGAGAATACTGCACTATAACTGGTCAAAAAATGTAGCCACCCTTCAGATGCCTATTTTACCCTCAATTGTACCACAGTGTCTGTTTAACAAGTAGAAAATTGATTATTTTTTTTTTAAAAAAATCAGATATATTGAGTCCTTAGGCTCAACACTGTCCAGCTTTATCAAAAGGCAGAGACAAAACAATTATACATTATGAGGGAGGCTTTAAAAAGGCTTTTTGTTGATACCCTTCTGAAAGGAGCACTGGATGCTTTAAGAAATGAAAAAAGTCGCATCTCCTCCTTCCTTTCAGATATGCTCATTTGGGGCATTAGCCCCAAAGAATGGAACAGTACTATCAGTCTGGTAGAATTATCCTTTCAAATTTTTTATTAACTCTTCTTAGCATGGTTTAATTCTTTTTCCGTCCAACTAGGATGGCAAAAACATTATTAAAAAATACCCAATGCATTTATCACAAGTTTTCTTAGGGTTATAAATGCATTGGTTAATGATGTAGGTCTGGCTATAATTACACCATAATGGCCATGGAAAAACATTCAAATGACAGCAAGAAAATCCTTAAAACATCCTTCTAGCTGAAAAGTAACTTTGGACCAATGCCTAAAGGGAGGCAATGGACCTGAAAGTAATCATAAAGTCTGTCCCAATATAGATGATGAGTCAAATAGATGAAGTAAAGTTCTTTTAGACCATCAAATAACTCCTACGCTTTTTTTTTATTCCCAATTCATGTTTAATTTACTTCCATTTTCACAAAAAGTGATTGCTGCGTTACAATGCCATTACCATTTTTGTACAAATGTATAGATTCTCACACGTTCTCCAGAGTACTGAAAACTTTAAACTGTGAATCATACTACTGTTAAGTTCTTGATTAAAATAAAAAGTATCTGCTTTTAAGAGTGAAGTATATCTTGATGAGTCAATATTAGTTGTAAGGATAAATTATGACAGCAGATCTGGCAGCCTTTATCTTAAAATGCATGTTATCTCAAACTATCTAAAACTGTTTAACACCTTGTAATACATAAAGCAACTTCTTGCAGAGATAATTATCTGAAGTAGCCTAACAACTAGCTCTTAAATGAGTTTTTAGGCTTAGAAACAATCCAGGACTTGACCATTATAACTCTTATGACATAGGGTCGATTGAAGTCTCTGCAATCCATGGGTTTAATCCACTGGTCAAAATAGGTGGCCATGCACGGGCCAATGAAAATTCCCTATTAAGCTGCCATGTGGCCCCTGATGTGGACCTCATCCAGATGACCTTCATTAGTGGCAATGATCGGACCAATGATTGAGTAAGCCTGATATTGTCAACTTCAAGAACCTGGCCAAATCTACTGTAACTGTATAGACACCTTTTTGCTTATGGCCAAGGTTGGACTGGCTGGTCAACATAATAGACCCTAGTGGCCCTTCAGCTTTCCTGGAGCACAGATCTCTCTATTAACTTTTGCATACTATGCTTCTGTTTTTTATTAAATTACAGCAATATTTCTACATTTTCCTCCAAAATTAAAAACTATGAATGTGTGAATGCTATAACTTGTGCTTGGCACAAGCCAAATCATGAAAAAAACTGTTAATTTAGGACTCTGTGATGAAGTCAGGTAAATTATAGATAAGCCGTAGAATGCCAGGTGGTTGTTAGTTATATAGGGATGACAGGGTACCTTTCTAAGGAATAATCTGCACAGTGTAAATGGAAGAGCAAGAGCTAATGTACTAAGTTGAACTTATAGATACATTAACACAAAACAACCATAAATCTGGACAATAAATGGCACAGGGATAGAGAGGTCCGGTCTGTTTAAACATAAACAATTACAGCTTGAAAAACTAATATCTTAAACTTGAGGATACCTGTCATCTTCTCATCAAGGAAAACATGTTTTAAGGCTTGCTAGTGGTTTTTGGGCCCTTAAAGAGCAATTGTCATCAGATTTTTTTCCCCAACTATAGGTGTGGTGTAGCCCCAATTGTTGTGGCCAGTCTACAGCCGGCAAGTAATTGTTAGATAAGACTCGCTCAAAATTGGTGCAGGAAAGTATATTATTGGAGGCACCAGGCAACAGTTGAACACTGTTAATTGTTAAAGGGGAACTAAAGTCTAAAAGAGAATAATGCTATAAATGCTGTACTTCGTATACTATATAGACAAATACAAGATTCCTCTGCACTCAACCCATTATCAATATATTTAAGACAGAGACATTTTGTGCATACTGCTACTGAAAAATGCCTTACCCTTTAAACAAAACAGGGATTGTTTGTCCATATATTGCAATATATTTAAGCTGGCCAACTACGTCAAAGTCATCCCATATCTAGCCAGTCCTATGCTCAATTTTCATCTGATTCATTAGGAATTCTATGGTTTCATTATACATTTTACAAAAGGGACGAATACGTTTTACCTGCAACTTACTAGCTGCTTTCGAAAGTAAAACTCCCAACCTTGGCTGCCCTTTTATTAGACACCAGTGGGATCACCTGACTATAGTTGGAGAGGGTGGGCGCTACAACATGGAGCTGGTCACTGCTCCTATAGAACTATAACAAACAAGGGAAAGTTGTGCTCACCAATAGTTTTTAAAATCATTAAGCGGGGGTGCAATGAGGGTGTGACCACAAAATACATATAGACAAATACAAGATTCCCCTGCACTCAACCTATTATCAATATATTTAAGACAGAGACATTTTGTGCATACTGCTACTGAAAAATGCCTTACCCTTTAAACAAAACAGGGATTGTTTGTCCATATATTGCAATATATTTAAGCTGGCCAACTTTGACGTAGTTGGCCAGCTTAAATATATTGCAATATATGGACAAACAATCCCTGTTTTGTTTAAAGGGTAAGGCATTTTTCAGTAGCAGTATGCACAAAATGTCTCTGTCTTAAATATATTGATAATGGGTTGAGTGCAGAGGAATCTTGTATTTGTCTATATGTATTTTGTGGTCACACCCTCATTGCACCCCCGCTTAATGATTTTAAAAACTAGTGGTGAGCACAACTTTCCCTTGTTTGTTGTACTTCGTATACTAAACATAAACTTGAACTTACTGCACCAGAAGCCTAATAAAACAAATGATTTATGCTTTCAAATTTGACCACAACTTTGTTAAACATTTTTGCAAGACCAAGACTATGCTCATGCTCAGTATGGTCTGGGCTGCTTAGGGATCATCCTAAATTATCAAAAATAACCAGAATATGCAGACTGCACTGGGTCCTGTGTTGTCATGTAATCTAATGTGGATTCTATAGTTTTTGTATTGTTTAATACATACTTTCTCCAACTTTGCAGAACCAGTGGCTGCAGCAAAATAATCCTTCAACTAGAATCCCAGTTTATCTGTTTAAATCTGGCTTCATGATCTTTGTCCCAGCTGGAGTTCAAAACATTAAAGGGGATGTAAAATCAAAAATAAAATCCAATATGAATCTCTACACAGTCGCCGACTGCTCTACAGGGAAACAAACAAAGCTGCTTGAGTTCTGCATGGCTGGGAAGTAAGGTGGGGAGGGGCTCCCACTGCTGTTTGAAAGTAGGTTAATTTCCCTGCAGAACAGCTAGGTACCGTCTGAAGTTTCCTATCCACAGCACTCAGAGCAAGTAAATGAAGGGAGAATTTCACTGTATACAGTCAGGTTTCTTATAAAAACAGTACATATTTTTTAATTAAAGTATGTTGGAGCTTTTCTTTTTGATTAAAGAAAGTAAAAATGTGATTTTATATTTTTGCCTTTACATCCCATTTAATAGAAACACCTTTTCACATTTATTTGACTTGAATGTTTAAGTTCCATTTCCATATCAGCTCCTGATTATTTGTTTATTCAATGCCTGCTGTACCACTAAACGGAAAGCCCCCCTACACAATTTCCTCTATTGCAGAGGAAACTGAGTAAATTATATTACGTACCATAGCAATTGCAGAGTGGATAAACAAATGGGTATAAGACACTGTGTCACAGAAGTTCGAAAGTCCCGAATGACTTAAAGGAACAATAAATATTTCAATAAATAGGGCTTGTACTGAACATACTTTTAACAGATATTATCTCTCTTAGGGGAATCTAGCTGCTAGTCAAAAATGGTCCAGAATTAACATATAACCCCAGTTCAGTTCCCAGGGCACAAATCACCACTTATAACAAAAAATATCCCATAGTTCAAAATTAGTAAAATGCCATTTTTATTCAAGAATACATATTAAAAAAATGTTCATACTGACCCCATGACATTCCACCTTACATGTTTTGCACCCTCTGGTACTTAGTTATTGGTGATTATGCCAACATCACGACAGTTAAATGTTTAAAACCAATATAACCCCTCCCATCTTAACTTAAAACCAGAGAGGTTGGCTATGCCTCTTAATCAAGTGTACATTGTGATAGTCATACATTTCAGGGGTCCTATTACAATTACAAACAACCTGTATACATAATAATACAGTATATCACATAAAGAAACTATGTAAAAGCCCATAAAACATAATTGTCCTTGTATAATGCATCCAAATAAATTACTAATATAAATAATATAGTATAATATACAGTAAAAATTGCACTTCAAAGTCCTATAAAGACATTATAGACAGACCTATCTCCAATAGGAGTCTCTCACCAGAAAACTATAATAAACCTAGATCAAAACTCGCCTCAACCCTTAAGTAAAGCGTGTGACATCAAACTCATAGTTAAGACCAAATGGCAAAAGCACTTGTAAATGAAAATTCCAGAAGACCTGCCTCTTGGCCAAAAGCCCTAGGAGATCCCCCTTCTAACTCCTAACCTCACCCTTTCAATCCCCTGGATCGAGAAATAAGCAATGTCACTATTAATGCACTGTGCAAAATGTCTAGTGACATTGCTCTTCTCTCTCCACTGTGAGTTTTTAATTTGACTCAAATGCTCCCTCACTTTTTCCTTTAACATTCTGCTTGTACATCCTACATATTGTTTCTGACACTTGATCAGATAAATTGCCATAGGGGTACTACAATTAACATAACTTTTGATTTGAAATGTTCTGCATGTTTTATTGAATTAAACATGGTAAACAGGGAAATTGTAGCTCCTCCGTGATTGGTACTTGCAAGGTAGAGAAACCCCTCCTTATAACCCTCCACCAATTTTGCATACAGGTAAACAAAAGTCCATTATGCATGAGTATTATTTGTTCACTGGTAATCAAATTGCCTTTAATTACCTCAATATTAACGTTTTGTATTTTGTAACCAGTGGTATTCTAAGGCTATTTGCATTTGGTCATATGTATGAATTGTAACTGTTGAGTTTATTTACACTAGCAACCATCCAGCGGTTTGGAAGTCATAATGGAAAGGGGAGAAGTCACAGGAATGGAGAGCTCAAACTCCAAGAAAATTGCATCCAAGCAGTGGTATCTGGTGCTAAACTGGAAAACCCATGCCTGCCCCGGGGTCATAAATGCATCAAGTCAAGTTACCAGCAGCTTTGATAAAGGATCTTGAGGGCCCGAAACGTTGCTCGTTTGGTATGTGTTATTGGGCTAAATAAATCACTTTTTTTGCATCATTACAACTGACTTTGTGTGCTGCTGGTAACTTGACTTGATAATGGAAGGGGAGAAGGCCTGAACAGAAAATAAATATTTACAAATAAAAATAAAAGTAGGCTCACAGCTGATTTGTTTTTGTTTTTTGGTTCCCAACAACTATATTTTGAGTTGCAGGGAAAATACAGAGCACAATTCTTTCACCTGCCAACCATCCCTGTATGTACAGTCAAACCTAAGATAAGTAGGCCAAAAGTATAGGACTCTCATGTGCCTTGCTGTCCTGGTGCACCATAGCCTGTATATCTGAATAAATATAGCCCCCTATGAATACAGCATTACCATAGAAATATCTTGGAGAGATAAACTTAATTTCTATTAAAACATTGAGCATATGTAAATACAGTGGTGCTACTTATTTTCATGCACTGCACTGTAGTTATCATGTCCCTTTCTTTCCTTACAAATGCAGTTGTGTAACCATTGAATATTGATAAGGCACTTGTCTATTGTCATGAAAGGGGTAATGGTTAGAGAAACTGATTTGAATCATTATGAATCATTATGATTAGCATATACACGGTAGTTGCTTTTAGACTTTAAATATAGATTTTCCAAAATGCTGTCCAAGGATTATTTCCATTCTAGCACACATTGATGTGATAATTGAGATCCTGGGAAGAGTGGCTAACAATGTAATAATTATGTTGTGAAACAAAGGTTAGGAGTTCAAGTGCTGCCCTAAGAGAGACAGTCCGTTTGATTGATGTTTTTGCCCTATACACTTATCAAATGTCACCTCGAAAAGAAATAACACCAGTAGCATTTGTCTAGTCTGAAGCACCTTCAAAGGACAAATGTCTTTTAAACTTTGCTAAAGCTTAACACACAATTACAGTTTAAATATCATTTTATTCTAAACTTGATATCTATATAAAAGCACAATTCACAATCTTTTTACAAAAAACATATTTAAATTTGTAATTATACTTCCAAAGTTCAAATGTGTTATTTCTTTTTCCCTCTTGATATTGTGGGGTTTAAGCTGTGCACAGCGGATTTTTTTATGCAGAGAAGAGACAAGTACACAAGTGCCTTACAACAGGATATGCCATATATCATAATATTAGGACCATATACATATAGAAGCCTCCCGCTAGAAGTTAAGTTATGCTGTATATCCTTATAATACACAAAAGCTATGGATATCCTGTAAATTATATCCTTATAAACGGTGAGTTCTGATGTCATCAGTTATAAACGGTGAGTTCTGATGTCATTTCTGTCACATGACTTGCTGAAATGTGTGTATTATAATAAATAAAGTACCCCCAGTTGTAAAATATGAGGATATCGTTCGGCCTCGTACTTTTATATGGTCATGAAACTCCTCGGTAACTTATAATATCCTTATATTTTACAAGAGGGGGTACTTTATTCACTATATATAGTATCTAGTAAAAAAAAAATCTAAAACAACTCTATTTTCTACAACTGGATGTTCTTGAAAACATCCAGTTGTAGTAGAATTATTTTTGTTAGATACTATGGGGCAGATTTACTAAAGGGCGAAGTGCCCATAGCTAGTGAGAATTTGCCAAAAAGACAATTCACAGGGACATCACTAATTTACTAAAAGGCGTACAGGATAATTTGCTAGCTAAAGAGCTCAGCGCCCTTTCACCAGGTGAATTTTCACTCAGGTGATCAAATTTACAATACGTTACCCTTTTCGCCAGAGTCTGCTTCGCCAGGTTATTCCCTGTGAAGCTACATCCTCCTCAATCTTATGTCAGTGACATCATATCCTGTATGCTGAAAAGTCATTAAAAAAGACAAAACGCTGGCATTTTTCATATCTTAATGTGGCATTATGTTTAAAAGTTGTAACTGTTAAATATAATTTTTGATAATTTTGTTTTAACCATTTGAGTCTCATTTCACATTTATTTTAGTGTAGGCTCATGTCTAGGACAATTGAGGATCTCTTTGTTTTTATTTTGGATCCTTGGACATTTTTAAAAATAAGTGGCAATTTCACCAATACTAATAAAGACATTTATATTACCTATATGTACCTGCCATATTTAGATTGATGTAAGCACATGTATGAAAACAAAGTTTTGCTAGGAAGAAAGTAACTCTAGTGAACATTCGAAGTGTGACAGGAGCCTTCCAAGGTGAAAATGCGCCCTTTAGTAAATCGGCCCCTAAATATCATGACCTGAATGAAAATGTGCAGTAGCAGACCTACTGCTGAGCAACACTAACCACTTAGATACTTCACAGTCACAGACAACCACAGTTAGTCCAGTTGCAAACCAAAAACTGGTTGACTTACTCTCTAAATTAGCCAATGGGCGAAATTCGTGAAACATTGAAAAATTTGTGAAACGGCACCGGCGTCTCGTTTTTGAAGCCGGCTTCCGTTTTTGACAACCGGCGCACATTTCACCAGCAAATTTTCGTGCCCGTCTTGCAAATTTATTTGCCGATGGCGAATCGCACAAATTGGCCGCACATTCGCACCTAGCAAATAAATTTGCCCATCACTATTAGCCAACAACCATCTGTAGTTTTACTGTAGCCGCCTTCTTAAGTTAATGCTAATTGGACACAATTGCTCTTTAATTGAACAATCCAAAAAATATCAGCAACACCATGTCCATAAAATTGCAAATCTTTATTTTGCTCTGCTAAGGTTATAAGCTAACAAAAGAGGGGGGATTGACTTATCCCCCAGTGTTCTAGTAGTCCTAGAACATTGAGACAATAGTCTCAATAACTTGTTCATTTTCTTTACATTCTCTATCTCCAATTAGGGATGTAGCGAACTGCCGATTTGGTGTTCGCGAACCGCGTTCGCGAACACCGGCAAAAAATGCGAACGTTCGCGGACAGTTCGCGAACTTCGAACCCTCGCTAAAATCGTTCGATTCGAACGATCGAAGCATTTTAATCGTTCGATCGAAGGATTTTTATTCTAATCGAACGATCGAACGTTTTAAAATCGTTCGATTGAATGAAAATCATTCGATCGAATACTTACAATCGTTCGAACGAATGGAAATCGTTCGATTTTTAGCGGTCGAAGGAATTCGAATGGTCGAATGGTCGAACGATTTTTATTCGAATCGAACGCGAGCTCAAAATGCGAACGTTCCCAAACGTTCGCGAACATTCGGCGGACGCGAACGGTCGAAGTTCGCGCGAACTAGTTCGCTGGCGAACAGTTCACTACATCCCTCTCTCTTAATCAAATGGACATCTTGTTTTTTTATGGCACCTCAGCATTCACAATATCATTGTTCACATATGCATACTTTGGGCAATTTAAATTTGTTATCAGGATTTTTGATCTGTGCCTTTCATTTATCCTTATAGTTTTTATTATCATTTATGAGTTACCATTGTTATACCTGATGGATAAATGATTGACATATCATGCAGTGATTTTTTATGTTTTTAGACCGTGGGAAGAAACTAGATTTAGCCCACTCAGTCATGGAATGAACATACAAACTTAAAGCATTTTGTTGGAAAAATGTTTCTGAAAATATCCAACTTTCTTCTGTCTTAAAGGAATTGTTCAGTGTAAAAATAAAAACTGGGTAAATAGATAGGCTGGGCAAAATAAAAAATGTTTCTAATATAGTTAGTTAGCCAAAAATACAATGTATAAAGGCTGGAGTGATTTGATGTATAACATGTCAGTCAGAACACTACTTTTCAGCTCTCTTGGTTTACACTGACTGGTTGCCCTGGTTACCAGGCAGTAACCAATCAGAGACTTGAGGGGGGCCACATGGGTCATATCTGTTGCTTTTGAATCTGAGCTGAATGCTGAGGATCAATTGCAAACTCACTGAACAGATATGTCCCATGTGGCCCCCCTTCAAGTCGCTGACTAACTCAGAGTTATAGAGCTGAAAAGCAGGAAGTTGGATTCTGGCTGTTTTATTAGACATCTGTTCACTCCAGCCTTTCTACATTACATTTTTGGCTAACTAACTATTTTAGAAACATTTTTTATTTTGCACAGCTGATCTATTTTCCCAGTTTTTAATTTCACACTGAACTATTCCTTTAAGGTCATTCACAATTATAATAACTGGAAAAAAAAGAATAAGTAGTAAAGCAACAAGACACGGATCTCTTGTAGTGCTTGGAGCATTTTGGTTATTCAATCAATTTTGTTAGGGTAGTATTTTCATCAATACAGCCATGCAGTCATTTTGTTTGTTCAGCATTTTTTTGCTGCAGCCAAAGAAATGAATTACTGAACACTAACTCCTGCACGGAAACTTTATTTGAATTATATTTGTCAGTAAACATTCCATGTATATCAAGTTAAGGTATTAACAGAGTGCTTTTATCACATACTGCTCCCTAAATTCAGAAGTGCTAAGCTACCTGGTCACGGCTCAATCTTCTGACTTTGACCTAAGGAGGAGCCCTCAGCTACGCAGATGACAGGTTCTGAACGAGCAAAGGGGCATGCACTTTACCAAGGATAGGACGGAAGGCAACAGCAACTTCTTAAGGATTCAACGATAAAGCGTCGTCAGGCAGCCGGGGTCGGTACAGGCAGAATTCAAGAATAGTCAGGCAGACTGGGGTCGGTGCAGGTAGAGTTCAAGAATTTTTTGTAATGGATGTTATTATGTGTTTCTTGTGCCGTAGATTCATATATTCAATATTGTGACAGATTTATTCACTGTTTTTGTACATTTCCAGGGTAATATTTGATGGTAATGGTAATTATTTGATCTATAATCTGGGGAGCTTAGTCAAAGGACCAGGGGTGATCCTGACCCAGGGGTGATTTCCTGCTACTGCCTCTCCTCCCCCCCCCTGCGCTAACTTTTCAGTGCTGGAAGGGGCCCATGGGGCTCCCTTGCTAGTGGAGAAAGCACAAGAAGAGCTGAATTTACATCTTGAAAAACGTAAATTTGGCTCTTAACATTACAAAGAGCAGCTTTTGCAACCCCTGGTAAACTGCAGGTCACTGCCACCAGAAGCGAGTTTCTTAACATTAGAGCAGCACCCCTGAAAAGGACAGCCAGTAGCCTACAGCCTGTGAAAGCAGACCCCGTGTCAGCTTCCTCTAAAGCATTAGAATTCCCCCCTCCCCTCTGTTCTTCTGGGAGAAGTTATGCACACCAGCCCCTCTGAAGATACTCTTTGGTGGGGGGCGACACACTCATGTTACACAACTGCCTAGACCTTCAGTGCACCTCCTGCCCAGTAAATGACTCTTATTATGAGAGATGTTTTCCTTCCTACTCTCATATGGCAGCAGCTGACATTTTGTGTAAAATTTATTGTTAATTGGTCATTGTAATAAAGCTGTGGCCTTTTTCTTCCAAACTAGAGTCAAGTGAATCCAGCAAATATGAGGAAGATGACTGATTTGTAGAATATTTACAGCACACCCAGAAAACATTTCTCTCTCTGGACTGTCACATTGCTGTTGCCTGATGGGACATTGTATTATATTGCTAAACCTTTTCAGTGCCCTGTGACATGACTATCAGACTACAAAATTGTGCTCTAGGGGTCTTTTGACATAATAGACTCATCATACATCACAGAACAGCAAGTAAGACTGCGAAAATCCCTGCGATACATTTCAAAACTCTGTTATATTTTAGATTATTTTGCAGCTGTCTACCAGCAGTGCAAGACCTTATGTTATAAAATTGTGTAGCAGGATTATTCATCTTGTCTTTCATTAGAAAGACAGGACATTCAAATATATCTTGGGGGTTGGAGACACTGAGAGTTTGTGTGACACTGGCCATGTTGATGTACTTCGCCTGCCCACAGTTACTGACATGGAAGGCAAAACAAGATGATAAAAATAAATATAAGGCATGGCACTAGCATGGGCAGAAATCTTCAGTTGTACACCACCTTAGACCTAAGCATCCAAAACAATGATAACATACTATTTTGGTAAACAATAGAAAAGAAACACACTTATTTCAGGTTAGAATACATGATATAGTATTCTATATAGATATTGTCTCACCCACAGATTGAACCCTTTCTATTGCTGGGGTAACCTCAGTGAATAACTGTTTCAAAAAAGCTTAGGGATAACTTGCTGAAGTAAATTACATAGTTAGTTACATAGTTAAATTGGGTTGAAAAAAGACAAAGTCCATTAAGTTCAACCCCTCAAAGTGAAAACCCAGCATCCATACACACACCCCTCACTACTTTTAATGAAATTCTATATACCCATACTTCAAATGAAAGTTCTTTTCTTCTAGTCCAAAGGGGTGGCCTCTGGTACGGTGATCCACTTTATGGGTAAAAAGGTCCTCTGCTATTTGTCTATAATGCCCTCTAATGTACTTGTAAAGTGTAATCATGTCCTCTCGCAAGCGCCTTTTTTCCAGAGAAAACAACCCCAACCTTGACAGTCTACCCTCATAATTTAAGTCTTCCATCCCTCTAACCAATTTAGTTGCACTTAGTCTCTGCACTCTCTCCAGCTCATTTATATCCCTCTTAAGGAAACTGCACTGCATACTCCAGATGAGGCCTTACCAGGGACCTATATGAGCACTTAGGTGCAAAAAAAGCCCCAATATCAATGAAGTACCCAAATAGAAACAAAGATTCATTCTGCATGCGAAAAATTTCAATAAGGAATGAAATTGTATATCCTCGGTGAATGTCATCCAGGAGAAGAAAGACCAAACCTGTGTCAGTATTCACTATGATTTCTATGCTCGGTGAGTACCACCTAGGTAGTTCTAATCCCTCAAATTCTCATAGTTGGGACACAGAACTAAGCACATGGCAACTCTCCATTTTGTATCACCTAGGGTGATAGTACAACCAATGAAACATATCTTTCTCTCTCCTGTGGGAGTATACAAGTAGAACATTTTACAAGTTATTGGACAAAGAAAGCAAAACACAGAGTAGTCAAAATTGTGTGTGCTTCAACCCCCTTGTATAACCATGTGAGTTGGGTTCAAAGCAGTTTGGGGACCCATGCCAGGGTTACATAGACACAAGAAAAAATACCGCTGCAGCACCTCTATGTTGCAAAAAGTGAAACATTTAATTGATTAGGTCAAACAACCAGGCAATGTTTTCACCCTAGAAAAACACTGGTTAACTGACCTAATAAATTAAATTTTTCACATTTTGCACCAGAGGTGCTGCTGAGTAATTTATGACAGATATTTACTTTCCTTACTTTAGCTTCATTTCTAAATGTGCCTTGATGTGTCTTTTCCAATATTCTTGGCCCGTGTGCCTTACTGTAGAAACTGGTTAGCAAATAATTACTTTACTCATTGTTGGTGAAATAATTTTCATGAAGCATGGCCAATGGGATAAGGTGAGGCAGAAACAATACACTGTAACGCCCATCACATAGTATCAATTATAGTATTCATTTATTCCTTTCACATTGCAGAATAATTAACCCTCAGTTCAGGTCAAAGCTGGACCCTAATGCCAAGACTTACTGAGCCAGTCCTTAATCCAAATTTCAGTGTGGTCACATACTGACAGATCCAACTGACCCTCGGATTAAACCAATGGATACTATACAGGTGGTCCTACATACGCATATCAATTTTCCATTAGTTTCATTTTGATCAGGCTGCCAGCAGGTTCTTCTTCTTACCATATCCCATATAATACATTGTTCACCTTCCAACAAGGGGCATATTAATATAAATAAAATAAAGTTATCGTTTGATGCATCGTATCTCCAAGTATATGGGGCATTTTCATATTAGGAATAAAAAGAAGCTTCAGCTCCTTTCCTCTTCCTGCTTTTCTGATTGCAGGTCTGTCGGCCCAAACAATATTGTAATAAGATTTGTGAGGGTCTCCATAAAGTAGAATGTTTACTCACCACATTGGGGAAGTGGCCCAGATGCACTACCCTGAGCCCTCAGCATAGGGAGTGGATAACCATAAATGAATCTGGAACAGACACTCAAATAAAGACAATCTTGCATCAAATAGTTGAAATAAAGTAAAAAGATTTATTGTGTCCTCTGCCTTACGCGTTTTGTGTTAAAACACTTAATCATAGGCTGATTGTTTGTCCGCCCAAACAACTGGAAAAATATTTGTGTGGATATTGGACTGTATATGACTGCTTAAAAGGGTTGTTCACCTTTGCGTTAACTTTTAGTATGATGAAGAGGGTGCTATTCTGAGACAATTTGCAATTGCTTTTCATTTTTTATTTGTGTTTTTTTTTAGTTTAGCAATAACAGTGACCTCACATTTGAAAGATGGAAAGAGTCAGAAGAAGAAGAAGGCAAATAATGCAAAAACGGTAAAATACATAATGTAGACCAACTGAAAAGTTGCTAGAAATGGCCGTTTTATAAGATACTAAAAGATAACTTAAAGGTGAACCACTCCTTTAATAACCTGTACTTTCTTCTGAAGTTCTTTGAAGCTTAAGAACATGATCTATTGAAGTACAATAACAGTACTGAAATGAAGATTCACATACACTTAATACTTTTACACATATTTTCTGTAGTGATGGCTGAATTTTCCCGTTTCGATTCGCGAAATTCGCGGAACGCATTGAAGTCAATGGGCGTCAAAATTATTTTGATGTCTGACTATTTCAACGCCTGCAACAATTGTTATACACATGCATATTTTGGCCAAATGCATTAAAGTCAATGGGCGTCCGAATAATTTTGACGCGCGACAATGTTTATGTGTGCAACTATTCTGACGTGCACCCAAATTTTTTCGATTTTATCGAAACTTATTGCCAAATTTATTCACCCATCACTAATTTTCTGGTCTTTCCCAAATGTTGCAGTCTTTACTCTCAGCTTCTGTCTGTCCCTTTACACTAACACCAGCGAATAGCTCAATCTGTGATTATAATTAATTCTTGGCATGGGTGTATGCTGGGATTTAATCCTTCTGGTACTTCTCCACTCTGGCTCCCATGCTACGGAAATGAAAATGTAATTCTGATAGCTGGCAACTTTAAAGTGAATCTTAGGTTAGCAAATGAGCTTGTCAATCACAGGTTGAGAAATGATAGGCCTTGGCACATGGAAGAGCAAGTGGATAATACCCAAAGTTGTATTGCTCACTTCTCTGACATGGATTATGTAAATGGAGTGTAGATGGAGATGGTTTAGGCTCAGGTGCATTTAATCAACTGTGAAGAATGTGTTAGGGCTGTGGTGTGACATCTGTATTGGGTGCCCCTATTTTGCTTAAGCAATGCAATCTGCTTAATTTTATATAAAAATTCAGTAGTAGTGTTACTATGCTGCACTCTTGGCTGGAATCTACCAGTTTATTTAGAGTTCTGTGTTGGGAGACATGTCAGAAATACATGATCCAGCACTATGCCTCTGGTCCCCAAGGGAATGTGAAACACAGTTCAAAGTGCAATGTTACCAACAAAACACCTTTATTAAATGTAAATTTGCACTTATGGGATCAATCATGCAGAAAGGCTCATATCAAAATGACAGTTATATGACTTGTCACAGATGGATCTCACTTCCTCAACATGTTTCACATCAGGAAGCTCTTCATCAGGAGAATAAGACCCCCATTCCTTCTGTCAATAATATATAATCTAGCATAGAAAGAAATCACCAACACTCGGTCTGACCCATGCTATGCCGTTGACCAGCTGCTAGCAGCACCCTTGTGCCCTTATCTGGTCTAATACACACTCTAGAGTTGACCAGCTGCTAGAAGTGATAAAAAGCCATTCTTTGTACACAAAAACAAGAAAAATTGCCAGAATACGGTTTGCCTTTAAAAATAATTATTATAAAAAAAATGAGGTTTTAGTACACACTTTGGCCAAAACATGTTGGCAATAATAGATCATCTTATTGCTTCTGATGAAGTATTCTATTGGACCAGTGAATGAAGGGTGTTTCCTCTACCCCATATACAAATTGGCAAAACTAGGTGTAAACAGGCAACTCATAGCTGTCCCATTTACTTGACTATTTAATCACAATGATAATATGTGTCATTTGAAACACAGGACTGTATGTGGTAAATGTAGATCTATATGTTCTATGTACAGATCCAGAATTTTCTTCTAATTTTTCTTTCTTTCTAAATTAGATATGGGATTTATAAAATGAAGCGTGGTATAGTGTTTATATATTGGCATTTTGAATATTTACTATAATAATAGGGCTTTATGTTGAACTTATAAAAAATTCCAACCTCCTCCAGTTATTTTAAGCCAATTGTTTCTAAATTGTAAGGCTTGGGGTTTGCCTCTGTGAGTGACCCAGAGAAGTGACTGAGTGGGACCAGGCAAATGGTGGGAATTTGTGATGAGATTCAGCGCCACAGGCAAAATGGTGGTGCCCATGTGTCATGTGTCTTGGTCCCAACTCCAGTAAATAGTAAGGGCCGCTGACCTATAAAGAGAGTTATTAAAGAAGAAGGAAAGGAACTGCAACATCTTTATACTCACATATTGTCCTGTAAATGGTGAGCTAAAGCACTATAGGGGTTACGTAATAGAAGACACTAAGTTTGCCTGGGAGCAGTAACCCATAGCAACCAATCAGCAAGTAGAATTTACTGGTGAAACTGTTTCAAATAAAATTGTATTGGTCACTATGAGTTACTACCCCTAGACAAATGCCTTTTATTACCTATGGGGATATGTTTATTTTCTAAAACAGATTATAATACCCCATTCAGTGCAAAATTATATATGTATGCCTGTACCCTTGTGGATACCATCTTGGTTAAGCTCAACATTATTTTCCCTCTTCTGTTAATCATCAAAACGCATTTGCTTAATTTCTAAACCTGAAAAGACAAACCAATAAAGGCATGCTCAGAGCTTGAGCTCAAGCTAATGCTCATACTTTTGCTTGGTTAGTGCTCACTTTTTTACATGGGCCTTTTAGATGATTTTTTATTATTTATTATCTTTACCTTTAAGCTACAATCTTGGTATCAGCAGTCTAAAAATGCTAATGCATCAGTAATCACTAAAAATAGAAAATGAATGTAACAAGACTACAGGTATGAGTCCTATGATCCTAAATGCCATTATACAGAATTTGCTGAAATATAAGAATGCCTTAAAATTCCCCAATTATTTTTTGACACAACATTTTTTGACACAATAAAGTAGCATAAATCCATGATGGTGGCAAAGGTTGCTTTAGTAGCCTTAAGGCATGGTGTTCCAAATGACTCCTTATCTGGAAAACCCTGGTAGTACTTATAATAGAATCCATTCTTATTCCATTTTTTCCAGTATATGAGCTGTTTCAAAATAAGCCAATTTATCTTGCAAAAATACTATTTTGTATGCTGATGTAAGTTTTATTGTCCAACACCATTTTTTTCTGCGCCTGTAAATTATGCATAGTCTCAGCATACACGCACTGTTCATCTGGCATGACACAGGTTTGGATAGTCTTGCTCTCCTTATGAAATAGTTTTAATTATTTTATGTAACCATGCATTCTGTTTACTACAATGAATAATAAATATGACACTGAAGTTTGATGCAACAAAAAGTTACATAACTGCCTTCACATTCCAGCAAACATATAAACCTTGTGTCACCGAGTATTTTATCAGTGACCTGAGTATTTAAAATGTCATCTTTTGCCAGAATAAATGTTTTCACTTTTACCTGAAAAGAATATAGAGTTTGTTACAGTTCTTTATATTAGAGTCAGATATCCACTGAATACTTGAAAAGTGGTTAGGACTATCCATCATATCCAAAACTTTTAGCTGAAGGTGGGTAGTTGTAGGCAGCCATTTGGGGGCTAAGGAAAATGTGTATTACGCATATAAAAATTGTCTACCATGTTATAACACTTCCAGTTTATGTGACATCAATTTCGGTTTAACATGACCCTTTTGGCTGGGTTGGATCAGATGTAGCAGGATAGAGAAAAAAATGTGGGTAAGAGGGTTCGGGTCAGGTTGAGGGTAATCTGGAAAAGGTTGGGCATGTGTCTGCAAAAACAGACCTTCCCAGGTTTCTACTCTAATTGCCTTGCTAAGTGCAACAATGGGGGACAAATGGGCCAGGAAAAGCCATTCACAAATGTGATTGTGTCTTTGTGTGTACCTTTACATTTTCAGCCAATGTCAATTTGATTTGGAATATGCTTCTTGATGCTACAGGAAGAAACAGCTGCAATTAAACAATAGAATTACTGCCTATCTTGTACAGGCGGTTTTTCCAGGACACCTTTTGAATGTTGTGCCTCCAGGCAATACCCTTATGACTAGTGATGGGCCGAATAAATTTGCCATGCATGGATTTGCAACAAATTTACGTGTTTCACCTCCCGTGAATGTTTTTGCGAACCTGTGGTTAAAATCTGGAGTAAAAGATATGTTGCAACAACAAAAAATTGACGTCAAAATTATTCAGACATTTACTTTAATGCATTTGGACAAAATAGTCTCCCATATAAAAATTTTGATCGCATCAAAATTATTTTGACGCCCATTGACTTCAATGTGTTTGGCAGATGTTTCTGCGTTTCAAGAGACAGATTCACCCATTACTACTTATGACAGTGGAGTAACACTCAAGTGACTGGTTTGATGCACTCCATATCAGTGCTCATCAGCTCCTGTCTGAATAGAGCACACATACATTTCTGACATATGGCTCATTGTATTAAATGTGACAAATGGTGCATCTGCATGTGTATACATGAAGAGGATTGGGACAATAAGTGTTATCCAAAGGCCCAATGCAGGACTGTGTACTTCACTGGGTTATATAGCAGCATTTTCCTCTCTAGGTCTATAGAAAGCTTGATAGATCAACTGAGCATTGCTATCCAGCTCTCCTGCCTCTAAATTAATTGGAAGCCCAAGTCTGTCCACTGAAATGGATTCCTGAGCTAGCTGTCGACATGTTCACTTCTCTTAAAGTTGAACTAAACTCTCTATAAATAAAGATGGATAGAAAGCTATATTTTATATACTTACCCTACTGCACCAACCTAAAGGTTCAGAATCTCTATAACTGTAATGAGCCAGACCTTCAGAGTTGTCACAGGAGCTATTGCGGCTTTTGTTTGACACTACTAATGCTCCATTAGTCTTCCTCAAGGGTTTATTAAAAAAAAAAAAAAACATCTATAGAGGATGAGTCCTTCAGGTGAAGACTGGTATTGTGCACACAAGAGACAAGAAGGGATGATGAAGGAACAGGAACAAGAACAGGGTGATGAGGGCAAAAGGATAGGGACAAAGGGGATGATGAACCTGCGACAGGGAGAGGAGTGGGCATAGAAAGTACGTGCATAAAATTGGGAGCTGGAGCTAGGGTAGAACTCAGAACAAGACTAGGTGCAGGGAACAGAATAAGACTAAATACAAACAGGCGCAAGAGCAAAAAAAAAATAAGAGGGACATGGAACAATGCTCTGGTGCATAGGCAGGACAGCCAGGGAAACAGGTGGAAGGGAGATGAGCACATGCTGGTTGCTGTCCCGGCCCAGTGGTCAAGGAGAGTAGCCAACAACCAGAAGGTCCTGGATTCAAACACTTACAGGGTGCTGATGCATGCAATGGAGTCCATTTTAACACAATTCCGTAAGATACTTGCATCCAAACATGCTCCTGGGCTTTTATATGGATGCAAATTGTGTACTTCCTGAATGGTGTACAAATCGTCTTTTGACTCTGGAGAATGCTGGAACTGCCACCACTTGGACTTGGTTGTAGTGCTCAGATTCTCACAGCGGATTGTGTCAATAGGAGCACCAGACTTTCAGCCAGTATATCAGATGCAACTCTGGAAATGCTACACACAACCTTCAAAAAGTTTTTGTCAAACTTAACCATATTTGCATTTATTTGATGCTTCTAGTGCAATTGCAAAGTACACAACTGTGCACTTGCAATGACGCTGGAATTGTGAGGGAAAATGCTGATTAGTGTGAAAAAAACATGGAGATTATTGATGGAAGAATTTATTCGGCAGACGCGAATTCACGGCGAATTCCAACAAGACAATGACCCTAAACACACTTCGAAATCTACAAAGGCATTGAATGGACTTGAATATCATCAAAAATCTATGGGATGATTTGAAACAGACTGTCCGTGCTCAACAACCATCAAATTTAACTGAACTGGAGAGATTTTATATGGACTAATGGTCAAAAATACCGCCGTCCAGAATCCAGACACTCATCAAAGGCTATAGGAGGCGTCTAGAGGCTATTACATTACAAAAGCAACTACGTATTGATGTAATATCTCTGTTCGGGTGGCCACATTTATGCACCTGTCTAATTTTGTTATGATGCCTATTGCATATTTTCTGTTAATCCAATAAACTCCATGTCACTGCTAAAATACTACTGTTTCCATAAGGCATGTTATATATTAAAAACAAAGTTGCTACTTTGAAAACTCCAATGGTAAACAAAACTCCAAAGAATTTTTCCTAAGTAGAGTTTTTGTCGAGATTTCACACATCCATCAAGACACTTGTGAATCTTTCTTTCTTTACTTTTAATATGTTCTGGCAGTTAAAATCTTAACAGGTGTCTTGTGTACAACAAGAAATTTCTCATGTAGAGAAGATACTGCCTGACATATCAATTGGACAGTTTAGAAATTTCCCTGCTGTTAGTAATACTTTTCAGAAGTTGAAAACTTTCTTCCAAATTCATTATAAATCTTCATGATGCACCTGTTCATCACATATTCGTTTCAATACCTATCCACCTATCCCCTGAACACTGCTAGCTCTGTAAACACTGTTTTGATTAAAACCCTGTCATCTAATCAAGATAGAACAGTTAGTACTTTAAGCAAACATTAGAAACAGTATAAGAATGATACCATCACTGGTAACTGTAATTGTGTATTGGCTAAGATTATATAACTCAATTCCAGTATAAAGACATGCTGTATAATGGTAGAAATACAAACCAGTTCTTTCCATTTTACAGTGTCGATATAATGAAACATTTGTTATTCTATTGTTAACCTTTGGCTGAGTTGGGGTAAAGGTATATTTTGCGTTTCTAAATATTTGACGCAACTAACATGCAGGGCTTATTTGTCAAAGGTTCGATTTAAGTGGTTTAAGAGGTTTTTGAAACCAAGACTAAACTCACAAACTCTAAGGGGCACCTTTATAAAACCTCAGTTTTTAAAGGGGAAAGCTCACATTTTTTGAAGAAAAAAAGCCTTACATTTTTCAAGATTTCTGGGCCAATTCATTAACTTTGAGTGAAGGAATAGAAGAAAAAAAACTTCGAATTTCGAAGTGTTTTTTTGGCTCCTTCGACCATCGAATGGGCTACTTCGACCACGACTTCGACTTTGAATCGAAGGATTCAAACTAAAAATCGTTCGACTATTCGACCATTCGATAGTCGAAGTACTGTCTCTTTAAGAAAAAACTTCGACACCCTAGTTCGCCACCTAAAAGCTACCGAACCCAATGTTAGCCTATGGGGAAGGTCCCCATAGGCTTGCGTAACTTTTTTTGATCGAAGGATAAGCCTTCGATGGTTGCATAAAAATCCTTTGAATCGTTCGATTATTCCTTTGATCATTCAATCAAAGTATTTGTGTAAAATCCTTAGACTTCGATAATCGAAGTCAAAGGATTTTCATTCCCCAGTCGATTATCGAGGGTTAATTAACCCTAGATATTTGACCCTTGATGAATTTGCCCCTTGATATACCCCAAAAAATCTGAATTCGAAAAATACTCCATCTCAAACCTGTGAAGGTCAATGACAGAAGTCCCGAAGTTGCTTCTTGACATTGTGATTTGCGCTGGATAATCCGATAAAGTCTGGGCTTTCGTTTTCAGAGTGTCAGTTATACAACTTGAATTGACTCTCAATTTTGTTCCAATTTTTAGAGAATTATTGATAAATGAGTTCACTTCACGGATGGGAGTTTGGTTGACTTTATTTAAAAAAAACTGAGATAAACTAGAGTTGTAGTAAAACCGTAACCCCCCCATAAACTACGAATGATGTGAGCTTTATTAAAAAGTCTGAATAAATAAGGATGAATGGAGAATTATGCTGAATGATGCACTAAAAAATACAAATACCTCAAAATCCTCAAAAAAATTTAGTTTTTCAGACAATTCCTAGCAAAAAAATAGATTTAGAGCAGTCCAATTGGATCAGTGAAGCTCCCATTGATTTCCATAGGACCTTGTGGATCTTACACTTCAGAAATCTCAATTTTTTAGAGCGTTTTCAACAAAATGAGAAAACCACAATTTTTTGGAGATTTATGAAAAAAATGAAAGTCAATTGTTAGTAAATGACCCCCTTATATGATGTCAACTGGGTTTCTATTTTTGCATTTCTCCATTTGAAATTATATTCATAATAACTGAATAATACCACAAAATGCAGTGGGTTAAATATTTTCTTATAAAGGGGCTTAGAAATACCATCAGTATTAGGAAAAGTTGGCCTAAAGGTAGAATCTCATGCTAGAGACCCATGTTTGATTCCCTGTGGCATTTAATCTCCTGGTGTCCCAGCATACTTACAGCACTTTGCTCTCTGTAAAATGCTTTGAGTCCCACAAGAGAAAATGATTTCATAAATAATGGGTATTGTTAAAAAAAAATTATAATAAAAATCGAGCACAAGATGCAGAGTATATCACTAACAAGCTCAAGGGAATATATACACCTGCCATAAACAGTGAAATGTACAAGTCTCCCTAGTGCCTTATGTCCCCTGGCCCTGGTTAGGGCACTATATGCAGTACTACCAATCACAGGCTGCTTGTATACAGAAAGAGACAAAGGTTTTTTACTCCCTTCTACTGTATATGAGTTGTGCTTATGGGTCTCAAGGGCAAAGTATGGGGAATATAAGCAGGATCCGACAAGGCAGTTTTTTTAGCAAGAAAATGTCCACTTTATTAGATACTGTTCCAGATCTCTCCAAATCAGGTGCATAAAGAAAAAAAAGCCTAACAACTTCCCCTACACTACAACACAAAGTAGTTCTCTGTATTTCTATTTCTAGGACCTGTTCGATAACATTTTTGAAAATTTGGCAAGTAAATGCTGGCAAGTTCTAAATGTTAATGGGAATTTATTTATTTCCCCAGTGTATTAAAATATTCAAGTTTTTTAGCCTCATTGAAAATTAATGGAAAATTTGATTTTCATGTGTGCAAGTTTTTTTTTCTGTGAAAACCACGATCATAAATATTCTGTCGCTTTTTTTCTTATATAAGATAATAAGCTTGAGGGAAAAAATTACTAAATAAAGTCACCCACATTATTCAATGGGGTTTTCTTGTCCTTCAAATTAATAAATAGACCTCCCCACCTCTTTATATTGTATATTTATATTGATTTAGTTATTTATTTATCATACTCATTTTACTTACAGTATTGATTTATTATTCCTTGGGAATACGTTTCTACTTTTCTATATATTAAAATTGTACAATGCTGCATATCCTAGTAGCACATTATAAAGATATATATATATATATATATATATATATATATATATATATATATATATATATATATATATATATATATATATATATATATATAGTTGTGGGATATGTTGTTCGGAGACCTGTCATCCAGAAATCTCTGAATTACGGAAAGCCTGTCTCCCATAGACTCAATTTATCCAAATAGTCCAGATAAAGCTGGACTATAATAACATGATATCTTGTACTTAATCCCAACCAAGATATAATTAATCCTTATTGGAAGCGAACCCAGCCTATTGGGTTTATTTATTTATTGTATTGGGTTTATTTTGTAGTAGTCTTAAGGTATAAAGATCCAAATTAAAGAAAGATTCATTATCCGGAAACCCCCAGGTCCCTTCAACTTTAGTTTTATTCAATTCACCCCTAGGATGAATTGGATATGTCAACAATTTTAATGTAACTCTGAATAAAGATTTTTTTGTTTGATTTTTTTGTTGCCTGAATGCCCTCACAATGCTGAGGTTCTAGGGCTGGTGCACCTGGACCACTTTCTTCACTTTGTTAGTGCCCCTATGTTTTGGTCGTTTGGGCACCTCTCTATTTTGTTAGAGTTGCAAAACCACCATAAACTTATTGAGATCTTCAGCATTCAAGCAGTTTCTGTCTGGTCTCAACTGGACACCACATCGACCCTTTTATTGATCAGCATTTCATATTAAGTACCAGAATATTTTATTATGTCTGTTCTAACTCAATACTACTTTATTGCTTGTTTTGCATATTGGCTTTGCAGTATGCATTAAAAGAGCATTGTTTTTTTTATATGTTGATCATAATGACGGAAAACTTCATGAGCTTCATTAAACAATTACATACTAGCTGAAAAACAATTTAACATCTGTAATTTAGACTGGATCAAAAATAAATTCATGATTATATGTGAATGTCCATCTATTTAAACAATGATTGTGCATTCATTAATATTTAGTTGCATGTATGAAGCTCTGGTTTCCTGCATGCATTACATTTCTTGACAGACAGAGCTAAATCTAGAAAGTACCCTCTGGTCTCTTGAGAGAAATTAAATTATCTAATCTCCAAAATAAAGGTAATTTCCTTCTGTCAAGATTATGAATCTTATCTAAACCCACTGCAATATTGCAATGCTAACCTATCTATTTTGTATGCTACATAGCATATCTGACTCATATCAAAGAAAGGATTCACTGTTTTTAGCATTTACTAGGACTAAAGCTTTTTGTAAAGGCTCCATATTAAGTGAAGTTATAGCTTGTAATGTCAAACAGAAATGATATATCCTAAAAATTATACTTTGCTGTGCAGTTTCAAGTATACCAAATAACCAAGCTCACATCATGGAAGATTAGTAAAAATTTTGAGTAAGTAGTTTACAATAAACTTGTAGATTTTTTAAAATCTGCTGTATCAGAATAGCTCACTATTGGTCTAATTTATGTTCAAATTTGAATTTTGAATTTCAAATTTGAATTGGGGGGGTGTTAAAACTTATGAATTCAAATTATGGTTTTCAAAATGTGAATGTTCAATATTTATTCATTTTTGTTCAATATGTTCATAACATTTTTTGTCCGATAATCCAATAAAGTCGAGTTTTCCTGGCGACAATTCAATAAAGTCTAGTATGTCAACAAAACGATTTGAATTGATGCATACATTTGCTGCAAAATTATTATTTTTTTTTTGCTTTGTCTTTTTTGAGAATAATTATTGATGAATGAGTTCGATTTGTGCATTGGAGTTAGGTCAACTTTGTTTTAAATAAAAAAATATATTAATCAGAGTTTAAGAAAATAACCCACTTTTAATTTATTCAAATCGATTTCAATGCATTTCCTGATATCACGCCAAAGCTGCATGCATAATGATGCACATGTTGACGGGGTATGGCTGCAGAATGCCTGAACTCAAAATTGTCTTCCATGACCTTGGGTTTTGCTACTTCTGGTTGAGCTAATTTCCCCTCTGTTTTGGCATCAAAACTTCTTTTAAATTCAATATTGTGTCATTCATTGCTAAAGCTCTCTGCTGGTTGTTTTTCTTGCTATAGACTTCTCTGTGTGTTACCTGGTTACCCGACTTCTGCTTGTTATATCAACCACGGTCAAAAGGGTGTCAGTGAAGATCAGAGCTACTTGGGTTCTCCTGCTTTACAAAAAAGTCAGACTTGTGCCAGCAGTCCTACTGCTGGAGGTGGCAGTAGCTCCAAGGTTCTCCTCCATCAATAATTGTAGCAGTGATCAATTTGAAACAGAAGCCAGGATGGACTGAGCAGCACAGAGCACAACTTTACAGAACTTTTTTATGACGCAAGTACAGTTAATGAAATACTTTATCTACACAGCTTTAATCAGTCTGTTTGTAAAGATGTGTATTTTCTTTAAAGTCAGACTAACACTGAAAAATATGCCACTATTTTACACAACCCAAGACTGGTATACTCTTTGAAGTCAGTGTAACCAGTTCTGGCAGGGAAAACTTTCTAAAAGCATGTTTCTAAATATGTCCCTTAAAACAAAGACAAAAAAATCTGAAAAAAATTCTTTTTGAGATTTTGGAGATTTTATGGGGGACAACTCAACTTTTTCATGGAAGAAAACTCAAATTTTTCGAGATCTCAAGCCTGTCGAGGTCATGTAGAAGTTAATGGTAGATGTCCATGAAGTTGTTTCTTGACATCATAATCTGCACCGGATAATCCAAGAAATTCAGGGTTTTCGGACGATAATCCAAAAAGTTTTCACAGTAAAAACTCAATAAAATAGATTTTGCTGTGACATGTTGTCACTCCAATTTTTTCTAGAAAAATTATTGATAAATTAGTTAAAATTGTGGAAGGGATGTGGTTGTGCCCCCAAATGTTAAGCAAAATAAATCATGAGTCCCAAAAGGAAAAAAAAATTTACACATTTTTGTAGACTTCATGAAAAATGATTACATTTTATTGATGCGATTATTTTTTAAATTGCCTTGCCATTTGTTAATAGTTTCTCTTTTATATTATACTAACAGACTATAGTTTCTCTTTCTACTCACATCATATAATATATAGATACATGCATTAACAGTGCAAAATTTTCGTCATGGCAGTAACCCATAGCAACTAAAGAGAGATGAACGGATATTACAATTTTAAAAATTCATAAGAATTTTGGTACTGAAGTTCTGATTCATTTTTGCCTAGACATAAATGCAAATTATTTAATTTGTAGATATCGATTTCTACTGAGGGAAGCTAAAGGTAGGTCCTCCCATATGTGTAAATGGATGCTCTCTTCTTTTCATACAATTCATTTTACACACTTGTTTGTCAAAGGAAGAAAAATCATTGGGAGAGGAATGAGTATTATTATCAGCTTTGTGTAATTGCTTTCGAATGAATAGCTATTCTGTTTTCTAGAAAACTTTTCATCCATCAACATTTTTTGCAGTATATCATATGAAAACTGCACACTAGATATTAGCTTTATTAGAATGATACAACTTCTTAAAGTCTTCTGCCTGCTATGAAATCATTTAAACTGGAGTCAATAAAACAAAGCCAAAACAGAGCATTATCCCAAAGAACATATTGATATTTTAAACAGAGCCATTTGTATCATTAGAGGAGCTTTGTGTCACTTTTAAAACTGCCAAGAGACTCCTTCAATTTACCAACAGTTTCTCTTATTCATATGATTTCAGAAGCACACTGTTTCTTTGCATATATATTAATTGATGTCAGATTCTCTTGAAAAAATCCATCCACATGTATCATGAATCATCGTGATCACACATTTATTCAAATAGCCGAAGGCTAATAAACAAAAGAAATTAAAATAAAAATGTGCAGAATGTCAAACAGATCAATGCTAACTTATTTGTGAATACTCAAAACATTATTTTGCCTTCCTCAGGCAATTGCTGATTTACCATGTGAATAAGAAAAAACATGCTGTAGCAATTAAAAATCAATTTCTCAAAAAAAGCACAAACTGAGTCATTCTCACGCGACTGTAGAGTAACATAATGAATTTTAAAAATTTTTTGAACGCCATTAAAATATTATTCCTTCCACGTGATTATTGCATTTCTAAACCAAATTTTAGACAATAATACATTTTTTATGTGCGGAATGGTGGTGATCATATTTATCTCCTGTTCAGTAATAAATGTAAAATGAAACATTTATGACTGCATCAGCAATTACTCACTCAACCCTTCCCTTTATGGTATGGATAACTACTATAACCATCAAAGAAATTCTGATGACTCATTAAAAATAGCAATACCTAGAAAAAAATAATTCATGCTCCAAGGCAGCATTTCAAATGCAATTTAGGTGTTCCTTCTAATTTTCTTTCTTTTTTCTTATGGACATAACACAATTTTAATAAGCTAATCAAAGAGTGCAAGACATCAAATATTTTTATGATATAAATATTTTACTAAAAAGTGCAAATAGAGCAGCTATAGCATTTCTCAGGAGAATCAGATGCATTGGATGATCGCCACATCAAATGGCTTCAAGAAGTGTAACTGGTGCATCCTAATTATATGTGCCATAAGAATAATTTGTAAGAAGATACTGTATATGCATTCACTAACTGATGCACCCCAACATAGAAATCAGTCTTGAGCAAAGCGATATATGATGCTTGCTGATGATGCACCCATAACAAGTTCTATAGGAATTATTTATGAGACTCAATCATTGCTTACTGGAGGGGAAGGAGAGACGTAGAAGTGCTCATTGACCAGTGGTAATGTCCCCTGCCTTGTAACCTATAAAGCTGATCTCTAGGGGGCAGATTTATCAAGGGTAAAATTTAGAGTTCACGGGAGTTGGTAAAAACTCCCATAAACTCCCATGAAATTGGAATAAAAAACGATCAATCAAAATATTTCAAAAATTTTCGAACTCGAGTGAATAGGATCGACCCGCAAACTCCAATCGAATACAAATTGAATTTGAATCGAATTTGATTCAAGTTTTTTCTTTAAAAAAAACTCCAAATTGATCCCAAGACATCCCCCATAGCCTAAAAAAGCAATTTGGCAGGTTTAAGGTGGCGAATAGTCAAATTCAAATTCTTAATGGGCCAGTACATGATAAATTTCAAAAATTCAAATCTGAAAATTTGCATTTTCACATCGACCCTATATAAATCTGCCCCTAGGTGTCAAGATGGTGAGCAATGTCACAGGGCTGCTGAATCTCTAGGCTGATACATTTAGTTCTGACACTTAAAAGATGGCCTGACAAAATTTACAATGGGGAGCTACTGTACACAATTTTGGACTCAGTAACAGATCATTACTTTCATAAGACTGCTGAGACAGGTAAATAAGTTTAAGATATATAAAAAATTACATTTCTAGCATATTTGTTTTTGTCTTTTTAACTACATTTTTTATTCATATTGAAACATAAATAGGGACATTGTGTAAAGGTACAGTGTACATCTCTCAAGTTACAGAAGAGTAGCTTAATCAATCATGGAAGGCGAAACATATGAGTGGTTGAAAAATATAACTATAATTATTTAATACATTTTTTATTTTTTTTATTTAATGAGCAATCAGTCAGCCAACATGGGTTCCGCAATTTCCAGCATTATATACTCTGTTTCTAGGTAAATCCCAGCTATGCAGTTACAGTTACTTAGTTACTTATGTTCCCTGTACCCATGATGTCAGTCTGAATTATGTTAAAGGTGGTTGTGCTGTTATTCATAATAGGAGTTCTGTAAGAACCAATCCTCCAGGAAGGGTAATGAGGTATTGTGTAAAAGTGCCATTAAGTAGTCCATTTGTTGTACGTATTGTATTTTTTTTGATAAATTCAGATGTGGTGGGTGCTGTGGGAGATTTCCACAATCAAGTAATGTGTTGCCAGAAGAATGCTTTGTGCAATTTTTTTGGGTTAATTTGTCTCTAGTGATGGGCGAATTTGCGCCGTTTCGCTTGGCCGAAAAATTCGCGAATTTCTCGCAAAATTCGCAAAACGGCGAAAAATTTATGAAACGTCGGCCGGCCTCTGTCTTTTTTCGACGGCGGCGAAATTTTTTTTTGATGCCGGTGAATTTTTCAGGCAAATTTTTCAGGTGAATTTTCGTGAATTTATTCGCTGGCGGCGAATCGTGCAAATTCAACTCGAATTCGCGCCTGGCCAATAAATTCGCCCATCACTAGTCTCCTCCTTGGAGTGGCAGTCCCAGTAGATTTGTTAGTGGGTCTTTCTACAATGAAAGACAGGTAATACTAGAGAGAATTTCAGTAGTTGTATCCCACAGTGATGATATTATTGAGGCTGGGCAGTGGTTGCATCGCTAGCACATGGGTGATGTTGCTGTGGGCAATGGGGTCTGGGGAAGTGATAGCAAAGCATTTGGGAAAAGTACAACAGAAGAGTAATACCATTTCCATTGTAATATTTCCATTTGACAATTAAAAAGGCAAATAACAAATTATAAAGTGGCCATTTAATATAAGGCCCAGGTCTAAAGAGGCAGGATTTGCAGACATATGCATAGCCTTTAAAACAGAGCAATACAACTTGCCACACCTATTGCCAGCAGCTGAAGGGAGAAAACTATGGCAACATGCTGCGGATCATAATTCTCACTGCACCTTATAACAACTGGAGAGCCATGCACACAATATTTGTCTACTTTGTTCTGACACTAGCTTGACCAGAGCAGCTTACATGGGAAACAAACTCATGACACAATGTATCATCAACAGTTGCCTTAACCATAACCAACCCTTAGTGGTTATGTGATCAGTTTTTTCCAGACTTTTACAAAGTTAAAGGTTAAGAGTTCAATCTTAGCTTCTTCCCATGTTTGTCTTTTGGGGACAATTTTGTTACAGTGGCCTTAGATCATCATGAAGAGTAATCTTCCACAAAGTGTAAGGCTTCAGTGGTATCATGGTTCAATTCCAGCTTCTTCATACACCTTTTTTTGGATGGTTTGGTTACAGTGGTTGAAGGACCACCTGACACCAAATGTGCCTGTAATACCATAACCCTTTCACTGTGTGGTGATTAGGGTGGCTGCTTTGTGAAAAGAATATTGATAGCTCAATTCGAGCATTTGTCTTTTTGCGATGGTTTGGAAATAACACCACCTGCCACCACATTTCACTGTACTAGCATAAATCTGCTATGGTGTAGAGGTTAGGGATGCTGTTAATTTCTAGCATCTCACTTTATGGAAAACTTTGGTTTCAGTGGTCTTAGTTAATCTTGGAAGGCAATATGCTACCAAATATGCAGATCTAAGCATAGGGCTTCAAAATTAAAAAAAATATATATATATTCCGTAAAGTCATATAATACACAAGAGACATGAATATCCTGTAAATGATATCCTAATAAACGGTGAGTTCTTATATCATCAGTTATAAACTGTGAGTTCTGATGTCATGTCTGTCACATGACTCACTGAAACTTGTGTATTATAATAAATAAAGTACCTCCAGTTGCAAAATATGAGGGTAACTTATAATATCCTTATATTTTACAGGGGGGGTACTTTATTCACTATATAAAGCACAATAGGCCAAAATGTCCAGGTTTCATTTCTCTTTTCCTCCTGAATTGTAGCTTGACAAAAACCTCTCAGAATGAAATGGTCTGATGGAATTCATAACTTGGTATAACTCGATATGAGGTAAGCCCTGGCTAAACTGTAAAAGTGGCAGAGAATTAGCAGGTGCATGGAGGTTAAAGGGACAAGGAGAGATGGTTGGAGCAGGCCATTGGTGGGTGGAATAAAATGGTAAGAGGAGCCAGGGCTTGTAAAGGTGCCTGATAGTGGAATGGCTGAAGGGAGGGGACAGAGACATGCTAAGGGGGTGGACTCTCTCCCCATCCCCTGCAACTTTCAGAGGCACTTGATGTCTTCTTTCCATTGTACTCCCTATTTTGGCACCTGCTCTGGGAGTTCATCTCCACTCTGAGGTACTCCTGTCCTTTCTCGTACCCTCTTAATGCTCTGCTCATTTTTGGTTGAAGGAACCTTGAGTTACTTCTCATACTTGTTCCTTCAGTCCCATTGTCTCATTGGACACTCACTCAGCCTAATTCTGGGGAAACCACATACTACAGCATCATTCAGGTGGTACCTAATTTCTTTACACTAACTTGACAGCTTCTTTGTGATGAACTACTCTCCTTGGGCCTATTATGAGTATTGTCAGAAGAGAGAGAGAGACTTATTTGCTTCATTCCTGGGTCGTTTGGTTAATCTCCTTATCAACCACTTACTCAATTCAATATTTATTTCTCACCTGTTTTACCACTTTTTACTGTATTCTTACCATTCACTCCTTTTTCGTTTTGTCTGAGACTTTATCATTTCCTTAGGGCACACTTTTTAGCTCAACAAACTCCTTCCTCTCCAAATCTTTTCACAGAATCCCTTTTACAGTATAAACAGAGAACTGCTTGCGTATTTGGGTTGTTATGATTTAAAAAAGAACCATGCTGTTGGATCTCAACAGGCACTAGTTCCTAGGATTGTGCATATGGTCTGATGTAAATTGACTTAAATATCAAATCTGTCAAATTATCACACTGGTTGAGTAGATTCATGGCACATTTTTTAAAACACCTGCCAAAAGTTACTAGATGGACACCTGGGTGCATTCATTTACGAACTGGCATTGTGAAAAATATTCATGAAAGCAGAATTTTGTGCCAAAAGGAATTTAGTACACAGCAGAAAATCTGCAAACAGTGCTATTCCTGTGGGTTGTACAAGTTTTTCACCCAATTTTTGGCATCTATAGGTGCTATAATTCTAAGATAATGACACAAAACAAAATCCAAAATGAGCCTTAATCTCAGAGTTTAATGACATGACTGTCAAAATGCAAATTGAGAGACATAAAAAAACAACAATGGAGTCTTTTGAGACTGGAGTAGTTTATGATACACAGTAAGTGGTAAAGCCTAATAATGGCATGCAATTAAAGGGCATGTAAAGACAAAAAAATAAAATCCCATTTTTACTTTCTTTAATGAAAAAGAAACCTATCTCAAATATACTTTAATTAAAAAATATGTACCGTACTGTATGCAGTGAAATTCTCCCTTCTTTTACTGCTGTGGATAGGAATTGTCAGATGGTCCCTAACTGCTGAGCAGGGAAACAATCATATTTATGAACAGCAGGGGGAGCCCCGCCTTACTTCCCATGCAGAACTCAAGCAGCTTTGTTTATGGCGATCCCTAAGCAGCCCAGACCCCACTGAGCATGTGCACAGTCTTAGTCTTAGTCTTGCAAAGATGTTTAACAAAGTTACAAGATGGTGACCCCCTGTAGCCAACTTTAAAAGCATAAATTATTTGTTTGATTAGGCTTATGGTGCCATAAGTTTATGTTTATATTTAGTATACAAAATACAGCATTTCTAGCCTTATTCTATTTTAGACTTTACATGCCCTTTAAGCAGTACATATCACTTATAAGAGTAGCCTGAAGGCCATTACTGCGTTGATGAGGAATATCTTTCAAAAACTCCATTGAAGCCCTGACCTGCTTTAAAAGAGTTTGCCATTTCAATATGTACAGTCCGGCAGGCACTGCAATACATACAGTGCTGTATTCATGAGGGGTTGGCAGGGGACGTATCCCCCCCCCCCCCCACTCACTCCTGCGCTCCTTAGTTAAAGTTTGAATCAAAATAAACATAATATTTAGGAATCTTCTGCAGTGTTAGACTGGAACTGGGACAGTTGGACCGTTTTTTGGAATGGCACCCTACCCTGCAATCAGTAAATAAGCCCTATTAACCTGAGTCCTATTTCAAAAAGCAATGATCTCATTAACACTTCTGTAGGAAATCCATTGCAGATTGCTTTTGCATAGTTCTGCCTCGGTGCCTGATAAAAGTGTACAGAAAGAATAGGGTAGGCAATTACTCTTGTTCTTAGAGATGATTTTCAATTAGATAAATCATTTTCCACACTACCCAGGTATTACAAGAAAGAATGGAAGAGCTCAATGGCCTCAATAATAATTCTACATTATAATGCCAAATACACCTTTGTTTGACCCTATTTTCATACTTGAGTAGAATTCATAATAATTTCTTGACAGACTACAGATCACTATAACATCTACAATGTTGATTGCTCTGAAATTATGATGGCTAAACAAACATATTAATCATTAAATACACACTATTGATGTTGGCTTATGGAAAAGTTAGGTAGATAGGCAGACAGATAGACAAGAGCAAGACAGACATTTAGGGGCAAATTTATATAGGGTCGAATATCAAGGGTTAATTAACCCTTGATATTCGACTGCCGAATGTAAATCCTTCGACTTCGAATATCGAAGTTGAAGTATTTTCCGCAAATAGTTAGATCGAACGATCGAATGAAAAATCGTTTGATCATGAATCGAACGATTTTTCTTTGACCTAAAAATTGTTAGAAAGCCTATGGGGACTTTCCCCATAGGCTAACATTGCACCTCGGTAGGTTTTAGGTGGCGGTAGGGGGTCGAAGTTTTTTTTAAAGAGACAGTACTTCGACTATTGAATGGTTGAATAGTCAAGCGATTTTTAGTTTGAATAGTTCGATTCGAAGTCGAAGTTGTAGTCGAAGGTCGAAGTAGCCAATTCGATGGTCGTAGCCAAAAAAAACATTCAATATTCAAAGTTTTTTTTATTCTATTCCTTCACTCGAGCTAAGTAAATGGGCCCCTTAAACTAATAAAGGACAATTTATATTATATTCTAAAATACTGAAAAACACAGAAAAAAGGAATTACAGTAATCATACCAATAAATTAATAAAGATTGATTGGTTAGCCTAGGTGACAAATGCAACCATAGTTTGTATTGGAATTAAAAAAAAACACAGAAGAGAGAGTGAGAGATACAGATGAAGCCACTTGGATTTGTGAGTTAAATGCGTCATGACTCAGGGGTAATTGAAGAAACTGTGTTATCTTAAGTCATCTTAACTCATTTAATGCATTTAACCTTTTCATTAGCATACCAAAGCTCCATTGTTCACAATGGTGAATGCTTTAATTAGATGGGATGTTGTGACGCAGTTTTCTGTGTTAAATGAGATAAATGGGATATCTGTGTTTAGTTATTCTGTGTCAAACAGACAAACCAAAGTGGCTGCATCTGTATAAGGAATCATTTATGACTAGCAAAGTTGTGCCAGGGAGAAAAAGTTTTTATCATGTGAAAACTCATGGACAGGATTCAATTTGAGATGCAATTCAATTCAGAAAAATGAATCACGTGAAAACTCTGTTGAAGTATATGGTAAAAATCTGAAACTGACTTAGGAGAAAAGTTTTTTTTTTTCTTGACTTGAATCATGATATTTCAAGTGACAAACTGTTTTCTCAATGAATTGAATCTGGCCCAATATGCAATATTTCCACTTCCACATAGCTGCAATATACTGTAAGTGTAACACTATTTTGGCATAAAAAGGCAATTGCCAAATAGAAGTGTGGAGCATGGGCTACATTGGACCCTCTTTCAGCAGGATGGGCCATTACTAGTTAGAAGGATCACATGATAGTGTTGTTAAAATACACCTCTATACTGCCAAAGATGTTAAATAAATGAAAATTGGATGCCAGGGGTTCCTTGCAAACAACAACAAATAGGCTTTATTCAATATAAAATGCCACAGGGTTGAACACAATCACAATGTCACGGTTGGCACCCTAAATTCAGAACCAATGCTAAGCACCCTGTTCTCGGCTCTTGCTTCTGCCTTTAACAGCCAGGGGGAGCCCTCAGCTAATCGGATGCCGCTAGGTCTTATAGCTAATTGGATGCCGCCAGGTCTTATTAAGAGAGGCGCAAAGCGAAGGGGTCTGAACGAGCAAAGGGGCACAACGGTAAAGCAGAAGTCTTTTGGGCAGAACATCACAGTACAAGGCGAGACAGAAAGTGAAGTCAGATCAGGCCGGTTTGGGTCAGGATTTCGGAAATCAGGATCGTCAGAAGCAGGCAGGTAGTCAAATCACAGAAGAACAGAAGCTTAAATAGCACAAAAGCACCAGGAACTCGCTAGGAGATAACCTAAAACAGGCAATGTAAAAATACAAACTGTGCCTTTAAATACATTTGAAATTCAGGCCATTGCGTGCTGGCGTCATAACGCCAGCACAATTACGCCCATAAACTAGGAAGAGGCACGCCCTAAGAAAACAACAACAGCGTGGCGCACGTCCCCGCCGAGGGAGCAGCAGGCATCCCAGCAGACCCCCTCCCACTAGACCACCAAGGTGAGTTATTACACACAGCACTTGAGGTAGCTGAAATTATGCCAGGCACAATCACAGGTGTACAGATGGCATCAATAAAGGAATAGCAGGGGGGAGTTGAATGTATATACCGTCCAGGTTATCAGTACCTCGTGTGGTCCAGATCCCTACAACAGATATGGAACAGGGATAGAACAGTAACCTGTTTCCATTGCCAGTACTGTGTTCTGTTATGTTAGATAACCGTCACTGCAGCCTTTATAAACAGTATTACTTTTTGGCTAACTAACTATATAAGAAACATTTTTTTATTTTGCACAGCATATCTATTTACCCATGTTTTATTTTTACACTAAACTGTTGCTTTAAGATTTATATGCTTATGATAGAAAATCAGGTCTGTCAGTGTTATAACGGAATCCTGATAATCTAAGACATATTGCTACCTATTTAAATGTTAAGCTAAACCAAGGATAATCATCTATCACTATTACTGAAATATTGGTTGATTGATACCTATCAAGATGCTTCTCCTCGGTGCAATAAATTAACTGTGCAGCAAGCTCATCTAATAAGCTAAATGTATGGGTAACTTTCCAATATTTTCTAACTGATGTGCTTCCACTAACTTCAACATAGCTGTTTCATATTATAATATTAACAGAGTGGTTTGCATTACAATGTATTACTATGCTAAACAGTTTCTGAAATATTTCCAACTACAATTTATTACTGAGCTTAAATAAAGAAAACTTGCTCTCAGGGGCCAATTTGGAATTTAGAGATATTCATATATATTTTTTAGTGCATCATTCAGTGTTTTTTTGTGTTCATACATTATATACCATTTTATACCCAAACTTTTTTAACTTTCATGGTATTTGTGGTTTTAGAGAAATAATTTTTATTTGTGGTTTCAAAAAGCTCTGTTACCACTAAAATGTGAGCTTTAATAAACAGGCCTCTAACGTTTAATGCCAGTACTGCCATTTGTTTCAGAATTGTTCTTAAAAATTAGCTACCCATTAACAAGTTAAACTGAATTGAATTTTAGCATCTACTACTACTAAAGCTTGGACAATATTGATTAACATCAATTAGCATGGGGTTTACAATTTCTTAAGGCACCAGATACATCCCTTTTCGAGGAACTTTAAATAAGTGAAAAAAATAAGAACAGTTAGTCCTTTTCAGTCTCTCGGCTGCATATGAAAGTAACATAAATAAAATGGTGGATCAGCACCTAAGGCAATGGGGAAGACAAAAAAGCTTCACCATGAGAGAGAAAGGGATGCCGGCAAACTCTGCTCTCTGGAACGAACTAGGAAACCTGCTAAAATTTACATTTAGTAATGATGCCTTTCTGTTTACTACCACTTTAATGGGCATGTAAAGGCAAAAAAATAAAATCCCATTTACTTTCTTTAATGAAAAAGAAACCTATCTCCAATATACTTTAATTAAAAAATGTGTACCGTTTTTATAAGAACCCTGACTGTATGCAGTGAAATTCTCCCTTCATTTACTGCTGTGGATAGGAATTGTCAGATGGTCCCTAACTGCTGAGCAGGGAAACAATCATACTTATGAACAGCAGGGGGAGCCCCCGCCTTACTTCCCAGACATGCAGAACTCAAGCAGCTTTGTAAATGACGATCCCTAAGCAGCCCAGACCACACTGAGCATGTGCACAGTCTTAGTCTTGCAAAGATGTTTAACAAAGTTAAAAGATGGTGACCCCCTTTGAAAGTATAAATCATTTGTTTGATTAGGCTTGTGGTGTAGTAAGTTCATGCTTATGTTTAGTATACAAAATACAGCATTTCTAGCCTTATTCTATTTTAGACTTTACATGCCCTTTAAGTACCCTTGCTATCCTAGTCCCGCCCACAGATTTTCCCTTCTCTCTACAGTCAGAATTGTTTTCCAACAGAACCCCCCCCCCCACCAGACTGGTCTCACCACCTTTCCCAGCAGCCAGCCCATTAAAACAAGAATGGTGACTGGCATGTTACTACACACAGCCCTTATTGGGCTTCACTTGTGGTCACTGCACTCAGCCTCTTATTAGGTGACTAAACCTCATGGAAACAAACATTACAAAAGATTTTTATTCTTGACAATAAACAGTATTATGCTATGGGATTTTTGTATCCTTATGTTGGAGCTTGAAGGTGGCCCTTGGAGAAGGGGAGAGAATTCTTGAATATTACAGACTGAACTAGTGAATCCTGAAGGAGTTCCAGCATTTCACTGTTTTTCGGTTTATTAAAACTAATTTGACTCTCTGGAAAAAAAATTTAAAAGTAATTTTGTCAGAATGTGTTTGTAAAGCAGTTGAACATCATGACAAGGAGACTCCTCAATTTGACCCTTTGCCTTCAGCTATCTCACTGATCCCCATTATTATATACCTTGATGAAACCAGGAGAGGGGAATAAAATGGGCACAGCATTTATTCACATTTTAAAAAAATAGGACCTTGTCAGCTTAACCTGAGGCAATATTCTAAAGCCAGAATTTAACAAGAGATCACCACTATGCTCTGCCGACAACATGAGAGATGTTCTGGACCTGCACCGTCTTGATGATATGAAATCCAAGCAGGTTGCCCCTAAAACAAGCAGTAGTAGTAGCGTTTGTATCAATCAATCCACCGTGCAGTCACAGGAGAAAACCTCCTTTCTCCCTCTTCTAAACGTACCTGTGCAGTACTCTGGCAAAGTCCAATAGGCAGTCTTTGACATAATCCAGTAGATGGGGGAGATTTGGAGACACAGATGTAAATTTGAGTATTATTTGTGTATAAATGATACTGAAATCCAATGGAACTGAAAAGTGTAGTTGTGGTGTTGAAGAATAGAGGTCCAAAGAAAAAGCGTTGTCATACTCCAATAAGAGGAAAGATGAAGAGGTGGTGCCAGCGTGAAGGACATTGAATGATTTGATCAGTAAGAAGAGCAACACTTGGAATAGTCTAGCAAAAAGTTTTGGGCAGGCTCTGGAGTTGAATTTTTGGCAGAGGTGGGAATCGAACCCACAACCTTTTGGACCAGGTTATCGACCAGAACCGTGCGCTCTACCGACTGAGATATTAAGGCAGGCTCTTCTAGGGACAGGCCTCAGGTTGGTATTGACTTTATTAGGCAGAAGATGGACTTCCGGCCCTGCCGGTCAATGCAGAGGCACAAGGGGACAATGGGTTATTACAGTCATCTGGAACCTATCACGTAAGCTTAGAGTTTCCTGTGGTGTAATGGTTAAAGCACATGTTTCTGCCCGTGGGGTCCTGAGTTCAAATCCTTGTTAGGTGACTTTTCAGGTTTCTTTATGCCTTTATAGAAAGCTTTATTGTGTGCAGGCTCGCCAATGGCATTTTCTTCATGCTGCATTCAAGAGCGACTGCTACTTTGGAGACGGTTAAATCAGCACCCCCACATGGCTGTTCTATGGCACATGCAGCAAATCACCTGGTTTCTTTACCGAAACGGAACAGCATGCGAGTGCCAGGGGTGCATTTCTGGGAAAGGTGCCTTTTCTTCAGGCTACATTAATGAGTAACCAATATTTCACATTTGTTACAGCACCAAAACTTCCTTCGCTAATCAGCTTCTCAAATGCTTAATTTCAAGAAGGTTCATCTGTGCCATCTTCTGCATCTGCATTCAAGAGCGACCTCTACTTTCTTTTCGGCAGAATCGCACCAAAGCTGCCCTCACTAGTCAGCTTCTCAAATGCTTTTGTTTTTTTTTCAGCTTGGCACAGAACACTGTCTTCATTAAGCAATTTGCCAAGGTCAACTTCAGGCTGATGCTAGGCAAACCCCAAAAAGAGTTCTGTATGGTGAAAAAATAGCCAAGTTGATGCAACGGTAAGGGCAAGGTGCCAGATCGGGAAGCCCTGGCCTGAAGTAGAAGTACATATCGGCGTAGCTTAAAAGGACTACCCCAGTTGGAAAAAGGGGCAGCCAAATGGAAGGCGGATGATGGACTTCTGGCACTTGCCCTTCCATCACTCTTGAGAGTTGGTTAAGGCACAGTGGACCAGAGCTACTCATTAGTTGAGTTTTTGCTGGAGGTGGGAATCGAACCCACAACCTTTTGGACCATGTTATCGACCAGAGCTGTGCGCTCTACCGACTGAGCTACTCAGCCAGGTGCTTTTAGGAAGAGGCTTCAGGTTGGTATTGACTTTATTAGGCAGAAGATGGACTTCTGGCCCTGCCGGTCAATGCAGAGGCACAAGGGGATAATGGGTTATTACAGTCATACGGAACATTGTCAAAAAGTTTGAGTTTCCTGTGGTGTAATGGTTAAAGGACATGTTTCTGCCCGTGGGGTCCTGAGTTCAAATCCGGTTTGGGTGACTTTTCAGGTTTCTTTATGCCTGTACAGAACCCTTTATTGTGTGCAGGCTCGCCAATGGCATTTTCTTCATGCTGCATTCAAGAGCGACTGCTACTTTGGAGACAGTTAAATCAGCACCCCCACATGGCTGTTCTATGGCGCATGCAGCAAATCACCTGGTTTCTTTAGCCAAAGGGCCCAGCGTGCGCATGCCATGGGTGCATTTCTGGGAAAGGTGCCTTTTCTTCAGGCTACATTAATGAGTAGCCAATATTTCACATTTGTTACAGCACCAAAACTTCCTTCGCTAATCAGCTTCTCAAATGCTTAATTTCAAAAAGGTTCATCTGTGCCATCTTCTGCATCTGCATTCAAGAGCGACCGCTACTTTCTTTTCGGCAGAATCGCACCAAAGCTGCCCTCACTAATCAGCTTCTCAAATGCTTTTTTTGTTTTTTTTTAAGCTTGGCACAGAACACTGTCTTCATTAAGGAATTTGCCAAGGTCAACTTCAGGCTGATGCTAGGCAAACCAAAAAGAGTTCTGTATGGTGAAAAAATAGCCAAGTTGATGCAACGGTAAGGGCAAGGTGCCAGATGGGGAAGCCCTGGCCTGAAGTAGAAGTACATACCGGCGTAGCTTAAAAGGACTACCCCAATTGGAAAAAGGGCCAGCCAAATGGAAGGCGGATGATGGACTTCTGGCACTTGCCCTTCCATCACTCTCGAGAGTTGGTTGAAGCACAGCGGACCAGAGCTGCTCTTTAGTTGAGTTTTTGGCGGCGGTGGGAATTGAACCCACAACCTTTTGGACCAGGTTATCGACCAGAGCTGTTCGCTCTACCGACTGAGCTATTCAGCCAGGCGCTTTTAGGAAGAGGCTTCAGGTTGGTATTGACATTATTAGGCAGAAGATGGACTTCCGGCCCTGCCGGTCAATGCAGAGGCACAAGGGGACAATGGGTTATTACAGTCATCCGAAACGTTTTGAAAAAGGTCCAGATTCCTGTGGTGTAATGGTTAAAGCACATGTTTCTGTCTGTGGGGTCCTGAGTTCAAATCCGGGTTGGGTGACTTTTCAGATTTATTTATGCCTGTACAGAACCCTTTATTGTGTGCAGGCTCACCAATGGCATTTTCTTCATGCTGCATTCAAGAGCGACTGCTACTTTGGAGACATTTAAATCAGCACCCCCACATGGCTGTTCTATGGCGCATGCAGCAAATCACCTGGTTTCTTTAGCCAAAGGGCCCAGCGTGCGCATGCCATGGGTGCATTTCTGGGAAAGGTGCCTTTTCTTCAGGCTACATTAATGAGTAGCCAATATTTCACATTTGTTACAGCACCAAAACTTCCTTCGCTAATCAGCTTCTCAAATGCTTAATTTCAAAAAGGTTCATCTGTGCCATCTTCTGCATCTGCATTCAAGAGCGACCTCTACTTTCTTTTCGGCAGAATCGCACCAAAGCTGTCCTCGCTAGTCAGCTTCGCAAATGCTTTCTTTGTTTTATTTTTATGCTTGACACAGAACACTGTCTTCATTAAGCAATTTGCCAAAGTCAACTTCAGGCTGATGCTAGGCAAACCCCAAAAAGAGTTCTGTATGGTTAAAAAAATAGCCAAGTTGATGCAAAGGTAAGGGCAAGGTGCCAGATGGGGAAGCCCTGGCCTGAAGTAGAAGTACATACCGGCGTAGCTTAAAAGGACTACCCCAGTTTGAAAAAGGGGCAGCCAAATGGAAGGCAGATGAGGGACTTCTGGCACTTGCCCTTCCATCACTCTCGAGAGTTGGTTAAAGCACAGCGGACCAGAGCTGCTCTTTAGTTGAGTTTTTGGCGGAGGTGGGAATCGAACCCACAACTTTTGGACCAGGTTATCAACCAGAGCTGTGCGCTCTACCGACTGAGCTATTCAGCAAGGTGCTTTTAGGAAGAGGCTTCAGGTTGGTATTGACTTTATTAGGCCCTTCCATCACTCTCGAGAGTTGGTTAAGGCACAGCGGACTAGAGCTGCTCATTAGTTGAGTTTTTGGCAGAGGTGGGAATCGAACCCACAACCTTTTGGACCATGTTATCGACCAGAGCTGTGCGCTCTACCAACTGAGCTATTCAGTCAGGCGCTTTTAGGAAGAGGCTTCAGGTTGGTATTGACTTTATTAGGCAGAAGATGGACTTCTGGCCCTGCCGGTCAATGCAGAGGCACAAGGGGATAATGGGTTATTACAGTCATACGGAACATTGTCAAAAAGTTTGAGTTTCCTGTGGTATAATGGTTAAAGCACATGTTTCTGCCCGTGGGGTCCTGAGTTCAAATCCGGTTTGGGTGACTTTTCAGGTTTCTTTATGCCTGTACAGAACCCTTTATTGTGTGCAGGCTCGCCAATGGCATTTTCTTCATGCTGCATTCAAGAGCGACTGCTACTTTGGAGACAGTTAAATCAGCACCCCCACATGGCTGTTCTATGGCGCATGCAGCAAATCACCTGGTTTCTTTAGCCAAAGGGCCCAGCGTGCGCATGCCATGGGTGCATTTCTGGGAAAGGTGCCTTTTCTTCAGGCTACATTAATGAGTAACCAATATTTCACATTTGTTACAGCACCAAAACTTCCTTCGCTAATCAGCTTCTCAAATGCTTAATTTCAAAAAGGTTCATCTGTGCCATCTTCTGCATCTGCATTCAAGAGCGACCGCTACTTTCTTTTCGGCAGAATCGCACCAAAGCTGCCCTCACTAATCAGCTTCTCAAATGCTTTTTTTGTTTTTTTTTAAGCTTGGCACAGAACACTGTCTTCATTAAGGAATTTGCCAAGGTCAACTTCAGGCTGATGCTAGGCAAACCCCAAAAAGAGTTCTGTATGGTGAAAAAATAGCCAAGTTGATGCAACGGTAAGGGCAAGGTGCCAGATGGGGAAGCCCTGGCCTGAAGTAGAAGTACATACCGGCGTAGCTTAAAAGGACTACCCCAATTGGAAAAAGGGCCAGCCAAATGGAAGGCGGATGATGGACTTCTGGCACTTGCCCTTCCATCACTCTCGAGAGTTGGTTGAAGCACAGCGGACCAGAGCTGCTCTTTAGTTGAGTTTTTGGCGGCGGTGGGAATTGAACCCACAACCTTTTGGACCAGGTTATCAACCAGAGCTGTGCGCTCTACCGACTGAGCTATTCAGCCAGGCGCTTTTAGGAAGAGGCTTCAGCTTGGTATTGACATTATTAGGCAGAAGATGGACTTCCGGCCCTGCCGGTCAATGCAGAGGCACAAGGGGACAATGGGTTATTACAGTCATCCGAAACGTTTTGAAAAAGGCCCAGTTTCCTGTGGTGTAATGGTTAAAGCACATGTTTCTGTCTGTGGGGTCCTGAGTTCAAATCTGGGTTGGGTGACTTTTCAGATTTATTTATGCCTGTACAGAACCCTTTATTGTGTGCAGGCTCACCAATGGCATTTTCTTCATGCTGCATTCAAGAGCGACTGCTACTTTGGAGACATTTAAATCAGCACCCCCACATGGCTGTTCTATGGCGCATGCAGCAAATCACCTGGTTTCTTTAGCCAAAGGGCCCAGCGTGCGCATGCCATGGGTGCATTTCTGGGAAAGGTGCCTTTTCTTCAGGCTACATTAATGAGTAACCAATATTTCACATTTGTTACAGCACCAAAACTTCCTTCGCTAATCAGCTTCTCAAATGCTTAATTTCAAGAAGGTTCATCTGTGCCATCTTCTGCATCTGCATTCAAGAGCGACCGCTACTTTCTTTTCGGCAGAATCGCACCAAAGCTGCCCTCACTAATCAGCTTCTCAAATGCTTTTTTTGTTTTTTTTTAAGCTTGGCACAGAACACTGTCTTCATTAAGGAATTTGCCAAGGTCAACTTCAGGCTGATGCTAGGCAAACCCCAAAAAGAGTTCTGTATGGTGAAAAAATAGCCAAGTTGATGCAACGGTAAGGGCAAGGTGCCAGATGGGGAAGCCCTGGCCTGAAGTAGAAGTACATACCGGCGTAGCTTAAAAGGACTACCCCAATTGGAAAAAGGGCCAGCCAAATGGAAGGCGGATGATGGACTTCTGGCACTTGCCCTTCCATCACTTTCGAGAGTTGGTTGAAGCACAGCGGACCAGAGCTGCTCTTTAGTTGAGTTTTTGGCGGCGGTGGGAATCGAACCCACAACCTTTTGGACCAGGTTATCGACCAGAGCTGTGCGCTCTACCGACTGAGCTATTCAGCCAGGCGCTTTTAGGAAGAGGCTTCAGGTTGGTATTGACATTATTAGGCAGAAGATGGACTTCCGGCCATGCCGGTCAATGCAGAGGCACAAGGGGATAATGGGTTATTACAGTCATACGGAACATTGTCAAAAAGTTTGAGTTTCCTGTGGTGTAATGGTTAAAGCACATGTTTCTGCCTGTGGGGTCCTGAGTTCAAATCCGGTTTGGGTGACTTTTCAGGTTTCTTTATGCCTGTACAGAACCCTTTATTGTGTGCAGGATCGCCAATGGCATTTTCTTCATGCTGCATTCAAGAGCGACTGCTACTTTGGATTAATGAATAACCAATATTTCACATTTGTTACAGCACCATAACTTCCTTCGCTAATCAGCTTCTCAAATGCTTAATTTCAAGAAGGTTCATCTGTGCCATCTTCTGCATCTGCATTCAAGAGCGACCGCTACTTTCTTTTCGGCAGAATCGCACCAAAGCTGCCCTCACTAGTCAGCTTCTCAAATGCTTTTTTTGTTTTTTTTTAAGCTTGGCACAGAACACTGTCTTCATTAAGCAATTTGCCAAGGTCAACTTCAGGCTGATGCTAGGCAAACCCCAAAAAAGAGTTCTGTATGGTGAAAAAATAGCCAAGTTGATGCAACGGTAAGGGCAAGGTGCCAGATGGGGAAGCCCTGGCCTGAAGAAGAAGTACATACCGGCGTAGCTTAAAAGGACTACCCCAATTGGAAAAAGGGGCAGCCAAATGGAAGGCGGATGATGGACTTCTGGCACTTGCCCTTCCATCACTCTCGACAGTTGGTTGAAGCACAGCGGACCAGAGCTGCTCATTAGTTGAGTTTTTGGCGGAGGTGGGAATCGAACCCACAACCTTGTGGACCAGATTATCGACCAGAGCTGTGCGCTCTACCGACTGAGCTATTCAGCCAGGCGCTTTTAGGAAGAGGCTTCAGGTTGGTATTGACTTTATAAGGCAGAAGATGGACTTCCGGCCCTGCCGGTCAATGCAGAGGCACAAGGGGACAATGGGTTATTACAGTCATACAGAACGTTTTGAAAAAGGTTGAGTTTCCGGTGGTGTAATGGTTAAAGCACATGTTTCTGCCCGTGGGGTCCTGAGTTCAAATCCGGGTTGGGTGACTTTTCAGATCTATTTATGCCTGTACAGAACCCTTTATTGTGTGCAGGCTCGCCAATGGCATTTTCTTCATGCTGCATTCAAGAGCGACTGCTACTTTGGAGACAGTTAAATCAGCACCCCCACATGGCTGTTCTATGGCGCATGCAGCAAATCACCTGGTTTCTTTAGCCAAAGGGCCCAGCGTGCGCATGCCATGGGTGCATTTCTGGGAAAGGTGCCTTTTCTTCAGGCTACATTAATGAGTAGCCAATATTTCACATTTGTTACAGCACCAAAACTTCCTTCGCTAATCAGCTTCTCAAATGCTTAATTTCAAAAAGGTTCATCTGTGCCATCTTCTGCATCTGCATTCAAGAGCGACCGCTACTTTCTTTTCGGCAGAATCGCACCAAAGCTGCCCTCACTAATCAGCTTCTCAAATGCTTTTTTTGTTTTTTTTTAAGCTTGGCACAGAACACTGTCTTCATTAAGGAATTTGCCAAGGTCAACTTCAGGCTGATGCTAGGCAAACCCCAAAAAGAGTTCTGTATGGTTAAAAAAATAGCCAAGTTGATGCAAAGGTAAGGGCAAGGTGCCAGATGGGGAAGCCCTGGCCTGAAGTAGAAGTACATACCGGCGTAGCTTAAAAGGACTACCCCAGTTTGAAAAAGGGGCAGCCAAATGGAAGGCAGATGAGGGACTTCTGGCACTTGCCCTTCCATCACTCTCGAGAGTTGGTTAAAGCACAGCGGACCAGAGCTGCTCTTTAGTTGAGTTTTTGGCGGAGGTGGGAATCGAACCCACAACTTTTGGACCAGGTTATCAACCAGAGCTGTGCGCTCTACCGACTGAGCTATTCAGCAAGGTGCTTTTAGGAAGAGGCTTCAGGTTGGTATTGACTTTATTAGGCCCTTCCATCACTCTCGAGAGTTGGTTAAGGCACAGCGGACTAGAGCTGCTCATTAGTTGAGTTTTTGGCAGAGGTGGGAATCGAACCCACAACCTTTTGGACCATGTTATCGACCAGAGCTGTGCGCTCTACCAACTGAGCTATTCAGTCAGGCGCTTTTAGGAAGAGGCTTCAGGTTGGTATTGACTTTATTAGGCAGAAGATGGACTTCTGGCCCTGCCGGTCAATGCAGAGGCACAAGGGGATAATGGGTTATTACAGTCATACGGAACATTGTCAAAAAGTTTGAGTTTCCTGTGGTATAATGGTTAAAGCACATGTTTCTGCCCGTGGGGTCCTGAGTTCAAATCCGGTTTGGGTGACTTTTCAGGTTTCTTTATGCCTGTACAGAACCCTTTATTGTGTGCAGGCTCGCCAATGGCATTTTCTTCATGCTGCATTCAAGAGCGACTGCTACTTTGGAGACAGTTAAATCAGCACCCCCACATGGCTGTTCTATGGCGCATGCAGCAAATCACCTGGTTTCTTTAGCCAAAGGGCCCAGCGTGCGCATGCCATGGGTGCATTTCTGGGAAAGGTGCCTTTTCTTCAGGCTACATTAATGAGTAACCAATATTTCACATTTGTTACAGCACCAAAACTTCCTTCGCTAATCAGCTTCTCAAATGCTTAATTTCAAAAAGGTTCATCTGTGCCATCTTCTGCATCTGCATTCAAGAGCGACCGCTACTTTCTTTTCGGCAGAATCGCACCAAAGCTGCCCTCACTAATCAGCTTCTCAAATGCTTTTTTTGTTTTTTTTTAAGCTTGGCACAGAACACTGTCTTCATTAAGGAATTTGCCAAGGTCAACTTCAGGCTGATGCTAGGCAAACCCCAAAAAGAGTTCTGTATGGTGAAAAAATAGCCAAGTTGATGCAACGGTAAGGGCAAGGTGCCAGATGGGGAAGCCCTGGCCTGAAGTAGAAGTACATACCGGCGTAGCTTAAAAGGACTACCCCAATTGGAAAAAGGGCCAGCCAAATGGAAGGCGGATGATGGACTTCTGGCACTTGCCCTTCCATCACTCTTGAGAGTTGGTTGAAGCACAGCGGACCAGAGCTGCTCTTTAGTTGAGTTTTTGGCGGCGGTGGGAATTGAACCCACAACCTTTTGGACCAGGTTATCGACCAGAGCTGTGCGCTCTACCGACTGAGCTATTCAGCCAGGCGCTTTTAGGGAGAGGCTTCAGCTTGGTATTGACATTATTAGGCAGAAGATGGACTTCCGGCCCTGCCGGTCAATGCAGAGGCACAAGGGGACAATGGGTTATTACAGTCATCCGAAACGTTTTGAAAAAGGCCCAGTTTCCTGTGGTGTAATGGTTAAAGCACATGTTTCTGTCTGTGGGGTCCTGAGTTCAAATCTGGGTTGGGTGACTTTTCAGATTTATTTATGCCTGTACAGAACCCTTTATTGTGTGCAGGCTCACCAATGGCATTTTCTTCATGCTGCATTCAAGAGCGACTGCTACTTTGGAGACATTTAAATCAGCACCCCCACATGGCTGTTCTATGGCGCATGCAGCAAATCACCTGGTTTCTTTAGCCAAAGGGCCCAGCGTGCGCATGCCATGGGTGCATTTCTGGGAAAGGTGCCTTTTCTTCAGGCTACATTAATGAGTAACCAATATTTCACATTTGTTACAGCACCAAAACTTCCTTCGCTAATCAGCTTCTCAAATGCTTAATTTCAAGAAGGTTCATCTGTGCCATCTTCTGCATCTGCATTCAAGAGCGACCGCTACTTTCTTTTCGGCAGAATCGCACCAAAGCTGCCCTCACTAATCAGCTTCTCAAATGCTTTTTTTGTTTTTTTTTAAGCTTGGCACAGAACACTGTCTTCATTAAGGAATTTGCCAAGGTCAACTTCAGGCTGATGCTAGGCAAACCCCAAAAAGAGTTCTGTATGGTGAAAAAATAGCCAAGTTGATGCAACGGTAAGGGCAAGGTGCCAGATGGGGAAGCCCTGGCCTGAAGTAGAAGTACATACCGGCGTAGCTTAAAAGGACTACCCCAATTGGAAAAAGGGCCAGCCAAATGGAAGGCGGATGATGGACTTCTGGCACTTGCCCTTCCATCACTTTCGAGAGTTGGTTGAAGCACAGCGGACCAGAGCTGCTCTTTAGTTGAGTTTTTGGCGGCGGTGGGAATCGAACCCACAACCTTTTGGACCAGGTTATCGACCAGAGCTGTGCGCTCTACCGACTGAGCTATTCAGCCAGGCGCTTTTAGGAAGAGGCTTCAGGTTGGTATTGACATTATTAGGCAGAAGATGGACTTCCGGCCATGCCGGTCAATGCAGAGGCACAAGGGGATAATGGGTTATTACAGTCATACGGAACATTGTCAAAAAGTTTGAGTTTCCTGTGGTGTAATGGTTAAAGCACATGTTTCTGCCTGTGGGGTCCTGAGTTCAAATCCGGTTTGGGTGACTTTTCAGGTTTCTTTATGCCTGTACAGAACCCTTTATTGTGTGCAGGATCGCCAATGGCATTTTCTTCATGCTGCATTCAAGAGCGACTGCTACTTTGGATTAATGAATAACCAATATTTCACATTTGTTACAGCACCATAACTTCCTTCGCTAATCAGCTTCTCAAATGCTTAATTTCAAGAAGGTTCATCTGTGCCATCTTCTGCATCTGCATTCAAGAGCGACCGCTACTTTCTTTTCGGCAGAATCGCACCAAAGCTGCCCTCACTAGTCAGCTTCTCAAATGCTTTTTTTGTTTTTTTTTAAGCTTGGCACAGAACACTGTCTTCATTAAGCAATTTGCCAAGGTCAACTTCAGGCTGATGCTAGGCAAACCCCAAAAAAGAGTTCTGTATGGTGAAAAAATAGCCAAGTTGATGCAACGGTAAGGGCAAGGTGCCAGATGGGGAAGCCCTGGCCTGAAGAAGAAGTACATACCGGCGTAGCTTAAAAGGACTACCCCAATTGGAAAAAGGGGCAGCCAAATGGAAGGCGGATGATGGACTTCTGGCACTTGCCCTTCCATCACTCTCGACAGTTGGTTGAAGCACAGCGGACCAGAGCTGCTCATTAGTTGAGTTTTTGGCGGAGGTGGGAATCGAACCCACAACCTTGTGGACCAGATTATCGACCAGAGCTGTGCGCTCTACCGACTGAGCTATTCAGCCAGGCGCTTTTAGGAAGAGGCTTCAGGTTGGTATTGACTTTATAAGGCAGAAGATGGACTTCCGGCCCTGCCGGTCAATGCAGAGGCACAAGGGGACAATGGGTTATTACAGTCATACGGAACGTTTTGAAAAAGGTTGAGTTTCCGGTGGTGTAATGGTTAAAGCACATGTTTCTGCCCGTGGGGTCCTGAGTTCAAATCCGGGTTGGGTGACTTTTCAGATCTATTTATGCCTGTACAGAACCCTTTATTGTGTGCAGGCTCGCCAATGGCATTTTCTTCATGCTGCATTCAAGAGCGACTGCTACTTTGGAGACAGTTAAATCAGCACCCCCACATGGCTGTTCTATGGCGCATGCAGCAAATCACCTGGTTTCTTTAGCCAAAGGGCCCAGCGTGCGCATGCCATGGGTGCATTTCTGGGAAAGGTGCCTTTTCTTCAGGCTACATTAATGAGTAGCCAATATTTCACATTTGTTACAGCACCAAAACTTCCTTCGCTAATCAGCTTCTCAAATGCTTAATTTCAAAAAGGTTCATCTGTGCCATCTTCTGCATCTGCATTCAAGAGCGACCGCTACTTTCTTTTCGGCAGAATCGCACCAAAGCTGCCCTCACTAATCAGCTTCTCAAATGCTTTTTTTGTTTTTTTTTAAGCTTGGCACAGAACACTGTCTTCATTAAGGAATTTGCCAAGGTCAACTTCAGGCTGATGCTAGGCAAACCAAAAAGAGTTCTGTATGGTGAAAAAATAGCCAAGTTGATGCAACGGTAAGGGCAAGGTGCCAGATGGGGAAGCCCTGGCCTGAAGTAGAAGTACATACCGGCGTAGCTTAAAAGGACTACCCCAATTGGAAAAAGGGCCAGCCAAATGGAAGGCGGATGATGGACTTCTGGCACTTGCCCTTCCATCACTCTCGAGAGTTGGTTGAAGCACAGCGGACCAGAGCTGCTCTTTAGTTGAGTTTTTGGCGGCGGTGGGAATTGAACCCACAACCTTTTGGACCAGGTTATCGACCAGAGCTGTTTGCTCTACCGACTGAGCTATTCAGCCAGGCGCTTTTAGGAAGAGGCTTCAGGTTGGTATTGACATTATTAGGCAGAAGATGGACTTCCGGCCCTGCCGGTCAATGCAGAGGCACAAGGGGACAATGGGTTATTACAGTCATCCGAAACGTTTTGAAAAAGGTCCAGTTTCCTGTGGTGTAATGGTTAAAGCACATGTTTCTGTCTGTGGGGTCCTGAGTTCAAATCCGGATTGGGTGACTTTTCAGATTTATTTATGCCTGTACAGAACCCTTTATTGTGTGCAGGCTCACCAATGGCATTTTCTTCATGCTGCATTCAAGAGCGACTGCTACTTTGGAGACATTTAAATCAGCACCCCCACATGGCTGTTCTATGGCGCATGCAGCAAATCACCTGGTTTCTTTAGCCAAAGGGCCCAGCGTGCGCATGCCATGGGTGCATTTCTGGGAAAGGTGCCTTTTCTTCAGGCTACATTAATGAGTAGCCAATATTTCACATTTGTTACAGCACCAAAACTTCCTTCGCTAATCAGCTTCTCAAATGCTTAATTTCAAAAAGGTTCATCTGTGCCATCTTCTGCATCTGCATTCAAGAGCGACCTCTACTTTCTTTTCGGCAGAATCGCACCAAAGCTGCCCTCGCTAGTCAGCTTTGCAAATGCTTTCTTTGTTTTATTTTTATGCTTGACACAGAACACTGTCTTCATTAAGCAATTTGCCAAAGTCAACTTCAGGCTGATGCTAGGCAAACCCCAAAAAGAGTTCTGTATGGTTAAAAAAATAGCCAAGTTGATGCAAAGGTAAGGGCAAGGTGCCAGATGGGGAAGCCCTGGCCTGAAGTAGAAGTACATACCGGCGTAGCTTAAAAGGACTACCCCAGTTGGAAAAAGGGGCAGCCAAATGGAAGGCAGATGAGGGACTTCTGGCACTTGCCCTTCCATCACTCTCGAGAGTTGGTTAAAGCACAGCGGACCAGAGCTGCTCTTTAGTTGAGTTTTTGGCGGAGGTGGGAATCGAACCCACAACTTTTGGACCAGGTTATCAACCAGAGCTGTGCGCTCTACCGACTGAGCTATTCAGCAAGGTGCTTTTAGGAAGAGGCTTCAGGTTGGTATTGACTTTATTAGGCCCTTCCATCACTCTCGAGAGTTGGTTAAGGCACAGCGGACTAGAGCTGCTCATTAGTTGAGTTTTTGGCAGAGGTGGGAATCGAACCCACAACCTTTTGGACCATGTTATCGACCAGAGCTGTGCGCTCTACCGACTGAGCTATTCAGTCAGGCGCTTTTAGGAAGAGGCTTCAGGTTGGTATTGACTTTATTAGGCAGAAGATGGACTTCTGGCCCTGCCGGTCAATGCAGAGGCACAAGGGGATAATGGGTTATTACAGTCATACGGAACATTGTCAAAAAGTTTGAGTTTCCTGTGGTATAATGGTTAAAGCACATGTTTCTGCCCGTGGGGTCCTGAGTTCAAATCCGGTTTGGGTGACTTTTCAGGTTTCTTTATGCCTGTACAGAACCCTTTATTGTGTGCAGGCTCGCCAATGGCATTTTCTTCATGCTGCATTCAAGAGCGACTGCTACTTTGGAGACAGTTAAATCAGCACCCCCACATGGCTGTTCTATGGCGCATGCAGCAAATCACCTGGTTTCTTTAGCCAAAGGGCCCAGCGTGCGCATGCCATGGGTGCATTTCTGGGAAAGGTGCCTTTTCTTCAGGCTACATTAATGAGTAACCAATATTTCACATTTGTTACAGCACCAAAACTTCCTTCGCTAATCAGCTTCTCAAATGCTTAATTTCAAAAAGGTTCATCTGTGCCATCTTCTGCATCTGCATTCAAGAGCGACCGCTACTTTCTTTTCGGCAGAATCGCACCAAAGCTGCCCTCACTAATCAGCTTCTCAAATGCTTTTTTTGTTTTTTTTTAAGCTTGGCACAGAACACTGTCTTCATTAAGGAATTTGCCAAGGTCAACTTCAGGCTGATGCTAGGCAAACCCCAAAAAGAGTTCTGTATGGTGAAAAAATAGCCAAGTTGATGCAACGGTAAGGGCAAGGTGCCAGATGGGGAAGCCCTGGCCTGAAGTAGAAGTACATACCGGCGTAGCTTAAAAGGACTACCCCAATTGGAAAAAGGGCCAGCCAAATGGAAGGCGGATGATGGACTTCTGGCACTTGCCCTTCCATCACTCTCGAGAGTTGGCTGAAGCACAGCGGACCAGAGCTGCTCTTTGGTTGAGTTTTTGGCGGCGGTGGGAATTGAACCCACAACCTTTTGGACCAGGTTATCGACCAGAGCTGTGCGCTCTACCGACTGAGCTATTCAGCCAGGCGCTTTTAGGAAGAGGCTTCAGCTTGGTATTGACATTATTAGGCAGAAGATGGACTTCCGGCCCTGCCGGTCAATGCAGAGGCACAAGGGGACAATGGGTTATTACAGTCATCCGAAACGTTTTGAAAAAGGCCCAGTTTCCTGTGGTGTAATGGTTAAAGCACATGTTTCTGTCTGTGGGGTCCTGAGTTCAAATCCGGGTTGGGTGACTTTTCAGATTTATTTATGCCTGTACAGAACCCTTTATTGTGTGCAGGCTCACCAATGGCATTTTCTTCATGCTGCATTCAAGAGCGACTGCTACTTTGGAGACATTTAAATCAGCACCCCCACATGGCTGTTCTATGGCGCATGCAGCAAATCACCTGGTTTCTTTAGCCAAAGGGCCCAGCGTGCGCATGCCATGGGTGCATTTCTGGGAAAGGTGCCTTTTCTTCAGGCTACATTAATGAGTAGCCAATATTTCACATTTGTTACAGCACCAAAACTTCCTTCGCTAATCAGCTTCTCAAATGCTTAATTTCAAAAAGGTTCATCTGTGCCATCTTCTGCATCTGCATTCAAGAGCGACCTCTACTTTCTTTTCGGCAGAATCGCACCAAAGCTGCCCTCGCTAGTCAGCTTCGCAAATGCTTTCTTTGTTTTATTTTTATGCTTGACACAGAACACTGTCTTCATTAAGCAATTTGCCAAGGTCAACTTCAGGCTGATGCTAGGCAAACCCCAAAAAGAGTTCTGTATGGTTAAAAAAATAGCCAAGTTGATGCAAAGGTAAGGGCAAGGTGCCAGATGGGGAAGCCCTGGCCTGAAGTAGAAGTACATACCGGCGTAGCTTAAAAGGACTACCCCAGTTGGAAAAAGGGGCAGCCAAATGGAAGGCGGATGAGGGACTTCTGGCACTTGCCCTTCCATCACTCTCGAGAGTTGGTTAAAGCACAGCGGACCAGAGCTGCTCTTTAGTTGAGTTTTTGGCGGAGGTGGGAATCGAACCCACAACTTTTGGACCAGGTTATCAACCAGAGCTGTGCGCTCTACCGACTGAGCTATTCAGCAAGGTGCTTTTAGGAAGAGGCTTCAGGTTGGTATTGACTTTATTAGGCACTTCCATCACTCTCGAGAGTTGGTTAAGGCACAGCGGACTAGAGCTGCTCATTAGTTGAGTTTTTGGCAGAGGTGGGAATCGAACCCACAACCTTTTGGACCATGTTATCGACCAGAGCTGTGCGCTCTACCGACTGAGCTATTCAGCCAGGCGCTTTTAGGAAGAGGCTTCAGGTTGGTATTGACTTTATTAGGCAGAAGATGGACTTCTGGCCCTGCCGGTCAATGCAGAGGCACAAGGGGATAATGGGTTATTACAGTCATACGGAACATTGTCAAAAAGTTTGAGTTTCCTGTGGTATAATGAATAAAGCACATGTTTCTGCCCGTGGGGTCCTGAGTTCAAATCCGGTTTGGGTGACTTTTCAGGTTTCTTTATGCCTGTACAGAACCCTTTATTGTGTGCAGGCTCGCCAATGGCATTTTCTTCATGCTGCATTCAAGAGCGACTGCTACTTTGGAGACAGTTAAATCAGCACCCCCACATGGCTGTTCTATGGCGCATGCAGCAAATCACCTGGTTTCTTTAGCCAAAGGGCCCAGCGTGCGCATGCCATGGGTGCATTTCTGGGAAAGGTGCCTTTTCTTCAGGCTACATTAATGAGTAACCAATATTTCACATTTGTTACAGCACCAAAACTTCCTTCGCTAATCAGCTTCTCAAATGCTTAATTTCAAGAATGTTCATCTGTGCCATCTTCTGCATCTGCATTCAAGAGCGACCGCTACTTTCTTTTCGGCAGAATCGCACCAAAGCTGCCCTCACTAATCAGCTTCTCAAATGCTTTTTTTGTTTTTTTTTAAGCTTGGCACAGAACACTGTCTTCATTAAGGAATTTGCCAAGGTCAACTTCAGGCTGATGCTAGGCAAACCCCAAAAAGAGTTCTGTATGGTGAAAAAATAGCCAAGTTGATGCAACGGTAAGGGCAAGGTGCCAGATGGGGAAGCCCTGGCCTGAAGTAGAAGTACATACCGGCGTAGCTTAAAAGGACTACCCCAATTGGAAAAAGGGCCAGCCAAATGGAAGGCGGATGATGGACTTCTGGCACTTGCCCTTCCATCACTCTCGAGAGTTGGTTGAAGCACAGCGGACCAGAGCTGCTCTTTAGTTGAGTTTTTGGCGGCGGTGGGAATTGAACCCACAACCTTTTGGACCAGGTTATCAACCAGAGCTGTGCGCTCTACCGACTGAGCTATTCAGCCAGGCGCTTTTAGGAAGAGGCTTCAGCTTGGTATTGACATTATTAGGCAGAAGATGGACTTCCGGCCCTGCCGGTCAATGCAGAGGCACAAGGGGACAATGGGTTATTACAGTCATCCGAAACGTTTTGAAAAAGGCCCAGTTTCCTGTGGTGTAATGGTTAAAGCACATGTTTCTGTCTGTGGGGTCCTGAGTTCAAATCTGGGTTGGGTGACTTTTCAGATTTATTTATGCCTGTACAGAACCCTTTATTGTGTGCAGGCTCACCAATGGCATTTTCTTCATGCTGCATTCAAGAGCGACTGCTACTTTGGAGACATTTAAATCAGCACCCCCACATGGCTGTTCTATGGCGCATGCAGCAAATCACCTGGTTTCTTTAGCCAAAGGGCCCAGCGTGCGCATGCCATGGGTGCATTTCTGGGAAAGGTGCCTTTTCTTCAGGCTACATTAATGAGTAACCAATATTTCACATTTGTTACAGCACCAAAACTTCCTTCGCTAATCAGCTTCTCAAATGCTTAATTTCAAGAAGGTTCATCTGTGCCATCTTCTGCATCTGCATTCAAGAGCGACCGCTACTTTCTTTTCGGCAGAATCGCACCAAAGCTGCCCTCACTAATCAGCTTCTCAAATGCTTTTTTTGTTTTTTTTTAAGCTTGGCACAGAACACTGTCTTCATTAAGGAATTTGCCAAGGTCAACTTCAGGCTGATGCTAGGCAAACCCCAAAAAGAGTTCTGTATGGTGAAAAAATAGCCAAGTTGATGCAACGGTAAGGGCAAGGTGCCAGATGGGGAAGCCCTGGCCTGAAGTAGAAGTACATACCGGCGTAGCTTAAAAGGACTACCCCAATTGGAAAAAGGGCCAGCCAAATGGAAGGCGGATGATGGACTTCTGGCACTTGCCCTTCCATCACTTTCGAGAGTTGGTTGAAGCACAGCGGACCAGAGCTGCTCTTTAGTTGAGTTTTTGGCGGCGGTGGGAATCGAACCCACAACCTTTTGGACCAGGTTATCGACCAGAGCTGTGCGCTCTACCGACTGAGCTATTCAGCCAGGCGCTTTTAGGAAGAGGCTTCAGGTTGGTATTGACATTATTAGGCAGAAGATGGACTTCCGGCCATGCCGGTCAATGCAGAGGCACAAGGGGATAATGGGTTATTACAGTCATACGGAACATTGTCAAAAAGTTTGAGTTTCCTGTGGTGTAATGGTTAAAGCACATGTTTCTGCCTGTGGGGTCCTGAGTTCAAATCCGGTTTGGGTGACTTTTCAGGTTTCTTTATGCCTGTACAGAACCCTTTATTGTGTGCAGGATCGCCAATGGCATTTTCTTCATGCTGCATTCAAGAGCGACTGCTACTTTGGATTAATGAATAACCAATATTTCACATTTGTTACAGCACCATAACTTCCTTCGCTAATCAGCTTCTCAAATGCTTAATTTCAAGAAGGTTCATCTGTGCCATCTTCTGCATCTGCATTCAAGAGCGACCGCTACTTTCTTTTCGGCAGAATCGCACCAAAGCTGCCCTCACTAGTCAGCTTCTCAAATGCTTTTTTTGTTTTTTTTTAAGCTTGGCACAGAACACTGTCTTCATTAAGCAATTTGCCAAGGTCAACTTCAGGCTGATGCTAGGCAAACCCCAAAAAAGAGTTCTGTATGGTGAAAAAATAGCCAAGTTGATGCAACGGTAAGGGCAAGGTGCCAGATGGGGAAGCCCTGGCCTGAAGAAGAAGTACATACCGGCGTAGCTTAAAAGGACTACCCCAATTGGAAAAAGGGGCAGCCAAATGGAAGGCGGATGATGGACTTCTGGCACTTGCCCTTCCATCACTCTCGACAGTTGGTTGAAGCACAGCGGACCAGAGCTGCTCATTAGTTGAGTTTTTGGCGGAGGTGGGAATCGAACCCACAACCTTGTGGACCAGATTATCGACCAGAGCTGTGCGCTCTACCGACTGAGCTATTCAGCCAGGCGCTTTTAGGAAGAGGCTTCAGGTTGGTATTGACTTTATAAGGCAGAAGATGGACTTCCGGCCCTGCCGGTCAATGCAGAGGCACAAGGGGACAATGGGTTATTACAGTCATACAGAACGTTTTGAAAAAGGTTGAGTTTCGGTGGTGTAATGGTTAAAGCACATGTTTCTGCCCGTGGGGTCCTGAGTTCAAATCCGGGTTGGGTGACTTTTCAGATCTATTTATGCCTGTACAGAACCCTTTATTGTGTGCAGGCTCGCCAATGGCATTTTCTCATGCTGCATTCAAGAGCGACTGCTACTTTGGAGACAGTTAAATCAGCACCCCCACATGGCTGTTCTATGGCGCATGCAGCAAATCACCTGGTTTCTTTAGCCAAAGGCCCAGCGTGCGCATGCCATGGGTGCATTTCTGGGAAAGGTGCCTTTTCTTCAGGCTACATTAATGAGTAGCCAATATTTCACATTTGTTACAGCACCAAAACTTCCTTCGCTAATCAGCTTCTCAAATGCTTAATTTCAAAAAGGTTCATCTGTGCCATCTTCTGCATCTGCATTCAAGAGCGACCGCTACTTTCTTTTCGGCAGAATCGCACCAAAGCTGCCCTCACTAATCAGCTTCTCAAATGCTTTTTTTGTTTTTTTTTAAGCTTGGCACAGAACACTGTCTTCATTAAGGAATTTGCCAAGGTCAACTTCAGGCTGATGCTAGGCAAACCCCAAAAAGAGTTCTGTATGGTTAAAAAAATAGCCAAGTTGATGCAAAGGTAAGGGCAAGGTGCCAGATGGGGAAGCCCTGGCCTGAAGTAGAAGTACATACCGGCGTAGCTTAAAAGGACTACCCCAGTTTGAAAAAGGGGCAGCCAAATGGAAGGCAGATGAGGGACTTCTGGCACTTGCCCTTCCATCACTCTCGAGAGTTGGTTAAAGCACAGCGGACCAGAGCTGCTCTTTAGTGAGTTTTTGGCGGAGGTGGGAATCGAACCCACAACTTTTGGACCAGGTTATCAACCAGAGCTGTGCGCTCTACCGACTGAGCTATTCAGCAAGGTGCTTTAGGAAGAGGCTTCAGGTTGGTATTGACTTTATTAGGCCCTTCCATCACTCTCGAGAGTTGGTTAAGGCACAGCGGACTAGAGCTGCTCATTAGTTGAGTTTTTGGCAGAGGTGGGAATCGAACCCACAACCTTTTGGACCATGTTATCGACCAGAGCTGTGCGCTCTACCAACTGAGCTATTCAGTCAGGCGCTTTTAGGAAGAGGCTTCAGGTTGGTATTGACTTTATTAGGCAGAAGATGGACTTCTGGCCCTGCCGGTCAATGCAGAGGCACAAGGGGATAATGGGTTATTACAGTCATACGGAACATTGTCAAAAAGTTTGAGTTTCCTGTGGTATAATGGTTAAAGCACATGTTTCTGCCCGTGGGGTCCTGAGTTCAAATCCGGTTTGGGTGACTTTTCAGGTTTCTTTATGCCTGTACAGAACCCTTTATTGTGTGCAGGCTCGCCAATGGCATTTTCTTCATGCTGCATTCAAGAGCGACTGCTACTTTGGAGACAGTTAAATCAGCACCCCCACATGGCTGTTCTATGGCGCATGCAGCAAATCACCTGGTTTCTTTAGCCAAAGGGCCCAGCGTGCGCATGCCA